>OU026145.1:6571586-7822904 GCA_907269125.1 Eristalis pertinax
ATTAAATTTCTGGCAAATGTCATTATAAGTTCTTCTTCTCACAATCATCTTACTTAATTTTCATGGTAGCCCCTCGTGTGAAGATGGGACTCATGGACTCAGCTTGGGCTAACATTTCCCTTTATCCTTGACAGTCCTGGGCAGTCTAGTTAAACTCACCAAGGTCAAGTTAACCCTCATCAGTTGGGCCAATGAAAGTGAGGCTGAGCCAATTAAGTTGCATTCCGGTATACATCCTTGTACAAATTACCTCGCAGACACCACCGAGGTCGTTTTTTCTTTCCAAAACGTAAATAATCAACTCTACCATTCCTCTTATCGTCAAGCTTTTCGTTTCATACAACAAACCTGTATATATTCAAAACCGGACAATATTGGCATAAGACAACCTAAGCAATGTTAAAAGCGTACACTGTGCCTCAATAACCAATTCGCTCAGTTTCGTTATGTTTTGTTAAGTTTCGTTACGATTCGTTAAGTTTCGTTAAATTGTTCTTACGCAAGTGGAATCGAAATGAATCTGTCATATAAAATCATCGGCCGAAGGGGATGCCTTGCATTCAATTTGTTGACGATTAGACATCAGATATCCTCGTGAATTTGAACGAAAATGGGATAAAATTAATTATTATATTACCTTTCATTGCGTAACCAAAGAAATGGTTGATAAATGCTATGGGGCCACGTCGCCATCAATTTGTTGTGGTCGAACCAGCACAAGCCACGGCGACGGTTTAGGTTCCACAAAAGAGGTCGTCGCCGATAAAATCAGAAATTATATTGAACGATCGGCGAATTAAAGTGCGTGAGGTCACTGGAACTGTACACGTCTCAACACAGCGGGTGCGTCAGATCTTACATGAAAAACCGTTTCCCACGTTACTTGTCGCGATTTCTCACAATCAACCATAAGCGAAACCACTCAGAAATTTTCAAGGAGGTTTTGGGTATGTACAGCCGCAATCCGAACGAGTCTTTACGCCTTTTCGCTTCCATGGACGAAACCGGATCACAACACTACAGACGTCAACATGAACAATCAAGAGATTTAGGTTTCTCCAACCAACAGGTCTATGGACCAATAATGCTGTGGCTTTATTTTGAGTAAAACGGCGAGTCTTATAAACAGCTTTTGGACAGATTCTGTATGAATTTAAAGCAGTATTGACCCCATTTCGGCTAAGAAAAAGTGTTGTTCCACTAAGACAATGTGTGGCACATAAATCGAGCTGTGAGCTGCTACCCCATCGAGCATATTCTCCCCTGCGATTATTTCCTATTTCCAAACCTAAAGCAATATCTGGGCGGTGAGAGATTTCGATCGCCGTGGCGCTGTGGGTCTGCGCCGGTGGTTGCCAGTTTCAATCCCCGAATTCATCAACTTGCTCAATGAGTATTTCTGTCTCGAAAAGGCTTCTCAAACTTCGCCGTTCGGAGTCGGTACACGACTCTAGGCTCGTGGTTGTTGTGGAATCCAGTCCCAGTTCCATCTCGAACTTTAGCGACGTGTCAGCATAAGATTGTGCGAAGAAAGTAGCTTGAGGTCCTTCCGTACATGAGTGTGTTACATTTAAAATGGGCGTCGGTTCTGTCGGTTCCTTGTCCTTCGAAGTCCAAGTTTTTGTGGCTAGAAGTTAGACTTAGAAGAAAGACACAAAGAGCATAAGCTACCTCCTTGAAGTGTATTCAATTTCAGTTTCCTATTGCTTCCAAGGTCCGAACAAACACACAAAAGTTCAACAAATCCTTCTCCAACTGGGTCAGCAGCAAAACTTTCTGCCGGAGCATGAGACACACATAACTCTGTCAAGTATCTTGTGGTTGATGCATGCATACGGAAGAAATAATTGAAAATGTTCCAAAGTTGAAATATAACCGGTTGCTTAAGCAGAGCAAAGGAGCAAAGGACAACCTCCTTCTACCGCAACGTGCGTCCTAATTACACAAAATGAACTCATAAAATAAAGGTTTCCTTGTCACTCTCCATCCTCAGGCTCAGGCTTCCATCGCTCGTTAGTTCGCTCCTCGAGCCACCATCGCCGCATCCTCGACTCGAATAACATTCGAATTGTCATCGTAATCATTTCTGTAGAAATCTAGGAAACCTGCTCTCTCATCAATTCCATCCAATTAAGATAAATTTATGTAAACTCCCTTTGAAGTGATTTTCGAAATTCCCTTTGGCGTAATCGCTTTACAAAACGAGAGCATTAGGACCGGTAAATCAAGCCTGTGCGAGTGGGGCGGTGAGTAATAAATAAACCTAACAACCCTTAAATCAACAGCATCTCCCTCCATGGTCGTGCCGCCCCGCCCGCTCTTCGATTGTCAATCTTATCAGCATCCCCTCCGCCCATAAATTCCGTCGTTCGCTGCGTCGAAACAAGGGCCACGATAAAATCTCCCAAATCCGATTTAGACAATTAAGAGTTCAGTTATTTAAATTGGATTCCTTTTCACATTTTTGTTTTGTTTGTTTGGTTGTTTGTTTTCTGTTGTCTCTTGGTCTCTTGGTCTCAACTTTATGGTTGCCACAGGACGTGTCGGCTGGGACGTGTGCCTTTTGTGCGGCCAAACAATGCACCTTAGCAGACATCTTAGCGCCAAAAAGGCATTTGTTTCGAGAGGAGATTCCCTCACAAGAGACATACGCACCGCACTCAAGGTGTGCCAAGCACCCGTGGAGGGGGCAGAGAGGTTTTCTCAAAAACATTCCAACAATTATCTTCAAGTGGCTGGCAAAAGAGTACTGTCTAACGAGAGGCCTACATGCCCGTACACGAATAAGTGCAGGGGGCAATAAATGTCCTGTGGTTGCTGAGGGATCGAGTGACGGGAAACATCTGCCCGAGCGGCACAGTGGGTGTCGTTCGGCTGTGATTTCAAGTCGAATATGTAATTAAGGAGTTTGCCAAGCAGGCACTTTGAGCAGTCGTTACGAATCGTCTTGACGAAAGTCACCGATCCGATTAAATATTTTAATTGACCGACTGCGAGTGCTACTTGTCGTGGTCGTGGCTTCGATTCAATATTTGCGTTAGCAGCAGTTTCAGGTGATCCGCGATTAATTGAGAGTTCTGTTTGCTTCCGCTTGGCGGTAGAAAGCGTCTTCATTTAATTGCTTCTTGATTTGCGAATGTGTGGCGGGCAAACATTTGTCCAGCGGACGTGTTGAGAGATGATCACGCTTTCAATTTGAGTTGCCACATGCCCTTTGCATTGGGGGCATAATGGACTTATATAAATGAAGCCGGGCGTTGGACTCGAGTGCGGGTAGAGGTGGTTTGTGTTTTGTCATGGGAAGGGTACTGACTAGAAGTTGGACTTTGATTGAACGTTTAGTTTCACGTGGGCGGCGGACAATTCGTTCGAATCGGGAATGATCAATTGAGGATATCGGAGAGAACATGTGTAGGGGTGTAGTGGCGCCAATGGACAAGATAATTTTAGTGACAAATACTGAAGATATTGGCATATTTGAACGGGCTGACTTGGTTTCAACGCCTAAGATGACTAGGTCATGTACAGCGCATGGACAACACTGCTCCAGCCCGAAGAGTCTGCGACTCCGAACCACTCAAAAACAAAATAAATGAGGTTCAAATACAGAACCCTGCGGGATACCATTTTTTAGGCCATGTGATTTATTAAGAATTCTATTTAGTTTAGATCTTTGCACTCTGCCCTTAAATTTATCCTCTGAAACCAACAAAATATAATTAACTTAGCAGTAACTTGTGGTCATATCTAGTCATACCTACATATGAACAATGCAATTGTATATTCATTTCTATTTAGTCCTTCGTGTAGCTGACTACATACTCGAAGATTATCGTCCTCAAAAGAGAAGTCAGATTTAAAACCAAACTGTTTAACGGTGAAGAAATTATTACACACCAAAAACAGCGTAATTATCATATTGCAGGCATGTGGATGTCCTGCACATTCCAATGCCTTTTTGAAAACTTGATCCAACTGTGCCGAGTTGGACTTCCACCTCCTTAAGATTGTTGGACTTGATGTAAACCCATCTAAGACTGAGCTGGCCCTGTTCACAAGAAATACAAAATTCCAAGCATCACTCCACCAAAGTTGAAAAGAAAATAACTAACATTCACTGATCGAACGAAGTACTTGGGTGTTATAGTCAACAGCAAACTAAACTGGAGACATGACATTTAAGAGCGCATCATTTGCATCGATTGCACTTCAAAATGGGGAATCCGACGGAGAATAACTCACTGGCTTTACACGGCAATAGTAAGACCAGTACTGACTTACGGAGTACTAGTGTGCAAAATCTTATCAGAATATCAGGACTCAGATCGGCTTGCATCTGCATCACAGGTGCACTCAGATCAACACCCACGGCAGCCCTCGAAATCTTACTCAATCTCCTTCCCAAGGACATTTACGGGAAGCTTATTGCCACGCATGTAGAATTAAGACTGAGGGAGTGTAAGCTTTGGGGAATAGCTCACATCAAAGGGCATATGGAGCTATTCCATAATTCCTAAACAATCTGATTACATAACACCCTTTGAGGACTTCGAAATTAAGCACAAAACAGTAATCCCCTCGAGAATAGTGTGGGATGAAAGAAAGGTGAAAATTTATACTGGCACAGTCTCTGGAGCATACGCCAGTTCGCCGGAGCTAGCAGTAGCCATACGGCTCCCAAATCACTGCAGTGTTTTCCAAGCAGAAGTAACAGCTATTCATGAGGCAGCCCTCCGGCTATCAGTGACCCCGATAGAAGGAAGATCTGTTGTTATTTACATATATAGTCGGCTATAAAGGCTCTGGAAACACCATCGATAGGTGGTAAAACTCTGGCGCCTATCTTTAAGGGAGATAGCGGACCGATGCAACCTTACCCTGTGCTGGGTCCCTGTGTACATTGGTATTACAAGCAACAAAAGAATCGACGAATTAGCAAGAAGGAGGCGAATCTACCACTGGCACGAAATCAGGAGACATCTCGACCTCCAATGAAAACGTTAAAATCAATGCTACTGATAGACGCCAAAATAAAAATCAATATTGTAGATGGGTGGAATTGGACACTTCAAAAACTAAAACTCACTAGAACTGGACAGGAGGAACATTAATAAAGTAGTAGCCGTAATCACTGGCCACTGCCTAATTGGCAATCAAGCCAGAAGGCTTGGAGCACCCTACAATTACTTCTGCAAGCTGCATGGATGCCCATCCTTGCAGAGACAAGAAGAAAACTTATGGCCAGCTTCTTCTTCTTCTTTGTTTGGCGCTACAGTCCGGGGTGGACCTGGGCCTCAACCAACAAGCCTCTCCAGCCAGCACGATCTTTCGCCAGCTGCCTCCAGTTGTGCACACCAAGTTGGTTGAGGTCCTTCTCCACTTGTGTGCGCCATCTCGTTGTAGGACGCCCTCTGTTGCGTTTTCCCAATGGCTCGGAATCGAAGACTCTTCTGGCCGAAGCCGTGGTCTCAACCATAACCTAGCCATCTTAAGCGTTGGATCCGAAGACGCTTAACTAGGTGCATGTCGCTGTACAGCCCGTATAGTTCGTGGTTGAATCTCCGCCTCCAGACGCCATCAATACAAACAGTACCAAAGGTCGCACGTAAAACTTTTCTCTCAAAACGACCAAGAGCTTCTTCATCCGCCTTCAATAGCTTGCATGTCTCCATTATGTCGTCCATTATGGGCAACTACTTCCTCGATAATCTTGAAGATCTAGCTAATATTAACATAAAGGACATCCTCCAGTTCATAAAAACCACCAACAGGTTATAAATATCAATGCACATACCAACAGAGGGTAAGTACGACCGAGTCTAGTAGGACAACGAAGTAGCAGGAAAAGCCGAATAGTGACAGTGCAACGGACCTTAAAGGTCTAAGTGAGACAAATCCCCGATGGAATTGATCAAAGAAAGTAATGTCGCTTGAGTTTGTTATGTCAATGTCCAGATCGTGCCATTGTTTTGTCGTTCTCTCCATGGCCTCATCTTTAATCATTTCTTCATAGGTTTCGATTAGCGAAAGTTAGATCTAGAAATTTCTGTAGGTCTGAAACTTCCCCGGCAAGCCTGTCCGCTCACTGGTTCCCTTGAATCCCAGCTTATCGTTGGATCGTAGACCAGTCAGTACAATTTTACCAGTTTTGAGATAAGCATATCTGACGCCAAACCTATAATTACTAGTTTGACTGCCTGACAAAACAATATATTAAAGATTGCCTACAATTCCCACTCAAAATCTGTCATCATCTGCTAACCAATTCAAAACATTCATCATTTAATCACGAGAAATTAAATGAAATTTCACACAGTCTTCGGGCAATTAACTGCCATGGGAAGAGTGAAAAACGCACAAATTCCAACCCGCAATCCATCAAAACCCCGTCCGAATTCATTTGAATCCTTTTCCATCTTCTATCTGTCCAACGATAATTTCCTCACTCTCGAAACAAAAGCTGTTTTCCCACAAAAGCAGCAAAAAAAAGAAGACATTTTTTGAGTTTCCCAAGAGCCGTCGTCCCCAGACCAATCAATTATGACAACTGCGAGTGTGCATCTTGCAGCCCGATTGGCATCTCGCCCCTTCGAGCCATATGGGATGCATAATAGAATTTAATCGTTATTCGCTTATCAGCGATTGGCCATCGGCTGGTGTTGGAGTACGAAATCAAGGACACACTGGCACTGAGGATCAATTATACGGGCAACAACGGCCGAATCATCGGAACCCCTCGGAAAGATGTGTGTGTGCTGGGTTGCCTTTGTCCAATGTGTCGGGCAAATTTTGGCGATTGTTCGGATTTGTTTGCATATGGGATGAAATGGTCAGCGCCCCAGATGAATAGGGGATGATGGCGATATGGTGGTGCGGCAAGGATGATGATGATGTTGATTGCGATAACGGTTGTGCGATGATGGAACTACAATGGCAGTCAGTGGGAGAGGAATCATAACCGTGTTCGTAGGAGACGGCGCTTAATTGCTGTGCAAACAAAATGCGAACATGTCTCGTTAGCTTGGGATTAAGTGATGAAATCGGGGAGATAAGACCCTGATGCAGTCGGTGGGGGGAGAGACCGGCTGTGTGGACAGTCACGGGGAATTTCGCATTCATCGTGCACGAATGGGTGATGCTTATCGAAGTCTCTAATGAGCTGAGTTTCAATTTGTTTAAATCTAATCCAGGGCTCTCCTTGTTGTCGTTTCCAGGAGAAGAAATTCATTTAGTCATACACTAGTGTCGAATCGTCTCGAGCATCATCCACCAGGCCTCCGCAAGCAGGACTAAAAATCCCTTGCAGAACTTATTTCTTAAAGAGACCAAGGACTTCTGCGTCCGCTTGAAATTGTATATGCCTCTGCGCCGTACAGTACGACTGCCCACGATCATGGACAACGAATTTTGTTTTGCAAGTGGAATCTGAGCAGAGACCCTAGAAGCCTACAAGGTGCTATGGGATGAGCCGGGCAAAAAGAGATTTAAAAACTGCGACATTTATCACGGAGATGTGACTTCGTTGTTCGATTCAGACTTCGGCAAGAAATGTTATGCTTTAAATACATAAGCGAGCGCCTCATAACAATCGGCGTCGTTCGGCAATTTCAACGTAATCTACGCCCGTGGCCCAACGGAGGACAAAGTTGGCGATGGCAAGGATGACGTATATGATCCCCTAGAAATGACATACGATTAATGCCCAGCTATGTGGTGGCCCGTGGCGTTGTGGGTATGTGCGTCGACTCCTACGCACTTGGACCTACCTGTCTAGGTTCGATTCCTGGTACGACAAGAAATACTTTCCACGGCCCCACCTCTTTCGAGTCACAGACAATGCTCAAAGAGAATAACTGTCTAGAAAAAGCTTCTCAAAATTGGCGAGTGGTTGCTGAGAAGCTAGGCTCTCTGGCCCTCTACGGGCTGTAGCGCCACCAATAGTATATTATCTATTATATATACATAAAGGGTGATTTTTTAAAAGTTATAGGAAAAGCTATAGGAAAGTTTTTCAAAAAAAGAACACACAAAATTCAGAAAACTGCATGAAAATGAATCTCTTTATTTGAATCGATAGTACGGTCTATATAATTTAATGTTTGAAGATTATTTCATGCAAATGTTGATCTTGACTGCGCCTCAAATGGTCCATCCGCTTAGTCCAATTTTGGCATACTCTTTCCAACATTTCGGCCGGTATCTCACGAATAAATGCTTCAATGTTGTCTTCCAATGCGTCAAACTAAGCGGGCTTGTCTGTATAGACATGAGCTTTAACATAGCCCCACATAGCTGATATTCACTCCAAAATCGACAATTCTGCTTATTCACGTACCCATTGAGCCAAAAATGAGCTTCGTCGCTGAACACAATTTTTCGACGATTCATGGTTAAATTATAGACCAAACTGAAGATGTTTGACAGTGAAACAAAACACGAAACGTGCGTCAGCTGTTTAAACCAGTGTTTGCAAAAAGATAATGGCTAAAAAATCACTCTTTATATATGACACCAAGTTCGATTCTAGGAAATATTAACGCCAAGCTGGGCAAATACTTTGGCGTCATTCAAGCTGAAACTTAAGCGATTAAGGAAGCTCTGTCGTGGCAGAAAAAAAATATATCAAGCACAGCTCAAATCGCTGAGTGCGGTCACATTTAACTGAAATATCTCCCTGAATTGCCGCCAATGTCTTAACGAGATGACCAAATATTTTAGCATCCAAATCAAGTGGAATTCATTTGAATCCTTTTCCATCTTCTATCTGTCCAACGATAATTTCCTCACTCTCGAAACAAAAGCTGTTTTCCCACAAAAGCAGCAAAAAAAAGAAGACATTTTTTGAGTTTCCCAAGAGCCGTCGTCCCCAGACCAATCAATTATGACAACTGCGAGTGTGCATCTTGCAGCCCGATTGGCATCTCGCCCCTTCGAGCCATATGGGATGCATAATAGAATTTAATCGTTATTCGCTTATCAGCGATTGGCCATCGGCTGGTGTTGGAGTACGAAATCAAGGACACACTGGCACTGAGGATCAATTATACGGGCAACAACGGCCGAATCATCGGAACCCCTCGGAAAGATGTGTGTGTGCTGGGTTGCCTTTGTCCAATGTGTCGGGCAAATTTTGGCGATTGTTCGGATTTGTTTGCATATGGGATGAAATGGTCAGCGCCCCAGATGAATAGGGGATGATGGCGATATGGTGGTGCGGCAAGGATGATGATGATGTTGATTGCGATAACGGTTGTGCGATGATGGAACTACAATGGCAGTCAGTGGGAGAGGAATCATAACCGTGTTCGTAGGAGACGGCGCTTAATTGCTGTGCAAACAAAATGCGAACATGTCTCGTTAGCTTGGGATTAAGTGATGAAATCGGGGAGATAAGACCCTGATGCAGTCGGTGGGGGGAGAGACCGGCTGTGTGGACAGTCACGGGGAATTTCGCATTCATCGTGCACGAATGGGTGATGCTTATCGAAGTCTCTAATGAGCTGAGTTTCAATTTGTTTAAATCTAATCCAGGGCTCTCCTTGTTGTCGTTTCCAGGAGAAGAAATTCATTTAGTCATACACTAGTGTCGAATCGTCTCGAGCATCATCCACCAGGCCTCCGCAAGCAGGACTAAAAATCCCTTGCAGAACTTATTTCTTAAAGAGACCAAGGACTTCTGCGTCCGCTTGAAATTGTATATGCCTCTGCGCCGTACAGTACGACTGCCCACGATCATGGACAACGAATTTTGTTTTGCAAGTGGAATCTGAGCAGAGACCCTAGAAGCCTACAAGGTGCTATGGGATGAGCCGGGCAAAAAGAGATTTAAAAACTGCGACATTTATCACGGAGATGTGACTTCGTTGTTCGATTCAGACTTCGGCAAGAAATGTTATGCTTTAAATACATAAGCGAGCGCCTCATAACAATCGGCGTCGTTCGGCAATTTCAACGTAATCTACGCCCGTGGCCCAACGGAGGACAAAGTTGGCGATGGCAAGGATGACGTATATGATCCCCTAGAAATGACATACGATTAATGCCCAGCTATGTGGTGGCCCGTGGCGTTGTGGGTATGTGCGTCGACTCCTACGCACTTGGACCTACCTGTCTAGGTTCGATTCCTGGTACGACAAGAAATACTTTCCACGGCCCCACCTCTTTCGAGTCACAGACAATGCTCAAAGAGAATAACTGTCTAGAAAAAGCTTCTCAAAATTGGCGAGTGGTTGCTGAGAAGCTAGGCTCTCTGGCCCTCTACGGGCTGTAGCGCCACCAATAGTATATTATCTATTATATATACATAAAGGGTGATTTTTTAAAAGTTATAGGAAAAGCTATAGGAAAGTTTTTCAAAAAAAGAACACACAAAATTCAGAAAACTGCATGAAAATGAATCTCTTTATTTGAATCGATAGTACGGTCTATATAATTTAATGTTTGAAGATTATTTCATGCAAATGTTGATCTTGACTGCGCCTCAAATGGTCCATCCGCTTAGTCCAATTTTGGCATACTCTTTCCAACATTTCGGCCGGTATCTCACGAATAAATGCTTCAATGTTGTCTTCCAATGCGTCAAACTAAGCGGGCTTGTCTGTATAGACATGAGCTTTAACATAGCCCCACATAGCTGATATTCACTCCAAAATCGACAATTCTGCTTATTCACGTACCCATTGAGCCAAAAATGAGCTTCGTCGCTGAACACAATTTTTCGACGATTCATGGTTAAATTATAGACCAAACTGAAGATGTTTGACAGTGAAACAAAACACGAAACGTGCGTCAGCTGTTTAAACCAGTGTTTGCAAAAAGATAATGGCTAAAAAATCACTCTTTATATATGACACCAAGTTCGATTCTAGGAAATATTAACGCCAAGCTGGGCAAATACTTTGGCGTCATTCAAGCTGAAACTTAAGCGATTAAGGAAGCTCTGTCGTGGCAGAAAAAAAATATATCAAGCACAGCTCAAATCGCTGAGTGCGGTCACATTTAACTGAAATATCTCCCTGAATTGCCGCCAATGTCTTAACGAGATGACCAAATATTTTAGCATCCAAATCAAGTGGGTGACGGGCCCCCTGTGATATTCCACAGGAATCTGAAGCAGATGAACTCGCTAAAAAGGGCACAATCCCCGTACTCTGCCATCCATGCCAGTCGTCACTGCTTTCGTCGACGTTATAACCGACCAGTGCGCCAATGGTACTCACTTCTCTAGATTAGGTGTTCCTTATAATTATTTTTGCAGAAGCAGCAGAGACGACGTAGAGGAAGAAAGTATTGTTCGTCTGCTTTGTACTTGCAGCGCTCTCTCCTCTCGAAGAAGCAGTCACCTAGAAGCCTACTATTTCAACAAGTTTGATGTACCAAGTAGCATCAGTGTCAGTCATTTCCAATGCTTTATTAAAATCACAAAATGTTTTGCGAAATAGACTCACAGTAGCAGTCAGTCCCTTTAACCTAACCTAACCTGAGCAAAAAGACATCTTCGCTAGAGTCATCGGAAAGCACAGCCTGCATATCAGCACTTGGCTTGCCTACAGATCGTGTCAGCTAGAGAAGGTTGTTGCCATGTCCCGGACTGTAGCCCCAGCAGAAGATGAATAAGTACTGCTACTGCCTTGGGTTGAAACAGAAGTTCAGTAATAGGGAAGGGGCTCCATTTGGCAAGCGCCATTCTGAATTTGATCTGAGCACTGATGTTGCACTACTACTTACTGTGAAGTAGACGAAGTACCTGACTACCTCGAAGTTATAGCTGGCCATTGTGGTGCTTTGTTCAAGACGTCGATGTTGTATGTCCTTTCTTGAGGACAGAATGTACATCTTTTTAATGTCATTCACCGTCATACCCATATTAGTCGCTTCTGTCGCAAAAGCCAACAAACGCCTCAATGACGGCTCGCTGTTTTCTTCAAATCATGTCAGTCATTCATAGATGACAATGGCTCTATTGACGTTCTAAGTAAGCCCCCAAGTTGGTACACAAGTAATTTCTAAGGAATTCATTAGTTCACATGTTCTCCGCTGCATATAATAATTCGCAAATATTTTGGTCTCCTCAATTGAGTTGTAAAACTCTTACATAACATCGATAGCAGCTCCTATCGCTGCTACTGGTGACTGTTAGCTGAGTAATGGCAACCCAAAATAATGGTCAATTTTGAGCACGAAAATCATCTTGTCTACAGACACCATTCTCCACACATGTTGTGGCTTGTCAGAATTGTAGATTTCCTCATTATCCATTGCTTCGAGGAAAAAGTAACGATCTCCACATAATTAAACCACTAAATCTCACCTTGAGCGGCGACATCTCGCGAACCTCGCTTAAGTTAGCGCCAATTGGTGTCTGCCTGGAAGACGCAAAAAAAAATTGGTGTCTCCTAGTTCATGATCAGTGCCTAACGGCCGTGGCAACAATGTTGCAAGCACCCTGCAGAAAAAAGACCACTGGACCCCTCGGAGGTGTATGTTTCCATGATCTCACAATTTGCTGACACAAACACAATGTGTTTGCCATTCAACGATTCCATGGCAAAGATAATCGACGAAAAAAAATGCGCACATAATGCAAATGCCCGCGCGGCAGAGACTGCGCATCACAGTCCCGCACAGTAGCCGGATGCTGAACCGTATCTAGGATGCAATCTGCAAAACGTGCTTCTAATTAAAATTCGGCCTCCCCCGTCGGGAACAAGAGGCGCCAAAATCTTGCACCACGGATCGATGATGAAACTTATTTATGTTCGTCGCTCCCGATTGGGTCTGCGTGATAAGAACGGCAAGCAGGACAGGACAACCACACACTCAAACAACGATCCCACTGGGAACATCTGCCGAAATTGAAATTGAATTTCCTTGCGATATCAACATCACCGCATTATGACACCAATAAACAACACAAACTAATTCTCGTCCTTCTCTCTCTCCCTCCTGGTCGCTGTGTGATGAGCGCAACCCATCAGGACGTCAGGATGACCCCATTTAATGTCATGAAAACCACCAATCAGTCACGCAGAAGTGCAGTCCACGTCCGTGAACGCGCTCGTATACCAAACAGTGGACGTCATTTCGTTTCGGCTGGCATCTGGGAATGCGAGACCAGTCAGCAGCCTGTTAGGAATGCTTATGTTGGCAAATAAGAAAGGAATTAGAGGATCCTTTTAAGGAGGAAAGGTGTTCTCCTTCGGTTCGATCCGGTTTGTCTGCTGGACTCGCACTCACACATACGCACGCACTCGGGAGACATCCTCAAAGGTCCCGTAGAGCGCTTGTGAATGCGTATAAATTGCATTTAAAATGTCTTTGAATGTCAGTTTGACACTTGAAAATAGATGTTCCAGGGATTTCCTTTTGTTGCTCGAGGACCTCTCGGTAGAGATCCCTCTTCAGTGTGTCCTATTGAATGCGAGATCGCATGAAAGGACCTTCAGTCCTTCGGTGATTGTTGGCATGAGCCTGGTGTGGCAGTTCATTGAATCGCTTTGTTTTGCTTTTGTTATTGCGAGGTCCTACAGGAGTTTATTATCCCGATTTGGTTAATGGGATAACCAGTGTCGACGACGAGTGTTAGTGCTGGCGGTGGAGTCGAGTGGAGGATTCGATGGAATTAAGGTTATTAGCCAATTTAGTGGCATTCTATGGCACGAGGTTTTTTGGTTTTCTTGTGTGTTTTTCTTCCTTTCATCGAAGACGTTTCGTTTTCGTTTGCATGCGTATGTGATATTTGAAGCATTTGTTGTTTCCTTTTGGATATCCTCCGACACGTGTGAAGTCGAACCGTAGGTGGCATTCAGCTCGGGCAGATGGTTGACTTTCGTTGTTCGAGGGAATTCGAGTTGTCACTGCGTTGAGTCATAATTGCCATCAAATGATTCAATATTAGATGATAGATTGTAGTCGAAGGGAAAAATATGATGAATAGTGGAGGAGATCAAGGAAAGCGATGACAGTTTGAAGAAGTGAATCTGAACGATGAGGCTGTGGAAAAATAGAACTCGAATGAATCTTGTCACTCGACAGACTGTAAAATTACAATCCGTTTGCGAAACTTGCATGCATAAATGGTATCGAAGCCAGTAAAACTGATGCTATTAAGGACATGTGACACTTGGAGGGAGTACCCTGTAATGAAGTTCGCAGCGGAAATGTTGTACACAATGCTGCTTTAAATCAAACTAATTTTTATCACAAGATCACTGCAGCTATGCAGTGACATACAGCGGCACCAAGAGAAACTCGTACACGCTCCTTTAAATATGTGATACCATAATAAAAGCAAGTTGGACCTGGGATTAAAGTCAGATTTTTTATAATTATAAGTAAAAATATGTTTTCTTACTAATTAACAAAATTAATAAACAAGAAAAAAAAACGTAAAACGGTACTAAAAATGCACCTCAAATTAAGACTCGGATAGTATCTAACCATAAATTCGTTTTAAATGTTTAATCCTGAATTTTTTTTTGTTTTTTCCTACACGTTGTAAGCGTTTTGACTTTGATGGAAAGCATTGTGAGCAATTTTGTTCCACTTCTTTTTAAAACAGCCGTTTGTAACTCATGTACTAAAAAGGTGTACGTTCGGCGATTGTGGTGGAGTTTCTACTACATTTCGCTAGCTAGAATACATTATGAGCCATTTACTTGCGATTGTTACACTGATGGTAAGTGTCGTCTATCCCCAATTTGTCCAAGTTTGACTTTGAGTTGAATTTTTAGTACTGATTTTAGTTGAATTTTTTTTTACTGATTTTAGCTATTTTTTGTATTACTGATTGCTTCCAACTATTCTGTCTGTTTTCATCTGTCTTGTTAGTTATTAAGATACTTGTACTTATTGATACGTACTTTAGTACATATTTACAGGAACGTGTAAGACTTTCACTTGGAACCACTGTACTTGGGAGTCCAGCTAGGTCAGCGCTGCGGGTTCTTTCCAATTCAGTTCAACGCTATCGAGTCGTGGTGTTCGAGATGTTGTGAAAAACATAATTTTTTTTTCATCAATTTGATTACTACACCTAAGCCTTAGCTCATTTAGTGTTCACCGCTGCATCAATATTAAGAGCATTGTCGTCAATATTTGGTCGTATTTCCTCGTCCCAGTAGACAAGCGCGATCTCACAAAAACAGATGACATTGAAGTGATTGGTCGAACGCAGCGAGCCGTCAATGAAGCGATTGCTGACATTGAGACAGAAGCGGCTAAAATGAGTCTGGTGGTGAATAAGGGCAAATTGAAGTATATACTGTCCTGAAGAAAGCACATACAACGTCAACGCCTTGGATAGAGGGTCAAAATGAGCCACTTTAACTTCGAGGACAGCAGCAGTATCGAGATCAAGTACAGTATCAAAAGCGGATGCTTTCTTCGAGAGAGATGAGTTCTGCGTTCAATCTGTGGTCCCGTCAACGTCGACTGCAAGTGCAGAAAATGATTCGATCACGAACTGTATGGGCTGTCAGGGCGGGTCCGACGCTTCTTGGATGCTTCGAGTCCTTCGGACTATCCTCGCTCCCATAGGGAATAATTGTGTTTGGAGGATTAAATTTAGCGACAAACAACGCCATCGAGCCTTTCAAAGAAAATCCGGTCTCTCTCGTGTCGGACGAAAAAAGTGAGTTTTTGGCTTCACGGCTTTGGTATTTGGGTTATTGGACAGATGAAAACACTTTAGTGCTTCAAGAAACACCTCTTCAATCCACAAAGAAAAAACTCCCTGGACTGATTTTCATGCCGGTGGTGTCCATTTGAAATTGTTATCGATCGTCAGTCCAAGATATTTTTATGTTGACACGTTCTCTACAACACCGTGCGGGATCATCTTGTTATTCATTTATTCCGTCACATCCCTTTGTGTTTAGAAAGATCGCTGTATCGTCCGCATACGCATACACCGTACTATACCTTAGCACTGACAGTGAATCGTTCACGTACATGATGGACCTAGCCTTGACTCCTGCGGTACACCGTATTCACAACTCTTCTTTGCGTCCTTTTGGGAAAGCACACTCCCTTTTGGCACATATTCCCTTCATCTGTGATCGGAAACAGAGTGCCACGTGTATATTTTCAGTTTTATTGAATGTCAACTAATTAGTCCAGTATTCATGTCTCAGTGGAACTGCGTGGCATGCAGCATTCGTTTTTAACTCACCCATAAATTCAAGTCATGGGAACTTGTGCATGATCCAAATTACACAAAGCAGAGTCGGCATACAGTATTTATTTTGAGGACGAAACACAAACTTTCATATGAATTCAGCTGGGCAGCCCAATCTACAGTCAACAGTGGACGGCATATCCACTCAGTCGCATACACATTCCGTCATGCGGAGTGTTGCTGCCTTTCCTTCTCGCCTTCCCTCCGAAATCGAGCTTCGGTTCATGCATGTAGGACCACCCTATGACCTGTGCAAAATAAACCACAGGCACAGCACAGCTCAGCACTCTGTGCGCACTGATCATCTCCCAGATTCACAATTAATTGATTTCCCAACTTACAGGCTTACAGGCACTCTCCACAGAGTAGGTACAACAATTTAAATTGAAACAATATTCCCACTCGCAGACTCCCAGCAAGCGTGTACTGCGCATGCAATTAACACCTCCGTACGTACGTACCACAGCGGCGCGGCGTGCCCAAGCCCTCGGAACACGGGAGCTAATTACTATCGGCCGTGCTGCAAGCACACACAGGGCTGTGCAGTTGCACCCAAATTATTAACTTACACGAATTACTTGCTAGTGGGCTAGGCTCGGGAGTGTGAAAAACATTCCGTGGAACATATGCACCGCTCATTGTTTGTCGTGATAAATTAAACTCTATTAATTGGATTTCCATGGGAACTCGGCTCTCAAACGCCCACCAGATGCAGAGGGCCCAGCAGTTCTGGCCGTTTAATGCGATAATTGCAGGTGATTTGCTAGCCGAACAAGTCAGCGGCTATAAATAACCTCGGCCAACTGTGAAACTGCACAAATGACAGCGGAGGTTGGTCTTCAAGGAACTGTTGTGTTGCATCCCGCCCTTTTGTGACTGGCTGCGGTCCACTTGAACTAGAAATTTGGCACGCATCTCGAAGTGTGAATGCCCGGTTCGGCAGTGGCGGTGGTGTGCGTCTTTTGTGATCGAATAATGATGGCACTTGTGTGCCGGAGTGCATGTGAAGCGCCCCTAAAATTGGCCGCCTTTGTTCGGCCGATTGTTCGGCTGGTTGTTTGTGTTTTTGTTTCTGAACTCGATTGTCTTTTGTTCGGCCGCTGGCAGGGGGCGGTGTGTGCAGCTATAATTGCAGCAATCTGGTTCTCGGCCTGAATGCGTCAAGGTGTGGCGTATGGAACATGCACTTCCGTGGAATTTTGGCCTTCCTTTGTGTGATATGTTCGGTATTGTGTCGCACAAATCGTTTCTGTGAATTTTGAAAATACTTTCGAATTAGGCAACGCGAATGGACGACACTCAAAACATCGTTGCAGACAATTCGTCACGACAAGGTGTCTGCCAAATTTTCCAATGCTTTGTTTTGCCGGAGTTTTGTTGTTCGTGTGGATTTGAGTCGGCGAGTGTGACAGTCTTCCAGCTGGCCGGGGAATGGACTAGACAACGTGGAACGACCGTTGGTTACTGAAGACTGGCCAGTGGTAAGATACTTGCTACTCTGTACGGACCGGAGTTTCTGGCACATCTCGTCAGTCTTTTTACTCTCAAGGCTGCTAATTGGATGTCCTGACGGCTTTATGGCCGTGGCTCACTTAGACCAACGTGCTGGGTCCACTGAGCCCTTGCTAGGGAGTGGTTTATTGCCGTGGTTTATTGCCTACTTTTGTCCTAAAACCAACAAGATTCACATGAATCTTCGAAAGTTTTTCAGTTGAACACCACTTAAGTCCTCCAGCTCTCCTGGGACCTGTCTTCCTTTCTTAGCTATGGCTGGGCTGCCATGGCTTTTATTGCCGCTTGGCTATTAGAAAAAAATTGTGGTAGATTTGTCGGTTACGTCATGGTGTTTCAAAGCGAGTGCTGCCTCGTGTATGGCAGCCGTTTCGGCTTGCAGAACGCTGAAATCGTCCTTTAGTGCCAGAGATTTTTCAATGAGCTCAATGAAGATCTCCGCCACTCGTACCTTGTCTTTCAGCCGTCAGTGTATAGGCTGGTCTCCCCTTCTTTTATTGCCGATTCCGGTACCTTCCATTGTATTCTATACGGAAAGCTCTAATTGAAGGTTATCTCCGAGGCTATGGTTGATGGTAAGGAGTCTGTTTGTCCTATATTTTCTGCTGCTGTTCATCTTTTTAGTATACTATCGTGACCGTATGGTTTTTTCCTCAAAAACATGCCTCTCTGAGCCTCAATCACAATGAGGCTACACTGTGGCTGCAGAATTGGCCGAGAGGAGGGAGGAAGAGTATGGCCTAGAGTGCTGTCGTCGGTGTTGTTCTGCGGCAATCTGTTATTTCTAGGCAGGCCGATCCTTGGATCATAGTTAGCTGGGTGAAAATTTATATGTTTTCTCCTTTGCCTAGGCAGGATCACCTTTGTTGATCGCTATGTCTTTGGGCTTGGTAAAATCAGCAAGCATGAACACTAAAGTAGACAATGAGATTCTTGGTCGCTTCAAGAGGAACGTCCTTCGTATTATCTTTGGTCTCGTAGGTACTGATGATATTTGGAGCTGGAAACTGAATCACGAACTGTACGGCGACATGGATTTGATCAAACCAGTTCGTGTCTAGGTCATCTAGAGCTAGATGCTCCGGCCCGGAAAGTCTTTGACTTCAACCCCGAGGGACAACGCGGTAAAGGCAGACAACTCCGGTGGAGTCGGCAGCACGAAAAGGGACCTCAATCAGGCGAACGTGAGTAGCTGACAGCAACCACAAAATCGTACTAGATGCATTTACACGTTGGCTGAGGCCCAGGTCCACGTAGCGCTAGCCAAAGAAGAAGATAACGTATGTAATACATGAATGGGAGGAATGCAGCATAGAGTAAGGTTGCATCTAACCGAAATGCGGTCATCGAAGCCCCAGTGCGAGTTGTGCCAAAGAGGAAGATGGCCTTGATATATTTTCAGCATACTTGGACATATATTGTCCGATCTCAGAGTCATATACGGGGAGAACGATCGCCCATCCTGTCCTACTACTGCTGATCAATCCGCCGACCTTTACCTGCCAACCAGATTTAGCCATCCTCCGGCACCATCATCAGGCATTGCATCCCGTCTGCAAATACCGTAGTTCATTGGCAGACACTAGCTCCATCAGATGACACCTCTCAGCCCATTACATTTCAGCTGCCGCTGCTTAAGTCCATCTGCCCAAAATGCTGACAGAATGCTTCTCATTCATTCAAAAGTTGCATCACTTGAGTTGCTCCTTGAACCAGTCCCATCCACAAGCCCGCACCACTTAAGCTCCCTCGATTAATCCCTTCGGATTCCATCTACACTTCGTTGTCGCTTGATGAAACTTCCAATTAAGCCTTGACCACTTCCAGCAGCAGCCTTTCATTGTGCATTAACGAACGCTGTCCTCGGTGCGCGGCCGGTCGTCTCTTTGCCTCCAACCACCGGCTGACCAGCACACCTCCTCTCAAATTAACTCAACCTGACGTTTAATATCGAAATAAATTAATTCACCCCGACAATGTACAATCAAACCGCATTGTATCCGCCTCGTATCGCAGCCCAACACAAAGGCAGCCCACGAAGATGGAGGAGAAAAAAAAATGAACGCCACAAAGCAAATCCGAAACGATACTTGCGCACTCGGTGCACATTTGCGCAGTGATTAATGTCCCAGTGACCTTAGCCGAGTTCAAGAGTTAGAGCGAGCAGCGCATGCGCGCCAGCCCCACCGTCGAACCAATAATTCCACGAGCTTGTCATAAAAGGCTCGTTTGGCGCAATTAGCCACAATGAATGCATGTCAAATTAATAATAAGAAAGACAGATAAATTATGCGATCCGAGCTCTTTGTCGCTGCGACTTTCGAATTTATTGCTCATCGCGCAGCCGCCCGCGCCGCCGACAGGGCCGGGCTAAGCAGATGGTCGTCGCCCGATTGTTCGGCATTCGGTGTCCGCGGCCGCCGACAGACCTCCCCTGGGCGCGTTCAGAGTCCGTGCGAGTGCGCTGCATAATTGGCGGCATCAGGCTCAAAGTCTAAATCGGTAATGGATTGTGACTTTTTGGCCGGACTTTTGCGACTGCGCGACGCACACACGGCTCACCGAATCACCGTGAAATGGGATTAAGGTTCGTGCAGCATCCGTAAGTGTCAAACATATACTTACACAAATTTCCGGACGATTATGAACACCAAATTAACACCACAGCCGACCTCGGTGTAGAGCAGCAACGCGATCGCTGCGGCGCGGCTGACGGCGAGGCGGCGGTTTGTATTTTCAATAATAAATTACTCCGCTGGCGGTGGCTTCCTTGAGCACGATGGTGCGCGGGGAACGCAAGCACGAAGGATGCTTCTCCTTGGCGCAGTTGGTGATTTATTGGCTTATAATTTGCGCGCGCACAGATTCGCGCACGTCGCGAATCCTCTCCGGGAGCTATGTGTGCTCTGCGGGGCTTGGACGCTGGAGGTTGTGCAGTTAATCAATGAACGCATCGCCTGTTATACGCCTCGGGCTTGATTACTTTCATTTTGCATGCGTGCCTGCATTCCATTAGGTGTGCGATGATTGCACTTGGAGTGACGCGATACATTGTAGGACGGTGATGAGTATTGGTCGTGGCTGTGCCTAGGAATTTTAAGTGAAAGACTCAGACTACTGCCGGGAAGGACACACTCAGGTGGCGTGCTTGGCGTGCAGTAATTAACATGTTTGACATGAGAACGGAGTCTGTTGAGCAAGCACATGCCACCCATGAGATTTAATCCACGAGAATGACTGAGATGATGTGGCGTTGGCTGCTGAATCACGATGAAATGTTGCACAGTGCCACGGGACGGGAATGGGGGAGAATGTTTGCGGGGAGAATGTATTTATATCAAGTGACGGAAAGGTGTTACCTTCGATATTTTCACGATCAGGCAGCTGCAGTCCGGCGGTTAATCTGAAGCGGTTTCCACGGTCGAGTCTGGGGTAAGAAATTGTGATGGAAATTATGATCCTCTCCACAGGAATTGGACGGGCTACTCAACATGTTTTGCCTGATATGCGTTGAACTAAAAAAATCAATCAGTTCAGAGATTTATTTAACGACAATAAAGGTGGTTAAATTTTAAGGGCCGATCTTGAATGTGAACCACACCTAAACGTCAAATTTTATTTCTGCATTTCATTTGACATTTCTCAATTTCAGACTAACTCAATTTGAACCTTGGAAAGATACACAATCGAGGAACGCGTTAATGTTATTCAGGCTTATTATAAAAATGGGCGTTCAAATCAAAATGCATATCGTGCACTTCGTCATTTTTTCGGTCAATTTAATCGTCCAAATGTGCGTACAATCGGAAAAATCGTGCAAAAATTTGAGCAAACCGGGTCTGTAGGAGATGTGAACACCTGAACTCGTCGTCGTGCCCAACAATTGCACCTCTCACGCTCGTCGTTGATGAACATTATGCATAAAGACTTGCATTTACACGCTTACAAGGTTCAATTGACTCAAGAACTAAAGCCTCTTGACCATTTCAAACGTCGTCAATGGTCAGAATGGTGGCAAGAAATGGCAACAGTGGATGATCAATTTTCGAAGAAAATCATCTTCTCTGATGAAGCACATTTTCACCTCAGTGGATTCGTCAATAAGCAGAATTGCCAAGAGTGATTGTCGAAAAACCAATGCACCGTTTTTTTTTCCAAAATGAGGCCGGTCAGGCAGTTACTGTGAATGGTGTTCGCTTTCGAAAGCAGTATTCGAAAACCCTCTTAGCTGGAGCAATTCTGTCCATCCGCTCGATGTTGCCGAATCAGGGTATTCGGCGGGTTCTTATTCTTGTTACAACACATAGAGTTCGTGAAATAATAACGAACTTTTTATGGCCCGAATTGGAAGATATGAATGTAGACGATATGTGGTTTCAACAGAACGGTGCCACTTGGCACACAGCTAACGAAACAATGGCTCTTTTGCGCCGTGTTATCTCACGTGGTGGCGATGTCAATTGGCCGCCAAGATCATGTGATTTGACACCGTTGGATTTTTTTCTTTGGGGTTATTTGAAAGAATGGGTGTACGTCGATAAGCCAGCAACAATTCAAGAGCTAAAGGATGATTCGGCACAGTAACGGCATAGAACCTCAATTATGCTTCAGCGTCATCGAAAATTTGGACCATCGGATGGAGGTGTGCCGGCGAGGTCGCGGGGCCATTTGGCCGATATTTTGTTCCATACATAACTGAACCATACCAATATTATCATAATAAAAAGAAATGACAATAATTTCCTAAATAATTTGTGTTTTATATATATTTATTTATATAATTTATTGTTAAATAGTGAACTCAACTCTTAGATTTTCTGACATTTGGCATTATAGCTTGTGGGTTTTTTTTGGTGATCTATTCGGTTGTTCGCATACCGAACGGTTTCTGAGTTTCGGAGCGTAGGCCCGGGGTCTTGTTGTAGCATGTGCTCGGTGTGTGTGTCAGGCACAGTCTAAGACTAGTTTCCATCTGTTCTTGACACCCTGTTTTTAAAGAATGCTAGTCTCCGACGGTTGCTGGCCCCAGCTAAGGTAGGTCCAGCTGACTCTCCGTGTATAGAGACGCGACTGATACGAACTCACGCATTGATCTATTTCCTTGTATTGTTTTATTCAGTCGAATTTGTAGTGTTTAAAGGATTTCCTTATTATTATTAATTTTAGGCCATTGAAAATTGAAGGTTGACTAGATCCTAGTTCGGATCTTGATCTTCATATTCACTGAAGATTTTATAGAATCTATGCAGCACCTAATTGCGTACGCCGAGTATATAGTGGCGTACATAGCAGGTCCGAAAGTCGAAGTTATAAATATCCTCCTTGATCCCCAAGGAAGTCGTGTTATCATCCATGTACGCCGAACAGTGGACAGACGACTCCCGTACGATCTGATCGATCTCGGGTTCAGTAGAGCGATATCAGGTCGTGATAGGAGAGTCTGCCAAAGGACGACATTATTTGAAACGACGAGACAGGTGCTCATGTTGGCGAAACTTACATAAGACTAATATAGTTTTTAAGAAAAAAAAATTACATTTTATGTTATGTTAGTTAAAGTGGCCCAAGTTTTTACATTTTTCTTGGCCAAACAAAACATAGAGTTGTCCACAAGCATTGCCGGATCGATCATATGTGCAAGATATGCAAATGCACAGGGCGCAAAGTATTTAGGGGCGCATTATGAGGACTAAATAAAGACGCTCTCTGAATGCAATTAATTTCTAATTCTAAAAATGAGACAAGATTTCATCTGGTCACACAACAGAGCATTCACACCAGAGGTATGCTAATCAGTTTCAACGATCGGACGTACATGGAACGATTCTTTTCACAGTCGGAACTAGATCCCGGCAACATTTCCGCGGAACTTTAGAAAAAGACAACGATCATTCCTCGAGGAGCTACATAATGTGAACTGTCTTTGCAAAATTTGGTTGATTGAACTGTGAATACAAGAGTTTGTGCTTCACTTCTCGTAGAACATGTCGGAACTATGAGACATGTTTTCGTGAAGTATGAAGAACTATTAGAAATAGTCCCGACAGTTAACACAGGAACTATACAAGTCCGGAACGACCCAACTCTAATTCAAACACAAGAATCTAGTTCGAAGATCATACCAAACTGCCAAACTAAAGAATGGGGCGCTAAACGCAGGGCTTGCAAAATGCGCTCATTTTGCTCCAACCGGCCTTGTCCAGAGGACATTTAGAAACATGCTTAAACTGCTCGAATTTGAATTATAATAGCTTGCAGTAAACCCATTTGCTAAGTTGGTTAAGTTAGTTTTAAGTATTTTTGTCGAACATTTAAGAAAAAAAACTAATTTAAATAGATAAAAATCAATTCAAAAAATATGGCCGACCGATCTCTCTACAAATTTCGATAATATTTTTTTTTAACTCCGTGCAGTCATGAAGCGATGCAGGATGAAATGGCAAACCTTCAATATTTTGACAGCTACTGAAACATAACAATTGGAGAAATTGCTAACTATGTGGTAGCTATTAAATAAATAAATAAAAAATTGCTAACTGGTCACACTTTAATTGAATAATAACAATAATAAATAAAACCGCTGTTTTGGTGTGATCCTTGATCTTACCGTGCGGACAACATTACCGTCAATGCCGCACGCTATCATTAAATGATTTCAAACTTTGAACACAATCTGGTCGACCAATGGTTCCAGCAAGACGGCGCTACATACCTCAGAGCATGCGAATTGTTGGATCAAAGGCCCAGGCGCCGATTCAAATAGATAGCAAGTTTGCAGAGCAATAGTATGCAGATCTTCTCTTCTTGCATTGTACAATAAGCACATGCGAGGTGTCTACCTAGAAGACTGGCTAGAAAAACGACAATCAAAAAGAAGATAAGGCCTTTGAACGATGCACTTGTTCCAGCCAAGTAGGACAAAGTCATATCGACGCACTTGCATTTTTTTCAATATTGGCTTAGTTAAGTCCAATCAAGCTAGGTCTGATTTAGATCAACCATCCTGTGAGCGTGTATGCCAATTGCGCAGTGTCCGGTTACGCCGATGAGTATCCTGAGTGAGGGTCTGCTTAGTCTGAGCAGACAGAGTAATGGTTGAGAATTTAGTGCTGGCCATGATTTGATACAAATTTTATTGGTAAAAATAGCACGTCGTTGGCTCGCAGTTTAACAAATCATTCCGTTCCCACGACCACACAAGTATCACATGAGCTCAAACGTATCTGCTTCCCAGAATGCGTACACCGGCAGTTGGTGAGGCTCCTTTCTGTCTTCCTACCAACGAGACTTCGCGTCTGATAGCTCCACTGCATTCCGCACTTCTTTGGTAGCATTTTTTTTACCATCATCTATTTCCTGAACGTCTCCCCAAGCCATTAGGCTCTTCTTAATTACCCCAATCCAATTCGACTTCCTTGAGCATCCATTTACACATTCCCCACACTAACTCACCGTGGAGGAATCCATTAAGGGATGCCGATCCCCAAGGCCCGCTAGCATACAGCCTTCCAAATAATCCTTAATCTTATTTTGACAAATCATTAACTCCCACATCCTGCGGCTGCCAGCGAGAGCGCCGTCAAGTCTTTCGATTCTCGCCAAGCAGAACGGATTCCGGCAGCTCATCCCCGTTGCGTGGAGTAGAAATCCGATCTGAAAACTAATCATGGCAGACACCGAGCCGCTCCTGCATCGCATCCGACACGGGTTGTCACGTCGAACACATGTTTTGACCGCAAAATAAATCATCGCGTCAAACTCCTTCGATCCTGGCGTTTGACAGGATCATTAAGCGAGGGTAAACGATGCCCTCTGATGCGCCGCCGATGAAGATGCACCTCCTCTACAAGCGCCACAACATGCCACACATGCATCCTTCGTGGAAGGACGAATGCAATGCCTCGTAATTGGATCTGAAGTGGCTGCGGCAGTGGCAGTGCCTCAGTGGCTGGGTCATATGGCCGAGCAGTTTGACCGATTGGGCTGTGTACTCCCCCGCCAGACAGTGCAGTCCACACCCCTGGCGCCGTTTGCGGACACGGATGAGCGCCGCAAACACGCCACCGGCCTCGACTTTTTCCACCAAAAACGGCGTGAAATCTAACAGTTTGATTTTATTCCCTTTTGCTGGAAAAACGACTCGAATCTAGGATTACACTTGGGACTCATCAACGCTTGGATGATAATGACATTGAGACGTTCGGTCGGGCTGTCGGTCGGTGAGTATCAATCCCCTCTGGCTTCGGTTTTTATTGCTTCCAGATAGCGACCGACACTCGATGTACGGGGGGCTAGAGCGTCAATTAACAATCAATATACAAGCGATTAGGCCGGTGGAGGTCGCGGCGAATGGGTCAAGTGCGCTTATCGGCAGTTCTCGCGCCACTTGCGCTCTGCGCCCGGGGACGCAACAAATCTTCAGATATCGCTTCTCAATCGACGCAATTACGGCCTCTAATGTGCGTAAAGACTCAACCACTGGACTGTTATGCCGTCAGATTAATTTCAATTATGCCTGCGTCTGATAAGAGCGCGTGAACGACGCAGCTGCCATTGACCTTGTTATCCTTTCGTCTGAGATGATCGTCCCTAAACCCGTGCGTTTCTTTTTTCCTTGATTAGATACGACAATCCCGCGACATACCATGGAACATGCATGGGATCCCTTCGCATTCGACTGGCGGAGCACTGAGCAGCCCTGTGCTGCTGGGGGAATCTCGGTGATTTATTTGAGCGATAAGGAAGCGAAACTGGGACCGTCTTCGCCTTGGAAACAGAGATGTCGCATCTTATCGGCGGGATGGTGATAAATGGAATATTAATTTTGAAAATTTTATTGCCGCTGATTGCTGGGTTATTGTTTCTTCCTCTGGGTAATTAAATTAAAGAATTGTTTCTTATTATTGAATTGAGCGCTGCGACGGGCCATGGGGGTTCATTGTTCGGGTTCCACAGGGTTACGAAACGAGCAAGGCGCTCGTAAGATTGCGCTGTTTATTGACAGCAGCGAGAGGGATGGAGTGTCGTGTCTTGTCAATGTGTTAATTTAACAAGTTGACATTGAAAAAATGCTGTTATCTTAACTGGGGACGGGATGGTGGCAAGGAGACATAATGATGTCGGAATGAGACGAACCCCGAAACTCATATCAGTGCGATGGGTCATGGTGGAGTTATTTGTTGCGCTGGCGAAGGATAAGCAATGTTTTGAGGAGATAGGAAAATCAAATGGGGTGCTGAGGAAACCCTTCTAGTTGAGCAAGCGGGTTTGACTCTGTCAGTTAGGGGGCTAATAAGAAGAAATACATTCGGTGGCCTCGAGGGATTACGCAACTGGTTCAGGTTCTTTGACGTGATGGCTATGCGGTTGTTGAATGATTGATCGTGCCTCCGCCAAAATGCGTGTATGCAGGGGCTTGACGTACAACGGATAATTAAAACAGAAACATCTTGAAATTCGGAGGAAGGTTAGGTTTGGTTAGAAATTGGTGACTGTGGCTCACAGTGGTGGTCGGATTGTGATCAACCACAACAATTGGTGATACATGTTACAATGATCAACCCATATCGCGCACACAACAGCACTTATTTTGGATATGACTCTAGTGCACGTTACTCACCTCTTTCGCTTCTTATTTCTTCCTATCCAAACGTAATGTATATTGTAGAATAAGCTATTTTTTTATTATATAAAACGATAAAATAGAGTTCAATAGAAATACTCTAAGCAGAGGTGACTATCACCAGAAGGTGGTAAGTGGTAAGGGGTCAGCAAATTATTGAACATTGTTGCTTAAAGCAAACATTGGTCCTTCGAGCAAAGAACAGCGAGTGTTTGAAGAAATTTGGAAAGAGTTTAATGAAAATCACGAAAAAATCAGTGATGTAGTGAAACATGACACGACTTAGGAAGACGCTGAATGAAGACTTAAAACATGATCTGGAAAACATAAAATCTATAGAATCTGAACACACTGTAGGTGGTACACTTGGCTCGATATCGATGGAAATCAGCGATTAAATTCAACGCTTGAAAAAATTTTACATCAAGATTTGTGCCATTATGAGGAGTATTGACATTAGCGAAATATTCTACAGAGGTTCACGAATACCAACAACGGATCTTACTAGATCCGTGGAAAACCTCACTATGCAATTAACAACATGGGTCATTTGTCACTCGGCAATAAACAACATGGGTCTTGAAACATCATCGTGGGGTCCAATTATTGTCCATTTAGTTACAAAGGCATTGTACCAAGAAAGCTAAATCCTAGAATAGCCAAATAAGTTGCCCTCCCTTCCAAAGTTATACGATTTTCTACAAATTAGATATCAAGCCTTGGAAGTACTAGGTTCATTCCGCCAGAAGCAGTATAAAGCAGAATCAAAGGTTACGGTACGCAATTTTCATTTAGCAACCCGAGCTAAGTGTATATTTTGTAAAAAATTCCATAACATTTATTCATGTAATAAGTTGATGAACTCTACTCCTAAGGAACGTTGTGAGTAAGTAAAACGATATACGCTGTGCATAAACTGTCTAAGACATGATAGAAAGATCACATGTACTAGTTTTGCGAACATGCAAGCAGTGCAGTAGGAAACATCATCACTCTTCTTCACCAAGATATCTTCACGACAAGGAGGCAACCCTATCAAACCCAATCACAAGGAATACAATCAAATTATGGACATTAAAGGCAGATTACGGGAGTCATCAGTGGGTCTATTCAATGCAGAAATTGAGTATTTCAGAACAAAACAGTCACGTTAGATCGTTAGATCACGTTGTATAGCGTTTCTTGTGTTCTTGACCGTATAATAATACATTTTAGAACCCTTTCCCTGTTTTCTATGTTCTGTGATGATGCGGCTTTCTTCTTCAAAACATTGTCTGTACATATTTACATGCAAAAAAACAAAACACGAAGACCCTCTTTGCTGGAGCACTGTTGTCCATGCACTCGATGTGGCCAAGCCTGTGCAGTCGACGGATTCCTGAATTCTGGACTACATCCACATCCTGATATAGCTCGTATATTTCGCGGTTCTGTCTTCTCCTCCATTCGCCTTAATCGCAGAAGGGACCGTATATCCGACGTATTTTCTTTCGAAGGTATCAAGAATCAGCTCTGCAGTTTTGCTCAGCGTCTAGCTTTCGGCTGCATATAGTAGGACTGGCAAAATAAGAATTTTGTAGAGCATTATTTTGGTCCTTCGAGTCAGGAGTTTTGAGCCCAGTTGCTTTTTCAAACCGAAGTAGCACAGGTTGCCAAGGGAGTTCATGTTTGCCCCGATGTAGACAAACTCCTTTACTACCTCTAAATTGTAGCTGCCGATCGTGAAATTTTGTCCAAGGTGGTGTGTGACGGAACGTTTTTTGCTCGACAGCATATACTTTGTTTTGTCTTCATTGACCTTGAGACCAGCTCGTTTCGCCTGTTCTTCAGTCGCCGTAAAAGCCTCCATAACGGCACGTTGGAAACGCGCGACGATGTCGATGTCATCTGCGTACCCCAACAGTTGGACAGACCTGTAGAAGATGGTGCCTTCCGTGTTTACAGCTGCCTTCCGCACTATCTTCTCCTGTACCAGATGAAGAAAGCACACAACAGCGCATGTCGTTGCCGAAATCCAGTGCATGTTTCAAACGGCTCGAAATCCTTGAACCAAACTGCACGTTGCATCGCGTATGTGTTAGCGTGGATCAACAACCGGATCAGTTTTCCGGGGATCCCGAATTCGGCTGTCGCATCGAATAGCTCCTTGCGATGAATGCTGTCGTATGCGGCTTTGAAATCGATGAACCGGTGGTGCGTATCGATTTGAAACTCGCTGGTTTTCTTCATTATTTGAATTAGTGTGACGATTTGGTCGATTTTCCGGGCTGGAAGCCGCACTGGTACGTGCCGATTAGTGCGGTGCAAAACGGCTATACAGGTTTACACGGTACGCTGGACAGAATCTTGTAGGCGACGTTGAGCAGGGATATACCTCTATAGTTGTTGCAAGAGGTAAGATCGCCTTTTTTTGTGGATGTGGCATGCTTTCGTCTTCCCAAATTCTACAGATGATCTGGTGTATGATCCCTACTAGAACATCGCCACCGGCCTTGAAGAGCTCTGATGGTAGGCATTCATTGAGCATTGTTAGTGACTCGAAAGACGTGGGGAAGTATTATATATTATTCGGGGATGGAACTTAGAACACACCTACACAGTACGCCGAAGTATAGACTCTTGGAGTACATCAGTTGTTATCGATAACATCGAAGAAACTCGAAAAAATCGCCCGTTTATCCGAACAACAAATAGCCTCCGAAGCACAGCCTCTTCTTCTAGCATCATTACCTTGGAACTGCATCTTTAGTTATTGATTGGCTTACACACGTGGTCATGTGAATTGTGTGCTATGTTGTGACATTTGTATGCTTTCTAAAAGAAATCATTCTCATTTACTTCTCGACATGACCAGGAATCAATTATTGCTGTCCGAATGACCACTGAGATAGTCCCAGCTTTCTTTTTACTAAATGCCCATTTAAATGAGATTAATTGTCGCCGGAGGACGGTTCGTATGCTCAACAGCAGCCAATATCTTTCAATTAAATTAGCTAACAAGACCCTCTGGGGAATTACTCAGATATATTGAGAAGTGCTTTCAGTTCCTAATGCGAAACCGAAAGTCAATTCTCCAACCCAAGCGAAACTACCTCCTCCTTCCAAAAAAAGATTTATTATGCTTCGTTTTTTCTTAATTTTTGCGCACTCAAATTTGAAAAGTAATGAATGCGCATATGCACGTAACGGCTCTTTAACAAGCAGATTAACATCAACAAAAGCATCGATACCCACTCACGAGCTGCGTTTAATGTGATTAACATTTTAACTGATTAAATTCGTTTCGACGTTCGAGTCAGTCGACGTCCGTTCCCACCGTCAATTGCAATCCCGATTTATCTCCATTATGGCCTATTATGAGTCCTTGTACGAGTCCCATTACCATGTTCCCCGCATTATTTAACACCCCTAATGGAAAATTAATCGTCCAAAACTACATTTAGCTGTCAGCATAGCTGTCACGTATCTTAATCAACAGCCGACAGAACCAAGCCGCGCCACTTGAAGTGGCAAGCGCATGTAACACCCTCTGCGTCGGCTGCGTTGTTCGCACACTCGGCGCACTCTCGATACGGAGCACACATTTCGGAGTAATTATCGAATCGCAAATGCGTTCCTCATTTAGCCGCCATTGAAATTCATTTGCTAAATAGACACTACATATGTCGGCTGTGACACTGACTCCTCCCGATCGTTCAGACTGGCACCCCTCGGTGGATGGATGGATACTGTGGCAGTCGTTTCGGGCGAAAGTAACGATTTGTTGGCATTCGCAACGCAATTTATCACAGTTGAACGATTTTGAGCGAGGGAGCTTCGCCTTCCCCGAGCAGCCGTTCATTTCTGGGATGATGGTGCGTTTATTGCGACGCGATTTGTCGCGAAGGGACAAGTCGATAATGCTGCCGAACTGACGTGCCCCGGGGAGAATTGAAAGAATTTGGACAGCAAAATGGCTGCTGACGATATGACTGCCATTGCGATCGCGGGTAATTGACGTTTTTCCGTTCCGATGATGATGATGATGGCAGTTTGGGGGAAACACATTATGATGGCTGTGCTGGTTCGGCAGTGACTGGTTAATCGGTTTCATATTATCACATAATTGAGAGTGAGTGAGTTTCAAGTTCATGTGCAGCAGGGTATCCCCGATTTTCAGCGGAAATGCATATGTTTTAGACAAATACTGAATCTGGCCACTTCCATGATTTACTTTAGACGGGAGGCGCTTTGAATTTCTCATCAGCTCTTCTGGGAGCTAAGGATGACCTACCTCAACGTCTGTATTTTCATCCAGTACCAGCCATTGATAGCACTGCTCCTATCAGGCTAAGGCGACCGGTATCATCTTCAATGAATCCTATCATCGCGCCCAAATAATGCTTAAAGTTTCCACGACCATGACCAGAACATGTTTTTATGTTGATTTTGATTTATTGGCATCAAGGCTGCACATGCGGCTGGCAACATCCCTAATTGTCTAGTCTGATGAACATATTTTATCGCAAAATCTGACCTTTATGTGAGTGATCCAGTACACACAACAAATTTGTCATATCACCGTGGTAAGCAGTCCCAAATAGCAACATATTTACAAATTACTTTCTTACTGGCTTTTGCTAATATGGACCTTTTAAGTATTGTCAAACATGGTCCAAAATTGTTTTAGTAAAAATGCGAAAATATATTATCAACCAAAAAAACAGTTTGATGTGGACCGACTTTAGCATCTACAGCAACCATTCCGTTCGAGTGTGCTATTGTTCTCTCACGAGTGTTCCCTCATGCACTTACTAACCAGGCCTGTGGCCAATGGAGTGTCTGGGCCTGAGTATTAGCTGCCGTCCATGGTAGACGATCCTGGTTATCCAAGTTGTCTGACGTGGTCTTTAAACCGAATATTCGGTCTCCTTCGGTCTTCTTCTCAAAGCAGGAGTTTCGGATTCTGAGACCCTCGCAGCTGGTACATTGGTGTCCATACTTTTGATGTGGCCTAGCCAGATTAGTCGACAAATGTTTACCCTCTAGAATCGAGACTACAGCCATATCTTGGAACAGCTCTTAAAGTTCGCACTTACGTCTTCTCACTCGTCATTCACCTTCCTCACAGATAGGCCCGTATATCGGATTCAGAACTTTTCTTTTGGATACAACAAACATCAGCTCTGTTGTTTTTGGGTTTACAGAATGTGATGAATCAAAAATAAATAGCATCGCACTGTTGACCCGTGGCCCGTGGCGTTGTGGGTATGTGCGTCGACTACTACGCACTTGGACCTACCTGTCTAGGTTCGATTCCTGGTACGACAAGAAATACTTTTCACGACCCACCTCTTTCGAGTCACTGACAATGCTCAAAGAGTATAACTGTCTAGAAAAAGCTTCTCAAACTTAGCCGTTCGGAGTCGCCATAAAACTGTAGGTCCCTTCCACTCGTGATAGAGCAATAGTACGCACAATACGAGTGGTTACTGAGAAGCTAGGCCCTGGCCCTCTACGGGCTGTAGCGCCACCCATATTATATTATTTCGGGAATGTGATGGTGTGGGGTTTTTCTTCTGCTGCTGGTTTAGGTCCATCAAATCGCATTGGAATAGTAGACCAGTGGGGACACAAAAATATCCTAGAAGATGTTATGTTGCCCTATGCCGAATGAGAAATGCCCTTGCGTTGGAACAATGACTCAAAGCACACATCTAGGCTCAGTGACCACAATATCAGTGTTATGGATTGGCCACCACGATCAACCGACTTAGGCCCAAAATCATGGATTTGCAACAAAATATTGTTTTTTTTTAGTTTTTGTTTGTAAAGGGTGGTTAAATTTTAAGGGCCGATGTTGATCTTGAATAAAACACAAATTATTCAGAAAATTATTGTTATTGTCATATTATTATGATAATATTGGTATGGTTCAATTATGTATGGAAAAATATCGGCCAAAAGGCCGCCGCGACCTCGGCGGCACACCTCCATCCGATGGTCGAAATTTCGATGACGCTGAGGCATAATTGAGGTTCTATGCCGTTACTGTGCCGAATTATCTCATCCTTTAGCTCTTGAATTGTTGCTGGCTTATCGACGTACACCTTTTCTTTCAAATAACCCCAAAGAAAAAAATCCAACGGTGTCAAATCACATGATCTTGGCGGCCAATTGACATCGTCACCACGTGAGATAACTCGGCCATTGAATTTGTCGTGCAAAAGAGCCATTGTTTCGTTAGCTGTGTGGCAAGTGGCACCGTCCTGTTGAAACCACATATCGTCTACATTCATATCTTCCAATTCGGGCCATAAAAAGTTCGTTATTATTTCACGAACTCTATGTGTTGTAACAAGAATAAGAACCCGCCGAGTACCCTGATTCGGCAACATCGAGCGGATGGACAGAATTGCTCCAGCTAAGAGGGTCTTCGAATACTGGTTTCGAAAGCGAACACCATTCACAGTAACTGCCTGACCGGCCTCATTTTGGAAAAAATACGGCCCGATGATGCCGCCAGCCCATAAACCGCACCAAACAGTCACTCTTTGTGGATGCATTGGTTTTTCGACAATCACTCTTGGATTATCATTCGCCCAAATGCGGCAATTCTGCTTATTGAATTTATATCCACTGAGGTGAAAATGTGCCTCAAGAAGTGCACGATATGCATTTTGATTTGAACGCTCATTTTCATAATAAGCCTGAATAACTTTAACGCGTTGCTCGATTGTGTATCTTTCCATGGTTCAAATTGAGTTAGTCTGAAATTGAGAAATGTCAAATGAAATGCAGAAATAAAACTTGACGTTTAGGTGTGGTTCACGTTCAACATCGGCTCTTAAAACCAATCTTTACTTCGAGAGTCCGTTGAGACATTTTGCGCTCAGCTGCGCACCCCATATAATTTTTTTTTTATGTAATTAACGATTATTCATCTATGTACTAATACAACTCGGCTGCTCTAAAGAAGAAACACTTACAACTTTGGGATTTCTGCCTCGCATTCCTTGGATCATTTGCATGTCTATTACACATTTCTTACAAGTTCGACATTAAGAAATGGCAAGCAAGATCACAGAAAGAAAAAAGTTTAGTTGCGAACAGGAAAAGCCATATTCAAAAACGATTTCGGGATGAAATGGGACTGCTAGTTGACATGCCAAAGCAAGTAGCAGGCAATACGAATGAAGGTAACACAGGGCGAACATTTTTTAGAAACGTTGAGATGAGTGCGGATATAACAGGCATCAGCATTGATGTGATCTACCATTTCCGAATTTTACTCGAAGTAATATCTAGTGAATATGAAATTGATGGAGAGAACTTTGCAAACTATGCCAATGAAACACAAAACATATATCTAGCGCACTACGCATGGTACCACATGCTTGCAAGCATACATAAGCTTCTGATAATTCAAGCCTGCATACTGCCACTTGGTCAATTGTCCGAGGAAGCCCAAAAAGCAAGCAAAAAGGAATACAAACGATTTCGAGAGCATTTTAGCCGGCAATATTCCAGAAAAAATACGAATAGAGCTGTACGAGTATTAGACAGGTTTTTAATATCATCAGATCCATATCTTTCGAGTCGTAGTACAGCGATAGATAGATAGAAAAAGGAACCCACTACCTCAAGAATGTATTGCCCTGTTAAAGGCTCCCGAAGTACGAGTAGCACCACCTAGCAGCAGTTCCGATGAAGACGATGATGAGAGCGACTAACTTCAAGTCAAAAAAAATGGACTATAATGTGTGTGTCTCATCAAAATATCTTGGGACTTATTTGAGATAATGGGTTCTCTACTGTCTTTTCTGAACACATTGGTGAACATTTTAACAACATCGGTTCAGTGGTCTTTTAGTTAGAGACGTTTGTATCCATTAGGTTTATTTAGGATGGATGGCGTGGCCTATACGCCTCCTATCGGTGACCACATATGGCTATTTGTTTCAAAAACTTGATAGAATTACTTTTTTTCCTTCACCGAATTTTCCTATTCGTCCATAGTTTGGCTATACCAAGCGCAACAGGAATAAATTCCCCCTAGATGTCGCAAATAACACACTGTGCGACGGTGTAAATATGAGTATTCTTAAATAAAATATAGAAATTGACAAATTTACGAATTGCATTTTCTTTATGCAGTAGCAATAAACAATTTTAGAATACAGTCCCTAAGCCCGACTTTGTTCAGGGACTCTACTTTTCCAACAACATTTCGTGATTTGTACTGTCTAAAAACAGAGCTGCTGAAAATAGTTTTCTGTCTAAGATGTAAGAACAACAATAAAGTAAGGCATCTTCAGTGAAGTTCTCTTTCTGAAAGCCAAATTGAATGGTTTTAAAAAATTGTGTTTTATTCAAAGATGTTAATACTGATTTGTATAGCCCTTTTGAAAATGAAGCCAGATAGTTCCTTATAATTAGAAATTTCGCCTTTATCCGCCTTTTTTGTTTGAAAAGTGTATATCCATCCGCGCATTTCGAGGCTTTAGGATGAGTAAAAGCTTCAGAAGCATCATTGGTCTTGGTAACGGGGGTTTTAATTTCTGTTTGTTGAAACAGCGCAAAATCATGCTTTACAAAGCTCTTGCCTTGTCAGTCCAGCTACCGCGAACTCTATGTGTTGTAACAAGAATAAGAACCCGCCGAGTACCCTGAATCGGCAACATCGAGCGGATGGACAGAATTGATCCACTTAAGGGAGTCTTCGAATCCTGGCTTCAGAAGGAGAAGAAGGACAGCTGAGTCTTGATGACTTGAAGCATTAGCTCAGACTCAGATCCTCTATAGGGTCTGATTAGAAAGTAAGTAAGAATAGCATCTCAAGAAACACCACCAAGGGCAGGCCAGAATTATACCCCCTGAGTGGCTGAGCAATTAGCAAGTCGGTGGAATACAACACAGCCAAGACTGAGCTTTTCATTTCCAAATTGATTAAACCAAGGTAACTTGATTTGATCAGTGTAAGCCAGAAGCTACATTACTGGCTACAAAATCGTAATGTTTGAAGTCCACGTTACCCTAGGACTTCAGAGCCATTTATTAAGAAGAATCTTATCCACTTCGCAATGGCACTGTGGTGCTGAGAATGTTCATTGTAGTGCGAAGATCTTTTTGTAGTTTTTTTTAATTTGGTTGGACGTTTCTGGTGCGGAAATTGCTGTTGATTCGAAAAGACACGTCGTCTACAAGTTCGTCCTTGATACTTGCCAAATATTCCGTCTGCATCGCTGACTGACTGAAAGTCAAATTGAAGTAAGCTGCGAAGTTTTACTTAAGCTCCATTCCACTAAAAGATAAGTCTCAAGTCATTGACCTGGACGTTGTTGTTTGCTTAGTTCGACATTATTAGACATTGCCACTTTGAATACAACATAATGTCAATACTTCACTACATCCTAAAGTTCAATGTCTGGAGGAATTGATACACACATCCTTTCCATTGCTTCTGTCGCCCATAACACGTCTGAACATTAATTAATCACGTTTGCAGCTTTCCTACAGCGACTCCATTAATTTTCAAACGAATCCGTGTGAAATTTCTTTGACTAAATATTTCCCATGCCGCACAATGGGGACCAAAAATGCATTCCTCTCACTCTCGTCAAGAATAAAACCACAAAAGAACAGCATTTTTTGTCAATTGAATGTGAGAGTCCTATTAAATTCGCATTTTACAAGTGCCTCTCCAGGCACTGCACCGAAGCGAGAAGTCCATTTCATTGAGGAAAAAAGGACACTCGCATTACACGCAATACATTTCCCTAAACTGGCGTGTCCTAAATAGCCATGCCCCATACATCTTAATTATGTCAAATGAAATGAACTGTCAATAATCGCAACGCACTGCGACTACGCCGACACATTTTGATGTGCCGTGCATTGTGCGTCCAGCTCATTCATGAAATGCATGCAGTAAGGATTGAATAAAAACGAAAAAGAGATATAAAATTTGTTCGTCCTTTTGTGGATGTGTCGCAGCGAGCGAGTGAATGGAGACACCTTGCAAAGAAATGATGACGGACAGTGGGCACAAAAGGAAGCATGTCCAGCCTCGCCTAATGCGCGAGGATCACAGAGCAGAGATGCCGCCTTCTGCCGGCTCCTTGTTCGAGTGTCCTTTTTCACACCAGTCAGTGGCGGTGGTGATTTATGACCACCCTGCATTCACCGGACAAAGCGAACACGAATTGTGACACTCCTTGTTGTACGAGCGAGGACGAAAGCCTTGTACTACTTGTATGGGCTGTGCCGCATGAAATTCGATATCGAAATGTGCAGCATCATGCTATGTTGCTGAATGGAAACGATGATGATCCTTCGCGGATCATTAAGTCTCAATCACATATTTTTTTTTCTCGTTCGTCCTTTCCTCGAAACGTGTCCTCCTCGCATGACACGGACCGCGCACACACATCACAGACGAGATGCGATGTTCGAGTTTAATTGTCATCCAATGAATGAAAGTGGCGGAAAAGGATTCCGCTAAGGAGGGCTGTCAGGAGCTGCAGCATCCTCCCCATAAATGCCAAAGCCATTCAGTTCAGTGTGTGTCGTTATTATGATTATTTTCATACATCGCTGCGTCGAATTCGGTTTAATTTTTCTTCCATTTAATGGCGGAGTTAATTTATTATCCTTGTTGGGTGACGGTGTCCTTTAAATGGTGACATCGCAGATGAACTCGGTCCCTCATGCGAGAGCGGCTGAGTGTGAGTAAAGTGCCAGGGAGTCTATTAAAATTGAGACTGCTGGTTGCGATGATCCTGTTTCTCTCCCTTCCGCTGTGTGTGCTGCCTGAAGGGATACTTTAATTTTCATTTAATTTAGAAAATATTTATTCGAGAGCGTACTTAAGAGTGGAGGACCCCTATTATGGAAGGGACATAGAACACTCATTAGGGGTTACAAACCTGGCGATGGATTTTAGAAAATTGCATGTGATTTATGGATCTGGATTCATTGGGATTTTCGGATTGGTGCGGATTTCTTTTGATTTCGATTTTATGCGGTGTTCTTCTGTGTGTGAAGGGATTTATGTTGTTTGTTTCTTTCTTGTGAGTTAATGTGTTGCTTAAGTGATGAGAAAAAAATGTCAAGAGATGGCAATGTTTTCGAGGATGTCTGTTTGAAGTGCTGGTTTGCTGTTTAATTGCAATGGAGGACATTGGTGGCAACACATGTGGTAGCTGAGGAGGCTGGTCATAAATTAGAGAATATTCAGATGATTCTGACCACTTTTCAATTGCAGCATGGTTTGTTGTATTTTCGAAGCAATGAAGGAAAAGCAACGTTCAAACTTCTTCTTCTTCTTCTCCAACACATTGAAGTACATAGGTTCAGTGGACTTAGGTAAAGCCTGTATACACTTTTTACCACGACTTGGAATGGCGGTTATTTCACTGACTAATTTTGCAGCCCCCGTTTTTTCACATGAAAACGCATTTCTGTAGCATATGTCAACTCGCGAGAGACGTGATTCTCTTCAACTCTTCAGTCTTTTTTGTGGTTTTCTTCTCTGACCTCTGACCTTTCTTCAAACGAAACATTCACACAATCATGTATTATGTTTCTAGAGCATCTATAAGTGAACAGAACAGGCTTCTGCTGGACAAGCTCCATGGCAAGATGATTTAAATTTTGCCTGAAGATCGGTTCTTTGTTTATTAAAATCGTGTTCAAAAGAGCCGCTGTTTTCAGCCTGTCTTTAGCTACATGCCTCAAGAATTCCATTTGGCCATAGTAACATTGGCAATCCGAATCCTTCATCATATTAATCTTGCCTAAGTCTTGGAAGTTGTTCGGCCTAAGAAGTAATTATAATAAATATTAAGGAAAAAGATCAAGAGATTTTGTGAGTGACTACACGAAGGGAAGCAGATTGGTAAAAGAGAACAAAAAATATTTATTTTGTTAACTAAAAACTAAAAACACAGACATAAACTTCTTGATTCCATGACAAAATCATTTATTTTTATGCAAGTAATTCTGAAAAAATAGCACAACTTACCACAATTAGTCAAACACATAGAAAACACGTTTGACCTGGATGTAAAATTGAACTAATGCATCAATTGTGACGATCTGGTGGCGTTCACGTAATCCTTATGACTTTTCTCATTTACAATACTAATTCTCTATCGTATTCGAAAGAGAAATAAAACATTAGTTAATGACAAAGCTCAACTTAATAATTTGATTTTCTGCCAGCGAAAGTGGTATTTTGCACCACTGTGCGGCGTTTCGAAACAATCGAAGACTCCTGGATACATCACTGTACACCAGGAATGGAGGAACACTGACGACAGTGAACTTCAGTGGCAAAATAGGTGCAACAAATGATAATTTTTTAGAGTTTAAGAAATCATACTTTTTTATTATGTTTTTTTCATCAGTCTCTATGCACAAACTGTAGCAGCTGTGTTCGGGTTAATGGTGCTAAATCAACACCTTTCACCGTGGCCGTTGGACTTCGCCAAGGGTGCGTCTTGTCACCTCTTCTTTTCATTATATATATGGACTGGATGTTGCAGCGCAGCCGAGGCGAGGAATGTTTCACATTGGGAGAGTTGAGGGTAAGTCATCTTCTTTTTGCAGATGACTTAGTTATCCTCGCATTCTCCCAGACGGAACTCCATCGCGCACTAAATAGGTTTGTTGCCGTATGTGCAGATGCTGGGATGAAGGTTAACGTGGACAAATCCGAGGTTATGGTCATTTCCAAAACGACTGTTCAGTGCACTCTACATGTTAGTGGAATTTGAAGCAGGTGGAGAAGTTCAAGTAAGGGTCTTTTTCACGAGTGATGGGAGGAGTAATGCTGAACTTTTCTGTAAGATTGGCCAAGCTGACTCAATTTTGAAACAGCTTGGAAGATCTGTAATCAGGAAGGCCGAGCTTGGTGTCAAAGCCAAGTTTGCGATTTTCAATTCAGTATTTGTTCCAACTCTCACCTATGGTCATGAAATTTGGGTAATGACCGAAAGAATAAGATCGCGATTGCAAGCTGCTGAGATGAGATTTCTTCGTGCTGTTGTGGGAATTACTCGCCGGGATAGGGTGAGAAACACGGCAGTGCGCGAGGAACTCAATGTAGAGCAGCTGCTTCTTCGAACGAAAAGGGCTATGCTTCGGTGGTTTGGTCACGTGGCAAGAATGTTCTCATCATACCGACTTCCGAGGCGTGCCTTGACTGCGATTCCATCAATTAGGCGACCACTTGGCAGATACAGGACAAGGTGGTTGGATCAAGTTCAAAAAGTCGCCTGGTTGCGCTTGGGCATAATTCCTGAAGAGATGGAGTCGATGGCGGAGGATCGACTGGCTTGGAGATCTCTCGTGCGTGCATTACCCCCGCGACCACTGTAGTGGATCATGCCGGTCAAAAGAATTTTATCCGGAAATTTAATATCCGGACACTAAAGTTTTTTATACCGTCTCTCTTGTTTTGAAATGAAAGGAACATTTCTTGTTCCTATTTAATGGTTAAGGCTCGCAATGCGGGAAGTGATTTTTGAAGTTGCTTCGAACTTGTCGGTAAATTTAACCTGTTTCGGATTTTCTCTGTTTCTGCGAGAGACTTCTTCGGTTTCTTTCCCTAAAGTTCCACCTTCATTAAGTACGTAAACCCCGACAATATTTCCTAATCCTCCTGTATGGGAATCCTTTGCAGTGATTACCAAACATCAGATGTCTTGAGAACAAAATATGACAACTTGAAGCAGAACCGAGACTTAAGCGGTCTCTCGTTTAACTTAAACTACAAATTGAAGTCGGTTTACACGAAATTCTGAAACAGAATTGAACAGAAAGTTTTAACGACAAAGTGGAGTGGGAAACTTCCACTGTAAACCTGGTCATTAGTTGTTTTGATAAAACTTCTATTTTTCATCTTAAATTTGACGTTCAAAAGAGAGCAAAAGTTTATTTCCTTCAATGGTTGTTCCAATTTGTTCGACTACCTATCACGTACCATTGTCTTCGAATGTGACTTTAATGAATTGAAAATGAAAACACTTACGTCCTCTGGCTGCATTATGTGGGTGGTATTTGATGACAACGCATTTTTGTTCCTCTTGTGCAAACCATGTCGCCATGGCAAACGACACCCTAAAGAGGTATATTGTATCGAAGGGTTGGAGTTAATGCAGAAGAAGTACTGCTTCCCGTATGAAAGATAGTTTGTTTTTTGGAGTGGGTCTCTTTAGATCCTCTGAAATGTACTCTCCCTAAGGAAAAAATTCCTTTCCTTAACCAAATAGTGCCGGACATTTACATAAAATATGTTCATCTCATCCTCATCCAGGCATAGCCTCCCGCAGACATTCCTTGTCCTCGCACAGATTTATTTTGTTAAGGTGGCATTTCAGTCCACAATGGCAAGCTTCTTAGCTTCCTTAAGCTTTTCTTGTCAAGGCTGAGGATTTCCTGTTAGGAATAATATCGCTTGGTTTTTCTAAGACCAGCCCCATTGGTCCATTGATCGAGACAAAATTTGGTTTCACATTTGTTATTTAGCGTTGTAGCTGCTGTCCGTTGACACGGTTCAGGACCTATGATCGCAGTTTCCGAGCCAGTCCTAGCGAGCTCATTTACAGATTCGTTTTAGGCGATCCCCTTGTATGCAGGGTCCCAGTCCGGCTTTATTTTGTTGTGCCTGGAAAAGGATTGCAGTGCGTCGTAGCAACATTTGACCGATTGAGTGCCTTGGGTTGGACGATAGGGCCATAAGTGGCTGGCTGCTATCTTCCGTATAACCATCCAATAACCCGCTTCATCAGATTGGGTGCTTTGACTCAAAGTTCCCACAAGTCGCCGGAACCCGTCCTAAGAATCTACTCCAAAGGCCATGGATGCTAGCCTGTTCAGGCCTTGGTCACTCTTTCAAAATTCACTGGAAATGCTTGCTATTTACTGCAATGCTGTCAATCACGGCACTTATCTGTGAATTAACATTACTCTCATTCCTCCGCTAATTGATAGCAGCACCAGCACAGGGAAGAATCTCAGGCGCGTCAGCGTCCACACACACAGATCAGAAACCAGCAGCCATCAGCGCGAACCATAAATTCGCTAATCAATTAAATGGGAAACAAAAAAAACTCGCACGATATGCAAAACAATTTGCATTGTCAGCCAATTTGAACAAACAACAATAATTATTAAATTGCCGGCTTATCGCTCGTGTACTGGGAGCCACCTAATTAATTTCATTTATGTCCCCACTGACTCCGGTGACATTTCGAGTTCCAATTATACAATCGACAAGTGCCCAGCTCCAGAGCGGGGCGCTCTGTCATCGCCAGACATATCAATCTCAGCTTGGAGCTGTTTGCCTCTGCCGAAGCGCGCTAGATACAGCAGCATCCATCAACAGCAGCTCCGACAGAACCTCGAGGCGAACGGTAATTAAATGGCGCGGGCTCTATAAATACCCCGAAGGCGAGGCATCGGCGGAGCGATAATATTAATTACTCAATTAAATATTTAATCATTATGAGCGATAGTAGTATAAGTAAAACGGCACACATGCGAAGGCCTGGACACTGGTACTGAAGCGGCGGCGGGAATGGGACGCGCCGCGTTAATCACTTGTTGAGCCGGGTCATTTGTCGAGGCGGCTGCGATAAGTCGAGAATCGCGGACTTTGCGGGCGGCCGGTGGGGTGGGGGCCGTTGGCAATATATTTTTTCATTTGTAAACAAATTCATTTGATTGCATTTTATTTGACTGTCAATTATGGTGATGTGGGTTAAATGGTGTCGCTTGTGATTGCGGTTTTGCTCGATGCGATGCAAATATTATGCACGACTTGACGCATACGTTCGACAGCTGTCACACCTAGTGGTGATGATTTTGTTGTTTTTGAATTAAGTAGACTAGAAAATGGGTGTCATCTTGTGATTTTGAACTTGGATCAAGAATGTAAGGGGTTCAGATTGTTCCTAGCTGTAAGCCGTTCACAGACGTCAGAGTAGTGGGCATGTGTTTCAGCTTCCAGCGGCGGTGTAGTGCAAGCCGGTAACTAGTCACTGGTAGCATAAGAAGGTACCGGGAAAAGGAGGAGCCAGCGTCCTCTAACGCAAATGCTTCACCTGAAAGGCTGCTGGAGAAAGAGCAGAGTATCCACAGGCCAACTAAAAACTGTGCCTGTAAGTGAAAGTGGGACTGGGTAGGCAGAGTATCTCTATGCGTGGCTGCTGTAATAAAGCTGTTCATTCGTTCGATTGTGGGTGAATCATTAAGCTTGGAAAGGAAAATTAAGTCAACACGAAAGCTGAGGGCTAGAACTCTCGCGAGGCAATTGATGAACTAGAAGATAGGGCCGAACAAAATCAAAAGTTACAAGAACATCAATCAATAAAAAGTAGTAACAAATACAAAAGAGGAGCCGCGGTGGAAAAGGAAGCAGTAGACCACAGTAGCCTACAGTGCAGCCTCAACAAGTTCTTCAACAGAAACAGCTGAATGCATCGCAGCAACATCATTGTACAACTAACCAGCATCAACAGCACCCAACAACACGACCGCGATAAGAAGGGTGTTTTCATAAACGTCGGAAATCTGCGCTAGTACAATCGCATTTCTTTTCTCATGCGTTTTTGAACACACACACGTTGCAGAAAGTCTGCAGGCTTGCCTTAGTACAAAATATTTTTCTTCCAACCGTGTTTGCAGTCAAAACAGTATGACTGTACAATCTACCCGACATCGATGAGCTATTGACGTTTATGAACAGTATGCACTGAAGTTCAACTAAGTTAGTATGATCGTCTATCTGCATTAATGAACATGGATAACGCAGGCCTTTGTTAGTCTGACGTTTATGAAAACAATCGGATTAGCAATACAAAAGATAAAGGAATGAGGCACCACCTATCAATGCGTACAGAACAGAAATTGAATAGACGGCCATAAGTATGCAATAATCTGCAAGGCAGTACAGCAGCTACACAATTTGGTCAAAAAGTCCCTAAAGATTTCGACAAAGTTTTTCTCCTTCACCCCAAAAGGGCGAACAACTTTAGTACATGCCTTTGAAGACCTCCGTGTCGTTCGAATCTGAGTAGGTCTTCAAAATGCTCAAAGAGCAAGTGTGCGACCATCTCGAGTTCTTCGGAGTCTAGCCCAGCATCCTTCACATTCTTCAGCTGCCTAGGAAGCGAGAGAAACCTATCATCGAACCTTAACACCTACTTCTCAGACTGTGAACTGTATATATGCCTGTCTTCAATCTCATCAGATCGTTCTTCGATAATAGATGACTGACTAAAGAAGAACTTCTACAGTGTATTCAGGAACCTGATCATGCCTATCGTGAATAGTTCACGCCTTCGCATAGGTTCCGGTTAGTGTGTCAAAATGTCATTGGCTTCACCAGACACACTAGTTCTCATACACTGCTTCTTCTTTCCGATTTGATTCCTCCTGTATTCACAATACCGCCCATGAATTTGGTTCGAACACTTCCCGCTTTGGAGTATTTATCATCTTCACCACCTGAAAGTTCTTCTTACGTGTTTTCCTCTGTTCCCATTGCCTTTTCTAATGTGCATAGTCTTTCAGACATATAGTGTATTCAAGTGAAACTCATACAACTACCTTTAAATATGTGATGGAATAGAAAAAGCAAGTTGTTGTAATTAACAACAACCAAACAACGATTCGACGCAATTAATAAGTAAACATAAATCATCGCTAAAAATGCACATCAAAGTAAAACTCGAACAGTATATTTTGTTCCACTTATCGAAGACAGCCTTTTTAACGGCTGTTCTAAATAGGACCGTATTTGTGCAATGACATGTGGGTTTCTACGATTGTGTTGGAGTTTGTACTACATTTCGCTAATTGCGCAAATGTCTTATGCTTATATTACGGGTTTGGCTTTGAGGTGAATTTTTAGTATTGTTTTTAGTTACAATTATTAGCTACTAAATGCGTCGAACTATTGTGTGTTTTGTTAATTAGTAAGAGGACTGCTTGTACACAAAATGATAAATAAATAAATAAATAAAAAAAAAGTGGATATATAGATTTTTAATTTAACTATTTATTATACCTGTGTAGAAATAAATATAAAATTAAATTTTAAATTAATACACGGGAGTTGAGCAAAACTGCAACAATCTTTACAAATTACAGTTGATGCTTGATCAGTGTGCTTTAGCACATTCTTTTAAGTTTAAACGAAAAGACATTTATCAGCATGGATTTGAAACGAAGGTCATCTGGTTTGATGATTAATGTGCACAAATCTTTTATGTCACGAACGTTTCAACGAAAAAGTTAAGCAGTTTGTTTTTGGGGTGTTTATCTTCTGCGAATTCTTAACTTTTCCGAGACGCTGATTTTCTTCTTATTTTCTTCACATATGCTCGACGCTGTGGCATAAATAATTTTCTTTTTTTTTAAGTTTGAAATCAGCAGCTTCAGAAACATGAAAATCCATGGCCAATGGATTTTCCAAAATGTCTTTTTCTAATTTTTCTGTGTCCTCCTGACATTGTTGCAGTCATATACACCCAGGCACTAAAGCAAAACAAAAAATCAACTATTGCCCGATACTAGGAACTGAACCGATATTTGAAAGAAATTCATAACGGTAAATGCCGTTTGCATTTGTGTTTCATGGTTTGCTTTTACTGCACTTACGTACACTGAACAAGTGAATAATTAATAGCGAAAATGGAAAAAATGTTAAAAACAAAAATGACCTGAAAAGATTAAGACAAAACTTAAATTTTCAGAGGCACTCATGGAGACTGAAACCTACTTAACTTTTGCGCGTCTAAACTTTTTCGAGGGTTTACTGTACCGCCATGCGTAAAAGAAATGATCGGAACATATAGCGATAGGAATGATTCCAAAAATTAAGACCGGACTTAAACGAAGTCCACGTCAACTGGCAACAAATTGGCAGCTGAAGGGAACATAGTCAAATGAGTTAGTCTTAGTTTAGTCTTTAATGTTCCAATAAACGCACGATCTTACACCGCTCCAGAAAAAGAAAGGATTGAGCCAAACTTGACTTTCTCCGATGAGCAAAGTGACCGAGATTTCTAAAGGTCTTCAGAAGATGTACACTTTCGCTGGTCCACCACAAAGCAGGCACAACCTACGGTAGCGGTTTTGGCCGCCGTAACTGCTGATGGCCCCTCTCTATCGCCAGAATATTTTGGAATTTTGGAAAGTCCATTAAAGCCGTACGCACATAAGCATTTTGGCACCATAGACATTTCAACAAGACTTTGCGCCGCATGTAAGGTTGACACAGTAACGCGTTAATGAGCTAAATTTAGCAATGAACTATATGGAACAGGTCCTAGCTCTGAGCCTTACGGGACACCAGAATGAATGTAATCAAATCCAGAGACAACACTATTCACATGTATGGAAGCGGAACCTGAAGCGTTCTTCTCAATAAATCCATTCCCCACCGTGCCACATTTTGCCGCCTAAAGTTTTAAGAAATAATTCAAAACAATCACAAAAGTTATTCAATCGGAAGAACCACATGTCAGTTGCCCTTAAGCGAAACGAAGTTTATCATCTCCGCTGCGTAGTTGACAATGCTTCCCTCCACTCAGCATTGCAGCAACAACCCAAGATACCGACGATAATTGAAAATCAAAAAGAAGAAAACCATATCGGATCGTTAATCAATTAAAATTACAACAATGACGGGGATCCCAACGCACACAGTCCCGTTCGAAACTACTAGTCTTGTTCCATTTTACTGATTCACCCCGATCCATACCAATCGTCATGGGATTGCGCGGAGCAGCGAGCACTCACAATCAACGGACGAGAAAAATGTTAAACTACCGACCATTGTTGGCTCATTCGTTAAACGTTTCGGATTTATTGCTGTCAACCGGAATCTCCACGTAGGATCTTCTCACTGCATTAGGACGATTCGTTGCATCTGCATTCGTAATCATAATCACGGACAGCAACAGCGACAGCGACAACAGCAACTCCACTCGGGTCCGCTTCATTCAGCGGTCCAGGACAATGGAACGCAATCATAAACCTTAAACGCTGCGTTGCATTGTCAGCCAGTTGGACTTTCAACACCCATAAACTAGGATTAATTTGGTGCTTATTGAATCGAAATCAAAACATGCGGAGCTCTGGCGGCCGGCGGAATGGAGGGCTCCGATGTGTGCCTCGGTGGAGGAGTTCCTGAAAAGGGATTTATGGATTGTGTGTGTTTCTTTTGCTTCGTTTTTGTGCGTTTGTGGAAATTATTTAATATAACGAACTGGATTTGATTGGAGTGGGGGGGGGGGGGGCCTCTGGAGAAAAGGCGAAGGTGGTGCTGTGAGTGAAGGGTTTATTGAACTCTTAAGTTGATTCGGAATAAGGTGATAATGGGAGACAGTTGTTTTGCATTCGAATGCTTTGCAAAGAACGATAGACAGATAGAATGGGGTGTTGGGGATCTGACAGGAAGTAGCCCACTAATGCACGCATCATGTCACTAAATGGGTCACTACGTTAAACAGATTTAGGAGTTCTGAGGCGTAATGCTTGTTTATTGTACGGCGAATGGAGGGAGTACGGAACTACATGGAATTTTGACATCAACGGACTCATAGTTGAGTCAATAATGTGACACGTTACAAATGACACAAAAGAACCTTCATCAGCTGGGACTATAAATTCGCTGAGTTGCCAGTGAAAGGTTCAAAGTGGAGAATAGATGGAAAAAATTCTTACAAAGTGGAGAAAGGGAGAGACAATCATGGCATGGAATTAAGTTCTATTGAAGCCAACCTGGAATTGTTTATACAAACAGTGACTGAGTAGAGCGTGCCCAATATAGCAAGTATAAATGTATTATCCACCTCTGGTAAGAATGTAGGCATCAAGTATAAAATGTTATCAAAAATGAAAGCAGGATCATTTACCATTAGAGGTCAGGTGGAAACACGTGTTGCTTGGACAAAGAAATAAAGACATGATGAATAAAAAGAAATATTTGGGAGAATTTGGGCACAACGTGCATTGTTCGGATAAAAAGCGGGAGATGATAAGACAAGTTTAAAGGCAAAGTATATTCATTCCTACTGTTAAACCTCGAATAGGATTAGTTGTTCATTGGGAATGATTTTAAGAAGAAACCCTCACGAAGTGACAAACCCCTTTAACAGTTAAGTGTTCCCTTTATTTCGTGTGAATAAAGATGGAATTTATTGAGTGAACATTTAAAGAAGTGTGAGGTGAGTGTTCATTGGACAGAAATAAAAAAGTTAAAAAAATGAATACTATTTCGGAAGAGAAATACTTTGATGGATAAGGTGAAAAACGAACAAAATTTGGAAGATAATGATTTCATAAACTATTTACAATTTTGTTCTTGTTTGCTGGAAAAAATCCAAACTCCATGAACATGAACACTGAAAAGCAAGTTGCGTTGGAAGCCATGGAAGAAAAAATAAACCCTTGGCGTAGTTTGAACACCTCGCAAATCAGCAATGTTGGAAGGGAACTGATAGCTTAGCCATTCCATGTTATGAAACTCAGATCTATACAAGTTTTTAAAAATTATCCCCTGTATCCCCAAAACGTCCTGGACTATTCATTTTTGTTTTTCGCGTTTGTTTGTTTAAAAACATTATTGAAAATTAATATTCTCTTTGCTCCCACTTTCGTTAATTAACTCACAAGAATGTTGACAAATAATTTTGGCAGCTTTCCACTCAAGTTTCCAAACTTCAACTTGAGGGAAAGAACCTACTTTCAGGACATTTTTTATTCACACGAAATTGTGAGTTCTCTTTAACGAAAACACTTCACTCTTGAGTGTGCACTCGGAGTGTCTCCTTAGTTTTTATTCAGACCGCCCAATAATCGTGGTTCGGCGAAGAGGTCATTACAAATTGTGATAATCTCGCTGAAATCGGAGATGAAAATGGAGGAAAATATTCATAAAATTCTAGACAAGAACACGGACCTTTATATTGGGTCCTAAGTTTCTATTTCTTAAATGCGAGTCGTGTCGCGTTACAGACTTTTGGCTGATTAATATTCCGTAACATTGGCACACATATTTTCAATACCAATATGTGTAATGGCATCCCTGTCAGATCGAGTGAGATACCTATCAGTGATTGGCATGCGATCACATTTTTGAGACTTAAAGTCTACTCACAAAAAAGACGGTGTACTACCACTGCAACCCAAGCGATCGTTGTGTTTACTATACTCTCTACATTGAAGTAGAATGGGTATGTTTCTCTTATAAGCTCGAGTGTTACATTTTTGAGTCAATGCATCCTGCACTACCGCATGTTCATATTTACTTAGCCGAAGCGTTGGTATGTGCGATCGCTTATGCATAAGAAAAACACCGCATACACCGCAAATATTGTATTGTATTGTTCGCTTTTTATTTCCCTTGTCCATGTGTTTTCCATCTTTTCAGAATAGTATATTCTTATAAACAGCCTCCAAGTCCCACAGACACTCGTTGACACGATCGAATATGTCTGTTCAACTACCAAAATATCAAACATTTTTGAAAACCACCTGACATGTCCTTCCGACCGTGTGTCGTTTCTTGCACACAATCAAATTTGGATTATCAAACCATGTCTATCCGCTATGATTTGCGAGTGTCGATAGTCGATAAATTTGTAATCGTTCGCTTGTGTGTGTGTCGAAACAAAACGTGTGTTTTTTTTCATTATTATCTGTCGTACGAAAACGGTCGACCACAAATTCGTGACCAACAAAATTTGAAGAGAAACTATCACTATCGACAAACACAATACCAAACTCAATTGGCTGCCGAAAATAGTCGATTGATGGTCAAAATTTGACACTCGCAATAGGGGAAATGTGCATAACTTTTTGATCAAACCGTTGCCAGGACCAAGCTGATACTTCAGAATCTCTCCTGACGCATCCAAGTAAAATGTCCTCCAACTCCCTTCATTACTCATTTGCATTATGCGATCATAAATGCCCTTCTGTTCATCATCAATGTATGCAAAAAACACACGTTTTTGGTTTATTGGCATGACCGAACAATTTATACAGGAAACAATTTGTGAGAATATCCTCATATCGAATACATACGTAAGTGCGTTTTTCGTGTCGCCTTCATCCTGCAAGGCTCCCAAATAGTTTGAAAAACGCGATATTTATACAGTGACATGATGCCATAGCTTCATTAAGGCTTCATATAGCAAGCATTGTTGAACCCATTTCTGCAACACAATTTCATAAGAAAAATACTGCCAAAAACATCGTTCGAATTCAATGCTCCAAAAAAAGATACATTGATTCAAACTCAAAAGATGTGGAATAAAAATATCAGTTTTCATGTTCGGTCACTAATATCTTGAACTGTTGGCTAGTTTTTCATGTTTTTTATCTTTTTTGAGAAATTCTCCAGAAATTATCTACACACAGTTTATATGTAGAGCAAATTACAGCCCCACAAATTGGTAGTTTTACTTAATATTGCAATTTTCAGAGCTTTTGAAAAGCAAACAATTGTGGCCAAATTTGTCGAGTTCAACTTCTGGAAGCATCTTTTATTGTTTAAGTATTTTAATAAAATTTCTTCGAAACACTATATGTATGTACATTCAAAACCGTTTACAACGACATCGATTATAACGACCAAATTCTTAGGTCCCGGCTGAGGTTCATTATAATCCTATTGAATAACGTATCGCTTACAACGACATACCGCTTAAAGCGGCCTATTATTCCATTTGTTTGTGTTCATTATTCGTTTTGAGTGTGCTCTAGTGCGAATTTTTCTGTGGGACGAGTGGTCTTAGAAGTTCAATTTTATTGGGGTCACGTAAAATTGTTGGCCCCACTCTCGGTTGTGAAAAATCTTCACGATTGAAGAGAAAGCGGGTTTTTAGATTGGAAGCTGGAGCGCAAAGTAATACCTCACCAAAGAGTATTGCGTTTCACACTCCACTATATCCACAATTTTAAAGGACAAAAATCATATTCGAAAAACAATTTGAGGAAGCAAAACTGACAGTTAAAAAAAGTAAAGAGTCCACTGCATACTGAGGTTGAAAAGGAGACGGTAGAAGGTTGATAAAAAAAAACAAAAAACAATCAAACTGATATTACCACAACATGCATATATCCTTGTAAAATACATTCATTGAACGCCTATGCACCAAAAAAAAAAAAAAATATGAGATGTATAATTGAAAATAGATTTCTTCACATGCCTTGATATCGGTTAAAACGACATATCGGTTATACCGACCAAATTCGTCAGTCCCTTGAAGGTCGTTATAACCGGATTAAAAATCAAAAAAAAAAACAACAAACATTTTAATTCTGATTTTTGATAAAGGATTCCATCGAGTTCCCTCTTCGATTAACTGCACATTGCACTAACTCCCACCATCCAAGCCGAGAAAAAAAGAAGAAGAAATAATTGAATTGAACAACCTCACAAAAAGCAATTGTCGAGACGAGAAAATTAATGTTTTCGAGTTATTACAGTTCAATAGCTTTCAATTTACAACACAAACCCCACCATAAGCACAACAACTGCCCCGATGAGAATCAGTCGATCACAATGGGACCTTCTACGAAAAGAAAACGGTTCTATTACCCCCTCGAGTACAAGAAGTAAATCACTTTAACGATATTGAACCCATCTATCCAAACACCCCAAGTGGTATCGATCATCATCACTGCACCGTACCACTGGAAGCCTGAAAAACTTTCGAGAGCACCATTTCGGCGTTGTTCACTGGTAAATTCCAGTATAAGTGTAGCTAATTGAATGTGTACACAATCGACGATCGTAAGTCAATTCCGATCTTAACCACCGTCTCGATAGGTCTCCGCCGAGTGATTTAATTGAATCTCGAACATCAACTACCAAGCACTCCAGTCGAACACTCTCGACTCTGATTCTGAAAGATCTGAAAGATCAGATCGCCATTGTCGTCTTGCCATCCTCCCCCTTCATTCACTGGCCACCGTCCATCGTCCACCGACAAGATCTATTAACGATTATCAATCATCAGGGCAAAGTCGGTGAGCGTCGTGAGCATGGTAAGCATGTCGGCTGAGCACCGTAAGCCACGTAATGACGATCACAATCATGCGCGCACAAGTATCAACATCAATAGTGTTCCTAATTAAATAATAAATAATTTCATTGATCCTTTTCCGTCGATCGGCCAGATCAGACGCGGCACGGCTTGGCTTCGTCCGTCCAATCAGAATCCACTCGACTCGCCACTCACTTCACCATAATGATCCATCTCGGGGCGAATAATTGACAAATATCCCACAATTTATTGAGGAGAGGTACCGAACAATTATCGGAGGTGTCGGAATCTCTTTGCCCACCACTCGGCTGCGATTGATCGAGCATATAAGAGACTTTTGATTGAATAATGATTCGACATGATCTGCCATGTCGACCTGTCCGTGTCGGCTTGGATTCCTTCCCCTCCAACCAGCACCCCGTCGGTGAACTGGAGTACCCGCGACAACAATGGATCCAACAATAAATCAATCAAATGAACGCACTCCGACGATGATCGTGCTTATTAGTTTTCAACAAAAGTCCCTTCGAACGGGCACGGAGTGGAGTGGTGAGCCCGATGAATTGTGGGAGTCAATTAAACGCGAGAAAATAATGATTCATACACAAATTGATTGCTGGATTGTCCGCGGTCCTGAGAGGGCCGCTGGAAAAGGTGCTTCTTCACCGCGATCATTAATCACCGCGCACGGATGGTGTAGCGAAAGGTGATCTTGTGGTGGATGGAGCGAGTGGCTGTGGTCTCAACCCTATGGGGTCATTAGCATGCTGCGTGGCAAATGGCTGGCCAAATATTGATTCGGTTGCCTGGAGTTCGATTGCAGGGATCTGTCAGTCAGTCAGTCACAAAGGAGAAGGCATATCGTGCGTATCTTGCCTTTCGACACTTCGCCGCACGAAAATTGTTCGAGTTGCGCATGTTCAATCAACGGCTGTGTGTGATCTCTGTTCACGATATCAGTTCTAGGTCAGTGGGGGTTAGAGGATTCGAACCGAGAGCAAGTGTCGTGTCGTGAAAGTTGTCTCTTTTGATGGAAGGTTGAATGAATCAATTAGGGAGCGTTGTTTGATGTTTGATTTTTATGCATTAGATCGTGAATTCGTGTTTTTTGTTGGACGGATTCTGGTTTTTAGGGCACTTTCTAGTCAATTGTGGACATGGCGAACCTGAACTTGACTGCAATCAAAAATCCACCACAGTTTAAGCAATTACCATTACAATCAATTTCATTAAGGGGTCCTCATCTGTCTGGCTGTCTTCCCGCGTTAGCTGCAGTCCCTCATCTAAACATGAATCAAATTATTGCGTTCTGTGCTGGCACAAGCAAACACTGAGACAATAATGGAAATGTTCACAACATAAGCAAACTCGATGCTTAGAGTGCAGTCGGGCTGCATTTTCATACGAAGACTTTCCTCTTCCAACTATGAGCTACTCACCAATTTTCATTGCGCTTCGGGGTATCCAAGGGAGACCGCCTTAAAATCAATCAACTTACGCCGCACTCAGTGCCTCCGGACGCACAATATTCTGGAATCCATGCAACCCTTGAACGTGATGGTGTGCCGGAAAGAAATTCCGAAACCCAATCCGAAGCAAAATGCTGCTCACGATTCTTTGCAAGGCGAGTGACGTGATTGAACAAAATCGTCCATCAAATGATTTGATTTTAATTTTTAGTTATGACGTCTTAATTAAATTCAGCGCTGCAGTACATCACGAGCTGGCCCGTTACAACCCTTCCATCCCCCCAGCACACCACAACACACCGAGCACAGATAAACTGCGCGGCCGACATAAAAGCGACAAATTTTATGTTGCCCTCTGAAAAATTTAACTCGCACTCAATCCGATTTTACGACACCAACTCGAAGGCTCTACCGTCGACCGGAGCACGAATCCAAGCGCAGCGCCCGCAGGATATGAGCTCATTTGGCTCGAGGGCTCCCGCAAATGCGAATGGGAGCGGAATTTACGAGATCCTAGCAAATGACTTTTACGATCGCATTTGTTGGCATAGTGCAACTGCGACCGGGGACCGGACTGGGACTCCTTGCTCATTAGGTCTCCCCGTCTGTTGGTCGTATTTTTAGCACTTGATCATTAGTAGACTTGCGAAATCAGCGACGACAGGCACCGACACCGCGGACACGTGTGGCTGTCGGGCAATAAATCTTCCGACGTTTCTCAGTTTCCCACGCGGAAGGCAGCCGCACACCTTTCACCACATCGGCTAATCCAATTCCCAAAGTGATCCCATTTAACAATCACCCTTGGATCCCATTAGCCGCGACATGATCTCGCCCGAGCGTGTCCCACTCGGCCGCAATAATGATCGGCAATTTGAAAAACACCTAAATATTTACGATCAACGATCAGGGCTTGATGATCGGCCGTCGATAGTCGATAGTTGATACCGTCGATCGGCCGGGCAGGGCAGAGCCAGTCGTCGACTCGATTCAGTGCAATTACCTCGAATTGACGCCGCAGTACGCCCAGCGATCATCCCAGCGTCATCAACGCGATCATCCCAGAGCGTCGATGACGATCGAAGTTAATAACAATCAGCGAGTGCGGAGTGCTGCGGCTGCGTTGCTGGTTTGCTGCACCGCTCGAGAGTGGTGCGCCGAGCTGCAGTGCCCAATCGAACGGCTAACGCCCGACCTCGAGTGATCATTGTTATTAAGTTCTTGTTTGTGCTATAATTGAACAATTCATTTTTGGGCCAAATTAAAGACGTTACCGGGCACCGGCTCCGGCGGAGAACAAACGCACGGCCGACAGATGGGCGCGAGCACAGCGACAACGTCAGAGGACGTCGCAGGCTCGCACCTTAAGTGGCCATTTATGAAGCTCGGTGATTAGTTTGTGCTTTGTGAAAATTAATTGGTACATGATTCTCGGTTTGGGAAAGGATGTTGCATTGGCATGTCGGCGGGGCGGCTGAGGCTCGGCTAAATTGACAGGGCATGCGGCTTGTTAGTTGAGTGCGCCGCGTGGATTTAATGAGCCGCTGGATTGTTGTTCTGCTTCCAAGAGTCATTCTGGCGATCAAAGAGGCATGACTCTGCGTCTTGGCTTCGGTCGCGAACCATGGAAGGTGGCTTTGATTGATGCGATCGCATTCAAGGAGGACGGGTTGGGGTGTTATTTTAACGATAACGAGCGTATCGAGCTAAGGGCGGCTTTTGATGAATTGTGTTATTCAATTTGGATCGAGTGGCATTTGATCAATTAGTAAACATATCGATGACTATGTGATTACCGGTCATTAGGGTATGAAAAAATACCGTCAAATAAATGAAGATTGGCTGCTGTTTACCTTTAAGCATGACATTCTACCTACTTACCATGTCAATAGATACATTTCGTTTTTTTTAAAATACTTCAAAGCATTCGTACGAGCGTTTACGTTTCTATTCCTCCCAACGCGTTGGATTTCCCTGCTGCTAACCGTCGGCACTTTACAAGGGATTTCAATAAGATGAAACAGGATTTATTGCATTCGACTTCGACTAAGATGGTATTGCCCATTCTCCAAATGCGACACAGTGCTGGCAGTACACGCGTCTGAATCAGAGCAGATAGTTGCTTTGTGTGGCATGACGAAATGGCTGGTAGCAGATCTGATGGAGTGTCGTTCTCATTATTTATGGACTTGAAAGAACATTGCATTATGGTTTTGAACGATGCATCGAGTGAAAAAAAAGGAAAAATTAATGATTCTTACACTTGGTATTCCTTAAATAGATTGTTTCACCGATCATAACAGAACAAAATTCAGCGCAAAAAAGAAAATGATTCTCTTTTCTAGGATACGAAATTACGAACCTTGTTAGTGACTAATCTGCGAGGTCATGCCGGACTCAGAAAACGGTTACCATTGCTGGCATTGAGACGGAAGCGGTTTAAATTTGTGTAGCGGAGAGCGTGGGATAACCGAAGTTTATGCTGTGCTCAAGAATGGCCATACAACATCGACGTTTTTGACAGAGCGTCACAATGGGCAGCTATGACTCCGAGGTAGTCAGGAACTTCGCCTAGAGTGGCTTCGCAGTGAAAAATTGTAAAAGCACGGATACTAAACACAGAGTAAACTTTGTCAACCGCTATTTCTTTCGGCTAGTCGCCCGAAGGATCAAGCCAAGACAATGCGCATCTCAGTCTTCCTGTACGGCACAGAGACATGGGGAATCTCAAAAGCGGATGAAGAAGTAATTGGTGTCTTCGAAGAAAATAGTCTTGCGTGCGATCTTTGGACCTGTTTCAAGAGTTCACGTCTCGTAGTCTTGTCGGTTGGGGCATATGTCCACTCCGGACTGTAGCGTCACACAATGAATCAGAAGAAATGCATTTTATAAATTTATGAATAATGTAGCAAGTACATCTGTAAATCTGCTGTACAAGAACTTAAATGAAGGAGGACTAAGAACCGTCGACTTCGTTGACGAACACATTAATTAATTCAAAATTTTACTGATACCAGGGGAAGTAGAGCAGGAAAAGAGCAATGATTACTTTTAGCACTGTGGTCAATGATCTTCCTTCCAGAATAATGATAATAATATGGGTGGCGCTACAGCCCGTAGAGGGCCAGGGCCTAGCTTCTCAGTAACCACTCGTATTGTGCGTACTATTGCTCTATCACGAGTGGAAGGGACCTACAGTTTTATGGCGACTCTGAACGGCCAAGTTTGAGAAGCTTTTTCTAGACAGTTATACTCTTTGAGCATTGTGAGCATCAGTGACTCGAAAGAGTTGGGGCCGTGAAAAGTATTTCTTGTCTTACCAGAAATCGAACCTAGACAGGTAGGTCCAAGTGCGTACGAGTCGACGCACATACCCCCAATGCGGGCCACCAGAGGCCGTTGCCAAATAGAGAAAAATGTTTGCAAAAAGACCCCAACTTGATTAGCTTCTTAAAGAATACAGTAAAAGCCCTTTGATTTGGAAAATTCGTTTATTCGTTTGTTTCCAAGTAAAATAGATTTTTTCCGAATAAATGAGCTTTGGTGTAAAGCTTTCAGTGTTCCAGTGAATGAAGACAAACTTAACTGGGAAGCAAAGGGAGACAGCACAAAATGAAGATAACATTGCCGCCATGGCAACCAGTTTCGGAGAAGACGACTCGGCGCCGGTCCGCAGAATTGGGCAGAGAACCCGACTTAGTTCGCGGTTGGATTTGGTACAAGCTTGTGTGAGCAGAAGAATTGAAGCCGACACTGCCCTGCGCTGGCGCTGATAACGTGCGCCACATATCTGGATTTTGGCCAAAAAAAATCGTCTTCGAGGAAACCCCTTTCGGACTTAGTGGCTATATCGGCAAGCAAAATTGGTGTTCAATTGGCGGAGAGAACACAATCCACAATTGTTCGACCAGGCATCAATGCATCCACTGTTTAATACGGCTTAGGCCATGGGGGCATCATCGGACCTTATTTAATTAGAAATCAGGCAGGAGACCACGTTACCATCAATGGTCTCGTGATTAGGATGATGTTGAGCGACTTTCTGTGCTCGAAGATCAACAACATTGATACATCTGGGCTGTGGTTCCACCAGAACGGCTCCGTAGCCATATGACCCAACGTTCCAAGTTGTGAAGGAGAAATTTGGCGATTCGGTCATCTCACGGCGAGTGTTCATCAAAGGCCCGTGGCCACGATCATGCGACTTGACACCACTCGGATTATTTTCTCCGATGCTACGTCACGTCCTTAGTCTACGATAAAAGGCCAACCACTTTGTACGAGCTCGAGGCCAACACTAGACCCTTCATTGCCGGAATAACACCTCATATATTGAACCGAGTCATCAAAGATTGGACCGACTACTTGAGGAACTGATAGCGAATCCAAGGCAGATATGTCAATGCTTTGTTACCCTATAAATAATGGCATGAACGTAGCTTTAAGATAAAGTCAGAATCAATCCTATTTCTCACACTCCCTTCGTTGTATTTAAATTTCTTATCATATTGCTCTTATCTGGTCATCCTGTATTGCACAATTATTTGGATTTTACTATCTAATGTGGCTCTAAACATTGACCAAGCGGGTTGTGTAAGGAGTCGACTTACAAATTTATACCGGAATAAGGCAATAGGTTTGGGATGTGCAGATATACATATTTTTTTCGTACATCCCAAACTTGGCAAAAAGAAACGCTATATAAGCAAATGGGATACAGATACCCACTATTCTGGTGTGCCAGGGCCTCACTCCGTGCCAGACGTGAATGGTGGCAATACGCGAGGGTTATGTGGCCGGCAACTGGGTGGGCTTATCCCAAAGAAACTACGAGCAACCCGGCAGCGGGTTGAGCCGAGAAAGGGGGAGAAGTCACACCATGTACTAACCAGTGGGTTTGAGGCTCAAAGGGCAACGGGCAACGGCATGGACGTACATAGGTCATGAAATCTTGGTGATGACCGAAAGAATAAGACCGCTAATACAAGCTGTCGAGATGAGACTTCTTCATGCTGTTGTAGGAGTTACTCGCCGTGATAGGGTGAGAAACATGGCAAAACGCGAGGCACTCAATGTTAAAAAGCTGATTCTTCGAATAGAAAAGGGCTATGCCTACATGACTTGGTCACGAGTCGCGAATGTCGCGATCATCAGGTATTGAATGCAATTCCATCTGGTAGGCGACCGCTTGGTAGACTCACCAGGAGGTGGTTGAACCAAGTCCAAAAACTCGCCTTGGTTGGGCTTGGGCATAATTCCCAATGAGCTGGAGTCGATCGCGGATGATCTCCCTTTAGTGGGATCAAGCGGGCTTGTTTCTAATCAAAATAAGAACCACCAACCATACTCAAATGTTTCTATTCACCGAGGAAATTGTAAGGAAATTGATAAAAGTGCCGGACTCCTACGGCATGGCCATCAAATGTGATTCCATTTACCCCACTCCATCCATCCAGACGTCACTAAACACCAATTTCTATTCATAGAACGTTTATGCCGACACAAGAAAAAAAAACACGAAATCGAAATTGTATTGAAACACAAAAACCAGATAAAATATTACAAATTAATTCCACTCAAAAGCACATGCCATTCCCGCAGCCAGGACTCCCCATTGACACATGATCCTCCATGGACAACTGTCAACAATGAAAAGTCGTCTGCACAAAAAACGCCATCCCGACGGAGAGAGTGGACAGGCAACAAGAAGAGAAAAAAAAAACATAGAAAACCGATTGAAATTCCATCAAAATGCAAAATTTTCAATTAAAACCCGCCACCACCGGAAATTAGTTCCATTTTCGATAAATCCTCCGAAATTGCAACCGCTCCGCTCCACCCCATGTGGCCGTTCCGGACTGTGTCCCCCCGCACACATCGACGGATAGTGAATCGAATTTTTCATATTTTTTTTTTTTTGTTCCGCAGATAGTGTGGCATCCTCGCACCACACACGAGCGGAGTTAATCTCCCCAGGACGAGGACGATGGGGGGTGGCCTGTGCAGTGCCAATAAATTCTCGTTTTAAAAGTCGTTTACCGTACCTTAATTCGACGACGCCGTGCTATCTGCTGCGGGTGCTGGTGTCATTACTGCAATAAGCCATTGCGACACAAATGAAGTGTGAACGATCAGCGCGTTACGACATTGAAATTGCGCCGCGATTTGCTCGTCACCATGGGGTGGGGCTAGGAGGGAGAGTTGCAGCCAAACGAGGGCCATCAGACGACGGTTAATGCAGTAACGTCCCTCATTCGCCACACAAATGAGCTCACAGATAAGATTGTCTGGCAATCAAAATTAGACGAGGGGCGATGGATAGACGGATAGATACCCAAATCGACAGAACTTCCGTCAAAATATTTTCCACAGCATGCCGTTAACTTCAAAGAATAACTCAATCAACTGACATGCTGACGGCTATTTCCAGAATTAATGGCCATGTTTCGTGTCATAATCGTTTTTATGACAATTTCACATTCCCTTCTGGGGCACACAAGTCACAAACGCACGCATGGGCAGCGAATAGCGAGCGTCAACCCACTCGGCGGTGATCCCAGTGATCGCGGATTGACTCGTCCCGGGGCGAGCTCTCATCCAGCGCCCAGCCAAGCGGCCTGAGTCGTATTTAACGGTTGTGATTTATCACCCGCTGAGGATTAATACGTTACCAGCACCGTCATCCACCGCCAGAGCCGCCCAGTGGTGGAGGAAGGCGATGACGGGGAGGAGGAGGACATCACACTCTTCTCGCACTAAGACCAATTCGACAATTATCCCGGAGCTCAGATGCAATGTGGCGCGCGATCATTCGAATGCGATTACCCCGATTTAATTGCTGAGATATGACAAAAATCGAAGATTTACTGCGCCGCAACGGTCCTAAGAAGATCGAGACGGGCTCCATTAAATCGAGTGCGTGTGTGGTTGTGTGTCTTCGGATTAGGCACATAAATCAATGCAGCCAGCCAGCCAGCGAGTCCCAGTGTGGTGTGCCTGCAGCAGAGCGGCAACGAAGGGTTGGCACACATCGATCCTCCCTCAAACGATCGTGCGACGTGCAGGCTAAACGCCCGCCGCGTCGGTGCTGATCATTAAGCCATTTTAATATTAATTTAACACCCGATCCTGGCTGAGTGAGTTATTAAGCGAAGTCGGGCCTAGAGGCGATGATGTTGGGTGCATGGTTAGCTGTTTGATTCGTGGGAAGGCGGCACGGCGTGTCGGTGCCCTTAATGGTTTGCGATTGTTTGACGTTTTTATACCGAGATTGGGCGACCGTTGTGCTGATGCTTGTGGCGGCAATTACGAGACAAATGTTTGATGATCCCTGAGGAGTGTAGGTCAATCGGTGATTTGTTCGCGCTCAAAACCACGGGACGACTGACATTTTAGTTGTTTCCATTGAAGGAGGATGTGACTCACAGATGTCCGTCTGTGACTGCGTGGGAGACGCAGTTATTCGATTTGAAACACATTTGAACGAAGTGGAATGTGAAGATGGCCGATGTAATGGGACTGACTGTTTAACTACTCCGCCACGAGGTTAAATGAGACTTTCTTGAATTCATAAGGAACCATCTTCATGCAGTTTTTCCGGCATTAGACTTGGTTGATGTGGAAGATCATGGAGCAGGCATTTGGGCGAGCTTTGATTGTTGAGTTGGCAGTTAAACCTCGAACCTCGGAGGAAACAATAATGAAAGAAACACTTTCTGCAGGTTGTACATGTTCTTCACAAGTGATGCTTGTTGTTAGGTACACGAGACCCAATTGCGCAGTGTCCGGTTATGACGCCGATGAGTGTCCTGTCTGAGCAGACAGAGTGATCGTTTGAAATTGAAAGCTGGCCATATTGCCTTTGTCTTAAGTCAAGTGATGTCTTCTAGCCATTTGTGATTGGTCGTTCTTATTGTGAATGGTAGGCTGTAGTAATCGGCATGGAAGGTGAAGCTCAGCTCTCCTCCTGGTGTTAGAGAAGAGGTTGTACCACACAGAGCGAGTTCATCGGCTTTGCAACTGCTCGGTATTTCACAATGTCCCGGCACCCACAAGAGGTGTATGTGTTTAGTCATCTCGTTAAAAGACAGTCCAAGAACTTATTTGCTCCCTGACTGTCCAGACAGTTGGTGATATCCCTTTTGGATATTGCATTCTTCTTGAGCCAGAACAGCACCTCCTTTGTCGCAGTGGTTTCTGCTTGAAATACCCTACAGTGTTCAGGGACCTTCAATGACATCAACGAGCAATATTGAGGTCTTGGGAGTAGACATCTACACTCACTCCTTACTCCGTCTTCGACCCGTCTGTGTACATACGCAGGGGATCATCCAGCTTCTGGTTGTCAGACATCCAATCTAATCTTGAAGGAATACTGGTGGGGAATTTCTTCTCGAAGATAGCTTGGAGCAGTAGGCGGTCGGTGTTATTGGGAAGGAAGTTGAATTCATTAAGAATAGTTGAGTGAGTAAGTTCGGACCACAGTCGGAGTGTTTTTAGTTTCAAGGCTGTGCTGGCTGCTATTTGTTTTTTGGCACTACGTATCGGAAACCGACATAACGAACATTTTGAAAGAGATGACCGCATATGTCTTTAGGCATAGATAATAACTCGAGTGTCTTAGCCGAGTGTGTTGTCAGTCTTAAATTATTGATTATATTGGGAAGTACAACATTTTAAATAAGAACCGGTATGGTTTCGTTTCCTGAGAAACCGAAATTTAAACCAATTCCTCAGAGAATTTGCCAATAATATAAACCGTAGTCTGAGTAAGAACTTAAACTCGATGGTGATCTTTGTAGACTTCAAGAAAGCTTTTGATACACTTTGCCACACGAAAATCATTGAAATGCTGGATATGATAGGTGTCCGTGGTCGACCATTGGATTGGTTTGCGAGATATCTTTGGAACAGAGATTTCAAGGTCAAAATATCGTATAGCCATAGTAGTTTGCAAAATGTTGAGTTGGGTGTACCTCAGGGGTCTATTCTAAATGGTGGTTAAATCTTAAGGGCCGATGTTGAATGTGAACCACTGCATTTCATTTGACATATCTCAATTTCATACTAACTCAATTTGAACCATGGAATACACAATCGAGCAACGCGTTAAAGTTATTCAGGTTTATTATGAAAATGGGCGTTCAAATCAAAATGCATATCGTGAACTTCGTGATTTCTTCGGTCAATTTAATCGTCCAAATGTGCGTACAATCGGACAAATTTGAGCAAACCGGGTCTGTAGGAGATGTAAAAACACCAGTGCATGCTCGTACAGCTCGTACTGCAGAAAATATTGCTGCTGTTCGCGATAGTGTGGCTGAAGAGCCGTCCACCTCAACTCGTCGTCGTGCCCAACAATTGCACCTCTCACGCTCGTCGTTGATGAACATTATGCATAAAGACTTGCATTTACACACTTACAAGGTGCAATTGACTCAAGAACTAAGAATGGTGGCAAGAAATGTCAACAGTGGATGATCAATTTTCGAAGAAAATCATCTTCAGTGATGAGGCACATTTTCACCTCATTCGTCAATAAGCAGAATTGCCGCATTTGGGCGAATGATAATCCAAGAGTGATTGTCGAAAAACCAATGCACCCACAAAGGGTGACTGTTTGGTGCGGTTTATGGGCTGGCGGCATCATCGGGCCATATTTTTTTCCAAAATGAGGCCGGTCAGGCAGTTACTGTGAATGGTGTTCGCTTTCGAAAGCAGTATTCGAAAACCCTCTTAGCTGGAGCAATTCTGTCCATCCGCTCGATGTTGCCGAATCAGGGTACTCGGCGGGTTCTTATTCTTGTTACAACACATAGAGTTCGTGAAATAATAACGAACTTTTTATGGCCCGAATTGGAAGATATGAATGTGAACGATATGTGGTTTCAACAGGACTGTGCCACTTGCCACACAGCTAACGAAACAATGGCTCTTTTGCGCGACAAATTCAATGGCCGTGTTATCTCACGTTGTGGCGATGTCAATTGGCCGCCAAGATCATGTGATTTGACACCGTTGGATTTTTTTCTTTGGGGTTATTTGAAAGAAAAGGTGTACGTCGATAAGCCAGCAACAATTCAAGAGCTAAAGGATGAGATAATTCGGCACATTAACGGCATAGAACCTCAATTATGCCTCAGCGTCATCGAAATTTCGACCATCGGATGGAGGAGTGCCGCCGAGGTCGCGGCGGCCAATTGGCCGATATTTTGTTCCATACATAATTGAACCATACCAATATTATGATAATAATATGACAATAACAATAATTTTCTAAATAATTTGTGTTTTATTCAAAATCAACATCGGCCCTTATATTTAGTTTGCAGAACGTTGAATTGGGTGTACCTCAAGGGTCTATTGTAGGACCTCTCCTCTTCATCATATATGTAAACGATATGCTGTCTGTGTTGAAAAATGTTCAATACGCTGATGATACGGCTATTATTGTGAGCCACAACGATATTACCATTGTCACTCAAACAATGCAATACAGTTCGATAATATCTTTCGATGGTGTCACAATAATGGTCTCATTATGAACTCAAAGAAAAACAAGATATCCGTCCATACCACATAAGACCAGACAGCAATAAATATTAAGTTACACAGTGCCTGCACTAGTCGCATCAAACACCTGAGACTGATGACTGCGCAGAGTATATTGATACAATTAACGTGTATCGATATCTCGACGTGGAAATAGATTGCAATTTTAAGTCTGACTACCACATAAAGCAACTGTGAAAGCGACTTCTGCAGACAACATACGCTTTTTACCATCTGAGCAACCACACGTCATTTGAAGTACTAAAACAAGTATACTACTCTTTCGTGGAGTCGGTACTTCCATACGGAATAACCGCGTGGGGTAATGCAGCCCATTACAGAATTATGGCACTCCAAAGAGTTAACCTCTTTGTCAGAATTTCTAAGATTAATTGGAGTTTAATTTGCAATGTTTGCTTGGTAGGGATTGAGATCGAAAATCGTTCTGCTTCAGAAGAATTCTGATATGTGATATGTGAATGGATATGATATCTGAATTATTGTAATCCAAGCTGGATGGATATGAATGGCATGCGATTCCAACAAACTGATGCCTCATACCGCAAGTCAGAACCAACAGTACCATGTTCCTTCATAAAAATATATACTGTCTTATAACAGATAGATTTATTTGCTGTCTTCAACTTGTACGAATGAATGCGAGAAAAGCTAGGTCAACTTTAAGCACTCACTTATCGTGTCTTCCGGAAGTTCTAGAGAGTGCAGCATTTATGATCACATCATCATTAAGAAAGATGACATCTAAGTGTAGATCCAAACTTGATTTATGATTCATTTTCAGCCGCCCCTGATGTTCGAACCTCATTCCAACTGAAGCGAAGAACAGTTTTCCATGTATGACTTCACTACCAGCCAGACAAAGACAAAATACAAACCATGCACCGTCATTAACCAGAAGTCATAGTTGTTCGCGTTCTATTCAAACATTCAGCACAACGATGAGCTTCGCTTCATTAAACCAACCGCTTGTCCCTCTCTTCAGACGTTGTTCACTTGGCCACTGAACTTGTAATGTCTTGTTTAAGGTCCGCAACCTTTGAAGCCCTCCACAGACTCCCCAGCTGATGTCTTAATCGGCATGCACTGGAAGTCGGTTGCATTTTTTTCCCTCCTCTAATTGTACTTGCGGCCAGCAACGACAGTGAAATTCCACGGTAGCCAACTGCACGGCTCAGCCGGATTATGTATCTATGCGAATGGCATTTATTGGCGACATCGCCGGCAATCGGCATACAGTCGTGAACTATGAAGTGGAACCCCATCGGCTTATGCGAGAGCCAATCCCCCCCACGGAGTGGGGAGTGTTGAACTTACCTCTTTGCTCGAATCCATGAACAATCGACCCTGACGGACATAATTTCCATCTGTCGGGCATTATGTTCCACCCAATATGGCGTGTACCGTTGTGAGTGGTGTCAGTGATAGGCGATCAAACCTTACGCGAACCGAACCGCTCTGCAACGTCGGAACGCTGCAACGGTAATGAACGAAGTCTCTCCTGCCTTCAGCCTGGCGAATGTTAATTGGATAACAAAAGTTAATTGCAATTTCATGATCGGCATCCGACAATCGGACAATCGGCAGTCATTTGTTATGCGGATTGTTCGAACAGATTGTGTGTGTGGGTAATAAATTAAACGCAAACCATGTTGGATAACTCATTTCGTTGTCAATTTTCCGCTCTGCTGTCAATAATTCAAATTATGCTAAGCAGCAAGCCGTCGACTGTCGGCGGTCGGCGATGGTCGGCGGCTGCGCAGCGGCAGAAATTAAGTGGTCAAGGAAAAAGTGAACGGAAAATTGCCGCTTTGAGTCTGGGAAAGTCATCGGCTAGCAGGTAGGCCAATCAACCATATGGATATCGGTTGACACTGTCGACAATCCAATGCGGACAATTAGCTCGCAATTCCTTGGTGACCCATTTATGGATATAATTTATTCAACGAAAGAACATTGCAAAGGTTGCGCCGATGTCAGTAATTGCTTGGATGAAGACGTGAGGGCATTGAAATCCGGTCTTGCATGTGGAGGCAAATAATACTCCTTCGCTAGAATTCATATTGATTCAATAAAAGTGTTACTCCAACGAGAGCGGAAAAACAATAGTGCAGCTATATTCTGATAAATGCCGCCTTAACTTACGAAATCATTACAAAACTCTATTTCTTGACTGTTATAGAGAATGTATACTCAGTAGAGTACTAGATACTGCATTTTTCTTTTGTACAGGGTGTTTTATTTTTAGCGACAGAGAACTTTAAAATTGCATCATTGTTTTGCAATTTAACATTTATTCGATTGTTTTGATATTTGTTTGGTATAGTAATTCAGGAGAAACAGTCATTCAAATTGATTTCGTCTTGGATGGCAAAACTACGGAACTACAGTCTCTTGTACTCTGAAGAGTTTCTGAACATTGGATTTGCAGATTACGCCATGAACACGCCAGCCACGGCGGTCACATGCCCATAATCATATTCAAATATATGTTTTTTTTTTTAAATAAAACACCCTTTATTTTGTTTTAAATTACATAGCCTCTTCGTATTATTTGTACTTAAACTGTTTCTTAAACAACTGAATATTTTTGATCCAGTTTTAGCTGTTAGAGCGCATGGGTCAAATCGACCATGTCTTCCAAGACCGGAGAAAAGAGTGTCCGATGACTGGAATCTGGGAATTAGTATCGTTCATCCAATCCACAAAAAACGATACCATATTGACTACGCTAACTATCATATTTATTGCGAGACCTTTTGGAATAGCATCATTTTGTTCATAATTTTCGAAACCGACCCATCCCAGGCAATCCTAAGTATTCAACCACCTCGTGGAAATGTCAAAAAGGAAGTAGGTCAAAGAGCCAGAGCAAATGAACTGGAACTCTCTAACCACCCGTGAGACCACTAGGATGTTATTGCCCAAGTCGTCGGAGTGCAAAGACCTACAAACTCCTGAAATGCGACAAAAAGTTGCTACAGATGGTATTTGCAGCTCTAACTGGCCATAATCATGTGATGTATCAGACGCTTTGGTGATGAAGAAGAAAAACGGATACTCATTAATATCGGTCTCTGTCTCTGTCTCTGTCAGTTGAGGCAAAGAACTATGGGACAGCCTAAGTCTGAATCGTCATTGCTGCCCTTTTAAAACAATCTTATAGCTCCGTATCAGTGTGGCTTCAGGCTAGATGAATCCAAAATAGACCAGACCTTCATACTACGGAAGATCATGGAAAACACATAAGAGTCGAAAATTGCCCATCATCTTTTTTTTACCACTTATGACCTGGCATTGAGACGACCTGCACAACGCCGTGTTTAGTTTTAACATTCCTGTCACACTCGTCAGGCTATGAAGGATGACGATGGAGAATTCTCGTTGCTCCATCAAGGTCTGTAATGAACTCATCAAGAACTTCACAAAAGGATTTCGACAAAGCGACGCACAGTTTTGGTGAAGATCTTGCAAGACTCACAATTACATCTTCCAGAAATCCGAACAACTCTTAGCGTATGACACGCGGATGACATTGAAGTGATTGGCCAAACGGAACGATCAGCCAATGAGGCATAGAGACGGAAGCGTCTAAAATGAGTTTAGCCGTGAACAAGACGAAAACGAAGTACATGCAGTCTTTACGGGAGGACACAGACCACCAAACTAACGGCCACAAACTCACCATAAGTAGTCGATGTAGTTAAGGACTTCGTCTACCTCGGCTCCCAAGTAAACAGTAGGAACACCATCAGTACCGAGTTTAAGCGCAGAACAATTCTTGTCAATCACTGTTTTCTTGGACTCAAGAGGCAATTAGACTAGAAATCTCTCTCGAAGGACAAACCTAACTTTTCCCAGTCCTGCCCTTTGTCTCTTCGAATCCCACTCCTGCCCTTTGTCTCTTCGACTTGGCCCAGTTTGCCTCGATTGCAACTGTAGAAGATGATTCAAGCACGAACTATACGGGCTGTTCAGCGACATTAGTCTACCCGTACCCAGGCGTCTACGGATCCAACGCCTAAGATGGCTAAGTCAAGCAGAGCGCAATAAACCGGACAGCTGCACCCAAGTGCCCAAGTGTCGTCAACTTCGCCACAGTAAGACAACGCAATAGAGAACGCCATCGTGATACAATGTCACACACAAGTGAAGAGGGACCTCAGCCAACTTGGCGGGCATAATTGTAAGCGGCTGGAGAGGCTTGTTGCTTAAGGCTGGCTGTAGCGCCATCAGAAGAAGATGATTTGTCACATTCTCCCAGTCCCAATCAGAGATCTGTCTGCCAAACGGAAGATCTCCGTGGCAGTGCGCCACATCTTGTTGTTCGATAATGATGTGCTTTTACCTACACATGAAATAAAATCACGGAGTATTTTTCACGTGTTATTTCACGCACAAGAAAATTACATGCAAATCACGTGATCACGCACGCACAGTGTTATTAACTGATTCAAAATGACGAGGGACTGATTCCTTGATCTCGTTTTAAAAGCAACCGCACCAAATTTCCAGCACATTCCAGCCCCCACCCATGACCACGACTTAACGGTTATCCGCTCCACTGTTCACCCAAATCACCGCACCTTCTTGCACCAATTTCCAACAACAACAAGTCTTCCTCTGAACCGTTAAAGAGTTTCTAATTTTCCGATTGCTCAGGTCGAAGCAAATTATGCAAACTGCATCGCAGTCGTACCGCAAATGACGGCAAGTAAAAATGCAAATGCACCCTCGCCATCTACTGACCCGTCCACGACCGTCGACCAAAACAATTAACAATTCCAAAACCGTTTGCATTCAAATGAGCACCACCTCCGCCGCCGCCCCCATCATCAGCGGAACTCAACGAATTCCACTCGAAAATGATGTCAATTCCTCATTAACCTTTCATTACATCGCTGGCCGGACGGCTGGAGGGAGGATCAACCAGGAGCACATCCCGATCGGCCGCGAGCAGCGCTAACTAACTTCACGTAAATCGCATTAAATGAGGAACAAATTTCATTGTTAATTATATTGTCAACATGCATTCCATGGCGACGACAACAGCGACTACAGTGACAACTCCAGCGGGCTGCTATGCTGGCTGCTGACTCCAGCTCCACGAGATTCGCATCTAACCCCAGCAGCACCTCCGCTGTTTTGGCTCACTCGACGCGGCCAGTGTGTACGCGAGACACCGATGGTCGTCGTCGTCGTCGTTGTTCTTCCTTCCATCACAGCCATCAGTGGCAGTGGCAGCGCAACTGCACACACACACGCCTTGCGCGCCACTGGGACACGGCGAAGCTTGCAACATGCAAATTTTCCACAATAGCCGCATAGGAATTTTTCGTGCGCCATAAATCACATCTCCTGCAGGACTTCTGAACCCGCCATTTCCATTTGGCCGGCCGCTCGCTCGTTGTGCGCCTCGTGAAATGCAGGCCGTCTCGTATATTCCCACAACAGGAATATGAAATGTTCTGGAGTGCACACCATAGCCGCAGCACTGCGCCACGGCGCGAACACCGCCCCGCGGTACCGCCTCGCCGCGCCGCGCCATACTGTGCTGTGCGGCATGACATAATCGCTCGCGACATATCGACAACTTCATTTCACATTTTAATATCTTTATCGCGTCTGCTCTGTGTGTGGAAGATGCGGTTCGGTGGTGCTGCTCCAGCTCCCAGCTCTCGACTCCCGATCTGGGGGCTCCCTTGTGAGCGGCATGACACGGCCGCTGCTGCAGAGCGGCGACAACGGCGGCGCTGTGACTAGGATGAGAACGACCGAGTGTCCAAAGTGGCATTGTTTGAACAAATCTACGTGCAGTACGTGGGGAAAAACCGTCGCCGCGCCGCGCCGCGCCGTTCTGATCTCCCTCTCTATCCGAAGGCTGTGCATGTGACTTGGCTTGTTTTCTCTTATTTTTATTGTCGTTATTATTAAAATATATTTGTGGGCTGGAGTTCCGAAATAGGGTCCTAGACTTAGCTGTGTCGAAGTACCTATTTGTGGCTAACTGTTCGCTTAATCTGGGCAACTTGTTTCTTTGCATTGATCGTCGTGTCGTGAAGATTTGGCACGACTTTGTGTCGTCGCGTTCGCGCAGTGGGCACTTGGACACAGCAGTCTGCGCGGCGTGGCAGGGCGGCTGCGGGTGGCAGAGCGGATGCGGTTCAAGTGGAAGCAGAAGTGTTTTTTTTTGGGAAAAGAGAAAAAATGTGTTTCTTCGCTACAAAGTGTAGAGTGAATCGCGCAATTATTGTAACAGCAAGTTTATCTGTCGTTCGATATCATAAGGTATGCTCGGTTTGTTGACAAAATGCACGGAGACTACAGAGTCAGCATGGTATCGAAAGAATGTCCTACGATGCATCGTGTCGACGAGGGAACATTTAACCGAAACAAATTGCCCAAAGAGATGGAAGAACGACGGTTGGCAAGGCTGGCAGTGGATGGAAGGGATTCTGAGCACAAGTTTACAAAACCCTAAGGAAGCCACATAATAAATTAAGGTTAATTCAACTTGAATGAGTGGGGACTCGTTGAGACTAATCATGAAAAGTATTCAACAACTGGCAGAATAATGAGGTTGTGGAGCATGACGTCGGTCCTTCAAGTCAGGAGTCTTGAGCGTGGTTTCGAACCGAGGAAGCGCCGCTTACGATTCTGTGCCGCTACGATAGTGTTTGAGTTGAGTACACACTTATCCGGTATCAAATAAAGAACACACACGACAGCGCATCTCGAACTACACAACTGAACAAAATTTCCTGGGATCCCGAATTCGGCCATAGTTTCGAATAGTTTCTTGCGATGAATGCTATCGTATGCTTAGCTTTAAAATCGATAAAAATATGGTGTGAGTTCCATTTAAAACTCGCTGGTCGTCTCCAGGAATTGCCTTAAGAATCTTTGGACTTGATTGTCCGCTGTAACATATCGACACCATTTAAAGAATAAACTCATAAGATTCTTTGCTTGTCTGTTTTGGGTCGTTATCTTGTTAGAAAGCATGACTTCCCGAAGACATTTTTGAAGGAGAAAAATCTAAACTTTCCCTTATAATGTTGATGTAAGCTGGACTCCTTATTCTGGAGTCCATTTTGTGTAGATTGGCTACTCCATTGAAGGAGAAATATGCCCAGGCCATGACTGCATGGAAAAGCATGTCCCTCTGATTAAGTCCTTCAGATGGTCTGCCCCAAACTCGCTTCCAGGTCCTACGTTCTGAATCTTTGCGGCTTGGACAAGTACATTATTGCAAGCAATACGATTTTGACGTGGCACCCGTGGTGTTGTGGGTCTGAGCGTCGCTTCGTACTTACTTGAACATACGGTGTAGGTTCGATTCCTGGTGCCTTCTTTCGAGTCACTGATAATGATCAAGGAGTATTCCGACGAATCGATTTTGGAATAACCAAGGGGCTAATAAACACTCAAGGCTGATCATGGAACAAAACTAGAAACCCAAACGAGCCGAAGAAGCTCTAAAACCTAAAAAGGGGTGACCTTACAATACAATGTGGAGCAATAACAAGCCATGGAACATCCTGCATGCATTGTGGCCAGGCTAAGGACACTATGAATCGCATACTAACCAATTGCGCAAGCCTTGCCCCCCGAGAAAGATTCAGAACAATAAACAGAAGACCCGAAACATTGAAAATCCCATCTCTCTGAATCTTTATGGTCGCAGTACTAGTGTTTGTGTCTCTGACACACCCCGATATTTTCAATTCAATTCAAGTCAGTTTTCCTCACTCCAGATATTGATAATCAATATCTTTCTGTTAGTTAAGGAAAATTCAACCCACTTAACGGTTACTTAACGGTATTTAATCAGAAGTTTCTTCACGTCATAAAGTACAATAAAACATAGCACAATGAATAAGGTTCCAAAAGTTAGTTTTGTGATCCTACCCTTAAATTGATACCGAAAGTAAACTCGAAAAAGTAAAACGTTGTCAATCTACCTTGTTTTGTCGCGTTGCAACCAGAACTGATCTAATCTGAGAGCAGCTGCTGGCAGTTAAACACAAAGAGAATGCGGTGTAGTAAAAAGAAATCCATAATTTTTACACGAAATTTAAGTCTTTGTTTAGTAAAAATGTTTATTGGCGCTTCTCTTGTGAAGCCTCTCTTAAGCTGGATTTTCACGACCATGTCGCACGACGCGTCGTTCCCTTAAATCGACTTCCAAATGCAAAAATCCAGAAATGACTGGAAAAGGCGCCTGCCACTCATAGCTTGCAAAACATTTTCGAACAAATTCCGAAACTCTACTCCAAATGCAGCAATCGGTCTAAGCCGCACAAGGTCTAGCTTCTCAGTATTGGTTTCTTGTCACCGATGATTACATAACTCTAGCGCTTGGTTGTCAGCGAGAACAGCTCACTCCATCCATACCGAGGAGATTTATGCGGTTTGCGTGTGCACCGCTCCATGCTCTGCACCCTCTCGGATCGATTTATGATTCCATAGTGTCGGAGCTATTGGTGATTTTTCATCTGAGAACGAAACAAAAGATGGCCGTACCCGGTCGCCGGTTCCCACCAATTTTGTCGCTCGTGATGCCATTGTTTCTGCTCCGACCGAAGGGGTTACATGTCAAGTCATCTCGTTCCGAGAAATCCAGTCCACCAGTCCGCCAGTCGAAAATCAGTGGCGAATGTGGGTGTTGACGTAATTAAAAACGGCACGCCCCATCCACAAACTCCCTGGGATTACAAATTTCCGCTCACTGTCACGTGGACAATTGGACAATTCACCTGATAATTGTAATCCCGTGTGTACTGGGACGCAGATAGCACCGTCGTCGGACGGTCGGGGCGTTCCGTAATACGAAACAATCATTACGTACTCAGAGATTACCATAACAGTTTGTTATTTCTTCGGACAAAGCGTACGATCCTGTCAGGTAGTCAGGGACATCCGTGTGCGGTGTGGGGTGTGCGGCGTGAGGTGTGAGTGACTTATGACTTTGACAGCAGCTTAAGGGATTACATTTTACATAGGTCCCTTCGCACGCACACATAAACCCACACACACACACAGCCACACGTGCGGATACACAGAAGAATGACCATCTTCACCTTGGACATGTCGTAAAAATATGCTTAATCCATCGGATTACATGTCAAATCCAATTTTGTTGTTTGCCATTGTGTGTCCAACAGCGTAACAAGATTAAGCACATTTTTGACATGGGCTCCTGATCTGCTTGTTTGTTGATTCTGTTTTGAATTGGCACTTGAGGATTATAGTTGAGGTGAAAATGAGCAAATGATAGGATACTGGCTTGTGCATTGATCCTATTGTTCCCCCAACTGACCGTATGGTGGTCGCTGAGACTATGTGTTACAGTTGAACGTAACGCTCCCACCATAAAATGCATAATATGATATACGATATACCAAAATTCAATGTAATGCACACGCGATCGTCCATTTATGATGACAAAGCGTCTGTCCGACGTCCGGCCGCAAAATCAATTCGAAGAATCGCGACAAGACGATCACATGTGCAAGCTAAGCGAATTATGTATGTCAGGTAAAAACACCTGAACAAGTAGAATAAGTTAGTCGATAAGTTATTATTCTTTGTCAAGAGAGTTGGATTTGAACCGCAATAAAGAACGGACGCGCAAAGTCCGAATAAAAATATATTTATTTATTTCCGGAAGAATTCAATCTCGAAAGTGGCGCAGTCGGTAGGATACCTGGATGTATCTGTACAGTGTTTTTTAAAACTTAACCGGGTATCTGATGTTATTTTCTTAAGGAAGAAATTTTCGCGAGTGATAGTTTCATAAGGTTGAAGCATATCGTCGTAATTATTATTGAAAGTTATTTAACAAGGGTTAAATAGAAAACGTTTTCGCGAGTGAAAGCTTCATAAGATTAAAGCATATCGTCGATAACGAATTCGAAGAAAAAACGTTTGCAGTAAACAAGTGTATATCGTGTACAGCGGTTATAGTTCATAGTGCCGCAAATCGAAATAGATCTCCCTGCGCGTATTTGCAATATATTGTGAACTGAGATAAGCTAATAAAGTGAATCTTTATCTCTTTATATCAAAATTCCTAATAAAAAGATTACGTGTAAATGTGAACTGAAACCAGAGTGAAAAACTAAACAAAGTAGCCTGAAAATTCAAAATCCCAAAGAAGAAAGAGCAGCACATTTCATTCATCATTCATCTATACATCAAGAAAAGAATAAGACGACCAGAAACAAAGCAGAAAAGACAAAAACATAGCAAAGTAAATACCAATTATTTTTATCTTATTTTATAGTGTCAAAAATTAAGTTATATATAGATGTACGTGTATATATTATAAGCATCTTGTACTAAACTGGTTAAATGACTTCCCTTGAAGACCAGATTAACATAGTCAACGAACAATCTAGGCAAATTACCGATATCGTGAACAATTTCTTTTCAAGTTCATCTCAATTACATACCGAAATAAATATGCTAACTCTCGAAATCAATCCCCTAAAATATTTATCTAAATTACCAGAGTTCAATGGAGATTTTAGAAAACTCCAGAACTTCGTGGATTTAATCGATAAGATCCACCCTACCCTTATAAAGTACGATGGCTTAGCCCAAAGTATATTCTCAGATACTATTAAGTCCAAACTCAAAGGACGTGCCCGCGAGGTAATGGACATTAACAATCATGTCACAACTTGGATAGAAATAAAAGAAATCTTGTATAACAACTTTGGCGATCGTCATACCGCCGAAGAACTCTTCGATGAGCTAAGAGGAATTACTTTCAAAACGAACGCTGTGAACTTCTATAGCGAAATCAAAGGTATCCTCAGAAGGCTCAATATAAAAGCCAAACAAACAATGGAAGGCAATCCCCAACACATAGAAGCCGCCATTGAGCAAAATAAAACATCTGCATTAGTCGTGTTCAAAAGTAAAATACCAGAACCCATGAGATCTCTTCTCTATTGTCGAAATCCGATGAATCTCGAACAGGCAATAAACATTCTTTACGAAAGCAACTATGCCTACTTTAATCCAAACGGCAAACCGTACAATAATTCTCGTTTTAAGGGAAATACTGACCGTAGCTATCTAAAGTATTCAAACCAACCGACACAGTTCAAACTTCCTTTCAATCACTACAACAATCAACCTCAAGTCCAAAATCAAATATATAACAGAAACAATCATTTTCAACCTCCTCCAGAACCAATGGAGATAGGAATGGCACAAAGAGATAGACTTCCACCAAATAGGCAAAATCAGCGCCATTACCAAAATAGATCTCAACAAAACAACCGAAATCCACAACGAAACGAACAAGATACAACTAATAGGAGTACTAGAGTAAACGAACAAAATTTTCGTTCAGGAGCCTCCAGTCCAAACTACCATATATAGTAGTGCAAGGAAAAATTAGACCTCTAAAATTTATATTAGATACAGGAGCGACACATTCAATTATCAAGCCCGGATTGTGTTCACCTGATAAAATACACACTCTACAAAACCAAATAGAAGTAAAGACACTTAATACAAATGTGAAAATTAGCCATAAAGCAAAAGTACCCATTTTCAAGGAACTGGGAAATCCTAGGGATACATTTGAAATGTACATCTTCCCATTTCATGACCATTTCGACGGACTCATAGGCAATAACCTACTAATTCCTATGAAAGCCAAAATAGATTTAGTTGAAGAAATTTTAGTAATAGGTAACAAAAAGGTAAAAATTCATTATGAACAAACAAGCATACAAACGGAACCACTCCATGAAGATGAAATTACTTTATCCGTAGATCAGGAAAAAGGATTGATATATTTACCAGAACAAAATTTAGTAAATGGCAACGCAATTGTAAAAGAAGGAGTATACGAAGTAGAAAAGCATGAAGTTGTAGCTAAAATTAAGTTTAAGAATGACAACCATCCTAAAAAGGAACTGGTAAAATTCGAACCTCTTATCACGCAACCCGTGAATAGTCAAAACTTTAACGTCATCGAAGATAACAAAATACCACTATCGCTGGAACAGCTAAGGCTTGACCACCTGAATAGTGAAGAAAAAACAGGTCTGATAAATATTCTAAAGAAATACAAAGATGTATTCTACAAGGAGAACGGGAACTTAAGTTTCACTAATGCAATTAAACACAAAATAAGAACCACTAACAATGTCCCTATCCAAACTAAGAGCTATAGATATCCATACATTCACAAGGGTGAAGTACAAAGACAAATTAATGAGATGCTAGACAGCAAGATTATACGCCAAAGCAACTCACCATATTCTGCACCGATCTGGATCGTGCTTAAGAAGGCCGATGCAAGCGGCAAACAAAAATGGCGGCTCGTCGTAGATTACCGCAAACTAAACGAGGTAACGATCGACGACAAGTACCCAATTCCATGCATAGACGAAATCCTCGACAAGCTTGGGAGATGTCAGTATTTTACGACACTCGACCTGGCGAAGGGATTCTATCAAATAGAAATAGATAAGGAGGACATTCATAAGACCGCATTCAGCGTCGAGAACGGACACTACGAATTTCTTCGTATGCCTTTCGGCCTGAAAACAGCTCTAGCGACCTTCCAGCGTCTTATGAATGAAGTCCTAAAAGATTTCATTAATATTAACATACTGGTGTACATGGATGACATAATAGTGTTTTCTACGTCATTGCAAGAGCATCTGGTTGCCTTAGCAAAGATCTTCAAAAGACTTAAGGAAGTCAATTTGAAGGTACAACTGGATAAATCCGAGTTTCTAAAAAAAGAAACCGAATTTCTCGGACACATCGTCACCCCTAATGGTATTAAACCAAATCCAAAAAAGGTGGAATGTGTTAAAAATTACCAAATCCCGAAAACTAATAAGCAAATAAAACAATTCTTAGGTCTTACCGGCTACTACCGGAAATTTATTAAAGATTACTCAAAAATTGCAAAACCAATAACGAAATATCTCAAAAAAGATGTAAAAATTAATGTAACAGATCCCCAATACATAGAATCCTTCAATACATTAAAAACTCTTCTTATGAACGACCCCATCCTTAAGTACCCAGATTTTAACAAACTGTTCGTTCTCACAACAGATGCTAGTCAGTATGCTTTAGGTGCTGTCCTCTCACAGGATAATCACCCTATATGCTACGCCAGCCGTACCTTGAATGAGCATGAGATAAACTACAGCACCATTGAAAAGCAGCTCTTAGCCATCATATGGGCAACAGGATATTTTCGTCCATACCTTTTCGGTAGGAAATTTCTTATTGAAACCGACCATAAACCACTCACATGGCTCTTCTCTGTCAAAGAACCGAATTCGAAGTTAGTGAGATGGCGGTTAAAACTTTCCGAATACGATTACGATATCAAATACAAAAAAGGTACAAAGAACATGAACGCTGATGCTCTTTCTCGAATAATTCATCCAGAAATAAACTTTATCGAAAATGAAATCAGCCCAATAAGTAAATCTTGTATTAATATATTCAAAACTCAAATTATTATTCGAAAATCTCACTCTGGATCTCTTAGAATTAAAAAGACGAAGATATTTAATAGAAACCGTACAACAATTTATACAAAAACTTTAGAGGAAGAAAGTGTTATAACTCTTCTAAAGAATCATTTCAACCCTAATAACTTGAATGCTATCTTAATAGACGATGAAAACTTTTTTAATGTCATCAAACAAACCTTTTTGAAACATTTTAAGGAAAAGAATAAACTTAAAATTATTAGATGTCTAAAATTATTAGAAGATGTTACCAGCGAAGAAAAGTTAGCTACATTAATCGAAAAGGAACACTTAAGGAATAACCACAGAGGAATTGAGCAAATCTTTAAAGAAATATCTCTAAACTACTACCATCCAAAAGCAAAGGAAAGAATTACCAAATTTATTAATAATTGTGAAGTCTGTAACATGGAGAAATATGTTAGAAATCCACCTAAGCCTCTCTTTAAATTAACTGAAACCCCGTCTAAACCATTTGAAGTAATACACGTTGATGTCTTCTATAGTCTCGAAAAATCTCTCTTTGTTACAATTATCGATAAATTCTCTAAACACGCGTGCGCTATAAAGATAATAGGTAGAACATGGACAGAATTCAAAAGAGTGCTATCTTTCTATTTTAGCCAATTTGGACAAACCAAAAAGATCATTACAGATAACGAACTGGGCTTCAAAGCTTTACCGTTAAGAGAATTCTTATCCCATCTAAATGTAGAACTCCATTTTACCTCCAATAGTAATCACACATCAAACGCTGATGTGGAGAGATTACATAATACTATAAATGAGCACATTAGGCTTCTCAAACATGATGAAATTAATAACGAAGGTTCTGTTGAAGAAAAAATATCAAGAATAATAACATTCTATAACAATACCATCCACTCAACAACTAACAAACGACCTATAGACTTTGTTAATGGTAAGATACATGAAGACGAATATAAAAGCATCCAAAATCGAATATTAGAACTGAAACAGAAAGTTATAAATAAGATCAATCGAAACAGACAGGATTTTCCTTTAACAAGCGGACAAAACTTCGTGAAAGAAGTAAGAGGAGGAAAGAATCATTCCAAATATAGGAAAATTCAAACGGAGAAAATAGACGAAGATCACCTGAAAGACATAAGGAATGAAAAAGTATATTACAGAACTCATATAAAGAAAAAAAAGAAATATCAAGGCTGATGAACTAGATAACAAGTAGTAACCTTTTCACAAATTTCATTTGCAGATGACTTCATTCGTAACTATCCTTACTCTTACAACGACTCTTACAACGATTCTTACAACGATCATGACACAGGAGATAATTCTACACGACATGAACAACAATAACGGATACTTGACATTGGACTTAGGGAAACAGAAGATCATAAAAGACTACACAAAGGTGCTACACATAATAAACTCAACCGAATTCGAAATAGCTAAGGAACGTATTAAGTCCAATATTTTAATATTCCAAAATAAATCCAATTTAGTAAACCCTATGTATAATGCAATAAGTCAAAACTTCATCTTATTAGAAGCAAAGGTAAAGAATATTAGACCCCATATCAGGTCGAAAAGAGGTCTCATAGACGTATTAGGTACAGGACTAAAGATAATAGCAGGAACCATGGACCACGAGGACGAAAGACAAATAAAAGCAAAACTTGACGAACTCTTAGAAGACGATAGAAAACTTATAACACAAACGAACAGCCAGGTACACGTTAACGAAGAAATTGCTGAACAGATAAAGAACATGACGACTCACATAAACAAACAACAAGGCATCATAAAGACGTACTTTAACTCTTTTAACAAAGACTTAGGTAACAAAATAATAACACTAGAGGACGAAGTAAGCTTAATGCAACATTTGTACCAGATTAATAATGATATTTCCTTACTAAGTAGACATATTGACAGTATAGAACAACTTTTATTCACGAGTAAATTAGGAATCCTTACAAAAAATATATTGAGTGCCGAGGAAATGGATATGATCTCAGATATGGACGCCTTTAAGGAAGTCAAAATCGCAATTTCACACTATCAGGATCAAATTATACTAATTCTCTTAATTCCTAGACTATCCGATCTCACATATACCAAAATCCTAATAGAACCCTTACCGGATCATCAAAATAAAGCACTTTTTGTTAACGACAGGCTAATACTAAAAGATGAAAAGAACAATGTATTCAAAATCCCTAAAGATAACTTGAAAAAAAATTTAGTACCGATAACAGATATTTGCATAAGAAATATTATGACTTTTTGTGAGGCAGTATGTCCCAAAAAAATAGAAACATCTACGGTGATCAAAGAAGTCACACCAGGAACCATTATTGTAAAAAATGCGTATAAGATCAAAATTAAGCATAACTGTAATGATAAGAATATGACCTTAGAAGGTAATTATCTGATAAAGTATAATAATTGTAAAATAAGTATCCAAAATGAAACATTCAAACACTTTGAAAAGAAAATATTCGATACAATAATATTACCAAATTTAATGACTAAGGTTAATGAAAGCCAACTAATACCTAATATTAAGATCGATGAACTGTATGTTAGACAAATAAAAAATACAGAACGTATTGAAAAAACTGCTGTTCTTAATAAAACATTTAATATCTCTTCAGTAAGCATAAATATATTTGTAATAATTACCATCATATGTATTTACTTTTTTAAAATAAAGTGTACATCAAACATTGTAAAGGTTTCGTCGGAGCCTCAAGCTAACGATGGGGGTGTTACAGTTGAACGTAACGCTCCCACCATAAAATGCATAATATGATATACGATATACCAAAATTCAATGTAATGCACACGCGATCGTCCATTTATGATGACAAAGCGTCTGTCCGACGTCCGGCCGCAAAATCAATTCGAAGAATCGCGACAAGACGATCACATGTGCAAGCTAAGCGAATTATGTATGTCAGGTAAAAACACCTGAACAAGTAGAATAAGTTAGTCGATAAGTTATTATTCTTTGTCAAGAGAGTTGGATTTGAACCGCAATAAAGAACGGACGCGCAAAGTCCGAATAAAAATATATTTTTTTATTTCCGGAAGAATTCAATCTCGAAAGTACTATGCTGGATGGGCATGCTGGGTCGTGCAGTTGAGGTGATCCGGACAGGGTGGAAGAAGGCCTCTTGTGGGATGAATACACGAACAGGACGACTCCTTACCGACGGGGAAGAAAAAAAACAAATACCCAGTTCCCAAGTATTTCCGAGAGTTTGAAAACCAAGCAGCGACTGTTGTACGTGGAATCTGTGCTGCTTCATGGACGTTGTACCTGAAAAGTGAACACCAATAACGCCAATCCCTCGTAAACAAATGTTGAAGTAAAGTCTATAGGGCCACATTATTCTTGGCCGCATGAGAACGGGCCAAGAATACGAAGTATACGAACGAGAAACCGGCAGTGGCTTGGACACACCTTTCGGCGCGAAGACAAATCCATTGCGAAGCAGGCACTAGGTGGCGCAGGACAACTGCAGACCAATCGAGGTCTTTTAGAATGAGTTGGAGGGAGTTCATACCTGTTACAGAACTCCGAACTAGATGGCGAGCAGGTGTAACTCCCGAGGAATTAACGGACGTTAAACAATGAAGGAAGAAACCGTTGTTTGCCTCCTAGTGAATAGATTAATATTGCTGCTGGTTACTCCACATGTCGACAAGGAATATGTTGTATTAGACGAAACATTTTATATCCCGTAAAGACCACTTATTGTGGTGGCCCGTGCCGCTGTGGGTATGTGCGTCGACTCCTACGCTCTTGGACCAATCTGTCTAGGTTAGATTCCTGGTACGACAAGAAATACTTTTCACGGCCCCACCTCTTTCGAGTTACTGACAATGCTCAAAGAGTATAACTGTCTAGAAAAAGCTTCTCAAACTTGGCCGTTCGGAGTCGGCATAAAACTGTAAGTCCCTTCCACTCGTGAAAGAAAAATAGCACGCACAACACGAGTGGTTGCTGAGAAGCTAGGCCCTGGCCCTCTACGGGCTGTAGCGCCACCCATATTATTATTATTAAAGACCACTTCGACTTTGTATTCTTCTTTGTAGCGAGCCAGGCTTAAACGTGGGTCGCGAACAAACCATTGGGATTAATAAATTCAAAACTTAAAAGACTGCACTATGGTCACGAACATGAGGTTTGACAGGGTTGGCACTATCCATTATTGATTCGATTCTCTATACACATTTTTGGAAGAAATTTTATGACAGACTAGTCACTAGTCAGAGCCATTGAAGAATTCGGCTCAACTATCCAAAGGGGACAATAATGTGGAGGCTAAGGTGGTTGGAGACTATACCTATTCAAGCATGGTTTTGAAGAATTTTCAAGAAACGGCGTTGCGAGTAACTAACTTCAATTTAAAGCCTCGTGGTCTACTATGACTTCCCAAACACTGGTGAAACCGCCACAAGGCAACTCTACCGAACTCAGTTGATGCGTTTGAATCAAGCACTGTGAGTGATTTTGTAACTTGACAACGCTCGGCCATATGTTGAGCAGCCGGTTACAACATACATTGGAATGCTGAAATGGGAAATCCTACTCCACCGCTCATATAGCACAGATATTGCACCTTCCGACTACCATTCATTTTCACCGAAAATTTCCAACTAAAATGAATTTGTAATAAAAAAGCTTCAAACGTGAAAAAAATCATTTAAAACTTATTTGTATACCTTATACCGTATTGTCAACTATAACCCATTTTTGCACAGCACAAATCAACACGTACAAGTGCAGCTTTCAGCTGGATAAATTGAATCTGGACCAACTATTTACACGGGTACAAAGCGATACCTATCGTCTCTTTATCGATTTAAAAGTTGTGATGACCGACTTCAAGAAACCGTGAAAATTGAACCTGCGGATCTCGGCAAAGGACATGTGTTGTCGTGTAATTTACTGAATTCGGTACTGCTGAAGTTCGTGTGGCGGTAAGTATAAACTCTTAAAAATAAGTCGAACTTTAAACATGCGGTCCAACTCTTATTATACCTCTCTCGAATCGGTCTGAGAGTATTCTTGTCTAAAAGAAAGCATTTTCAAGCTAATCCCCTGGTACATCTTGAACTGAAGCGCCGTCCATATTGTTATTTACGAAGAGTTTGTCGAGAGCTTCATACTTATTCAATCTTATTGTAAGCTCCACAAATGAAATTCTATCGAAAATTCGACCGCAAAGGTTTACTTTGCGCTTAACCTGACAGTCTCGTTATAAGGAACCGAAAGCGGGCCAATAAGCAGAACGGCAGAGGTGATTTTTGGTGACCTCTGAGGAATTATTCGCAGTCGAATAATTGATAGTGTCTGCGAGAAAAATCAGTGTAAGAGACGACACAAAGTCGAGGTCTATAATCTGTTTAAAATTATGGTTGTGATCCGGAAGGCAGGGATCCATCGATTATAGATCTAGATAAGAGGGATCTCCCAATACGAGCGTCCTGCCTCGAATAAGTGACTCCCGATACAAAACATTTTAGTTCTGACAAAAAGTATAATTCTTGACATTTTTCCTTCCTCTTCAGCCTCTAGATTGTGGGCCATCAAGTGAAAGTCCATTATCCAATGTGAGAGTAGATTCCATTATTTCCTTCCGTCAACGCTGCACGGAGTACATCACCGATAATCACCATAAACAATAGTGACGGCAGTATCCACCCTCCACTATCGACCTCAAAATCCTCCCACAAGTTACCATTGTGTAAGACGAGGCACTTACCACCTACGTATGCAGCCTTTATAATAGCTATGAGCTGTTTTGAAATGCCTCGCCTGCATAAGGCCACCAAATTCCATCACTTTTCAAGCTATCGAAGTCCTTCTCGAAGCCGATAAAAAATATGTATAGCCTTATAGATCCTGAAGGTTGGACACCGTCTCATTTCATTATACTGAAGGCTGTGGCTGTATGCCGAGGACATGGACATCAATTTGCCGGCTTGTTTTCCAGTCTGAACCTCTTGGTTCGCGAAAGAGAGAATCACCGAGCCGCGGTTTTGCGGAGAAAATTATCACAGGCAGCATACTTTTACCCTGTCTGCCCGACATTACAATTCAAATTGCGCCCAGCTCGGCATTTAAACAAACTGATCACCCTTTGTGATCGCATTCATTCTTTCCTCAGTGACAGTCTTGAAATTGACTCCGAACTGTGGATGGAAATCGGAACACACTCTGGCCATCCACCATAATCTTGTCCATCCATTCTACCCATTCGCCGCCATTTCCCAAGTCAACCATCCACCATTACGGTCACACTGTCAGTGAATAAAGTCATTTCCGCTCGATCACATCGCAAGCTACGATTCAAATGTCAAGAATGGACCACCTGACGTGCTCCGTACACATTCGACGCTAATAGCTGCACATCTCCTCCTGAAGTGTAATGTGAGCCTGCCGCGCTGAACTTTCTAATCTGCAATCTAAATTCGACAAGAATCCCACCAAATCAAACCGGAGTCCCAATCAATTTCCCATTTCCCCTCGCGGTCGAAGGCAAAATCGTGATCACTGCTGATCTCGATGACGAATCTCCACCTTCCATCGCAACCACCACCACCACGCCGCAGAAGTACGCTGCGAGTCATCAAATTTGCAATAACATTCGTTTCGCGTTCGGCGCTCGGGAATCCATCCTCATCCTCATCGCAGATCGGCACCATGTTATTTGCGTCAATAAAAAAAAGCCTCTGTCAGCTCGTGAGCTGAGAGTCGACCAGCCAGCCAGCCAACCATCCGCCTTCAGGCCGCCGCCAAGCGCGGTCCAGTGATGATCGTTTAGCGTCAGCGAGCGAACGTGTATAGCAATTTCGTTGCCATAAAGGAAACCATTGGTTGGCTAACAACTTCATCTCGGCCAAGTCGAAAATGAGTCAATCAATTTCGACACCAGCAATGAATTGTTTGTGGGCAATTAATAGAAATTACTGCGATGCCAATGGTTTCCGTCTGTAGAGGCGGTTGCTCCGTCGTTCGCTTGGCCATTGGGGTGACTTGGTTATGGGCTGTAGCGAATGATAATTTTGCTGAGCAGACTGTTGCCAGTTGCCAGCTGGCTTGGCTAATTAAAAGTTATAACCGCTCCTTTATGGGTCTGTGAACTGAGTCGATAATTGCAAGTGTTTGTACACAAAGCTGAAGATTGCCGAGGTTTGATTTGTCTGCCAGTTGCAAGCGGATATGGGGAATCACTCTTTGTTTGAGGGTCAAGACCGGAAGATGAAATTTAAAGGTATGGAGTTTATTGGGGTTCTTAGATTGCATCATTTTTACTGAAACGACGAACCAGCTAAGCTAAGCGACGTAAGCTAAAATGTGGTACTTCCTACGTTAAAAAGTCCAAGGTTCGATGGCGGACATCACAACTCACATTTTTACGTACAACGCGTCTATGGTGTTCTGTGTCTGAGTATTTTGGATTTAAAATGGTTCAAGAACTTAGAAGCGTTTGTTTCTGAAAATGATATGTTCACTTGTACAGGGTGACCAGATAAGAACAACAGGAACCTTTATTTAGAAGCTAAGTTCATGTCATTCCGTGTACGGAATATCACATCATTCAAATAGCCGCCTTGTCTTCACTCATACTGCTTCAAGCGGTCGCTACAATCTTTGAAGATTCGGTTGAATGTGTGCGGTTTATTCCACCAAAAGTGTGTCGAATGTTGGCGTCAAGCTCGTCAAAAGTGGTTGGCGTTTTCGCGTATACTAAGGCCCCAAAATCGACTGATGCCAAGTCACATGACTACCGCGGCTATGAATTTGGCTTGGTTCTGGGCGTGAGATAAACCGGTCAACAGATTTCGCCTTCAAAACAACGAACGCTGCGTCGTAAGTTCCGAATGTAGCACCGTCTTGTTGGAATTACAGTTCTTATTAAAATGCTTAGTGTCGACTTGGAGTATCGTCGAATTTCACTGGTTTAGTCTTTTGACACCACTAGAACCTATAAGACGGGAGGAGAAGAAGCTTCTAAGCCTGAAGAAAAGGTCTCTCGCAAACTCTCAGCTTAAGGATATCAAAGAATATAGGGATTAGTCAAAAATAAGGACCTCTTATAAAAATGCCAAAGGCCTTGCTTCAGGTTTTAGGAAAAGCACCCGGGCACTTGTGAGGGTAATCTAGTTACTGATCTGAAGGGAATAGTGAATGTATTTAAGTAGCACATCCAACAGCCGCTTATGGGACCAGGAAAGAATTATAGGGAACCATGAAATCCCAACTCCAGTCTCCTAAGAAGTCGACACTCGACACAGCCGTTAAGAATAACAAAGTCGCAGGCTCAACTGGTTTACCATCGGAGCTCCACAAGGCAGGTACGACTTCCGGTCCGGCAAATCGAGCATGGACCAAATTTTCACACTGCGGCAATTCCTGAAGAAGACCAACGAGTTTAAAATCGATACGCACCAGCTATTCATGAATACGACAGCATTCATCGCAAGGAACCATTCGAAGCGATGGCCGAATTCGGGATCCAAGGAAAATTCAGACGTGATGTACCATGCAGTTCGGCTCGAGGATTGCCGAGTCATTTGATACTTGCACCGAATTTCAAGTAGAGTCAAACGCTGTGGTGTGGTTTCTTCAATTTGGTATTGGTACAGATGACATTGACATCGTCGCGAGTTGCCAACGTGTGTGTTCTGTGGAAGCATTGACGGCAATTGAAGAAGAGGCTAAGGGAACTATTATAGGCAATAGTAAAGGACTTTGACTACTTCAAAAGGAACTCACCACAAAAAGCATCTTAGTGGAGACCCAGTACAGAATCGCCCTTGCAACCGGTACTACTTCGGTTTGACAGAACAACTATGCTCAAATCTTCTGATTCGAAGCACCGAAATCTTGCTCTAGGAGCCGAAAGCTCGAGGATAAGCAAAAGAGCAAATTTGATTCTTGAAAATGAATTTCGAAAGAAAAATTCTACGTCGGATGTATGGTGAATGGAGGATAAGACATACCACTAACTCTGCGAGCTGTACCACGATGTGATTGTAATCCGGAGTCAAATATCTTTTAACAAGACTGGTTCAGCAACATCGAGAGAATGGACAGCATTGCTTCAGCTAGCGGAATCATCATCCTCCTTCAGGCCCAGTAGCCTGGGCGCTGTATAAACTGAGCCTAACAACAATTAATTTAACATTAGCAAGTTTTGCTGATCGATTACTGAAAAATGGGTTAACAAGCGTGATTCAATCCATTTCAATGCCGGTTCATCTTGAATTTGATGACAACTGAAAGCTGCTGTGAAACGTTTAGCTTGTCTGTCAGTACCCTTGGATTTTTTTCCGTTGTCGCTACGTATTCTTATCGGCACACAGCTGCGATTAATGAAATTTCGTATCACGTGAGTGCACGCAGCTGGGGACAAATCATGGGTTGGTTCAAGGTGAATGCCTCTCACAGTCAAGCAAGTAAATAGTGTGATTCATCGCTTCACAGTTCGCCAGTTGAGTGTTATAGTGAGCTTCACAAAGTAATCCAACCCACTATAAGGAAACGTCCTTAGGTAGGGCATCCATCATTCGGTCATTTAGTAAGGCTCCCATTATCGGTTGTTGACCTTGCTTTTCGAATTCGACAAGTTTTTCAATTTGCCATAACTTTGCCCAACACTTGTAGTAAATGCAATATTTTTGACGCACTCAACCAATTGCGGCTTCATTTGTTCATGATAATGGCGAACAGCTAAAGTTGTGAATTGATGGACTGAATATAGAACAGATTGATTTTTAGCGGCATGTGACAGACAAGATGTGACAGTTGAGACGAAGAATATTTTTTTTTTTTTTTTTATTTAGATTTAGATTTATTTCATCTATCGAGCTTAACTCTATTAGATTACAGAAATATTTTTTGTTGTAGATGATCACTAAAATGTTTGATTCCACGTACAAATAAATTAACAATGAATAAATAATAAATAAATAAACAAAATAGTTACAATAATGAAAAAATAATAAATAATAATAATAATTTATAATATAATAATTAATTTAATTCTATCATCACATAGATCTATTTTACCACAAACGGAATGAAAAAAAAGCATACATTTAGTTAGTGGTTCCTTAAAACCATAATTATGGCAGTGACTTGGTTGGAATAAACATTTTCTTGTACGAAGACTTCTTTCTGGAACATATAAGAATACATTTTGAAGAATTTCAGGTCAGATGATACGATACGAAAAAATATCATGGATTAACATAATGCAATGTTAATGAAGGTTTTTCGGTAGCTTTTCCTTCTATAGTAATAAATAATTAATTGTGATATATTTTCTTGTAATTTATATAAAGTTTTCAGTAGTAAGGTAGTGTATACCACATCTCTGTAAATTGTGCAATGTGGTTTTTAAGGAAAATTTAAAATTTTTTAGCTACAATAAAGGAAGTTAAAAAAAAAGAACATAATGCAATGAACATTTCGTCTTTTTTCTAATGCTTCTAATCCGATTAAGGCACACCTTGTTTGATACTTGTTACATACTATCAAGATTCCATTTCATTTGTTTAATTACAAATCTTGTGAATGACTTCTGAACCCTTTCTAGACGAAGGGCAGAGTTCATAAAGGACGGGCACGATACCACAGAGCAATATTCAAGAATCGGACGAACAATTGACATGTACACAGACTTAAGAGCATATGGATCGGAGAATTAAGCACAACTTCGTTTCAGAAACCCCAGCATTGAATTAGCTTTAGCTACTACGTAGTCAATATGAAACGAGAATGTTAGTTTTGTGTCGAAAATCATGCCAAGATCTGTATTATGTCCGACTCAAATAAAAAATTTGTCCGACATTAAGTTTGTCGGCAAAGTCGCTTTTCGTATTCGTCCAATTCAATGGTCTTTAATGAAGATACTCGATATCATACCAGTCTTGAATATTTGCATTGACAGACCACTTTTCTTCCATCCAGCCACCAACCAGCCACTTCCAGCTTTATTTTTGTGTACTTTCATCTGTATAGGAAATTGGATGCGCTACAAATGGCTTGTACCGACGATTTTCGGTATTAATCCGTTTGATGAGTGTGGAAGAATTTGTCTTAAGGACCCTTTGATAGAGATTTACCGATTGTCCTTAAAAAAAATAGTCTTCATAAGCCTGGAGCCATAAACGCAGGCTTGATGCTAGAAACATTCTCAGCTCGAGTTATTTTGCGATTTCATGACGTGGTCACTAAGATTCGGCTCAGGCTCCCGCTGCTCGGCATGGGTGCTGGGTCGTTCTCGATCAGCACAAGATCCCCTGGCTGATACGACATTGGGCACTGACGCCGGGCGTTGAATATTAGCTGAGTCCTTCGGTGTTGGTTACGGCCTTGGCTCGTGGCTTTTCCATCTCGTCGGCATCGACTACCCTCTGTGCTCTCCGCCATCCCTTGTGCAGATGTTTCTCCACCTATCGTTCTTGATAAAGCAGTCCCGCACCGCCTTGACGGGGACACCCGATCGTATCTATTTAAAACGAATATTCATCAATGAAAAGTATTGAAAAGCCATCGCCATTTGCAATTACCTTGGCAGAATACTTTCCTGTGGAATCTCGTTGCTTCATTACATTTATTCAAACATGAACCATTGAAATATTGATCAAAATCCAAATCATATATAAATGTGCTTTATTTGCCACCACAAAATGAAGAACCCAGTATGAACAAAAACTTCGCAATTTCCACGAGTCTTAGTCGGCATACTGTAGGCTGTAAAAGCTGAACTCCTTTGATTTCTCCACTAACTCCGCCAACACCTCAACATAAGCTTCAACCACCGTCTATACATAAGTAGAACTTCCCTTCAGATCGCAGAGACTCCGCATAGATTACAATTAAAGCCACATCACCATCTTCATTAGCAAGACGCCAACCGCCACCATTCCAGTCATTCCAGCATACAGTAGCTGACACTGCACATCAGGCTGGCATTGTCCTAGAATTAACAATAAATCCACGACGGTGGTAAATTTCTCACATTTGTGCTCTAATCATGTGAACAAACCGACGCGTCTATTGAGATGCTTTTTTCTACATCCTGGCCACACCCCCTGCTCATGGCCAACAAACCAAGCGAACAAAGTGCTTCGCTTTGGCGAAGGTGTATCTTTCTTCTTTTTTTTTTTCAGTTTGCATGCCTTTTAAAGGCAAGCAAACGGCGAGCGACAGCAAAAAGCAGTGAAACACTTTGTTCCGAGTAATTATTCGAAAACAAACCATGACTGGATGGCTGAGATAATCAGTTGGTATAGGTGCACGCTCGCATGGGATAGTGGGAGCAGCAAGCTGCTGGCTGCGGCATGCAGATGTGCCTCAATGTTGTTCCCTGGCCATTGCAGTGTGTTTCAACTAAAAGGGGTGCATACGACTGAACAATACGTGCTGTGGTGACTTGCAACGTACTTGGTTGTACACTGGGAAAAATGCTTCGATGCTTCTAAGGCGTTCATTTTCGCGTACATTTCCTAGCAAGTTGGGGTTGTGTTGCCATCTCGTTTTTTAGTTGAACGTCGTAGAAAAGATCATCGAAAAGATGCCGTAAGTAGACCAGAGTTGATATAGGAATAATTTTTCATTTCCTTTACATATGTATTATATGAGATCGCTGTACACTAAGAATAATTAATTCTTTTAAAAGTACAGTGCATTCAAGAGGATATAAACCGTCGTAATCCAAATCAAAATAACACCATTTTTTTATGAAGAAGGGACCGGAATAAAGTCTGTACTGCCACAAAACTCGTTCTGTAAGAGCCTCATATCCATCGTCGTTGCTATGATTGCCGTAACAATTGTCAACCAAAGTCCTATGACCAAAGAGATGTAGCCGACTTTCCTTTATATCGCACTCCGATCATCATTCGTTTTGTTTCTGTATTCATTTTTAGTAAAAATTGTGTGGCATCCAAATTTAAATAATTGAGAGATAATTTGTTGTGACGTTAACATGAGAAATTGGCAATGATCTACATACGCACAAGCGCACGTATCGCTTCTGGTTGAATTAGCACGACTGAAAAGCGTTGCGGAATGTTCGGGTTATGTTTGTAGTAGGTACGACAGAAAATACATTTTGCGGATGCTGTACATTCATTCATGTCCTCATACAGTGCCAACCAGTGAAACTGATCTACGAAGACAGAAAAAAAACCTTAGACTAAGCCGAAAGCACACTTAAATTAAGATCAGAATAGCTTAGAGCACCCGCTTATGGTCAGTGGGTTGGATGTAAGCACACGATTGTCAAGTTAGTTAAGCTAGTTGTAAGTATTTTTGTCTAGCATGTAAGTAAAAATGAATTCAACATATCATTAATGTCTACTCCATGCTATTAACCATGGAATTGACACTACAACATTGGTGAGTAGCGATCTACGTTGACTGTAATGTGACGGTGATTTATAAAGGGTGTTTTTTTTTAAGAGGAATAGAACATTAAGTTGGCAACACTATTTTAACTGGCGGTCATCGTGTCAGCTGTCAAGTGATTTATTTTTAGTTTGAACATTTTTTGCCTGAACAACGCTACCAAATTGTGCATATTTATTTTGAAAATCATGGTTCTGTTCGAAATACCTATCGCGCACTACGTCCTTTTTCACCATACTCACTTTTGATTGAATGGAAACGTCAATAAACAAAACTGCGGTATTTGGAGCGATGATAATCCTCAAGTGTATGTTGAGACACCGTTACATCCAAAATAATGACTGTTTGCTGTGCTTTATGGGTTGGTGGAATAATTGGTCCGTACTTCTTTAAAAACGATGCTGGCCAGAACGTTGCAGTCAATGCTAACCGCTATAGAGCCCTAACTACTGACTTTTTCGTTCATCAATTGAACAACCATGATGTGCAGGAGCTGTGGTTTCAACAAGACGGCGCAACATGGCACACAGTTGGTGCCACAATTAATTTATTGGAGGAAATGTTTGGTAACCGCATAGTTTCACATTACGGACTTGAATTGGCCTACAAAATCGTGCGACTTAACGCCACTTGCCTATTTTCTGCGAAGTCGCTAGTCTACGCCGGTAACCCCGAAATGATTCACCACTTAGAGGACAACATTCGCCGCGTTATTGCTGATATACGACCACAAATGTTGGAAAAAGTCATCGAAAATTGGACTACGTCCGAGCGGTCATATGCCAGAAATCATATGTAAATTATGTATAATGCCAGAAGATTACTTTTTAAATAAAGTAAATTTTATGTCAATTTAAAAAAACCATGTTTGTTTTATTCCATTTCAAAGTTTGATGCCTCTAAAAAAACACCGGAATTATTGCCCAAAATTGTATGGTTTTATATTTTTGCTTGGTGTTTTAGGTATGAAATCGCGACTCTTATATTCCATCTACCAATGTAGCCAACCCAAGTAAAATGCCCATAATGTACTCCTTGATTTTTGCAGAACTACCGAAATGTAGTAATATAGCTAACCCAATGCTTGTGGCCACGAATCGCCACTGCTTATTAAGTGTAGTAAAAAGAAATCCATAATTATTGCACGAAATTTAAGGCTGTATTCAGCATAGCAAAAATTATCCAATTTAGGTCAATTATGCGACGTTTAATTGGATTATTTATTGCCACAATGATGGTATTGCCGTAAGCCGCCTCTCTGCCTCTCTTGATGCGAACTTTTCACCAGCAAAATCGTTGCCCATGGAGAGGAACTTGGTGATAGGTCCAGACAGTAAGGTGAATGCATAAGGACCTCCCAACCAAGCTCCCGGAGCTTCAGGTGAGTCGCTATCAAAGTGTATAGCCTCTGGTTGTCATAATGGAAAAAAAACCATCTCCTATGGGCCAAGGCTATCCGCTTCTGAGCGATTTCTTCATGCCGACAGTCCAAACAAAGGTCCGAATTAAGAGCCTTGCCATTGGAGATCAGCTTATAGTAGATGATTCCCTGCCAATCGCACCAAATAATCAGCAATACGTTCCTGGCCGTCAATCCTGCCATGTCCACCGTTAGCGCCGGCTCACCGCTATTCGGCGATGACCGTGTTCGCTTGACGCTATCATAAGTGACTCATTTTTCGTCACCAGTCACCTTCCGCTTCAAAAATCTATCAATTCAGCAGTGATTCGCAGATTCGTGTGGTACCCATTCATCAAACTTCTTTTTGTACCCAGCCTAGTTCTCCAGGGCAATCGAAACAGTGCTTACATGATGAGACTCGACGATTTCCATCATTTTATCAACATCTTCGACGGTTCGCGTTTCAGAGCGTGGTGCGTCTTGAACATCGAAATTACCGGAACGGAGTAGAGTCGACGTTATCAGACAAAAAAATCAAAACACAAAAAATACCAGTTTTGACCTAATTCTTATCAGTTCCTGTGATCGGATTTTTGGCTGTCTAATTTATTGTTCAACTGTTCGTAGTTAACAAGAGATTATGCATAATAAACCAACCAGGAGCAAATATTTTCCAGTTAAGACCTCTGTACCCCACCAAAAGCCATAACTTCAGCTGTGGTTCCATGAAACGCGTTAATCGCCTTTTCATTCGCTGCACAAATAAACAATTGTTTTGAGGACTCGAAGTGTAAATCTTGACCTAACAAGGAACAGCCACCGCGTTCCTCATCGGCGTGCCCCAATCCCACGTCCCCATATATTCTGCTTCCACCAACACCCAATGTCCCCCTAAGCTCGGCCACCGCTCGTACAGGCGACAGCAAAACCAAAGAGATTACTACACCACCAGTGAGCTACAGCTCTGCCCAGCAAAGCGTTGCATAGCACCCATAAATAAGGCGCTCCTAAGTGCTGCATAACAAAACGTCTTAATTTGGCTTTCAGCCGAGGCTAAGTACAGTTCGACCTCCTCCGCGGATAGATTTCACGGTTCCCTTTGTCTATCGCATTCAAAACGAAGAGGATCGGTGGCACCCCATGCTCCGCGGGCACACCATTCCGAGATTGCATGAATGAATGAATGTCTCTATACACGGGCGGCAGCTTGTGCCACAAGCGCACGGTTCAGCTGGGCGCAACTGCAACAAACGAGGATTATTAGAGACAGCGAATACCACATAAATGAGACGAGACCAACAGCACCAGGAACGACAACGCGACAGCGACAACCCCCGGCCACGAGGTCCGCGACGGCGACGACGACGATATCCTCGAGTAGTTTTATTTATTGGCGAAACCTAACGTTGATTGTGCACAGATCCCGAGAGCGCACCAACAACGCCAGCACAACCAGCAGCAGCAGCATTAGTTCCAGCCTCAAGGAGCGCTCTGAAACTGATTTCAACTCGAAAAGCTGACTTTAATGTACGATTATGGACGATGGTGTGTGGGTTGTCTCTTCCAGCTTCCAGGGAAATTACTGTCAAACGTCTAGGAGGAGACACGACGACGACGACGACGACTCTACGAATCAATGATGACCATCCAAGCAGAAGTCGAAACGGATAATTTAGTCACCAATTAGCGAGTGGTGGGCAGCGACGGATTCGCTCTCCAGCTGCGGAGATGGTGGCGGGAGATTTCACTCAATAAATTGCCAACTGGATCTATTCGAGTGGACGAGCTAATGAGTGCAGCGGTTGAGAGTCCACAATTAATGCCGTCGGCGCGGGGCGGCGGCTGGCATGGCGGACATGAGTTCATCTTCTCGGAATCCGCCCCAGCCACGGATGGCGGATGTCCATCTGCGAGATCGTAAAATTGCAAAAACCACATTCGCAGAGCGTGTTCTACCTAATTTCGAAGAAATTAATTGCCGCCATCAATCTGTGCAGATACAAATATGGCTGAGCGGTTGCGTCCGAAGTGGGCATCTTCGGGACAGCCCCTACTGGTCTCCTGCGGCTGGCATGGCCTCAATTTGATTTTAACGACAGCCCATATGCAGAGTAAATGACAAACGGCAATAAAATTGAGAGATACATCCCGGGAGCCTGACGCGGACGCGCTCCACTGGCAACGCAGCATCCCGTCGCCATCGTGCTGGTCGTCTTCGCCCTCAGCCGCCAACATCGACGTCTTGCTCGTCATAGTTGTCCTCGTCGTCAGCCGGAGAAGCTCGCGCGCTCGCTGATTGAGCGAGTGGCCATAAATGCCGGATTAATGGCGACCAGGAACATATTATCAAATGAACATTAAATCGAGCAATCAAACGTGCGGGCGCTCGAGGGGATGCTCCTTCGGCAGGACAGCAGGGGCGAGTGCAGGCGGCGCAGTGAACCAAAATAATCACTCAATTGGGTACCAGTTGCTGGACATTCAAAAAGCCATTACAGACTGTCGGGTGACTGAGGCGATTTGGCAGTGTAACAGCAATGAGCCATTACTGCCGCCACCACTAAAACATGACCATGTCCAGCATTTGCAGCGGCACCGGCAACACCACCAGGAGGCACACTCGAGATCCTTAATTAAGATGTACCCCTTCTGGGAGACTTTTTTACGGCCTGGCTGTCCTTTTTGACTGCGATGTCTTGACTGGAAGCGGCCATAGGCCAAATGGCTGGCTGGACGACTGGCTGTAGTTGCAGTGCAGTAAAACATTTGCTGGATGACTACTTAACGTCAGCCGTGTGCACTGAATCAAATCGGAAAGCAATTAACTTGGTAGTTTGGATTTTTTTTTGTGTCTGCGGTTGCTCACATGTTTGTGGCCACGGGGATAGTCAATGAACGGATTGGTTTCAGCAAGCGGATGAACAGCAGGAAGACATCTTCTGAAGTGAAGAAATGGTTGATTAATGAGGGTGGTGATCGGATTTTTTAGAAATTGCACAAAATTGTGGACATGTGTGGCAACACAATATGCATTCTTTCAATCTGCTGTTTTCTCTACTATTTGAAAAGAAGAAGACCGATAAAGTGTGAAGGATGCCAAAATGGGCTTAGCGATGGCAAAACGAAGTACAGGTATGATATTTCCATCGACGACTTGGCCACAACGTCACCATAAGCAGATATACTTTTGAGGTAGTTAAGGCCTTCGTCTACCTTAGCTTCTAAGTACACAGTATGGTTGCGAGTACCACAAGTTCCGAGATTAAAGGCAGAATAACTCTTGCCAATAGCTTTTTCTTTGGGCTCAAATCCAATTGTGGAGCGAACCCTCTTTGGAAGGACAGATTTGACATCATCCGTGTCCTGCCACATGGCGCGGAATAATGGACAATCTCCAGAGCAGATGAAGAAGCCCTTGATCTTTTCGAGAGAATAGTTCTGCGTTTACCCGTTGGCGCTGTGCGAGTTTATAGCACTTAGAAAAGAAGATTCAACCATGAACTGTACAGCGACATGAGCCTGGGCGGGGGTCAAGGAAATCTATACCTAAAATAGCTAGGTCATGTAGATCTCATGGGTAACACGAATGTAGAGATCTCAGGAGTTGTTTGCGAGGAAACTGGAGCTCCGAGTTCGCTCTTAATACGAGGTCCTCCGAAATGGCCTCAAAAAATAGGTCGTAGCTGTAACAATGCCAACAGTTATGGGACTTACCAAATTTTTTCCACAAAACGCAGGGAGTACTGAGGATTTTGCTGCTGAGTGGAGGAAATTGATAGGCGAATGGATAATAATAGAAAATTGTACGACTGATTCTAAGATTTTTGAGCATTGCTCTGGAGCACTCAGACTCAAAAATGTAATACATATAATTTTTTTTTTCCGTGGGTGGGTGGAAATCTTCAACAAGACTCTATGGCGAACGTTCGACCATAGAAGTGTGAGATTTTTACTCACTAAAACCACCTCCCGTTAAATATTATGTTCGACTACAACTAAGTGAAGCACTTATTCATTAGTTTGTATTTCTTGATTTAGATACCTTTGACAGGTAACTCTCCAATGAATGTTCCTGCTAACACCGCAACCATGGGCGGGTGTAGGCTATCGCACGAGATCAAGGGGCTTAGTCCTTTGAAGTCGGCGCAAGACGTTAGTTTCCTCAAGGCTCGAATAAACTGCAGAGTTTGCTCTTCCAGGCGGCGCTTATGTTTTTGATTTCATCTTGGACTGGTAAAATTTCTTGATCTCTGTGGATATCCTCGTTTCTGATATACCATGGTGCATTTACAATAGTTCTAAGCACCTTGTTTTGAAAAGTCTCTATAATATTTATATTGCTTGCTTTGGTACAACCCCAAAGTTGTATGCCATACGTCCAAACTGGTTTTAGGATTTGTTTATATACAAGCAATTTCTTGTCAATACTTAGCTTGGAGTGCTTACCAATAAGCCAGTACATACCTTTGTGTCAAGTTCTGCACGTTTCTTTTTAAAGTGTGCTTTCCACTTGAGTTTTACGTCAAGAGTCATCCCTAGGTATTTCGCTTCATTACCGAAAGGTATTCGGACACGATTTAGAAAGACTGACAAGTTATCAACGTGCCTATAAGTAAAATTGATATGAACAGATTTGCCTTCGTTAGGGACAATTCGCCAGAAGCTCATCCATTCGTGTATTTGATCCAGTGCACGTTGTAATTTTGATGTAGACTCTTCTACCGTTACCAAAATGGCGGTGTCGTCAGCAAATGTGCCTAGAATAGTGTGTTCTTCTTGTGGTAAATCACTCGTATACAGCAGGTATAGCAGAGGGCCAAGACTATCCCTTTCGGTACACCAGCATTTACATTTTTAAAGGCAGAATATTCACTTCCGTGTTTTACTCGGAAGAGTCTATCAGAGAGATAGTTCGCTAGAATACTAAAAAGTTTCCCCGGAAGGGATAGGTTGAGTTTATATTTCAGGCCTTCGTGCCAAACTTTGTCAAAGGCTTGGGAAACATCAAGAAATGCGGCTGAACAAACATCATCGGCACCAAATTACTGCCACCTGATCCGATCAGTGGACAGTGGCAGAGGAAGGGTTCTGCAGTGTCGACGTCAAGCACATTTAGGTGTTTGGCGACGGTGGCCACTACACCTCGTTAGTCGCCGATAAGTCGTCTGCAGTCTTTTCTGTTAAGAGATAGAAAGAATGCCAAGGATTTCTTACAGACATTAGGGAGCATGCGCTTGGTTTGTCTGCGTCCTGGAGAGCCATGCCACCTCGATTCGGTTGTGCTCGCGAGAAGCTCAGCCATCGATGGAAGCCCTAACCGAGGACACGAGTAGCCCCAACGCAGGTTCGGGTCCTAAGAGTATCTCCTCTGATCCTTGTCTAGTAAGTTCATCGGCGATCTCATTTCCCTTAAGCGCGTGGTGGCCCGGGTCCAAGACAAGTCTTAGCGAATTGAACCTGCCGATCCAATTAAGAGAAGACCTGCATTCTTGGACTACCCCGGAAGTGGTTAAAGGGTTGAGTAGGGCCTTAAGCTATCGCTACAGACACAAATACTGCGCCCCTTCACAATATAGTTCGTGGCCATTAGGATCACATGGGTTTCCGCTAGGAAGACCGAAAGAGGTGTGGAGTCTAATGTTATCGCTCTCCACGAAAGCACGACTGATGAGGAATTTAATTAGAAATATTAAAGAATTGTATGGAAAACTATCCCTATAAAAACATTGCAAATTTGTTGTGTACCGCACAGTAGCTGCTGAAAGAAAGTTTTCGCAGCTTAAAACGATACAAAAATTTTGATTTGATATTTTGATATTTTGATATTTATTTATTTTTTTGTTTATTTTGTTATAATAAATAAGTGAAATATCGTGGAAAACTTGTTTGTTTTTGCTACCACTTTCTACCACCTTTTTTTCGGGTTTTCTACCACCATTCATTTCCTAAGTCCTATCACTGGCAGTGAAGTCAGCCTAAAGTACATAAAGATTACAATTGATTGGCATTTGAAAATGATTATGTAATTCTATTTCTATTTGCCAAAGAATCAAAGACAACCAAGTAGCTTCTTTCCTCCCTTCCTCCCTCAGACAACGCAACTGACACAAATTCGTTGTGAATGAATTTGAGAATCTGTTTCACAGAATATGCAAATGAACTCAACTATTTCCCTTATCTCTAATCAGAGATCCCCTATAGGCATTGATTTTGTCTCTGTTTTTATCTTTTTTTTTTTGTGAAATTAATGGTCTTCCACAGCGTAGGCCTTTAAAAACGCTCCATCGGCAATTATTGACATCCGCTGCCCACCTTTTAATTATTATTTTACATCGGGCAGGTTTTTCTTCAGTTTCCTTTGTGGGCTTACGCTTCTGTTTTGGAATAATTTGTCTTAAAGGGTACCTTGTTCTTCAACATAACCATGCAACAGATTTGACTTTGTAAGAAGGCGCTTTCATTTTTATTGCAACTGCATTTTGAAAATGCAAATGTTGCATGAAATTAAATAAAATCGGTTATAAGCAAGCTTAATAATTTAACACGTGTAAACTTTTCAATTGTATGCAGAGGCACATAGAATTTTCTTAGAGAATACCTTCGTCACAGCAAAGCAGAACAATCGGGTTTCATAATAGTAGATAAAGTGTGTATTACATCAAAGGTGCCGAAAAGTACAACTGATGCAACCACCTACAATCACTCAAATTTCGAAGATGATTTATTGGTCGTGAGCTGGAGCCGTGGTGTAACATTAGTGAAAGAAAAAATGCTGTTGGCAACACTATTTATACTGGCTGCCATTTTGTCAGCTGTCAAGTGATTTTTTTTTAGTTTGGCTTGGCATTTCAACACGAATAAACTGACGCCTGAACAACGCTTCCAAATTGTGCAAATTTATTTTGAAAATCATGGTTCTGTTCAAAATACGTATAGCATTTTCACTAAGCTCATCTTTGGTTGAATAGATACGCCAAAAAACAAAACTGCCACATTTGGAGTGATGATAATCCTCAAGTGTATGTTGAGACATCGTTACATCCCCAAAAACTGACTGTTGGGTGTGCTATATTGGTTGGTGGAATAATTGATCCGTTCTTCTATAAAAACGATGCTGGCCAGAAGGTTACAGTCCATGGTAACCGCTACAGAGCCATGATTACTGACTTTTTCGTTCATCAATTGAACAACCATGACGTTCAGGAGCTGTGGTTTCAACTAGACGGCGCAACATGTCACACAGCTCGTGCCACGATTAATTTATTGAAGGAAGCGTTTGGTAACCGCATAGTTTCACTTTACGTTACGGCCTCCAAGATCGTGCGATTTAACGTGGGGATATGTGAAGTCGCTAGTCTACGCCGATAAGCCCGAAACGATTGACCACTTGGAGGACAACATTCGCCGTGTTATTGCCGATATACGACGAAAATGTTGGAAAAGTCATCGAAAATTTGACCTCCAGATTAGACTACGTCTAAGCCAGCCGATCATATGTATGATATGTCATATGCCAGAAATCATATTTTATGTTTTTTATAATTCATTTTTATTTTTAACTTCAATGTAAACTTAAGTACTAGACAAAAATGCTTAAAACTAGTTGGACTAACAATTTTACTATTTTTAACTTACTGGCTCTCGGCGAGCACTCTAAGTTAAACTTAAGATGCCAGAAATCATATTTATGTTATAATGCCAGAAGACTATTTTTCAAATAAACTAAAATTTCATGTCTATTTTACAAAATCGTCTTTGTTTTATTTCATTTCAAAGTTCTCCAAAAAAATCAAATCTTCACACTACGACATATCCTGGAAAATATATTGTACGTACAAGAAATGCAAATCGACACCCATTACATTTTCGTTAATAGCAAAGAACTATACAGCGTCATGCCTAGTTTTGACATTCCTGCCTAACTCGTCATAGTTTGCAGAATTCTTGCTGCTGCTCCGAATTCATCCCGACCTTCAATGTTAAAAAAGAATTTACACAACACAAGTCTTTTGACTTTTTCAACAAAAATGTCATAAGAAACTCCCTCGGCAAAGCAGGGGGCACGATCTGCCAATAGTCCGTAAAGTCATCAGCATACGCGGTAGCATGGACTTGATTTGTCAAACACAGCGAGTAATCAACGAGGCACTTACTGGCATTGAATCGAGGGCTGCCAAATGTAATTATAGCGATGAATGGAGGCATGCATGCTGCTTAAGTTAGAGCGACAGCCAGCAAGCAGCAGGATTCACACATAGGCCATTGTAGCCCGTCGTGTTACCACTCGGACTGTAGTTGATCCTATTCCGTATCGCAGAGATGCAGAGTAAGCCCCAAACTGACTTCTCCTTCGGGCGGGTAGGGCGCTGTCTTTACAGAGAAGGTGCACAATAGTTTCTTCTTCTTAGTCGAAGTCGTAGGCATTAAGAGTGATGTGCCAAACCGCAACTTTCTCAAACCGAGTCAACCCAAATTGGAATTGAAGCCAACTGAATTGCAACTCGAGTCGGCTGACTCAAGCAATATTACAGTGGACCCGCTGTAATCAGACAAACGTTTTGCAAGGCAGTGTTGGTTTATCTATTTATTATAAATCCATGCAGCTAGAAACTTTTTGAAACAGAGTTCTTACTAATCCGACAAATTACAAATCAAAGTGTACTATAAATCAAACTATGTATGTGTGTGTGTTTAATAAATAATATAGTAATAATAATATGGGTGGCGCTACAGCCCGTAGAGGGCCAGGGCCTAGCTTCTCTGCAACCACTCGTGTTGTGCGTGCTATTGTTCTATCACGAGTGGAAGGGGCCTACAGTTTTATGCCGACTCCGAACGGCCAAGTTTGAGAAGCTTTTTCTAGACAGTTATACTCTTTGAGCATTGTCAGTGACTCGAAAGAGGTGGGGCTGTGAAAAGTATTTCTTGTCGCACCAGGAATCGAACCCAGACAGGTAGGTCCAAGTGCGTAGGAGTCGACGCACATACCCACAACGCCACGGGCCAATAATAGAGAACAATATGCGTCGAACAAAATTCATGGTGACGCGAACTAGTTACAACCTGTCGTGCTGGAGTGCCGGTTAGGTGCTACCGGGGGTCGACTATGTGTGGGAATAGAAAAAACCGAGAAGAACAAGTAGACCACATGCCACCATGCCGTCTCATGACAAACAGAACCAAAACCGAACTCCAAGTTGCAACTAGGTAAGGAAAAAGGGGAGTACAAATCGGCTTGAACAAAAATTTTTTTACGTGTATGAGTGTGCAATGTCGTAACCAATTTTGCATTAAGTGTTCAATTATTCGATTCTTTTTAGTTTCGCCAACTCGGTATATACATTTAAGTCATTTTGGATGTAACTCGGTGTGACCCGGTTCATCAACTCGAGTTGGCCCATCACTAAGCGTAATGCCATGGAAGTCATGTTAGATGTAACTCGGTGTGACCCGTTTCATCAACTCGAGTTGGCCCATCACTAAGCGTAATGCCCACTGATGACGGTGGTAAGAGTTCTAAGATTCGGCATAGTCATTCTGATCAGGCTGTATGATCGATTCGGATCGAGCGAGTGATGGATGGTTCGTTGTGGATCACGTTGCGCCCGCAGACCACCTTCGAGTGGTGTGAATAAGGGTTTCAGGGCAGATCTGCCGAAATGAAGAATCTAAGGCTCCAGCACATAAAATACTCTACTTGCGTTGCGTCAAAGCATCCGTTGACGGTGAAGTACCTGACGCAAGAGGTGGCACAATGAATAGTTCAAAGCACAGTTAATTTCATTGGCAGTCTGTCAATTACAAATAAAAATGCACAATTGGAATTTGCATTTAATTATAAATTTACAATTACAAACTTTTATTTACATTTGTAAAATCAGCTTCGACAACAACCAACCCTCATATGTTAACCCTCTACTGTACACACCATGATCCATAAAGAAAAAAAAAATAATAGATACCGTTTTTGTCTTATATTTTAACTAATTAAGAGACTAAAACAAAAAACATATATATTTAAACATTTTATTAAAAGTTATGCTTGTGCAGTTACACATTTTTCAAAGCAACAAAAAATAAATAAATAAGGGTCTTACAAATTTATCATTATCAGCAAAATGGAAACATTTTTTTATTTCCTCCCAACGCCTGCATGGCATCGTCTCATAAACAAAATGGTTGCCCTATTTGTGTGTTCCTGTAACGTCTAGTAGAAGGCAACTTGATAAGAGACGTGCATAATGTTATACCGACAAATTGTTCCATTTCACTGCGAGTAATGTTAGCTGGCTTATTTATGTTATTCTGCAGTGCTTTTCTATTGGATTCCTCAACGATCATGTCGAACAGTTCCTCCGTGAAAAGAAATGGAAAAAAATCAGCGGGGGTCTCAAGAGAGGACATCTCTTTCGGAAAATCTCTGATTTACGGGACTTGTTTTTGCATGATATGTTTTTCTCCTTCATATACTTTGATTTCAATGAGAGCATTGGTTTTTCTTCTTCTGAATAGTACTCACTTTCATCGGTTTCAGGCACCTCCAGGTGTTCTATACTTCCCATCTCCTTATCCTGCTCATCAAAAAAACGAAAAGTATGAATATTCATATTTTTGTAAATGGATAAGGAGCCATATATAGACGTTGACAAAAACGCGCCGTATCTTGGAGTCCACAACTATAATTGAACATCTAACACTTCCATTTTACTTGCCAATATCGAATCTCACTACAAAAAAAAATATAACACGGCTTTATTTCTTTTTTAACCAAAGAATAAATAAATCTTTTTTTTTTTTTTTTTGTTTTTGCACTGCACTCTGGAGGCACGCACTTGTGAAATTCAGCTACGATTTTTCGCGACACCACTAAGAAAAATAAAACAAAATACATAAAAACACATACAGAAAAAATGTTTCAAATCTTTGAAAACGGTACTTTTCACATGGCAACTGGAAAATCATAGTAGTCGGCGTTCAAATATGAAAAGCCATATATGGGTGCTTGTGTAGTAGAGGGTTAATTTAAAATTCGAATTCTATTCAAATGTCACAATGTGATGACTGTCAACGCTGAAGAACAGAGAAAACTTAAAACTTGAGAAACTACATCCATCGCGTCGACTTCAGCGCTGGTATATGTGCCACCTTCCATAATAACACAAGTATTTTATGTATCTGTCAAAGTATCGCTGACGCTGACGCTGACGCATGTAAAGTATTCTATGTGCCTTTATGAGTGCTATTATTGCTATTATTCGGTGGCACCTGGAGAAGAATATTCAACCACGAACTATACAGGATGTACAGAGGAGTTTTTTACCACTTTTCGGGAATCACTGCAATTAACGAAGCCTTCAATTTGAAAGATGTTACGAAAAGTTTCCCGACTATAGGGGGGAGGCAGCAATAGGTTAGGTTAGGTTAGATAGTTGGGCTGCCAGCGAAATCGCCAGCACACTTAGACCATGTTGGTCCATTGTGATACCCACAGTCAGGCTACTACCACCGATCGACAACTCCAGTGATAGTGCCGTTAATTTGATCCCAACGGCAAATGGTGACTGGACCAGATTTGAAAACCCGATAAAAGTGTTTTAACTTTGCTTTCACTGGGATTCGAACCGGAGACCACTTTAACCAGGGGCAGGTACTCAACCAACGGCGCCATCCAGCTGTAAAAGCAATAGGTTACTAACAAACATTTTTTGATGGCAAGTAGTTCTCCACAACGCTGCTATCCGAACAAAATTGATACAATGATATTTATAAGCCAAATGAACACATCCTTGGTATGGATCTAGTATTATATCTAGTATTATATAATTCCATACAATTCCTACCAAACTTCCGACCGGATCATTGCCTCAAACCTAGATCTCTTGGTTGGCATCTTAGTGGAAATGGTCTCACAAAATGGTAGCCAATGCTTTCCTGATGGCCTGCATTGAAATATTTTATATTTCTTCATGAATGCCACAAGGTGGTACGCTTGCTTCTTTGCTGTTACTGTCAATCACTGTTCAGTGAGAAGCACTGATTTATATGTAAAAAGACGATTATGAGAACAAAAATGCTCATTTCATCTGAATCTCGTTAATTTTAACAAGTTTTCTAGCTGGAAACGTATTGCACTTCCACAGAATAATCCACTCAGATCAAAACATGTTTCTACACATTGATGTTGTGTACAGAGGGGACTTACGCTTGCGTAATTGAACGCCTTCAATTTCAATGTCAACCATCACTTATTCACTAAAATTCGGAATCCCTAGTCAGAGTCTGTGGAATTTTTGATAGACATTCCTCGCCATTCCTGCTCCGAATTTTAATGCAATAACCTTTCATAACCACCTTCTAAACGCCTACACGACGGCGTGAAATTATACCCAAAAATATATGAACTTCGACTGATCTTTGATCGAACACCAAAATCGATAACCATCTGAGCTGCATTAAAAAAAACCCCACTAGTCACATCACAGTCGGTCTTGACCGCTTCTCTCCACTCACCAATTCCCAGCTTATGTCATAACTCGAAATCACTTAATGCGACACACGCCAGTTTGACGAGCACAACACCCTTCGAATTAATTAAATGACTTCACGCATTTCAAGAGCAATTGGCGCTGTTGTAACGATCCGAAAATTACCCGCAATCGACAGCATTTTACGACATTTTACAGCAGCTCCGCAGTGAGATCCTTCCCGAAGCTGCAGACAGCAGCCACCATTTCAACGGCACAGCCACCTAGCCGCACCAACCGCACCGTAGTCGCCAGCGTCGACCCTTCCACCATGCAGCACGGCTAATAACTTATAAAAAGCGGTTATGAGCCGGCCCAAGCTCCACCTCTTTGAGGCGTGATAATTCGCTTATCTTGACTTCCAATCGGGTTTCCCACCTAGCCGCTCGCGGAGTAGGAGTGTAGTCGCCGCGGTCCGCTGTCATGGCAGGTTGCCGCAGAGTCGAAAAAGCGAAAAAGCGAAAAAAGCAAAAACAAAACAAAACACGAATTCAATGATGGACACGATTCCGGCCCACGACATTGGTTGGACTGCTCGTTCGCACACACGGTTGACACAGTGTGGCGGCCAAGGTGGGGAAATCACCCAACCACTACAGTCAACAGTGTGAGATGGGGACAGGTGAGAAAACTGGTTATCAGTTGTCTGCCGGCCCGGGAGCAATCTGGACGCTGCTGGCCCATCGAAGCCGACTGAGTTGCGCTCTGCGGTCGCTCGTGTGGGGATGAGTCTCTCGCCTCACGGACCGATCTGTAGCCGGGACTACAGTCTACAGACCGCATCTGCTGCTCACGGGGGTTAATCGGCGCAAGTTTAGTGGAGATGAACCAGCAACTGGCGTCGGCAGCAATCCCAGTTCCCAGTTTCCAGTTCCGTTCTTGCGTGTCAGTGTATGTGTTCACGGTCTATTGCGCAGCAGAGTACGATGCCAACACGTCCAGGAGCTAAGCTGCTTATGATCAATGCGTAGTGACTCTTGGTTTTCTGATCGGTGTGCGCGTCTTGTTTGCCAAGTCGGATGCCGTCATGCGGCGTGCAATCCAATGGATTTAGCTGGTTCTTGTCTCATTAGGCGCAAATATGTTACCCTGCTGCAGTTGCGTCTAGCCGATGGGATGTCGTTGGTGGCGGATCTTGGCGATCTTGAGCAACGATGATGATGCTGGCTTAGCCGATCCAGTTATGGACATGAACATGAGATGGATTAATTTCGATAGCGATGTGCTGCCGAGCTGCGTAGCAGGCGCATTTGTTGCCTATAATTGCTTACAAGACGCCGTCTGACAGTGTGCCCCGATATGATGTCGACGAGGCTGCGATTTGTGTATGGTGCGTACACAGGCCGGGAATGCTGTTGGCTGCGGTGGTCCTGGGAATTCTCGAGAAAGTCGAATTCCAGGCAGCGACAGTCGTGATTGAATTTCTAAAAAGCGTTCTCTTTCGACGAGGTGGTAACACGTTTTACCGTCGGCGAAAATGGTCAGGTATGCCAGAAGCCGGCAACAGTCAGCAGAGCTGCTCGCCATGTTTGAGCGAACAAGTTCATGAATTCCACAAGAACGTTGAAAAGGAAAAGTGTTTTTTACAAGTGCAATTAGGGCAATGCTTTATGGGCGGTCTCATTCCTTGCGGGATCCTTTCAAGGAGAAATGCTGGAATTCAAAGACGAAAAGTTGTATTTCTAACGTGATAAGGCAGCCATGGTGCGAACTCGGGGGGCTGTGAAGTCGAGGAAAGTAGCGTTCGTTCGGAAATCTGAATTATTTATGAGGAAATATTGACTCAATTTTGGTACCGTGAAGATTTTGCGAGGATTTGTTTGGGTTTGGTGGCGATTGTTGTGAAGTGTCCATCACAGAGTACACAGAACACTACGTTACGTCTGTTGTTAAAGCGATACCGAGAGTACACACTATGGTACTCTCGGTATCGCTTTAACAACAGACGTTTGCTGCGCGACTGAGGATAATGTACCGATTTTATATTGTTTTCGCAGCTTTTAAATTCCATTCGGGATCAGATAAAATCCAAATTGCAGCAAAGATCTTAAAATAGTCTTATACACCTAGTAATAGACACATTGCACCCAAAAAGGAAGTTTGTCAAACATACTTAATTCACGGATGGCTTACTTCGTCAACTTCCTTTGAACTCTTTCGGACCTAAGCTCTTGAGCATTATATGGTCGAATCCTAGATAATTGAAGAGTATTCTAAATTTGAACTGACCAAGTAGCAGTATATAGTAGAGCCCGCATAACCGGGTTTCTCTTCAAAAAAGTCAAGAGGTTCACGTTCTTTAGCAAAAGACAACTGTGTTTAGGTGTTACAATAGTTCATGCAGTGGAGAAACAACGTTTTGAACATATAGATGTTGCTGGTAGGCAATTATGCCTGTTTTTATATTATGTTCCATTTTTTTTCCAGCAGGTTTTTAAGTCAAGTTTCGCACATGTTTTGTAACAAGTTCCCTCAATTCTGCAACGTTCGACTTCTAAGTTTTTATGTCTTGGATCCAAAAAAAGGAAACTTGTTCTTGCTGTATAAGAACTTCATCGGCTTCATGGTTATTTATTTAAAACAGCGCTGCAAGCTTTCTTTCATAATTTTCATGAAAATGACTATGTTTTCATCCTCTTCGATGTTTTCATCATCTTCGATGTATATGCTTAGGTTCTTATTAATTAGGTCAAAGATAATCGGTCGGAGATGGAAATTGTTACATTTTTCTTGCAAAGTAGCTATTTTCGATGCGACAAGGTTTTAATCATCTTTTCTATTTGCGCCCATGCGCTTTTAATTTTAAGCTACAAAGTCAGTATTGAAGATGTAATCTCTATCCGCCAAAACTGCAATTACAGTACATTTGTTAAGAACCTTTCATTTAGTACGACGTATTCTATCTTGTAGGACAAGTTTGGACTAATTTCAGTTCTTGCAAGCATGCTATAAAGACATTTTCCTTTGGTGAGAACCCTACCAATGGTTAATGTATGTTTTTATGACTGTTTTGCGTTCCCTTCTTTCGCTGTGACATTTTTTAGAACCGCAACTATGCACCATTGCACCAAGATAAGAAGGACTTACAGTTTTGGGCTCACGTGACAAAGACAACTTCCAACAGGAACAAACCGCTATTTTCACCGCAACACGCTACGATGAAAACAAACGCAGCAGCAAACCGTTATGTTCCACACTCAGCACACTATTTTCTTGTGACGCAGATGAAATCCAACGCAGCAGCAAACCGTTGTATTCCACACGCAGCACACACTCCAAATATGACGCCAATAATCTCCAAAGCTGCAACAAACGATGTCCTCTAAACGCAGCACACTCTAATTTGATGACTGATGGCAAGAGCGACAAACCGTCTTCCACGCACGAAAACCAAATCTGAATATCGAATCAAATAAAATTTTATATATTTAATATTCGCTAATAAAGGTGTACTTTATTAATTTTTGCATTGAATTTGCGTATCTATTTGTTAAGATAATTCCGAAACGGGTACTCCGCATCTTGGGCATTACCCGCATTACCTGGGTACCCGGGTACTCGGGAAATTGTCGGATCGGGTGTTACCAAATATGCGCCATTGGTCGGGTAGAAATCCACATGTGCTTCATGATGATATGGACTTGGACGACATATGGTTTCAACAGGATGGTGCCCCAAGCCACACAGGGCACTAGCATATATATTAAGAAACCCTAGCAAAAAGTTGGATTACTCATAGATGTAATCATAATCTAATGAACATGTTAATTCCAAATATTATCCCTAAATGCTTCACTTCATCAAGACGAAGGAGCAGAATATCGTAGTAAGATAATCATATAAGATCGGCGCTTTAATACTGTGCGCTGTGAATATCATACATTTTTAAAAGTATATAAGTTTGTGTTTACACCGTTCTGATAATGTATGAACGTACATATATCTGGTTTAAAACGAATACAGAATGTTAAAACCTTATAAGCAATTAAATAAAGGCTTTTCCAATAGGGACTTGACAACTTTGAATTTAATTTGTGAATGCACTCTTTCACTATCATCAAACAGTCACTGTCAATTTATTCAGTAAACTCAACGTTTTGATTATGGTAACGTACATGAACAAGCAACGTGTACAAATTATAAAAATTTTCTACCGAAATTTGCATTAACTCCAATTTTCGGTCGTGTTCAATGGGTTCGTCAATAACAAAATATGCGCTATTGGTCGGGTAGAAACCTACATGCTTCATGCGTTGTCGCGCCATGATTACCTATTATTGGAAGATATGGACTTGGACGACATGTGGTTTCAACAGGATGGTGCCACAAGCCACACAGCACACGTTACAATCGATTTATAGAAGAGTAAGTACAGTGAGCGTGTTATCTCAAGAAATGGGCCAGTCGATTGGCCGCCTCGTTCGTACGATTAAACGCCGCTTGACTATTTTCTGTGGGGCTACGTTAAATCATGGGTTTATGCCAACAGGCCGAGAACGTTGGAAAAGCTCAGAGCCATCAATGAACGCGAAATAGTAGTCAAATTGTTGAAAATTGGGTCCAACGAATCGACCGCTGCAAACGTGCCCGCGGTGCCCATATAAACCAAGTCGAGTTCCATTCATAAATGTTTTGATTGAACTTTAATCCGAAAATAAAGTTTTTGAAATAATTCATATGGTTTGCGTTTTACTTTAAAAAAAAGTTGTCAAGTCCTTATTGGAAAATTTATTTCATGAACATCATACAAAAACACAATTAACAGCAGCGGGTCGAGATGACTCCCTTGGGGAACATCAGAAGTTACTTCTTTTACATGAGACTATAAAACTTTACCAGTATAGAAGAGTGGAGTCCCAACGACTTAAGCTTAGCTAAAAGTAAAGTGTGATGTATTCTACCAAGAAGAGTTCGTAAAGTCGTGTGGAACAATGGTTCAGCTAAGAGAGTCTTCGAATCCGAACCTCCTTGTTCGAGAAGGAAAGGAAGACCGAATCTCCGGTATAATGACCAAGTAATAGCGGACGCAAGACAGCTTGGTCTTGATGACTGGAAGCAGCGTGCTCAGGACTGTCAACGATGAAAGGCAGCAATCGCTCTGGCTCGGACCCTCCATTGGTCGTCGGCCTGATAAGTAAGTATGTAAAGTAGTGTGGGATATACTCCACTTATAACGATTTTCAAATATATAATTTTTCAATAAAGTTTCAAATAAAGGAATGTACAACGTTAGCAGAAAGCCAAGCATTTGCACACAAAATAAAAAATGACTGAGGTGGGTAATTTTCACTGTGAGTCACTGTAGATTATAGGATTGTTCTCAGGATCACTCGATAATCACTGTGGCTCATGTGGAAACTGGAATACCCATATAAGGGGTGTTCAATAAGACATTGAACAAGATAGCTCTCAGATGGCGAGAGGATTTCTTTCTTAGCATAGACAAGGCAAATCAAATAGATCTTTCAAACACAAAGCTGTTTACAGTGAAATGACGTTGGTTTGCCAGATTTGGCCAAAATGCAAAAACGTGAGATTCGTGTTTTTCACTGCATTTTTCGGGTCAAAACCACTAAAGGGACTGAAGACAGAGTTACAAAATATTATGGATATTATGGTCCTGGCCCTCTACGGGCTGTAGCCCCACCCATATTATTATTATTATTATGGTCTCTCTCATGGAATGGTGCTCACGTGAATTCGCATAAAAGATGCACAAAAGTCGATGTGCTGCTGAAGTTGCTGAAGTTGCTGATGCTGCCGTTGCTTGTGCTGGTGCTGGTTCGGCTGGTAGTGGTGGCTGGCTTTTTGGAGCAGAATTCAAACACACTTGGTCCAAGTCAGCACCCAGCCCGAAGAAGTCATGTCACTAGGTCAGAAATAGTCACATATTTACAATATTGTGTAGGCGAATCCTGCATGAACAAATTTTTGGAAGGGTGGGTGTCACGTTTGCTGCTAAGAATTCAAATAGAATTTGAAACTCAACTTTAACTCATTTCTTGAAGCGTTTCCTAACAGTTTATAACTCCTAGATTCACCAATAAGTTCCAGAAATAAAGGACTTCGGCTGCCGAACGTGCTCCATAAAAACCGAAAAGTCGAAAATGATGCAACAAATGCGTATTTTGTTGAGTTTGATAAATCATCTTATTAATAAACGCTGTAGCCAGTAGAAGGACAGGGCCTAGCTTCTCAGCAACCACTCGTGTTGTGCGTGCTATTGTTCTATCACTAGTGGAAGGGACCTACAGTTTTATGTCGACTCCGAACGGCCAAGTTTGAGAAGCTTTTTCTCGACAGTTGTACTCTTTGAGCATTATCAGTGGCTCGAAAGAGGTGGGTCATGAAAAGTATATCCTGTCGTACCTGGAATCGTACCTAGACAGGGAAGTCCAAGTGCGTAGCTGTCGACGCACACACCCACAACGCTACGGGCCACCAAAAAATCATCTTATTGGAAGGGTTAAAAAGCTTGGAAATTTATTCGGTATTTCAGTTGAATGTCACCGACTTTTGAAACAGCCCTCTTATTAAATAAATAAATAAATAAATAAGATCTAAATATAGATCCTTGCGGTACTCCGTGGACGCTTCCATTTTACTCACTGATACTTTGACTTTTACGGTTTTATCGGTCAAATGGTTGAACCAGTTTGTCATTACATTTCCTAAATCGATGTACTTACAGTCTTTTGATTGGCCGCTCATGTGATAATCTACCGAAAGCCGTGCTAAAATCAATAAACAGCTCAAGCACATGATGTGGTTTCTGCTTACGACTTCAATACCCCAATAACATTCCGTGCATTTGCTTTTTTTTCTGAAGACTGAACTGGTTCGGTTACGTAATTTGGTGTTTGTTGAGGACATTTTTAATCCGATGAGCGACAGTGTCTTTTCCACATTTATCAGCTGAGTCTGACTACTATTTTTCGTATTTATTTTTACTACTATCTAATGGGCGTAGGAGTGTTTGACTTCGACTACATTTACCTGAACGCTGAAATCATTCCCTTCTTCACAAAATAATTAAGACACAGGCATAGTAGTGAAACTAATATCCTAAATATATGAGTCTCGCAGATCATCTCTATGCATTGTCTATCAGTAGAACCCAGACGATTGATGTGAGCACTTTCAGTAGGCCTTCAACCAAATGCAAAGTCTAACCGAATTCACTGGTTCGACTGGTCCTCGCATCGCCCAAACTGTATAAGCATGTCCAACAATCGGTTCAACAACAGATTTCTTGGGTGGGGCACGACATCACATCGCACGACAGTCTTCGCAAAAACCAAAAACACTAAAACATCAAAATGCTTGGCCATTCATTCATCCGCAAAAAACCAAAAAAAAACCAGTTGCACACAGATCACTATCTTAATCTGGTCGATTCAAAACACCGAAATCCCATATTCATAATCCTCGTCCCAATTAAGAACATGTCCAGGGGCCCAGACTCCCCCGGAAATAGGCAGCAATCAAAATTCACAAAAAAGAAGCACATTACTCCAACAACTCAGTCCCACGATGTCACCATTCAATCAGTCGCCTCACATCCTCACATCCACCAGTACCACAAAACTTCTGAGAATCATTAAATTTCACAACCGTCGACGACGACGACGACGGCGCGACAACCAAGACGACCAAGTCGATTCATGGACCCATACTTCCCACATAGCGTCACGCACCCAAATGAAATGCCTCACGGAACCGGATCCCCCGGCGCACCACATAAACACCACAAGCACTCCGGCAACAACAAGAACAACCGAAACAAACAAACGAAGAAAAAAAAAACATATTTTAATCAATTTACATTCAGAATTTTATATTAAATCGGTGTTCGTGGCCGAGGAGGGGCCCGCTGGCACACAAATTCGGGTCCTGCAGCACAGCCGCAGGTACACACTACCTGCGTATCTCGTTATTAATTAGCGAAAACAGTAGCTGACAGATTCAAAATGTTTGCTAATTTGGAAATATTTGTTGTTCTCTTCGTGACGATGTGCTGCTGAAGCTGCTGATGCTGCTGATGCTGCCGTTGCTTGTGCTGGTGCTGGTTCGGCTGGTAGTGGTGGCCGGCTTTTTGGGGGCAGAATTCGAACACACTTGGTCCAATTTGGGCAAAGCGAACCTTTTAGCATCGGTCTTCGGTTGTTTTGCTCCACCGGACAACCGGGAGCAATTATTTTTTGTTCAATTTTATTGGTGACTGTGTGCCACAAAGAAAAAACAAACAAGCACAGAAAAGAGCCACGCAGACAAGCGACCTCTGCGATAAAGGCTTGGTGAACAAAATTCCAAATAAATTGGGCAACTGGACAGTGGACAAGGAGAGGACTCTTCTCCGGCGAGAGATCGCGAAAGATATGTCGATGGAGTTCCAATTAATGAGACACATTGTCGATACCTTATAATCGCCACCAGGTACTTGCGGCAGCCGTGCTGTTGGTTGATATTGCCAAAATTTGGTCATTTTTTTTTGTATTGTCTCGGTGTGTGGAGTTGTTATCGTGACGATGTAACAGAGATGCCACTTTGTTGGAATAAGGGGCACTGATGTGAACTTGAAGCACGTAACAACTAGCAATCGCTGAGCGCGGTTGACATTGACTTGCTTGCGCGATGAACATGTTTTTGTTATTCTTTCTGTTAAGGCTACATGATGTCATTATTTTTTTATAAATTTTCACCGTCTATTGATATATGGACACAAGGTTACTTCATCATAAATAGTCGCCATCACCAAACGGCGCTACTGTCCGGGGTGAATATGGACTCAAAGCTACCGCGATCTCTAGGAAACTGTGTCCAACTTTGCACACCAAGGTGACTAATATTCGTTCAAATTTCTGTGATCCAATTTAAAAGCTGGCATCCTCTGTTGCGTAGTATCACAATATCGGAGTCTAAGACCCTTCCGGAGAAAGAAAAACTGTCGGTCTACGTGGTGTGGCCGCCTAAAGTGTTAGATCCGCAGCACGCTTGATTAGGCTGATGTTGCTGTAAAGCCTCTACAGTTCGTAAATGAATCTTCTCGCCGAATGGCCACGCAACGACCGTCACGAACTACGCACTTGCACCTCGGTGCATGGGTTCGATACTCAATACGACCAAATATAATTTTTACGCCATCACCTCTTTCAAGTCACTGAAAATGCTCAAAGAGTTTAACTGTCTAGAAAAAGCTTCTCAAACTTGGCCGTTCGGAGTCGGCATAAAACTGTAGGTCCCTTCCACTCATGGAGAACAATAGCACGCACAGCATGAGTGGTTGCTGAGACGCTAGACCCTTCGCTTCTACGGGCTGTAGCGCCACAAATATTTTATTATTTCTCTGCGTCGAGTAGGACTGACATGGTATATGGTTTGGACAAAGTCAGCCCAAAAGGAGGTATTGAGTGACTTATTCTGCGTGTGATATCGAAACTATGACCGTTTCGTTGTGAATGCGATGACCTTACTAAGCAAAGCTTCCCATCCCCACTTCACTGGTACCTCTCAAGACATTAATTTCGTTACATAAAAACCTACTTTGGAAACAACCACAATCCAACTAATGAATCATGGTAGGACAGTAGACATCACGTGCCGCAATACAAAACAAATTCGGCCAACACTTAGTCTACTTAGAGACCTACACTTAAGATACTCATTGGAGTTATAACGGGCTGTAAGCGAAATACACACGGGACTACAGGTCGCATAAGCAAATCGGACGGCCTGTCTTGCGTTCACACTGTACTACATGCTTGACAGTCTTCATTCATCGCACAAGGTTAGGTTAGGTTGGAGTGGCTGTTGGCTGGAGCAGCAGTCGCACTTAAGCCATAGTAGACCCGTTGTGATTCTAAGCGAATCTAAAACCCTATTCCGCAAGCCAGCTAGCGCGTTTGAAAAAGCAGAGGAATTGACTGATATTGATGTTGTTTAAATCTGTCAAGTTGTTGAAGTAGTAGGCGTCCAAATGACGCTTTCTACTTGTGGAGAGAGCACTGCAGTTACATAGGAGATGTGTAATGGTTTCTACCCCTTCTTCATCACTGCAGCTGCTACAGAAGTCATTAAAGGGAAGGCCTAGTCTGGAGGCGTGAGTGTCAATGGCACAGTGCGGAAGATAAATTGCGACCAGGTTCAGTTCGTGCATTTTGGAGAAAAGAGATCGTTCTTACGGTAAGAACGCCGATAATGGTTCTGAGGTTGAGTCTATTCAGTTTGATCAGGCTACGTGAGCGTATTGGATCTTTGGTGGGCCATAGCTGTTTTGTAGTGAGGCATTTAGTGCCGGTAGAACATCTACGATTTGTGTTAGTTAGCATGTCACACTTTAGTAGATGTTTAGCAGTAGCGATAGGCATGGATCTCCATCCGGAAGGCGTACCACTTTGCTACCCCTTCTAGCGAGTTCGTCCACTTTACAGTTTTCTGGAATGTCACAGTGTCCCGGCACTCACATAAGTGGGATGTTAAAACACTTGGCCATCTCGTTAAGAGATAGGCGGCAATTCAGGACAGTCTTTAAGTTAAAAGCGACTGCGTCCAGAGACTTAATCGCTGCCTGGCTGTCAGAACAGATGACGATATCTGTACTTGATATTACATTGTTCTTTAGCCAGGAAAGTGCTTCTTTAATCGCTATGGTTTCTACTTGAAGAACGGTTTGGTAGTCGAAACGACAGTTGGATGTTTAAATCCTTAGAATAGACACCTGCTCCTCACCATCGCCCATTGTACAATCTAGCCGATCAAATGGGCTAGTACAAAACGGAAGACAAATTGCGACCAGGTTCAGTTCGCGCATTTTGGGAAAAAAAAATATCGAAATCATTGAACGATAACGGTCGCCATTGATAGAAAAAAAAGATCACCCATTAAGCATGTAATCTAAAATCTTTATGAAAAATGCATAAACTGACCATACCAAAGAACACGAGTCTAAATCTTCACATCTCTAACCCCTCCGAGACGTTAAAATGGCTCGTTTACATGTTATTACGAGCTAGAGGTGCCTCTACTCAGCCCCTTCACACTGAGGTGTACTCTTACTACCAATAAACTTTTATTACATGAAAGAGTGTACGTGAAACCGACTGTAAGATAACCTGAATGATTTGGCCAGAGCTCTACTGCAAACGCTATTATCCCTATATATACATAATATAGGTTGATGCCATTTCTGGCCATTGCTTGCTAGGAGAGCATTCTATTAGGAAAACGATTTCAGCAGAAACTGCATGGATGAAGAACAAATTTAAATTATCTCACATTTCATTTCACATATCAACATCCCTGTAGAATGACTGCGTCGCTACATCAACAAAATGGGCTTGTTTCCCGCCAGCAGCTTCATGGGATAGGTTAGGTTAGGTACGTGGGTAGACAACGTAAGCAACGTCTCACTTAGGTCCTGCTGGACCCATTGGGCATCACAATATAACAGCTTAGCTCCTACTTCGTGCTTCCATATTGTGTGTGGGGTGTTTAGCCATCCAGACATCCGTATAAACCTGAAAAGAGATTTTAGAGGGATACTTGTTAGATCCTGAAGGACTTGGAAGAAATGTCTGCTTCAACTGGCAAAGACTGGGACAATGACAGAGATGGTGAGGGGTATTCTCTTTTTCAGCCTCTGCATATAAAGGTGTTGGTTAGTCCCATTTTCATATCATGATACTTCAGATGGTTATGGCCAGTTAGCGCTTCAACTACCATCGATAACAACTTCTAAGGGATTCCGTCGGTTCTTGCACCATTAAAATTGGGCCAAAGCATCCGAGTGGCAAGCAAGAACGAGCCGTTGGTTCAAAAGGCATTCCTAAGTCACCTTACCTATGAAAAAGTCTTAAACTCAGAGTTTTTCATTTCCGAATGTTTTTTCAAAGATGATAGAATATTGAAAGCTATAAAATTACTCAAGAAGTGACAGCTGTTGTTGGAGGAGTTACTTCTTCAGCAGAGAGCGTTTACATTAACAATTCGTTGAGTGTGATACTGTCAATGAATTATATGGTCTTTGATAAGCGTCAAGAGGCTGGTGATGTAGAAGACATTCTATTCTTGAAAGCTGCATTATTTCTTGGTCAGTATTTCTTAGCCAGTTCATGGCGGGTTGAATATGTGAGTCTCTTTTGTAGTAAAATGTGGAGAAGCCGCATTCGACTTGGACTGGTTTCCAGTTGTCCTTCTTCGGTCAATAATTGGGGTTCATAACTCAGGCTCGATCTTCGTCTCCTTCTCAAACCAGAAGGGGATTGCATACGAAGATCCTCTTAGTCAGAGCAGGTGTTCATGCCTCCGACTTGGTAGATACCATATAGTCTGATTTTTCCGATAAAGTCTTCCCCCTCCATTCACCTTCAACGCAACGACCATATAATATCCGAAGATTATTTTTTTTTTTCAAAGGCACGAAGATCCTGCTTGACATTCCAGCTTATAGTCCAGTTTCCGGCTCCATGTACTCTCACCTTCCTTCTCTCGAAACATTCGAATCTTCCAAATAACTGCCAACACAAGTTCAACAAATTCTCCCTTATTCAAAACTCACCAAAATTGGCATCACTCAACGCTTTCCAGATTCCTCCCAGATCAAAAGAGAACAAAAAGAAATAATATCTCCGCCTAATATTTTGACTTATTTGGGGAAAAAATTGTCAAGCCACTGTCGTGAGCCATCGCCGTTGCTGTCGCGTCGTCTCTCTCGTTGTCCTCTCCGTTGCGTTGGTTGGTTACTTTCGCTCAGTACAAACATGGCTGTGAGTTATAGCCATTTCCGCTGAATGCTGGGGCCCGTTGCGTCTTAAGTCAAATTAATAGTTGTCCGACTTCTCGTGACGATTCTTATCCTCACTGGCCGATGGGTGTGTTGCCTCAACCATGCTGCTGAGATGGTGCTACTTTTGGTGCTGTCCGGCAACTGATGGCTGGTGCGGTGCTGAAACTACTATAAAGCCCTGAAGTTTGCTAATTGGAAAATTATTGAGTTTTTTTTTTTCCGATTTTTGTCTGTTGTCTCCTCCTTTCGGTGAGGTGGCTTTCCGGTGTGGCACGTAATGAGCAAAGATGCAACAGAGTAAAGATTGAGATATGAATCGCTGTGCCGCCCACGCCTTGTCGAATGCGATGTGGTAAATGACGGTAATTAGTGATCAATTTGAGGAATTCAAAGAGTTGGGAAATGTTTGCAGCTGAGTTGGGAAATTTTTTCTAATTTGTAAAGTATTTGGCAACCACATTGGCGAGATTTTTAGTCGCAAAGTTTGGTGTTGCAATGACCGCAATGGCAACAATGTGTAAATGTGTCTATTAACGTCCGTACAAAGACACGTTTCTGCAACTGATCACGGTGGACTTCCAGTTAAGAGCTGAGAGGAATTAAACATTTGAGTCGTGTGGAATCACGATAACTGAGTGTTTGATGGTTGTTAAGCGGCGATAAGCATTCAATATAATTGTGCTGCACTTGGAGTAATACGAGGGTCGTTTGATAAGTCAAAATATTTTTTCGGCAAATAAGCGTTACATTTTTCGACATGGACTCCTTTTAGCTTAATAGCACAAAGTTTTTCTAATTATTTGATTGCCTCCAAATAAAAGGTTTTCTCAAGCATATCATGCATTTGTTTTCGTGGTGACCACTTCGAAATCTCTTTCCGACATTTCTTCGGGTTTACTAGCAGGAATAATCGTAGTAAGGTAAATCTGGAAAATATGCTGCATAGGGTAACAATTTGTAGCTCAATTTGTGGAACGAGAAATATGGCTTTGGAGTGGTCACATCTTAAGCTGGGCAGAGGAGTGTGCTCAATCTTTTCAAAAGCGTTTCATGTTCAAATATTCATGTAAAATATGATGAAACCGCTCAGTTGAGGTGCTTACAGCCTCAGCCACCTCACGCACTTAAAAGCTCCGATTGTCCAATATTCCATGGATTTTAACGACGATTTCTGGCTTGTTGCACTGAACAGTCAACGTGTGCTGGTACGACTACAACGGAACTCAGTAAACCACTTCTTAAGCATTGAAATCGATGGTGTCCTCAATGTATTTATTAAGCTTTTTCTTGGTTTCGTCGATTGCTTTTTTTCTCAAAAAATAGTGTTTAATAAGGACACAAAATTCACTGAGTTGTCTACTTGCAATGGCTCTCAAACAGAAACTAAATGACATAGGTTGATCTCTGACTATTTCTCATATTACAGCGTGAACAGAAACGAGCTATACAACGCCTATACAATGTTATGTCCAGTTTTGACTTTCCTGTCAAACTCGTCAGGATGTGCAGGATGACGATGGAAAATTATCACTGTCCATCAAAGCCGGTATCAAAAACGTCGATGTCAAAAAAAACAAGGCGACAGCAATAACATTCTTGAGAAGATCGCATAGAACTCACTTTCAAACACAAGAGGCACCATCTTCCAAGAGTCTGTACAACTGTCGGCATACGCGGACGACGTTGACATAATTTATCGAACGCAACAAGTCGTCTATGGATCGTCAAAATGAACTTATTAGCTATTCAGAGCAAAATGAAGTAGTATAAGCTGTCGTCAGCGAAGGACATACATCATCGACCACTTGGCTACATCGTCAACTAGGCCGATATACGATATATGAGGTAGTCAAGTCGTTTGCACTCAACAATCTGTAGTTACGATTTGCCTGACGACGAATTGGAAAAAAGACAAAATGCTTTGCCTACAGAAAGTATGCCAACTTTGTACTAACCAGCGTTCGCATTGACGATTTGGCCCATCAAGCACGGTTGTCACGCAAATCGTATCAACAAATTGTTGTGTGTGAACTCAACGTATCACGGCTCCTAAGTGAACAAATGAGTAATGAATTTACATGATCACCTGCCGATTATTCTTATACCTTGAGTTCTTCTACTCCTAAGACCGTTGTTCGACGCTGGACCAGACGCCTTCAGTAGGAATCTCAAGTACCAAGTTTTGAAATAAGCTTATGGACTTATTTCTCCACCTTGCTGAAGTGGTGATGACGATCTAAAGCCTTTCCTACTCTTTGGGTCGTCAGCCATCACGATACTCCCACTTTGGGGGCCAACCTCAAGTGATCAGGCTGAAATCCATACGGGTCTCAGGGGCTTTTCTGATCTCCCAGGGCACCCTACTAGAGCCTGTGGTTAAGCTACCAGTAGTATGCCATAACATCCCAAGACCTACCGCCAGTGTTCGAAAAGCCGCATTCTGTTTCTTTTATTCTTTTCCTTTATTTTCTTTTTCGAGCTTGTAACCATCGTATTCAACGAGCACTGGAGTATTGGCGTTTCCTAAAACCAATCGCTCTCAACTCACAGATTTTAGTCGACTCTTACGACATGCATGCCTTACTTCGGGTAAATTCTAATCCCTACCCAAAAGGGGATCCCAAAAGTACGAACACAACCTGTACCGAGAATAAGTCTTGGCAATCGGTGTTTCTTTGGACTCACGAGGCAATTGAAAGAGCCATTGGTCTTTTCGAAAGAAAAGTTCTAAACTGAGAACTTTTTAAATCCGTTTAATCTTGGTTTCGTTGATAGCATTTAGTTAAGAAGGTTCAACCACGAGCTATACCGGCCTCCCAATCCGAAAGGTGGTCGAAGCAAATAGCAGATTCTTAATTCCTTCGAAAGAAAAATTGCATCGGATATAAGGCCCCGTCTGCCAGGAAGGTTAATGCAGGAGACACAACCGTGAACTCTTCGAGATGTGCCAAGATGTAGGTGTAGTCCGAAAGACAAGACTGGTTCGGCAAGGCCTAAGTCTAGGAATCCGAGCATCCCGACAGGTTGATTTCGATAACTGAAAGCAGCATGACCTGCACCGACAACAGTGGGAGTCAGTATTAGCTCATGCTCAGACCATCACCAGTTCGTCGGCGTGAGAAGTAAATGATTGGCTTTTTGAATATTAGCCACTTTGAAATCAACATTTTGTTGCACTCATGGCCTATCGTACATGGATCACTTAGTTCCAACCCTAAGGGTCTCTCAACTTGTGAAACAACGCAATGGAGGACGGTTGCGAAATCGATGGCTCACACAAATGGAGCAGGGCCTACACAACGTGCGTAAACGCAGGCAACTGGCTAAAAATCATGACAGCTGTAGAAGCTTGTTGGTTGGGGGTCAGGCCTTTTAATGAGCAAGATTTATGTAACACTACCAGATTACAAACCACAGTAGGCAGTAAAAGAACGATTTTCTTAAAAGTATCAGAAATCCAATACAAATTTGGAAAATCTCAACAAATTGATTAAATTTGCATTTAGCCCTGATTAACCACTTTGTGTCGCTTGAATAATCATAAGAAACTGAAACCTAAAATGCAATGAAATGCATCCGTTGCCTAGTCAATGAGCCTGTCGCATCACTTCATTTGAGTCACTGCCTCCGGCGGAGTCTTATCGCACCAATGTCTAAGTTAGACGCTCATCTAAATGCGTACGCATGCCAGTTCAAGCCTCAACCAAACTTGCTCAGTCAATGAAATTCAAAACCGCGACAAAACAAGGCCACCGCATGAAACGCTCATAAACACCCGCTATTACGTCCGAACACGAGGGCGCCTCCTCTCAAATTTCACGGGCGCATGTAAATATTAATTTCCTTCATAAATACACTGGATCTGATAAATATTGAAATCCGAACGAAAATCGTATCAATGTCGCTTGTTCACATTTAATCTCGCTCGCCGTGGGTGTCCGTGATGGATAAGCCATCGGCTGCGAAAAGCTGTTCTGCCGCCGGACCTGAATCCGATTTGTCCCCAAAACCAGCCAAGCACGGCGAGAGCGAGAGAGCCATTAATTAGTGAGTCGAATCCCGACTCGAACCAGGTGATATGCAAAACATCAAAGTCTAATTTACGACTGTTATAAAACCGCTATCGAACAAATAATCTCGAGCGCCCTGAAATCGAGACTTTCCGCGCCAGTCGCTCACAAATTGGAAACAACATAAAAGATTTGAATTTTAATTTGCCAAATATGTTTTTTTAAATAATTACTTCGGCTCGATCGTGTTAATTAATTTCAACCGTCCAGCGGGCCTATACACGGATTCGAGAGCTGGACAGATATCAAATTACCATGGAATATCGATCACAGAAATGTTTTCGAGGTGACAGTGTATCTGAGATAACAAATTGTATGTAGATCGGAGCTGGAACTGGAACTGGAGCTGGAGCTGCGCCAAGCCAACACAAGCACACGAACAGAAGAGGGGCCCTGAATTATTTATGAGCGTGTAAGGCGTGTATTTCAACCGAGCGATAGATAAATGTCAGATGCTGATCGCGTCAATGGCTTCGGATTCCGATGTTATGGGGTACTTTGGAAAATCAAAACCCCTTTCAGCTAATTAACAGGAATCTTTTGTTTGGCTTTTGTTTGGTCTCGGGTTCCCGTGTCATCAGCCATGGTTCTGATGATGATGATGATGACGATGCTGATGGGCCGAGATAGAAGGAGCTCGGTATTTGCTGGCATCGGCGGTGGTGGAGGATTATGTTAATCGGCCATCCTCGTTATCCGGAGGAGCCCAGTTAATTACTACCCGGCTACTGTATAATTGGTGCAGTGATGGGTCGGTAAATGTAGCTCATAGATAAAATTGCGATAAAAGGATGAATGGACATTCTTAATTGGGAATCGGTAGCTTCCTGGAACTATCTGCAAGCCACTTTGATGGTATCGAAGTGAATAAAAATTGCCGCATGTCCAACAGTGGGACTGCAGGAGATGCATAAGATACCCAAAACATTTGTCCGTTGGTGTCATTTGTTTGATCTGCATGCCCGACAACCGGGAGATGTTCATTTTTCAGCGGAAAACGCCAAGCCTGGGGAAGAGCAACACGGTGTTGATGGCGCCCGCATGATTTTGAAGCAATGTATTGCATACCTGCTTTGCTTACTAATGCTCATGTTTTCGGATGAAACATCACCCAGACAGAGTGGGATACCGTGTGAATTTACTTTTTAAAATGTTTATACCTAACCTTCGGAAAATGGAACTGTGTTCAGTCACTTTCACTGACCCTCGGTGGGATAAAGAGCGATGTGTATCTGCATAACATATTGGACAGACATCGGTTGGGTCGTCGCGTGGAATTTGTCATTTTTTTCTTACAACAATCTATAGATTGGTTAAAATAATTCGACAGATTTTCGAATACATGGTGAAGACCTGTTATATTCTTGTTATTTTTTTCCTAATGAAGTATAATGAAAATGAAATTTAAAAATGGAAATGATGATCAAAGGTCTGTATCACGAATCGCTTTTCACTTTTAATGTTTTCATTCCGATGTGTTTCATTCGAACCCCGAAATTTTATCGAATTGGGCCATGAGCATCCCTCCCAGTTCCATTCTGAACTGCAGAGCTGTCAGAAAAAGAAGAAATGCCCATAAACTTAAGCGGTATAGTGAATTCACTGCGACCATGAATATACACTCTGCTCAGTTTCGTTAAGTTTCGTTCACTTTTGTATAGTTAAGTGGGAGCGAAATGAATTGCTCTCTAAGTACGCAAATGAGAGTTGGTGTTGGCATTTTGCGTAAGTTTCCAGAAGTAATTACGAGCACTTTGCCATTTGAGGATGATTCTGGCAAATGTTCGTTCGGTTCTGATATAAGCTTAGTTTTACATAAGTCGAATATAGCCGCACCTTAAAGTATAAACCACGAGTTCACACTGTTAGTTTTTCAAATGGCATCTCTCCACGGGTGACAAAGTGAAAAGCGAAAATCGTTTGGCGAGGGTATCAACCTTTTGTATATACCAACTTTCGGTCTTTCAAGAAAGAGCACATCAACTCAATTACTTCTTGAGCTCAAAAAATCATGAATTTGGAAGATTTTTCTCCGTATTGCACACTCCATGCTGGTTTAATTGATGATCACAGACAAATGAAGTAGCTGTACTTATGTAAAATAATATTACGAACAGCGCTATAAATTGAGCTATAGAACCCAAGATCGAGATTCACATTGGTTGGTTGGTTTAACTGGCTACCCGATTTGGCTCAAACCGAGTACAAGTAGCGCACTTGCGCGCCATTTTGATACCTCATCTTGTAGACCTGGGTCGTTTGGGTTAGCTAAATCCAGCCTGTGGAGTTTAGGAACTTGATTATGTTCGATATACTTTGGTTAGGTTGGATCTCGGCTAGGTCACTAGGAAGGGCTTGTCCGTGCCGGACAGGCAGAGAGAATGTGAGGCAGACTTTCCTCTGAGTATGTGTCGAAACAACTGTGACTGCATGGTTTGAACGCTATCCCGAGTCTAGCAGCGTGGATGCCTATGGGCCAGTGCCCCGTGCTTACAGCCACGACGCTAGTTATTTCGGAGCGATTTCTATTGAGGAGGTCATCAGTCCTTCTTTTCGTGTAGGAGGGCCAAGTTTTCCCAGAGAATTTGTACTTGCATGTCCACCTTCTACTAGCTAAAGACAGGAAGTGTTGATGGATGATATATTCGAAGTGGTTGCTTGGAAGTCCCACCAACTCAGTGGGGCGTTGCCAGAAGCTCCTTGGTTGATTACTGAGGAGATGTCCCTTATGGCTGCTTGGCTGTCTCTGCAGTTCGCTGCGGCTCTGCCATAAGGGCAGGTACTACTGAGGAGTTTCCACGCGTCTCTGATCGGTAGTACTTCAGCCTGGAAGATACTCGAGTGAGATATTTCAAATCCGCTGAGTCTACAGTCACTGAGTCTGATGGCGCTGCACGTCACTACTTACTTGATGTAAAGGCCCAATGGGAGGAGGTGTAGTAGCACGTTCAGTGCTTCTGTGGGGCAGGATCTCATCACCCCAGAAATTCCTACTCCTGCCGATAACTGAACTTTGTTGAGTTTGTTTAAATTGTACATAGCTTAGGGCGGGTTAAAATACTTTTTTTTTTAACAATTGTTCTTACATCTAACCAACTGACCCTATACGGGTACTCTAAGCTATTCTGATCTTAATTTAAGTATGCCTCTCGGCTTAGTCTATGTTTTTTTTTCCAGTTATGAACAGTCTGTTTTTGTTTTTTTGTTTAGCCAAGAAAACTGGTACAAAACTTGGCTTAGGTCACCATACAAATGAGCCGTAGATGAGAATCTGCCTTCTGCCGAAAGTTTTGCTGCAGGCGTACAAAGCCTCACTTGTTTTCTTAACCCGGTTGTCTATATTAGACTTCCAGTTGAGCTTGGGATCCAGGATGACGTCTAGGTAATTAACACTGAAGGAAAGGGGGTTAGAATAATATTGTTGAGCCGAGGAAGCCTAAAGGTTGGTATCTTGGTCTTCGTGGTAATCAGCATCAGTTCCGTTTTCGTAGGATTCACGTTCAGCCCACAGTCTCTAGCCCAAGAGTGAATTCTAGATACAGCCACCTCCGTGATTTCGTTCATCACTGAGGGAAACACCCCCGAGTCTAAGATTACCACCTCGTCCGCATACGCAACTACTTTGATTCCTTTGCTTTCTAACTCAACGAGAATTTTATTTATGGTTATCAGCCATAAGAGTGGTTAGATAACCCCGCTTTGAGGTGTACCCCGGTTAACTGATTTGGTAACTTGGCAGTTACCCAGTTGGAATGAATGAATCTGGTTTCTAGCATGGCCACATTCCATTTGCGGGCTCTCTAATTCCAGCGCAGAGAGGGCATTTTTGATGGAGTTGGTAAGGTTATGGTAGCAAGGGTGTATTGTTTGAAGTGAATAGATCTCTTCACGGTTCGCACAAGAGATTCATGTACTGCTACAATGTTAATTTAAATTAAATCCCGAACATGCGTCATCAATGTGTTAGTTTTCGTGAGGAAATTGGAAGCTACCAGAGTTCGAATTCGATAAGGATTTGCTTTCGTATACATAGACCGTTTCAATCAAATGTTCAAGCTTCAATCAAGGCGATTGAATTCCATATTTTTGGAAGCAAAGATACTTATGTCTCAGCCTGGAGCACTCAGTATCATCAGAAATCCATGCATGATAAGGTATGATGACTATGAAGAACACTAATGGCCAGGTTCACAGTGAAGGTTTAAACTTATGGGAACCTTGAGCCGAAATTGTTGGTTTAATTCCTCCGGCTTCGCAGTGGAATTCGCACTTCGTTTATGTAATTCGATTGAGAACAAAAAATATGGCAACACTTTCCATTTGGTGCGTGTATTTGTATGACTTAAATGGTTTTTCAATGTATTTGCTATCAATTTGAAAGCAGTTTTTGTACCGTTTGAGATTAAAACTAGGTTAATACTAGGCGTAAGGTTGTTGGCTCAACAATAAGGGTCCAACTGATAAACATTGTTTAATGCAACATTTGGTATTACAAGATCAGTTAAGTGTCCAGTGCTTACATCGGGTTGTTTAAATCTGTGTGCCCATGTTGGTCGTCTTGGGATTGATTGGTGGTCTGGTAGCCGATTGAGCCTCGATTATGACTGCTACCGCTGCTGTGGTAGAAGCCATGCAGTCTTTTCTTAGAGTCGTTTGGAAGTTCTGCTTGCTTAGCAGATTCCGCCCGTTGAAGTAGCCTTGTCCGGGGATTGTGTTTCTCTGGTTCCTGAATACTTGGTTAAAATGATTGTTAATGTTTTCTGAACAGTGTCACCACGTACTGTTGTAAGGGGATTATGCGTACTTACCTACTTACTTAATGTGGCGCTACAGTCCGGTGTGGACCTGGGTCTCAACAAACAATCGATTTCAGCCAGATCGATCTATAGCTAGCTGCACGCATAGCTGGTTGGGGTCCCTTTCCACTTGCGTGCGCCACCTGAGTCGCTGTCTTCTACTGCGCCTTCCCTCGGGGGTGGATTCGAAGACTTTCCTGGGGAGAGCATTGGTTTCCATCCGCTCGACATGACCTATCCATCTCAATCGTTTGATCTGCATTCTTCTGGCTAAGTCGATATCGCTGAACAGCTCGTAAGATTCGCTGTTATATCTTCTCCTCCACTCACCATCTATGCAGACGGGACCGAAAATCACCCGAAGAATTTTCCACTCAAAGCAGCCAAGAGTAACTTCATCCACTTTTGACAAAGTACATGCCTCTGCGCCACATAGCAGGACTGGGACGATTAAGAGAGAGCTTAGCCCAAAGATGCAGCGATTGGCAAGAATTGTTCTTCGTTTGATTTCAGCGCTGGCGTCGTTGTCTGAATTAATAGCGGTTCTTAAGTAGACAAAGTCTTTGACTACCTCAAGTTTATGTGTGTCTACTGTGACTGTTCTGTCCGAGACGTCGGTGTTGGGTGTCCTTTCTTGTTGACAGCATATATTTGGTCTTGCCCTCATTTACAGTTAAACTCATCTTTGCGGCCTCCTTCGCAATACGCCCAAAAATGCAATTAACATCACGCTGCGTGCTTCGTTGTAAAGCTTCTTGTTGCTGTGGTGCTTTCGACGGTCCTTCTCGAACATATTCGGATTATTTTCCCGTCAAAAACTGCATGCTTCTCCGTACTAATGTGCGTACGTTAAGACCTTCCGTGACGATCGGTAGTGACATCGAGCTGGCATATGTCAGCGAATCATCTGCGAATAGACAACCGTTCATTGTGTTGGTTGGAGGCGGTTGATCTGCTGAGTATATGTTGAATATCATCGATCCCAGCATCGACCCTTGTGCAACTCCCGCCTTGCTGCTCCGCTTTGTTGAGCACTCCCTGCCTTCAACTTGAAAGTAGAATCTTCTGGAGAGCTATAGACTCTTGGATGAGGTTGGATGAGATATTCTTGAGATGATCAGAAGCAAGAGACACAACCTTCAAGAACTCCGTACTATGTTTACCATACGCAGAGGACGCACGCGATTTAAGTGACGCCTTCGTCACCATGTTTCCCCACAGCCTGGACAGTGTCTATATCTGATGAAGAAAGTCGTCGTTTCAAGATATTTCTAAAGTTAAAATAAGGCTTCCTGCCGTTTTCTGAGTCCTCCAGGAAATAAAAAATATTTATCAAAGTCGGACAATAGCCCAAGACTCTCTGTCCCAGTTGCAATAAACGTCTTCCTACAGCCCACCATTGGACCAGGTCATAAGGGTCAATCTATGAAACAATCACCAGTTCTTCTTCACAAACAAAGACCACCTCGATCCCACCTCGATGACTGTGAAAAATTTCACTTCAAACCAATCAAGCGGCGGAAACCGACGAAGAACTCCTGCTCCATATTTAGTCCCGTAAACGACCTCTCCCCCCCGAACGGTATACCGCTCTGTGCACCGAGGTAACAATTCAATTGTTCCTCCTAATCTCCCTGCAAACAATTGACTTTTCCCAAGTGAATAACTAGGTCTCCCCATCGCAGGCCGCGGGACGGCAACCCAACGACCAGCGAAGACGGCACAGCGAACAGATTATCATTACACCAAGGTGCAGCCAAACAGAAGTGTAGTCTACTTAACCCAAGACAATAGATGTGCCCTAGCCCACATAAATGCCAGCGCAGAAGTCATTGTTTCGCTCTCCTGTCATCGCCGTCCACATCGGGGAATCATCTTCGACTCCTCGGCGCTGCCTCCGTGCCCGCTCCATAATGTTCCTTATTATTGGCCTATTGGAGGATATCTGCGATCGGGCTCACGGCACTGGGACACTCTGCTCCGCGTCCCCCGTGGAGGAATATCAAATTCGGACGAGAATGGTCACATAAAGCAGAAATTGACATATTTTCCATCATCTCGCTAATTGGTCGCTCAGACGGTTCCCCAGCGATGGGGACGACACGAGGAGGATCAGATGCGACAGAGGAGGACGCTCGCTACCAGAATTCGAACCGAATCTCGCAGAGATAGAGCCGGTGCCTCGTAATGGGGATACATCTCGTAGGTAGTCATGTCATGTAATGCCACTGCTCCACTCCGTGTAGCCTTCGCCATCGCATCAACGGATCTCGCTCGCTCCTGCGCTCGGTGCCCACGTTCGGCGGGGCCTTGTACTGCGTTATTATTCCGGCCTATGCACGCTGGCCAATTATTATAATGATTGGGGCCTTGGAGACTCTATCAAATCGAAATATTGATTTATTGATTATCCCCCGCCGAGTGTGTGGATTCCCCTCGATTTATTGCCTCGAATTTAATTTCGAAATGCACACTCACTCATCGGCCAATTATGTGACAGACAGACGCGCAGTTCAGCGAATCGAACGCATTTACATCCGCCCTCCGCCCGGTCTGAGCCAATTACTCAGGCTGTCGCAGACCGGCGGACGGGACGCGGCCAATCCACTACCAATCCATGGCCAATACTCCGGCGCGGAGTGTCTACAGTCGCGTCGCGAATTGTCGCTCTCGCGGGGAAATATAGAAGTTATTGTGGAAAATAAATAAAACGCTGATTTGTATGACTTGCCAGGGTCCTGGCAGCCAATTACCTCTTATTATAAACTATTTTACCTGTCGCTGTGACGACGGCACTCGCATCGGGCGCACAGATCTCTCGACTCGCCTCGCATGGCACATCGCAAGCGGCCGCAAGCAGAAGCTGACTCAAGTCAAGTCAACTCGAGTGGAGTCGAGTGGTGGTGGTGATGCAGTGCAGAGTGTAGCGCGAAGTGGAGTCCCTCGGGGGTATTCGGGTGAAATTTAAATCTGGAAAATGTGGCACTTAGTGTCGCCTCAAGTGTGCGCTGTGTTGCACGCGCACCCTCTCCACCGGTTCGCCGAGTGCTACTCGTGGGGGGCAGAGAGGGAATCCTTTTATCACCTCGCTACCATCTTTAATTGTTAGCACAATGCGGACCATTCTTCTCCCGTGTTGTCTGGCAGTTGTTGTCACCTTGACGTTTGTTTGTTTGCCGTTTTTTTTCTGTTTGGTTTTGTTGGTTTTCGTTCGTTCGCGCCTTGGTGTAGATGCACGGGCATGCGTTGTTGATGTTGACTGGGGGGCTGTTAATGCGATTATTAAATATGCACAAGGGGGCACAATGTTTTATGTTCGAGTTTCAATCGAGTAACTCTGGCGGCAAACAATGGTGGGGCCCGCCGAGTTGAAGGGTTGTTTGGGGGGGTTTTTGCAACTCGTGCTGGTTTCTGGCTGACTTTTATGATGATAATGGTCGGCTGGTTGGTTTTTTGGCGGCAAGGTGGAGGCGGGGATTCTCCCACAAATGGAATACAGTTGCCGTAATTGGACGTTTAACATGGAATGTTGCAGATACAAAGTTCGATAGATTTTTTTTGTTGGTCACCCGATTGGACGCAAGAGGTTTTCCGCATATTTTATCGACTTTCTCACGTGAATGTGGAGCTCTTTTAGTTACTGAATGTCAAATTGACTAGAGGATGATGTCAACTTTGGGGGACAATCAAGATATGTCGTGCCTGTGTGTCACCTTCTCGAAATTGACGGACAAGTTTGGGTAAGCAAGTGTAAGGCATTTGGTTGAACGGTGACTTGGATTTTGTCTGTTTCTACATCTGCATTCGGAATAACCAGACCGAGGTTCAGTGGTAGCCTTTATTTATTGGCAAGGTTTATCCTTTCGGAGAGGTACTCGGAGACAACAGAAGATTGCTCCCATAATCCCAGAGAACTTACACCCAAATTTTGCCATCGACCCCGTCATTTACACAATTGATTTTGACCCCTTTTAAGTAAGCAAACATGAACGAATTTTAACGAAACTGAACGAAGCTCTGCAATTGTCATTTACGCACGAAGAGCCCAATTAGTTTCACTCCCTCTTAAGTGAACAAATGTGAACGAAACTCATTAAAATTCAACGAAACTGACTGAGAATTGCATTGTCTCTAAAAATGCTGGTAACGATTCCACTTTTCTACCATCCTCGTCGTTCGTTTCACCACCTCTTAAGTGAAAAAATGTGAACGAAACTCGCTTCCATAATTCACTGACATCTTCGTTAAAATCGAAAAAATGGACTTCTCTCGTTCGTATGTGATGTGCCTTCATGCGACTGGTGGACGCCGAACATTTTTTTGAGATGTCTAAGCAAACTGAGTTCAAACTGCCACCAACTGCTTGAAGTGATGCGAAATGGAACACTAAATGCTGATTTCCAAGCGGATACAAATGCCTTTGCTGCACTCTAGGCAGTGGCATCATTTGGAGCAAGTACCAGCGCCAAGGGTCCCACCAAAGTCAGTATTGCGATGCGATGCATTGTCCGATAAGCCGGTTGACCATACAAATCGTTATAATCGGCATTCGGGCATGTGTAACATTAAGGCATATTTTAGGGAGTTTTAAGACAGCTTCGACTTCTTGTGGCCAATTGAAACCATCCGAAGTATTTTGCGTTTTTCTATCACTATCAACACTGGATAGTTGCAAAGCAAAGTGAAAGAGGTTTGAAGGAAAATTGTTGCTCCCGTAAGCTCTAAGGATTGGATGGTTCACCCTTAATCCATACAACGGCTGTCTGCTCCAACCAAATTCTTTCTCATCTCCCAACAACGATCTGTTACAGAAAGCACAAATATGCTAATAGGCCTCGTTCAGATTTAGAACAAACCAATTCCCATGATCACCGTTAAAATCGAAATGAACCGCCAGCACCCTTAACGACCGCCCAGGTGTGTCACAGATCCACGGAGACAAACGATTCTCTCTCACTCGTAACAAATTAATCACGTTTCCATCAAATCGGATCCCCATCAGAGGCCCAAAAGCAGCAAACAAACCAACCAAAAGAAAATGCTGATTTAATTGATTAAATTATCTCCACAGATCGTTAACACCGGCAATAGATCTTCCCCACAGAAGACTCCCTCGACACACTGACGGCCCTGCAGAGGAGGACACACGGAATCAGTCGCCCCACAAACCGCTCCGACTCCCGATTCAGCTCTCTAATTGCTAGAAAAAACGCCCACAATACCTCCACAATGAGAATGTCGAAATCCAAAATTTATCGATTTTCGATGCGGCCTCGAACGGCCCTCGCCGCAGATGAACAGAACGAAAAATGAACGAAAAAAAAAATCTAAAATTCCAATGAGCTTGAAAATTGAAAATGATGTTTCCAGTTTGCCCCGTTCAGGTAGGCTAACTACTCCCGGCGTCGTCAAAAGTGTGTATCTAGAGCCTCCTCGGTGTCACCGTTCGCAAGGGCCTGGCTGCGGGGTGAGTCTACGTTTGCCTCTGAGTCTGCGTCAGCGTCAACCTCTGCGCTTATACCAGATTTAATTAGCCACCAAAGTTGTTAATTATGGCATCCAATTAGGCCAGAATCTTGATCCTCGGATATTTACGATCGTTATTTGTCTTTAATCACGATTCGTTTGGTGAATGAAAGTCGTCTCCCGTCCGTCTCTGATTAATTAATTAATTCGTAGCCCTCTAGCTAGCTGCAAGGAAGTGACGTGAAATGGAAAAGGTTTCGTCAACCCGAAAGTTTGGTAGACATTTTGTGATCTTTTTTCGACGGCCTCTTTGCGCACACAGTGCAGTGCTGCGAGAGGAGGCGGTTAGGGTGGCATAAAAATGCCAATGCCCACGACATCAAGACCCGGTTGGCTCCTTGTGTTTGAGATCGATATCGCATTCGCTGTGGGATTATCGTCGACTCAATAAAATCACATTTATTGGACATAAATTATCGGGGGAATTGCTTGAGCCACTGTTGACATTCCTTCCAGATCAGGTAACTGTCAGAAGTATGTTAATTCAGTGAGTCGATCGATTTCGATACAAAATCTTAAAGAGTCGAGATAAGATTTGATGGCGGGTGCTTGGCTTCGCCTTTATGAACTCGTGAGGCTTGGGAAGATGGGAAATGATGGAAAATCCAATAAATGTGGTGTCGGATGGGAGATAGGAAGTCGGAGGCCTACATTCAGCCGATAAGCAATCTTACTATTAGACCGATAGAACGATTCGATTTTGCGGTAGATTGCTTGTTCTTTATGGCCTCCAATCAGGATTGTTGTATGGTTTGGGTGTACGAACGAAGGGCCAATAGCGGTGAACATTTATACCACCAATTAGAAGGTATTCAACTGTTTTGTTTTTTAAGGAATATTTCACATTGGTGACGACTATGTTTGCAATTGACGCTGGCTTTTGATTTGAGGTAACGTCGAAAGACAAGACGATGAGTCAAATCGCAGGGTCTAGGCTTCAAATTCCCCGTCTGGGTTGGGTAAATCTATATTATTCAGCAATAGCGTGTAAAATTGTGCTCACAGTCGTTTACGGTCAATGATTCCGCCGGACCATAAAGAGTGGATTTCTCCGGATGCATTGATAGTTCTTTCGTTGCCAGAGGTTGCTCATTTAGAAACACCCCCATTAAACGAGAAATGAGCTTCGTGTCTGAAGATAATTTTCCGATAAAAATATCTGTCACATGACACGAATTTCGATTTGAAAGCGCAACACCTTGTAAGCGTTGTTCGAGTCCTTCTGTTGTATACTGTGAAATGGCGATGATCTTAGATGCACACGTTTAACTGACTTCATCCACATCCTGTTCCAACTTGTAGAGTTCGCTGTTGTCTTCCGTCCATGTTCCTTCTTCGCAGACGGGACCATATTTCCGACGTAGAATTTTTTCTTCGAAGGTACCAAGAATCGGCTCTGCTGTTTTACTAAACGTCCAACTTTCAGCTCCATATAGAAGGACTGGCGAAATAGGAGTTTTGTAGACCATAATCTTGATCCTTCAAGTTAGGAGCTTTGAGCAAATCGAAGTAGCAGCGGTTACCAAGGGCGATTCAACTTCGAACCTCCACTAAGATGTCATTCGTGGGATTCCTGTTTGCCCTCAGGTTGGCAACCCCCTTCACTACCACGAAATTGTAGCTGTCGATAGTGATGTTTTGTCCCAGGTGGTGTGTGACGGAACGTTTCTTAGTCAACAGCATATACTTCGATTTGTCCCCATTGACCTTAAGACCAATTCGTTTCGACTCTACTTCAATCGACGTAAAGGCTTCCATTACGACACGGTGGGATCGCGCGACCATATCGATGCCATCTGCGTACCCCCACAGTTGGACCAACTTGTAGAAGGTAGTGCCTTCCGTGTTTAAACCAGCCCATCGCACTATCTTCTCCATTACCAGATTGAAGACATCACACTACAGCGTATCTCCTTGCCGAAATTCTGTTCAGGTTTAGAACCGATCTGCACAGTGCATCGCGTCTGTGCTGACGTAGTGCGACACAACCGGATCACTTTTTTTCCCCGCGGTCCCGAGTTCGGCCATCGCATTGAATAGTTCCTCGCAATGAACACTATCGCATGCGGCTTAGAAATCATATGGAAAGGTGGTCCGTATCGATTTGAATCCCTCCACGACTGGCCTCAGTATGAAAATGCTGGACAGGACCTCATAGGCAACCTTGAGCGGGCATATACCTCTGTTGTCGTTGCAAGAGTTAGGATCACCTTTTTTATGTAGATGGGGCATATGAAGCTGAGATTGCAGTTGTCGGCCATGCTTTCGTCTACCTTCCATTCTTAGCTTGCGGATTTGTCGTTCGCTAGCTGCTTAAAGGCTTTGCTGACTTCCTCAAAGCTGGCTGGTAGGACTACTTTGTTGTCTAGAGTTGGCATTTCTTGGTTCCCTATCACTCTCTCTTGGTCAGCCTCATTTGAAAGCTGTTGGAAGTGCTGCATAAATACATCCACTATTCCCTGCAGTCAAATAACCAGGGTGCCTTCACAATTTCGAAGATCCTGGGTGCCATTCATAAGACCTGAGGTCAGGCACGTTTAAGATTAATTTTCTCCTAAATTTCGGTTTCTGGATGCCGCAGATTGATTTTAAAGAAATTAATTAAGTTAATCCACTTGAATATCGAGAAAGTTTCTCAACTTAATTCCATTCCTTCTAGAGTTACAACGTGTCTACAGCATAATTCCTTAAACATTTCAAGCTCCATTTCCCCTGCAGTTGGCTAACAAGTTCTCCTTTCATGCAGACACCCTCGAGAAAGATCGCATTTTCATCGAGAGCTGTAGCCACCTGAATAACGAGAAGTCTAACATCCATTTATACCCGGACTCAGCTGAAGACTGTAATTGAATCGTCTTCACATATCGGCAAGCTCCAGCTCGAGTAATTTGTGACATGGTCTCAAATTAAATATCCCCCTGACCTAATCCGCACGCAGCCAGGCACACGCTGCTGTCCACGAAAAAAAAACTTAACGACACATCCCCATCCATAGACAGGCTAGACCAGTGTGCTGTGCACAATTTTAATTCGTGCCACAATTTATCGTCCGCCCATGTTAACCACGCAATTACAATAACCGTCGCCACACGGACCGTGCTGCGGCGGGCAGAGGCTGACAAATAAAAATATCTAAATAAGAGCGGGCAGTGGCGGACTGGCCGCAACTGCATCTGCGCACAAAAAGCCCAACATTCGCCGGCCAATATCTTAACTATTCTCGAACATCTCCTAAACATGGCCTCACCTCATTTGTAAATGAATTTCTCGTTGGCTCTCAATTAAAATTCCGAACAAGAGACGCAGCGCAGCGTTGCAGCGTGTGTGCGAGTGGCGGTGTGTGTGCAAGAGCCGATACGGCCAGTCTGCAGTCTCCATCGCCGTGCTCCAACAATGTCATTATTTTTGGCGAGGCTGTGCCGGTGTGAGAGTTGCTTGGACCTTAGGCGGAGCCCTTATCTGCGCGACATTGGGCACAGAAGCCGGCTCACAGTAGCATCCTTAAATTGCTGCAACCAAACTGCTACCGATTGTCGCAGTGGTGGTAGCAGGTGCTGCTGAATCAGGAAAAAGCATCTCTACGCGAGAAGCACATGCCTGATGGTGTTCTGCTTTTTTTCTTATTTTCTGGTTTCTCCTGACCTCGGGCAAGGTACACCAAGAGGTTCGGGCGATTTCCTAGCAATGATAATTTTTCATGTTTCTCGGTATTACCAAGAATCGATGGTAATGGCTTGGGAATAGAGTGGTTGCCACCAGTGGCTGGTGGTGTGTTGAACTTAGCTTGCCTGACTGTAGACGAGTTGGCTATGCTCGGAATTTTAAGTGAATGAATATGGCAACAGAAAAATGTTTGCTTTTGTACAAATTCGTCTTGTAATTTGTGGAAGCTTGAAGGAGTATCAAAGGTCTTTGAGAGCAAAATAACTCAATCCAATTTTGAAGAATCAGTCAGCGACGATGAACGGAGGGAAACCAATTTACTTGTAGCGCAACTACTAACGCCTACGATGGTCAGAATGCAAGTGATTTCATTCCATCACCTCATACTTAAGTCTAGTGACAAATATTTGGTTTTAGTACATAATTTTAGTACACATGTCTAAACAATTATGGAGTTTGACGCAAAAATTCAGATGTTGTAAAACAGATTGTCAATTTTGAAAACTTGACTTCGGCCCTAATAGTCTTCGACTCCGAGTCAGATGGCGTCCCCATCTAAGTTGTCTGAAAGGGCTTGTTCGTTGAGGCACAAGTTCATCCCGGACTGTAGGATAATACAAAGAAGAAAAAATTGTCATGACCACATTGAGCGCATTCATACCAAAAGCTTTGTCTAGGAGTGTCTACCAATCCAGGACTCTTGGTCCAAGAAAGATGGCAAGACCGAACCTCTGATGACTTAGTCCATAAGTGATCGCAGCCATAAGACACTCCGATCTTAATAATAGAGACGGAGTGCTCGAAAATGGAGGTAAGCTTAGGCTCATATTTTTCATGTGTCACTGGTCTAAAAAGTAATTCCTTTAGAATCCGGCAACGCTTTGTGTATGTGTAGAGAGATGTGATAAAGGTGTTAAGATAGCAGTTGCCGAACTTATGGTTTGTTAAAATGGTGCGGTGAGTGACGTCAGGGTACGGTCCCACATACACTGCAGCTCGTCTGAATAGATTCAACTTTTCTGGGCGCATAACCTGAAAAATGTGTACCACGACAGCAATAACAAATATCTGCCATTGCAATATAAAGGGTGGTTAAATTTTAAGGGCCGATCTTGAATGTGAACCACACCTAAACGTCAAGTTTTTTTTTTGCATTTCATTTGACACTTCTCAATTCCAGACTAATTCAATTTGAATCATGGAAAGATACACAATCAAGCAACGCGGTAAAGTTATTCAGGCTTATTATGAAAATGGGCGTTCAAATCAAAATGCATATCGTGCACTTCGTGATTTCTTCGGTCAATTTAATCGTCCAAATGTGCGTACAATCGGACAAATTTGAGCAAATCGGGTCTGTAGGAGATGTAAAAACACCAGTGCATGCTCGTACAGCTCGTACTGCAGAAAATATTGCTGCTGTTCGCGATAGTGTGGCTGAAGAGCCGTCCACCTCAACTCGTCGTCGTGCCCAACAATTGCACCTCTCACGCTCGTCCTGGATAAACATTATGCATAAAGACTTGCATTTACACGCTTACAAGGTGCAATTGACTCAAGAACTAAAGCCTCTTGACCATTTCAAGCGTCGTCAATGGTCAGAATGGTGACAAGAAATGGCAACAGTGGATGATCTATTTTCGAAGAAAATCATCTTGAGTGATAAAGATGAGGCACATTTTCGTCAATAAGCAGAATTGCCGCATTTGGGTGAATGATAATCCAAGAGTGATTGTCGAAAAACCAATGCACCCACAAAGAGTGACTGTTTGGTGCGGTTTGTGGGCTGGCATCGGGCTATATTTTTTCCAAAATGAGGCCGGTCAGGCAGTTACTGTGAATGGTGTTCGCTATCGTGAAATGATAACGAACTTTTTATGGCCCGAATTGGAAGATATGAATGTGGACGATTTGCGGTTACAACAGGACGGTGCCACTTGCCACACAGCTAACGAAACAATGACTCTTTTGCGCGTGAAATTCAATGGCCGTGTTATCTCACGTGGTGGCGATGTCAATTGACCGCCAAGATCATGTGATTTGACACCGTTGGATTTTTTTCTTTGGGGTTATTTGAAAGAAAAGGTGTATGTCGATAAGCCATCAGCAATTCAAGAGCTAAAGGTGAGATAATTCGGCACATTAACGACATAGAACCTCAATTATCCTTCAGCCTCATCGAAAATTTGGACCATCGGATGGAGGTGTGCTGCCGAGGTCGCGGCTGCCATTTGGCCAATATTTTGTTCCATACATAATTGAACCATACCAATATTACCATAATAAAAAGAAATGACAATAATTTCCTAAATAATTTGTGTTTTATTCAAAATCAACATCGGCCCTTAAAATTATATGAATTATATGAAGAGAGGCTAACAGTAAGGTGAAAACAAATGTTGAACCTATTCAGATGAGCGGAAGTGTATATTAGAAAAATAGGAATCAATAAACGTTGTTATAGAATATTTGAATTTATCCAAGCTATCTTTGGGCTAGTACAGTATGTTGATTTGACTTTGTTTTGAATCCACCCAAATCGTTTATTTGCACCTTGCATGTCGTGAATCTTTTGAGTGTTTAAACATAAAAAACATGATCGACGGGAGGTGGGGTAGTGGGTGAATGGGTCGCCTCCCATCCTGAATGTCCAGATTCTACTCCTGACACGAACATTTCACGGCTCCAACTCTGTGTCAAGTAAAAGCTTCTCAAACTTTCCAAACTGTTGGCCGCCTAAAGATGCGAGCAATTTCATCTGCAACGCGAATGGTTTTACGGCCCAAGTCCACCTCGGACCACATAGCATGGGGAATACAAATAAAACAACTTAAAAATAACTGGTGCAGTCGATTATGTCGAGTGTAATATGATACAAGCTCTTTATAAATTGTTGACATCAATCGTAAAATTACTGAGTAAAGTGCAGTGCGCAAGAACCGCAGTCAGCAGAAGTAAAAGTAAACTGTTTACTTCTTGATGCACCAAGAGTTACACATTTAATCATCGCTGTCTTTGAAACGAACTGGTCTCAAGGTCAATGAGGACAAAACAAAATATATGCTGTCGACCAAAAAACGTTCCGTCACACACCAGCTTGGACAAAATTTCACGATCGACAGCTACTTTCGGGGTAGTGAAGGAGTTTGTCTACCTCGGGGCAAACGTGAACTCCACAGACGACATCACAGTGGAGATCCGTCGTAGAATAGCCCTTGGCAACCGGTGCTACTTCGGTTTGTCAAAACAACTGGGCCCAAAACTCCTGGCTCGAAGGACCAAAGTCGTGCTCTACAAAACTCTTATTTTGCCAGTCCTGCTCTATGGAGCCGAAAGCTGGACGCTAAGCAAAACTGCTGAGTTGATTCATGGCACCTTCGAAAGAAGTTCTACGACGGACATATGGTCCCGTCTGCGAGGAAGGCGATTGGAGGAGAAGACATAACCGTGAACTCTACGAGCTGTACCAGGATGTTTATGTAGTCCGGAAGGCAAAAATCCGTCGACTGCACTGGCTCGGCCAAATCGAGCGCATGGACAACAATGCTCCAGCAACGAGGGTCTTTGAATCCGAGCCTACTGGTTCGAGAAGGAAGACCGAATCTCCGGTATAAAGACCAAGTAATCGCGGATGCAAGACAGCTTGGACTGGAAGCAGAGTGCCTAGGACCGTCAACGATGGAAGGCAGCAATTGCTCAGGCTCGGACCCTTCATGGGTCGCCGGCCTGATAAGTGAGTAAGTTTTTGAATAAGAAAAATGTCCGCAGAAGCCAGTTAACCAATCTCAAATTTTTGTTACCGAATGAACCGTTTCCTTGGCATCTTGTCGAACTGAAAACGCGTTCTAAAAAATGCAGTTTTGCAGACCACAAATTCACATAAAATAAATAAAAATGTTTGCAAATACTCCCTGTAGATGGGGAGAAAGACCTGCGATCTTTGGTCCCGTTTAAGTTGAGGTCTGTGGATACAAGGCCATGAAACAATTTTGGCCTACTTTCTACCCAAAACGCTCACTCAGTCTGATCAGAATGATTAGGCCGTGCACAATCGGTTTCGTGGGCGTCGTCTATTGTGTTGTCCCACAGGTACGCAGTTGAACATTCTTCGGTCTGGAGCATTGCTGTTCATGCGCTCTACATGGCCTAGCCGTCTTAGGCGCCTGGCCCGTACAGTTCGTGGTTGAATTTTTTTCTTCAAATTATCCTTTTATGGATGTTGATGTGAGGGAACCGCGTTCTGGCTACAGCTAATTTTCGCCCCGTCACGAAATCCCACAGCCTGATTTCGTTCTCGGACGTGTTATAATGCTGGATGTGCTTCTATCACTCTAACAAAAATGTCCTCTTTACCCAACTTTGCAATATCTTTGTGTCAAAGCTGGGGCAATGATCATAGAAGTTATCCTTGCTATCGTCTTCTTATCCTCCATTGGGGCGTGCACGCAGAATAAGCTTGTGTTGCCAAATGTAGCCCAGACGCATATTGTTGTGGGGCGCTCTCCCGTATATTTAAAGCTGAAGACTAAGTCTAAGGCCACCTCGAACAAAGACCGCGCATCTGAACAAGTGCCGCCTTCGCCCTCTGCAACAATCGCCGGACTTTAGATGGCGGTGATGTCTGCATTTTGGCTTCTAGGACCTCTGCAACTTCATCGACTCAATGTGGTCTGTTAAGAGACCTCACTCAGTGTACATGGTAATCACCGTATCTGAGATAAGTGGTTGTCTCTAAACTAGTGCCATTTACACGCAGTGGGCCGCCTGGACAGAGGGGCATAAATTAATTCACCGCTAGGAGATTGTCTTACAGGTTATCCTAAGGGCGCCACGAGGAGGCTGTATGTCAGCTTGATCCGGGCATCCAGGCATCTCACCAAATTGAAAGCCATCAACAATGGGCAACCTTGTCTGTACAGTTCCCCGCGCAAATTTGTCGACTGAAATCTATGTTGGTATAATGTAACTCAGTCGACTGAGAATAGAATTTTAAAATTAGAAAGACACGAACCACCGGCTGTCATTTAAACACACTATTGCTTAATCCACCTTAACCATAAAGACGTATGTACATGTACTAAATAGTTGGGACCCTTTGAAGCTCAATTCCATGTACAATCTTTAAAAGGTAAGGCCAACGGAAGCGTGTGGCTATAAGAATATGTCGTCTACCTTGCGTTTAATTCGAGTGCCCTCAGCATCCATTTACCAACTTGCTTCGCATTTCACATCGACGGACACACCCTGTGCCACTGTGTGCAGATCCCTCCTCAGTGCACTACTCCGGCAAGCAGAAGGTACCCACCGCTCGTTTGGGGATTCCACGCCAGAGTCAGAGCACATCCAACCACCAGCTATTAGGTGATTCATATATCTCGTCTCCGTCTCCAAATGTGGCCAACAACTCAGCGTGGTATGTAAATAAACTGTGTACCGAGCTATGTGTGATTAGTGCATGTGGCCCCAGGAGCACCTTGCCTTCGGAAGGAGAGTATCACCAGCCGAAGACGAACCCAGAGCCCATTGTGCGCTTCCCTGCATCCCATCTTTGGGGATAATCCCCGCCACATGAGAGAGTGCACACACTCGGCTTAACCTGCACCCGGCTAATATGGCAATCGGCTGCATTCACGGCCCGACCATCGGATTGGTGGTGTGTGCACTATTAAATTTGCTACCAATTCGCCATGTGCACATATTTAGCATCCAGCGCAATGCAGCACCGGGGCAAATAAGGCAGCGGGAATTTGTTGCCTTAATTTATTGCACGTAATTAAAGTTTACTCAAAATGGGCAAATGGCATCGGTGGCCGGAGCGTCCGAGGAGTGCTCGCGGAGTCTGCGGCCTGATAGGCTCTGCAGTCTGCACTGGGAATCAACCTGCAGTGCGCTGGCTGTTCGGGCATTTTTATGGGAATTTGTATCGCGGCCTCTAGCCGTGTGGCTTGGCTGCTTGCAGCGAGCGACAAATCTATGGTGGAAGCCTGAATTTATACGACGCGCCAAGTGTTTTACTCACTTTTTTTAGATCCGATAAATTCGTGCTGGGGTTATGTACGGCAGCCGCTGCTGTGCTGTGGTGTGGCGTGGATTCAGTTCGATTGCATCCACTGGGTCCCATTGTATCGTCGTCGCCATTGATGCGACGGAAAGTGATGCTGATGAGGCTATAAAGTGCTGGATGAGGTGGGATCGAATACACTTAAAGGATGGGGGGCTATTTTTTCTTCTGCCTTCCGCTGACTGCGGGGTAGCTCGGAAGGCACTTGATATGCTGCAGTCCTTTGAGAGTTGATGGGAATGGGTGTTGGATTGGAGGGCCGGTGGAAAGCTGCTTCTTTTTTGCTCAGTGCTTGAGAAGTGCAATCGGTTGACAAGGAGAGGGGGGAGAAATGCTGAAGATTCATGGGAGAATTGTTCTGTTAAGCAACAGGGTTTCATTGCGATGGAAGGCATGTATGTTAATGAAATCGAGTTGACAGGTTGTTAAAAGCTGCACCTGATAAAGCGGGGTCATGGAATGGTCCTAAGCCGCGGCGTGGTATGACGTTTTCATAAATGGAAGTTATGATTTATGGCAGATCTTCACTAGTGAGATGTGTAAAGTTCTCCTCTTCTTTTTTAATCATGCATCGAACACACAATTATTACAATTTTGTATAAATAATATAATTTACAGTCCTCATGCCTGAATTTGCAGAAAAAAAAAGAAAAGGGTTTTGACTTTTCGAGGTTTTAAAGATTTTGACGGATTGCTCACTCAATTATGAGCCGATTAACCATGGAGGATATGAGATATAGCTGCTCTTCACTGTTGACGATACGGTGAACGGTGAACTCAATCATCGAGACTAAGCTGTCTTGAGTCCCCGATCACTTGGTCCTTATACCGGAGAATCATACCAGGAGGCTTGGCTTCGTGGCCAAATCAGTGCATTTTGACTTGCGGACATCATCCACACATTGTCTTCTCCATTCACTTTCCTCGCACACAGGACAGGCGCATCTGACAAAGAATTTTTCTTTCAATGGCGCCATCAGTATGAGTTCTGGTGTTTTGCTTAACGTTGCAAACTCAATAGAGAATAACTAGTTGTTTGCCAAACGTTGGTAGAGAATTATATTGGAACGTGGAAGTGCAATTTTCTGCAATTTTCTTTGGCATCTCATCGAAGGTAGCTCAAAATGCAGCAATTGCTGGATTATCTGGTTTTATTCAACGTTCGACAAGGGATGGTTAGTATACTTTTAGAATACACTCCGTTTCATAACTATAAAGACACGCCAAAAAAATTCAATGTATGCCGATGGATATGAATATCGTATGAAGTATGCATATGAATATTTCCGCAAAAATTAAAAAAAATTAAATAAAGAAAATTTCAAGCTTACATGTAAAAAATTTCATTGGTATTATAAAAACACCAAAAATGTAAGTTATAAAGGGTGTTTTTTTAGAGGCATAGAAGTTTAAGTTGGCAACACTATTTTAACTGGCGGCCATTTTGTCAACTGTTTTATTTTTAATTTTGTTTGGCATTTGTTAGTTAGCCTAGCATAGTTGGCATAGCAAGGCGTAAATTAGGCAAATGGGTCCAAAATAAGAGTGCTGTTGATCCCAATTTTCGTAAGCAAATTTTGTTTAGCGATGAAGCTCACTTTTGGTTGAATGGATACGTCAATTGCCAAAACTGCCGTATTTGGAGTGATGATAATCCTCAAGTGTATGTTGAGACACAGTTACATCCACAAAAACTGACTTTTTGATGTGCTTTATGGGTTGGGTTCTTTAAAAACGATGCTGGCCAGAACGTTTCATTCAATGGTAACCGCTATAGAGCCATGATTACTGACTTTTTCGTTCATCAATTGAACAACCATGATGTGCAGGAGCTGTGGTTTCAACAAGACGGCCCAACATGTCACTCAGCCCGTACCACAATTGAATTCTTGAAGGAAACGTTTGGTAACCGCACAGTTTCACGTTACGGACCCGTCAATTGGCCTCCAAGTTCGTGCGATTTAACGTCGCTGGGCTATTTTCTGTGGAGATGTGTGAAATCGCTAGTCTACGCCGATAAGCTCGAATCGATTGACCACTTGGAGGACAACATTTGCCGCGTTATTGCCGATATAAAAAATTCAACCTCAAGATTAGACTACGTCCGAGCTAGCTTAAATGATAATGCCCGAAGATTACCTTTCAAATAAAGTAAATTGTATGTCAATTTAAAAAAAAAAAATATTTTTTTTATTCCATTTCAAAGTAATATACTTCTAAGAAAAACAACCTTTACATGTTCCATAGCCATTAGCCACTTTTAGAAATGAAGTTTAAAATTAGAAAAAGTAACACAAAAAGTACTTTAGTAGTTTGTAGAGCTGCCCCTGTTTTCAATTAAACTAAAAATTCGATTTGGAAATTTTCGAGGGTTCGTTGAAGAATGCTTATCTCTGCTATTTTAAGGTCGGCAATTGTTGCAAATTTTCCGCACAAATAGGCCCCATAGATTTTCTATTAGACCTTGGTCCGGTGAGCCGGTAAGTCGGCTAGCCAATGTGAGTTTTCCGTATGGTGAAACTGCACTCCCGACCATAAGGCTACCACCACCGAAATTCTACTTGCAAAAATACACTGGACCCTTCCTCAAATCTCTCTTTAATTTTGAATGTTTTAGCTTGCCAGACCTTACAATCAGTGCATAGTGCTTTTGGAGACGATTTTTAACTAACTAAGGCTTTACGTTGAATTGGCTGCCATTTTAATTAGTTGTCGCTGTGGTAGTTTTTTTTCTCCAGCCCTTCTGTCTTATGTGTTCCATAACCTACTGCATCTTTCAGAAATCACGATACAGTAGAGTGGTGGCAATTCATTTTTAGGCCAATTTCCCCCATAGAGAGGCCTTGGTCTTTAAAGGCCAAAATGTTACATTTTTCTTGATCTGACAAATAGTTCCCGTGTTGCATTAGGCGTGTGTTTTTGCACGCGTATGTTCGCTTAATTTATAAGTGCACAAAAAAACGATCATCGGCGCTTAATAATTCGTCGACATTTTTGACTGTCAGCTGTTAAAAATTTCTGTTGTGTTGGTGGTGATGTTCAAGATGTGGAATATCATGATATGTATGGTATTTCTGGTATTGGTATTGGCGGGATTTTCAACCCTTTGTTCAATGCCTTCAAATTTTTTTATGTGTCAATTGAATGAACTCGGATCAATTTTCTGACATTTCGTAATACATTATCGACAATATACAGAAAATACTGGTTGGAAACTTTGCTTTTGTCCGCGCTTATTTCACAAGCAGCGACAAATATGTTGAGTAAGCTAGTGTATTTCATATGGAAATTGAAATTTAGGCGTACAAATAGGAGTACGCTTATTGTAATACAAATATTATTATTAATTATATGATATGAATATAAGTATGAAGGTAAGCTCTGAAATGAATGCCAAATTGAAAGAATCATTTTTTTTTTTTTATGAGACATATTTCCAGCATTCAGCATCTAATACCTTTCAAACTATTGACTAAAACATGAGAATACTGGAAGTCCAAAAATGGAAGGAATAAATTAAAAATTTATTTTGCAGGTTTCAAAACATTCGAAACTCGAAATTTGTTTTCCAAAAATTGTTATTAATTAAGCCCGAAGAAATCCAATTACAAAGTCACAGCCACCTCATTGGCAGAGACCTTTTGTGAAATCGAACAAACAACGCAATCGAGACGATATAAGTAATTACCTTCACATCACCGTACAGTCAGATAATCACATCTCATCGACATCAGTCCACAAAAGTAACGATGAACAAACCCATGCCCACCCTTCTCTGCCGCGTACAATGATGGCGGATAATTAAGGTTCCCTCACAACTCGAGGGCCACCGAATAAGGCGATGTCACGATTACCCCAAATCCATGCATTGCTCATAATTTGGAGCCGCGCTCCAACGCGTCTACAGCGTCTGTGGCGCAATGGACGTTTCCATACCATCACCAGCCAGACCAAGCACCTCCATGTTGCTCCGACAAAAAACACAACTAACTGGCGCAAGTGCACGACGTCGTCGCTGCAAGCCCAGTGCCGTTTGCATAGACAAGCAAACGGGCCCCCACCGCACGGCGAAGGAGGCTTCCACCGCGCCGAACGAACGAGGAGCAGCGCATGTGATAAACAATTAATGTCACGATCTAGTCTAAATTAAAATATTTCTCATTAAAGAATAAAATGTTTGCAATTAAGTTAATTTGTAATTGCTTAATACTTTTTGTGGACGTATGGACATGGCTGCGGCTCGTTCGGCCTTCGTGTGGTGTGGTGCACACTGCACGGCACACCGAGCGGGGATGTGTCCGCAGATTGTGACTCTGAGTTGTGGTTGCAATTGCGGTGCAGTTTGTTAAATGGCTACATCAGATGGATTGTCATGTGGGCACAGGGTGTGCCGTGAGTTTGTTTGTTTCAGTTTTGAATTGATTTTGCATGCAAATGTATTTAAATACAGAAAATAATTAAATAATTGCTTTGTTTGCAAATGGACGTTACATTTGCAGTACTGTATACTGAACTTTCTGTGGAATAGAAAAGGTAGCACCAATCGTATACCCTACATCCAAAAAAAAGGGCGATTGTTGGGTAATTAATTCAATATTTGTTTTGTGTATTTATTAGAAACTGCCACAAAGCGTAACAAGAAATTATTCGTAATAAAAGAACATTTACCATGGATCAGGGTGGGCTAAGTCGAAAACCATACTGTTCAGGACCCCGTTGTATAAGGCTTCAGCGGATAGAATTGGCGAAAGTTCTCAATTGTTGGGCGACACGGGCAACCACTGGCGCAAAGGACTGTAGTCAGATACCTGGGGATCTGGCTAGTTCAATATCTATATCTTAACAAACATGTAGATGCTGCTCTGGCCCGAGCCCGAGGCGCTTTCGCTCTTACAAAGAGACTGTTTTACAACAGCCAACTCGATGCGAGGGTGAAGGTAATCTGCTACATGGCCCTCATCCGGCCAATGCTCACCTATGGCTGTCCCGTGTGGTTCAACGTGAGTGCAAGCTTGATAGAAAAGATTCGGGTGTTTGAGAGGGCTTGTCTTAGGGCTTGCCTTCGCCTTTACAGAACACCAGAGTCCCAGTACTACTACAGGGCGAACCTGACAATTTCCTGGTGAAATTGATTCGAGGCCACACTGCTAGAGCGATGAACTCGGTCAATAACCTGATCTCGGGGGCTTACTACCCCAATCCTCAATACCACGAGAGGGTACGTCATAACGGCTTCGTCCCCCCAGAAGCTTTCCTCCATTTCGATAAGCACGGTCTGATACAAAATGAAAATTCGGTACCGCTCCTCTTCCACATCGACCTTTCAACTGTGGATGGGCGACTCAACCAAGACCGTTCCGTCGCACAACGAGCTGAGGAGCTGAGGAAGTTCTCCTCCGATTCAGTACGCCGGTATCAAGGCGAGATTTGCTAGATGTTGCAATGCAATCTTGAAAATTCTGGTGGCTGTGCAGTGAGGGAACTCCCTCATCGAACCCTTTAGACCCCGGTTAGAGAAAGGGTAGTAAAGGTCCCCTTATGGGGCGCAGTCGGTCTCTGTTTTGCAACGGATTAGATCAGTAGTAGTAGTGAAGGCAACACCCCCAATTTACTAAGCTTAATGCAAGCGAATAACTTAAACAATCTAAACTTAAAAACTAAGGCTTAACCTAGATGGTAGAGAATGAAAGGGTGGACAAGCGCAGGAAAGAATGGGACTGGATGTGGTTTCGAAGTGAGGTTTTGCTAAAGTGGAAATCGAAAGAGTATTCCATAGTGTTAGCCAGGCTTAACATTCTTGGTACTGGTAAGTTTAAGCCGTAATTAGTCCGATGTGGTCTAATGCGTAAGAGGGCTGCAGACCTTAAATTGAAGGGGTTGACGACGAAGAAACACAAATTCAAGAAGTGCGGGGCAGTCTGTATTACCAGTAATCAGTTGGTGGAGGAAGAGCAGATCGACACTTTTGCGACGGTTTGCGAATTAGGTTAAGGCGATCAGAGGAAGGAGGTAAGTTGGTTCTGTCAGTACAGGCAAGATCAAGTAGAGCGAAACGTAGAAACCTACGCTGGATAGCTACGATACGACGAATATGGACAGCGTAATGAGGTGACCGTACTTGGCTGGCATAATCGAGAATGAGTCTGACGAAGGTGATGTATAGAGATTTTGTGACATAGAAATTCGAAAATTCTGTTGACCAGCGTTTGATAAAGCCAAGCGTAGAATTTGCTCTACTTATAATATTGCCAATATGGGAACGAAAGTTGAGCTCACGATCACAGATTACGCCTAAGTCGCGTAAAGATGATACTGAAAGGACAAGTTCATTGCTGAGGAAATAGTTTCTATGTGGATGCGGTGGACGTACGCGGGAGTATGTAATGGATTGACATTTACTGATGTTTAGTTGGAGACCGTTTTTTTTTGACACCAAATAGAAAAACTATTTAGGTCATCTTGAAGAGAACAGGAGTCAGAGGGGGTGTTGATGAACGAATAGATTCTCATGTCATCGGCGTAAACAGAGAGATGAGAGTTCATAATAATACGGTCAACATCGTTGATGGTAATTACGAATATTAGTGGACCGAGGTGGCTACCTTGTGGTACGCCAGAAGTGGCTTTGATGGGCTTCGAGACAGACGATCTGAAGGTAACTGCGTATTCTCTGCTTTCCAAACAGGATTTGATCCATTTGATGAAGTCAGGTTGAAAACCTAGAGCTGTAAGTTTAAATATAATGACTGGGTGCGAAATTTTATGGAATGCTTTACTAAAGTCGGTAGCTATTACATAGACTTCTTTGCCGTCTTCAAATGCACATAATGCCTTAGACACAAATTCAGTAAGGTTCGTAGTCGTCGATCTGCCTTTCAGGAAACCGTGTTGGGAAGTTGAAAATAATGCTTTGCTGTGAAAAAACATAGAATCGTACACAATGCTTTCGAAAATAGCTTAGCGATGGGACGATAGGTACTTATGCCGTTTTTTGGAACTTTCATATGTATAGAGACAATAAAAGAGTTCTTCCAAAGCTGGGGAAAACATCCTTGTGAGAGGGACATATTGAAAAGAGTTGCTAGGAGTTGGGCCAGGTGTCCAGCGCATTTCTTAAGGACAATTGCAAGAGTAGTAACACTGTTCGTTCAACCAGTCTTAAGCATTTTTGTCTAGTATTTAAGTTATGTTATGAATTTCTGTTAATAAAAATGAATTTAAAATGAAAAAAAAAAGGTTGGGCTAAAAGTCTCTTTTTTTAATGATGAAAATGACTTTTGAATGAATACATAAATACTAAGGAAATAAATAACAAATAAAACTTTATGTCATGGACATTTTTTTTATTATGTATGAAAATATACCATTAGCCATTAGAATGCAGGTACTCATAGGCTCTATTGATAGCACTTTCCATGACTTTTTGAAGTGTTGCCGATGTAATTTGAGCGATTTCTTCTCGAACGTTGGGTTTCAGCTCCTTTATGGAATGTGGTTTGCGAATGTAAGCCCTTTACCACAAGAAACCCCCTTAAAAACCAGCAATTTTGCTTGTTTATAAATCCACTCAGGTGAAAATGTGCCTTGTCGCTCATCATCAAATTTCCTAAAAAATTCCTGGTCATTCTCGGTTTTACAATTTCGATTTGTGTTCGTTGTGCGATCGTGCTCCATGTCGAACCTCCCAAGTCTTATCTATAAAAAGAGTTATTATTTTTTTACATATGAAAGGGACTCTTAGCCCATCCTGTAGTTACGTGTCGTAGCATGTCAATACACATTTTCCCTGACACAACATAGCATCTATGTATGCACTTATCTTTGTCGAATTACTACACCTCTTATCTGTTCCATTTCCTGTTTTCCTATTCCTGTACCATATCAATGACCTCCTTTTCCCATTCTGTCCCCTCTTGCTTGCTTAATTTGTATATGTTTTTTTTGTTTGATACTTAAGTATAGAATTATTGTTATGAAGCTGAATTAATTAGAATTTTAATTATCTCCTGAAAGCACGATCTCTGGCTAGCTGTCTCGAGTTTCGCACGCCAAGTTTGGTTGAGGACCTTCTCCATTCGGGTGCGCCACCATAGACGCGAGCGCACTCTATTGTGTTGTCCCACTAGTGCGAAGTCAAAGACTCTTTGGGCCGGATCTGAGTTCTTCATGCGCTGTACATGACCCCGTCAGCTTAGGTGTTAGTCCTCTAGACGCTTGCTAAGCTCATGTCGCTATACAGACAAAATCCTCTAAATGCCCGCAAAACGCAAGCAAAACCAAAAACCAAACATCGCGCGCAAAACTTTTCTATCAAAGAGACAAAGCACTTCTTCACCCGCTTCTGAAATTTCCCATTCGTACCTCTTGTACAACCCATGCCGTGAAGGCAACTACACCGCCACCATGATAGATCTATTGTATCGGAGACTTGGAGTTATCCCAAAAGACGTACTACTCATGAAAGCTAGAAAGTCTTTAGTAGTGGAGTTTTTTAACTGAGTATCTCATTATGGAAGATACGTTTCCTTAACCATATTAGTGCCGGACATTCGCACAAAATATGCTCAGAAGTTTCATCCTCTTCGAGGCAAAGCTGACAGACCTTGTCTTGACACAGGTTTAAATTGTTAAGGTGGTAGTTCAGCCCGTAACGACCTGTAAAAAAGGTTGTTAGCAATCTTAAGTTAACAAAGAATTGTTAAGAGTGAGTAAACGTTTGGATTGCCAAAGTTTGTTTTCCCATCCGTTAATCAGAGTTGGGACTGCTGTCCAAATGACATTACACTACGGTTCACGACCGATGAATGCAGATTCCGAGCCAGCCCTCGCGAGCTCATCTGCCGATTCGTTGCCTTCAATCCCCCTGTGTTCAGGGACCCAGCCAAGTTTCACTTTGTTGTGTCTGGCAAGAGATTGTAGTGCCTCTGCGCTGTACAGCCGGACTGGAATGATACATGATACACAGAATTCAAAGTAATATGTTCAAATTTTTTATTTAAAATAGCAGCTTTTGGACGGGATAACGATGTCCAGAAGAAGTGCAAAGCATTGTCGCGTATTAGCCAACGATGCAACTTATTTCCCTTTCAGAGAGGCATTTTGTTAAGCATTACCCCATTGACATACCGGCTAAATGTGTTAAAGATGGTTTCTGGTGTGATACGTGCCAAAGGAGGTCTTTACGAACATCCAAGCTCACTGTAGTTCGAATATAGTTTACGTTGCTATTTAGTCGGTAGGATTAACATCCGATGCTACAAACGTAGAACTCATTTCTGAATGGTCAACTGACATAGGAGCTGAACATGTGGGTAATAACGAACGAAATTAGATTAACTACTTCAGTTACTGCGGGAGATCACATTCAAGGGTGAAGATGAGGACGCAGAAGAGTTGTGGTGGAAGACATGAACGAGGCTCTGGCGCACCTCCTGAAAAAGTTTAAGGCAAAAGTTGTAATCTTCTGGATACCTACAGAGTGTAGGTGGACGAGAACGCTACTGGCCTTTACATGGAGTAGCTCGCACAGTAGAGTCCCCATTGCACAACAAAGTCCCTTTCTCAACATTGATGGTGTATATCGAGATCGAGAGTCAAATCAGCAAACAATAAAACAAATTGGAAAAATCCTAAGCAACCGCACCACTAACCACGTGCCCCTAGGACCGCAGCAAGGTGGATTCCTTTCCTTTATTTCTATGGATTTTAATTTTGGACCGCATCAAGGTGGATTTCTTTCCTTTATTTCTGTGGCTTCTTAATTTGAACCGCAACAAGGTGGACACCTTTCCTTTATTTCTGTGGATCTAATTCTTCATGGTCTCAGCAAGCAGAAAATTAATGTCGTCGCTTAAGCCGACTATATGGCCTATTGTACATAAATTTCTAGGACGCAATGAGTGTAATAATGGAACAGGATCTATGTATCAAACATAAACATATCTTTAGGGACCAAAACGGTGAGTGTCACAAAAAAACGGAGCTAATCATTTTTACGGCGAAGCAACTTTTACACACCGTCTCCACTAGCCATTGTGATGTTCAACATCCCATAAACAATCTGAACAGCCATCCGTGCTCTCTTTTTTCGTGGGCAAATTATGATAAGTCGTTTCATTTGAACGTTGGGTGCCAGAGAGTCAACATCAACCAACAACCAATCAAAAAATGAGATGTCGCCAAAAATATTGTGTCAAAAATGAAATTCACTAACACATCTACTTTCACTGTTTTCGCCTACCACCACATTTAAAAACAAAGTGCACAGTTAAACGTCAAATCTTATGTCTAACTTTTGAACAGGACTCAAGCCTTGTCGTAATTCGAAGTTCTCCGACATGATGTTGGTTTGGACATGGATTTTTGTGTCTCCACTAGATATTTTCATGTCATGTTTTCCATCACAGAGTACACAAAACACTACGTTCTCTAAGTGTTAACTGTCAGTATCGCTTTACACAGCAGATTTTGCTGCGCGACTAAGGATTATCTACCGAGAATCATGTTCATGAACATGTCATGGTTCATGGGCAGTGGAGACTGTGTGTTAGGAACATAATCCTGCATAATTCAACTCATGTACTTACCGAACTCATCGATGTTTCTGGGTGACAAGAAGCTTATTTCGTGTTTCAAATAAGCTTCTTGTCACTGTGAGGCTAACTTATTATGTCACATTATACGCTAAATTTCAAGGTGGATTTCTACAGCAAGTTTGAGGTGAGCCCTATTGTTCTTACACGAACCTTTTTTTTAAATTTGTGTCAGTGACTTGATAGTATTCCACTACTCGATCCACGAACGACACTTTAAACACGTTGAAACGTTTGCGTGGGAGATTGCATTGATGCGCGGAACTAAGCTGCTCTCATTGTTCTCGTTTTCAAGCGTGTAGCACAACGCAGTATGCGAGGCTGTGCTTTTGCTACTGTTGGAAGTGAAACGTTACGCCACAGTATTGTCTTTCAGATATCGATTACCATGTACGTAAGGCCACACAAAATCAACACCAATTGGCAACCTTTATTATTTCTTCTGTCTGGACAACGCAGCAGATTTTTTTTTCAATTAATTTTTTATTTTCAATTTCAAATCAACATTGGTTATAAATTTCCGCGAAGCCTTACTGGCTTTTCTGCAGAATGTTGTGATTCTAACATTGATAATTGAGATTAAGTAAGCTTAGTTTAATAAACACACAATAAAAGCTTACGAAAAAATTAATAAATTTAATTTCAATTTGCTGGAATTTCGATTTAATAGAAAGTCTTTTAAGCTTTTTTTTCGAGTTTTAAAATTTCTAATTTGTCTAAACTCTTGCGGAATTGTGTTGAGAGCTTCAGGATCACTGCATTTCAACTCTCTTCGTCCATAGTTATTGTAAAACCGGGGTTCTTGGAGCATAGCTTGTACACGTCTTCTTGTATTTATCTCATGGTTAATTGGTGTGGTGAATCGTCGATCGTCGTGGTATTCTAATATGAGCGTCATTTTGAAGATGTCTTCCACTTCCTTCCTTTCTCGCTCAGCAAAATTTCGATGAGAAGGTACATTTATTTTTTGCAGTTTTTGTAACTTTTTTATATGTGTGGCTAGCAAGTATTCCATATCTCAGTTTAGATTCCACTAGCGCAAAGTACACATTCCTTAGCACTGATGTTGGTGCATGGTACTGCAGATGAGCTAGTGCGTATAGTGCTCCTTTAATACTCGATCGTAAATTATCAATATGCGTATCCCATAAGAAATTACTGTCAATTGTTACTCCTAGATACTTGTAGCTTTCTACTATACCTATAGGACAGCTAGTAGAGGTACGACAGGAATCATTCCTATAATATATTTGCTGTTCGGTAGCCTTGAATTGCGGGTTTCTGATGTGCATAATTTTTGTTTCGAAGCGTTAATCACTAATCCGTTAGCATGACACCATTTTACTGCATCATCAAACTCCTCCTGCATTATTGTTGTTGCCGTCTGCAAGTATCTATGACATACCACTACTGCCGCATCGTCGGCATAAGCAAAAGGTTTGGCAAGCTTGAATATGCGAAGAAGCTCATTGGAGTATAATATGAATAGGAGTGGGCCCAATTTCGATACTTGTGGGACTCCGTATTGTGCGTGTTCCTTTTGGCTATAGGTATTGCTGATCTTGACGCAATAAAATCGGTTGTGCAGGTATTCCTTTAACCAATCAGCCATTACTCCTCGTATAACAATACGCTTCAAAGCATCTATTAGTTTTGAATGATTAAGAGTGTCAAAAGCTTTACTAAAGTCCATAAATAGGACCAGAACGTGATAGCTTTTGTTTAGACTGACATTGACGTAGTTTGCGAACCTGTGCTTTTCCTTTTTTGGAAACCGCACTGACTTTCGTGGATGATGGAGTGTTTTTCAATAAATGTCTGCAATCGGTTTGTTACTACCTCTTCAAGACCCTTTTTCGATTACTGACAATATTGATATTGGCCTGTAATTTTCGAGTTGAGCTTTTGTACCTAATTTGTATATTGGCCTGACAACCGCAGTTTTTAAGATCTCAGGAATCCTCCCTTGTGTAAGACTCAAATTCACAAATTTGCATAAGATGACGCTCGTGTCTAAGACGATGCACACATGTAAAGCAGGACATCAACCTATTTGCCGTGCCTACGCGTTGATCACCCTCACCGGAGAGGCTTGTTGGTTAAGGCCCAGATCCACCCCGGGGCTGTAGCGGCACACAAAAAAGAAGAATAATGTGTGATCCTAGCGAATGAACCTTGGCATACCCCCTCCCAAGGGTTAAGCTAGCTTTATTGCCTCTCTAGAGCGAACACTGCATCTTCTAAATATGAACCAGTAGGATTCTTGACCTTAGGGCTTATATCCGAAGAAACCATTGAATTTCATATTTCAAGTCAAGACACGATCGATAATACAGTCGAGTGAACTCTCACTGATCAAATTAAAGCTATGTTCGGACGGTAAAATTGTCCCAAATGTCTTACAACCTTGTGATCGTAATAATTGTTTCTTGAAAACGCATTTGTCAGACCCCACCTGACACTGAAATTGTCAGGTATCAAGCTAGACTAGACGTCCTCACCTCACCTTCACCCACAACAACCCCTCGACTATTCCCATTAAAAAGAAAAAAAAATCCGTCTCACAACTAATTTACCACCCACACAGATCGAATCGATTCGAATCGTCTTCATAAAAATGTAACCACAACTCCGGATGTCACTAATTTCCATACAACGACGGGCATTTCATGAATAGTTTCCTGTGTAAACATCATATTCCTGCGCTGATGACTATCGCAACTGCTCTTGTTTCACGCATAATCAGTGAAACCTGCCAGCGCGGTCTAATTCGAGGAAAATTATAGCGCCATTAGCGGCTCGGTAGTCCGTCCTGCACCGCCCTCAGACCCTCACATGCATTCACGACCTAATTAGCATCATTTCCAGATCCCCAATTACACGGCTCACGGAACGGAAAAGAATCTCTGCCACAAGCAGCGATCCTTATCGGTCGGGCCGAAATCCGTTCCATTCATTCATAACCACCGTCACACGGTGGCACTGGCATATCACATCAATAAATTCCCAACATAATCACCACGAAGCCTTCTCACCTCTTCGCGTGCACGTGTGTGAGTGCGCTCCTCGGAGCACCGATTTCAATCGGATCCTGCCCACCAGCCCCGCCACCAGCAGCAGCAGCAACAGGCAGGCGCACAAACAGAAACAGTATTAATTACTTTGGCTTCCGAAATCAAATTTACATACACAACCCGTTTGGGCCGACCGGCCGTGCCGAGGATGCCAGGAACAGGGACGACGACACACACACACACACACACACTCACCTACAGCCCGCGGGCCCCGTGATACACTTCTTTATGTTAAGTGGAACAACATAATTCCCAGAAGCGAAAACCATCGACAGGCGTCGATCCGATCCTTGCGCCATTGCCCCAGCGGCTGATGGCTGCTGGCTGCTGGCATTCCAATCAGCGATTGGAAACAATTAAAAGCGGAAAAACACGGGACCTAACTACTAAATTTATATCACAAGCGACGGCCGCGTCGTCGGCTGCGACGGCCGATCGGGACGAGACGAGGCAGAACGGTCAAGATGTTCTGCTCCTTACTCTGCACCTCTGATGGCGATGGTGCTGCATCGAGCTTCGAGCTCCGTGCTTCGCTGACGATCGTCGTCGTTCGCTCTTCACTGCTGGCTGTTGGCTGGCGGCTGACCCCAGCCTCATCGGGAGCACCATCACCATCGTCATCGTCGTCATCATCATCAATGTTGTGTTCGATTCGATTGGCATCGAAAACGTTTTGTTAAGAACTCGAAGCCAATTAGAAAAACTCGAAACTAATGAGCCACTGTGCAACAACCATTTTTCGTTGTTCCCCCTCGTGAGCCTCGGAGGGACCTCCGGCTCGACGAGTGGCCGCGTGGATGTGTGTGTGTGTGCTCGACCCAACCAAAAGGGATCCTCTCACAGCTCGATCAGGTCTCCCTTTTCGTTGTGCTGCATCGACGTCGTCTCCGTCGGTCGTCGTGCTGCAGCTTTTCGGCGGAGATCGCGCCCATTTAATTGGTTTTAATTTCATTCCTCACCGCGGACGGGTTCAGCTGAAATTTGTGCCTTGCCCCCTCCTCGCGGAAATGGCGACTCGCAGGGCAGTGTCTCTCGGGGCTCCTTGCTTCGGTGTGCCTGCGCAGGACTTATCGGAGATTTATCTTTGGCGCTGCTCTGATAAGGCCATCGGATGGAGTTTTATTAGTCAGAAATAAATCTGAACCACAGCTCCGGCCGGTGATATGATCATTCGGTGGATTATTCACGAGGCTCATTCCCCGCAGGAGATGATGCTGGCGAGATGCTGGCCCCGGCTGCTGGCGGCTGTGCTGCCGCATTGCGCTGCCACCGCTGCCAGGGCTGCCGTCCGCTACCGTGCCGTCCGGCATTCGGTGCTGCCGACTGTGGAGATGGTGGTGGTGGTGCGCTTTGGCGATTAGCATTTGATCTTTGGTCGGATTTATTTGAGCCGGGTATCCCGGAGTCAATCGGCGATCGTTGTTTTTGATTTAAGTGGCGCACTAGAAGAGGAAATTTGCTCGGTACGCTAGTTGACTCCGTGTACTCCGTGGAGACTGAGTGGACTTTTGTTTCGTTTTTCAGCATTTAATTGGAATTTAAGTACGATGCGGGCCAGTGAATGTGCAGGCACTGTGCTGCTGGTGAATTTCACAACTATGCCGCGCTGGAATGTGTCCGGGCATGTGAAGCGAACCTCGGCTGGATTTGGCTGCAACGATGCTAGAAAGTAACCGAGGTGGTGAGTGGAAAGTGATTTGGATCGTGTCTTTAGTTGTAAATAGAATCGGTTTGGCATTTAGTTTCGGAAAAATTCGGCCTGCCAGTGGCATTAAATTGAATTCGCTCCTTGTCATAGTTTTCTGATTGGAAATGCAGTAGTGAACCACATGTTCCCCTAAAAGGGTCGCGTGGGAGATCGGTGGATCTCCAAAACATCGCACACAACTCACAAGGAGCTATGCCAAAGCGTAACCGGGTAAGTCTTTGTACTTGGTCCAACCACCTCGTCCTGGGTCTGATGGAATCGCATTCAAGGCACGCCTTGGAAATCCCGATAATGGGGACATTTGTGCCACGGGACCAAACCATCGATGCATAGCCCTTTCCACTCGAAGAAATAGCAGCTTATCATTGAGTTCTTGGCTTTGACACGAACCTCGGTGATTTTGATCTATTTCAGAATCGACACAGCTTCAGTTTTACGGAATAGCTCAGCATTACTCCTCCCATCACTCGTGAAAATGACTCCGAGATACTTGAACTTTTAAAACTGCATCAATGGGACTCGACTAACATGTAGGGTGCATTGGACAGTCGTTCAGGAAATTCAACCTTTATCCTAACATCAGCACATACGGCAATATACCTATCGAGTGCGAGCTGGAATTCCCTCTGTAATGGAAATGAGCATTACTAAGTCATCTGCAAAGATTTCTCTCCCCCCGGCTGTGCTGGAACATCCCGTTCATATATGTAATGAAAAGGATGAATGACAAGTCCCGCCCTCGAGAATATGAAATATGTTGATTGAGCACCGTTAACCGAACAAAACTGCAGCAGTTTGTGTATAGAGACTGAATGGTCCTCAAAAGTGGACCATCAATCCCACACTCCTACAGAACACTCCAGAGTTTACCTAGAGGCACTCGGTCGTAAGCCTTTTCCAAATCTACAAAACAGCTGTAGATCGGTATGGCATACTCACAAACCTTCACGAGTAACATAAAGCTATTAGAGCGAATAGCTTTAGGTGGTCGGTTGTACTTCTGCCGGGATGAAAACCGCACTGTTCATCCCCATTTTGGACTGAACTATGGTTCTAGAACGAGCCGCCAACACCCAACCGAAGACTTTCCCGGGGAGACTTGAAAGATATGTGCCGCTTTAGTTAGAGCATCCTCTGTTGCCCCCCTTTTGAAAAGACGGACAATCACCAAAGTTTGCCAATCGCCAGGTGTCTACCGCGTTATCTGTCTACCTTAACGACGCGACAGAGCTTATTTTACTTGACTGACGATCTTCTGAAGAATGGAATATGACACTCAATATCAGCAGTTTCTGTTATAAGATCTCACAACTAAAATATTATACAATTGACAAAAAACACAGGATTTTAAAGAATTTTGAAAATGCCTAAAAACATTCACATTAAATATATATACAGCAGTCAGACATTAATGCGATTAATTTTGCTTGTAATGTTGTGCTATTTAAGCATTTATTTACATTTATGGTTCCGTGCTAGAATGTTAATATCTACCATTCGTCAGTCATCAGGCCAGCAGGTCATTGAATTTTATAATTGCTTCATCGTTCAGAATTAAAGCTTGAAAGACAGCAGATATATTTAATCGGCGCAAAATAATTATAGAATAATACATCCATAAAAGAAATACAGTTTTTGTTCTTAAATTGCTTTTAGTGAATGAGGAAATATTTCCCAGGTTACTAATCCAATGTAGTGCGCTTTGAGTACAAGCCAGAGACGGAAAAGTGAATCGAGCCACCTACTTGCGAGGAAAAAATATTAACTCTTTGGTACACAGTGGTCACAACGTATCTCGCATAATCAAATGTATATTTGCCACCTTTTGTTCCATATTTAAAATTTGACTTAAACTCTGAAAACTAGCGTTCTAGACACTCGGGTACCGGGTAACCGTATTAATTGCCAAATACTCGAGGGCCGGCATTTTCTGGTATTTATTTATTGAAGCTTAATACAAGCCATTAAAACTAAAACTATTTTAACTTGAATTAATTTAACTACAAGAGCTTGAAGAGGTGGGAATAATAAGGAATAGAGAGAATTTCTAAGAGAGGATGAACTGCAATAAAAGTCGCAGCAATCTGGAGATACGATCGAAATGGCCATAGTTGGTACGGTGAAGAGTGCGACGAAAGAGGGGAACAGACCCAAGGTTACGTGGGTTTGTACAAAGGGATATCATTCTAAGTAATGCAGGAGAATCAATCAAACCAGTTAAAATCTGATGCACAAGTAGCGTGTCAGCGACTTCATATTACTCGGTAATTCAATTATCCGGGTAAAGATAACACCATAATGTTGGGTAACCACAATCTATTGGGTACATCCTATTCCTTCGGGTACGTACTTATTTTGTCCAAGAATGCACGAGGTGAACCTGGTCGACATCTGCTTCCAGTAAGATTGTGTTACTTCCCACACAGTAGGCTAATCGATGGACCATTTGAGAAATGAGTTCAATGACAAAATTATCGTTTTGTTCCGATACATCGTGTTGTCTTTGCCGATTATACGTGTTTTATGCTCGAAAAGTGGCTCAAATTGTACTCCGTATGGTGGTCAAGATTTACTTCAAAAAATGATTGAATGCAACGTTGTCTTATCAACTCAAATATTTACAAATTGTATATACTTTTGTAACCATTTATAATACTGCAAGCGTCGCGTCGTGGCGACAAAAACTCTCAAAAGCACCTCGGTTATTTTTTAATATAATAATATGGGTAGGCGCTACAGCCCGTAGAAAAGCATTTCTAGTCGTACCAGGAATCGAACCTAGACAGGTAGGTCCAAGTGCGCAGGAGTCGACGCACATACCCACAACGCCACGGACTGCTTCTTTTTTACACAAAATTAGTGCTTTCGAAAATGATTCGAAATCCTCACCACTCGAGTATAACCCACACTCAGTCGGTGTTTATTCATGGAACATAGCAGATTATTTCAAAATCGATCTGGGACTCGCATGTACTTTTTCGCGAGCTGTAAGATTTTTATTTCATTCATTGCTAACCAGTAACACGACAAGCATATTCTATGCTACACACTAACCATTTAATTTATTCTTTAACCGCTGTGAGTTATCCACACAGTAGGTGGCCAATCACACGACATTGCTTAGCGGGATACCGTGTTCATTTAGTGCAAAAAATTCGCATCTGTATTACATTGAAGTAACACACTTGGTTACATGTCATTGAACTCAGATGTGACCTGAATTATTTACTTTACACACGCTATATGATAATTCTGCATCAATAATCGTGGCAGGGGCTGTCAGCCGAAATTCCAGTTTCCAGAGTCTTGGAGTTAAACAAGCGATCAGAGTGATTTTAATGTTGCAAATACCACCCGTTGGTGTTACCAATCCTCGCGAAAAACTAAAAGTTCATGGCTCGTACTGACCATTTCAGCTAAGCCAATGTTTCAGGCCACCATTTGACACTAGACCTAGAGTGGGAGAATAAAAGGTGGGCTTCAGCCTAGCTGTAGAATCTAGGCTCAGTTTCTCCTCGGACTATAGAGCCACTCATGTTATTACTAGTAGAAGGCAGTATATAACAATGGACTCATTAAAACGTAAGTGAGATGTGACAAATGTCCGGCTACCCACTCACTTAGAATAAACTATTTCTATGAGGGGCCGCTGTGTCAATTGTTATCTCTATCCAGCACAACAGCGTCGTGTTTATTCACACTACTTAGGGTGTGTATGCCACACGATCAGAGATCTGCACTTGTTGTCACAGGAATCTAGTGACTATCGTGGGCCTAGTGGATAAGTGATCAACTCTTAAACTAAACATTTCAGTTCGACCACACCAATGTTAATATTCCTTGCACCAACTCTGTCGTAATAAACTAAACTTCTCAGTTTAGGAGATGACATAGAATTGTGAGAGATCAAGAGAAAATGATTGCTAAAGAATCTGAACTCAACAGACTGTAGTGCCTCTCAAATAAAGAGAAGTAAAGGGTGTTCTTTTAGAGGTATAGAACTTCATGTTGGCAGCATTATTTTAAATGGCGCACATTTTGTCAGCTGTTAAGTGATTTATTTTTAGTTTTTTTTGCCATTTGTTGGTTAGCATAGCTCAGTTGGCATAGCAAGGCGTGAATTCGGCAAAACAAGATTGCCGTGAACCCAATTTTCATGAGCCAATTTTGTTTAGCGATGAAGCTCACTTTTGGTTAAATGGATACGTCAATAAACAAAACTGCCGTATTTGGAGTGATGATAATCCTCAAGTGTATGTTGAGACACCTTTACATCCACAAAAACTGAATGTTTGGTGCGCAGAATTACTCTTGCCAATCGCTGTTTCTTTGGGCTCAAGAGGCAATTGAGTAGCAGAGCCATGTCTCGAAAGACCGAGCTGACTTTATTCAACATTCTGATTATCCCTGTTCTGCTCTATGGCGCAGAGACCTGTACGCTATTGAAAGCGGATGAAGAAGCTCTTGGTCATTTTGAGAGAAAAGTTCTACGTGCGATAATTGATCCTGTTTGCGTTGATGGCGTCTGGAGGAAAATATTCAATTTAACAGGAACTGTACAGCGGCATGCACCTAGTAAAGCGTCTTCGGATCCAACGCTTAAGATGGCTTAGTCATGTAGAGTGTATGGACACCACAAGTACTGCCCAAAGAGCCTTCGAATCCGAGCCGTTGGGACAACGCAACAAAGGACGTTCTCGATCGAGATGGCCACAGAAGTGGAGAAGGACCTCAACCAACTTGATGTTTCGCAACATCTGGCGAAATATCGTGTTAGCTGGAGAGGCTTTATGGGCTGGTGGAATAATTGGTCCGTACTTCTTTAAAAACGATGCTGGCCAGAACGTGAAAGTCAATGGTAACCGCTATAGAGCCATGGTTACTGACCTTTTCGTTCATCAATTGAAAAACCATGATGTGCAGGACATCATGGTTTTTCAACAAGACGGCGCAACATATCGCACAGCTCGTGCCGCAATTGATTTATTGGAGAAAACGTTTGGTAACCGCATAGTTTCACGTTACGGACCCGTGAATTGACCTCCAAGATCGTGCGATTTAACGCCGCTTGACTATTTTCTATGGCGATATGTGATGTCGCTAGTCCTTGAACTCTTCGCTGCAGCCTGCGACAAGCTCGGACTTGATTTCTGCGAAATTGTTTTAATGGCCGCTTGGCTGTCAATTAGAATGATAGTGTCCAGGCAATAATCTGAGATTCTGATGGAACAGTTCAGGTTTAAGAATTTGGAGAAAATACACTCGCCTGTGCATGTGCTTTTAGTCATCTTCGATCCATCCGTGTATCAATATATGGATGGTCGAGCTGTTGATCGGTTATTTGCGTTCTACTCCTTGACTAATTCTAATGGCCCTTTTTGCAGCAGTCGCAAGTCGAAAAAAGTCTAGTAAAACCACTTAGCCCTCCTTAAGGTCAGGTTGCCAGCGAAATCTCCAGCACGTTTAGACCATGTTGGTCCATTGTGATACCCATAGTCAGACTACTACCACTGATCGACAACTGCAATGACAGTGCCGCGAATTTGAATTGGACCAGATTTGAAAGCCGAGTAAAGCGTATTAACTTTGCTTTCACTGGGATTCGAACCGGGGACCCCTCTAAACAGGGGCAGGCGCTCAACCAACGGCGCCATCCAGCTGTATCTGTTAGAGGTAGAAATTGCTCCTGTGACCGACCATGCAAGTCGTTCTTGCACGTAAAACGTAACGCACATGGCTCCAGTGGTGTAATGAGCTGTCGTACGAAAGAGAAATTCAAGTCAGTTATTGACATGGACGTCTCAAACAGAAAGGAATCTGTAATCGTTCACCTCCTGACTCGGGTTAGTATCGTTGGCTCCGAAATCACTCATCAATCAATCATCGTTGAACTCGTTATTCAATCTGAGTGATCCTCATTTCTTACTCGTCCATTGTGGCATAACTTTTAACCAAAAACGAGACTAGCAACCACGAGACAACTTGCACAAGAGATCGACAGCATAATTCTCCCAAAACTCAGCCCAAACAAAAAAAAATAAAAACATTTCCATTCCCTTGACCCCATAACAATGCGCAGCTATTTCATGAAATGCAGTGAAAGTATCGCCAAGACACATGCGCTCTTTTTCGAATCAAAATTAAGAAATTCCCATTTAATTGCACAATCGGCAGGTGGCCCTGCCAATATGTCCGCCCCAGGAAGGCAAAAACAAAACAAAAAAAAAATGGAAGAAACACACCATCGAAGGCCAAAGAACGCACCGCTTCGACTTAACATTTGTCAAACATCCAGCCTCTCTGACATACTTTCTCGCTCCTCATTAAAAAGCCAGCAAAAACCCGTCGCTGTGGATCAAATTGGCGAAATTCGTCAAACCGCTACATCATTAGTCAACATGAACCGCTGAATTCGGCGCAGCACCAGCAGTCGCCCAATTGTCCCTCGAAACAATAAAATCTCACAAAAACCGCCCCAAAAAAACAGCGCACACGCAGCCGAACAAGCCCCGCCAGTCTATTCGCCGCCATCGGCATTTAGTCCTTTTAAGGGATCGCAATTAATTATTTTTAACTGCAGCGCGTCCCGAATTCGGGCCCGCTCGCTCGCTCGCTCGCTTGGCCGCGCTAATATAGAGATGTCGGTAAAAACTAAGTACAACAATTTTAATTCAATCGCATAATTTGGCCGAGCGGGCCTGCTGGGTAGCTGGGTAGCCCAACAAAAGCACCAGCAGCAGAAGTAGCAGCAAAAAAAGCCCGGCCCGTCAAAAACTCGCAGCGGAATAGGTCCACGAAGGACCACTAAAGTCCACGAATTCGACAGTGGATCCGTGTCATGCGCGGACGGACTAATTGTGTATTCCACCATCGCGACTCATCATCATCTGTCTCGGCGAATGGACGCAGCGATGGCGATTTTATTTAACGCATTCGCATTCGCTGCATTCCATGCGACCGGAGTCTGGTTCCCCGGTGGACGCTGGCGAATGTCCTGCAATGAATTTTCCAAGTTTTTCCCTCGGCTATAATTTGTCATTTCTTTAATTGGCCCGGCCAGCCATACTGGTTTGGGCTTCATTGTCATTTCTTGGCCTCTGGTCGCCTCAGCCGTTCTCTGTCGCTCGCGTTGCTCGCCGCGATGGACGTTGAATGTCTGCCTGGGCAGATCCACCGCCGCCATAGGAGGTGATGGAAGCGAAGCAGGCAGGCGGGATGCTGCCGCAATGACTGGAATGATTGAAAGCGAAAAATCGAAGAGGGATTGTGGAATTTTAACAAGCTGTTTGTTTTCTGGTGTTTGGAATTCCACAGGAAATGAAATCGTCTCGGGGAGAAATTATATTTTTCAATTGCGCTGGCTCTTAATGTGGAGAGGAGGCTGGTTGGAGTTGTGGTTGGACTCCCTGCTGACGGGTTGTTCCATCACCAATTTACCGTTGAAGGGATTCTTTAACCGCATTCAGATGGAAATGTGGACGTACGCATTCGTGCAGTGGCTTGTTATTGAATTCTGACAAGGCTTTACGGGGGGAGGAGAACCGTGTGGCGGGGCATGAAGTGGAGTCATAACATGCACCGAATTGGCAAGGTCTGAGGTTGCATCGAGGGAAAGTTTTGCGGGCGATTACGTGCGGGAGTTTTTATGGGTCCAACGTAGTGTAGGCTGGAGGTGTATGAATGTGGCGAGAAATGTTCAAAAGTTCCACTGGACAGCATGTTCTAGAAGGAGAATTAAAGAAACGAGAGAGAGAGAAACTGGATTGCAGATCTGGAGCACCATTTGGGGCAACAGGAATTATTGAAGGAGATGCATACTCCTTCAGTGTCCACGGAAATTGTTTCGTTCATTTTTAATAAAATTTGCGAATTCAGTATTTTTAGTAAAGCCAACGACATCAATTGAAATTAACATGTGCGTGAAATAGTCCGTGATATAATTTGACGTGAATACAATTACACGTGAACGAAAAATACTATTATTAACTAAAAAAGTTAAAGTTAAACGTTTTTAAGGAGGGTCATCGAAATAATTTATTGTTTATGTCCTCTAACCCCTCGAAGGGTATAATGCGTCAACCACGCCTGCGCGCCATCTCGTTCGAAGTTCTGCAATGCGTTTGAGCTCCCTCCAACTCATTCGTAAAGAACTCGATTCCTCTTCAACTGATCAGCGCCACGCTTGCTTAGGGCGCCCCACTGTTCAACCTGCCTGAGTAAACGGATGCCACTGCATAACGTACTTCGCAGCGGAGTTGTCTTTGCGCCATAGGGAGTGTCAAATCCATTGCCACTTTCTCCTTCGTATTGTGATGTTTATAGGTTCCTGGTCCGTTCTCAGGTACAATTGCACGATTGAGTCTCGATAGGCCTCAGACCAACCGACACTGATCCTATTTTCTGGCTCAGGAAGCTCGCCATTCGTCCTGTCTCACTATAGCAATTCTAGGATAAATTCCCAGACGGCACCACGAGGACGTGGGAGTAGGGCTTGCTAACAGAGCTGCTAGTTTTTCGGCTACAGTGGTTCTTTCTCGTTATTTAGCGGACCAGCACCTATTGGGAGATCCTGACCCTACTAGGCCTTTGGAAGTCGGTTACCACAAACCGAAAATTAATTCTTTTTTGGAACTTTTTGGACTTTATATGTTTTTAAGCGAGTAGTTATCTTCATTTTTTGAACAAAACAATTTTAACATTCAGTTTTTTTTGCCAAATTATATACGTTCAGAAATGTTCGGAATTTTTTCTAGCAGTCTAAACATCTTAGTCACTTTTTCTGGTTACATAAAACCGGCATTTCTATTACTATTAACTTTTAGTTCATTTGGAATTTTTATATATGTCCACCCAGAGTGTGCTAAGTGACACTTAATAATATTCTTTCTGACATCCAATTCAGATGCCATGCTGATTGTGTTAACTACCAAACTGAAATGACATAGAATTTAATAATAATGTTTTTTTAAGGTATAGAACTTTGAAATGGAATAAAACAAAGATGACTTGTTTAAATTGACTTGGAATTTACTTTATTCTAAAGATAATCTTCTGGCATATGACCGCCATGACTAGCTCGGACGTAGTGTAATCTGGAGGTCCAATTTTCGATGACTTTTTTTCAACATTTGTGGTCGTATAGCAGCAATAACGCGGCGAATGTTGTGCCCCAAGTGGTCAATCGTTTCGGGCTTATATATGGCTTATAATAGTCAAACGTCGTTAAATCGCACGATCTTGGAGGTCAATTCAAGGGTCCATAACGTGAAACTATGCGATTACCAAACGTTTCCTTCAATAAATCAATGGTGGCACGAGCTGTGTGACATGTTGCGCCGTCTTGTTGAAACCACACCTCCTGCACATCCTGGTTATTCAATTGATGAACGAAAAAGACAGTAATCATGGGTCTATAGCGGTTACCATTGACTGTAACGTTCTGGCAGGGATTGTTTTTAAAGAAGTACGCACCAATTATTCCACCAACCCATAAAGCACACCAAGCAGTCGTTTTTTTTTTATGTAACGGTGTCTCACCATACACTTGAGGATTATCATCGCTCCAAATACGGCAGTTTTGTTTATTGACGAATCCATTCAACCAAAAGTGAGCTTCATCGCTAAACAAAATTGGCTCATGAAAATTGGGATCAACGGCAATCTTGTTTTGGGCCCATTCGCCGAATCTACGCCTTGCTATGACAACTGCGCTATGCTAACCAACAAATGCCAAAAAAAACTAAAAATAAATCACTTAACAGCTGACAAAATGTGCGCCAGTTAAAATAGTGTTGCCAACTTAAAGTTCTATACCTCTAAGAAAACACCCTTTATAATCATTCCCCGCGTTACAATCATTTGATTCATTTTTCTGTACTTTTGAATTCAAAATGAGAGTGGGTTAATTTGTTTCGATGGCACTTCTTAATATCCAACGTACTCATTTCACCTGAAATGTACAGGCAGGACGTTCAAGAGATGACGTGAATTATTTTCACGCAACTATCACGTGCATTTTGTCTCTTGTTTCACGTCAACACCAGGAATTAGATGTACGCACAGAATCTAACGATATATATTGCTTGGGGTCTGCTTTTATTTTAAGCAATTTTTTTGGGCAATTCAATTGGAATAAAAACCTGTAATAAAATAATATAGTCAACTGAGCTGAAAATGAGGCTATCGGCAATTGCGAGGTTTTTGTTTAATTTGTTGTGTCAACGTTCCAGACGTTCCGCAAAAAAAATTTACCACACTTTGAAACCCAGCAGTGCCTTCCAGTCAATAACAATGCTTAGAGCGTATAAGCAGTCTAGAAAAGTTTTCCTCAAAAAAGAAAGTACATCCGTATGCTGGACAAGGGGGTATTCGGTCAAACAATAGTGAAGATGGACATTTTGCGAGTGGTAAGCAAATTGGTTAGTATTTAGTGTTCTTGAAAATGCAACTGCCAATATGTCTCTTCTTTAGAGAAGGAGATCACGTTTCTTTATAAAGATGGAACACTTGCCACTTCAACCGGCAAATGACTGCTTTATCAAATTTCCTAGTCGGTGGTTGGTTGACTTAATAATAATAATATGGGTGGCACTACAGCCCGTAGAGGGCCAGGTCCTAGCTTCTCAGCAACCACTCGAGTGGAAGGGACCTACAGTTTTATGCCGACTCCGAACGGCCAAGTTTGAGAAGCTTTTTCTAGACAGTTATACCCTTTGAGCATTGTCAGTGACTCGAAAGAGGTGGGGCCGTGAAAAGCATTTCTTGTCGTACCAGGAATCGTACCTAGACAAGTAGGTCCAGGCAATGACTCCTGATGCTCGATCATACTGTGAGATTCTGGTTGAGAAGAGGAAGAGCCAAACTTTGTCCACATTTTCACACACCATCGTCCACGTTAAAGCAGACGCATACAAATGAAGAACGTCCATCTTGATTTGTAAAATTAGAGATAAATTGGAATGGATCGTGACAGTTGCAGCCATCCTGGACTGTAGCGCCACACGAAGAATTACTGCATTTATGCCAATTGTAATCTGTGGTCGCCGTAGCCTGGGATATGAATCTGAAGCAACGGCATAATTTTCGTTTTCACGTTACCACCTAACCTGCGAATGATATGAAAAGATCGCGAACTCGTTGAGCACGTGGTGTGAACATTGTCTGGCAGCACACGCTGTCTGGGCCACCAACGTGACCTCTTAACCTGAGAGCTAAGTGAAATACAATTTGTTGCCAAAAACACATTTAAACCCAATGTCCAAGCTCAACAGAAAGGCTAAACAGTTCAAGAATCTTGGATTCCGTTTTCAGACTCTTTGTTCACAAGAAAGGACCAGAATGGCCAGCCACTGATCAGCTCAGTGGATCAGTGGCATTAAGCAAAGCACAAAGTTCACTGTGATCGCCTAGAAGATATCGCCTTTCCTGGACGTCTGCACTCACCTTGAGCATTGCGTTCAACGACGATTTCCATAAACAACTACGATTCATATTCCAGTTGAGCTCATTATTTCCAAAACGGAATACACCTCTTTCGAGACTGCAAGGCTCCAAAGGCAGGCCGCGTGCTACAATCACATGATCTCATTTCCTCGGCCAATGCCAAAAGGTAAAAACTCCAAAAGACCAACTCCATTGCTGCACAGCGCTGCTGCGATGCGATGCGATGCAGCCAACGAGAACAATAAGTCGACTCGTCAAAGACTTAACTAACAAGCACCCACTTTATAAAAGGTCTATCAATTTAAAATCAATATGTCACATAAATTGGAAAGAAATCATCCGCGCGGCAAGAGATCGCCTCCGATTGCTGCCAGAGATCGCCGATAGCTTCGCAAGCAGCGCGGGACCAGCCTCGACCGGAGCGTGTGCATCTTCTTCGGTTGCATTCACGCATTCCGGCTGCTGCTCGAAAATGGTAAAATCCATGTTATGTGGCAAATATCCGATATGATGATGATGATGAGGCAGGCTGCCCGCGAACAAAAGCTACCACCATTATACTCGCCTGGATTTGTCAATGATTCGCCAAGTGATAAAAGTTACCCGTAAATCCTTAACGAGATCAGAAGCAGCATCGCCATCGAACTGCTGCCCGGTAGCAGTGGCATTGTTGCCGCTTGCCCACACCGAGATACGATACGAGTGCATTTTCCAGTGACAACGACTGCGACTACGGCGACGAGGATGACGATGACGGCGACGACAACGAAAACGACGACCAGCATCCAGGAGGAATGGCCACCGCTCGTGCTCCTTTCGCTGTTCCTCGCTGCTTGCCTGACACCACGGCACCGAAATGGCCATGCAATCAAATGGTGATTACAGTGCTGCCGAGATTACGCCCGATAAAAGTGTCAGTTTCCTGCAATCATATTTGCCATTTTTGTAGAATGTATCTATACAGGGGCTGCTCTGCACTGCTTGGGCGAGGAAACACCGCCGGATGGACGGCAGCAGCAGCAGCAGCGAGAGTTAAATTAGAAATTTACACAATATTGCAATTTTCGAAAATGGAATAAGTGCTTAACGACCGTGCAGCGGCGAGGTGACAATGAGGTCCACTGGAGCGAGAGAGAAAGAGAGGTGACGAGCATGCTCCTAAATGCATATCTTGCGCGAGGATAACGCCTTGTAAGGAGGTGGCTAACAGGTTGCAAAATAAATGGGAGTACGTGCGTGGCGATGCATAAACTGATGGCAGTTTAAGTTATCTGCTCGTGCTATCTGCATTGTCCGCGAAGTGCGACTAACTACTGACGTTGTCTTGTCACTTAGGTTCGGCTAATTGGTGCCGATCTTAGGAGCTGCCTTCGTATGATTGATGGACATGGTTTTTTTGCCGGCTTGGCAGCGGTGTGAGGCAGATTGGAGGTTTAATTACCGCGTTTCAGGGGAGGAAAGAATCCGAGATGTCTTTATATTTGTTCATAAGGCAAATGCACATACTTGGAGCTAGTGGAGATTGTTTAGTGAGAGTAGGTTGATCCGTGTTTCTTCCCCGTGATTTCTTTGTTTTTTTTTTATCGAGGGTTTTTAGCCCTTTTTCTGGAGCACTCAGACTCAAACTGGTTCATGCTGCTACCAGGCACCAATCTACATTTACTGAAATTGTTTGGTCTTCCGGAGGAATGCCAGCAGGCGCTTCTGTAATTTGGAGCCTCATTATCAGCTCTCACCTCATAAGCACCGAATTACTGTCACCCGATCCGAGTAAAGGCGGGACAGTGGCAGAGTAATTGTCATGCAGTGTCGTCGTCTGCTCCTCAGGCGTCGCAGAGGGTTTCTTCGCTTAGGCCAAGCACATTTAGGTGTTTGGCGAAGGTGTAGTGGCCCGTTAGTAAGCTAAGAGATAACAAGAATGCTGCGGATTTCTCACAGACATTAGGGAGCATGCGCTTAGTTTGTCTACATCCTGGAGAGTCATGCCACCTCCGGTTGTGCTCTCGAGAAGCCCAGCCATCGATGGAAGCCCTAATCGAGGACTCGGGTAGTCCCAACGTAGAGTCCTAAGAGTATCTTCTCTGATCCTTGTCTTGCAAGTTCATCAGCGATCCCATTCCCCGTGATTCCGTGGTAGCCTGGGACACAGCGAATTGAACCTGCGGACCCAATTCAGGGAAGACTTGCATTCCTAGACTATCATGGCTTGACAAGTTTCAAATTCTGTTTTGAAATCTTCACCCGAGTCCGTTTTTGTTCCATGCTCAAATGGCCATGCAGGATTCGTTTTTAAATATGTCTGCAGTCTCTGGTTCTATCGTTCGAAAAGTAGCTCTTTATTTAAACTCGAAACTCATTTTTCCTTTATTATCAAATCAAAGTGTGCTCAAAAATTAACCCAAGAATTGAATAAAATAGAAAACACAGTTTTCAGTCTTCTGATCGGTACTTTTTTATTGAAACATTAAGTACATACATGGGAGAGGCTGGTTTAGCGTGTCTCCCTGAATTTTTCAATTACTCTCTTCTCAGTTGACGAAGTTAAACCGATCGTATTCCGTAAGAATTGTTCGAACTGTGGGCATAAAACTTTCTTTAATTTTAAAATGATTTAAAAGATATTGTTCAATAATAAAAACACGTTGGTGTATCATGCCACGCAATGTTTGGAGGCATGAAATTACAAAGGAATGTAGTGGCCTAAGGCTACTACTATCCAAAACTCTAACAATGCCAACATACATAGAAAAGTCCCCGGGTGTATGGACTGACTCAAGTGAAGAGACCCATCACCTCATAATAGATACCCACTTCCCGGGCAATAAAGACGTGACAGATGAGTCAAGCGGCGTTAGACAAGAGGAATCAAGCCAACCATAGTCAGTACCATCGAGTCTAATAACGCCGCATAAACTACACTAGGCAGTGAGAAGCTTCGATCCTTACAAATCACCGGGTCCAGATGACATAATGCCGGTGGAACTACAACACGGTTTCGAGCTAATAGCACCATGGCATGGCAACCATCTTTAGCAACTACCAACTACCCTCTCATCCTTTGCTCTCAAAACCGTGGAGAGACTGATAGATGTACACATTACAGGTAGTAGTCTATTTATATCCCTGCCTCCCTACCAACATGCCCGCAGAAGAGGCTACTCAACAGAGACAGCACTACACTCTCTAGTAAGTGCCATTGAAAATTCCCGTGATAACAAAGATTTCGCGATGGTAGCTTTCCTGGATAGAGAGGGGGGCCTTCAGCAACGTCCAATTCGAAGCGATAGGAAACGGTCTACGAATCCTGGATGTTGAAATCTGTATCCAAAAGTGGATAAATAATGTACTACATAAAGGAAAGATTGAATCTCAACCAGGCAACTAGAGACCAGAAGGAAGAGTTTTCAGAGGCACACATTAAGGAGGATTCCTATCTCCCCTTTTCTGGATTATTGTAGTTGACATCCTTAAGTTGATGACAAAGATTAAGTGCGACGGGATGTAAGACCATAGCATATGCGGATGACATTGCACTAGCTGCCACAGGTAAATTTCCAAACACCATCACTGACATGATGGAATCAGCCCCGAAAACTTTACCTAGATGGACGGACAGTGTTGGACTTGATGTAAACCCATCTAAAACTGATCTGGTCCTGTTCACAAGGAAATACAAAATTCCAAGTATTGGAAAAAAACGGGAGCACTTCCTAGTAATGAAGTAAGTGTTAGTTTTGAAAGGCAGAAACCTGTACTTTAATCATAAATTTAAATTAAATTATTTACGTCTATAGTGCTTTTTTTTGCGCAAACTGAAAATGTTTATGAAAAAAAAAGGAACAAAAATATGTTTACACCAATTTTTTTCAAAATTGTGAAATGAAGTGCTGAATTAGTGTTTTGTACTTTATGCTTATATCAATTTTGAATCTCGAAGCACCAAAATCATGCCCTACTCTTCTGCGAGGAAGGTGAATGGAGGACAATGGACAACCGTGAACTCTACGAGCTGTATAAAGATGTGGATGTAATCCGATAGGCAAAAATCCGTCGACTGCACCGGCTCTGCCACATCGAGTGCATGGAGAACAGTTCTAGCTATTAGGGTATTCGAAACCGAGCCTCCTGGAAGGAGAGAAAGACCGAACCTCCGGTATACAGACCAAGTCATCGTGGCCGTAAGGCAGCTTGGTCTTGACGAATGGAAGCGTGCCCATGACCGTCATCGATGGAAGACAACTATTGCTCACGCTCAGACCCTCCATGGCTGTCTTCGACTGTGAGAAGTAAGAAGCGAAGTCAATAACGGACTCGAAAGTTCGATGATCGACATCATAAGTTACTCGAAGTACTCGAAATTAGCATTGATCCGTGATAAAGCTTAATAATTTGGGGACGTTGTTGAGGTGTGAGTCTTTCAATGATGATTTGTCAAGCAACACTGAATAGGAATAAATTACGTCTGATATGCAGAGTCCCACCGAACATTCGGCTTCGGCCAAAAAAGTGGCCTTCTGTCGGACTATACTGATATGCACAAAAATAAATCACCCTCAGTGGTAGAAATTATAACACTCTATGATATTCTTCGTCTTGTACCTTGGTCTACTATGCCAATTAGTACTCAGCCGCATTGAGTGTTGTGACAAGAAACCAATGAAACGACAAATCATTCGTAATATTGACTTGTTACCGAGAATAATGAAAAGGACTTTTGTCCATTTTCGACCCTAACTTGGTTCGTATAGGCAAACTTTCTCCATTGTAGCCAGAAATGCAAAAGCTTAGTACTCCTCAGATATCACGTGAAATGGAAACAGATTCTAAGCCACTTCGAAGAGGGACATGCAGTGTCGCCCCTTAAACCATTACCACAATTCTGGCACAATCTCATCACGCCAATTTCTCCAACCACAAATCTCAGATCCAAAGAAATCCACCATAAACTTCCCGGCCAGTGACTTCAAATTGTCGGCAGTCAATGAACTCAATTTGCAAGTTCTATTCCCCGAAACACTTGAAAAATTAGAAAATAATTAGAATCCATTGGGGACCCCCCAACCCATATGCCAGTGTGTGCACACTCGAATCAAATGCAAATACGAGAAGGCGCTCACGTAAATTGGGATCATCGACTTCAGCCGTCACTCCTCTTTCGGAACGCTCGTGGAAGCCTGTGACTGTTTCCAGTCACAATTGAATTCGATTAACCCTCGCACAAGTCTCTCCTCCCCAACCACCGCCCAAATCGCGTCCAGGTACCAACCTAGCACACCCAGTTCCCCACCTCAGAGCTGGACGGCAATTTGCGGCGTCCAATGTGCGAGAGAGGTGTAATTCCAGAGTTAACGACCGGACAATTCAATTTCACAGTCGCGCGCAAACTATTTCGTCCATCCGCCGCCTCTGTCCACCTCGCCCATTCGCCGCTCATACCCACCGAATGTCATTGAGTTCGTTTTCATGAAATTTAATTAACCGATCGACGGTCGTAAAATAGTTGAGCAGAGGTACAAATAGTTGAACGCGCTGCACAAAGCAGGGACGTGGCCGGAGAACCACCGGCTTGCAGGCCGGCTATGGGGGGATAGTTTCGAATTGATTATGGATTAATTCATTGCCCCCGAGAGTGGATGGATGGATGGACAGTTGCAGTCGGTTTAATTATGTGTCAAATGCGAACTCACAGCACATACTCCTAGACAGGACTGCAGCGATGGAAATGTTAATGTGGGTCGGTTGAGGTCGGCAACTGCATGAAATGAGGCGGTTCCGTGGCGAAAAGAATACGTTGAAATGCATTTCAAAGGCTTAACTGCCGCAATCACGGCCGTGGGGAAATAGAGAGCGTTGTAAACGAAAAGTTGAAATGAGCGTATGGACTGAGTTGGCCGCTGCATATTAGTTGGGGTTAACGTCTAACCTTCATATTGTTTGTTTCAAATGTCCTCGCTAAGGAATCGGAGACCTTTTGTTGGGAGGAAACATTCGATTTATTGGATTGACCCCATTGAACTCAAGAGGCGAGCGACAAATACTATGGAAATATGGTAACGAATTAGATGATGGGGGCAGAGAAGAGAAAATGCAGCTGGGGGTTGTATACGATAAGCAGTTGAATGGAAGAGTCGAACACCGCGCCACGAAAGCTGCTAGGCTAGGATTTACTGTAGATGATTGCCAAAGATGGTCAAGCGGCCTTCTTTATGTTGTGTTGTGATCAGCAGATCCATGCTCGCAAGCATTCAAGACATATGGTGCGTTCCGATGACACTTGGTGGCGGATTAGCGATCGGAAGAATATGTGTAGGATGGGCAAATGCACAGGGCGCGCAGCGTTTGGGGGCGCATTGTAAATACTAAATAAAGTTAGGCTAAATATGGATTTCCATTCACGCACAAGAATTTAGTTCAAAAAGTCTTTGAGTGAACCGGAATTTTTTCCTGCACGTTTCGCTGAAAAATGTTCCTTAGGAAAACATCTCAAAACAATAAACTCTCTAAAGTCTCTCAAATCGACTATATTCGTATCATATTTGCCTTCAAATTATAGGTGCTACTTTTCAACTGGAAATCAACCAAAATGACTTACTTTCTATACCTGCTTCATAAATCTGCTTCGTTTTTTTTGTACTTCGAAATTTGCTTCACTTTCTTGGCTCAACATTCTCATCCCTAATTGAATTGTATGTTACCGAGGATTAGGCCTACCGGGGATACTTCGATAACATACAACGTATTGGAACTCTACTTCTTGTGTGATGTGGAAACGACTTATGCTGCCAAAACAGCAGAATGGGTCGCGAAGTGTAGATCCTGCACAGGACGCTCATTTGACTCGGGTCGGTACTGAGCATAGCCTGTCGACTTTACGTGTTCCCAAAGTAAGTAAGCAAAGCACCATTTCGTGAAATTATGTATTCATCGAATTTTCCCTTCACTAAAGTGGTTGTTTGGCATGCTGTATGCACCGGCAACTTGCAACAGCCACCTGTCTTCCACATCTTTGCCGTTGATTAGCCTAGTTTTGGAAAAAAAAACAACTATAGACCGAGGACTGTTCCAGTTCATAGACCGCAACAAACTGATTTTTTTCTTGGAATTTCACTCATATCATGGGCTGTCTTCTCTACAAATTCGAATATTTCTCTTTCTTACGAGTTCTTATTGCTGAGCAGAGATTTCTATTTAATGCTTCTTGATTTTTCGACGCAAAACAGTGTCATTCCAACTAGATCGTGTAAGGTGTCTTCAAAACAAGGAATTTGCGGAAAGACTAAGCTGTTTTGAACGATATCGATATATTTGGACATGAACAGATGTGATCTTAGAGTCGGTGTGCACTCTTCTTTTGCGTCTCAAAATGCGAACTATGGTAATCAACATTAGACCTACATGCATGCATATGTGACTTGATATCCCAATTTCCATTTCACAAAAAAATCAGTGCTTCAAAAAATACAATTACAGTGGACTCTCCCTAAGTTGAGCTCTCCCTAAGTCGAAGTTTTTGTTCGCCATATTTTGGCATTTCCCTCAATTTGCCATCAAATACCATCCTCTAAGTCGAACTGGTTTTCATATCCCGTGAGAATTCGACTTGGGGGGACTCCACTGCATACTATATTTGGAGAAAATATACTCCGTTCAAACGATTGATGACTCAGTTTGAACCGAAAATTGTTCAGTCTCCATTATTTGCGTATATCTGAACGAGGTTAGAACATAACACAATCAGCCGGGAAATAGGTACTGACAATAGACAAGAACATGACTCTTTGAAACATCGACTGCAAATTGCAAATACCGTCCAATTTTCGCGGCGATGACCGGCTCAAATTCTTCCATATTCGGATATTATAAAATTAACCACACAGCACCCAAGTGTACAAGCCAATTTCATTTTTAGTTCTCTGCATAAATGTTTCAGGGCCGTACCCTCCATATGTGGAAGACGTGCAAATGCAAAGGACACCAACCACTTAGGAGCGCATTGTTCCAATCAGCATATCTAAGCGCCATCTAAACGCAAATATTTTCTAATATAAAGGGTAGTTAAATTTTTAGGGCCGATGTCGAATGTGAACCACACCTAAACGTCAAGATTTTTTCTGCATTTCATTTGACATTTCTCAATTTTAGACTAACTCAATTTGAACCATGGAAAGATACATAATCGAGCAACGCGTTGAAGCTATTCATGCTTATTATGAAAATGGGCGTTCAAATCAAAATGCATAATTTGCACTTCGTGATTTTTTCGGTCAATTTAATCGTCCAAATGTGCTTACAATCGGAAATATCGTGCAAAAATTTGAGCAAAACGGGTCTCTAGGAGATGTGAAAACACTGGAACATGCTCGTACAGCTCGTACTGCAGAAAATATCGCGATAGTGTGACTGAAGAGCCGTCCACCTCAACATGTCGTCGTGCCCAACAATTGCACCTCTCACGCTCGTCGTTGATGAACATTATGCATAAGGACTTGCATTTACTAGTACACGCTTACAAGGTGCAATTGACTCAAGAACTAAAGCCTCTTGACCATCTCAAGCGACGTCAATGGTCAGAATTGTGGCAAGAAATGGCAACAGTGGATGATCAATTTTCGAAGAAAATCATCTTCAGTGATGAGGCACATTTTACCTCAATGGATTCGTCAATAAGCAGAATTGCCGCATTTGGGCGAATGATAATCCAAGAGTGATTGTCGAAAAACCAATGCACCCACAAAGAGTGACTGCTTGGTGCGGTTTGTGGGCTGGCGGCATCATCGGGCCGTATTTTTTCCAAAATGAGGCCGGTCAGGCAGTTACTGTGAATGGTGTTCGCTATCGTGAAATGATAACGAACTTTTTATGGCCCGAGTTGGAAGATATGAATGTGGACGATATGTGGTTTCAACAGGGCGGTGCCACTTGCCACACAGCTAACGAAACAATGGCTCTTTTGCGCGACAAATTCAATGGCCGTGTTATCTCACGTGGTGGCGATGTCAATTGGCCGCCAAGATCATGTGATTTGACACCGTTGGATTTTTTTCTTTGGAGTTATTTGAAAGAAAAGGTGTACGTCGATAAGCCAGCAACAATTCAAGAGCTAAAGGATGAGATAATTCGGCACATTAACGGCGTAGAACCTCAATTATGCTTCAGCGTCATCGAAAATTTGGACCATCGGATGGAGGTGTGCCGCCGAGGTCGCGGCGGCCATTTGGTCGATATTTTGTTCCATACATAATTGAACCATACCAATATTATCACAATAAAAAGAAATGACAATAATTTCCTAAATAATTTGTGTTTTATTCAAAATCAACATCGGCCCTTAATATTTAACCAGCCTTTTATATATACGAGTATATCTGGTGGAGGACCAGGGCCTAGCTTCTCAGCAACCACTCGTGTTGTGCGTGCTATTGTTCTCTCACGAGTGGAATGGACCTACAGTTTTATGCCGACTCCGAACGACCAAGTTTTGAGAAGCTTTTTTCTAGACTGTTATACCTTTGAGCATTGTCAGTGACTCGAAAATTATTTTTGGTCGTATTGGGAATCGAACCCAGGCACCGAGGTTCAAGTGCGTAAGAGTTGACCCACAGACACACCACGCCACTTATTTTTTTTTCTTTTATTTTCTAATAATATATACAAATTACATCATTTTGTCTGTTCACACAGAATACGAATGACAATAGATAGGGAGATATTAAAGTCCTTTGACTATGATGACCTTTTAACAGAAATTTCCTTAATTGAATTGCCAACAGTGAAGAATGGGGCGCTAAACGTAGAGCTTGCACAGGGCTCGCGTTTGGCTCAGACTAGCTCTGCATTTGCACAATTCTTTATTCGTTTACTATTCCTATCCATAATGGCTACGATGTGGTTTCACTTTATGCCCAAATGCAGTTTGTTTTGTTTGACGGTAGGAGTCTTCAAGGCGGAACTGTGTACCCAGATGTTTACTGATTAAGAAGAGCTTTCTCAATATCTAGTTTACTCAAGGAAACTCATGGGGACAAAGACAAATCTTCGGTCGATTAGCCTTCTTCCTTGTTTAAGCAAGGTTTTTGAAAAGATAGTCATTCGAGTTCTGAAACAATGGGTTGAGGAAAATAAAATCATTCCGGACAACCAGTTCGGATTCAGGGCGGGGCATGAAACCATACATGCCGCGTCCAAACTGCTGTCCGACATTCAGTGGAACAAAGAAAAAGACACAATGCACGAATGACTGTCTGATTGACTTGCAGAAGGCATGTCTGACATGTTCTATGACATGATAACAGGTAGAAAGTTCGTCCTGAAAAGTGGCGACGTAACTTCGAGCATGGTCTTTGAAATCAAAAATGGTCTGCAACAGGGAGCTTGTTTTAGATCAGATCCTTCAGATCTTATAGGTTCCATGCCACGCTTAATTGCGTACGCCGACGATCTAGTAGCGTACAGATCAGGTCCGAAGGTTGAAGTAATAAATACCTTGTTGCAACGTGACTTCGAACAAATTCGGCGATTTTGCGACGACTGGAAGTTGAGCATAAAGATATAAGAAAAAAATCAAAAAAAGGTGCATCAATTATATACGTTAATCATATACATCACATATACGCCCTGGTGCATGTGTCCGTACTGTTCCGGACATAGTTAAGACAGTTTTTAAGTTTTATTTTTAGGTTAAGTTAGTTTAAAATAGGTTAACATAGATAAATTAAGCCAAGTTTTTTTACCAGTCTTCTTGGCCAAACAAATAAAAACATTGAAAATTGTCGCCTAGACAGAGAAAATAACACACGAAGTCGAAACGCACACTTAAATTAAGATCAAAATAGCTTAGAGTACCCGTATAGGGTCAGTAGATTAGATGTAAGAACACGTTTATTAAGTTAGTTAAGCTAGTCTTAATTGTTTTAGTCTACCATGTAAGTAAAAGCATTTTTTTTACTTCTTATCTTGCAATACTTTCCAAATAACCAATACAATTCCCTACAGTGATTCTCCAGCCTATCTCTTTAATTTTACAACGGAAAGAATATAGGACCAAGGACAGTCACTTGCGGAACTCTTTGAATTCAACAAATGCTGTACCGTATGCATGCGTGTAAATTATTCAAAAGAAATGCAATTTTGTAAGCTTCACGAAAGTAAAACAAGAGATATGCACATTTCCCAAGCAACGTTAAGCTGCACTAGGTTATGTATAGTTTTTCTTTCGAATTTTACGTCTTCTAATTAATCTTCAATGAAGGAACCGCTTTACCCCCGTGACCCCTTTAGTGGAGCATGCGGACAGAAAATTATGATGGTGAACGAACAATAATACGTTCCCTTCCCCTGACTGCAGACAACATTGAACAATGTCTAAAAAGCATTAAGTTGGACAGAAAAGTCTCAGGATTTGTCACATTTGCGCTCATCCAGATTTGAAAACAGCACGAACGTGTTGCGTGACCTAAAAGAAATAATTTGTAAAGCTAGCTGCTTAATGCAGCAGTTCATCGTTTGGTTTAACCTAAATGCGTTTAAATACTCAACCATTTTGTGTATTTTGCTGTTTAATTAAGAAACCCCTTCACAACATCGATGTCAAATTCCAGTAAAAACGCACGACTACCTAAACACAACTGCCTACAAGTTCCGAGACACACCAACACCTGAACTCCCCATTTCAACTGCACTGAGGCCCCATTCCAATCCGCACTCAATCCTATTCGTGTCCGCCATTCACTCGTTCACTCCTTTCCGAGCCAATTCAGTGTCCACTTACGCCAGAGCCATCATAATCGGCTCAGCCCACATCACTGCGAGCAGGGGCACATCACATCAACCAGACCGTTGTTCGTCGTGTGACTGGAGGCATCTGCATTCGTCTGCATTCGCCTGCATTCCCAGCCCATTGCAGCGTGGCTCGCGTTTCCCATGTTCCTCTGTTGTGTCATTTATAATTGCAAATCGCAAATTATGATATGCAGCAATTATATTTAATGATATCTGTCAGTGGGCACCTGATTTATGAATCCGAGGTGATCTTTCGTTTCACTCGCGATCGCACGGCCAGTCTCGACGCGACCACGCGATTTAAGGTGAAGCAAGATGCCACTGGTACTGGCACCTCCTTCAGCGGCGGCCTGCGTCTGCCGAGGTGAGGATGCAATGAAATATGATACGGTATAGCTGCCGGTTAGCCGGGTAAACGATACCAGGACGCAAAACCGACCGACGCCATCCCCAGACCCCTCCCGGTGGCTGCGAGTACGTCAGTTACTCGATGATTAAGTGAATTGTTCGATTAATTGGATTATGGATTCCGGTTTAATGGCAACAAGGTTGTAATTGGATTTTAATTCCTGGGAAACACGACGTGAATGTGGTTAACCACACCGACCCGGGGTGACTCCCGGGAACGGGGTCTCTGCTGCTGCTGCCACTGCCGCTGCTACTCCTGCTCTAGCCCCATGCGAGCCAATTAGTGAGATGCGATTTCAATGCCTGATCTTGCCACTCTGTGATGCGTTGCCGAAATCCGCCGATAGAGCGGGAGAGGGTTTTTGCTTCTTTTTTTTTTTTTGTTTGCATTTGTATTTCTGGGCCATGGCCATTTATCAATTTGACAGTTTCCTTTTTAATTTTCGTAAATCGCTTTTGGCTTCCATTTTTCGGCAACGGGCCGCGGATGCGGTTGCGGCCGCTGGCATGTGTTGTGTTCAGAGCGTGCCATGTGCCTTGTTATAGACATTCCCGAGAGGCTTTCGTTTGATGATGGCCGTCCTGTGTGCTGGCGCGGTGGTGAGGCCGGGATGACACAATGCGACGCATTTGCAGAATAAAGAAATTTATATTAGGACACATTTGAATGCCAAGCATCGGTAGTGGAATGTTGATGAGGATCACTTGATGTTGGCCTCGATAAGGAGTGATGAAGTGGTCGGTGGGTGCTGATTTGAGAATTGCTTAAGAACATGGAATCTAAGAGGGAAATTCGTTGTACAAGCTTTGGTAAACTTTGTTAGAAACAATTCTCAACAATCCATGAAAAATTGAGAAATAGGGATTGCTAAACAGCCTTGCAGGCTTGTACTTGCTTTGTTTATGTCAGTGTCGCTCATTCTATGTGAGAATAGAAGGACTAAAAGTAGTCATAACGATACATTTGAAGGCATGACAACGACTGCTTCCCCAGAGGGACTGTCTCACAAATTCGACATGATTGCATCAGATGATGTGGTTAGGCATATGAGTGCACTGACAAAGCGGGCCAAGTTTATAGAATCCGTTGCGTAACTTAAACAAATTGACAAATGCAGGTCACACGTGGAATCCATCATGGCAGATCAAGTAAACGAACTTTTAACGTTTTCATACTTTGACAGTATCTTTCCCGCCCAAATAATTTTATTCTGATGTTCAAATTTACGCGAGAGAAAAAAATCGAAACAATAAACGAAATTTGGATAAAAAAGCATCGGCGACGCATCTCCGTTTGTGTGAAATGCCATGAAACAGTTCCTTTCACCGGTGAGGCACAGATGAACTTCACATTTCCGGCAAACAAATCGAGTTCGTGAGTCGCATCCTGGTTTTTTTTGCATCGATGTCGAGTTATAACCTGCTCCGGCAAGTGACTGATTGTGTCTACTCGAAACTTCTTCGGGGTGTAGCAGTGATGTTTACGCGCTTCTTCGCATGGGCTAGCCTTCTTAGGCGCTGAAGATGTCGTTGAAACTCATGGCGCTATACAGCCCGTACAATTTGTGGTCGAATCTTCATCTCCAAATTCAATGCAGCTTAATCTCCGAACCTTTCTATCGAAAAGTCCAATGGCTTCGTCAGCTGCTCTTAAGATTGTCTCCGCTCCATAGATCAATATTGCGATGATAAAGTCAGCTTGGTCCTTCTCTATTCCATTGTCTCTTGCGCCCAAAGAGACAACAGTTGGCAAGAGATGAACGCGTAGATGCCAAGCTAGATGCCAAGTTCTGATGTTGTGCACATGTTTACTGCGGGGTCGAAGTAAGTCTTCAACTACCTTCAAAGTCGTTCTAGGTCGTTGTCTGCTGTGTGTCCACCCTTGAAGACAGCAGTACGCCTCATTGAGGGCTGGCTGTGTTCGAATAATCACGTCAATATCGTCCGCGCATATCAGCAATAGTACGAATGTCAAAACTATACATGGCGCTTTATAACGGGTGGTTAAATTTTAAGGGCCGATGTTGACTGTGAACCACACCTAAACGTCAAGTTTTTTTCTGCATTTCATTTGACATTTCTCAATTTCAGACTAATTCAATTTGAACCATTGAAAGATACACAATCTAGCGACGCGTTAAAGTTATTCAGGCTTATTATGAAAATGCGCGTTCAAATCAAAATGCATATCGTGCACTTCATGATTATTTCGGTCAATTTCAATTTCATCGTCCAAATGCGCGTACAATCGGAAATGTGCAAAAATTTGAGCAAACCGGGTCTGTAGGAGATGTGAAAACACCAGTGCATGCTCGTACAGCTCGTACTGCAGAAAATATTGCAGCTGTTCGCGATAGTGTGGTTGAAAAGCCGTCCAACTCAACTCGTCGTCGTGCCCAACAATTGCACCTCTCACGCTCGTCGTTGATGAACATTATGCATAAGGACTTGCATTTACACGCTTACAAGGTGCAATTGACTCAAGAACTAAAGCCTCTTGACCATTTCATGCGTCGTCAATGGTCAGAATGGTGGCAAGAAATGGCAACAGTGGATGATCAATTTTCGAAGAAAATCATCTTCAGTCATGAGGCACATTTTACCTCAGTGGATTCGTCAATAAGCACAATTGTCGCATTTGGGCGAATGGTAATCCAAGTGTAATTGTCGAAAGCACCCACAAAGAGTGACTGTTTGGTGCGGTTTATGGGCTGGCGGCATCATCGGGCCGTATTTTTTCCAAAATGAGGCCGGTCAGGCAGTTACTGTGAATGGTGTTCGCTATCGTGAAATGATAACGAACTTTTTATGGCCCGAATTGGAAGATGTGAATGTGGACGATATGTGGTTTCAACAGGGCGGTGCCACTTGCCACACAGCTAACGAAACAATGGCTCTTTTGCGCGACAAATTCAATGGTGGCGATGTCAATTGGCCGCCAAGATCATGTGATTTGACACCGTTGGATTTTTTTCTTTGGAGTTATTTGAAAGAAAAGGTGTACGTCGATAAGCAAGCAACAAATCAAGAGCTAAAGAATGAGATATTTCGGCACATTAACGGCGTAGAACCTCAATTATGCTTCAGCGTCATCGAAAATTTGGACCATCGGATGAAGGTGTGCCGCCGAGATCGCAGTATTACCATAATAAAAAGAAATGACAATAATTTCTTAAATAATTTGTGTTTTATTCAAAATCAACATCGGCCCTTAAAATTTAACCACCCGATACATCGTTCCTATTCACGCTGTCATATGCTGCTTTGAAATCACCGATATGGTGGTGAATGTCAACCAGTTTAAAACACCTACCGTTCTAGCTATAGTTGGTTGAGCACATTGTACATGCTATTGTTCTCTAAAGAATGGAGGGACACTACAGTTTTATGCCGACTCCACTTTTTTCAACTCTTTCGAAAGAGGTAGAGCCGTGAATTTTCTGTCGCTCATGTGAGTACAAATCAACGCGCATACTCACAACGCAATGGTGTGGCATACACTTGATAAAAAAAAACTGCTTTCAATATATGTATGTAAGCCATTTCATGAACTTCTCCTGCCCATGTCAAACAGAATCTCGTCTAAGACTATTTAACACCAAACATTCGCCACACAGCTTAACCTTGATGACTCAAACCGATCGATATACTGCGCCTCCAACCATATCAACGAACAATAATTTATTTGTACTAGCAAATAGCTTTGTTTACTTCACACACCACCGATGCAACCCACAAGCACACACCGCACACCGCAAGAGCGCACACAATGCACCTGCGTCCCCATGCGTGCGTTGCAGTGTTCCCTCAAAAGGTGTGATTATCACAAGCACTCTTCACAGATCACACTCCTAAGAGTCCAATAAACATGACCAGTAGCCCAATGGAAGCTGTTAAATGGAATTTCATTCCATTGCCTCGGCAAGGCTCCTTAAAAGATTCTGATAAGACCTCGCCATGCACACCGTGCACACTCTCGCCAAGAATAAGAACTTAATCTCCAGTGGATCGCCCACCGATCGTCCCATCCGCCGAACGAAACCAACCAGCCGCAGTGCACAACAAGACAGGCTACCTCTACCCGGCCAATATATTTAACCCAACTAATGGCCTCTGAAATGAGGTACACTCCTTCGGCCTACCACTTGCGGCGCGAATTCTTGTGAATGAAGTCGAACTCGCCACTCGCAGGCTCCGGAGTCCGGAGTGCAAGCCGGAGTCAGAGCCAAAAGGAAACAAAAGCGAAAAACGCACGCAAACGGCACACAAACGGATAAAAGAAGTGACGAAGAAGATAAAAGGATTAATCGGTGACATGGACAATGGATTTCATCGCGGGATCCAATTTAATAAAAAGATATCGCGCAGTTAAACATATTGTAATTGGATGAATATATGAGCGGAACGGGTTCTTGAAAACGTTGCGCGCCGCACGGTGGGGCTGGCAGCAGCGATCGGCGATCGGCGACCGGCGAACGGCAGTCGGTGATGTTCCCCTTTCGGTCGTCCATTCATACGATAATTTGCTATGGCATTCCGAGTGTATGTCGTTTTATCCCGCATGTCAATCAACTACCTAATTATTCTTTTGGGGATAGAATGCAAAGATAATTGGGAGGAGAGCCGATTGAAAGGATATCAATTCCAATATAATAAAAATAATTGCCTCTGGTCGGCTCTTGGGGCCTGCTGAGGGAGCGGCTTGGTGTGGATGGAGAGCTGGCCGTGGTCGGGTGGAAGTCACCGCGCACAATGGGCCCCATCGTCGGCTTCGACATGCCATAACTTGCGGTACCGGGGCGGAGACGGATTTCAATATTGTCATTTGTCTGTCTGCGGCTCATCATCAAGATGATCGGGTGCGCTGCAGCTGCTTTGGGGGCATCTTGTGACGCGACTAGACCTTCGCCTATCAATCAAACTGAGTCCTGACACAGATCGCTCATATTAGGGGAGTTCTATGGGGAGCTGGGCAAATTGGATTGGAGTCTATTTACGGTTTGACTGCTGAAAGGGAAGATAGTTTTGAAGGAGATCTGCCAGCGCTATGACACTTGAGATGAGGACGAACCAGGAAATGGGGAATCGTTGTGAAATGGGGACAAACACTGTGATGTTTTGTAACTTTTGCACAGATTCAAAGCAGAAGACAGGTCATTAAGATGATTAACGTATGAGCGTACAGCAATTAAGGCCGTAGTCTCAGCATCAGAAGAATAGGGAAAAGAATCCCTATACCACGTGAAGAAGAAGGACGTTCAGTGTGTCTTTAAGGGGTGAACTCGTAGCCAACAGGTGCGAAAGTGGGACTGTTCATAACGTCAGCAATGAACTCCACGGTGGCCGAAACTCGAACGAACATCCGATGAACGGTAACCATATGATTTCTCATGAGAATCAGCCTACTAGGTGGAGAGGGCATTTCCATACTGTCTTAAACCACTTCAATGATGACGGTATGATTTCAAACGTGCTGAAACAATCCGATACATCTGTCGTTTATTGACTTGAAAAAGGCTTTCGATAGAACCTGCGTCAGTATTACGCAGGAGAGTCATTCCGAATAAAAACGGAAACCTATTATAGAGCCGAAATGCGAGAGTGTCAAGTGTCACCTCTTACACAATGGTCAGACGTCAGGGGAATTTGAGGTTCAAAGTGAAGTTTGCCAAGGCTGCTTACTGATGCCACTATTGTTTGTAGTAACTTACTTCATAAAGGGTGGTCCAACGAAAACGAACGATGATAATTGTAAATAAAGTTTTCTGAGAATTATCTTAATATTTTTTACAATGATAGAAGAATCTATGGCAATTATGTCTGAAACAAAATATCGGTCAAGTGCTCGCCACGGCTTCGGTGGTATACCTCTATCCAATGGTCCATATTTAAAATGAATCTGAGACATAATTGGAGTTCAATGTGGTTCAAGTGTCGAAGTATCTCATCCTTTAGCTCATGAATTGTTCTTGGCTGATTGACGTACACTTTTTCTTTTAAATATCCCCGAAGAAAGACTGAGTCAAATCACATGATCGGCGGCGACCAATTAACATCGCCACGACGTGAGATAACACCGCCCTTGAATTTCTCCCGCATAAGAGTCATTGTTTTGTTGGCTGTGTGGCAAGTGGCACCATCCTGTTGGAAGCACATATCGTCCAGGTGCAAATCCTGAAAATTTCTGGCCACAAGAAGTCTGTGATCATCTTGCGATGGCGAACACCATTCACGGTAACTGCTTGGCCGACTTTATTTACGAAGAATTAAAGTCCGATGACGCCGCTAGTCCATAAACCGCACCAAACAGGCACTCTTGTGTCGCACAGGTGTTTTCACATTTCCGACAGATCCGGTTTGCTGAAATTTTTGCACAATTCTACCGATTGTGGACACATTTGGTCGATTATGCTGACCAAAAAAATCACGAAGTGCACGAAATGCTTTTTGATTTGAACGCCCATTTTGGTAAAAGGCTTCAACAATCTTAACGCGCTGCTCAATTGTGTACCTCTCATTGTTGAATTTGTCAAAGACTGAAACAAAGAATTAAGTTGGCCACCACATTTCGAGGCCATTGTTGTAAGTGACTTCGATCGTACAGAGGCTTTCTTTGTCAGTTTAAGGAAGCATTTAACGACTCCAACATTAAAAAAAATATATATAGCTTTGGTGTGCACTCAAAACTCAGGGCTTACTGTTGACTGAATCTATTCAGTTTGTAAATAAAATTCGTCCAATGAACTCCGAATTGCGAGAAGTACTCCCACGGAAACGTGGTGGCCCGTGGCGTTGTGGGTATGTGCGTCGACTGCTACGCACTTGGACCTACTTGTCTAGGTTCGATTCCTGCTACGACAAGAAATGCTTTTCACGGCCCCACCTCTTTCTAGTCACTGACAATGCTCAAAGAGTATAACTGTCTAGAAAAAGCTTCTCAAACTTGGCCGCTCGGAGTCGGCATAAAACTCTAGGTCCCTTCCACTAGTGATGGAACAATAACACACACAACACGATTGGTTGCTGAAAAGCTAGGCCCTGGCCCTTTAGGAGTTGTAGCGCCACCCATCTTATTATTATATTACGCATGCATGTCTCTACTCATTACATACAAACTGACATTTTGTGAAATCCTCACCTTCCATTCTTTTTTTAGAGGTTTTCACCTAATCCGTCAAAGCATTCATCTTCCGAAACAGTATTCTACATTTTTGCACACTCAAAGTCTGCAAGTGTTTACTCAATACAAAGCAACATAACTATACAAAATCTCTGCACACAACACCAACTGCAAAGTCAGATCCACAACGAATTCGGTTACGGGCAAAACAGAGTTCGACATTATTGAACTATTAACGATAGCAAACAGACTACTTTTTTGCGAGTGCTGGCATTGCCCGCTCTTCTATTGCCTGAAGTTGCTCATTCATGCAAATACAAAAGTTTTATTTATCAATAAACTTCGTTGCTGAAGACAATTTTTTTAGAAAAAAAAGCGGATCTTCCGCCTTCTTTTCTAAGGTCCATTCATCGAAACGTAGCCGTAGCCGACTTCATTTCTTGCACGGGCAGTATTTTGTAAGTTTTCAAGCCTAGTTAGTGTAACTGTCAGTCCCATCATGCCAATCATTCAATTCCCCACGGGATAATGAATAGGTTTGACTGATGATATTGTTTTCTATTCAGTACGATTTGGTTCTCTGTTTTCTTGTAGAAATTATCAACTTAGACAAGTCGTTTCTTAAAGGTGTCGCCGCAAAGATCAGGTCTTTACAGATTATTACAACCGCAGAAGCTCCAACTCAGGTACCCTGAACGAAGAGGAAGGGATGGACATGACCAGTTCCACAGAACAAAAACATGCCACTCCTTTCCATGGTGCAACGAACTAATAATTTTTTTCACATTTTTTCATAACCCTTCAGGAAACGATGAATGAAATCAGGTCCTAGGGCAAAACATTCCATAACTCTTCACTGCCTGCGTAGTCCTGTGAACATTCATGGGAATTCCGCTTCAGACATAATCAGAAACTAGTTACACACAAACTGAAGCTCATCTCTGGCTATCCGAACGACGGTGCTTATCCAACTCGTTCTTCTCATCACGTACATCCATCACCTCTTGCCATTTTCCCATGGCCACTGCCCGTCGACTCATTACAAAAATTACAACATCGTAGCAATAAATTTTCCACTTATTAACAAAAAAAAAAACCGGCAAACAGAGCTGCGAACAGAAGTGGAACACCAGGAGGAAGCCGGAAAAAAATTCCGACCGTTCAAGCCCGACCAATCGTTTTGCAATAAATTATTGGGCCCCAGTTCAACCTCGAATCCAGCTCGAGTCCCCCCCTCTCTCGGCAGCTTCTCACATCTCCAACTGACACACATTACCCCCAGCCACACAATCGCCCGGTGAAACCGCGAAAACCAGGACACATCCCCGCCTCAGTTGGTTGAGTTGAGGTTGAATTTCCTGCCAACGCACAATAAAAGCGCCCCAGAGACGAGGCTCTGCCGCGGGTTGGTCAGATCTCTGACAGTCGCAGAAACGGAGTGAAGACATTTTCATTTCCAGCTACATAGCATCGAGCGACAACCAGTGCACACACAAGCTGGAATTAATTAAAGTCACTCCGATCATTAATAAATTTCTAATTAGAGGGAGATAACTTACTCGCTCCGGCCGCGACCTGACGGAGGAGGACCGGCCAGTAGCCCGTAGCGGGAGAATTTACGACGGCCAACAATGGGAAGTCGCAGCTGCGCGCGCGCACAATTGTGCTGACATCTACCAGTCGAACGGCGAACAGAGAATCGAATCCAGTGCGTAATGGCGTGGTGTGCCGAAAGGAGGGGAATGCGGTCCCGATTATTATTGATTTGATTTCATTAAGACAACGTTTTATGCACTCGGGCGACGTGTTGTGACTCCGTAACACGGATTCAGCGATGTCACAACATACAGCCCCGCGGCCGTGTTGCGGTTCGCAATTTATTCCTAGACACACAGCGGCAACACTGATTGGCGGCGAGAAGAGGATGAGGATGTTCGCGCTTCTGACGCCCGGCTCGGACTGTGGCGTTTGGACCGGTTTTGATGGTTCGCGCTTAATGATTGAATAATTATCAACAATTGACGGTGTTGTGTCGAGTTGGACGCTTTAAATTCATAAAATACAATTAGGCCTTCGATTTGTCATTAATTTGGAATTTTAAATGATGCCATCGGCTGGTCTTCGCGATGGGAAGCTGTGCGTGTCGCGGCCTTGTATGGTGTGGACAGCACTGCGCCGGAATGGCGTACATGTTGATTAATTAGGAAACTCTTCAACTTGGAACTGTTTCTTAATTTTTTTTCGTTACGGTCCAGGTGTAGTGCCACTGGGAATGTCAAGTGCTAGTGCAATCAGAATATCTGACTCGAATTTTTAAATAAATTTTGTAAAGACAAGGATGAAATTGGAGCTCAGCAATTTCTAAGAGGTTACATCGGGTTAAGAGACAATTTTAAGGATTCAACGACGTTTTAGGCCACATTAAACAAACATCTGAACTTGACCTACTTGAAAATTTGAAAAAAATTAAATGCTTACGGCTATGGACTTATAGTCACCAAATTATGTTTGCTGTTAAAATCAATTACACTCTCGGGGCCTTACACCTAAATCACTGACACACTAGGAGGCAGAAATTAAGCCTTTTTCAAGTTTCTGATGCTTTTTCTAATGAATATGGAAATTATTGCTCAGATTATAGTGGATTCTTTTCGAGTAATCACGGTTTCAAGTAAATCTAATTTAATTCCTTGTTCTACAAAATTTGGAAACAATTTCATTGTATTTTGACAAGAACCGCCCTATAGTCTACATCCCGGATACACAGTACGGATTCCAGGAAAAACATTCGACGCTACATCCTCTAATGAAGTTCCACCACGATGTTGCTGCTCTGAACAAAAACAAAGTCACCGTTGCCTGCTTCCTAGACTTGGAAAAGATCTTCGACACGTACTGGATAGAGGGACTCATCTACCAGCTTAATCAGATAGGATTCCACTCCAACCACATCAAAATAGTCTATAGCTTTCTGCATTCCAGAAGATTCTACGTTCAAGTGGAAGGCAGACAATCAACTGAGCGGAGCACCAAGGCAGGACTTGTGCAACAGTAGAAGCTCTTCACATCTACACGGCAGATCAACCTCCTCCAACCAACACAGTGAGCTGTTGTCTATTCGCAGATGACTCACTGACTTATGCCAGCTCGAAGTCACCACTGATCGCCAGGCGAAGGGTCGACATCCAGACAGCGAAACTACTACACCAAATGGGGTGTTCGCATCAAAGCTGAAAAATCGATACTTATGTGCTTAAGAAGACCATCCCGAGGTGGATGCAGACCAGCAGCTAAATGTCGGAGCATTAAGATAGTGTTCCCTAACGGTACGGAAATAACAACAGACAAGGAGATCAAGTATTTTGGCGTTAATTTCACGGAAAGGCTGAAGTTTAACCGCCACTCGAAACTGATCCTTAAGAAGGCCAACCTAGGCTTCCATCGATCTATCTTGTGATGCATAAACGAAATGGATTAAGCCAGAGGACAAAGCTGCTACTCTACAAGCAGCTAATACTGCCCATTTTAACGTATGACTTCCCAAGATGAAACACCATATCTAAGACCAGCATGGAGAAGCTCGCAATTTTCGAAAAGAAAATACTGCGAATATGTACAGGTCTCACCCTCGACAGGGACCGACGAAAGCACCACAGCAACGAGAAGCCCTTACAACAGTACATGGTGACACTGTTTAGAAACCAGCTTCTAAACATCAACAATCATCCTAACGAGGCAATCAGGAACCTGAGAAACATCATCCCCGGACAACACTACCTCATCATCATCATCATCTTCTGACCCGCATGATCCACTAAAGGGGTCGCGGGAGTAAACCACGCACGAGAGATCTCCAGGCAACTCGATCCTCCGCCATCGACTCTAATTCATCAGGAGCAATGCCCAAGCGTAACCTGGTGAGTTTTTGGACTTGGTCCAACAACCTCGTCCTGGGTCTGCCAAGCGGTCGCCTACCTGATGGAATCGCATTCAACGCCCGCCTCGGAAGTCGTGATGATGGGGACATTCGTGCCACGTGACCAAACGACCGAAGCATATGCCTTTCCGTTCGAAGAAGCAGCTGCTCAATTTTGAGTTCCTCGCGCATTGCCGTGTTTCTCACCCTATCCCGGCGAGTAATTCCCACAACAGCACGAAGAAATCTCATCTCAGCAGCTTGCCTCAACTCTTCAACGCGCTAAATCTGCTATGCGAGCAGAACTTCCCAACGACATCTAACATCCAGCTGCATGGCTTCTAGCAGACATCGACGCTAAATCGGCTACCACACCACCACCCCATCCTAAAAGGACCAACATGGACACACGGACTTGAACAAACCGATGTAAGCACTGGACATTGTAGGATATAAACATACATACATGATGTAAACACTAAACCGATATTGGAATTAAACAGTGTACACCAGTCTTTGAATCCGAGCCGACTGGTTCGAGAAGGAGAGGAAGACCGAATCTCCGGTATAAAGACCAAGTAATCGCGGATGCAAGACAGTTTGGTCTTGATGACTGGAAGCAGCGTGTCCAGGACCGTCAACGATGGAAGGCAGCAATTGCTCAGGCTCGGACCCTTCATAGGTCGCCGGCCTGATAAGTAAGTAAGTACACCAGTTGAGCCCCTACTGTTGAGCCAAAACCCTAACTCTTAGTATTAAGCCTAGTTCTAATCTCAAATTGTAAAGCATAATTTTTTGTGTTCATAATAAGTGTTTAAATCGCTTAATCGCTCTATAGTCTATAGCTCTTCTCTATAACCCTGTAGTCGTAGTGGCGTAGATGTACATCGACTCTTAGGTTCAGGCTCTTAGGTACTGAGTTCAATCTCTGACAAGTATACCTTTTCGCCGATGATGATCCAGAGTCCAGCTAACTGAAGGAAAAATGCTCATCGTATAGTCCTGAGAATATACACTGTCCAGGGCGCGTCGCAAATCTCTACAAAATTTAGCTCAAAGTGACAGGCCCATATTACGTTAACATTATAAGGGAAAATCCAACATTTTCTACTTCAAAAATGTTTTTGAGATGTTTTGAAGGATGACTAATGGGTGGTTTTCTGTGTTATGTAATGTAGATGTGTTAAAGTGGACACTGATTGACCTGATTGAGCACATTTGGACGTCGTACGTCTTTTTGGGAACGTTTAAAGAATGAATTGGAGAAAATGCCAAGTAGCACACAAAAAAAAAAAAATAGTTTTGAGCATGAGCATGGCTCTTTGCTGCAGTGATAAATTGTAAATGAGAAGCCACCAGATGTTAAATTACATTTCACATTAAGCTCAATACTCCAGTATCCATCTGCTTTTTTTACATTTTTTTAGAATTTGTAATGTATTTTTTTCTTTTAATTGGCATTTTTGCTATAATGGTTATAAATGATGTTTTTTTTAGAGGTATAGAACTTTGAAATGGAATAAAACAAAGACGATTTTTTAAATTGACATGAAATCTATTTTATTCGAAAGATAATCTTCAGGCATTATAATTTAAATATCATTTATGGCATATGACAGCCAATGCACGGGTCTGTAACGCGGCTGGCTCGGAAGTAATCTAACCTGGAGGTCTAATTTTCGATGATTTTTTCCAACAGTTGTGATCGTATATCGGCAATAACGCCGCGAATGTTGTCCTCCAACTGATCAATCGTTTCGGGCTTATCGGCGTAGACTGGCGACTTCACATATCGCCATAGAAAATAGTCAAGCGGCGTTAAATCGCACGATCTTGGAGGCCAATACTCATGTCAGCAAGGTGAAACTAGGCGGTTACCAAACGTTTCCTTCAATAAATCAATTGTGGCACGAGCTGTGTGACATGTTGCGTCGTCTTGTTGAAACCACAGCTCCTGCACATCATGGTTGTTCAATTGATGAACGAAAAAGTCAGTTATCATTCTGGCCAACATCGATTATAAAGCAGTACGGACCATAAAGCACATTCAAACTGGAGATTGAATCAAAAACTGTATCAGTCAGTTTTTGTGGATGTAACGGTGTCTCAACATTCACTTGGGGATTTATTTTCCTCTGGTACAACCCACGCCTTGCTATGCCAACTATGTTATGCTAACCAACAAATGCCAAACCGAACTAAAAACAAATCACTTGACACTTGACAGTCGCCAGTTAAATTAGTGTTGCCAACTTTAAGGAACAGCCTCTAAAAGGAACAGCCTGTATGACTAAATTTCCTTTCAACTGTACTAAAAACTGTAACGATGATATTTTTTTATCGAAATTCTATTATAAAAATTAGTGCAATAGCAATAGCTTAGACATTGTTCTAAGAACTGTTTCGTTATTTATTCTGCCTGATGGAGGGCAAAAGTAGCTGATTGCTCCTAACCTGGACGGATGCCAGCAACGATTCTTGTTGATTTTCAGACCTAGTTCATATGCAGCCACGCCGCAGAGCACCTTGAACATTTGTTATGAGGAGCACCAATATATGGAGCTATCTTCCTGGGAAAGAGGGTGCATATATATATCTACATCCAATCCAATCAATTCGTCCACATGAAACGATTTTTTATGCAAGAGCAAACTGCTTTGGAGCATCGGATGGACATACAGCTACTAGACGGTACGAAAAAGGACTACGATTAGCGAATGTGCTTCTAGAATGTAATAACGCTCTACACGAGTTGAAACGGTCCATAGGCAGTTTCCAAAGCCATATGTGCATCTCTGAGCACACACCGGAGATTGCCAACAAAGCCAGGGCCAATCAAACTCCCTCATAAGCCAAGTCCCAAAAAAATAATGGAATTTTAGGCTATCCAATGCTGGGACCCGGCCTTCGCGTTCTACCTCTAAGCAGGGCTTCGTCTTCTAATTTTTCTCCTACAGCGTATTCGTAGAGATTCGCCCAGTCCACAGTCTTCTCGAGATTGTCAGCTTTTTCTTGGATGCCAGTGTCGCCTGGTAGCCAGCATAGGGTCCCCGTGTTCACCAAGGATATCTCACTGACGCTTTGTCTACATAACCTGACGAGCTTCGATGTCAGAATGTCCGATGTAATGGCCTTTTTGGGGCTTGGCTATCAGAATGGTGATCGATTTGTCGGTTACTCTCAACAGGTGTCTCTAGTGTACTGCAGCCACTTCAGCTTGAAGGCCGTTGCAGTCATCTCTTAGGGATCTCAGAGATTTCTCGCAGTAGTCACAGAAGACCGTCGCTCCTCTACCCGTCTTTGAGCAGTCAGTGTACAGTCCCCTTCTGCTATTATCAAAATGATGGAAGCTTTGCTCCGGAGCTAGGGTTGGTGATGAGTAGTCTGTTTGTCTTATGATATACGCTGCGGCTCAAGTTCCTGGTATGGCAGCGTGACTATTCGTTAACGACAGCTTCCTTCTAATCTCATTGCCCCTCAGAACAGAATCGACCTAACCACTACCAGACTCCAGTTAGCCTACAAGTTCCGGATATAAATCAAGTTCCCGATGCATGCTTTCCATGCGGCCGACCGGCTGTTCTTTCCTCATTTCATCGTGAATCAAGGAACTACGCCCGTTCTCCGTTCGATACTCCTGCTAATTGGTGCATCACACTCCCCTTGCGCAACCCAGACACCGAGCAGTAAATTCTCCACCACTCCCAGATGCATGTCTACTAACGGTTTTCATAAATCTCGTCACCCCATTAAAGTCGCGGTTTTCCTTATTAAATTTTCACTAAAATCTTCAAAGCCTCACCACAAAGCATCTTCCGGTGTTAAACTTTTCATTCCACTCACGGGAACACCCCAACACCAAAAAACAACAAACACAAGAATGGAGAACAGAAAAAAACTCATCCCCGCCCCGGTCGTTTTAAGTGACACAACAGAGCGAACGCAAAGAGACACGCCAACAGCGAGGGACTAACGCAAGGCCAATTCCAAGAGTGTCGCTTCCATTAACCACAAAATTTATTGCTCCCGACAGGATGAGCGAACATCTTAATATGCACACTAAACGCTTCTGCTGATGATCGTCATCATCACCGTCACAGTGTCACACCGTGCGGCGTGCAGCAGCCAGATGCTGTTCCCGCGGCATTGTCAGCCACCCAGTCAGGCAGTCTCGCCCCGCCGCCAGCCAGCCAGCCAGCCAGCTAGCAGTGCACTTGAGAATGCATTAGGGACGAGGTCGGAGTGCACCAGCAAATCCATATAAATAAAAATCTCATCCTCGGGAAAGTCAATAAATTAAGTGGCAAACACAGCGAGGTGATCCGCGGCTCCTTCATCATTGTGCTCCTCCGTTGCGGCGGTGCCGGCACACCCTCTTCACTTCACACAGGGAACTGCACGCTGCTCGCTACTCGATCGCATCGCAGGCGAGCTAATAGAACTATTAAGATCCTATTAAGCGATGCGCGGCACTTCGCCTCCCTCCGCGGTGTCGTCGTCGTTGCCATCGACTCCAGCACCGCCTCAGCTGTTAAATAGTGCATCACGGATTATTAATTGCTTCTATTTTGCTTCAAACGATCGACAGGGACGGGGGTGCGCTTTGCGCTCCTCCCTCTCCGGTTTGTGCTCGTCGGCGGTCTCGTGTGTGAAGGCGCTACAGGGCCGTCGGGTGAATTTACGGCTCGCTAAAGCGCCATTCAGCGCCGCGCCGTGATCCATGAATCTTTGTCTTTTCGGGTTCCCCGACCCGGCTCACTTCAGTGTTTTGGTGTGTTTAACAAACATGTTCTTGTGTAGCGGCCCCATCCCCTGTGTGTGAAAATGCGCCTCTGACAGTTTGGCTTATGTGTCAATTTCGGCGCTGCCGCTGGGAGGTAGACGCAGCGCTTTCTGGTGGTGGGCCCCTCCGTTCGCGTTCCCGTTTCGGGGGGATAATTAATGGGACGCACTTAATTCGGAGGCGTGCGGTATTTCGTTTAGTAATTAAGGGAGATCATATTTTATGCTGGCAGGACATTGAGGGATTTGATTAATTTACTTTGTTGTTTGGCGTTGCGCAGTGTTTTTGGGACGTTTATCAGTCGCTTGTGCATAGATGGATGGAATTTTTAATTGACTGTGGGACGTGGAATCCGCTCGGTTGATGCTGCGCTGGGCGCTGGGCTTGTTGGGGATCCTTGAAACGCGAGCGGCAGCAACGAGTTGAACTGTGCACTGTTTGTGGATCTGGTGTTCTTTTGGGATGGAATTATGACAAGATTGATTGTTGCGTGTTGACTGTCGGTTTTGGAAATGCGGAAGTGGCAGTTTTGTCTGCTACCGACTGGTGAGGGAGTTTTCGAGGAGGTCGACAGTCTGTGTGAGGGCAAGAGGTATTGTATTTTTTTTTGATTTATCATTAGTTGGAGTCTGTGAAATATCGCTGTTGCATTCGATCAATTTGACATTTTATTTCTAATTTATTCCGGGTGGAGAAGACTCATTGTTTTAATTCTAATTAAAAGACTGACTAACACTGATAGTTCTCAGTTGGGTCAGTATCAGTGAAGAATCCAATGAAGTTGTACAAGGTTCTGAACGCCTCATTTGGCGTTTTATTTAAAGCTCACCAACTGGAGATCCAAGCACAGTCGATGGCTTCAATGAACTCCTTCTCAGAATAAAATGTGATGGACCGCCAGATCAGGTCTAGGCTGTTAGCAATACTAATTGCACCGACATCGCACAATCCAGGTAATTAAGCATATTTTTAGATGGTTACACAATATTCGGTACGAGGTGGTCATAAAGTCAATGAAATTTAATAGATCGCCAATAAAGTGGTCTTGGACATGGGGAAAATTCAATTGCCATCTGGTGTCCGGTGTGTGATTTATCATCGACTACCGGATACCCGAACTACGCCAACAAAAGGGAACTAAGCTAAATTATTCGCCGAAAAAAAAAAATTAAATAAATAACATAAACAATAGTGGGCCTAGGACAGATCATTGGGGTACGCCCGTAAATACTGGTAAACTCGCGGACCTCTTATTCGCATAGAATACAATTTGTGTTCGTCCTTCCTTGCTGATATGAGATCGGAGTTTTCACATATATTCGTCAAAGGCAAGGTAGATAGGTTGACTGCATGACTGATTTGGAAGTCACTTAGAGTGTCCAAGTCCATTGTGCTGTCACGTTCGGATTTGTGTCCAAAACCCATTTACCCTTTGACCTTGTAGTTATTCCCTCTTGAGATTTGTTGGCCATATTTCGGCCCCTATTATATCCATTTAGAGGCTTTAAGAAATTTGAATTAGAGGGTGGTTAAATTTTAAGGGCCGATGTTGATTTTGAATAAAACACAAATTATTTAGGAAATTACTGTCATTTCTTTTTTTTATGATAATATTGGTATGGTTCAATTGTGTATGGAATAAAATATCGGCCAAATGGCCGCCGTGACCTCGGCGGCACACCTCCATTCGATGGTCCGAATTTTCGATGACGCTGAAGCATAATCGAGGTTCTTTGCCGTTAATGTGCATCCTTTAGCTCTTGAATTGTTGCTGGCTTATTGACGTACACCTTTTCTTTCAAATAACTCCAAAGAAAAAAATCCAACGGTGTCAAATCACATGACAATCACATCGCCACCACGTGAGATAACACGGCCACTGAATTTGTCGCGCAAAAGAGTCATTGTTTCGTTGGCTGTGTGGCAAGTGGAACCATCCTATGGGAAGCACATATCGTCCAGATCCATGTCCTCAATTTCTGGCCACAATAAGTCCATTATCATCTCGCTATAGCGAACACCATTCACGGTAACTGCCTCGGCCAGGCATTTCATTTTCGGAGAAGTACAGCCCGATGACGACCCCATCCCATAAGCCGCAGGACGAACTGTGTGAGCATGCACAGGTGTTTTCACATTTCCTACAGACCTCGTTTGTTTGTTTGTTTTTTTTGGACACAAATTGGTTGATAATGCTGACCGAAAAAATCACGAAGTGCACGATATGCATTTTGATTTGAACGCCCATTTTCATAATAAGCCTGAATAACTGTAACGCGTTGCTCGATTGTGTATCTTTCCATGGTTCAAATTGAGTTAGTCTGAAATTGAGAAATGTCAAATGAAATGCAGAAAAAAACTTGACGTTTAGGTGTGGTTCACATTCAACATCGGCCCTTAAAATTTAACCACCCGTTATATCCTTTGGATCAATGTTACTCAGATCCTCAAGCTGGTTGAAGTAGTACTCGCCTAGTAGTGCTCTTCTTGTTTCCGCAAATGCAGGGCTTGTTCCGAGGTAGTGTAATATTGTTTCCTCTTCTTCTTCATCCATGCAGCTTCTGCTGAAGTCGTTATAAGATTCCCCAAGTCTTCTGGCATGGTTGCCTATAAGACCAGTGGCCAGTTAGCACCCCTATTACTCTACTGACAACCTTCCTGCCTAACTTTAGGAGGTAATGAGTCCTTCCTTGATTTAGTATAGGCCAGATCGCTTTCGATATCCTACAAGTGTCAAGTTCCGGCCATTTGCGGTTGGTATCGTTTTTCGCAATCGTCATCGATCGCGATTTTATTGTTTTCAGTGGTTAATGGGTCTACTGATCTACTGCCTTTTGCATACCCGAGACCATTTTTTTGCTAGTTCATCAGCTCTTTCATTGCTCGGAATACCCTTGTTCCCCGGGAACCAGCATAGGGTAAGATTGCAACTGGCCGCTACTTCCCCTAGAGACAGACGTCAGATTTGTACCATCTTCGAGTTTATTGATGGTGTGTCCAGAAGTTTTAATGGCCGCTTGACTATCTATGTATAAAGCAATAGATCTCCCGTCTATTGAGCTCATTGATAGTCGGATGGCTGCCTTTTGAGCAGCTGTTACTTCGGTTTGGTATATACTACAGTGGTTCGGTAGTCGGATTGCATCGGAGATCTCTGGTAAACTGGCGTAAATGCCTGATCCCGTGCATTCTTCCGATCTTAAGTCTTGACCCGTCAGTGTAGATTTCCTATGCAGTTGGGCTACAGACTTTGTCTTCGTTTCTTTCTTCTCTTGTGGGGATTAAAGTTTTCTGTTTCATGTCAGATTATCTGTATCGTCAAAGGCAAATTGATTCCTTAGCTTATGCAGTAAAACGGAACGGTACGGTAAATTTCTTCCAAATATAGCACTTTTCGGTGGGATTTTTGATAACTAAGATTGTTTATGTTTTATATGTGGATACATAATTTTGCGAAAAATCGATATACGGTCCCGCCTGCGAGGAAGGCGAATGGTAGAGAAGACATAACCGCGAACTCTACGAGCTATAACAGGATGTGGATGTAGTCCGGAAGGCAAAAAAGTAGTCTTATAAAAGAGGTGGAAAGTTGGTCGAAAAAAAAAAAGATGTGGCTGTGAAGTATGGTGCTTCGGCAAGTACAGTGGCAACCTTTTTCAAAAATAAAGAAACAATTGTCCCCGCAATCGAAAATTGTGGTGCAAGTGAAAGTTCCAAGAGACTTAAAAAACTAACGATTTTTTTGTGTGGCAAGTGGTGGTTCTCATTCTCGTAATTCTAATTACATTACTAAGTCTGTATTATGCGCCAACTAATGCGTTTAAAATGAAAGAATTTCAGAAATTATGTTTTTGATTCATACTGTGACTCGCCGGTCAAGGACTATTTCGCATGAAGCTGAAAGTAAGTTGAAATGTGGCACTGATCGTTTCCTCCTTTATTCATAGGCACGCGATTTACTGCAGAAAAATGTTAACCGGGACAAATCTGACGATGTTCAGTACACGTTGCCTACAAGTGGGATAAGGCCCAAGACCTGTAATCGCTCGTTCAAAAATAAATGTCATTCACACCCACATAGTCCAATTTGGACGGAAATAAATTGGTTATCCTCGAACGGTAGCGCACTCCGTTGATGGATGGTGGTGCATGCTGCATGACTGCGAATGCATTGCCATTAAGTTGACATCGTGTGAAGTGCCATATTCCATATTTGACAATCTTACTTGTTGAAGTACACTACACATAGCACAGTGTATGCTTAAGATAACGTTTTTAAATCGAAATCCGTAATTTTTCTACTAACTTCTAGGTCAGTCGTTTTATTAAGCACAAATCTCGAGCCAAAATGTACCAAGTTCATGTGTGCGAAAGCAGGATCAGTGTGAAACTGCATTATCGATTTGCACGCATTCTTCTGCACGATCCGGTAGACATTGGTGGCCTTTTCCGCAGACATTGCATTTCATTGGAGATTGCTCGAGAACAAGAAGTATTTGAAAAATGGAGATAACGTTGCGCCAGATTATGGTTTCGAAGAAATCCAACACCCACCCTATAGCCCAGACCTTGCCCCTAGTGATTATTTCCTGTTTCCGAATTTGAAAAAATGTCTTCGTGGAAAAAAGATTTTCGGATGAAGTCGGCAATAAATGGGTATTCTGTTTAACTAGAGATAAAACGCGAATTAATAATCACATTTATATGAAATTTTACAATTTATATATACAACCACAGTTTCACACCGATACCGAGAATATATTGAACGCCCCACGTAGGGTTCTAAGTCCTTGTACATCATAATGAGGGTATATAACTGGGAAAAGCAGTCCACATCCATGTGGTACGGCTAAAGAAAAAATCGTTGTAGTTGACTTTTCGTCCAAAATAAAACTCGAGAGTAAACTGAAGGCCATTAATGAAATTGCGAATATTCCGGTTGAAATGCTAATTCGAGAACGTTGTTTGCGAACACGGAAATGTCTTGTGATAGATCAACGATGGATGGTCTTAGCCAATTCGAATTTGAAGACATCCATTTTCGAACCCAACACGTAATCGAATTTTATCCACCGAACTTATACGGACTGAGCGACGGAGCAGAGCGTCGAACAATGTCTTCTTGTCGTTCTCACTTTACGAATCTTAGCAAGAGCGTATTAACCTCTTCAGCTCCTCATACAAACGCGTCTTTTAATAAGGACAACGTGGTATCACACAAGTCTTCGAGAAGATAGATGGGTTATGTCTGTTCTCCTTTTTAAGCCGAATTGTTCTGTTTAACTGTGTTACGATGAAAGGAGTCCATACCATGTCCAAGTGGTCTAGTCCAGCATCATCTGTGTGCTCTGAAAAAAATAACAATTCATGATATGTAAAGACACCATGATGGCTGAACCGTTTAACATTTTTCTGTTGGCTAGCAGGCCAGAAATACAGCCCTGTGAAGTGAAGCTTGCGTATTTGTCAAACACGCTGACATCTAATTGTCACTTAAAGTTGCAAATCGACATACATATGAGCAAATGATGACAGATTAGAAACATGTTCTACGTGCAACACCCCAAGAACGATCTGACCTAATCGAATTACATTTCAAATCGCAATTGTGGCTCTGGCTCCATGCATCATCGTCTAACTCTCAAGCATCTCCCCCAAATTGTCTAAAGTGTCGAGCACTTTTCCAACACCAACCGCGTCACCCTATCCATCGACAAATAACCCACTCACCTGCAATCCCCTTCCAATTCCTTCGCCAAGACTCCGCTACCTGTCTCTGATAGCTGATAAGAGAACAGCTCAAGCTTAGAATCAAAGCGCCCATTAACCAGAAAAATAAAACGAAAAAATGCTGAATACCTGACCAACATGATCCGACACTATCAGTTACACAAATCACGAATGTGCACCACAAACGACATCCACTATCCAATTACTCATAAATAATTAATCTTTAATTCACATTAATCTCATTACGAAATTGATTTATTGCCGCAATGCCATTCGCCGGCAGTCGGCTTAAGACTTAAGAGTCGGGCCGCGGAGGCAGCCGCAGAGCCGATGCCGCAGAGGTGGTCACTGTCGGAGCACTTGCACCTGGAGCAGAAACTGGAACTGGAACTGATTCGGTCCCATGCAAAGAGCCGTGCTGTCTCGAGAGACTGCACCGCCATGTGGGGAAGGGTGAGTCTGGGTGCTTTCACTTTGGGCCAACGGCCACAGCCAAACCGAGTGAGACTTCGAAGTGGAAAACCTTTTAATTAACTCCGCATCGGCGTCTTATCGCCGTTTTGTCTCTGCTGTCTGGTGTTGTCTCTGTGGATGCTGAACGGGGGCCTCGATTGGTTTTTCGGGGAGGTGTTCCATGCGATTGTGCACATTCGCGGCGCAATGCATTCCATGTACGTGCGGTTTAATTGATTCATTCCGAGCCGTTGTCGGCCTAATGTGCACTTTTACGGCCGTGCGAAAAATCATCGGGCTCCGACAAGTTGACAACCTAAATCACAATGTTATCGCTTTCGGTGATGTAAACTGCTGCCCATATCGGGGAATCGCTGAGACGTGTGTGAATGCTCGCTGCGCCATTCGCCGGTTTGGTTTGGCGATTTGTACTTGAGTTCAAATGGGGATATCGGTTGGATGCAGTCGATAGATGTACGTGTTTGAATGAAAGTCAAATGGAATGGACTGCAGTGCAGCGATGAGGATAAGGAAGGTTGCCATTGCGAGCAGGAGATGAAGACTAGGAGAGACAGTCATTTTCTCACTGAACCGAAGGAGAAGGAAGAAAATGTGGTCGACAAATGAGGTTACATTTTTGACAAAGAACCTAATTAGGTGCAAGTGTTTGTAGATGGAGTCAACTAACCAACCAAGACCTCAGCTGCTTTCTGGATAGATAGCAGCAACTGCGAGATTTGGAAGGCTTTCGAATCAACGGCTGGGCGGCACTTCATTTTCCTCGCTGAGTCAGTGCGACCATATTATTTATTCGTTATTTGGTCTTGTTCATGCCCCTGGAGGCACAATGATGGCCCAAAATGTGGTAAACTATAAGATGGCTTGTCTGATCTTGTATTGGTTTATTTTTACTTATTATACCCAACAAAACTTATTTCTTCACTTTGCCCAACGTCAGTCTTTCTACGTCGTGGCTACCTTCTATCTGTGATGGCCGATGTCAGCCTCGGTTAGATTGACAGTTTCTTTGTTTTTCGAACTAAGAAGCGTGTATTTAATTAAATTTCTGAAGCTTGCTTTACGTGTCCTTAGGTTGGGAAGGCAAGAGATTGAACTCTATTGCTGGCTAATTCCGATAGTAGACGACTACGCATGCCTCATTTTCTGTATTTCAACTTCACATTCTTTTTTTTTATAATTTGTGCGCGCTCAAAGTGTCCGGGGTCAAGACACAGCACGGGCCGAAGGTATAGAGGGAGAAAGGGAGAGGAGGTACCTGTGCACATTGGTCCTAAATATCTGCGGGTTGTAGTCTGTGGGAAATATAGGGCTGGGAAGAGCATTCCAAATTCGCGTAGTACGGCTGAAGAACGAGTCCCTAAATCTAACTGTGCGTACGAGAATGTAGGCTTAAGGATAAACTGATTAGCATACCTGGCGAGACGAGTATTGCGGGTGAATTCATGGAGAGGAGAAATGCGTTTGTTGAAAAAGCGATAAAATACGGACAAAGAAGAAACGGTACGTCGAGCGAGTCTAATTACTGCGTCTCCTATAAGTTTTATCGCTCGCTTTTGGATTCTATCTAGTAGATGCAGGGTGGTCTTTGGGGCACCAGACCAGATATAAGCGTTGTACTCAAGCTTGGGGCGGATATACGTAAATGAAAGCCAAATCAGAGGAGGTGAAATATTTCTTGCATCGATTAAGGAAACCTAAACATTTCGCAGCATTTTTGGCGACCTCAAATATGTGATCGTTCCAACTAAGTGTTGTGTTGATACACATACCAAGGATGAAAGCTTTCCAGTTTCATCGACACAAGCGCCATTCATGGATAATGGCTGATTAACAAGGGTTCGCTTGAGCGACAGCAGACAGCATTGAATTTTTGAAGCATTGAATTCCACTCTGTTGTTGTTTCCCCAGTTAATTATGCTGTCAAGATCGGAATTCAATGTGCTTGACATACGCTGCCGTTCCAATTCTACGGCCGATGGACAGGGTCGTGGGTCTCGGAATGAGTATGAAAAGCTGAGGGTTCTGTCATCAGCGAAGGAATGGATTGGATTAGAAGTAGCAGACAAGAGATCATTAATAAAAATGAGAAAGAGTGTCGGAGACAGAACAGAGCCTTGGGGTACACCAGCATTTATTTGATGGATATCAGACTTGAACCCATCCAAAACAACTTGAATTGAACGGTTCGAAAGGTAATTTCTAATCCATAGAAGAAGAGATTCATCGATACCATATGCACGCATTTTCGACAAAAGAGCTTGATGCCAAACTCTGTCAAATGCATTGTGAAGTGCAACGATCTTGTTTTCGCCTGCATTATGTAAAGATTTGTTCCACTTTTCGGTGAGATAAGCTATCAGATCACCATTGGACCTGTTGCTACGGAAACCGTACTGCCGGTCATTAAGAAGCTTCCGCGATTCAAGATATTTCATAAGCTGACGATTTATCAGCGTTTCCATGACCTTAGAAAGAAGGGACTTAAGTGCTATGGGTTGGTACGAGGTGGGTGACGAAGATTCGCCCTATTTAGGGACGGGCTTGAGAAATGCTGTTTTCCATCTGCTCGGAAAGAGACCTAGAGAGTAGGATAGATGAAAAAGCTTACGCAATGGTTTTGCCAGCGCAGAAGAACACCTCTTCAGAAGTATAGGAGGAATACCATCCGGGCCAGCGGATTTGTGCTCGTCGAAATCTTTAAGTACTCCTGCAACTGTACGAGTGCAGAAGTGGATTTGTCCCATGGTGAAATCAACGCTCTCAAGTACAGGTGGAGACATATTGGAATCTGGCAGTGTTGAGCTGGCTGCAAAATGCGCCGCATACAGATTGACTTTGTCTAAAGAGCTGACAGCTGGAATGTCATTGTAAATGAGTGTGGGAATTAAAGACGAGGCGGAATTCCTTATGTTTTTTTACAAATGACCAAAAGTTTTTACTATCTTTGGGACATTGCAGCACGTTTTGCCTCAACTTTTGATCATCTGAGAATTTCACACGTCTGATAGTTGCATTGCAGTCATTTCTGGCCCGTTTAAACTTATTCCGGTTTTCCTCAGTAGGGTTGGCTTTGTATGCCCGGAAATTCAACTCTCTCAACCTGATCTTCTACACGACTTGTTGCTATCCGAAGCAGCTGTCAAGTAGACGCCAATGCAAGTTTATAGATAAAGCGTAAAAAATCGCATAAATGAAAGCAATTCGGTCGTATTTCATCCGCGTTATATCCTGACACGGAGTACAACCACATGGCTCTTTCCGTCGTTATCCATTCTCAGACGTAAGCGGTTGCAATTAAGAATAAAATCCCTCTTTCTCGAGAAACCAGATTGGCATGGCGTGATATTAATGTGATCATACCTCTTGCAAGATCCCTGGTGGAATCGGTCTGTTCAATGACGCCTCTAACATCATATGTAGCCTTACTGCGTGATCGTCGAAAACATCTTTTCCACTTACGACAGCATTCATCCTAAAGAACTGTTCGATGCGATGGTCATAGAAGATATGATGCATTATCGCCTTTGCAACCGTTCCCACATTGGTTTGTAAAGGGTGGTTAAACTTTAAGGGCCGATGTTGAATGCAAACTACACCTAAACATCAAGTTTTTTTTCTGCATTTCATTTGACATTTATCAATTTCAGACTACCTCAATTTGAACACAATCGAGCAACGCGTTAAAGTTATTTAGGCTTATTATGAAAATGGGCGTTCAAATCAAAATGGATATCATGCACTTCGTGATTCGGTCAATTTCAATTTCATCGTCCAAATGTGCGTACAATCGGAAAAAATTGTGCCAAAATTTGAGCAAACCGGGTCTGTAGGAGATGTGAAAACACCAGTGCATACTCGTACAGCTCGGACTGCAGAAAATATTGCAGCTGTTCGCGATAGTGTGGCCGAAGAGCCGTCCATCTCAAATCGTCGTCGTGCCCAACAATTGCACCTCTCACGCTCGTCGTTGATGAACATTATGCATAAAGACTTGCATTTACACGCTTACAAGGTGCAATTAACTCCAGAACTAAAGCCTCTTGACCATTTCAAGCGACGTCAATGGTCAGAATTGTGCCAAGAAATGGCAACAGTGGATGATCAATTTTCGAAGAAAATCATCTTCAGTGATGAGGCACATTTTACCTCAGTGGATTCGTCAATAAGCAGAATTGCTGCATTTTGGGCAAATGAGAATCCAACAGTGATTGTCGAAAAACCAATGCACCCACAAAGAGTGACTGTTTGGTGCGGTTTATGGGCTGGCGGCATCATCGGGCCGTATTTTTTCCAAAATGAGGCGGTCAGGAAGTTACTGTGAATGGTGTTCGCTATCGTGAAATGATAACGAACTTTTTATGGCCCGAGTTGGAAGATATGAATGTGGACGATATGTGGTTTCAACAGGGCGGTGCCACTTGCCACACAGCTAACGAAACAATGGCTCTTTTGCGCGACAAATTCAATGGTGGCGATGTCAATTGGCCGCCAAGATCATGTGATTTGACACCGTTGGATTTTTTTCTTTGGAGTTATTTGAAAGAAAAGGTGTACGTCGATAAGCAAGCAACAATTCAAGAGCTAAAGAATGAGATAATTCGGCACATTAACGGCATAGAAGCTGAATTATGCTTCATGGATTTTTTCATGGAGTTGAAAACTGAGCCATAAGCCGACCGACAGACCTAGACTCTTTCTAAAGAAAAATTCTGCTTGGTTCTGCCTGCAAAGACGGTTAATAAAGGAGAACAACAAACAATCCGTCGACGACATTGGCTCGAGCCAAAGAGCGCATGAAGACTAATGTTCGCGATTAGAAAGTCTTCTAGTTCGAGAAGTAGATGAAATCAGACAAAATTTGTGTCGAATCGAAAGTCAATATTAAGCTTGACGAGGACGACAGTGCGAAGGATAGATAAGGCACGTTCATCGGACGAATGCTCACTTCCAAGAGTTGAGCTTTTCCCATAGACTGACTCGAAAGCTTAGAAAACTAGCGATATGCCGGGTCAGAAGCCGCAGTGGTACGTGTCGATAAGTTCAGTGCAAAGCGGCTTTAAACGTTCACGTTTTTGTGGATGGCGCATATGGAGCCGATATTCCAGTCGTTGAGCATGCATTTTGTCCTCCCAACGTCTGCAGACAATCTGGTGCGTGCTCCCTACCAGAGCATCGCCACCGGCCTTGAAGAGCTCTGATGCTAAAACATCTGAGCCTGCGACTTTGTTAAACCTAGGTGGCGCGACCACTACAACGAGGGATTTCTTGATTCCCTATCACTCTCTCCTGGTCAGGCCTGCTCTAGTTTTTCGTTGCAGTGCCTTCTTGTATGCCTCGTCACTGGCATGTTTCACCTGCTCACACTCACCATCATACCACGGGTGCCTTGTCGGGGGTGGTAAATAGCCTTACCACCCCTTTGATGGCAGAGCGGCAGTGCTACGGCCAAATGGAGTCCATGACTTAATTGCTTTTCGTAGGCTCGGGCGCCCGATGCCAAAACTCCTCTTCGTTGCCTAGTACAGCTTTCTGATATTGGACTGTTCCAGCTCTCAATCGCGCTGCTAGGAAGTGGTCAGATTCGATGTAAGCTCATCCAGGATATAAGACGTATGCCTTGCGTCAATGAGCACGTGGTCGATTTGGTTTTCCGTTCGACTGTCCGGAGATCGCGTGGTTACTGTGTGGATTCCTTTGCGAGGGAACCTCGTTCTACTTATGACCATATTACGTGCTCTCGCAAAGTCAGCTAGCCGGAAGCCGTTATCTATTGTCGTGTGACCTATTTACCCCAAGTTTTCATTCGCAGCTGAAGATGAAGTGGAGTAAGATGGCTGTCGCATTCGCTTAAGTCACGTGAGCACCCAGATCTTTATATCTGCGAGACATCAGAGCTAAGCGTGATATGTCAAGAAGCTGAAATGACATCAAACCCAAGAAGACATACCTGCTTTGTACCACTTAACTCATTTGTTTCCTCGTGTTTCAGCCATTACCCCACAGAATTATAACAGCTACCAATTAGTTATAAATTACTCTTGCGTATAAAGTGAAAAAGTGGTGCAATACAGCAAGAAATGTGCAAGCTCTCCTTCTCGAGGTTAATAACAATAACCTATAAGAAAAAAAAAAAACAAAATTAATTAAACAAATTGCTTCACTTACTCTCCATCTGACAGCCGGCTGCCGGGCGAAATCAATTAAACGACCAAATCTCCTGCAGCCATTCACTGCGAAAGGTGTCCGGTTGCACCTATTAAGCCAATTCTGCTAATTCCATCGCCCAGCTAGTGGAACTAATTTATGATCACTTTTCACGGAAAAAGGCGACATTGTCGCACGCATTTGCATACAATGTCAAAACCGCTGCGCTCCGTGCACGGTGTTCGGCCGCTCGACTCTGCAGACGAATGAAATTGTTTTGAAATAAATTACATATTAGCGCATGTTAAGCTGGGCACCAGCGATAGGATTGTCTGATAGTTTCTTGATTTGTCATCGTGGCCTGCTGCCGGGTACGGCTGTGGCCTGGCGCTGAACGAGTTCGGACCAATTACTGCACGCGATTGGATTTCGGACGGCGATATGCAGGCGAGTGGGGAATTTATTTTTTTTAAATTAAATCTCTGATCAGTGATCAGTTGCTGGGTGATTTTGTGTGAATTCATTTCGATTGTTGACGTTTACTGGCGCAAGGAGTTTTGGGTTGCGCTTTTTGGAGAGGGGCAACTTTTTGGGAGGGGAACTTTTTCTTCTTCAACTTCTTCTTTATTTAGTGGACCTGGGCCTCAACCAACAAGCCTCTCGAACTGGTAAGATCCCTGCCTAGCTGGCTCCAGTTTCACACGCACGAGTGGGTTGAAGTCCTTCTCTAATTGGGTGCGCAAACTTAAGCGCGGCCATTTTCTCTTGCTCTGTTCCTCAGGTTCGGAGTCGAAGACTTTTCGGCCGGGAACTGAGTTGTCCTTACGCTACATGGCCCAGCCATCTTAGGCGTTGTATCCATAGAAACCTAGCTAGGCGCATGTCACTGTACAGCCCGTGGTTGAACCTTCTTCTCCAAATACAATCAACGTGTAAACAGGGCCAAAGATCGGACGCAGAACTTTTCTTTCGAACAGACCAAGGACTTCCCTTATTCCCTTTTAAGATTGTCGATGCCACTGTGCAGCACACCAGGACTGGGATGGGCAGTGTCTAGTATGAAGTCAGCTTGGTTCTCCGAGAGACGGCTCTATTACTCAATTCCCTCGTGAGCCCATAGAAAAAGTCCACAGAGGGTACATGAAAGTGGTCACCCAAGCGCTACTGTTCAGCAATCGGTGTATGTTCCACAATCGACGTTTTTCTTGGACAGCTGGCTTCAATTCTTGATTTAGTTGGACTTTGTAAGGGCGTAGACACAAATTTAAATGCAAAAAAAATCACAATGTACCGTGTGAAGTGTCGTAAAATCGATAGATTTCGATCTTATTCAACAGTTTCACTAATTGCAGTGATATTCTCTGCAGAGCTTGCATGTCGATGATGGATGTCCCCTCAGACATGTGAAACTGAGCTAATCTATTCGAATTTAGCTTACAGTGTTGGCTATGGGTAATCCTTCTGTCCTTCTGCTCGTAATTCGTGAAACAAAACCTATTTTTTATGACGGCAATGATCTGTCGAGAGTTGCTTGTGGATTTTCATTTCCCCATGTACAAGCGGTTGACAAGAGTCACTCTACGTTTGATGTCAGTGCTTAAGTTGTCTGTAGACAATAACTACCTCGAAGTTATAGGTGCCCATTGTGATGCTCTGTCAAAGACGTCGATGTTGTATCTCCTTTCTTGTGGATTTCGTTTTGCCCTCATTCGCTGCTAGACCCATGATTATGTTGAACAAGTCACAGCGCGTTGCGTTGTCTAAATCCTCGTTTACACTGAAGGTCTCGGTCAGTTCGTTTCTGATCTTGATAGAGCAGCGAAAATTCTCCAACGTCAAGTGTGATGATTGGTCCTTTCAAACTAACACTCTGATTAAATCATTTATAGCGTTACTGAACCAGTGCATAAGTAGTTCTAAATTATGGCTAACGTCAGCAAATAAGTCTAAATGAGACTCATTAGAATATGAAAACGCTATATCATAAGCGAACCCAGTTCGTATGCCTTTGAAGCTTTGATTGAAGACAGAGTTGATGTATATAAGAAATAGGATTGGTCTCATTGCTGGGCCCTGTGGAACTCCTATTTTAATATTCTGGCTTTTACACACTGTGTCTTCTAATTCTTACAATTTCGTTTCTATGATTGAGGCAAACTATTTGAGGCTTTTCAAGTTTGACTAATTATAAGTTATGGCCACAGTATCAAACCCCTTGGTTATAGCTACAAAAAGGGCAGCTGTATAATTTTTTTTGTTGAGGCTCTCATAAAAATGGCTAGAAAAAGTTAAGAGTGCATCTTCGGTTGACTTTCCAGCTCTGGACCCATACTGATTAATACTGAAAAATTAACACTTCTCCTAGAAAGAAATTACCCTACTTTTAATGACTTTTTCAAAGATTTTTGAAAAAACCGAAGGCAGTGATTTTGGCCTACAATTTTGTATTATTGTATATATTTCTAAATAAGGCTTGCAATTATTTTAAATATAAGATTAGTTAATCTATTGTAAGTAAATATGAAATAAAATATTGTAGATGTCAGCTAAAATATTTACGAAATGGTATAGAATACCATTTGGTGTTAGAGGCGGGATTGGGACGAAAGATTTTATTAAGAAAGAGCTGACACAGAGACGCCTATCGTCAGTTGAATTAAATGCAGGGCTGTGTACAGCTCTCGAAGAGGATGGAATTAAGCCGGCGACGCTTGAATTTACAGTTGATATCATGAAATGTTCTAGATCTGGCACTGACACAGTCACAATAATGTGGCAAAATTAGTTCTAAGAACAAAACCAACAACTGCGTTAATCGCCCGATTCGTAAGAAGTAAAATAAATGCATTGATCGGTGGGAAGTTTGCATGAGTCGTAGGGCGTAACGATAAATAACATGCCGTAATCGTAGGAGGATTACAAGCAAGCGATCAAGAAATATCTAGAGGAACTACTAAACGGAACAACAACAAGAAAGTTCTGAACCTAGAGACATCGGTGCAACGAATGGAGAAATACCATGGAATGACTGCGTACGAAGTTCAAATCACTAACGTACTACTGAACAGCCGCCTTCAACATTTGGACGCTTCAATTCGAAACATCTTACGCAAGGTTACATCTGAGCGAAGAAGACAATGCACTAGCATGGATTGTATCGTTGAAGGCTGGCGTTGTATGTGCATAATGTGCTCCAGACGTTGCCTGAAGATCTCCAGATGGACTAAAACGAACGCACAACCTCACCACAACGCACGTACGGAAGTGAAAACCGTAGGTATGTATGAATGATGGAGTTGAAGGGCCTAAACAACGTGGCGCAGGCGCAACCATGAGGAGCTTCAAGAGCCCTTGCCACATCTACCACACGCCTACGGGGCTCATCCAAAACGCTACACTGTCGTCACTTCCAAGAAGCAGTTGGTATTGCTCTGTCCCACGATTTCACTGAATAGACGTAGAATCGAGCCCCACTCGAGATAAATTTAAGTCCCGGTGTTTCCTCTTCTAGAGGAGAGAACTGCTTTGGAATGAAGTTGAGCATACATGATTCGGAGGACCAAAATTGTGCTGTTCAAAACCCTGATCCGCTACGATTAATATGGCGGAAGAGCACATACTTAGAAAGTGCCATAAAAAGGATCAAGTTTGCGATAGATATTTGGTCCTGCCTGCCTGCCTATATGTGGAAAGAGAAACCGTCACAGATTAAGCTGAGATTCTGGAGCTGGCGCAACGAAGTAGTCAAGCATTTCAAATCCACCGTAACCTAACTAAGGAACTTAAGAACTAGCCCCTTGATCACCGGAAGAATGAAGGCATTTCTCTAGAATCAACGAAAGATTACTCAAACTTAGTCTTCGGAATATAAATTGCCCACCTCTAATCACCTTGTTTCGCCAACCCACTCAACCGATTGTGCCACACGCATATGTACGCCACACATGAACGGAAAACGCCTCTATTAGGAGGCATAATTTTGTGACAATTATCGTCTTGTGAACCAGCGATTTTCACCCAAGGACCACCATTATCTTTCGCCGTGCTTGTTCGAGCATAGTTTAGCACTTCCTCTCGTTAATACGCCCGATTCCAGTGCCAGCCACTGGGTGGACACATTATAAGCAGGCAGCAGCAGTCGCCCTGCCTCGAACTGGATGAATTCCAAACCTATGCGTGACGACGTAACACCAGCAGTTGCATGCATGTCACCACTATCCCAACAAGGAGGCGAATAACAATTATGCATTCGTAATTACAACACAAATTCAGTTCAGACCAGTACGAGGCCAGAACACGTCCGGGAGCAGCTAACTGCCGTGTCTCTCCCCCGCCCGGCCCACTCAGAGGAGTCAGGAGTCAGGAGCTTCGAGTAATTTATTCGCTGCCACCATTCATGCAGGGACTGCAGCAGCAATTGAAACGACCCAACGAACCCATCTCCATGGCCAACTGCCACTGCGAGACTGCGACACGAGAACGTGTGACAAATCCCCGAACGCGATAAAGCGGTTCCACCTGACACGCAACCCCGAGCGCACACACAACACCAGCAAGCAGCAGCCAGAGTTCGCGAGGCGACGCGATGTATGCAATTAGATAAGCGTTTAATAATAATTGCTGCGGAATTAATAGAAATGTTTTATTACAATAAATTAGCGGGCCAGATAAGTGCAATTCGACATTTTGCACTTTTCGCGCGCCACTCGCACAACTCGCACCCCACCGGACAGGCGCAACCAGACGCCACCGCCGCGTCGCGCTAGACGACGAGTGAGCTGGGCGAGCAACTCTTTTTGCAATCGATTGCTGCTGCGGCCGCGATGCTGCCGGTGCTGCGAGGCCCGTACAATGGACCCTAGTCGCCCGGATCGGATTCAAATTGCGAATGCGTGCTCGTCGAGCAGCACACCGGGGCGCCTTGCCGCCTCCGCCACCACCGCGACTGCGACTGCGACCGCGTCCGGCACGCCGACACGCCAACGTACTTATTGTGGTTAATTATTTGTTTTCGTGACATCAATAATTAAACACTTTGGAGCGCATGGAGCTGCAGTCGCGAATTGGACCAGGAACCGAGTTTGCGCCGCTAATGAGTTCGTAAATGCTAACCCGGCTGACATCGGTGATTTATACCTCGGCCTCGGTCGCGACTTGCGAGCGCTTCTGTGGCCGCTGCTTCTGCTGCTGCTTGCGCTTATCTGCCGTGGAGAGTGAGATACAGATGTGGCACTGGCAAGTGGCAACCTTTCGCAGAGATTTCCTGCGCCCGAACTGCTCTTCATTAGTTAGAAGAGGCAGCAGAGGCATCGGATCGCTCCTGCGGTGCACACACCTCATTAACTGTATCGCATTATGTTTGCTAAGTGAGATGCTCTCCTGAATCGCTAATGCCGCTGAGTGGAGGACTCGTTGCCTCGCTGCGGTGTGTGTGATTAATTTCGTGCGTTTTGTGAGCAGATAAACGGGGTTGCAGTTGGGGTAGGAAGTCGCATTGTATCGCATCGATCTGGCGCGTCGAAGGCGGCGATGCCAGAGAAAAGGTTTCTCCTGCGAAATGCCTCCTTTCTCGGTGGTAAATGGACCGAATTTTGAGATGTTGATTAAGGTCTCGTGACACGAACTTATTAGACTCGTGTGGATATGGAATTCAAAGATGTCAGCCATTGAATGGGGGAAAGTGCTCTCGGTGCTGCTCAGATGAGATGTCGGGTAATTATTGTTTCATTTGTGCGGGCCGTGGAGCGAGCTATCAGATGTGCCACTCGAATTCATGGGAGTGGAAGTCCGTTGATTTGGAAGACATTACCTTGATTGGATGCGACTTTCTTGAGCTCCCTTATCGATGCTTCGAGGTGGGATGCTCCCAAATTGTCATTGAGCAAAGTTGCGAAGTTGCTAAAAGTCCTTTGCTGCTTCCTGTGAGATGTGAGAGGAAGTGAAAGGAACAAATGCCTGGGCTTATGTTTGCTAATCCACAGAGCAAAGAAAGATCAACCTTTTCTGCAGGAAAAATATGTAAATGCAAAAGTATGTACCTGTTTATGGAGGTTAAGGGGTTGAGAGTAACATTAATTTATAGGTGGTGCGATGGAAAAGACGAATCCCGATAACGACACAGTTTCAAATTCATGCTAATAACTGAACACATTTGAGTTACGATTTAGTGGGACGTCGGATCTCCGCTTATGTTTCAATAATTGTGGAGATCACGATGCAAATGTAACCCCAAATGAGTAAACTCCTTACATACCTGAAACTGACAAAACAGTCTCCCGTCTGTGGCAGAAGAAAATATCTCCAAAACTAACCAAGAGTTAACTGCAGTATACTAAATTTTAAGGGCCGATGTTGAATGTGAACCACACCTAAACGTCAAGTTTTTTTCTGCATTTCATTTCACATTTCTCAATTTCAGACTACCTCAATTTGAACACAATCGAGCAACGCGTTACATTTATTTAGCCTTATTATGAAAATGGGCGTTCAAATCAAAATGAATATCATGCACTTCGTGATTCGGTCAATTTCAATTTCATCGTCCAAATGTGCGTACAATCGGGAAAAATTGTGCAAAAATTTGAGCAAACCGGGTCTGTAGGAGATGTGAAAACACCAGTGCATGCTCGTACAGCTCGGACAAAATATTGCTGCTGTTCGCGATAGTGTGGCTGAAGAGCCGTCCATCTCAATTCGTCGTCGTGCCCAACAATTGCACCTCTCACGCTCGTCGTTGATGAACATTATGCATAAAGACTTGCATTTACACGCTTACAAGGTGCAATTAACTCCAGAACTAAAGCCTCTTCACCATTTCAAGCGACGTCAATGGTCAGAATTGTGCCAAGAAATGGCAACAGTGGATGATCAATTTTCGAAGAAAATCATCTTCAGTGATGAGGCACATTTTACCTCAATGGATTCGTCAATAAGCAGAATTGCCGCATTTGGACAAATGAGAATCCAAGAGTGATTGTCGAAAAACCAATGCACCCACAAAGAGTGACTGTTTGGTGCGGTTTATGGGCTGGCTTTATCATCGGGCCGTATTTTTTCCAAAATGAGGCCGGTCAGGCAGTTACTGTGAATGGTGTTCGCTATCGTGAAATGATAACGAACTTTTTATGGCCCGAATTGGAAGATATGAATGTGGACGATATGTGGTTTAAACAGAACGGTGCCACTTGCCACACAGCCAACGAAACAATGACTCTTTTGCGCTACAAATTCAATGGCCGTGTTATCTCACGTGGTGGCGATGTCAATTGACCGCCAAGACCATGTGATTTGACACCGTTGGATTTTTTTCTTTGGAGTTATTTGAAAGAAAAGGTGTACGTCGATAAGCCAGCAACAATTCAAGAGCTAAAGGATGAGATAATTCGGCACATTAACGGCATAGAACCTCAATTATGCTTCAGCGTCATCGAAAATTTGGACCATCGGATCGAGGTCGCGGCGGCCATTTGGCCGATATTTTGTTCCATACATAATTGAACCATACCAATATTATCATAATAAAAAGAAATGACAATAATTTCCTAAATAATTTGTGTTTTATTCAAAATCAACATCGGCCCTTAAAATGTAACCACCCTTTAGTAGCGATTATTACAGGTCACCATGCTCATAGACTAGACATGATTCCAGACAAACAGTGGTGGATAAAAAACTGGAGCATCTTCATTGTTGCTGCCCGGAATTAACCAAAACTCGATATTCGAATTGTATTCCTTAAATCATTAAAGGATGTGGATGTGGTGAAGCCATACTATCTCATAAATTCTGCAAAAAACGACTGGAATATTGTGCATAAATAAGGCTACAGTGGACTACAGCAGGGTTTACTCTATTTTGTGGTAGCACGATTGACCAATAGATCTATGTGCGACATAGGCATCACCCCCTAACTAAGCTAACATAACCTACATCAAACTGCTGTAGATTGTAGCATTTTGCACCAGCTGGTGCACCGCCTATTTATTTCTTCCTTTATTTTTATCCAGATTTGCCATGGAACTAGGTAGCTCCTACCGTTCTTCCGCAGAAGTCCAATATCACTGGATTTATCCTCGTGGCCAATGCCTCCAGACGTCGACTGCTGTAATGATTTGTACAAAAACATAGTAACTCCCGTAACACTCAACCAAATTAATCACCGAAAGCCGAAATAGCATAAGCGCAAGTGTGCATAGTGCCAACATTCCGAAGGTCCCGTACCATAAAGAAATGTTTAAACAAATCAATTTTTAAAATTACACGACACTAAAAGAAGAGAATTTCTATTAAATTTACTGAATTTACCACGAACTTCAGGTTAAATCGACAATTTAACATACTCAATCGATATTGCCCCTACTGCAATCAATTGCCATCCCCACCGTATGTGAGTTGTTATTTGATGTTTAAGTAATTAAGAAAAAATGTCAACTTCTCAATTAGGTGTGGAGGCAATTCGTCGCACCGTGGAAACATTTGATAGTGATTTCACTCCACTGAGATATCTACAAAAACCACAAACTAGAAAGAGTTTGGTGCGAAATGAGAAATCGTAGAAGTCCCAGAAATGACGATTCGCGGATGGATTTATGCCTACACCCGTGGTGTCGCAAAATTGTGAAGCCTATCAGTCAACGCCCAGACCAAAAAACGAATCTTCTCGGGCAAGGCCTGGTTTTGACTCAGTGGCTATGTCAACAAGCAAAATTGACGTTATTGGAGTGGACACAAACCACAATTCTGCGAGCATGCATCATGAAAATTGACTGTTTACAGCTGTTTATGGCTTGTTGGCATTATCGGACCATATTTCTCGCCATGAGGAAGGAGACATCGTTACCGTCAATGGGCGAAGTAACCGTCTGTGGGCAGAGATCGACAACATCGATATATCCGTTTCAACAAGACGGCGGTAGATGCAAGACAATCGATCCAACGCTCGAAGGAGAAATTTCACAACTGGATCGTCTCACGGCAAGCGTTCATCAATTGGTCGAACACTCGATCTGAACTGGCACCACTCGACGACGATAAGTCCTTAATCTACGCTAAAAAGCCAACCACTTTGGACTAGCTCGAGGCTAAACCTTTGGGACGTTTTTTTCGGAGTAAATATATTAAGAAATTCTGCGATTTTTTCTAATTTACTGGTATCCAGTAATCAAACAACGATTATTGTAAAATTGCGGCTACCGTCTGAAAATTCGTAAATCCAATGGAGTCAATTGCTTGATATGAATGATTTGTGTGATACATTTGCATTGCATACATTTTACAGATTATGGGTTTGTTTTCAGCCACATTCACTGCGACCACTGTGTCCTCAGTGATATGCTAAGCAGCTAAAGTCCCGACTAACAGATTTTTCATTGTTTCTATAGCCTGTAAACCGTGCCTGGATTCATTTGTATTGCTTTGTCATATACATAAGTGAATGCGACCAGGGAGTGGCTACACATAATAACCTTCGATCAGGTTTATTCAGTTTCAAGGCTCGACTTGTTACTCGACTACGTGGAAGAATTTACCCAAGCATCTTGGTCTTAAACATAGCAAAGTACAGCTCAGGAACGCAAGAACAGAACTCGAACTCGAAAGATGCGCTTTTTTGTCGACACATTGTGTTCAGCGACGAAGCTCATTTCTGGGTGAATCGGTATGTTAATAAGCAAAACTGAGGCAATGCACGAGCTGTCAATGTACCCAATGAATGCCAGTTATGGTCCGGCGGAATCATTGGCAGGTATTTTTGCAAGACGAACATAAGAACAACTTTGCTATGGTGCCCTGTATCGTTAAGTGATTTCGAACTATTTTAAGACAACATGCACACCTGGTCAATAAGTGGTTCCAGCAAGACGGCTGTACAGAGTCTGCGGACAAATTGAGAATCGCGCCCGGTGACCCGGTGGATTGGCCGACTAGAAGTGGAGTCTATTAGAACTTTGTTGAAAAATGTCAGGATTTTAGTGTCGTTTAATAAGATGAAATGTGCTGCTTCATTCATGCCAAGAGTTCCGCTTGGAATATTCTTTTGAAAGAGGAATGTGTAACTGATTGACTTTTAGGTCCCACAACCTGCTCCCTTTGGCAGATTTCGTCGCATCCGTGTACGACTTTGGGACGTAGCCTGTCCTCCAATGTGGGTTATTGGCCTTCTGCCTCTTGAAATATGATGAAGTTGCAGCCCTCCTAGGTTGTGCGGCTCGTTGTCATTGATAGAATGTCTCATTGCGAACAGCGACCATTCAGGCGTTCCCTCATAACCCACTTCACTTGTCACAGTTCAGATTCATTCATAAACTAAAAATATTTCATATTTCCCTGGACCACCGGTACTCAAGAGTCCTTTTTGCGAATTCACTTGCCACCCAAACCATTCACCAAATGACAGAAGAAAAAAAAACAACGAAGGCGAACTGAATCAAAATTCAATTGACATAAATCAACCCACACCGAGTTCGAAGATGCCAGTGGGCTTGGCAGCATCGAGCACACGAAAGGATCTACCACGTCGACCCGCGACATAGTTAATTGTCCCCGCTCCAGCAGTCCCTATCGGAGCGTGCATCTCTTCTACTGAAGTGGCAGTCTGCACCCCCGGTCTACTTGCAACACAATTGAAGACCATTACCTGCCATTACCTGATGACCAATGAATGTCTTTATTACTTGTTCTGCGGACCATTAATGTCCTCCATCCCCGGCAACCACGTCTCGCATTGAAAGCAGGATCGAGGACAGGCCATTATTCAAAAAGCAATAAATTTCGACAAAAAGAAATTCCCTTAGTTACCAGCGTTCACATTAATCCCCGATAATGGGCAATTGTGGGGTCCTCTATTCCCTTAGATTCCGTCTCCGGGCTCACCTCCTCAGATGCCATTCATTGGGACGCTCACCGGCAGCAGGAAGATTTATTCCCCTCGGCGCGGCAAGGGCCGGGGAGGAGCACCAAACATCAGCATCTCACTTTGGTGGGCAAACAAAAGTCAGCAGTGTACACAGCCGCCACCGGCTGGAGAACGACTCAATAAATAAGATTTTTCAAATTTTCATCTCGAGAGCTGCATTTGCTAGGAATGGACGAGGAGATAACTTATTCCGGGGCTCCTCTGTTAGCGGGTTTTCTACCCGCGCCGATAAAGCAGGCTTAGCCCCGTTTAATTGAGCCTTGACGGTGATCGACGATCGGTAAATCTAATTTAATGCTGGTCGCCCTAAGGGAACGGGGTGATATTTAATTTTTAATTATTATTTCGTAATATTTATGAATTGGTAATATTTATGTTATGAGCGGACGCGGCTTAAGGGCTTACGGTCCAGGTGACTGGGTGTCTCTCTCTCTCGGGCCAGGCTGGACAGTGTCATAAAGTATGTCATGGTGGACCTTTTTTCTTCTCTCGGAAAATTATTCGAAACTTAAATTCTCGACTTCAATGGAGTCGCGTGGAATGAAGTTATGTGACGCAGTTTCAATTGACTATCCCACTAGGTGGTGGTGCTAGTGGTGGCTGCTTACAAGCACGGGACTGTGGTCTTGTTTATGATCGAACCTCGTTACTGGCCATTGTTCCTGACGAAGAGAAAGCCTGTGCCTATTTTGCATTACAATTCTGTCCAAGGAATGCAGAGGGACTGCTTTTGTCTCTCCTTGGTAGGTATGATGGCGACTTGTGGCTTGGTGGAGTGGTCATTAAAAAGACATCACTGCTTAAGAACCGCCAGTTGGCAAAGCTATTTACTTTGTGACATCACCATAAATCCAGTACTGCTTGAAATGTCTGTTAGCAAGCCGAAATCTAAAGGCTAAAGGGTTGCGCAGTAAATTACAGTCTTTGACGATATTTGATCTTTGTTTTTTTTTTGCCGGAGATTTTTAACACTCAGACGTCGCAGATGGTTTCATCGTTTAGGTCAAGTTCATTTAGATTTTTGCTGAAGGTCTAGTGGCCCGTAAGTATGCTGGTAAGTCGTCTGCAGTCTTTTCTGGTCGAGAGATAACAAGAATGCCGCGGCTTTCTTACAGACGTTAGGGAGCCCAACAATCGATGGAGACTCTAACTAAGGACGCAGGTAGTCCCAACGCAGATTCGGGTCCTAAGAGGATTCTCCTCTGATCATTGTCTAGCGAGTTCATTGGCGTAGTCCCGTGGTGGGCCAGGACCCCGTTCAGTCTTAGCTAATTTAGACTATTTGATCATTTATCTTAGTCGCAATCGTGTCTGATCAAATTATCGCTTTCTGACCTAGTCAGGTGAACAGAGGAACACCACAAGGTGCGGCTCTATTGCCACCGATGAGATCTTAAAGATATTGGAAAGGCATTCGCGTATGGACGATGTTGCCAATATACATGGTAAATTACAAGATCCTCGCCAATCACGCGTCTCAATTCATGGTCTAAACAAGAAATAACTAACTACGGCGAAATTCAAATATCCGTATTCCAAGTTGGATTTGTTTCAGCTCTACGGCAACAAATTTAACAAACAATTAAACTGAAGCACGCACGACAGGTCTCCAGGCCACCCGATCCTCCGCCTTCGACTCTAACTCATCAGGAGTTACGCCCAAGCGAAACCAGGCGATTTTTGGACGTGGTAGAACCACCTCGTCCTGGGTCTGCCAATCGGTTGCCTACCTGATGGATTAGCATGCAATGCATGCCTCGGAAGTCGTGATGGTGGGAACATGCAGCAGTTGCTCACTGCTCCTCGCGCACTGCCGTGTTTCTCAACATATTACAGCACGAAGAAATCTCATCTCAGCAGCTTGTATTCGATCTTAATCTTCCGGTCATTACCCAAATTCCATGACCATAGGTGAGAGTTGGAACAAATACTGAATTGAAAACTGCTAGCTTGACTTTAACACCAAGCTCGGTCTTCCTGATTACAGATCTTCCAAGCTGTTTCAAAATTGACTCAGCTTGGCCAATCCTACAGGAAAGCTCAGAATTACTCCTTCCATCACTCGTGAAAAAGACACCGAGGTACTTGAACTCCTCCGCCTGCTTCAGTGGGACTCCACTAACATGTATAGTGCATTGAATAGACGTTCTAGAAATTACCATAACCTCAGATTTGTTCAGGTTAACCTTCATCCCAGCATCAGCACATTCCGCCACATACGGCTGGAGTTTCCTCTGGGAGGATGTGAGGACAACTAAATCATTTGCAAAAAGAAGATGGCTTACCCTCAAATCTGCTAAAGTGAAACAACACGCACCCTTAGCGAAGTTCAACGACCACGTTGAAAAGTGTTGATTTATCATCGTTAACTCGAACACAGCTGCTGCGCCTTGTCTAAAAACTTATTTGACATTGAAGATCTCATTGAGTTCGTTACCGAACTTGGACAGTCCTCCACAGTTTGGCAGGAATGTCAAAACTGGCGTTGTATAGCTCGTTTTCAGATTTTGTTGAATTGAAATGTTGAAATGTTGTTTGTCGATCTGCTCTTCTCTGCCGGTGAACCAGCCTTCATGGCTGGAAGCCACGACACCAGATTATTCATTGGTATAAAGCGAGCACACAAAACGACAGAGAAGAACTTGTATGCGATTCAGGATATACAAATTGGCAAATTCTCAAATGTATGGCTACATAACGTTTACTTGAATTCTGATCCATTAACCTTGCATTTGTCGTTGCTGAACATTTTGTTATTGAAAATTGTAATTTGTAACTGAAAATTCCAATCGCCGTTTTTCTTTTCCCCGAAACCTGCCCTATTGCTATGTGTGATAGACTTCTGGTTATGATCGAGGCCTGGGTCAGAATTCCAGAAAGACAAGTCAGTTTGATGTAAAATCTTGGCAAGCTACAAATTCAGCAATCTTAGCAGACAGCTCGGCACTGAATAAAATCTATATAACCTCAACTCATAACTCTTGTCAAATTATAAAAAGCGTCGTCCAATAGGGACTTCCCAATTTTGACAGTTGATAGCGGCCATATTGTTGGAGCTACATGGCTGTCATTTATTCAGTTTGTTTTGATCAATCACCATGGACAGACATAGTGTTCAACAACACGATCAAATGATAAAATTGTTTTATCAAAATGGTGTGTGTTCTGTTAGAACTCGCTCATATTACGGTCGCCATAAGATGAGGCCCATTTCTGGATGAATGTGTACTTCAACAAACCAAATTGTTGAATATGGGACGATACCAATCCACACGAGATCCAAGAGCGTTCAATGTATCCCGAAAAAGTCATCGTTTGGTGTGAATTTTGGTCTGGTCATCGGTCCATATTTCATTGAGAACGACGTTGGCCAGGCCATCACCGTCAACGGCCACTTTAATAGGTCGATGATTACCAACTTATTTTGGCCTAAATTGGATGATATGGAATGTGGTTTAAACAGGATGGCGCGGCGCTACGTGCCACACAGCTTACGCCACATTGGATTCGATTGCACGAGCGATTCGAGGGTATGATCATCTAACGTAGTAAGATGATCATACCCTCGAATGTAACCGGACCAACGAGATCGGGCGATTTGACCTCGTTGTTATGCGAATTGCTTTGCAAAATCCTTTGCGAATAGGCCAGAAACCACAGCGGCCCATGTTTCGGTCAAATTCAGCTTGATTTATGCGCCAGAGTTGTAGAAAATTGGACTTTTTGGATGCCCGCCAGCCAGAAAACATAATGGCAACAATAGTGAAGCATAGTTCCTCTTCGTTTTCCGTCACCTACAGGAGTCTTTTTAGAAGACTCGCATTCTTCTACCATGTGTGCCGAATAGGCAATGACCTCTAATAATATTTCATTCCTAATACTGATTTCATTCCTGTTTAATTTTAGGAGAGTACTTGTTTTCTTTGGATTTATTTAATGCCATATTAGCCTCGAAGTCGTGCATGTGTCTGATTCCATCCATATCCGATTGGACGTATTGAAGGTATCTGTAAGTAATAAGGTGCTTACAGTATTAAGTAGGGGGTGTCCTGCGTCCTGATTACTTGCCATTGGCAGGCCTGCCCTTGTTCTAGCTAACTCGTCGGCTCTTTCATTGACTGGAATACCACAATGCTCAGGAACCCATCATACAGTAAGGCTGTCTATGATAGCTTTTACTTCTGCCTGGAATACACTACAGTGGTTAGGGAGTCGGTGGGATAGGGAGAAGGAGATGAAATGCACTGCTAGTTAGGTGCTGTTGTCCAGATCTTATAGGTTCCATGCCGCACTTAATTGCGTACGCCGACGATCTAGTAGCGTACAGATCAGGTCCGAAAGTCGAAGTAATAAGTAACTTGCTGCAATTTGACTTCGAACAAATTCAGCGATTTTGCGACGACTGGAAGTTGATTATCAACTTCCTGAAAGTCTCGCACTTCAGGAAGTTGATAATCAACTTCCAGTCGTCGCAATATCGCTGAATTTGTTCGAAGTCAAATTGCAGCAAGTTATCCTTCTCATTACCCCGCTGTACATGGCAGCATGGGATACACCCACAAGCTGGCGTAAGTTCGGCATAGTTGACCCGCAGGGACGGCCGTTAGATGTGAAAAGTGTAGTAAGGTATCTAGGCATTTGGTTGGACCAATATCTGTATTTTGACAAACATATAGATATTGCTCTGACAAAAGCTAAGAAGGCCTTTGCTGTGGCAAGGGGGTTGTTTTACAGCAGCCAACTTGACACCAGAGTAAAGGTAATCTGTTACATGGCCCTCATCCGGCCAGTTATGGCCTACGGTTGTCCACTGTTCAATGTGAGTCCTGCCCGGATGAAAAAGATGAGGTTGTTCGAGCGACAGTGTCTTCGCTCTTGTCTCCGGTTGTATCGTACACACGACTCTGAGTACAAGAAGTTCTATCCTAACGAAGTCCTGTCCAAAGAGGCAAATTTGAACAGGATAGATAATTTTATTATTAAGCCGACGAGAAGGCATATTGCACGAGCTAAGACTTCTCCCAACAGTCTGATCTTTGGGGCTTACTACCCAAATGTTATGTACCATGAGAGAGTGCGCCTCACCGGCTTTATTCCTCCTGAAGCGTTTCTCTATCTCGACAAAAGTGGCCTAATACAGGATCCACCAGGATGTCCTGTCATCTTCCACGTCGTACGCCGAACAGTGGACAGGCGACTCCAATATGAACGGCATGTCGCTCGCAGTCACGAGGATCTCATCCGGTTCAGTAGAGCGATCTCTGCTCGATACAGGAGAGAGTCCGCCAAAGAACGGCAATTTTACTGGTGGTTACACCAAAACCAGTCTCTGCCGCCGCTGGCCTTTCAAAATGATGACGCGATAGTTGACCATGGTGGCCAACTTGCATAAGTTATAGGGTAGTACATAAGAAAAACAAAAAAAAACAAAAAAAGAATAAAAAAAACGAAATATAGAACGCCGCACTACGGCGTATAAATTATATATTTTAGGCATATACATAACATATACGCCCTGGTGCACGTGTCCGTAAAGATACGGGCATAGTTAAGATAGTTTTTTAAGTTTAAATGTTAGATTAAGCTAGTTTAAGGTAGGTTAAGATAGATAAATTAAGCCAAGTTTTTTACCAGTTTTCTTGGCTAAACAAAAAAAAAACATAGACTAAGCCGAAAGGCATACTGAAATTAAGATCAGAATAGCTTAGAGTACCCGTATAGGGTCAGTAGGTTAGATGTAAGAACAATTGTTAAGATAGTTAAGCTAGTTGTAAGTATTTTTGTCTAGCACGTAAGTAAATGAACTAAAAATAAAGCAAAAATGAATTAAAAAAAACATAAAAAAACTGTAGTCCATCGGTGAATACTTCTAGAGTGGCAGCTTTCCTGGCTGAATCTTTTGCACAGTCTTCTCTATCTGGTATCAGTGTTTTATACACAAATTCCAAGTCTACGAAATGCGCTGCATAATATGTATGCTTCGCATTCTTGATAATGTCCATGTGTCCTAAACTGTGTGTTTTGATCCAGTGGTTGTATTCCCTCAGCCCAAGCGCTGCCTGGTAGCTGTCAGCTTTCCGTAAACGTCCACAAGAAGCATCTGCAGCATTGTTTCGTTTTATTACTTAGTATTGATGGAATGTCACACGATAGAACAATGTGGTTTCATTATTGAACAATATCTCAAAAATGATGAAAGTGTTTTGGGTGTGGTCTATTTCATTCAAATCTTGCGTTAATTTTTGCGACACCCTTTGGATACTAACAAGAGGCAAGACGCTTAGTGAAGAAGATTGTTGATTGGAGCCCATGTGCGTATAAAAACAGAACTATTTCTAATAAGCTTCATATTGATGATTAAGTTGTCTCGCTCAAGGCAAAATCCTGAGTAAAAGCAACAATTACGATTCTACGAACATCCGATCATGTGACAATCACTTTCGATCAGATGGTCGAATTTGCACGGGATTTTCCATCTTTCCGTCGTTTCTTTTTTTTCATTTCTGAAGGTTTAAGACAAATGAAATAAATAAAAAATAATCAACTTTTAAATTGTCATCCAACAAATCTCTTCTCTCTCTCAACAGTCACTTGAATGACATCACAAGGCGACAGACTTGACAGACGTCACAAGAACCGATTACAATCAACGAAACCCCCTACTCCCCACTTGTCACTTGTTCAGTTGACTACAGCTGAAATGGCTCGAACTCCCACACGGAATCCTTCAGCGAGAACCGAAATAGACGTCCTAATTAATTGGTCCGCCAATTGCGATAGAGAACAGTTTCACGACATGCTTTTCGTTTTTGCGTGACTGTCGGGTTTTTGTTGCTCTGTTCACTGTTCACTGTTGGCTGGCGTTGGTGTTGTCCGTCTCTCGATTCACATCTTTGCGAGTCTCGCTCTCGGAGTGTCGAAACGGTTTTCCGTTTCCCTGTGCGATAATTACGGCAATAAACTAGCGACTAACAAGGATTGCAGTAGGTCATGTGTTTCAATTAAATCAGCCCACTGTGTGGCGGGAATCATGGACACAGCGGTAGCCGCGACGCCATCACACACCATTGCACCTTGTCCGCATTCTGAAGTGGAGAGGAAGCCGTGTCTTAATTGGAGCAAGCACAGTAGGACGACGATGATGGAGTAAGGACACCGCAAGGGTTAAATTCATTTGCACCCCTCCCAAGCGCTGCCGGCCGCAGTTTGCGGGGCACCTTCGGTGCTCCCAAGACGAAATAATTAAATTCAAAGACCGACCGAATTAATTGGTCGCGATTTGTGTGTAAAGCGAACTGGGTATGGCTGGCGCTCCGTCGTCGTCGTTAGCCACTGTGACACTGGGGAACTGGGAACTGGGAGCTGCGGACTGGGGACTGGAGACTGGTGAGTGGAGGATGGAACTGCAGACGGTAGAGGGCGATGTGGCAGCGCACTTACAGTTACATGCAATCAGCTAATGACATTATTTACGCGATGGTCTGGCGCTGTTTTGCGCGCAGCTGCCGGTGTTGCTGCCGCCGATGGCACTGGCTGCCGTTGGGCACAAGAAATCGCCGGTCGAAGGCGAGTAGGTGTTGAACTGTGGCCACAAATGTAAGATTAAGACCTCATGTAGGCTTTTTATGGTGTTTACCTCCTGGCGGTGGTGGATCGAGTGAATGCGAAGGCATTTCTGAAGGATATTGATTCCGTTCTGGACTGGAGTCTGATCACGCATCATTGACTGTGTTCTGCGTATGTGGATGCGGACAATGAATGTGAAGGTAAATAAGCGAGCAGATTTGATGATGCATGATGCAGCACACGGAGGATTATTCAAGAAATAAAATATCGGCAGTCTGTGGTATTCGTGGTTTTCGTGACTGTCCCGCAGCTGGACGTGTTTGTTTAGTTCGGCTAGCATGATAGACTACGTCGGTTCTGAATTCAAATGCCATTGAAAACCATATGAGTCCTACGGTATGGACCTGGACGTAAGTTATAACGCAACCCCTCCTATTGTGCGTGCTGTTTTGCCCTCACTGGGTAGGAAGCTGAGAATTTGGAAAAATCACTTTTGCAGACTGTTAAACGGCGATGACGACACAAATTCCGCTGTCAGGCAGAATGTTCCACTTAATTTGGACGAGGGTGAACAAGAACTCCGTCCCCCCGACTTAGACGAGGGCAAGATAGCGATATCTAGGCTGAAGTCGAATAAAGCTGCTGGAGTGGACGGATTGTCCGCGGAACCGTTTAAATGGAGATGGTTTGGTGCATTAGCTCATTTGTAAGATATGGTCGGAGGAAAGCATGCCTGATGAGTGGAACCTTTGCGTCGTATGTCCGGTCCACAAGAAAGGAGACCCATTTGATTGCGCCAACTATCAAGAGATCAGTCTCCTTAACATAGCGTACACGGTCCCTCTCAGTGCGGTTTCAGGCCGGAAAAGTCCACCATCGACCAAATCTTCACACTATGGCAGATCCTGGATAAGACTCAAGAGACGCAGATCGACACTCACCACCTATTCGTCGATTTCAAGGCCGCATATGACACCGTGCATAGAGATGAGCTATACAGCGCCATGTCTAGTTTTGACATTCCTGTCAAACTCGTCAGGTTGTGCAGGATGACGATGAACTCTCGCTGCTCCATCAAGGTCGGTAATGAACTCACTGCGACATTCAATGTCAACAAAGGTTTTTGACAAGGCGACACGCTGTCATGAGATTTCTTCAACATCATACTTGAGAAGATCGTGCGAAACTCAAACGTCAACACCAGAGGCACTTCCAAAGTCCGCTCAACTGCTTGCTTACGCGGACGACATTGACGTGATTGAACGAACATAGCGAGCCGTCACTGAGGAGTTTGCTGGCATTGAAGTGGAAGCGGCTAAGATGGGTCTGGCAGTAAATCAGGACAAAACAAAGTACATGCTGTCATCACGGAAGGACGCTCAACATCGCCGTCTCGGACAGAGCGTCATAATGGGCAGCAGAAACTTTGAGGTAGTCAAGGACTTCGTCTACCTCGCCTCTGCAGTAAACTGGGAGAATAACACCAGTACTGAGATCAAGCGCAGAATTACTCTTGGCAATCGCTGTTTCTTTGGGCTCAAGGGGCAATTGAGTAACAGAGCCATTTCTCGAAGCACCTAACTGACTTTATATAACACCCTGATCATCCCTGTCCTGCTCTATGCTCTTGGTCGTTTTGAGAGAAAAGTTCTACGTGCAGTCTTTAGTCCTGTTTGTGTTGATGGTGTCTGGAGGAGGAGATTCAACCACGAACTGTACGTGCTGTACAGCGGCATCCTCCTAGGTCATGTGGAGCGGATGGATACCACAGCTCCGACCCGAAGAGTCTTCGATTCCGAGCCATTGGAACAACACAACAGAGGACGTCCTCCAACGAGATGGCGCACACAAATGGGGAAGGCCCTCAACCAACTTGGTGGGCGCATTTGGAGGTAGCTGGCGAAAGATCGTTGGAGAGGCTTGTTGGTTGAGGCCCAGATCCACCCCGGACTGTAGCACCAAACAAAGAAGAAGAAGGAAGGAGAACTTGAATGTTTTGTCAAATGCGAAGAACTCTCTGAGTTGAGCATAGTTACCTTCTCGAGTATGCCGTGTTGATCGCAATTTGCTTCCGCGTATGAGTTAACACACTTTTCTACTGCGTTAAGCCTTCCTTTGATGTATCCAATTTGTAAGAAATAAAAGGTACTACGCTGTTGGATGTGCAACACGAAATTTCTTACTTACACCATGATACATTGAAGAGTAGTGGACCTATATGGCTACCTTGGAGAACACCGAATAAGAGCAAAAGGATGTTTAAGACCTATTTCAAATCAAATCTTTTATGAACGTGTTTGGTGTTTGGCTCTTGGATAGAGCCAGAGTTTAATGGATAGGTCTGAGTAATGGATCAACATCCAGGGCTCTATGGCCGAGGGTGACCAAACAGAGTTTAACATCATTCATCGGTTTTAGTCGGAAGGATGTACGCACGCAAGCCATGTTCCGTAGTGAAGCACCATGTGCAGTCAAGCATCTCTTAAGCAGACACCAGCGGGACCACTATTTTGTCAATTATCCAGTGGTGTCTGTTGTAGAGGAGTAATTCATAAAAATTGACAAATAAAGATCACTTCCACTTCGCATTCACTTTCTTTCTATTTCTCTGTCTCATCTATGTATGTCCGTTGTTTTATATGTAGGCAGGCGTTTGTGTGGAGTTGGCGATATTCATGTCCGGTATAGAGGGAGCAATTGATATCCCTCTCATTCGCAGTCCAACACATTGCAAATCCCTAGATCTAAATATTGAGCCATTGTTTTACTGACCCGCTCTTGGATGTTACGTTCCCAGTTCAGTTTAGTAGCAACGATGAGATCCAGGAATTTAACGGCGGTGAATTTAGCCATTGGGATCCATTTGTGGGTGGGTCAAAGACAGCAATCTTGAATTTCCCAGTGAGGAGTGCCAGCTCTTTTTTGTGCGGTTCACACCTAGGCCACATTCTTTCTACCAGGGAGGACCACGACAAGGTCTGCAACGACTCTGTACCAGAGATAACACCCTTATCGCGACACGAACAGCAACCAAGTTATTGCGAGCTTGTCACCTAAACATGTTAAAGTCCACATGGACGAGGAAGTCTTAAAAAATACAAGAATTGTGAATGCTCTGGCAACCCTATTCCACAAACACCTAATTATGCACATTCTTCACTGGCGCTTGGTTTAATTGATTATTATCTAGTCGCCGACTCACACCGCTGACTGCTGCGTGCAATTGAATGATCACCAGTCACACAGCGATAGCTCCCATTCCTCGCCGCGCCGATCCCAAGACGGTGGGTGTTGCATTCTCCCGCAGCAATGCATTGCTGTCTCCTCGTCGAAATGAGTAATAAAATGGCGTGTAACTTATAATTCTTCCTCATTCATGAGTATCATCATTTAGCTGCGCAATTATTAATGGACGTGGCAACAAATCATTGCTCGTGGTTGCGTGATGTTGGTCCCATTGGACGCGCGATGTGCATTCATTTTCAATCGAGAACGGGTGAGTGTTGCACCGCCAAAGTCAGATGTTGATTCATGGGCCGGAGTTCCACTCTGCTGCTTTGGTGTACACGGTTGGTACGCCACAATCATCAAATGTCAGTCATTTTTAGATCATCCCAAGCCCGTTCGATGGTAACCCGTTCCGAGCTAAACATTCACGGAGGTACATATGTCCCGTGAGTGTGAAACTGACAGTGCTCAGGCATCGTGAATCCGAACAGCAGGCACCTTAAACAAGTGTCAGCTGTGAGCAAGATGTGCACAGAGTTGGCGCGCACACTCAATGAGGTGATCACTTTCAATTTGGTCTCGGCATTCCCTTAATTCGTGTCTGGTTCGTTGCTGTTTCAGCGTGTCCTCTGTTTTGCCAGAGCTCAATTTATGGATCTACATAATTGTGAATGTGGATATTAATTAAGAAACAAATGAGAATGTGATGGCGATAAGCTGAGCCTGAGCCTTGTGTGGACGGCGCGACAAATCGTGCCAACACAACACAGTCCGCGATCATGGGTGGCAATAAGGTGTCATGTTTATGGGCGCGAAGAAGACATTCACTTAAGCAATGGGTTATGCGTGACGGAGACAGGTTCTAATTTAATTGAATTTTTAGTGGAACTTGATTAGTTTTGACACGATCAGTTAAGCTTAACGACGAGTGGCATATGTTTCGAACTCAATGAGAGCTAGACAAGTGGAGATGTTGATGATCGTCGATATTGTTCGGACAGGAGCCATGATTCAGTGTGACCTTTGAGATGGGGAGATCGTTTGCGTACGGACACTCTGTTCTGTGATTCATTGGTGGAGATCTGTTAACTCTGAGATCGGAGACAGGTTCTTTGCGATCGGAGTCGTGACACAGCACGGACTGGAGGTATAAAGCCAGATGGGGCGATGACGATTCGGTATATATTGGCTTAAAGGTATGTGGTTCGTACGAAATGTGTAATTCTGTGCCGAGAAGAGCATTGCAATGCTCGGAAACTTAGCTGTGGGTTCGATTTCAAGGTTAAGGCTGGACTGATTTGAAGCATTCCTGGCGAGATGAGTGAGGAATCGATCGGCTAGCTCACTTGATCCTTGTTAAAATAGCGATAAAACAGAATAATTTTATTCAATTTTTTCATTATTGTATTCAAGTGACTTCGCGAACCTTGCTGCCTCCCATAAATGTGTGTCTCCGCTTCTGGATTTTACCAAAGAGGTGCAATTAGGATGTGAACGTCAAGCTGTGGGCGGGTGGAGATCTTATAAATGTGTGCCACGTCAGATGCGATTCATATCTTTTTGCAGCGCCTTTGGCAACCTTAACTATATGATCATTCTAAGCGTTGTATTAACGCATTTAGCAAGGAAAATTGTTCTGTTTCATCGTCACTTATGGATAATGGTTGTAGCATTCCCTTGAGTCACAGTACTAGACTCAACTTGTGTAGTCCACGAACGAATTGATTCAAAAAGAGATTTAACAAGTGAACGTTCACAAAGGCATTTTATTTTAGTTCATTTAGTTCAACAAACTCAGGTATACCTTACTCTGCATACATGTAAGTCAATAAGAACTGAACAAAATTGAGTGCTTTGCTCCGTGCGTCTATGGTTAAGGTTGCTCTTGTTTAACTACCGCAACACAAACACATCGAGCAGCCCTGCCTTGCCGTTGGTGTAGCAGTGTACTAACATTGAACTAACTGAACTAGAACAATGAACGCCACAAAGCCTATGCCCTGGTGTAACTCTAGACTGAGAAATCTATGGATGTCAGCAAGACGTGAGTTCAATAGGGCCAAAAAGACAGAAAACTGGCAACCTTATAAGGAGGCACTCACTAAATATCGTGGAAAAACTATTGCGAGAAAGAAATTTATATTTGTTTTCTGTCAGCTGGGGTTTGGGAGCCAGTCATTCTGCGTTAGCTGACAAGAGGATATTCAATCCATTAAGACAGAGATTAGATGAGAGGGTTGAGACTAAGAAAAAATAATCGAAAAATCATATTTCCGCCGTAGGTATCCCATCCCACACATTTTTTTTAATCTTGACAAGACTATGCGGGCCCCACTGACCTCATTCAAATAGCTGTCTAGTCAGGCAATCAGGCAAAAAATCACAGATTTCCTTCGAAATTCAATTACCGTTATGCTCAGATGCGACCTCGGCGGCACACCTCCATCCGATGGTCCCAATTTTCGATGACGCTGAAGCATAATTGAGGTTCTACGCCGTTAATGTGCCGAATTATCTCATCCTTTAGTTCTTTAATTGTTGCTGGCTTATCGACGTACACCTTTTCTTTCAAATAACCCCAAAGAAAAAAAATCCAACAATGTCAAATCACATGATTTTGGCGTCCAATTGACATCGCCACCACGTGAGAAAACACGGCCATTGAATTTCTCGCGCAAAAGAGTCATTGTTTCGTTGGCTGTGTGGCAAGTGGCACCGTTCTGTTGAAACCACATATCGTCCACATTCATATCTTCCAATTCGGGCCATAAAAAGTTCGTTATCATTTCACGATAGCGAACACCATTCACAGTAAATGCCTGACCGGCCTCATTTTGGAAAAAATACGGCCCGATGATGCCGCCAGCCCATAAACCGCACCAAACAGTCACTCGTTGTGGGTGCACTGGTTTTTCGACAATCACTCTTGGATTATCATTCGCCCAAATGCGGCAATTCTGCTTATTGACGAATCCACTGAGGTGAAAATGTGCCTCATCACTGAAGATGATTTTCTTCGAAAATTTTCATAATAAGCCTCAAAAAGTTTAACGCGTTGCTCGATTGTGTATCTTTCCATTGTTCATTTGAAGTAGTCTGAAATTGAGAAATGTCAAATGAAATGCAGAAAAAAAACTTGACATTTAGGTGTGGTTCACATTCAACATCGGCCCTTAAAATCGAACCACCCTTTACAATATAGAAAAAAAAACATTTGGAATGAGTCCCGAAGTTATCGTGTATTATGGGATGTGTTCGGTAACTGTCACATTTCAATTTTGAGGTTATTTTCGCACATGATTTACAATTCAATTCATAAAATTCATCACATTTTCCTTTTAGGTTTTTTTGGTTTGTATCTAGAAGAATTTTTCTTCTTTCAAATTGTGTGTTATTTTTTTAGTAATTAAAGTTCTATTTGTATTTTGTCCCATTTTGACTTTGATACACTGTGTCTCCTGACAGAGAAAAATTGAACAAGCGATTGTCGCGAACTACCCGTGTTATTGAGAACGCTTTCGGGATATGTATTGGCTGCTAGATGCTGGATTTTTGTGTCTCCATTGAACATGCGCCCCCAATCTGCTCCGCAAAAGTTGTGAGAGCTGTAGTTGTCCTGCACAATTTCATTAAATTTCATAGTGCAACGAACAAGTCCCCCCGATTGCATTGATAGTTATGACGGGAATGATGTTATACAGGGTATATGGCGCAAAGCTATTCCGCCATCAGCACATACTAAAAAAATGTAGGGAAAATTTAAAGAATTATTTGTATGTACTATAATTGATCAAATGTATTTAGAAATACTTAAAAGTAAGAGATAAAACCTAACCTATTCTAGTTCCATGGCATTAACAAAAGATGATTTTACAATAATTAACAAAAGAACAATAAACAATGGAAGATTGAGAACACATACATAAATTGTTTCTACAAATGTTGCTGGTATCTTCTCCAACTTCTTTGTATACAAAATTGTATACTTTAAGAAAGGAGTGTGTGGTCGATGAAACTATTTTGTCGTCACCATTGTCTCCACAATCCCCACCAGCTTTTCGATTCTTTCCGCAGCTTCGGAATACCTACTTTGGCCTTTTGGAATCGGAATCACTTGTCAAATGCAAACAAAGTCAAAAGTTGATGCGTTCCACTTGTGGAACGTATTCCTTTCATTAGGGCTCATGAGTTGCACCCCCAACGAGTGACTGTTTGGTGCGGTTTATGGGCTGGCGGCATCATCGGGCCGTATTTTTTCCAAAATCACGCCGGTCATTCTGTTACTGTGAATGGTGTTCGCTACCGTGAAATGATAACGAACTTTTTATGGCCCGAGTTGGAAGATATGAATGTGGACGATATGTGGTTTCAACAGGGCGGTGCCACTTGCCACACAGCTAACGAAACAATGGCTCTTTTGCGCGACAAATTCAATGGCCGTGTTATCTCACGTGGTGGCGATGTCAATTGGCCGCCAAGATCATGAGTTGTCAATTTTTTGACAGAACGCTACGCACGCAACTTATTCTATGGGCTGTGGGCACACAATGACTGGCTTCCTAGGCCTCAGCTGAAAGAAAACAAATATCCATTTTGTCAAAAGTGGCCCCCTCAGAAACAGTCAAATAATATCCCTAGACAAACTGTAGACCATCCATGACGCCTTGAATTGAAGGTAATTTAAAATTCATAGAAAAGGTGACTCAGCAATGGCATTAATGTTCGTTTTGGTTGTAAGTTCAATCCCCGAAACAAATAACTTTTATATTTCACGGCTCCACCCTCCACCTCCTTAGAGGCACTGCCAATGCTCAAAGAATTTATGTAACTGTTTAGAAAAAGCTTCTCAAACTTGAGCGCTTGGAGTCGGAATAAAACTGTAGGTCCTATCAACTTGTGTTAGGAAAATAGAACCCACAACACAACTGGTTGTTGCAGAAGTTAGCACCCGCATTTGGACTGCATTTCGTTTAAATGACATCGACAATTTAAAAACACCGCACGGCGCATTGATGTGTCTCAGCACCACACTCCAAACTGCATAAAACGTCTTAATCGATCCTAGATGCACTAGACCATACCATACCATACTGGTGCCATGATTCTTTCCGTCTCCCCCCAAATCTTCGAAATTCCTGAAAAAAACTCCATACCCTCAGCAAATATTCAACTAATTACACGTTCTCACGGCATCGTCTTCTCAAAAGCAATTAACGAAATCAAAAACAAATACGCAACCAACCGAGGTGACTGCAAGAAGCGCCAGTCCTCTCAATTCATTACTCAAAATCGAATCAAAATATTTTTCCACCGAACTGTCAATCGCAGCCGAAAACCCCGCGCTCAAATCGGATTGACTGATGAACACACTCACCGACCAACGCGAACGACGCGACGATAGAAGCGCATCTCTCTCCCAATCCATGCGAGATTAAGATCGGAATGAGAGAAAAAAAAATTAATGACAACAAAATACCAACTGTCAGGTGCAGCTGATCGTCGAAGCAGTGACATTTCGTATACGCGCGAGTCGTGTATTTCAATTATCGCGCTCTGATTGATTGTGTGCACAGCACACGGACGCCCCGGCCGCAAGCGCCTCGAGTCGGGATGAAGATATTTCAGATTCAGAGGCTTAATCACAGCTAAGAAGGGGTTATCGTGATTGCGTTTCGCCTGGTGGAGAATTTGTCTGCCTCTTAATTGGATAAATTATCGTCCGAGGCAACCCTAAAACGGTCAATCAAACAGAGCTAATTGCAGGTTAGGGACTGGGATGCCTTCGGACTTTCGGTCTTTGAATAATGATCACCTGTTCGGCGGGAATGATTTCTTAATTAATTATCGAGCTGAGCGATTGTGATTGCGGATTTGATTTCAAATTGATGAAGGGCTCGGTGAAAGTCGTCTTTGGCAGGTGACGCGCTGCAGTTCTGTTCGGTTCTGTTTGCGCACCAAGCTTGGGCGATTCTTTTTCCCATGATTTGGACAAGTCAATTGTGTGATGTCCAAATGAAATGATTCCACATTCACCACCCAGACAGGCTGGCTTGTGATGAAACCGAATCCAATTGACCGAACAGGAGAATCCTTTTTGTGTCATAATTTTTCTCACTTGAAATGGATAATGACGAGCGTATCGATGTGAAGAGGTCCTTTTGAGCAGAACACAGGTCACCGCCGCATGGGAATTGCCACTTCAGCGGATTCTTGCAGAACAGTAGAGTCTCCTGCTCCTTGACAGGTCATCCACTTTAATCCTGCTGTTCCTTTGTGCCCGACACACCACAAAACTCTGTACGCACTTGTGGAATGAATGGCCGATGAAAGGAGCTCTTCAATCAATGCAGAGGTCAGGCAGGAGGATCATTGAGGAAAAAGGACATGAATGAATCGGTCGGCTTCAGTGTGACTTTTGTTTGCTTGTCACGCATAAATATGATTTTTCAATTATCGCTTGATAATTGAGTGCTTCGGGGGATTAAGTGATGTCAACGAGTGCTTGAGTGGCCGCACAAAGGATTACACTTTGCTGCGCAGCACCTGGTAGGTCTCTGCGACAGGGACTTCGGGGAATTGGGCACATGTTCGACTCAACGGAGGCGTTTTGAATATGAAATTTGTTGGAATTCCTAATGACGTCGTGATTAATAGTCGGGAGATGTCCGTAAAATGAAGCAATTCGAGTGGCTCGAGCGTTTCACTGAAGGGCTACTTACATTCGCATTGAATCTTCAGTTTCTGGTTGCAATTTGTTAAGGCTTGTTCGATTTGTTAAGAGTGACTTGGATGAATGAAATTTGAGTTTTACCAATCGGTTTGTAACGGAGGGCACTGTATATTAGTGCAAATCTCAATCAGTCCGGGACGGACCTGGGCCTCAGCCAACAAGCCTCTCCAGCTGGCCCGATCTTTAGCCAGCTGCATCCAATTTCGCACGCTAAGTTGTCTTGTATGCGCCATCGGTTTCGTGAGCGTCCTCTATTGCGTTGTCCCACTCGTGCGAAGTCGAAGTCTGTTCGGGCTGGAGCAGTGTTCTTCCTGCGTTCTAAAATGTCTAGCCACCTTAGGTGTTGGATCCCTAGACGCATGGATAGACTCATGGCGAATAAAAAGTGAATAGTCATGACTTCACGAATCGAGTCACTAACAATGCATATATAATAAGGTACAACAAGGTAGAACAGTTCGTCGTTCGGAGTCACCATTTATAGTCATGTCTTATACTACTTTTGCCTGCTGCAGAAGCTAGCCCCAAGTTCACCTTGATCAGCTGAGTAGGATAGGTTAGGTAGGTGGGCTGCCATCGAAATCGCTAGCACACTTAGACCATATGTTGGTCCATTGTGATATCCATAGTCTGACTACTAGCACTGATCGAGAGCTCCAGTGATAGTGCCATTAATTTGAGCCCAATGGCAAATGGTGACTGAACCAGATTTGAAAACCTGATGACCTCTCTAACCAAGGACAGGCACTCAACCAACTGCGCCATCCAGCTGGTGTCAGTTGAGTAAGTCCCGATATTATTTGATTTGAAAAAAAATACGAACCAATTAGCTCACCCTGCGGCACTCAAAACTGTGAGAAAGGAGTAGTAGGCGTAGTCCCTGGCGCGTTTCGTGAATTGAGGTACAAGCTTAGTCTGTTTAAAGCGCTAAGCCAGTCAGTCTATGTGATAGAATGCATCAGATATACGTATTCACGGTGACGCTTAAAGCTTGAAGTGTGGCACTGCACGGCGCTGTGATTTTTAAATAAGGACTTAACAACTTTCTTGAATAAAACTCAACCCATTTGAGATATCTGGAACATTTTATTATTGGTTTTAAGTACAATCAAAACAATTTATGTATGGAATTCGATGTCGTTCTACCGCGGGCACGTACGCAGCTGTCGATTCGTTGACCCGAATATCCGATGACTCGGCCACACATTTCGACGGAAACAGCGGCTATGACTAGTTCAATTTTGGCTCTGAGCTCCTGTAGTCACACCGAGGTGTTGGTTTAAGCCATTCATTTAACGTAGCCCCAGGAAAAAAAGGCTAGATGTGTGAATTCACACGAAGTAGGTGGGCCAATCAAGAGGAAAATTTCCTGGGAAATGTGAACACATTTATCGAATTGAGTCGATTGTTACTCCACATATCATTAATGTCTAGTCCATGCAATTGACCACAGAATTGACGCTACAACATATGTCAGTAGCGATCTCCGTTTTAGAAAGGGTGTTTTTTTTAGGGGGAACTTTAAGTTGGCAACACTATTTTAACTGGCGGCTATTTTGTTAGCTTTCAAGTGATTTATTTTTAGTTTGGTTTGACATTTCAACACGAATAGACTGCCGCCTGAACAACGCTTCCAAATTGTGCAAATTTATTTTTAAAATCATAGTTCTGTTAGAAATACGTATCGCGCACTACATCCATTTTTACCATGCTTACTTTTGGTTGAATGGATACGTCAACCAACAAAACTGCCGTATTTGGAGTGATGATAATCCTCAAGTGTATATTGAGACACCGTTGCATCCACAAAAACTGACAGTTTGGGTTGGTGGAATAATTGGTCCGTACTTTAAAAACTATGCTGGCCAGAACGTTACAGTCAATGGTAACCGCTATAGAGCCATGATTACTGGCTTTTTTGTTCATCAATTGAACAACCATGATGTGCAGGAGCTGTGGTTTCAACAAGACGTCCCAACATGTCACACAGCTCGTGCCACAATTGATTTATTGAAGGAAACGTTTGGTAACCGCATAGTTTTACGTTACGGACCCGTGAATGGGCCGCCAAGATCGTGCGATTTAACGCCGCTTGACTATTTTCTGTCGGAATATGTGAAGTCACTAGTCTACGCCGATAAGCCCGAAACGATTGACCACTTGGAGGACAACATTTGCCGCGTTATTGCCGGTATACGTCCACAAATGTTGGAAAAAGTCATCGAAAATTGAACCAACAAATGAGACTACGTAGAAGCCAGCTGTGGCGGGCACATGCCAGAAATCATATTTAAATTATTATGCCAGAAGATTATTTTTTCGAAAAAGTTCTATACCTCTAAAAAACAGCCTTTATAAACGAAAAAAGAAACAGCACCGTGCAGTTATTTTTTGAGGATGAACTGGTGTTTATTGAAGCACATAAGGGTAAGGTAAGATAAAGTTCCAATAAAGCTGCCAAATTCTAAAAAAAAATAGGAAAATCACAGTGGATAGAGAGACATGTGGATTAAGGCTACATATTGACGAAGAAGCGACAGTTGGGCGAGTAATGTGAAAGGTTTAAATTTCCAACAGCAATAAGGATTGCTTCAATGAAACGTTCGGCATTATGTTTGTAGACTAAAATTCGCTCTGGTCTAGAAATCCAGCCGATCTTGACTTTATGTAACTAATCCATTCCACATATGAGAACATATTTTAATTGAAATTAAGTCGGAGTATTCCCTGTAAGATTTGTAAGAATGGTATATGTTTTCACTTTATTAATGTTGCAGAATCAACATAATTCCTGGCATGACTGCAACGTTTTTCATGCCGAAGTGGATACGATGCATGTGTCAGCACTCGCGCTGAGAGACTGCAACTGCCAAATCGGTCACTATTTTTTTTCCGATAGCCAGACGGCAATAAAGGCCATAGCATCAGATGGTTAAGTTATCCAGACAGAGCGTCAGTGAGATAGAGATCTTTGAAGAATTCGGTGACCCTCTGCTGGGCACATACTTGATTCCAAGGGAATGAAAAGGCGGACAGCCTTCTGAAATAGGAAGGGGAGAATCTCTAGCAATATCGTATGTCACCACTCAGCTTCATAAGGAAAAATAGCTAGAAGATGAAGCCAGAACTCTAAGGCTTGTTCTGAGTATTGGCGCTACTGCAAGGGCTCTATGGCCGATGCTGACCAAGAAGAGATCAACATCATTGATTGGCTTTAGTAGCAAGGATGTACGCACGCTAATAGGAGTCGTTATCGGCCACTGTACCATGGGTACACATACAAACGACTTCTGCAGAAGCTGCAGAGACGAGGAAAATACAGAATCTAACCAACATCTGCTCTGTGATTGCCCAGCCATAGTAAAGAAAACGAGATAGTTCCTAGGAAAGCACTTCTTCGTAGAGCTGGAGGACTTAAATGGTGCTGAACTGAAAGACCTCTTAAGATTCATATGTGAATTTGGCTGGTTTTAGGAATGAAGTAGTTCTCACGGTAGTATAATACCCTGACAAGGCCACACTGGACCCAGCAAGTTGGTCTAAGTGAGTCACCGCCACAAGGCCGTCAGGGTACCCAATGACCTACCTACCAAACTGCAGAAGGAGCATATAGAGTTACTAAAATGTACCGGTGTCATGAGTTTCCGACATAACGACAGTAGTTTGATTAGTCAGTGATTTTCTGAATTTCACGCGGAGTAACTTTAAATTAAAGACTACTGTCAGTTTCTGAGCAAGTTACGTCATTTAGTTCGTGTTTGACACGTCTCTTAGCACTTATCTTTGTTGTTTTGTGTGCATCTCCAATCTTGTTGAGAGGAGTTGTGATCTGACCACCGACAAGAGCAGAGCTGGCAAGCCGACACTACACCAGGTTTAAGTGCATGTCCTCATCAACCTCAACATTTTTTTGCTCCAAGTCTGAATTCAACATGTCCCAAATATTGGCCCTTTTGAAAACCTGGACCTCTCACCGGAAGAAATTGTCTTGAGAGTGAATTCCAATTAAGTTGCAAATGCTTGGCTGCTACCCGATCTGAGGTGTCTGCTTTTGATGGTGCTTCAAAGCGAAGTAATACGACGGGAATAGCTTAGCCTTAGAATGGTTGCATTACTGCAACTGAGCAACAAACTATCGCAAGGCCCTATACGATGGTTATTCATCCAAGTCTATACTGGCTAGCACATGAAAAAATTCATGCCGTATATCGCAAGTTCTCCTGGCTCGCCTATAACATCCACAAAAGTGTAGCAAAAATTATGTAATTTTGATTGAACCTGCATATCGGCATCGGCTGCGTGGTGTTTTCGGTAACATGAGAATCACAGCCAACTTCGGGACGGGTCCGGAAATGGTTATTGCCGAAAATTCATGTGTAAAGTGCTTAGGCAGTCAGGCAGGCGAAACCCACAAGCGGATCAGTAGGGATGCAGTCAAGTGGGAGGGTTATGATCCGAATTATGGGGATCATAACCCTCCCACTTTTCTGCATCCCTAATGGTCCGCCTCTGGTCCCGTCGCTAAAAAAAAAAAAAAGAAGAAGAAGACAGTGCTTAGGCAGAAAATTGAACGAACAGCACATGCAAACGCATTAACTTCAAAAAATAAATCGAAAAATAGTAATGAACTTTTTTCTAAGGTGTTTTCCGTGCTGTCCTAAAACTACAAAAGCAAATAAATAATGCATCTGCTTAAAGCGTGACGTTGCTATGTAGGTCAACATGCCTGCTTTGATCTCCACTGATAAGCGCAGAATCTGGAATTAGTCAGGAGACCTTGGGGCACGTCCAATGTTGTCATACACCGCATCTCGCTAAATAATGTGCCTACCTCTTCTCATCGTATTTGAATACGACGCCAGAACATTTTGCCTCAACAAGGACATTGGCATCAGCAATAGGCTTATTGCTAGTCTATGAGAGGCATAAGCACTATTTGAGGGCGATGGCTCAACCTAATTTTGATTTGTAACCAGACAACTGTCAGACAAATATATAAAAGGACAACGTCAGGATCACCATTCATACATTTTATGTAGCAAGTGTCGATTTCTTTAAAATATAATGGAAACGGATCTAGTATTGCCAGCGAATATCGTTTACATAACTGGCTTCGTCAAACCTCATGTCTTGAATGTATTTAAAACCATCTCTAGCATCGTCCATCGGAGAATTAACAACAAAAGCAGACCTCATACTCTACGCACGACAGCACCAGCACATGAACTCACTGAATGCGCGTATATCGCAGTGCCTAACTCAAATCGAATCACTCTCCAGAGGGTCATGCAAGCACTTTAATTGCCCAATAAATTACCAGCCCAATTAGTTGGCCGCAATTATTTCCCAATTTAGCACTCAATAAACTCGGCCCCATCGCGCACGTATTGTCCTCTTGACCACGATTTTTTCCCCATTCGTCTCACCTCCAACCATCCCCCCAGTCATCATCAGCGAATACCAGATCGAAACCTTACATCCGTTGTGTCTGTCACTCATCAATGTTGAACGTCTCGAGTCGTCGATGTCGTCGTCATTGTCTTGCACCAGCAATTTGCTTCATTCTTCATTCGGCTTGTGATTCTTACATCCGACTGGCATTCGTTCCCTCACCACCCCCTCGGGGGAATACGAATGCACTCCACCACCATTCACCGCCCAATGATTAGATACCAATCGAGAATAATTTCCAATCCAATGATAGACAAGTAAAATCCAATTAACTCCAAATACGTGGCATGCACTTGTCGTCTCTGGCTAGCTAGCTGGCTGGATGGCTATGTGCTCTTCCTTCAGTCAACACCACATTCAGCAGCGTCAGCACCTGTCCCCTCCCCACGACACTCACCGGTATCGCATATAAACCTCGCCGAGATTACCTCTTAGCACGCATGACATGCAGCTCAACATTGCGTACAGCAGGCGAATGTGGTGCCCGTGTGCGCGCCCTCCAAGGGGCATCTATCGAGGTGATCTATAACACCAGCAGTGCGCGCTGAATGGCGATGCTACACGGAGATTACCATCGAGTGCGACTAGTGAGAGACTGTGGCCGGTCCGCAGACGTCGTTGATTGTTGGTCTTGTTGCACATCACCCGACGACCGAGGACCGATGGCTGGCACTGGCTGCGGCTTCCTGCAACCAGACTAGCAAATAGATGTTTTCATTAAAAAGGAAACGGCCAAACAGTTAAATGGCTATTACCGCAGTTTAGATTTGCTAAAAGTGCCACCACACAATTTACCAAATCGCCGAGGCTCCTTGTTGCGCGACGACTACGGCGACGACGACGATGATGATGATGGTGAGGATGATGATCAGCTCCATCCTCAGCCGCAACCGCAGCCTCAGTGTCCGCCTCTGCTTTGGCCTCAGTCACTGTCTCAGGCACACAGCATCGTCACCAGCGAGACGATTTATCGAGACGTGCAACCAGTCAGTCAGTTGATGATCCTGCTGATGGCAGTGAGGCGGCTCCGCTGGTAGTGGTGAACCAGTTGAGTGACTTTCAGGGTCCACGCTACTTATGCCGTATCACTCATGCTCGCCGAGTGAACACAAGTGGACGCAGAAGACCAAAATGGCACCAATGACGAGCTGCCCGTCGAAGACATCGGGGCCAGCTCCGTCTGCACCAACAACAACAAATGTTCATCTTGATATGTGTTTTGCGCGCCATTAATTAGTCATTTCGCTATTTGTAAATGGAGACGGGTGCCTTGCATTAACCAGATTCCGAGTAAATTGCGACAGCAGCCGAGCTGAGGCAGGGACGCCGCAGGAGTCCCTCTTCGGGCTCGTACTTTGTGTGTGACTCGGTTTGTTGTGGCGTGTTTAGACTGTAGACTGCCCACAGTGGAGTATGAGTGGGACATGTGTGTGTTGTGTTGTTAAACATTTAGTTGCGAGTTGTTCGATACTACTTTTTTGCTTCTCGCCAGAGCAGTCTCCAGTTTCTCGCGCACTCTCTCTCTCTCTCTCTCTCTCTGTCTGTCTGTCTGTCTGACTACCTGGCTCCCCATCATCGTTGGTCCGCTGATGCGTGCTGTCCACCATTCACCTGATGGTATTGGTTAGCCGGATGGGGTATTATATCGTTCCCCAGGGATCCGTTCAGTGACACACTATTAGCTTTGTGTGTACGCGCTATCTATCCGCGCAGACGGGTGTCACGGAGTCGAATGTGTTTGCGGGGGCTGTGGAGGGCGGGGGGAGGGGTCTTTATTGGAATTAATTCCTTGACGGCGGTGTGGAATGGTGCGGTGCATTATATTAAAGCTAAATAGTTGGAAATTAAATATAAATGGTGTACATTAGTACACGTTAGTAGGATGTCAAGACTATTGACACTTCTGTCAGATGCCAGCGCTGAATGAAGTCGGTTTGATGATCTGATCTATGAAGTGACAATGTCAGTTGGACGAGGGCAGACGCGGCCAGGGGGACAAAACAATGAAAGTGCTTGAAACATTCGCGATATACGCGCAATGCCGTGTCGTTCGAGTGTCGATGGAGAGTTGTGGAAAAGTGCCTTATAATGAAGTTTCTCGCAGAATAATTACGGACAAAGTGGTTAGACCTTATAAGTTATGCGCTCCATGGGGCATTCCGAAAGATTGTTGTAATTATGATATTTGACAGCTGTTTCTGCTGATCGGACTCGAAACTGAATTGTTTCTTGAATTTTGCTGAAGTAACACGCATCACTTTCTTATTAAACAGTTCATCGTTTGACGGAATAATTTGCAAGGAATAGTAATAAAACCGTTTAATCAGAAGTTTGTTTAAACAATTAGTTAGTCGCGTTAATAAACTCAATGAGAATTTGCTTTCAAAGAACTTGTTCTAGAATTCGCAGGCGTACATGCTTTGGAACGAAAAGCTTGTTAAGTTTATATCTAAAGGAGATAGCGGATAGATGCAATCTTACTCTAGGCTGGGTCCCCGGGCACAAAGGTATTCCGGGCAATGAAAAAGGAGACGAATTAGCAAGAAAATAGGACTAAATCTCCTGGAGCTGGACAGTAACAATATTAGTAAATTAATAGGTGAAATAACTGGCCACTGGATAGTACACAAGGGGAAGACTACTAGACAGTTATTACTTCAACTGCCTCAAAGATATGTCAAGCTCAAATATAATAGATATCCCACCATATATTAAAGCCTCCAATTGGTTATGAATGATCAAGAGACATCTTTAATGACCAACCGATCCTAAACAGGAGCTCAGTGGAGCACGACTACATATGTATATGTAATAATTATACAGTCACCCTAACTACATAGTTATGCTGCTCTCATTTTTTTTTGTGGTCAAAAGAAGAAATACATACCAAACCATTTGGGAACCATGTTGACGACCTCCTACCCACTCGACTTGTGTTCTTCTATCGGCGACAGTTCATCTCCGAGTCTACCTTATCTACTTGAAGACAATGAGAGTGATCAGTTCTTGCATGCGAGTTATAAATGGTTTTTATACATAAGTATTTTGGTCTTAAGATAAAGCAGATTCGTAAACTTTTTTTAACGTCTCAAGATTTTTTGTGGGGTATGTCATATGCCAACATGCAACACTGATTCATCATTGCTCTGCGGAGACTACTTGCGCATTTATGAATATCTGTATTTTGCCAAGAAGTTTAGATTTTTATTCATTCTCACTTAAAATACTTTAACAATTGACAAGAGTTAGAGCTAGAAAATGTTGGCAGCAATTAAGGGCGCCCGGCGACAAAGCAATACTGAATAATCTAAACAGAAAGCTTTAAAAATTGAGAAGAGAAGAGGAAAATGAGTCTTCAAAAAACCTTATCAATCTTATGAATGATCCTATTACACTATACTCAATCTGGAAGGCAATAAAGAAAATGAAAAGGCCTGTGCAAAAACTGCGACAGAAATCGCCCAAGAAATAAAACAAGGCATCAGTAAAAAAGGCGCCGGAGTTTGATTTAATATCAGGTTAAATACTAAAACAACTCTCCAAAAAGTGCTTCAAGAAACTAGCACAGATTTTCAATGCTTCATTCAGAATAAGGCATCTACCTACCTATTCGCGGAAGTAATTATGATACCGAAACCAGGCAATCCACCAGGCAATTTTATTTATTTTTTTATTGATTTTATGTATTTCGATACTGCCTATGTTGTCCAAGCTATGATTAAACGTTTATCTTTATAAATAAGCACTTCGCGATTGACAAGGTGCATAGAATAACAGACAAAAAAAATCATTTGAAGAAAAAAAAGTTATGCTCTGCTATATTTAACGATACAGCGTTATCCTTCGATTAGGTATGGCACAAAGGACTGATCCACAAATTGCAAAAGCATCTGCCGAAGGAATACTCAGACTACTCTACAGTCTTATATATTGCTGGGATTTTTTTAAGTATCATAGAATAGGATGAAAACTCCTCACTAAGAGAAATAAAAATCTGATGTATCACAGGGCAGTGTGCTAAGCCCTGTACTATATCTCTTATTTACCAGCGACTTGTCAAATAGTGATGAATCACCTGTGGCAACATTTGAACATGATGTAGATGTCCTTGCTGTAGCAGCAACTGTCGGGGTAGTGACAACAAAGCTACAGAAGACAGTGAATAATATAGAATCAAAATGGACCAAAAAGTGAGAAATTATATTAAATGATCTAAATTGGTCCACATAAATTTCACGAACAAAAGTGTTCAGCACATCCCAGTATTCATAGCTGATAATGATGTATAATACGCAAACGCAACAAAAAAATATGCAAAAAATTCAAAATTGTATGCTACGGAATATAAATAAAAAATGCGCGAAATGCATTTTGATTTGAACGCCCATTTTCGTAAAAGTCTTCAACAATCTTAACGCGCTGCTCAATTGTGTACCGCTCCATGGTTGAATTTGTCAAACACTGAAACAAAGAAATGTCAAATTAAGTTGGGCAAAAAAACTTGACGTTAAAGTGTGACTCACAATTAACATCTTTAGTAAATGGAGCTTAGGCTTAGGCTTCTCAATCACGCCAACTCAGAAATGTTGGAGCTTTTAAATAATAGCAATCTGACTAGGAGATGAAGAAGAGTGAAGCACATATAATTTGGAAAATAATATGAGAGATGGCGATGTTCCAAGCCGGAAGTGGTTCTGATGTCCCAAAAATGCTTCTCCTCGACCTGTGGAAAAAGGTCGGAAATATAGATATGGCTCGATTCACGATTGTCACACAGATTACAAGGTAACATGTTACCGCCCTTATTTGAATCTCGTCGGCTCGTGGCTCCAATGCTACTTTCCACACAGTACGAGAGTCTAGGAACCATTTGAGACATGAAACTCCTATAGGTTGTGCGATTTAGACTACTGCGCCTTGTGTCACTCGCTTATGTCAATAAACAAACGTCAACTACAGCCTTGGCAGGCAGCATTACTTGTGTTACTAAGAAGATACCCAAAGGTGACTCAAAATTGAACTCTCCTTACGTTTTGGTATCCTCTTAGTAACACAACTAATGATGTCTTCCAAGGCTGCACTTAAATCGTATCAGTGGTAAATATTTACATGAAATAAAATCACAATATTCCTGTGCGAGAATTAAAAACAACGCAAATTTTAAAAATTCCGTCGAATATTCTAACTTAGTCAATTCGATTGCGCCATCTTAGGCCACTTTTATACGTGAAACTTTTTACTCACGATTTCCTACAATTCCCATTTGTGATCGCAAGCCATTTTTACACGTAGAAATTAACTCAGTTGCAATTCCTGCTAAATTTGTCCGCCTCCTATCCTTTCACACATGTACCATCTCTTTCTCACATATATATAGCATGCTATATACACTGAGAAGAGAGAAAAAGGGTAATAAATAAAAGAAATAATCGCAATCCTCGAGCACACGCACCTCGGGCAACCCCTTGCACGTTTAACCTCCCTTGCCAATAAGATTGGAGAATTGCAGACGAACTTAGCGTGTGTAAAAGCGGCTCTGAAAGAAAGCAATAGAAACTTACTTACTTACTTAAGGTGGCGCTACAGTCCGGGGCGGACCTGGGCCTCAACCAACAAGCGTCTCCAGCCAGCTCGATCTTTAGCTAGCTGTCTCCAGTTTCGCACGCATAGTTGGTTGAGGTCCCTTTCCACTTGCGTGCGCCACCTGAGTCGCGGTCTTCCTCTACTGCGCCGTCCCTCGGGGGTGGATTCGAAGACTTTTCGGGCCGGAGTATTGGTTTCCATCCGCTCTACATGACCTAGCCATCTCAGTCTTTGGATCTTCACTCTTCTGGCTAAGTCGATGTCGCTGAACAGCCCGTATAGTTCGTCATTATATCTCCTCCTCCACTCACCGTCTATGCAGACGGGACCGAAAATCACACGAAGAATTTTCCTCTCGAAGCAACCGAGGGCAGCTTCATCCGCTTTTGACAAAGTCCATGCCTCCGCCATATAGCAGGACTGGGACGATTAAGGACTTCTGAAAGATTGTTCCTCTGCTGTTGCCGTTCGAGTTTTGAACAATTCGTTCAAGAACGATGTTGAAAAAGTCGCATGACAGCGCGTCGCCTTGTCTGAATCCTTTTTTGACATCAAAGGTCTCGGTTAGGTGTTTACCGACCTTGATGGAGCAGCGTGCATTCTCCATCGTCATCCTACACAAACGGACGAGTTTGGTAGGGATGCCAAAACTAGACATTGCTCTGTATAGCTCGTCTCTATAGATGCTATCATACGCGGCCTTAAAATCGATGAAAAGGTGGTGGGTATCGATTTGTTGCTCCTGGGTTTTCTCCAAAATCTGCCGTAGTGTGAATATTTGGTCGATGGTGGATTTTCCTGTCCTAAAGCCACACTGGTATGGACCGACCAGGTTGTTGACGAATGGCTTTAGGCGTTCACACAATATGGCAGATAAGATTTTATATGCGATACTTAGGAGACTGATGCCTCTGTAGTTGGCGCAGTTCAAAGGGTCTCCTTTTTTATGGATCGGGCAAACAATGCTGAGGTTCCATTCATCGGGCATGTTTTCCTCCGACCATATTTTACAGATGAATTGGTGCATGCTCCTTACCAAATCATCGCCTGCGGCTTTAAAAAGCTCGGCGGGTAGGCCGTCAGCTCCCGCAGCCTTGTTGGATTTCAGTTTAGATATGGCAATCCTCACTTCATCCGGGTCGGGTGGACGGAATTGTTGATCTTCGTCGTCCCTTTACAATAGAAACAACTATTGGAAAACAAAACATATTTGGCTTAACAAAACAGTAGGCTTCGATCGTTGAATTTTGGCATTTTAAATTGAAATTCAATCCAAAAATATTTTTTAGCAGTTTCTACGAGTTATTTGTTTATCATCTTTCTCACCAATCGCCCATCATTGGATTTAAGTGTGATTAGAGGACCCGCCATTCAACGATTCAAACATGCATCCACAAGTGTGCCAGTGCATATGCAACGACGATGAATGCGCTCGCTTCCACAATCCCCCAAGGGCGCCGTGCAACTGCATCAGATACATCAGCAAGTCGACGAAATTCATCGAGAGAATCCTTGACGTCACAGAGACTGTGGTACGAGTGCTAAGCATCTGTGGAATACATGAGTGCAAGGCGAAGGCGGCAGCCGATGTGATAGTGTTTGCATTCCTGCACTACGACATCGTTCTGGATCCTGTGAGCGATGTCCTGCGCAAGTCACTTCGCAAGGAGGACCTCTTCCACGACCTTGGACGGAAGTGCCGCATGAACCGCGTTGAGGCTCATCTGGCGTATGCCCTCATAAAGAGGGCCTTCAAGGCGTTCTACTTCAAGCAAACCGCCGACATGTACAACCCAGACTTCATCGACGAGTCTCAGTGGATGCGTGCCGCTGAAAGGTCAGCGGATATCTACGCCGGATCGGAGGGGTGCTCCGAGTTCGTGAGGAAGAAAGTGGAGAGCAGAATCAAAGGCGCATACTGCAGTTATGTCCAGCGAATCAAGGAGGCAACGATGAAGGACAAGGAGAAGTCGTGTAACTGCTGCTTCTGCAGACAATGCGAGGAATTCGGCGGAACTGGCTGCAAGGTGTTCGTTAATGTCCTTTCCAAGGAGGACGAGGAAGCCTTCGAGTTTAAGAAGAGGCTCTTGGAAGCGGGACGCATGGCAGCAATTGGTACTCCGGATCCGTGCGGTCGTAAAATCTTGGAAATGCAGACCCAACTCAAGGCATCGCAGCCAACCCAAGATGTCTCGCCGTGCGGAGAAGAACCATGTAGGTGCAAGAACTGCCCGGTAAAGGATGGAACTGCCGTCGTCTGACTGAGAGCCCGGCCAGCGGTAGGACTGATGATGCGAGTGACATTAGGGACCACAGCGAAATGAGAGTATTCAAAATTCATATCAATCATATAAATGTCCAATCAGGGTGGCTTTCATTGAATAAATTCCATTCGCGTACGATTCTGTGTTCCTGTTGTAATAAAAAAAAAGGAAATCCGTGAGGGAAGGTTCTACCGAGATTTGAACTCGGATCGCTGGATTCAAAGTCCAGAGTGCTAACCATTACACCATAGAACCCGGCTGATCACCCCTTGTCACATGGCGCGTCTGTTGCCGCAGGCCAATGGCCACTAATCTGGTTTCTAAAATTAACATAACCGACATGAGGTATTCACAAAAATTGTATCAGCGCAACTGTGAAAATAGACTGGTCTAGCGACCATGCGCGGAATGGAAGCTAACTGATGCCAATCTCGCATCGAATGCCGACACAAATGCAGACGTCAGCATTTGCAGTTGAAGGTATTCTCGTTCGATTTTTAATCAACTCTGTGGCACATGGGGTTGTTGGCTGGTGGTGGATTTGATTGCAATCGGTGGTTGAAAGCAAAGTCATCGAAATTCGGTTCGTTGAATGTGAACTTGTGGAATTGAATAGGAAGCAGTTGTTATGCAAAAATGCCACAAGTGTCATACAAATCGTTGGCGAATGCTTTCTGACGTTTTTTTTTGTTGAACTGGGGAAAGATGAGAAAGAGAATATTTTCAATTTTGTTTATCTGCCTCCACTTTCCAGTTTCTATGCTAAAATTTAAAGAAGAAAACAAATCAGCACGCGTATGGGTTTTCCATAAACAAATGTAACCTGAAACTACTGCCCGTTTATTAAACGTAACGTCTTTTCCGTTCAAAAACAGTGCGTTCCATTATAAAGAACAATGGCAAATTTATTTCATAATGTTCTCTGCAGAATGGAGAGCGAGGCGCAAAATAAAATCATTTTCTTTTCATCGTCGTGTCGTCGTGATAGTAACGTGGTTCCGCCGGATCATAGCAGAATGCACCAAACAGCGCTTTTTTTCCGGGTGCATTGGCATTTATTATATTGCCTACAGTTGCTAATGGGATCAAACACCGCATTTTTGCCCGCCCCCAATCTCTTGATAACCACATCATGGGGTGCACTCTCAAGGGTATCTTCCCCTTAAAAAGAAGTGGCCTTTAGTACAACTCGCACTGGAGCGTCGATGACCTTGCACGCACCGTAATTCCTTTGACCCTAGTCTGTGTGTCTCATATGTGCGGCGTACATACAAAGTCGACATTCCCTGTACTCAGGACTGGCTCTGGCCAGATTCTGAGCCAGGAAAAAACTGTAGTCGAATCTTCACTGAAGGCTCCAAAACCAATGAAGAGTCTGGCGCTGGCGCCTTCGTGGAGGGCGACAACATTAGCGCACCATGCAATCCTAATGGTCACGCACTATATTGTTAAGAACCGGTCGAAAAGGGGCGGACTATTTGCGTCTTTAGTGACAGTCAAACTGTGCTTAAGGCCTTGCTCAACTCGTTAACCAATTCCAGCATAGTTTAGGAATTCTTCTCTGATCGGGAGTCTAAATTCCCTAAGACTTGCCTGGGTCCCGTGCCACCACGAGCTCACGGGAAATAAGATCGCCGATGAAGTTGCTGGACAAAGATCAGAGGATGCACTCTTAGGACCCGAACCTGCACTGGAACTACCTCCGTCCTTGGCTAGACCCTCTCGAGAGCACAACTGGAGGTAGCATGATTCTCCTGGATGTAGACAAACGCAGTACATGTCCTCAAGAAATTCATGGCATTCTTGTTATCTCTTGACAGAAAAGACTACAGACGACTTACCGGCGTACTAACCGGACACTACACCTTCGTCTAAACACATTATTGTGCTTGGCCTACGCGATGAAACCCTCTACCGCACGTGGTGTGTGAAAAAGACGCCAACACTGCAGAGTACGTCCTCTACCACTATCCAGCCTTTCTCAGATCAGGTGGCAGCTATTTGGTGCCTGCTCGTCTTCCTTCGAAAGACTGATAAGTTTCAGCAAAAGAAAGTTGCTGCCTGGTAGTACAATGTAGCAGTTTTTGAGTCTGAGTGCTCCAGTGTCTTTCCATTATGTAATGGCAATTATAATTGAGCATGCTTGGCTTTGTTGGAAGCAATACTGAACATCACACAACTACATACTGCTACACAGGCTGAAGGTGCAAAACAAACCTTGTTTTTACGATGAACCTACAATTACAAAGAAGGAAACCTTGGTGGGCATCTAGAAATTCTTAAAAGTGTAGACAACCAGAGTAAGTGACCTGATGTCTACTGAGTTGAACAGACTAAAGAAGATTTAGGTGCCATTATAAGAAAACCAAACAAGCCGAGGCAGGTGCTCACATACCCTTTATTGGCCCTTCCCCCTTTATGAATTCAATAACACACACACAAATCTTCATCTGCACAAATGGGTGATTAAACTTATTAACCATTTTTACCAGGAGGGTATTAAATCAAGTAAGTTCATGGAACACGAGACAAATAAGCTCTTGAACTTAAAAGGGCTAACCTAAGAGTGCTATGTGGAGCACTATCAGAACACGGAGCATGGAGGACCATAAAATGGGTATCACCAATACAGAAATCTGTAGACATTGTTGCCAGACTAAAGAAACTAATAGGCTGCCCAAACCTTGCCCGAGAAATATTCAAGAACATCCGTAACAGAGAAAGACTTTCAAGAAATCCCATCCAGAGAAGTTGTGAAATTTCTAAAGGAAGCACTCAAATCCAAGACCAACAGAAGGGGATACAATAGATCTTTATGGTCACAGTACTAGTGTGTTTTTGTGACACATCCTGATCTCTTCAATTCAATCCTTTTCGACACAAGTCACATATAACGCGTGGGCTGTCAAAGATACAAAAAATACACTAAAAATACAAGCAGCAAACAAATTACCCATTCTTCAAAAGTAACGCTGAATCACATCAGCCTTCGTTTATCTAGACCAAATAATAGTCGCAAGTTGAAATTTTGTTGACCACACTGTTAACTAGTGTGGTCTGGGTACTGTGACACATTGGCGTCCACGAAAATGATTATTTCGAAAGGGGCCTCTGAACTGAGGGAATCTCTAGCCAGCTCATATGAACACACGCCATTAAGCTTTATGAAAAAGAATTTAGGAGGACGAAGCCCCAATTTCGTTATCAACTTCAAACCAAGAAGAATTGCGCACAAAATGGAATGACGTCGAATCGATAAATTAGGACCAATTATCTCGTTACGACTTCGAGCCGTGCACCCTTCCACACCTCTCCCAGTCTGCTTATGGCTGTTTTGAAGAGGTCAGCCGATCTTCGGCATGTGAAAGTCACAAGCTTTATGTGACCCTGGTGCCATCCTCCGTCGCCCTACAGGTGCAAGACCTCCGTTTTCCCGCACCAGGCTCAGATAGACGTCGTTTATCGCCGACTTCACCTTCTTCCAATTCAATGGAGAGATAGCGCAGTCAGCGTCGCCTTTCAGCACTTCACTATACGGTCTGTTGAGCCTACTGGTAATATTAGATATTTCACCACTCGGTTTTTGCCTTTCGGGCTCCGAGGGTGATGCCTCCAGTGACCTGGCGCGTTTGGACGTAATGCCCTTAGTAGTATCCGCCTGTGAATAGCTTTTCACTACTTTTGTTGCCTAAGCTAAAGACCGTTTGTTGTTGTCATTTAGCTTCTCGGGGGAATGCCTTTAAAGCGTTCCAGAACCCGGGCTGCAGAGCGACTCTCCTTGTATCTTTTAAATGAAGGTCCTGGAACCTTCGAAGTTCCGCGGTCAGAAATTGCAGGAACTCTCAGGGGGAGTTACCGTGCAGGTTGTGGTTTTGGGTTTTGTGGTTCTACGCGGCTTTTGACAGTCTTTAAGATGGTTTGAGCCGCCTTATCCGTCAGCACTTCAACAGCCGAAGTTTTCCTGGAAAAGGAAGTTCCAGCCGGTGAGAGAGCACCGGTCTCTTGTTTTGTTTTTTTTGGAATTTTTTTCATTCATAATGAGTCCCACTAGTAGCGGAGAAAGGGAAGGTCAGGCTGTTGCCAGGTCTCCCAGACACTCCGTTCGCGACTGAGTTATTTTTTCAAGTGGGCCCCCCAGCAAAGCTGATCCTCGGCACGGGTCGTATGACACCTTGATCCAGCCCACCGGAGAGGAAAGGGAGAGATGGAAGGTAGTAGGAGGGAGAGAAGGGATGGTTACATCTTAGCTTCGGGTCTCCTCATAGAGAATAATTTCCCTTAAGTCATTGACCTTTACTAAGCCTTCGCACCGCGTCAAGGCGTGCAACCACGCGAAAGAAAAATTTTCTATGAATTCGTAGAACTCGACGGTGTAGTGTAGTGTACATCGAGTCGACGAGGAGCGTTCACTTTAAAGCTCGATCTGGTAGAAGAGTTTATTGTTATCTGTTTCTCCATTATTTTAATAAATATTCAGTCAATGTGACACATTTACCACCACGATAAGATTTAAGATGACACTGACAGTCTGCAGTCTGACAATTGGTTTGACAGCAGTAACAGTAACAAAACACAACATCTTCGTTGTGTTCTGGGCCCCATAAATGCTTGTCCAAGTTCAAGTTAAAGTAGCAGTGTTGTCATATATCGAGGAAGTCAAAGTGTCAAGTGTCAAGGAGCATCCTAAATTTCTCACCGCACTATAATTCTGACAGCAAATCAACTCAAATGCAAAATGCAACAAATTGAAGTTCCCCACCCGCTGAGCTCAGCTGCCAACAGTGAACTGGAATACACCCAACGTATCATTTTCGTTAGCTGTCATCATCAGCATGTGTAAAGCAAAGCACCGTTTATCAGATTGTCCACCACAGCAGGTGCAAGACCACGAGTCGGTTAAGGAAAACCGTCAACGTCGAACAAGTGAGCTTATTTCGAAACCGCAGCAAAAAGCTGTATAATTAAAGGCAAGCCAAGAAAAAAAACAAAGAACACAGCATGGCCATTCGCAGCTAATCCCTAATTGCCAGACTAGTGCCATAAATGTTCATCCCACTGCAAATTGACACGAAATTGTATCTTAACTGCCTTACAAAGTGTCACCGAACCATTACTCCGTCCAGGCCGTTTATGCCAACAATCACCGCAGGCCACTTAACGTCGCCAAGTGTGTGCGGACTTTTCCCTTCTGCATGGATGTGGCTGTGGCAGCCCGGGCGTCTGCGCGATCGCGGACGCGCACAAAAACAAGCAAACATTCCACCAGTGACATATGGCTAATTAGAATAGAAATTAGCATCACCATTTCTGATAATGTGCCCCCAGTGGGTCTGGCTCGGTGGCGGTGGAACCGCGTCGCGCCGCCGCGTCACCGCAAAAGGCAACACAACAGGCTGGCTGTGGACGGTTGTGTCTCGCGTTCGACCACATCTCCGCCGCTGTGGACGCTGAGTGTGTGCAGATGAACGATGACCACTCGTCTAACTGACAAACTAATTGACTCTTGATGAATTTCTGAAGGCATGCCACAGCCGTGGAGACAGCCGACGAGGCAACCACCGTCTCCAGAGGACTGACAAACTGTCGGGTGTGTGTATGATGCTCTGCGAGAAGCCACTGTTGGCGGACGAGCTTAGAAAGTCACGTCATTGGAAAGTGCTGGCGGAGTGTGCGTGTGAGGGGAATAATTTCCTGACAGCCGTCAGTCAATTTGAATACAGCGTCGCTGCGTGCCCGAATGCGGCTCGCAGGGATAGGCCCGCGACCACTTTTTGCTGTCTAATCCGATTGCATCTCATCAGTGTGTGCGTCGCACTTGGACTGGAGTCATTTGTATGCTGATATGGACGATCAAAGGCTGGGGGCTTATAAGGAGAAATTGACTTCCAGGGAAGCTGGTTAATGGAGGTCCCAGCGATGGAAGGAGAAATCGTTGATTGAATTAGGATTGATGGGTTTTTCCTCGGTGTTCAGTTGATGCAGAGCGGGATTGTTTCCAGGAAGAAACTCCGCTGTATTCGGTCAATGGAACACATGTATGGCTACCAAAGTCTGCGGTGAACAGAGGCAATGGTTCTTTGATTAGCACGGAACGGGGACAAGCCCGGACTACGGTGAGGCGTGGTTCTCTTACTAATTTCTATTGTCTGTTGACTTACTGACTTCTCGTGGATTCTTTGTGCCTTGCATGACTACCAGATACTGAATCCTCCTTTTCGAATCTCCTCAGATGGTTCGAAAAAGGACGAAGGCGTGAATCCTGGCGTCTACATCGAATTATCAATTCGATATCTGAACCACAGTAGAGTTTTCAAGCAGAAACTAAAGCGATCAAGGAAGCCTTGTGTTGGCTAAGAAACAATATGATATCAAAGCCAGATATGGTATCTGGATGCAGTCACAAGGACTGCCCATATCTCTTAAAGAGATGGCCGAGTTTTTTAGCATCCATCTCGAGGAACCTGCCAAAAGGAAGACCTTTTTCTCCTGCAATGCGCTTCTTTTTTTCTTAAGAGCGGTTCAGAAAATGGCGAAGCTGCCGAACTCACTGAAAAAGACACTTGTTCGGCTATCTTTCCGAACGTGGATCTCCCATTGATGCCTCTTGCAGCAGCAAAACATCTCTTGATGTTTGAAACGATTGAATCATTTAGGTGGTTTTGTGGCACAGGGTGGCTCACTACGAAACGATTATTGTCTACTCTGAATACGAGACGATCACACAGTCTGGTCAGAGTGGGCTCAATTGGGCAAGTGTAACGCATGCATGCTGGCATTCAGTCAGCTTAACCTGACCTAACCAGCAAAAATATGCTTCCAATGAGCAGTAACAGCAGTAGTAGAATAAAGTTGCTTTTGAATGAGTTGCAGAACCATTATCAGAATTGGATTGAAATTACATCGAAGGCAAGATGATGTAATGTGATTTATTTCGAAAGTATTAACCAATATTCCGTTTGCCTCAAATATCTGACGAGCATGTCTATTTAAAGACTATCAGTACTACGACGAGGACTCCTAAAGACGAAAATAATGCTTTTCTTCTTGAGAATCGTGGTTATAATAAGTAGATTGAGCTGCTTACAGGTGTGGAGCAATAAAGCTGGAATATTAATTTCAGGATAGATAAATGGAAATGTATGTAGTGTTCCATTTGTTATAAAGCTATATAATATGTAATCAATGTTTATTGTCACAAAAAAAAATCAAAAGTAAAAGGAACGAAATCGCCGATGCAACTTGTTTATATTTTGTCTCTACAACACCTCGAAATATGCAATATTTCGCTTTAGGAGGGCAGTCCATCAGGCATAATTTGAAATGTAATAACCGTCTTAAAATGAATTACCGGTCGTTTTTGAATACATGCAATTCATTGGCAATGGGCAAAATAATGCGTCATGCTGCGTTTTTTAAATAATGAGAGAAATGAGAGGATCGTAATAATGCCCGTTTCGTAATGCTGCGTTGGAAATTGAGAGATTTTCTTCCAAATTTAATGCATTTTGTCATAACTGACATATGAGAAATGTAAACAGCTGATAAATTGAGTTATCATTTCAACGTAGCCTTGAAGCACTCCGTCTGTAAGGTGAGATGGACTCTAACAACACAGTATTCTGTTTCAGGTATCAACATTTTAAATTGGCTTACGAGCAGGGACCACCATGTGTGCAGGATGTGCAAATGCACGGGGCGCACAGCCACAAGCGCATTGTGAAGACTAAAATATAGGCCTATGCTATGCTACAGCTCATATAGGTAGGCAGGTATAGTTTTGAGTAGATATTGTAGGGATGAAAATATACTTCATATCTACACTGATGGACAAAATTATTCGGCACATGGGTGTAGTCAGCTTAAAACGTTAATAAAACCCAAACGGCCCAATCGATTTAATAAATTTATTTTCATTTAAAGCTAAGCTTTTGCTTAAATTAAGTCCATTTTCTCCGGCTTCCAAAATCTAATTAACAAAAATATTTGGCATGAACTGAAAACACGAATTATATTAAAAGAAAACAAAATTAATATTTTGTTTGTTTTCCTTTTTACTCGACAGCAGCTTGCAGTCTGTTTCACATGTTGCAAATCCACCTCTTTTTTTTTGTTTGCATAGAAATTTGCTTCACTTTCTGCGGTCAATATTCTCATCGAATCGTACGTTACCGAGGATTAGTCCTACCGGGGACACCTCAATAAAATAAAACGTATACTACTAGTGTTGTGTCAAAACGACGTATGCTGCCAAAACTGCAAAATGGAGTGCCAGACGTAGATCCTGCACAGGTCCCTCATTTGACTCTGGCCGGCGCTGCTTACGGGACACTTCGCATCAACGTTCTATGACGTTCCTCTCATTTGTCCAATTTTTTAGCAAACGTAGCGCGATGCTGTATTTTGCCTTAGAACTGCTTGTGCAGAAAGACGACGGTAGAAGCAAGGTAGCATTGTGTTGCCGACATTATTACGATGCAGTGAATGTCATGGAACCATTGTATTGTGTGGTTTGAAAAATGAGACGACGCACCAACGCAGCATTGTGAAACGGGCTTATTTTATTTATCGCATAAATGTTCATACAATATTATCCTGCATATATACAGGCGTATTTACTTCATGAATGGAATTGCGAGAAACGCCTAGAAGTATGACGTGATTCTGCTTATTTACGAGAAACGCTGTTCGTTTACCTTGACTCCGCGAGAGTTGCTAACACCGGCAGTACCGAGATAAATCCTAGAATGAATCTTGCCAATCGATATTTCATTGAGACAACTAAGTATTTAATAAAGCCCTCTTCTCAAATACCTTGCTAGCTTTATTCAAGACACTGACCATCTCAGTCTTGCATTAAGGTGCAGAGCCATGTGCAATATCGAAATTGGGTGAAGTAACTCCCTACAGAAATGTTCTGCGTGAGCTCCGAAGAAGTTTCAACTACTAACAGTTAAGCTAAACAACTATATGAATCTAGTTAGCCACATGGACTTCGTGGAGCGCTTGACATGCAGTTAAATGATTCTTCGTTCCTGTAGCCTCGTCGCTCCTGCTACAACTTCCCAATCCTCGAAATCTCGATGACTTTCATACCTCTATTATCACTGTTGAAGTTCATCTAGATTCCTGTAGATCTAGTATAGCTTCCAAAACTCACGAGTCAAGATTAGGAAATAGCAGTTGGATCGAACATCGACACCTGCATTTTCTACGTCTCTAGATCCAATGCATTCAGAGAAAGTAACTTCTGAATATGATTGTTTATAAATTCTCCTGGGTTTTGAAATCCATTTTTGCTGGTAACTCTAATGCAGATGCATAGTTGTTTGATGTCGGTGTCAAGTGATTGACAATTCTTGCTCCTTTTAAATTGTTTTTTAAGTAATAAATGAGTTCCACATCAGTAGGACACTGCTTCTGGTGAGCTAATCGTTCAAACTGTTCCCAGAATGATGTCCATACTTTATAGTTGTCACTAAACGATAGCTGGGAGTCTGATAACTCTTTGAGCCAGGATTGGGAAGCATCTTGGTAGATTTTTGTTCTAAATCAACGAATGTTGCTGACATAGGACTGTTCATAACTATGTAGCTTTCTCGAGTGAGGACATGCCCCAGTCATTTATGTACTGTACTCCTTTAGCTGTTCTACTTTGAATCGTAAGTAAGACCCACTTTGCCTAAGCTCTATGTTGAGCACTATTCACAGGAACTGATTCTTGGTTGGCTTAATTTTCTTAAACCTTGACCAGTTTTTCTTGTACTATAATAATCTCAATCTGGTGCGTTTGTTGCTGACTCTGATTTGTGCTAGATTTCTGAGCGATAGTTGTGAGGTTCAAATATCAGGCTGCTTTGCTATCATAAATAATCATCACCGAAGTAGTCCTGAATCGTCTTGGTTTTACGCAGTTCGGTCCAGCGCTGTTCCAACTGATCGTGCCTTTTCTGAAATACTCTTCAGAGAATGTAGACTCTCTTCTTCATCTTCTTCTTCTTCTAGTGGCGCTACAGTCCGGAGTGGACCTGGGCATCAGTCAACAAGCTTCTTCAGCTGGTACGATTTTTAGCTAACTACCTCCAATTTCGCGTTCCAAGTTTGTTGGGGTCGTTCTCCAATTATGGGCGCCATCGGTTCCGTGGGCGTCCTCTATTGCGTTGTCGCACTGGTACAGAGTCGAAGACTCTTCATTCTTCTTAAAATTCGTCCACAATCGATCCATTTCCTCCGTTATCCGGCTTTGATTAAGTCTAATTCCTTCGAATTCACTCGTTTTTCTGTCTTTTTTAACACCTTTCTCTACACTTTGCACACTGTCACATCATTGTTCTATGTTTTTCCGACTAATCCGGCTCGAAGGACCAATGAAAAATTCTACTTGAAATACTGGTGAGCTGTATGGCTAAGATGAGACATTAGTATCTGCTTCGATGAAGGCTCGTGGACACACTTTAGGGTCCTGATGGAAGCACATTCCTCGCACACCTTACTATTGTCGAACTTTCAAAGCAACCAAAGGCTTGTACCGACTTCGACGATCTTGAAAGTAGATTTGCCGCCACCTCTTCGTTAGATTAAACTCCGATGCCCATCCAATCAAATTCTGCCAAGGTTTACATTTCCTACACATCCGCCTAGTCAAAGACTTGTGTCCTATTTCTGTTAGACATTGTGCAGACTGCTTCATTATTTTCACAAAATCTCGGCAGAAGCGAGCACCACACGCTAGCAACCAAATGCTCGGTAGATAATCAACCTCTAGTTCATCCACCGATCAATATCTGTTCGTATCCACCGATGCCACAAAGAGGAGTCCCTATTTGCCTAATGCCACTGAGTCCCACCAAGCTCCCTCGCATGTTTCCCTAGCCTACACAAAGCGTGACCGTCACTCAACCCGACATCTCGTGGTCCTCGTGCCCCCTCCGCGCTGATATGTCGCAATTGGTTTATTTATTTGGTGATCGCATTCAGATGCACAGATTCGCGGGGAACCTGCTTTTTGTGTCTTCATCTCTCGATCGTCTCGGCTGGTAAGCTGGGGAAGGCAAGCAGATTCCCGGCCGATAACCAGAGATATATGCCCTCGCAGACCTGTCGTCAAAGAGGGTGCACCACACTCCTTGGTGCCTCCTCGCCGACCTTCGGCGGTGGAACTGCAATCCAATTGATTGGGACTTCTTCTATTCGCCAGAACATCACCGCCGAACTAGTAGAGACGAAGCGGCCCGAATCTGTCTCGCAGGCAGAGCGCTGTCTGGGGGAAATTGGAATTTTTATTACCATTCTCGGAGCGCGCACAACAATTGCCAATTAAAATTGTTTCCACCAAACCCAAAAGGGTTCTTGTGTTCCGGCTAATTAATTGCTGTGCTCACGTTTCTAGAACCGCACATAACACTCACAGCCCAGCGGCTCCGGCGGTGGTGGCGGTGGCTATGGCTGCCAACTCGAGGCGGCATCGCATGCAAACACAGAGGGGGCCAAGCGAGGACGCTAGGAGTAGGCTGCTCCCGGCCCAGGAGTCGAATCGAGGCAGTCTCCGCACGTCCAATGAAGTTGTTGCCTGTGATTGCTGTAGGCCGAATTGATGTTAAGTAATAGCTGTTGCCTTAATAGATTGCCAATTCGCGTAATTGGGAGAATTGAATTTGTTGTCGGGTCTAATGGCGGGCGAGTTGGGGTTCAGCATTGGCGAGACGGACGGACGGACACAAATGGGACGTATGAGGGCTTGCTGCGTCTGGAATTGGTCTGTGGGGAGTGGTTGAGTGTTTGACAGAAGATAAGAGGACCGAGATAAGGAATTTGCTTGACCGAGGTTGTACTTCTGTGGAACCGACCGACATGGGGGGACACTTTGAGTAAGATACTCGTATGAATGGTATGGCGGTGATCTTCGATGTGAATTAGTGCTTAATGTGACGCATTCATTCTATTGCATCACCGATTGCAGCAGAAGGGAAGTGAAGGAGACGAATTCTTTCAAAGAAACTACAGAACGATGCGATCTAAGATGCGATTCAATTTGGGGACACATTGTTGCGTACTTCCATTTGGACAATAAATTCTAAGAACAAAATTCTACATACGCTCGAAGACATGTCAACTTGGCCCCGGCCCGAATAGTCTCCGACTTAAAGTCCAGATTCAGGAAACAGCACAGGAAACTGCGCTTTCGTGTTGTTCGGGGGAATTTCGACTTGGTTATTAACAGCTTCGACTCGAAACCTAATAATCAATATGTACATCGTTCTTGAAGGCATCATTGATTAAGAAGTCTCAACACTCAAGTGAAGTGAATCGGCATGTGAAACTGGAAACAAGACATCATGCTGCACAGGCAGGCTTGTTAATTGATGCTTAGGTCCGAGAGATGCTGCAACGCCATGCAGAGAAGAAAGAAGTCCATTACCACTGATTGATCACTGAGTCTTAATTACTAGCACGAATACATTCGCTGCTATGCTTATCAACACCATTAAATATCTTGGATATTTTGTGAATAACTTAAATGACGACTAGAATCTATGATCTGACTCTAATAGTACGTTTACACCGCACCTAAATCCAACATTTCGGCGAGGTTCAGCATTTCAGCCCAAATCTTCAGCACTTCACCATACATTTTTCAGCATTTCGAATTGTTGGATTTCAGCGAAATGTTCAATTTCCGCGCTGCATTCGCAAGTTTGCCAAATCGAACAAACCTCTTTCCAAATTCAGCACGTCAGTTAACGATTTCTCAGCCCGCTGCAATAAACAAAAAACAGCTGTCAACAAAACAATCATTCATTTTAGTGAAAATGCCAAGAACGGTAATAAATTTGTCATTTGAAATGTTGAAGTTCCAGCGGGAACCCACAATTGGGTTTCGAAATTTTTTTCCCAAACTGTTGGATTTAAGCGCGGTGAAAACGTACTAAAGGGTGATTGTTTAGCTATTAGCCAACACTGCGCTTGCAAATTATTGAATTTTATTATCAAAATGCGTGCTCTGTTAAGAAAGTTCATCGCACGCTTCTTCCATTTTATGGTCAGTTTAATCGACCCACTAAAGCGTCTCATTTTTGGCTCAATGGGTACGTAAATAAGCAGAATTGTCGATTTTGGAGTGAATATCAGCCAGAAGCATTGCAAGAGCATCCAGAAAAAGTCACAGTTTGGTGCGGTTTATGGGCTGGTGGCATCAAGATGATGCGAATCGTAACGTAACTGTTAATGGTGAGCGCTACCGTGAGATGATATCCAATTTTTTTTTCCCAAAATGCAAGAGCTTGACTTGCATGACATGTGTTTCAACTAGACGGTGCCACATGCCACACAGCACGCGCAACAATGGACTTATTGAGGGGCGAGTTCGGTGAACATTTTATTTCACGTTCGGGACCGGTCAATTGGCCGCCTAGATCGTGAGATTTAACGCCTTTAGACTATTGTGGGGCTATGTTAAAGCTCATGTCTATACAGACAAGCCCGCTTCAATTGACGCATTGGAAGACAACATTGAAGCATTTATTCGTGAGATACCGGCCGAAATGTTGGAAAGAGTATGCCAAAATTGTACTAAGCGGATGGACCATTTGAGGCGCAGTCAAGGTCCACATTTGCATGAAATAATCTTCAAACATTAAATTATATGGACCGTACTATCGATTCAAATAAAGATTTCATGCATTTTTCTGAATTTCATGTGCATTTTTTTGAAAAACTTTCCTATAGCTTTTAAAAAATCACCCTTTATAATAGAGCAGGTAGTGCTCTATTCCCTGAATCGCACTTTCTTTTGAATATTTTAGAACACGTTTGCCAAAATGCAAGGAAAGCAAAACGTCGTGATTGTGAGCAAATTACAATACGGGATCTACTCGTATCTTCTCTTGCAAAAACTGCATTCACAAAACTCACTGCTACCTTTTAGGTGGATCCTTCTTACTGAACTGTTTGAACGCTTTTACTACAAGCCAACTCGATTTGCGATTTGAAGACCATTCCCGAAATTGGCTTCAACATATTCTTCATGGCTTTGAATAACCATTGGCATGAGTGTACTTCCAACAGCTGTCTGACCAGGAGAGAGTGATAGGGAACCTCTAGCCGATGAAGTCTTGAAGAAGACTTTTGGGAAGACGAAAGCATGCCCGACGACTAGAGTATCTGCTCCGTATGTCCCATCCACAATAACGTGAACGTCTAAAGCCGTTTTTGAACCACATTAATCGGCATATACCACTGCGGCTACGTGCCGGTAAAGCGACTATAGACCAAATTTTCAAACTAAGGCAAATCCTGGAGAAGACCAGCGACTTTCAAATCAACACGCCCCAACTTGTCATCTATTTTAAAGCCGCATACGACAGCATCGCAAGAAACAATCCGAAACGAACTAAACGGCATCTCGGTCACATCCTCGTCCTTTGTGGCACTTTGTCGTCATTTGTAGATTGACGGTTGGTTTCAGTGGTGCCGTTTTGATACCACACCTCATAGACCGTGGTTGTTTGGGTTAGTAAATCCAGCATGTGGAGTTTAGAAAATTTATTACGTTAGATATGTTTTGGTTAGCAATCTCGGAGAGGTCCTAAGGAAGGGTTTGCCGAATACGATATATCTTTGTTTGGCTAGTGCCAGACAGTCACAGAGAAAATGAGGCAGACTTTCCTCTGAGTGGGTCTCGAGGCAGTGTGAGTTGAATAGGCCAGTACCCCGTGCTTACAGCCACGACTCTAACGATTTCGGAGCGATTTCTATTGAAGAGGTAATCAGTCCTACTTTTAGCGTAGGAGGGCCAGGTTTTCCTAGAGACTTTATACTTGGATGACCTAGTCCACCTTCCACTAGCTAAGGACAAGAGGTGTTGATAAATGGCGTATTTGAGGGGGTTGATTAGGGGGCCAACCAACTCAGTGGGGGCGTTGTCGGAAGCTCCTTGCTTGGCCAGTTCGCCAGCAATCTCTTTTCCCTCTGTGTTGCTGTGGCCTGGAACCCAGAGGGGAGTAGTATTACACCTGCTACTGGCCATTTTAAGTTCCACCCTACACTGTTGCACCAATTAAGAGGTTAGAAGATACAATCAACAGTTGGAATAACACAGAACAGAACAAGATTACAGATGAGATCACAGAAATTACTCGATGATAAAGATCTCAATTTCTTACTAAAATATTGCTGCAATAAATTTCCTAAAATCTGTTTGCTTCCATTTCTCATGTGAAATAATGCAGAGACACTGATTTCCGACTGTTATTGTTGCAATCAAATATAGCGCGACTATCTGTGTCCGATGTATGGCTCTAGAGTTAGATTAGGATAAGTACCAGTACGAGTTTCCACGTCTCCCATAGGTCTTGATTAAGATTAATTAACTGTGATTGCCAGGTAAAAGAAAGCCCACGTGGTGCCGTAGTTCGTTGTAAAGGGTGTTTCTTTTAGCGGTATAGAACTTTAAGTTGGTAACACTATTTTAACTGGAGGCCATTTTGTCAGCTGTTAAGTGATTTATTTTTAGTTTGGTTTGGCATTTCAACATGGATAGACTGACGCCTGAACAACGCTTCCAAATTGTGCAAATTTATTTTGATAATCATTGTTCTACGCACCGTGCATTACGTCCATTTTCACCATGGTCACTTTTGGTCGAATGGATACGTCAATAAACAGAACTGCCGTATTTGGAGCGATGATACTCCTCAAGTGTATGTTGAGACACCGTTACATCCACAAAAACTGACTGTTTGGTGTGGTTTATGTGTTGGTGGAATAATTGGACCCTACCTCTTTAAAAACGATGACCAGAACGTTACAGTCAATAGTAACCGCTATAGAGCCATGATTACTGACTTTTTCGTTCATCAATTGAACAACCATGAGGTGCAGGAACCGTGGTTTCAACAAAACGGCGCAACATGTCACACAGCTCGTGCCACAATTGATTTTTTGAAGGAAGGGATAACCAATCGTGCGACTTAACGCCGCTTGACTATTTCCTGTGGGAATATGTGTATTCGCTAGCCTACGCCGATAAGCCCGAAACGATTGACCACTTGCAGGACAACATTCGCTGCGTTATTGCCGATATACGACCACAAATGTTGGGAAAAGTCATCGAAAATTGGACCTTAAGATAAGACTCCGTCCTATCCGTCATATGTCAGAAATCATATTTAAATTACAATGGCAGAAGATTATCTTTCATGCTTCATGCCAATTTAAAAAAAATCATCTTTGTTTTATTCTATTTCAAAGTTCTATGGCTCTAAAAAAACTATAATTTACTTTACATTCCAAACCAATTTTTCATTCTTTCTCAACATAAATACGTTGCTTTTGCTTGTTGTCTATACCTCAGGACTGACACTTTCACTGAAAAATTCCTGGGAAATAAATAAGATAGCAGAACAATTTTCAGGGATAATTCATCAGAACGAAAAATACTTTAAATATGCACACCTGTGAATATTTGAAAAAAAATATACATTCTTTATAAAAAAAAAACTGAAAAAAGGATTTCACGAAACAAGTTCGCAGGTTCTACCGAGATTTGAACTCGGATCGCTGGATTCAAAGTCCAGAGTGCTAACCATTACACCATAGAACCGATGAATCTCCATGCTGCCAAAGGCCTCACTTCAGATTAGGTCGCGGATGAATTTGGGAAGAAGAAATAAAATGTATTAAAAGAAAAACTTGTTTTATCAGCAATTTATCATGCATTATGCAGTCAGTTTTGTTTAGCTGGACATGCGTTTGACATTTAAAATAGATTCAGCTGAGTTGGGAGATTTTTATTGCCTTTGGTGTTGCCATGTGAACAAATACTTGCACTTATGTTAATTGCGATTCAGGAGTTAATTCGTGAACAACGTGTATGAGGTGGTGAGAAAACGGACGTAAGTAGTGCTTAACTCTAAGTCTGGAATGTATGAAGATAGACAGTTTAGTCCAGGAACAAATGTTCATCAAGCATATTTCAGCCGGCGAGCAGGTGTGATTCAAGAAAAGTTTACAAAGCAGTCTCCGACATGAAAACTGTCAATATTTAAGGTGTTTCGATAGCCACTGAAACGCAAGTGTACATTTTCATGTTGTATCTAGTCTAAAGAAGGTGTATGTGGAGGTCTGCACGTGCAAACGCGTAGTCGGTAAAACATGGGGTCTCAAACCACTGGTGGTATACTGACTAATAGCTATACACCATGACAGTAAGACCCAACTTCCCTTGCCGGCATTGGAGAAGAAATGTATTCCCATACAGCTAATCAAATGTTGAATGATGACAGAGCAACATCGACGGCTGCACTCGAGGACATCCTCCTCCTCTCTCTTCTCGATCTATTCTGCAACAACAGCGCATCTTCATCGGTCCTGGGGCTTAGAGACGCTGTTTTCTGAAAGGAAAAACCAAAGCAATATAAGATAGACAGACTACGTACCACCAACTCTAGCCCCAGAGAAGAGCTTCAATCACATTTATGACATGGCATCAGCATTATGCCATCGAAGCTAGTCAGTTTGTGCAATTTCAAAAATGAAAAAATTTAGTAGACGAAGCCCTGATAGAGCCAGAGCTCGATGGCTTGGCCTGAGTATTGGAGTAACGCCAAGGGCTCTATGGCTGACAATGAGCATTAATAGATCAACAACCCATGCTATCAGGGGTCTTTGCCGGGCGCTGTGCCATAGGCACACATGCAATGCATGGAATGAGGATGAAGCTGAATCTATCCAACACCTGCTATGCGATTATCCAGGCTTAGCAAAGAAAAGAAGCAAGTTGCATCCCGGCATCGCCGCGATAGAAGTCGACGAACTAATCCACAACGCCACGGCGCACAGTGGTCTGAGAGCGGAAAAAGGGTCTTAGAAGAAAGTCATATGTAGCCATTTTAGTTTTATGTCTAAGTCAGAAATGAATGAGTAAAGAGATATTCAACTTCTTCTTCTCTTGCCCCTTGATTTCATCTGACAGCGTTTTTTATACGCTTTTTCTCCCCTGTCTGTGAATACGTGTGAGCTCTTGTGAACAGCTGGCGAACAGCTGATACCCTTCCCCAACTATAGTATTGGGGTGAATTAGAGTTCTTATTTGAAAATTCGCTCGTTACTTGAACTTTTTTCAAATTTCGGTGTCAAATTTTCAACACAGTAAGGAGGGGTAAGCAAACGAACAAAGCGTATGTTCATGAAGTAGCTTTCTGCGAGTTACAGTCTGAGGTAATAGGAAAAAATAATTTTGCCATTGTTTACATTAATTATTTATGCATTAATTATTAATGAATATACGACTTCATGTATGTATTTTTGCATATGCATAATATCGAAAAAAAGCATTCACACGAAACATGTGTACCGGCAATATTATTGAAACATTTGCTTGAATCAATTAAAATAAACAGCTTTTTTGCTTATTTTACTTGTTTTACAGAAATAGAGATGAAAGTTAATTGCAAATTAGTTTGAGTTAGGTACAGTTAAAGCCATTGATCTTAACAAATTATGTAATTTAATTGCAGAAGTTTTCACAATTCATGAATGAAAGATATAAAACTAAGTTCATTTGCCAGTCATCGCATATAAATCAGCTATATTTTACTCTGAAGAATTAAATTGATGCAAACTATTCCTGTAAAGAGAGCATAGCATTACATTTTTCTTCAGACAAATATATGTTCTCTTAAAAATATGAGTCACCTTCTGAACACCCTCCGAACAATAAGTACATGTTCGTGGGCAAATTCACGAATATCCCACAAAATTCAAGAATCTGCCGCCATTATCCCACAAAATTCACGAATCGGCCGCCATATTGGGGTGAATTGACGAGCGTTGTAAAAGTATGAGTGTAATGCAAGGGAATTCCACTACTATGACATTACTCTCCGATGTGGACTAGGGGCAAAAATGGCCGAAGTTGAATATCTCTTTACTCATTCATTTCTGGTCTAAGTACTCTTACATAACCCGGGCTTATGATTTAAATTTTTTTTTTAATATATATATATATAGTATGCACTTATTTACAAGCTATCAAAATATTTATTCAAGTTGCGAGCCATATTTTCAACAAAAGCTTACACGGCTTTTGCCCAAGCCTATTCAAATAAATTCTATATCTTTATACATCAATTTATTAGTCTGTTCTTGACTATCTAAAAAAAAAGTTTTGATGAATACTCTTTTAGTTTTAAAATTATCTACGCCAAGACATACATCAGCGTGTGCTTGATACTTTCAAGTAACAGCACAGAAAAAATCAGCTATATTTTCCTGCGTTTTTCGGAGTTATGATAAAATTTGTTTCGCTGCATCAGATTCTAAAACACACAGTTTTCACTTTGGTCATATTAAACAAATTATAATATCATGGCTAATAATGATGGGAAAGAATGGAACTAGGAGTTTAGAAGAAATATACACCTTTCTTATATGAATCCATTGACGGCTCTGAGATATTCAATTTCTTATACTAGTATAATAATTAAGCACAACTTTACAGGGGTGTGTAATAATGTTTGTTTGTCTCTAAAAAAAATGTTCAAGATACTTTAACGGGAAACAACGGAAACCGTGCTCTATGTAAAAAGCTCGGTGTAAAAATCATATCAATGTATAGCCAATATGTTGCAGCCAATATATTGAGCTCTAAGCTGCAAATATTGTATTAGAGCTCCAGAGGGATTGTATGATGCAAAATCGAATGGAATCAGTTTCAAAATATTAATGATTATAAATGGGGATGACTTGATCTGTTTATTGTGGTGTCATAAAAGTTATGTCCGGTCTAATGGCTAGTTGGGTTATAATTACTAAGTTACTGGATTTGTAACTTCCTTGATTGGATTTTAGTTTCTAATTATCAAGATATTCTGAACACATTCAAAAGATGTTCGTTAAAAAATTGGCGTGGAGTAACTATCAGAGCAGAAATAAGAGAGCAAGGAGATATCCAACTTCTACCTCTCTTGCCCCTTGATTTCATCTGACAGCGTTTTTTATACGCTTTTTCTCCCCTGTCTGTGAATACATGTGAGCTCTTACGAACAGCTGGTAAACAGCTGACACTCTTCCCCAACCGTAGTATTAGGGTGAATTAGAGTTCTTATTTTAAAATTCGCTCGTTACTGAACTTATTTCAAATTTTGGTGTTAAATTTTCAACACAGAAAGGAGGGGTAAGCAAACGAACAAAGCGTATGTTCATGAAGCAGATTTATTGAACTTCCATTTGTGGGAATTACTGTCTGAAGCACTAGGGTGAAATTAATGAATACTTTACTTAATGTATATTATTTATTTTATTTCTGCACATGTATGAATAATACATTTAAAATGCATTCACGCGAAACTTGTGTAAAAGTACTAATAATAATAATATTGAAAAATTTGCATGAATCATTTAAAAAAATAACTTTTTTGGTCATTTTAGTTTTTTTTAAAGAAATGTGATGGAAGTTTAGTCCAAATTTTGACAACCATTTTCATGAGTTAGTTTTAGTTGCATTATTTAGACATTTTCCTGAACAATTATGAAATTTAAATTCCTGAGTTTTCACAATTCATGAATGATATACAACTGCAAACTGATCGCCTATATATTACTTTGAAGAATTAAATTGATTCAAAATATTCCTGTAAATAGATTCACATGTATTATTTAAATAGCATTACATTTTTATTCACCCAAGTATTATATGTGCTCTTAAAAATATGAGTCACCATTTGAACACCCTCCGAACAAAAGTACATGAGATTGGGCAAATACATGAATCTGCCGACGATTTCCCTCAAAATCCACGCGATCCACACGATCCATGGTTTTTGTAAGAGTATGTGTGATATACAAGAGAGTTCCACTCTTCTCACATTTCTCTCCGGTGTGGACTAGGGGAAATTCTCGCCGAAGTTGGATATTTCCTTGCTCTCTTATTTCTGTATCAGAGGAAGCCTAGGAAAGTAGAAACAAAGATTATAGGTATAATCGAATTCATAATACTAGGAAATGTATCATCAGATCCTTGGATTACAAATTCAAAGCTTGAACCAAAAACGAAAGATTTATTAAATAATATAAAAAAATGATTTTATTGAAAAAAATACACAATGTATGGTAAATGTAAATTATATATATATTTATCAATTTAAAGACTGAATTCAACTTCAGGGATGAGATTAGAAAGATTTTCTTTGCAATAAAATAATGTTTTTTTAATTTTTCAGTTAAATTTTTTTATATATAATACAATAAATCGGTACTAGATACACTGGTCTCGATTTAACAGACTTTTTTCCGCTCTCCCGTACAAACCACTCACTGTGCGGCAACACCGTCTTTCAATTCTTGTACATCATTATTGATTATAAAACACAAATGATATCATATTAAACCAAAACACAGTGAACAGCGCTCACATTACCGACAGGAGCTGATTCCCTTCATCGAATTATGCTACGCAAATACATATGGAGACCAATTTCGTGAACGCTTTAAACAATTTTTAGAACTTAATTCTCCCCACTATTTCCAAAATTCAGCACTTAATCGGATTCTTTTGAAGAACAAAAGCAGATTGCAGTGTTAAAAAACAAAACGATTTGTGGCACATATAGCAGTTATAACGCGCAGTAGAGTTTGTTCATTCTTAGTCATTCTTTCGTTGGGTGGCTTCGCGGTTCTGAATGATTTCTCACCGAATTCCTAACAAAAAAAAATTCTTCATCACTAAATTGCATCTTACTTAATTAATCCTATTCACCAAGTGAATGTGCATTCTTCGCATTCCGATTAGATTGAAATATAGTTGAGCACAAAATGCTGTACTTCTACTTCACTTGTCTGCGATACGATTACTCATGATGATCATACTGTGCTTTTCGTCTACCTAGCGGACAATCCATTCTACTTCCGCTTCCCTTGTCTATTCTAGGGACATTTTCGGACAAAAGCTTATTTTAATGAAATCACAAGGCCACGATGAATTTACAGACTGTTCTCACTCTTGGCAGTTTGTTACATAGTCTGGTCGTCCTATTACCGACGAATTTAATGCAATGGAGGGACAAATAACGTCTTCCAATTTTTTCCTGAGGAAAATCAAACATTTTCACAGTTCCAACCAGACTGTTCCTAAAGAGATTGCCTCTACTTGAGAGGAACTTTAACCAATTTGTCCAGCTCTAGTTGTCTACATCCACATTCAATGTGTCAAAAGCGACGTTCAAACTCAACAATTTGTTTGACAACCGTGCAAGTTGTCAACATGAACGCTTGTTGACAAGGCATTTTGATTTTTTTTCAATTTGTCTTCAAGTCGTATCGACAAATTGTGTGTGAGCACCGCTAAATACGCGTTCTGTTCAACCAGGATAATCAACACATTTCGACAACGTATTCAGGCAAAATACCTGTAGTTGCTTCTAAAGAATAATGTACATCTTGTCTAGGCACCTGCCCGACTGCACGGTCGCGCTATTGCGCATTAAATTTAAAGAAAAACGGCATTTCTTTGGTAAAATAACTTGAGCAACAATTACAGTCTCATCTACTTTTCTGCATAAAAAAAAAACTCAATGCCATCTAGTGAGCACTAGTGCAAACCAAACATTTCACTACCTTACCAGCTCACGCTCTTTCCACAATCTAGTCATCTCACTCATATTCTACACGTCAAAACTTCACCCAACTGACAGTTCATTGCATCAACACAGCAGCAAAACAACAGCAAAAATGTCCCCACTGACTGGGCGACGGCAGCGCCCTCAAACGCTAGAACATCGCAACAAAGAAAAATAAAACATCGACCAGCCAAAAGCGAAAATGACTCCGCGAATTGTCAAAAATTTCTGTGCCCCGTGAAGAAAAAAAAAAATCTAAAAGAAAGTGCAAGAACAAATAGCATTTTCCGCAGTGCATCCGCCCTTATTGGGCCCAAAAGGGAAACAATCAAATCGCTCGTAGTTTTTCGTTTCTTAGTTTCATTGAATACAAAATAAATTGTGCGTGTGTTGCGAATCGAATTTTTTTCCATCATCATTTCTGCGACGTCGGACGTGTAAGCGAGTGGCAAAAGAAAAAAAAATCTCACAAAAATTGTGAGCAAACAAAAAAAGAAAAGAAACGGAAGACCACAGACAAACAGGCGGTAGCAGCACAATGTCACTTCGCGCGAAGGTTCTCGGTCTTGTCGACGTAATGATGCGAGTGCCACCGATTCTGGTCATCGATGAAATTCTGAAGATTGGAATGGGCTTACCCACACGCTTCTATCCGAGTCCAAATGAGAAAACAGGATTCACAGACGACGGATCGGTGAACGGTGTTGGTGTCGTCGTCGGCGGTGGTAGTGGTGTTGGGGGAGTGGGCAATGCTAGTGATAATATCAACTCCTCGATAGTTTCCAATTTAAGCAACTCTAGCAATTCAACAAATGTACCTGGCCTTGCATCAGCGGCAGTAGGATTATTAATAAAGAATGTAACAGAAAAGGGTGGCGGACTGCTGGACGAGGGCATCGAGGCGGCAATAGAAAGCAATCTAAATGAAATTCTATCGATTACGGCTGTAAAGTTCATCATTTGTCTAGTGGGTGAGTCGATTCGATTAATTTACTAAGGATACCAATTCGGTGCTAACCCGTCAATGTCTCTCAATGTCAACATCGAAGTTCGGACACAAGTGGCTTTCACTGGACTGGCCAGAGGCGTACAGTGAATCACTGGTGCTGCCATAGGCGGTGGCTGGCTACTTCATGAGGAAGATGAGTTCGTGATCTGAATGAATGTGAATGACCTTGTTGTTGTGTTGTGTTGTCAGTGGTGCTGCTGTTGAGTCTGTTGTACAAATGAGCTTGTGAAGGGCGGACCAGAGGTGGTTGGCATTAGAAAGGTTGTTGAATTGGTTTTGTCGCCGGACGACGCTTGAATGGAGTCACTGGCATAGGTTTATGGCTTGAGACCTTCCGCATGTCGGTGATCGATCTTTCCGTGTTTTGTAGTAGCTCACAGTCGTAATCAAGTTCAAGTTCGGAAGCCTTTGTTCCAACTTTGTGTTCGTCTATGAGGCGTTTTCTTTTCTTCGAAATTCTAAAGCGGTTTGATTTGTGTTTTAGAATTGTTCAGCTTGACTGAGGCTGCAGTTGTAGAGACGCGCTATCTGAAATACCACTCGAGTGGTTACCTTTCACTGCGCTGCCGTTCGAAATTATCGCGACAATTTTGTGATTTTATTTACGGTTGACATAATGCTGTGTCATATTTAAAAAGGTGACGTTTTATTCGCATGCGGTCACTGATGGGTGTGCTTTATCGGATTGTTGCACTTGATGTCGAAAATGATTGGAGGTTGACTTGGTTGGGCATGCAAGTGATCAGCGCTTTTCAAATGCAAGCATCAAGAAAGAGGCATTACTCAAGACCGCCGAAGCGTTTGTGTATCTGAGCATGTACTTTTTAAAGCTGTAGTTGTTATCAAGACTACATGCTTTCCTGGCTCTCTGTTCATCAGTCAGCTCTTACTTAAGCCGACGTTTTGTAAGGAGTGTATGTATATGCAATGATATAATTTTGGTGACGCTATAGCTTGTGGTGAACTTGAAGCTAGCTAGAATGTAGGAATGCATGCGTTGTGCTTATCTTGAAATGATCAAACATCTTATTTCAATTCGAACAAGATTCAAATCGGGGTTACCCACTGGATGTAGTTGATACCCAGTCCCAGTGTTCTTGTATGGCTGTCGGCATTAAAAATCAAAGAAAGCAACGAAAATTTGACGGTAGCAACACGATCGTTCTATTCTCCATCTTTGACCGATCGACATTTTTGGGGAAAAAACAAATATTACTCGGCTGACAGAGTTAAGACTCAACCGAAATGGACGCACGTTAAATTCAGTAGTCGAGTAAATACACAAAATTGATACTCACTTTTGTTCGGTTCGTTCACTTTCGTTAGGTTTGTTCACTTTTGTTAGGTTCGTTCATTTTCGTTAGGTTCGCTCACTTTTGTTAGGTTCGTTCACTTTCGTTAAGAGCGTTTACTTCCGTTAGGTTCGTTCACTTACGTTAGGTTTGTTCACTTTTGTTAGGATCGTTCATTTTCGTTAGGTTCGCTCACTTTTGTTAGGTTCGTTCACTTTCGTTAAGAGCGTTCACTTCCGTTAGGTTCGTTCACTTTCGTTAGGTTCGCTTACTTTCGTTAGATTCGTTCACTTTTGGGAGTGAGAGTCTATCGATCGTATGAATCGAACTTAACGTACTTTAGTTAGTATTGGAATTTTACTTAATTTTCCAGAAGCAATTGTGGGCACTTTGTAAATTATTGGTTCGCTGGCTTCTTTAATTTGATTTTGACATAAGTCTACGTACGTACCTCATTGTGTGTACTTTAAGAAATTCAACATATATTAATGAACTCGAGTAGAGGACACTGCAACAATAATACTATTGGTGGGGCCAAAGGCACGGCCTAGCTTCTCAGCAAACAACTCGTGTTGTGTGTGCTGTTGTTCTCTTACGAGTGGAAGGGTCGTGCACTTTCATTTCCGACTCCGAACGGCCAAGTTTGAAAAACTTTTTCTAGGCAGTTATACACTTCAAGCATTCCCAGTGACTCGAAAGATCGAAAGTTATTTTTGTCGTAGGTACTGGGATTCTAACATAGTCGCCGAGGACACTAGTAGAGTAATCAAAAATGTAGAAGTAACCAGTTTCTTAGACTCAGAAGCACAATTCCATTCGAGAACTTCTAAACGAACTTTAACGCCTGTACCCGCCCTACGTCAGAAACACCGCTGCTCTGCAAATATAAAGGTTCCCAGGCTGATGAAGATCAAGGTATTGGTGCCATCATGGAACTAATCTGAAAAGGCACTGAGAAGGAGGTCTTAACACAGATGCGACCTTGGTGCCGTTATGAACTGTAAAGGCCAAGATCTCTAAAATGGTAACGTTTAATCATACGAGGCTAATATGGTCACAACTAAGTCATTGAAGAATCGAGGCAATGGGAAGAAGGGACAATATGGTAACAACTAATTAATTCTCTGGTCGCTGTATAGACGAGAAGGATAAGATAAACCCACACATCTCCTCAGTCATTGCCTCATGAAATGAATGGCTTCAGGAGTAACGCCCACTATTTGGCTCCAATGGATGCGGCATTGTATGAGGATACCTCTGCTCCTTCAAACAATTAAATGCTTAATGCAGACATTACCGCACATACCAATGGTAGATATCTCAAAACCTATAGGACAGCTAGGATAATATAGTCACTTTTCACTTACAATTGACGTCCACTACATGGGAACGTGTTCATCCCTAGTAGTTACAAGGAAAAAGGTGGCAGGAAGCTATAACGTAGAAAATCTACCAGAATCAGAAACCTTTAGAAAATCAAAAACGATGTGGTCTACATTAAATGAAAACAAAGTATATAGGCAATTACAGGCGACTGTCTTATGCTAAACTAATCAAGAAGACTAGTATCACCCTAAAATGACTTTTCTGAGAGCTGCTGAGATGAAGATGAAGTTGAGACGTTACTCCACTATCTCTGCACCTGCCCTATGCTTGCAGTTGGTAGGAAAGAATCATTAGGTGTTATAAATGGGTCACGGCGAATGACGCGGCAGTCACTTGTACCAAGCAGCCTATAATATAGAAGCTTCTGTGTCGAATCATATTTGTTTAGTACAAGCCTAAGAATGCAAGGACAGCAACGGCTATCCTTTGTCAGACCGTCGTCTGTATAACGATGTGACGTCCTTTTTCTGCCAGACGCAAAAAAAAACAATGCGTTACCGATCTGCTACATATGAAGTAGTTCTACTACATTTCCGAACAATTTCCCAATGTTACTACCCTACTACCTGAACTGGTGAATCTATTACCACTCTCTACTACTACTCTTTCCAATTGTCAATAGAACTTTTGTATCCAAAAATGTCTCTTCTTCCAATAATGTGAATATTGCAATCTTTCCACACGATACATAATCAGGGATTTTCGACATCGAAAAAAATTACACTGAATGGAGGTTCCTATGAACTGTGGGGCGTATTTCAAACGATTTACGAATAAAATTGTATTAGTGTGAGATCTCAAAACTTAAGAACCCACTGGGGGGATTAGTTTTTGACGTGTAAACGTTTGTAAATTTGTCGCCTCCCTAATTTGCTAGTTTGTTAATTTAATGACTACCTTAAATTAAGGTAAAGGTAGTAGATTTTGCTTCCGATTTTTCTCATCGGTAACGCTGGCTAGCGTGCATCACCACAGCGGAAGCAATGAGAATCACTTCCAGTATGGAAATTCTATTAAACATAACTCAGCTGCATATTGCCATCCCGGCTGAAACGGCAAGACGAGCTGTAGACCTACAAATAACTTACAGGTTTAAAGAACGTACCCCAACGGGGCACCTAGAGATTCCAATGCATAACCAAGGTCAGTGATATGACCACGAATACAAAATCATTTAACCTAAAGAAGAGGAATGGGTCCTCCTTGGATGGTTGACGGCGTCCGAAAATGTTACACAGATGGGTCGAAGTCAGAAACTGGAGTAGGAACCTAGATATACTCCCCAGAGAGTCCATAATCTTCCAAGCTTATATCTTCGCCCTAAATGAAGCAACACATTGCATCGACAATAAAAATCTACTCAATTCAAAACTATCGGTATTCTCAGATATCCAGGCAGTACTTAAAGCCCTAAGCAACAACTCCAGCTCTGTCTGGGAAAGGCACGGGTACAGTTAACACGCTGGCAAAGAAAACAAGTTAAAAGTGGACAGACGTCCAAGCTAAAAAGTGGGCAAGATCAAAGCCTTTTCCTCTCCATGGATTTAGCAACATGGACATACAGCACTTGAACAAATAAATTCCGCATCCAATTCTGGAACAGTCATAAGGAACTCACACACTCCAAATTTGAACACGTCTGACCTAAGGGTACTATGTGGCGCAGTTACTCGCAACTCGTGCAGAGCAGCCCAGCAAACACTGCGGACAATTAAAGGAAACCATGGAACACCCACTCGTCGAGTGGCCAAATCTGACATTATAATATAATAATATGGGTGGCGCTATAGCCCGTAGAGGGCCATGGGCTAGCTTCTCAGCAACCAATCGTGTTGTGCGTGCTATTGTTCCATCACGAGTGGAAGGGACCTACAGTTTTATGCCGACTCCGAACGGCCAAGTTTGAGAAGCTTTTTCTAGACAGTTATACTTCTTGAGCATTGTCAGTGACTCGAAAGAGGTGGGGCCGTGCTTGTCGTAGCAGGAATCGAACCTAGACAGGTAGGTTCAAGTGCTTAGGAGTCGACACACATACCCACAACGTTACGGGCCACCACACAAATCTGACATTAAGCAGATATAAAATAGTGAACAAAATCACCTTAACCGAAAGAGGCTATCAAGGTATCCCATCTAGAGAGATTGTTAAACTTCTCAAGGTAGTTCAAAGTCCTGGATCAAGGCAGGGGGCACATAGATCACTTGTGGTCGCAGTGCGTTATAGTCATTCTGTTGTCTGTGTCTGTTGCCAGCACATAGCTTACCTAACACAGTCTGGGAGCTTCTAAGAGAACGCTGAATGAGACAAATAAAGTGATTCATAATGCAACTATTTTTAAGTCTGACTCTGAGATCAAAGATCAGTCAAGTGTGATAAGCAAATCTGGGACTAAAGCATTAAGCAACATTCAGTTCAGAATGATTCTTCAACTTTCTGTTGAAGAATTCCGGAATACATGCGATTGATCGGAGATATTCAAAAGTGCAGTAAAAAGAAAGCCCTAAACACCACTCAAAGCGACTGCGTCTTGCAAATGGTTTGATGAACATTTTATTTCTTATCAGTGAAATGTGTACTTTTCCCTCTCTGTTTGCTTGAACAGTACGGATGCTTCGTAAAAGCTGATGAGCTGCATTATTCACTCCGACTTATGTTACCATTCCAGGTTGGAGCTTTCAGATTTGTTGGTCAACATTAACTGCTTAAATTGTTCCCTTTTGTGGAGCATAGGGCACAGATGGTTGGTAGCGACCGTTCTCTTTTTCCAACTGGTTTTCAGCATAATATCAGATTAAGAATATAATTAGTGTCCGACTGATCACAGTTCACTGCCGCCACTACGTCAATAAATTGGAACGGAGATCGTAACAAAATTAACTGTCACTTCGAAGAATACATATATTTGTTGAACAGCTTTAACGACGGTAATGACTTCATGTTTTCAATAAAGATTAGCAATTTTCCAATGACTGTACGTTCTGTGACGTAGTGCAAACTTCTAGTTTAATGGCCATGCACAGAATGCACGGTAACTCGTTCGCAGTAGATGTAGATTAAGTTTATGAGTAGACGGGTCTGAACAATGTCTCAATTAGGTCCTGCTGTATCCTACTACTTCCTCTTCATACTTTGTTCATACTTGTCAGATCCTCGACTCTGGCGGTCTTGAAAGAAATATTCTCCCAGTGTTCTATATCTCTATTGGCAGAGGGTTGGGCTGTAGCAAGGGTAGTGAAGGATATACCCTTTTTCCGCTTCGTCGCCTTCGGTACTTCTGATGATTAAGGCCATTTAGCATCGACAGTAACTTTTTGTCGCAATTTGTGGAGTTTGTCGGTTATTGCACTGTTCAACTTGGGCCAGAGCATCTGAGTTGTCTCACAGGTGGATAGAGAGTTCCGCCTTTTATTTGGAATCATGGCGATCGTATCGTCCACTTTCGGCACCTTTTCTGGCAAGTTCATCCGTTGATTCATTCCCGGTTATGTCCCTTTGACCTGCGACGCTGTTGAAATCTTCGCAGCACCATGCGACCAATTTGGACTTGGCTTCTGTTGATGATGTAGATGTAAGACTTAAATCTTAATCTCTGATACGACTGCAAACCTCTTGCGAGTAGAGACACGCTTAATGCAAAGTCGCCTTTGAAATTCTTCTGACGTGAATCCATAACAGCACACGCGTGCTCTGCAAGGTAGTCATTGACAATTTGTGGCCTACTTTCCGGTCGCCTTAAAGCAAAGAAAGCTCGCTGTGATGTGGATCTCCTGTAAATTTACTAGCGTCAGATGGCAGTACATTTGATTTTCTTTACAGTACCATTAAATTTCATTTAAGGAGTCGCTGGCAACCAGGGGTGCTTCTCATGCAATTATAAAAGCGTTTCAACTCGAGGCATCCATGTCCAGTATCTGAAGGCGTCAAGGATTTGCCTTCCACTCTCTAACGTACGTAAGCAGATGGAAGAGAGTTCAGGCATTCCTGTAAACGTTTTGGAAGAGATTGAGCGTACAATACTAAACATGGGACGAGAAACTGACAATCGTCAAATAATGTTTGTTTGGAATCTTTTCTCAAACAAGCCCACGACCAACAACGCCTTGCACGGTGTAACTGTGAGGTGTATTAATGAAATTCAGCCACATTTATGCGAAATGTTCATAGAAAATTTCAATAAATGAGTACGTAGTTGCAAGTAAAGCCGTGGTGGCCATTTAACCGATGTGCAATTCCATACATAACCCCAATCTATGAATCAATAAAAAATCTAGGCTTTCTAATTATGTACAAATCTGTATTTGGTTTACCCTTTAAAATCTTAGTTAATCGACTTAAAAACCTAAGCTAAACTTAAATATGCCCAGACATTTTGAATGTGTTCTTAAACGTTTTGACGTTCGGTGTTCCAAAAGCACGTTCTTCTTGAATTCTTTAACTATTCAATTATTCTCTAAGAAAAGGGCATCACATTCCGCTTCCAGTCCTGATATCATTTGGGGCTCTCTGAGACAACATTCCCATCCTATTAAAAAAAAAAAACTTCATAGGAGTGGTTCGAAAATGGACACAGGATTTTGAAGTGCCGTTTTGTCTAAACAACCAATCTTTTTGCCTTTTTTTCCAAAGACAATGCATTATGAATCCATGTCCGACTGCAATGCGTTGCAGATCAACATAAACCCTAACACGCCGCTTAATGCCGGCTGTTAAGGCACCGGAATCAGTCCCCCTAAACTCAAAACTTGTATAAAATTGTCGTCCGTCACTAGACGTGATGGCTTAGCAGTTCAACGTTCGCCTGTTTTGGGTGTCAGACCACAGACACACACTCCTTAGTTTCCTCTCTACATTCTGACACTCTTACCTTATCAATTGACACTTACTTACGATTTGACTCTTTTATCTCACTTAACCCAAATTCAGGTGTTGTGACATACTGACAGTCGAAATCAGGCACCAAAATTGGCGCAAATGAGCTTGTTGTGCGATTTAATAAATGTTGTGTAGTTACACAGTGGCAAGCACAACTGGATACATCATTTCAGTATTTGTGGTTTTTCAGCACCAATTGTTTTTACTTACGACGGATAATAACAAAAGGAGCCAAAATGAAGTGAAAAACCTACAAATCAAACCTAAGAACAAAATTCAGTCGAATATCCCGTTAAATTCTACGTCAAATGCACATCAAAATCATGATTACATGGAAGAGTGTATCGCCATGTGAATGAATTCACTTACAAGGTTAACAACACTACCTTATCAGCACTGCTTTATCTCTTAATTCACAAAGCGATGTGCATTAATCATCTTCAATCAATGCAAATAGCTTCAGGCTTCATTTTAACCGAGTTCACAATCAGATGACAGCGCCGAATGTTATCACATCATTTTATGGAGCTGAACCTGTTCAAATTTGCTCATGAAATTACCTGTTGCACTTCGCGAGTTTACTAACCTGAGCGCTTAATCATTCGCATTCAACTTCGATGGCAATATCGTGGTGCCTTCTGTTTGAAAACGCCTCTTCGCTGCCATTTGGACTTTGCCTTCTTGGGCAGAGTTTTGACTCAAAAGAGTCGCGGAAACATTCATATCTTATCGAAATGACCAACAATTTCTCCTCTCTTTAGACGTAGTGTTTGTTGTTTTCTGAAAGCGTTCACCTCTGTGCTTTTAGTAAAGATATCAGAAGCGATAGCTTATCGCGGCAGGGAAAGGTGTAGCGACTCTATTTTTACTTTTTCCTTTTGGCAAATACGTCCGTTTATCTTGCAATTCTGATATTTAGTTGACCTACAGATTATATTCATCTTGAACTAGTTCCCTCGTGTCAGCAGACAACTTTGCAAAAATTCATACATGCTAAAACCATCCCACGACGTAATTGAGAAAGATAAGTGCAAGCAGATATGATGAATGAAGATTGTTTATCATGGTAGCAGATGTGGCGTAGTCAGTTAATGCGTCACTTCTACGCCGAGTATCAGAGGACATCCGCAACTTTCATAATTCACGGCTTCAGCTCCGTTGAATCACTGAAGGGATATAGAAGGGATTTTCAAAGTTTGTCCTTCGACTTCGGCGTAATGGCTGAAATACTGCGTTGTTGGAGCCGACTTTGCGTTCCGGAGGTAGTCCGCCAAGGCTGTGTTGAAATTAATGAGTTTTTTTTTTTTATTTCTCAAACATATCAGTTAACAGAAAAAGCTCTCAATTTGCAGTTCTTTCGCAAATTTTGTCGACACGGCACGTAGCACGATAAAAATACATTGCCCTTTTGTTGCTTGTGTTGAAAGACGACGGTAGCAGCGACGCAAAATTGTGTTTCAGGCATAAAATATATAATAATCATAAGGTCTCCCTGCTAACTTATCTGGTCGACGACCTATAGATGGTCTGAGTCTTAGCAAAAACGTTTGGTTTCGGCCACGTTGCTTCCAGTGGTCAACACCAAACTGTTTTACGTCCGCGATAACTTGACTAACTGGACTATGTGCATTCCACATCTCGTAAAGTTCGCTGTTGTGCCTCCGCGACGTACCTTTTTTCTTTCGAAGGCACCAGGAATCAACTCTGTTTTTTTGCGTATATTCCAGCTTTAAGCCCCTTTAAGCAGGAATGGCAAAATAAGTGTTTTGTAGAACATGGTTTCGAGCGCAATTGTATCGACAATCGGAAGTACAGGGTTGTGGTGAATAAAGCAGAACTAACGTTAGAAGACTTCAAAGAAACCGGCAGATCGATTGTAATATAGTTCGACAATCAGACTGCGAAACTTATCAGGCAATGAACGTCTGCGAAATATCCTTAATAATTATCTCGACCACTTGCTGCTGGGTACTGGGACATACCGTGAATCATGCAATCCCCTTGCGAAGTTGAGACAACTCTGGCCAATTCCTGTGCACACACAGCTAATGTCTATAAGGTTGACACTAGAGGACTTCCGATGCCGGATGGGCACCGAATGACCATCAATCGTCAGTTTTGGACGCAAGGACCTACGCAGTCTTATGGGAATCCTTACTTAAACAGTGGCTTTAATAGAAATTGCAGAGACGATGAAATAAATAGAAGGATGCAGTTTCTGGGAAGATAGCTTGATAGATCCATAGGAATATGGTTGGCCCTACAGTCCGATGTGGACAGCCACGATTGTTGTGCGTCTTATTGTTCTTTACGAGTGGAAAACGGCTTAGAGTTGTATGCCGGGACCACCTTTTTTAAGTTGGAAGTGATTACTTCTCAAATATTTTCGAGAGATTGTCACCTGTCTTTTGTTGAATCTTTCTTAATCTGCTTTCAGCCCGAAGCACGGCTGTACATCACTTGTGCTTGTGTTTCTTGATGACATTAGGTCACACTTTTATAGGTACCAATGTCCAGTAGGATGCCATAACATTCCAGGACTGGCCGCCATTCTTTTAAGCGTCATTTCATTTGTCTCAATCTATGATTAATGCAGGGCACTGTATACATAACATTTTATTTGCGAGCTAGTAACCATAATATTAACGAGCACTGGAGTAGGGAACCAGTACCTCTTTGCTCAGGATTTTAGTCGCCTCTTAACTCGGGTACATGCCAGACCCTACCTGAAGGCGGAAATCATTTTGAATAATTGAATTCCCACCGCATCCACATGGAAACTATTTCCTCAGCAATGAACTATTCCCTTCAGTAGCATCTTCACGCGACTTAGGCGTAATCTGTGATCGTGAGCTCAACTTTCGTTCTCATATTGACAATATTATAAGTAGAGCAAATTCTGCGCTTGGATTTATCAAACGCTGGTCAAAAGAATTTTCGAATCCATGTCACAAAATCTCTATACATCACCTTCGTCAGACCCATTCTCGAATATGCCAGTCCTCATTACGCGGTCCACATTCCTCGTATCGAAGCTATCCAGCGTAGGTTTCCACGTTTCGCTCTACGAGATCTTGCCTGAACCAACTTACCGACTTACTCTGATCGCCTTAAACTAATTCGCCTTGAGTCCCTCGAAAACCGTCGCAAAACTGCCGATCTGCTCTTCCTCCACCAACTGATTACTGGTAATACAGACTGCCCCGCACATCTTGAATTTGTGTCTCTTTGCGTCAACCCCTACAATCTAAGGTCTGCAGCCCTCTTCCGCATTAGACCACATCGGACTAATTACGGTTTAAACTCACCGGTATCAAGAATGTTAAGCCTGGCTAGCACTATGGAATACTCTTTCGATTACCACCTTAGCAAAACCTCACTTCGAAACCACCTCCAGTCCCATTCTTTTCTGCGCTAGTCCTGCCTTTCTCTCTCTATACCATCTAGGTTAAGCATTCGTTTTTAAGTTTAGATTGTTTAAGTTGTTCGCTTGTATTAAGCTTAAGAAATTGGGGGTGTTGCCCCCACTACCACTACTATTACCAGTTGCCAAAGTGAAGATCTGTGCACGATAAATTGTTGGTCATCAAAGAATGGAGATCTTTTAAATCACGCTAAACATCAGGCTATAACTATCGCGAGCAGGTCGGTTGTCCTTGTGTATTTTTTCAGACAAAACTTAGGCTGATTGAATCCGCAAACTTCTCTCCTGGCGATCAAACAATTGCTGAACCAAGAAAATAGCGCTTGTTGTTAGTTGGCCCGTATGGTTGGGACTTAACATTTCCAAAGGTGGATCCAGAACAAATTAATGGGGGATTTGAATAAAAGTGTGTTTTTTTGTTTGCTAACTTGTTTGTTTCCAAGAAATTTTACGTTAACACAGCTCTGCCTCTCCCTGCCTTCTCATTATTCGAACACAGTCGTTAGTTATAACACTTCTTTGTCATTTTGTGTAAACTATGTGCTAAGAAACAAGAATAAATGACAAGACGAGAAACAATTGCCATATGTTGTAGATTTTTCACGTTTAGTAGTAGATCTGGTAGGTTTGCACATTTCGCGAATTAGAAGTAGATCTACTACAATTGTAGTGAGATCCCGACACGCGGTTCCTACTTCAAAATACAATACTTCTTTTCACTTTCCACTCTGCTGTGTGACAAACCCGACAAATTGTGTAAAGTCTGCACCACTGAGACCGGCTAGCAGCGCAAGGAGGGCTCTCCAATATCATCATGCTAAATAGAACCCCACTCCATCTGTTTGTCTTCGTATTGCAAAAGGATCCAATTACGTCGACAAATTGTCTAACAATATTTTGAAACACTACCCGAGGTAAATTGAAGAAATTGCGTGCAATGAAAGCAAATTCAGTGTTTACTCGATTCAAAGACAGACACAGACTCAATTGAAACTTGAGGAATATATGCATTAGCTGAACTGATTTTGAATTTCAAATTTCAAGTGGCCAACACAAGCAGACAGAGCAAACATATGATGCATGCGACCACAGTCGCAGTGGAACAGTTTCCACCGAAAAGCACATCACCCGGGGTTAGTACGTGCTGGCTGCCTTGTCTGCCTAGCAGCGCCACCCTTTGCCATTGAGTGTGAGTGGGTCATAATGTTTGCTTGACAAATGAGCTTTTATCCACGCAATTGGCTGTGTCCAGCAACCCATGCACTTCGATGGGATTTACTTTCTATCCACATTGGCATTTTAAGCAGTCTTACCTTGTGTGCCTGTTTTTTTTTTTTAACACTGTGCTGTGTAATTATTCCTCTTCGACTCCTCAAGAGTCGCAAATGATAGGCATTATGCAGTTGGATGGCGTGCTGCATTTGACCGAAACCAAAGACCTGGATTGTTTATCCACGGAATCTTAGCGAGGTATTAATTCACTTCGTAATGAAGCGCTAGCACGCGAATATCGCTGATTATGGCTTATTAACTGGATTTTGATTGACCATCGGAGACTTTATTTGTTTAAAAACGGAAGTGGCTATATTTAAACAGGCTTTTGTAATCTATAATTGTGCTGCCGACGCTAAGGTCGATCTGAGTCAGGCGCAAACGTGTATTTATTTTCTATAACCAATGGAAAGATTATTGCAAGTGATAAGCGCTATTAACAAGCAGTTATGAGCTGAAATGACAATTTGCCGCTTCGTTAGCAGTTTGTGGCTTAGGATGAAATTGAAGCACGTACGTTTTCAGTCACATTGGTTTAGTAGCTGGACAACATTTGACTAACGAAACCATGTGTTTTTAAACGATTGTATGTGAGGAAGTCGTTAAATGTTTTACACTCTAAATCGTGATTAGACTAAGTTCACGAGATCATTTATCCTGAAGTAAAGTAAATCGAAACAAGTTTAGTGAAGCAATACCAGAAATCTTTTAAGGAGTCTAAGTATATGCATCTGTACACTGACATGAAGGCAACCCTATCCGTAGATCTGTCCTCCAGACACCTGATGCTTGTGTTGTGCTATTTGTTTACACTCCTTATGTCACGTGATCGTCTCTCATATCGTCTACGTGTCACCTTTGTGTATTTTTTTTCTGATTTATAACTCACTCGAACAACTGAGAATTTTGTAGATCAGAAACATACATATGTGTACCATCATTACCTTCAATCAAACTAAAGGGTGGTTAAATTTTAAGGGCCGATGTTGATTTTGATTAATTAGGAAATTATTGTCATTTCTTTTTATTATGGTAATATTGGTATGGTTCAATTATGTATGGAACAAAATATCGGCCTAATGGCCGCCGCGACCTCGGCGGAACACCTCCATCCGATGGTCCAAATTTTCGATGACGCTGAAGCATAATTGAGGTTCTATGCCGTTAATATGCCGAATTATCTCATCCTTTAGCTCTTGCATTGTTGCTGGCTTATCGACGTACACCTTTTCTTTCAAATAACCCCAAAGAAAAAAATCCAACGGTGTCAAATCACATGATCTTGGCGGTCAATTGACATCGCCACCACGTGAGAAAACACGGTCATTGAATTTGTAGCGCAAAAGAGCCATTGCTTCGTTAGATGTGTGGCAAGTGGCACTATCCTGTTGAAACCACATATCGTCCACATTCGGGCCATAAAAAGTTCGTTATCATTTCACGATAGCGAACACCATTCACAGTAACTGCCTGACCGGCCTCATTTTGAGGAAAAAATACGGCCCGATGATTTCCTTTGGTCAATGCTAGACGCAAACTAGACTAGAAAACTTCTCGGAGATGGGATTTATGTGCTGAACCATGAGCGCACTGCTTCGGCGGAATGGAAACCACTTTTGGAGGGTATGCAAAGAAGAACGGGGGATATTACATGCAGTGCAGTTTCAGAGCATCATCACATGGAAGAAAACACCGGGGAATTATATTTCAAGGAGGTACTTGACCTCTTCGGTCATTTAAAGCCCTTTTATTTCGAAAGTCGAAGTATGGTGTTAACTACATTTACCCCTTTGTAGATCCAACAGTGACGAAATTGATTTTTAGTGTGGGGGCTTACAAAACTAGCATAAAAACTGTGCTCCACTTTCGGCTTTTTGCCCGAAGACTTCTCTGCAGTTCCAGAAAGAAGAATCTGGGTCACATTCAGTTGTTTGTTTTCACCATTTTATACCCAATTGTTTTTTTTAGGTTATTTTATGACGTCCTTGATATATGCGCAATCTTTCTATAGTCTCTGCAAGGATGTGGCATTTACCTAAGTAATGCAGTAAAGTTCCTCACACATGCAGATGCTACAGAATGCATTGTAGAGCGGAATAAGTCTTCTGGCTGTATATTGCTATGTAGTAGACCAGATTTTTTGAGTGTTCAAGTGTAATGTTAAAAATCTCCGAAAAAAAAGTCTTCCGTCTGTTAGGACTACAAGTTTGCTTCCTGTCCAGCACTAGGTGAACATACGTTTTGTTTAAATTTGCCCTACAAGTACTTGGCATTTATGGCGTTTATCAGTGGCAAAAATCTCGTAAGTTGCAGTGAAACTCTCAACTTTATTGTTAAATCGCTTTGGAAATGGAAGCAAGGCCATAGTCATTCCCAATCATCGCCTGATTGATCTCCTGCTACTAAAGCAACTCCTCGGGAATAACTTCTCAAACAGCAGCCTCTCCAGATCCTTCTGGAAGACTGACTACCTGACGCTGGATGGTCATATGCGAATGATCGAAGCGGAGGATCGAAGATGGGAAAAGACTTTCGTTTGCCGAACCACTAAAGCGTCTTAGAAGCAGAAACTAGGCTAGGAAACCATGTGATATCCAAGCCAGATATGGTCTTATGTTCTGATAGCCAGACGGTGATCAAGTCTCTAGATGCAGACTGCTCTGAACTGCAGCCTATTTTCGAACGCGTCTACCGAGTATTTTAGCAGCGATCTTCTGTGGGTACCGGGACACTGTAACATTACATCGGATAATGAACTAGTTCATCGCTCTGTAGGGCGCTGAGCAGTCGGATCCACTGGGCATTGGAACTCACGCCTTTAGATTTCGTCTGCCCTACAATAACCTCTCAGGTTGCAGAAATGGGAAAGATGATGAAACCAATCTGCACCTTCTTTGCATTTTCAACACCACCTAGGGGCTCACTTCTTATAGAAGAATAACTTGGACGAACAAATTACAATGAACCTACACCGCTTAGTCGACTACCTGCTTGAGGAGTGGGACGCTAGCCTAAGCGTGACTATGATATGCTGGCAGTCAGTCACCTTAACCTAATCTAACATAACCTACACCTATTTTAACTCAGGTGAAATTGTTTCACGACGCTGTGGGAGTTCTATTGTTTTCCACGATGTCTATTAAGTTGAGAAGATGTAAGACAACAGCGCCTAGTTGTACACAGCTCAGAACCGCGCTGCAAACCATACTTCCATGACTGAGTGAGTGAGAGATTCGCCTGACAGGGTTGGACGGTCAGAACTTCACGGCGCGGAAACTGGATCGCCAGAGTTCCTAGCGATCGATTGCGATCGTAGATTTCCGACGTTAAACTGTTGTGGTCCCCCTCTACTCCATTCTTGTGCATGCTCTTACCTTGGCTACAATAAGGCAGTTATCCTGGTGAATGTTTGCCCCCCCGAGAATACTAGAAGAGTGTCTGACATCGATCGCAATATGATCAATCTATTTGACGTTTAATTTAGGAACCCCGTACTGGACACGTTTCGTCCGTCACAAAATTCATCATCCCGAGTTTTTCTATGACAAAACCGCGGAACCAAAACCGTAGTCATTATTTCATGTTCCATGGTCGTCAGCAGTAGAATGATCCATACCTACCGGCTTGTTATAGCCAATTTTTACAATTTTACAGGGTGGGGAAGTTTCTCCCATTTAATGCAAAAATAATACCGTCTCTGTGTACCACAAAAAAATGTTCGTCACCTTGACAACAGATTAACAAATAATTTGCTAAAACCTTCTTAAAATGACACGACGGAGGTGAGGTTGTTAAACTTATGCTAATGAAACAAACAAAAAAAAAAACAGTAAAAAAGAAGACGCCCTTCCAAAAAGAAATGCAAAGATCAACATTTCACGTGCTAATCGTTTCCTTACGTGCGTATGTTCCAAAGGTGAACGCCCTTGCCAATTGTTGGGATAGACCTAAACAAGTTTGCACAACCGTAACGACGGCCACGAAATGTAAATAATAATCATGCCCAATCAATGGTGGCCAATGTGCGTTTGAATGAATGTGATCATTTTACATATCAGCAAGTTTTTGTTTTTGTGTGGATTTGATGGAACATGATTCTCTGGTTCTAGCACTTCTTTATCTGCCAACAGGCGCGCATGTGTTTGTGTGTGTACACAGCGGAATGACATTAGGTCGCATTTTATTTATTTATTTCAGCAGTGATGTGTTCTGGTCTCATTGATAATTTGGTTTGTGTCATCTGGTCGCGGGTCGCAAGAGTTCCATTTCACATTTCGAGATAATTGTGCAAAAGAAATTAGTTCAACAACAACTGTGTGTACGCTCAATTGAATACGAGGGTTGTTCCATAAGTCAGTGACTTTGATGCAAAATGGTGCTCGGATTGCATAGGCGATTTGTTTTTGTGACAATCAAATGTTCATAGAGAATGATAGATCTGTAGAACGCTCAACTGTTTACCTAGTACTGTCAAATGCCATGGTTCATTGCTGCAAATTGTGAAAGGAATTCCTTGAAATGTCCTCCGTTTGTTTTCTTTCAAAGACAAAGCTCAACTGGCTAGTGGCCACTCATCAATTGTAGCACATCTGTCGGAAAAGTATCCACTTCTCGGAAAAGAGGCTTAGTGACATTCTGAAAAACATCCGATTGGTAAACTTTAGCTTATTCGCACAAATGGATGGTGGCCAGTTTGAACCCTTGGAATGAGTTCAAACGGATGTCGTGATGACCAAGTATAAATCCTATCATTATGTTTGTTAAACCAGAAACAGTGAACTTGTCTGTGCTCATTTTCCTTGTCCCTTACAATGATTCTGGCGAAATGAGGTTAACATTTTAAATACGGGAACTTTTCCAAAAATCTCACTTGTCAAATAGCAGCCAAGTTCAATGGTTATTGAGAATCGCTGAGTTCAGTTCGTGTTCCGAAATATTTGCTGGTACTAGCTACTGTCGAGACAGATCGAGAGAGACTTACAATTGTTTTTGAGATTTGGCCAAAATGGGAAAAAAGTGAGTTTAGTGTTTTAATAAAGCACTACCTTTTGGGTGGAAAAGTCTTTAAAGAGAATCATGACAGACGTACAAAATATTGCTTTAAATGGTTCAAAATGGGATTTTGTTGCAGTCTTTTTCTCACTGCCGTTCACATGGACAACCATACCGGACACATGTTGTTGCACGTAACTCGAGCACAGAAGGTCTTGAGATCCCAGCTAAAGGATCGCCAGGTTCCAGGAAATGGTGCGATCGGAAAGAGTTATTCTGCGTTTAATCTCGGTGCTGGTGTTATTCGTACTGTTTACTTGGTAGTCCAAGTAGTTAACTACATCAATACTCGAAAGTTTATATGCCTACGTGACGTTGTGTGTCCTTCCTAAAGCATATAAAGGGTGTTTTTTTTAGAGCTATAGAACTTTAAGATGGCAACACTTTTTTAACTGGCGGGAGTGATTTATTTTTGGCAAGGCACATTCGGTGAATTGGGTCCAAAACAAGATTTTCATAAGGGAATTTTGTTTAGCGAAGAAGCTCAATTTTGGTTGAATGGATACGTCTATAAACAAAACTGCCGTATTTTGAGTGAAGCCTCAAGTGTATGTTGAGACACCGTTACATCCACAAAAACTGACTGTTTGGTCTGCTTTATGGGTTGATGGAATAATTGGTCCGTACTTTAAAAACTATGCTGGCCAGAACGTTACAGTCAATGGTAACCGCTATAGAGCCATGATTACTGACTTTTTTGTTCATCAATTGAACAACCATGATGTGCAGGAGCTGTGGTTTCAACAAGCAAGACGTCACAACATGTCACACAGCTCGTGCCACAATTGATTTATTGAAGGAAACGTTTGGTAACCGCATAGTTTCATGTCATGGACCCGTGAATTGGCCTCGAAGATCGTGCGATTTAACGCCGCTTGACTATTTTCTGTCGGAATATGTGAAGTCGGTAGTCTACGCCGATAAGCCCTAAACGATTGACCACTTGGGGGACAACATTCGCCGCGTTATTGCCAATATACGACCACAAATGTTGGTAAAACCCATCGAAAATTGGACCCCCAGATTAGACTACGTCTGAGCCTAATAAACTTCCGCATACCATTACCGCAAACCTCTCGCATACCATTTGGACAATACATGCATTACAAGGGAAAACGCCTCACTCTCACAATGTGAAAATGAGACTTTCACATGAACATCCGTCATGGATGTTTTGAATGATGTTACATTCCACTGGTGCCAGGGCTACCTGGTTTAACGAGGAGTTTAAGCATGTCCTTATGACGAAGCTGACAGCATACAAGAGGCTACTTCCAACTACGGGTACTTTTCGTGAGCTCCACGAACAGAAATGGAGGCCTATTTCTGAGGTGGAAAAAGAAAAAAATATGAGAAGCGCCAGTTCGAGGAGATAGAGTTCCTTAATAGCAGAAATAATCAAAAAGAGGGTGCCGCAACGAGAATGGACATAGAGTCGCAGTCGGCGATCAAAGCCACTTTTGTAGGCTGTTAAATAGAGATGAGGACCTAAATACCACTGGGAGCCGGAATATTCTACTCAATTTGAACGAAGGCAGACGTAATAAGCATCGTTCTGAAGCAGACTACATTCACCAAAATATTCAAAATGGACGGAAACCTTTTTGTCATCACGCAGTTCGCGGGCTAGAGTTATTTATAGGGTGACACGGTGCTAAATGTCATTAAATAATCATTCACTCTGTCGTTACCATCCAATCAATTATGTTCGGAAATCAGATTAATTCGGGTATTTTCAGAGCTTAGTCATCATTTGCGGATCGTAGAGTTGTCCGGTTGACGGATTTAACTGTCGGAAAAAAAAAATGGTAAGAATAAGGCCATCGTTCGGTTTAAAGCATTATAAGCTCTGAAATGGTCTTCTGGAAAGCCCAGGTATCCATCCGAACATAGTAGTGAACGCCATAATTGGACACAATGTTTTTCATTCACGTCGTTCCATTTGACAGAACGTCGCGTCGTTTAATCAAGGATATTGCGTCGATTATGGCTGCAGAACAATAAATCACACAATTTTCTCAATGAAATAAAATGAAACTCAGTCGAACCACTCATTCTATTTTTGTTTCTATGACGGTGTTTGTTTCACACAATTGAAGCAATAAACACACTTCCACTTCCATATGTAATACCGTTATCAACCATGTTTGCTCTTAATAATAATCGAATACAGCATATCGCGGAAAGATAACAGCTACCAGGCCAGTAATCCAGTGAAACCCCCGTTTGATAAGTATCCTCCTCCTAACCACCAGGGCATGGGTCGCAAGTGAATCAATGAAAACCCAATATATCGGGTTGACAAGTAAACACAATGCACATAAATAACGCGGTTGGAGGTCGGCCAGCCACTGATTTCAGACATAACGCGTCTTATCTTGCGTCGATTATTCAATGAAATTTGCACGGCACCGAGAACGACGACGATAGGGTTTTGCAAGTCAAATGGAGCCGACGTCAGTCATTGAAATGTGTGTCAAAATCGAAAACAAGTCTGGAGGAGGGTGACAACCTGGTGACATAGGAAATGATAGGTGGGCATTTTCATTGGTGTTATGTTAATGTCCTGGTGGCTGGTAGAATTTGTAGCCTAGAGTGAGACTGCTCAGCACATCCTATGCCACTGAAATGGCTAGTGAAGGGAGTAGTAATCATCCTATATTATGGAATTAGAAAACATTGGCTCTTAGTAATAGAAAATCATAAAGTCGCTTCTAAAGTCGAATTTTGTTAGTTGTAGCTAAGGTACTTTTAAGTTTCCGTAGTAATAAATCAGTTTTAACAAAACTCGAATTTAACGTAATCATTGTGAATAAACCTGACATATTCGCTATTGTGAGCTAGCACCGATAATCTCCTCTAGTCTTCTTTTAATGCTTGAGGAATTATAAATTCGTGAATCATGTGCACTTCCTCTTCAACGTGCAACAATGTCCAATATTTTTGCATTGGAATCAACTAAAACTTGAACATTTAGCGAGTAAAATCCCTTCCGACACCGATGACGTGCACCTAATTCCCCACCTGGATTTTTTATCTTTATCTGAGTGCAATCTATACCACCCATTCATTGAGGAAACCCAAATTTATGCATAAATCCTCTTTTAACTTCCCTGATGCCCTCATATGTTTCCGGAAAATTTATAAAATCTGAGAGTTTTCCAGCCAGTGGAGTGACTACTTGTAATACTCTAGTGCATTGAATCGTGTTTTATATATTTTTCGTGTTCTATTATTTTCCGAATCATCAATAATATCCAAATCTTGCAAAATTCGTTCGAAACTCATTTTGAAACATTCAACTATCACTTTTAAATTCGACTTAGATACGACTCGGCCACATCTAAATATTTGTCGATTTTAGAAGTAGGTTGCTCGTTTATTACTACGGATATCGTGTTAAACTCGAGTTTACGTAAAACTCGAGTTAAAATTCCTTTATTACTAAGGGCCATTGCATTTAAGAGCTTGTTGAGAAAGTCACAATGGACCCAAATGGCCACGCTGGTGGGGAAGCAATTCCACCTCCGGCGGGTGTAGGGAGACGTGACAAGCCAGGTCAAATTCGAGTCATTGAACTCGCTAGGAATGAAACTACTTCTTCGCTACCTCCGTGGAGACGAAAATCAATCGCGAATTGTCTAACAGACTGCGTGTCTCATTAAAAAAACAAATTTGTGCCTCGCTCACTTGGTCTACTGAGCAGCTCGACACTGGACAGGACATTCATTGGCTTCATATCAAAACACCACGCTCTTAGCATACATGCCTTTTGAATGGGAATCTCACACAATGACTTTTGTAAAAAGCTGCAAGAACGACAATGATGCTCGCGGTGGACCTGAGCCTCCATCAACAAGCCTCTGCACCTAACACGATCTCTGGCTAGTTGCTTTCAGTTACGCGCACTAAGTTGGCTGAGATCCTTCTCCGTATGTGTGTACAACCTTGGAAGCGGGCGTCCTCTATTTCGATTGCCTATTGGCGCGGAGTGGAAGGCTCTACTTCTCCATGTGCTCTACACGGCACGGAAGTCGCAAGACCTGTAGGCGCCTGGTTATGCCCAAAGAAACAAGAGTTTGTCCTCAGATTTGGTTTGTACTGTTTACTGCCGAGTAGATCAAGTCCCTGACTACCTGGACGTTTTAAATGCACATTGTGTCACTCTGCTCAAGTTGTCCATGTTACGCATACAGTTAAGTGTGCAGCATAAAGATGTCTGGGTTTTCAAAAAAACAAAATTCAGACGGGACTCCAAAAAGCTTGGATACAGTTCGCAATGTACATAAAACAGCATATACAAGGATATCCCAACAAGTAAACAACAAAGTCAGACTTTGGGGGACCTCAGTTAATGTTACGTCAGCGTCAGGGAAGGTAACACTCCATGCTCATCATGAAAATGATGCGAAGGCAGAGCCAGTCTTATCTTATCGAAGATTCTCTTTTATTGATTTCATTCTTTGAATAAATAATAATATTAACCTTCCCTATGACATCTTCTCCGCGGTCACACAGGTTTGAGGTTAATGGGAATGTTTTCAAGGGTCTTAACAGTGGCGCCTTTTGATCCACAAGCACATAGCGCAGTAACCGCAATAATTAATCACCACCAAATGTGTGAAATGATCACTATTGCATTTGAAAAAAGCCACTCAACGACTGAATGGGCCACATTTAATTTTCCAATCGATCAAGTTCACAAGTAGGTGAAGCTATGCCTTACGGTACTTACGACATTGACGTACTTCAACTGTCTACAATTAATGACTGACCATACTTGAGCCGTTTTCAGGCTCCGTCTGAATTGTGCATGGTAGCATGTGATAGTGTTGACTTAGCAATGAGTGTCTTTACTCTGGTGCAGATGTTTTATGCAGAAAATCATTTGATACTGCTGTCATTTAGATGAGACTTCATCCTTGCCTCGGTGCTGACACTGAGTGGCCTAAGGTCTCGAATTAACCATTCTTCTGAAGTTGTTCGAGACGTGATTGAACATTGTTATCAACTTGACATGCTAATCTTTGAAGCTTGGTATTGCATCAGGTTAGATTCGCGTGGAAACAAGACAAGGAAACTGTGCGAACTGTGGAAGGATAAGTCGATTTAATTAGGACGGTTTTGTTATACCGGTACTTAACGACACCAAAATGGCATGGCATATAAAGAGACTTGAGTGGTGCAAATAAAAGAAACCCTATATCCTGTCGTTTTGGATGTCATGTCCGTTAACCAATAAAAAGACGGAAAAAAGCTTTGAAAAATATTCATTTTATTAGGTATAAACCATGTCCCAAAACATTTGCCAGTACTAGGCAAAAAGCTGAGGACAAAACGCGGTAAAGGGTGTTTTTTTTTTTTTTTAGATGTATAGCACTTTGAAATGGAATAAAACAAAGATGATTTCTTTTTTAATTGACATGCAATTTACTTATTCGAAAAATAATTTTCTGGCATTAAAATAAATATGATTTCTGACATATGGCTCGCTCGGACGTAGTCTAATCTGGAGGTCCAATTTTCAAATTCGATGACTTTTTCCACTATTTGTGATCATATATCAACAAAAACGCGGCGAATGTTGTTCTCCAAGTGGTCAATCGTTTCGGCGTAGACCAGCAACTTCACATATCCCCACAGAAAAAGTCAAACGGTGTTAAATCGCACGATCTTAGAGACCAATTCACGGGTACGTAACGTTAACGTTAAAAAATGTTTCCTTCAATAAAGCAATTGTGGCACGAGTTGTGCGACATGTTGCTTGTTAAAACCACAGCTCCTGCACATCAATTGATGAACGAAAAAGTCAGTAATCATGGCTCTATAGCGGTTACCATTGACTGTAACGTTCTGGCCAGCATTGTTTTTAAAGAAGTACGGACCAATTATTCCACCAACCCAAAAAGCACACCAAACAGTCAGTTTTTGTGGATGCAACGGTGTCTCAACATACACTTGAGGATTATCATCACTCCAAATACGGCAGTTTTGTTTATTGACGTATCCATTCAACCAAAAGTGAGCATGGTGGAAATGGACGTAGTGCGCGATACGTATTTCGAACAGAAGCATGATTTTCGAAATAAATTTGCACAATTTGTTCTAGCGTCAGTCTATTCGTCAGAAATAAGAGAGCAAGATATCCAACTTCGGCGAGAATTTCCCCTAGTCCACACCGGAGAGAAATGTGAGAGTAGTGGAACTCCCTTGTATATCACACATACTCTTGCAAAAACAATGGATCCGCCACAATATGGCGGCCTATTCGTGTATTTTGTGGGATAATGGCGGCAGATTCGTGGATTTTGTGGGAAATTGTCGGCAGATTCGTGGATTTGCCAAATCTCATGTCCTATTGTTCGGAGGGTGTTCAAAAGTTGACTTATATTTTTAAGAGCACATATAATACTTGAAAAATGTAATGCTATTCAAATAATATGTGTAAATCTATTCACAGGAATATTCTGAATAAATTTAATTCTTCAAAGTAATATATAAGCGATCAGTTTGCAGTTGTGTATCATTCATGAATTGTGAAAACTCATGAATTTCAATTTCATAATTTTTCAGAAAAATGTCTAAATAATGCAACTAAAACTAACTCATGAAAATGGTTGTCAAAATTTGGACTAAACTTCCATCACATTTCTTTAAAAAAAACTAAAATGACCAAAAAAGTTATTTTTTTAAATGATTCATGCAAATTTTTCAATATTATTATTATTAGTACTTTTACACAAGTTTCGCGTGAATGCATTTTAAATGTATTATTCATACATGTGCAGAAATAAATATGTACATTAAGTAAAGTATTCATTAATTTCACCCTAGTGCTTCAGACAGTAATTCCCACAAATGGAAGTTCAATAAATCTGCTTCATGAACATACGCTTTGTTCTAAATTTAACACCAAAATTTGAAAAAAATTCAGTAACGAGCGAATTTTTGAAATAAGAACTTTAATTCACCCCACTACTACGGTTGGGGAAAGGTATCAGCTGTTTACCAGCTGTTCGCAAGAGCTCACACGTATTCACAGACATTGGAGAAAAAGCGTATAAAAAACGCTGTCAGATGAAATCAAGGGGCAGGAGAGGTAGAAGTTGAATATCTCCTTGGTATCTTATTTCTGCTATTCGTGTTGAAATACCAAACTAAACTAAAAATAAATCACTTGACAGCTGATAAAATGGCCGGTAAAAGTGCTGCCAAATTAAAGTTCTATACCTCTAAAAACAACACGAAAATAATAGTTTTTTATTGCAGTATCATAATATACATGTCCGGTTTCCGAAAGTGGGAAATTAAGGCGTTATTGCAGAATTTATTTTTGGTACGATAAGATCTTGTGCTACTTGTACTGTGTTCCAAATTTCAATAAGACCGGATGACGGGATAAGTTAGAGATTTATTTCCAACTCTCCCATACAACGGGACCGCTCTGACGTCAATTTTCTCTAAGTTTTCACAAGTTCAATACTTCCAGCGACTGTTAAGTATTTCATATTAAGAAACTGAACAATTTAAGGTTGAGGACGACAGTTCGACAGTTTGACATGCATATGTCAACATTGATGCCAAATTCGAACCGTGAATTGAGTGAACCTAAGTTTATCTACCTCCGTCTGTTGAATATGATCGTATTTCACCACACGAGTATCGCGGTCAAACTTACGACACATAATTAGTGGACGAAGACTTCTCAACCACCATTCCATCTAAATTGCATTGAGAGTCAGATATTTAGACGCTGGATGGTCCTCTGCGTATCTTTCCAAAATGATTGAAGGCAGACCAGGCCGTGGTATCGGCGTTTAGGTACTCCAAGTCTAAATTAGTTCTCATTTTTTATATGTAAATACACTCCATTTCAACTGAAGAGCTTTTCGAATGATTGATATGGAAGAAGAAAGAAATCTTGCTAGGTTCTGTGTTTTAAGCCAATAAAATGAACAACAGGATAATGCACTCATTCATACGGCACAGACTAGTTAAAAATCGGATAGGCGGGCAAAAGCTGGGATTGCTCAGTGTAAGTCTTCTTGTCCCAATTTGGAAATAAGAGCGTGTCCACCAACTTCCCCTTCAAAAATGAATAGACTGATCTTGAACTTCGTTCCATAATTAGTAACTGAAGCGACGCCAATAATAGTGGGATTCCTACACAGCTCAACATTACGATGACGTCTCACAAATGCAAAACAGACGCATGATCTGAGATACACTCTGTTTCTGAACAGTTAACCACTCAATAGAACGAAAAATCGTTTGAATCGCATAGTTCAACAGAAGCGTAGTGATCGTGTTTGGGTCTTTTTTCTTGTCTTTTTGCTTTTTGTATCGCCCAATCGATCAACTAATCCAGTTTTTTTTCTTTTTTTTGCCACATTCTCGAAGCATTCACAGTAATAAATGAATATGTATACGAGTTCGCGGCAAGCGAAGAACAAGCCAGTCAATTTGTTTTAGTCACTTAATCTGATGTTTTGAGTCAGTTTAAACCTTGTTCCCAATTCGTCAGAATATCCGTTCTGCAGTTGTGAACGGTGACACTCGCAACAGACTGTCCGAAATAATATGATGTACCTCAGCGCGCTGCACATCAGAGACGTAACTGTAAGCGATTAATCAAAGCGAGTCATTTAATTGCTGCTCTTTGAGGGAGGAACATTCTTGACAGTAAAAGCCACGTGAATTGCTTTCCCCATAAAGCTGACATAATGTGCTTCACGATTTTGATGAGCACTTGTGTGAAAAGTGGCGAAACACATCATTCAGTGGGCCAATTATTTGCCAAAGAACACAACTACGCACACTAATCGAAAGTGCTCGTAGTTGTTCTTTATCAAAATCGAGCACAATGACTAATCAGAATTTGAAATAACGAACGAACAAATTTGCAAAGCAAAACCGATTATCCCCGAGGCGCGATATGATAAGAGCTACCGAGCGAGTCAACGACGCAACTACGTCCACAATCGAAGCATGTGCGCGTCGCTGGCATTGTTGACGTTCGACAGACAAAAACAAGCCACACATTCAATTCCCTTCAATTCAATTGGGACATTTTGAAAGCCAGTGCAGCATACGCTGCGCTCCTCTCAGTGAATGAAGTAACGTGCTGACTGCTGAGATGCAGATGGAAAATGTGGAGGTATACAACTCATGCGCGAGTTTCGCATTCAGCGTTGAGTTTCGCTATGCGCCTCAAGTAACCGCAAAGACATTCTACGTGCACTCTTTGTTCCGCATTGAAATTAAGTTGCCTGCGTTAATTGAATAAATTAGTGAATTTAGGTAAAGTGACCTCAACGCTTGTGCTTCGCTTTTGTGTTCGTGAAGCACCTGAAAATGCGATTGTCAATGTCAGAGAATATTTTGTTTTCTTCAATTAACTCTATTAACACAACTCTTTGCCGTCTATACGTGTCGTGTGGGTATAGGACGCTGCTGGAGCGATTGTATGTTGTCCTTGGGGGCTAGGCATAGTTCGGGGGTCACTAATTTTCTGGGACATATTGCCAAGTTCGAGGGAAGTTTGTGTGAGTTTGCTGCTTCAGCAATTAAGTGGGAAAACTTTTGTTTGTGCGGATTTTCTGCGAAGATTTGTTGGCGTAGTCTTGGCAGTTGTCCAGGAATGCGAGTAAACATTGCAATGATTTCTTAACTTCTTGTCATGTATTTGTTCCTTAGTTGCCAATAAATTATGTGAAAGCGATGGTTTTGTTGGCTCCAAGTGGTCTTAGACTCAATTAGTGATTTGCTGTATCGAAAGCGAGTGGGCTGAGATTGGGAGGCAAAAGAGAATAGGACATTACAATGTTCTTTGAAATAAAGGCTTTGACGAAATCACCGTGACTTAGAATAGGCTTTGCAGAGGTTCTGCTGTTCTCATAAGCCCGTTTCAGAACTGAGACCAGAAGTCTATAAAGACAAATGAGATTAAGAGCATGAAGTAAGGATAATGAATGCAGCTGCACTGTCTGTCATGGATCGTGCTTAGCAGCTGTGTTTTCAAAAGCGCAGGCAGCTCTAGACGCGATCGACGACTCGTGTACTAGAAATGGGCTTTCAGTTAAATTCACGAGGGGCAGGAAATTTATTGGTCTGCCTCAACTAATACTAAAGGCCAAAAGGTGTAACCAAATCTTTGGAAAAACATATCGAATCGAAAATGGCCAAGTCGTTGTTAGTTTGAGAGCACAACCGGAGCTGGCATGACGCTCCAGGATGTAGACAGACCAAGTACATGCTCACTTGCGTCTGTAAGAAATTCGCCACATTCTCGTTATCTCTTGGCAGAAAAGACTGCAGGCGACTTATCGGCGTACTAACACGCCACTACACTTTCACCATGCACCTAATAAGCCTGGTCTAAGCGATGAGATCCTCTGCGATGTCTTTGGAGAAGACGACGACACTGCAGAGCACGTCTGCTACTTTCCCGCCGCTGGGGCAGAGCTAATGATGAAGGCTCTCATTACAGAAGTGCCTGCCGGTCTTCCGGAAGAATGAAATTCCAACAAAAGTAGGTTGTCCCTGATTGTACAATGGACCGGATATTTTATTCTGAGTGGTCGAGTGTTGTCGTGTTGAAAAAAAAGCTCTTGAATAAACAGACGTCTCTTGGTGTTTGTTGGAAGTGGAATTGCAGTTCAAAATTACGCGCACCTTCTTCTTCGCTGGCGGATGCCCCTTCCGCAACTGATTTCAGTTTCTTTGAATGCCTTCGTAATTGGATTTTTCTCATTTTCGCTGCTGCTTTTGTGCTATGGCAGAGGGAGTTGGCGGAAAGTCCTACTGTAGTGACATTTCTTTTAAATGACGCCCCAAAAAGACGTTGATCAAATATAGGGTCACGAGCTCGTTGGCTTACTAGATTTGGGACTTGAAGTAGGCCCAGAAAAAATAGCTGAACAGTGTCAAGTCACATTATCGCGGCTGGTTTGGATATTGTTAAATGTTCAGTGCTTTATTTAAATTGTATATAAGTTTCGATCTGAAACGTAACTAATCCTCCCCGCGCAATGATCCAGTCGCAAATTCTACATAGCTTCATCAATTAGTCAACGCTTACTTATGTGGACGGTACTGTTCTACTTGAATAAGGAAAATGTCTAGACACCATAAATGAATGGAAAAGTCTAAATGAATGGTCGACTCTCATTTTCTCTCAAAAGTTTCCAGTTTTTGGAAGCATAATCCTATACGTAGATAACAACATCAGAAGGATCCAAATCACATTCTACATTTGCAAAAGAATGTTTGGATCATGATGCGTTTGGAACCAAAATTGACTGGCTGAGTGCACTTACTTTACTTACTTCGCAGACCGGCGATCCATGTGTCTGAACAATAAGAGCCTTCCGTCGCTGACAGTCCTGGACACGCTGCTTCCAGTCATCAACACCAAGTTGTCTTGCGTCCGCGATGACTTGGTTTTTATACCGGAGGTTCGGTTTTGGACTGTTGTGGAGCATTGTCGTCTATGCGCTCGATATCGCCAGTTCAGTTGACGGATTGTTGCCTTCCGGACTACATCCACATCTTGGTGCAGCTCGTACAGTTCTCTTCTCCTCCACTTACTTTCCTCGCAGACGTAGAATTTTTCTTTCGAAGGCACCATTCTTGTTGGTAGACTACCTGTTGTCTGGAATTGTGCTACTTATTACCAAACTATCTGCTGTTGCAGAGTCAGTGAGACGGAAGCCGTTAATTTTTCGATCATTCCGCCTATAATGTTTTCCTTGCCGAGATTTTGGTATTGAAGTCTCCGAGCACGATTTGTACATGGTACTCCGTAGGCACCGTCCAAGAGGTCATAATAGTCCTCTTTGACAGAGACTTCATCCTCGTCGGCAGGGGCGTGTGCACATATGAAGCTGATATTGCGGAATCTATCTTGGAATGCGGATCACAGCCAGGAGATCACTTATCGGTTTAAACCAACGAATCCGCACTCCAATATGTGCAACCCTTTGTGACTGCTGTAATATGCACATGTCGCACTCAGCAGCGTACAGCGTATTGCGTGTATGGCAGTAATATCCGCCTTATACTGCGTGAGGATCCTTTCCAGTTGATGAGCGGCCCCCGGAGTTTTTCCTTACATTCCAGGAGCCCACTCGCAATTCGTTGTCCTTTTTCGCATTGTGTCGCAGTTGTAAGGCAGCTTGCTCTCTCATAACTTGTGTTTTTTTTATTTTTACGTAAGCGGGTTGATAGCCCTCGCCAACCTAGGGTGTTCGCAGTATACATTGGTTCACCTCACAACCGATGTTTTGAAGGCAATCCCTGGAGGACGCCGCGTGGAAACTGTATATCAACTTGACCTGTGCATCAACAGGGCTCGTTGCTGCATCCCGCCAAGTTGGGAGCGGTCAAAACTTTGCACAGGCGCTGACCGACCTCCATGAATCTATATTATTCGCAAAACACAATTAGAAAGACGTCAACGTCTACTGTACACTGGTATCACTGGGGTACAAAGATTTGATGTAGTAACTGAGTCTATTGCCAATTGAACTTTTCGCCCAGGGTCTCGTCTTGACACTAAAGGAAACGAATAGCTTTAGGTTTAGACCTTTCGGACAATGTAACGTGTCTAATATTGTAGACACAGATGACTTATTCTGTCCAGAAGCTTGTGGACAGACTATATTACAACAACAACAATTAGAGCATCCTCCATACAAAAGCCCCAAAACAAAACAATGGCCTTGATGTCGAAGAGTAACAAATCACATGCAGGGCATAAGGGTACAATATGAATGAAGTGTCTTTAAACCTGAAGTCATTGTCATTAAAAAAGCAGTTGAAAGCTTCGTGTATACTACTGACACCTCGCAAGTAAATGTCTTCGTAACTACTCGTACTTAAACTGCGCTAAAGGTTTTGAAAAACCATATCATCAAACCAAAAACGATTATGAGTTGTTATACTTTCCGGACAGACTCATTTTCGCTCATACCAGTTAGGTGCCCTGCCCATGGGGATTCGGTTAGTGAATGTGAAAGGGATGTATGTACCGCTAATTGGTGTCGCCAAGTCAATGCACCCACTCAAACTGGACGTCAATTGCTCCAGCTGTTGAGTAAAATCGAATAAATGTTCGGATATATCGCCAGAGCTTTCTAAAACGGGAATATCTTCCAAATCGTCCAATGGAGCAACATCACAGTTATTGTTCACCGACATCAGCGACACAATACTCTGCATATACTCATCGCTAAGAACGAACCAATAAAACCATTAGCTTTAACAAGACAAGTTTCAACAGCAAGTCAGGTGAAGGTTACTTACGTTGCTTTACCTTCTCGCAGGAACACACAACTTATTGTCAATTCTATTTCGGCGGAGGTGATTTTACGCGACACTGGCTTCAAATTGAGTGTGAAACTTTGCTGTGTTGACTCCACGCTCGCATATGTCCGTATGTTTATACTAGCTGATGCTAAAACACGTACCTTCCCCAGCGAGCATAATTTTTGTCATTATGTGTGTTTGAAGGTAGATTTGATACAACACACGATTGTAATCTCTCTGGATTCGTTCTTCATCCTAAACGGTGCTCCGTATTCTCCGTAAGACTTTTCTCTCGCGCGCGGCTAAGAGATCAGGTTGCTGATCACCAAAGATAGATATCAACCAACGAAATCTAATCGGAGTCTCGCTCGTAAGCAACTCCAATCATCTCTGGTTATGTTTTCGAAGAGTTTGTCTTGACATATGTCCGCCACTCTAAACTAACTGAACTAACTAACCAATTTTGTAGACAAAAATCGAAGCAATGCTTTAATGCTATTGACGATTGAGTAACTAAACTCGCAAGAATGAGAGATAGAAGATTACGCAATAAAGAGTTCAATTTTCGTTCGTTCTGCGCAGCCTACGTCACAGGCGACACCCGATTTGACAGCTCTATGTAATTTCCATACGAATTGCAAGAAATAAATGTAATGTTTGTCTTTTTTTAAGAATAATAGTGTTTTAATATTGTGTCAGAAAGAACAAATTGTTTTAATATATTCTTAATTGAATTATTAAAATGTTAAAACAATTTTTTGCCTGATTGGAGTTGTTTTTTTTAAATTATTTTAAACAAGTAGTGAGAGGCATTCATACAGATCAACACAACTGGGTTACTTAAAAGTGAAATAATATTTTAATATTCCATTTGAATTTTCTAAAGTGCTATTAAATGTGTAATGTGTTATTTATCACATTGCATTAAATAAAAGTGATGAATAAGGGATAAGATTATCATTGTAGTTTTTAAAAAAATCGTTGGACCCATTGCATCTTTCAAAAATATCTTCAAGGTGTTGCACTCATTAATTAATTTGATGGTTTACCCAAGTAAACTTAGATTGTAAATTGCATATTTATTAAACAAATTTTGTTTGGTAATTGAGGAATATACCGATGAAACCGTGCTTTCAACGCTCACACAGGCATATCCGTTCATAGCTGTTTATCGCATTTCGGTGTTTTGTTGCTCAAAAATCAGAGGACACCAAAAAGAAAACTCGGCGGACTGGTTACATTGGCTCCTTGAGTAACTAATTCCCTACAGCGATCCAAACTATAGTCTACGACTTCGATGAGATCTTCACCAACACCACCAACCCTTGTAACCTTATCTGCATCAGTTAAACAACAAAATTGTATTCGAATCGAGTTGAGCGACTCAGGTTACTCAGGAACTGGGCTGCAGTTTCTTGCAAAAAGCTTGCAATCATATCCTCATGTCCTGCTTTAATTCATATTGCATTCTAATATCAATGGATGAATGTACCACTTTGGACTGTGGTCTTACGGTTGGAACAGTAATATAATAGCATAATCCTTTACTTATCCATGATTAACCAGCATACACCAACGTAATTAAAGACTTTAATATAGTAACATAGGTACCCATTTCGAATTGTAGATCCTAGAATAGTAGAAATCATATACCAAAGTCTACTTCCTTCAGAAGGAAATAATATGCTCTTGTCGCCTGTGATGTAGGCAAACTGTGAGAAAAGTAAACAAACATGGTGGACATACGCAATGCGCAATCTGTAATACATCATTCTTGCTAAACTCGCGAAGTTCTTCTGTTTCAAGTGAATTTGAAGTATGCAAAGTTGGAACACAGAAAGATTAGATGAAGCTAAAAACAACAAGCATTTGAAATCTCTTAGATCGGAGATATGTGAGGCACGCTCGCACACTCCATGTAAGCACCGAGATCAATGACCATTCCAGCACGATAGTGCTAATCGAGCACTCGAAATGCTGTGACTTGCAAAATGACTGGTAATTTGTAATGCACGTCAGAATCGTATCTACTCTGTTCAACGATCCATGTAAGATTTCAATTCGAATTTCCACGTGTCCACTTCTCTGTTCTTGAACCCGCTTTAAATGATAAATTCCCAGACGATCTTATTTTCACTCTATAACCTGTCTCATTTATTGAACATCGCACTAATTTTATGCAATTTTTATTCAAATTTCAGGTTTCCTCAGTGCAGCTTGTATATTTATGCTATGGACGCGGCATTTGGTCATGGTATACCTGTTCATAATATCAGTGGGTCTGACGTTTCTCTCGTACTGGAGCAATGTGTCGGCACTGGCCTTAATGGAGAGTGGACCATGTCTGATGGTAGACATTCTATCACTTAACACAACACGGCTGCTTGATCCGGGAGGTGTTGTGCTGTCACTGGTGCCGCACCTGGTAGCTCAGTGGTTCATGGGAATGTTATTCGCTTACATTCACCTTGGTCCACGATACGATTTTCTGCAAAAGAAGATGCCACTCATATTCGTGAGTCCCATTCTATTGGCAATGCTGCCGTTTCCCGCTTCGTTCCTCAAGTTAACACCAGCCATGGCTGGAGTGATACCATTCGTTCTAACCAAAATTACACTCTACACAAGCGCGATGGAAGCGGGCAAAACGATCTTCAATGGCTACGAGTACGCAATGAATATTGTATCGAATTTTGGTCTGTCGGCGCTGATCGAGAACGAATGGCAGCGGCTTAACGTTCCCTGTGTGTTGCGTGTCTTTTGGTCTATACGGTAAGACATTTGTCCTTGGTGTGCGTGTGTGTCATCTATTCAATGTGCTTTCTCTTCCAGAATTGGACAAGAACTGATATCGCTTCTAATGGCAGACGATGTGACGCTGAACTTTATACCCACCATACACAAACTGCTCGCGGACGGATGTGAGACGCTGACGGCTGTCCTCGGCATGACCAGTGTCATTTCGATCGTCTGTCATTACATTGGAAAGATGTTCCAATGGTTCTTAATGTCCGGTGACACGGACGAGGAGAAATCATTGGGCACTGTCTCGGCGGTACTTTTCTACATATTAGCTCTACAGACTGGCCTTACGTCGCTCTCGCCGGACAAACGATTCATTCGTCTGTGCCGAAACTTGTGCCTTTTGGTAACGGCGCTATTGCATTTCCTTCATAACATTGTTTCCCCGATCCTGATGTCACTCAGTGCGGCAAGAAGTCCATCGAGGAAGCGGCATACACGGGCGCTTACTGTGTGCATGTTTTTGCTTGTGGCGCCGATATGTCTACTCATCGTGCTGTGGTCAAGTTATTCACCCTCCACATGGCTCTTAGCCGTGACTGCCTTTTCTGTTGAAGTAATTGTTAAGGTAAGTTCTTCCGCCTTACGTCGCTCGCAATCAATTCTAAATGAGACCCCCTTTTTTCCGTTTTTTAGGTGTTTGTTAGCTTAGCAACATATACACTGTTCTTATACGATGCCCGACGAGACACCTTCTGGGAGAAGCTGGACGACTACGTGTACTATGTGCGTGCTTTTGGCAATTCCGTCGAGTTCTGCTTCGGCATTTTTCTATTCTTCAACGGCGCTTGGATACTGTTCTTCGAATCGGGTAAGTTTCTAAACAATACCACCAAAACAAAACGATCGGATATCACTCAGTAAAGGTTTCATTTTTTGTTGAACATTGAGAGACAGAGTAAAGGATCGCTGCAGACCCGTAGTTTGTTTGTTCTTTAGTTTCCGCAGGTTGGCGCGCACGCATTTCTATTACATACATTTTTATTCAGCTTATATCACCAGCTTTGGGTTACCCAGCAGATGGGCGCTTATGTCTGTAGTTTGGCTTTATACAACACGGTTACTTGCTTTCAAGGAGTTCGCATATGGTTCTCGTTTTTCTGTGCGTTTTGTCATGCGTCGTTTAGGTTCTGTGGTTTTGGGGCTTGTCTAATGCGACGACTTGTTTGTTTCTAATATTCATGGTACCACGTCGTTCGATTCACGGCCATTGCTTAGAGAGCTTACAAGTCAGTCCCAATAGTGCCCACGACACAAGTAGTTGCTGAAGAAGACCAAGTCATCCCCGGAATGGAAGTCAGCCCGAAGAAGTAGAAGTAGACTGTTGACTTGAACATCCTGCTCTGGATGTTGCATTAAAGACTGTTTAGAGGGTACAACTGTTGCCAGTTGAGCACAGGGCTGGGTTTTCAGATCAACGCTGGGCAACATTCAGACGCATTTTTTGTGGGTTTAAAATACGACGCCCTTCTTGTCCTTCTTGTCAATTTCTTTCTGGCATCCATTTTGTGGCTCGGGAAGTAGATTTAAACGCGTTTAAGGTTTAGATTTCGATCAAATTGTCATTTCAAGATGTTCTTCGGATCAGAGCATTATATAGGGTGGTTCAATTTTAATGGCCGATGTTGATTTTGAATAAAACACAAATTATTTAGGAAATTATTGTCATTTGTTTTTATTATGGTAATATTGGTATGGTTCAATTATGTATGGAACAAAATATCGGCCAAAAGGCCACCGCGACCTCGGCGGAACATCTCCATCCGATGGTCCAAATTTTTGATGACGCTGAAGTATAATTGACATTTCGGTTTGACAATTCGGCCGTTAATGTGCCGAATTATCTCATCCTTTAGCTCTTGAATTGTTGCTGGCTTATCGACGTACACCTTTTCTTTCAAATAACTCCAAAGAAAAAAATCCAACGGTGTCAAATCACATGATTTTGGCGGCCAATTGACATCGCCACCACGTGAGAAAACACGGCCATTGAATTTCTCGCGCAAAAGAGTCATTGTTTCGTTGGCTGTGTGGCAAGTGGCACCGTCCTGTTGAAACCACATATTGTCCACATTCATATCTTAAAATTCGGGCCATAAAAAGTTCGTTATCATTTCACGATAGCGAACACCATTCACAGTGACTGCCTGACCGGTCTCATTTTGGAAAAAAAAAACGGCCCGATGATGCCGCCAGCCCATAAACCGCACCAAACAGTCACTCTTTGTGGGTGCATTGGTTTTTCGACAATCACTCTAGGATTATCATTCGCCCAAATGCGGCAATTCTGCTTATTGACGAATCCACTGAGGTGAAAATGTGCCTCATCACTGAAGATGATTTTCTTCGAAAATTGATCATCCACTGTTGCCATTTCTTGCCACCATTCTGACCATTGACGACGCTTGAAATGGTCAAGAGGCTTTAGATCCTGAGTCAATTGCACCTTGTAAGCGTGTAAATGCAAGTCTTTAAGCATAATGTTCATCAACGACGAGCGTGAGAGGTGCAAGTTGGGCACGACGACGAGTTGATGTGGACGGCTCTTCAGCCACACTATCGCGAACAGCAGCAATATTTTCTGCAGTACGAGCTGTACGAGCATGCACTGGTGTTTTCACATCTCCTACAAACCCGGTTTGCTCAAATTTTTGCACGATTTTTCCGATTGTACGCACATTTGGACGATGAAATAGAAATTGACCGAAATAATCATGAAGTGCACGATATGCATTTTGATTTGAACGCCCATTTTCATAATAAGCCTGAATAACTTTAACGCGTTGCTCGATTGTGTATCTTTAAAATGTTCTGACTTGGACATCCTGCTCTGGATGTTGCATTGAAGAGTGTTTAGAGGGTACAACTGTTGCCAGTTGAGCACAGGTCTGGGTTTTCAGATCAACGCTGGGCAACATTCAGACGCATTTTTTGTGGGTTTGTCATTTCAATATGTTTCTCGGATCAGGCCATTACAGATGTAATGTAGCACCATTCAAGTGTCCTCTTGAGTTCTTACAGGACTCTTGATTATGACTATATCTTGTTCGATGCTTTTTGACGCATCGGGTATCTTCTTTTTCTTTTAAACGACGGAGTTATGATCCGGATTTTGCGGATCAAAACCCTCCCACTTTACTGCATCCCTACTGGTCCGCCTGTGGGGTTCGCCGATACGACCTCAAGAAATATCGGCAGGCCTCCCTATCTCGGATCACTTCATCACTGACGTCGATCAAATGCTGGTGTTTTTGCATTTGTGTGATCCAGGAGTCTTTAGGCCAGTCTCTCTTTCACGCTTGCGTTGGAACGTTTATTGATATGGCCTTTTTAACGGGGTTCGAGGGATCTCTCCTTTGAACATGGCAATACCAACTGAGCCGGTTGTGCTCAACTTTCTTAGCGATGGGTTCTTTGACGTGAAGACTCCCTCGGATCCCTGGGAGAACTTCTTATTCTATCGGGCTTTGTTACTCCCGCTGTCATGCGCAGCATCTCCATCTCAGTTGCCGTTAATTTGCTCTCATACTTTTTGTACGCTGTCCAACATTCCTTTCAGCTTAGGGAGCATTTTTCGGTCACAGAAGATGGCTGAGTTTTCCCGCCACTTCATCCACCCTACGCTTCCGCTATGGTTGATATCGATCCTTCGCTATTGATCATTGATCCCAAATATTTGAACTTTACGCACTTGGGAAGCACTTTTCCATTTAAATAAATATCAGGAATAGACCTGAGTGGATCGGAGAAAGGGCAGCACAGGTACTCGGTCTTTTTCCGGCTAATGCGGTACCCATTCCCCTCCAGAACATCAAGTGCTCGCTGCAGGGGGTTTGATCATCACTTATGATGGCTCCATCGTCAGCAAAGAATAACTGATGCACTTTTGGGTCCGTCACTTTTCCTTCAAGCAGAAAATCAAGGACAACAATAAACAGCAAAGGACTTAAGACGCTCCTCTGGTGTACACCGACTTTGATTGGAAACTCCTCGGTGAATCCGGCAGGACATCTTACTCTTGTCTTTGCTCCCTCGTACATGTCCATAATAATGTGTACGTAGGTTTCTGGAACTCCTCTTTTTCTTAGCGCCACCCATATTAGATCTCTTGGTTGTCTATCAAACGCTTTTTCAAATTCAATCAACACCATATGTAAATCCTTTAAGGAATCACGATGTTTTCTATTATGATCCTTATACTTTGGATTGCATCTTGTTGTTGATTTGCCTGCGACAAACCCACACTGGTCATCAGATAACCGTATTATTTTTCGCAATCGGCCATCTAAGACCCGCTCAATGATTTTCAAGGTGTGTGACATCAGCTTGATAGAACGGTAATTGTCACATCACACACACAATGACGCATCGGGCATAACTTGACGAATACTTGTTTTCAAAGCGTCAAGCGTTTACGAATTGTGTTCACAAGGATGATCTTTTGCATAGCCCCACAAAGAGAAATGCAACGACTATAAATCCAGTTCAGATCACCAAAACATCGAATAACTGCTCCAGGAACTCTGGATGTTCTCATAAATGTCGGAAATCTGCCCCAGTACAATCGCATTTCTTTTCTCTTACGTTTTTGAACACACACACGGTGCAGAATGTCTCTAGGCTTGCTTTAGTACAATATATTTTTCTTCCAATCGACCCTGTTTGCAGTCTGCACTTCACTACACAATCTGCCCGACATCGATGAGCTATTGACGTTTATGAACAGTAGGTACTGCAGTTCACCTTAGTATGATCGTATATTTGCATTAACGAACATGGATACCGCAGTCCTTTGTTAGTCTGACGTTTATGAAAACACCCTCTGTCTTGTAATATAACCACAGCGTGTGGTGTTGCGTAGGATATGTACCTACCCTGATGTTGAGTAGGATAACCGAAGGACCTCAGACCTATCAGTCTCTCCTTATTTCTCCGGAAAACCTTGGAGACACTAATAGACCAATATATTAGGCAAACTATTGCAGTACACAGACTCTCATCTGCCTACAATAAGGGTAAGCCCACCACTCACTGATAGGCACCATTGAAAAATCTCTCGAGTTTAAAAAATAGACACTTGTGACATTTCTCGACATCGAAGGTGCGTTCAAGAATACCGATTCAAAAGCAATTTCACTTGCGCTTAACAGCCTCGGGAGGGGAAAGTCCGTAGCGGCTTGCATTCACCAGCTACTCACCAGCAGAGTAATACACTCTCACATGGGAGATGCTAAGATAATAGGGGCACCCCACAAGGAGGTGTTCTCTCTCTCCTTCTTTGGAACGCAGTGGTAAATGAACTGTTATTAATACTGAAAGAGGCAGGATGCAAAGTTATTGCCTATGCGGACAATATTGCCGTAGCGGCATCTGGCAAATTCGTCTCTTCTCTAAGAGACAATGCAGAATGCCTTCGACAAGCTGGAAGCATAGACACAAAAAACGACGTTAACCCACAAAAAACGGATATTGTACTCTTCACCAGAAGGTACAAAATCCCTCCGTTTGACTCCCACTGCTGTGTGGCACTATATTACAGCTAACTGCCAGTGCGAAATTTCTGGGTCTCACGATTAATAATAAGCTAAACTGGTAACTCAACATCCAGGATAGGGTCAAGAAAGCCTCTTCTGCCCTTTTTAGCTGCAAAAAAGCCATTGGATGCAAATGGGGCTTACAACCACACATCGCTCATTGGATTTTCATCTCGATTGTCAGACCGACACTTCTGTATGGAGTCTCAGTTTGATGGACAGCACTAAACAAAGCTATCAACTGCAAGACTCTCAATCGAGTTCAAAGGCCTGCATGTGCATCAGCGGAGCTCTGAGAAGTACTCCGTCAGACGCACTGTATATTCTCCTCCACCTTCCACCACTGGAATTATTCGGAAAACAAATAGCAGCCAGCACAGCCTTGAGACTCAAAACACTCGGACTGTGGTCCGAACTCAACATCGGTCCAACCAACTCAAGGAATTCAACTTTCTTCCTAGCGACACTGACCGCCTAATACCCCAGGCTATCTTCGAGAATAAATTCTCGATCAACATTCCCTTCAGATCGGACTGGATGTCTGATAGGCAGACGTTGGGTGATCCTCTTCGTATTTTCACAGATGGATCTAACGAAGGTGTGCTATCTCTTTGAAGCTCCCTGATCACTGTAGCGTTTTTCGGGCAGAAACCACCGCGATTAAAGAGTTTTCATTGCTCAAAAATAACGTGATATCAAAAAGGGTTCGGACAGTCAGGCCGCTATAAAATCCCTGGACAATGTCATGTTTAACACAAAAACATCACTTAATTGCAGGCTGTCTCTTAACGAGATGGCTGATCACTTTAACATTCACCTCATGTGGGTGCAGGGACACTGTGACGTACCAGGCAACTGCAAAGCCGATGAACCCGCCGGGTGTGGTACAACCCCCTTCCTATCAATAGCAGGGGTACCACCTTCCATGCCGATCGCTACAGCCTACCATCATTTGAAAAAACCACCAATAACAAATGGCTAGAAGGCACCACCTGCCTTAAAACAAAAGAAATCTGCCATCACTTCACCTAACACGGTCACTCAGTCTACTTAGGCTCAGCAAACACTCATTAAGGACTCTCATAGGAGTCATAACCGGGCACTGTGCAATTGGCACTCATTATCGCAGGATGGATGCCCCATATAATGATTTCGCAGAAGCTGCATGGGTGAAGAGGAGGTAGAAAACATAGATCACCTACTCTGCCCGTGCAGAGCTCTGGCTAGTCGTAGGTTCCTATATCTAGGGTCCTACTATTTCAACAATCTCAGTAAGCTAAACAGCGTCAGCAGAGGCTCGCTTCATTGCACGCACCAACTGGTTCTGATGTTAGGAGAAGTCAATCCGCGTGGTATCACAATGGGGCTACTCTGGCCTAAGTTTGACTGCCCTTAGCAGTCAGCCATTACAACCTAACCTAACCTATGTATGTACCTACTTGTCCAGTTGCAACCACTTGTCTGCAACATCCACATCTTTTCTTTGAGACAAAAACTACGTAATATTTGGCTATAGCCAATCCTTTTCTCATTTTCGATACCAATGGCACAACCAGTCTAAAATGCAAACCACACAGTCGCTATTTGTGGACGCAATAGTCTTCCGACAGTCCGCACGTCTTTGCCTCTATATGCGACACTTTTGTTCATCCACGACGGAATAAAACAAAATCTCTGAAGATTGGTCCATCTAATCGGAGGATACGCAATCGACGTATGTTCTACACATTCCGACGTTAGTTAGTTCGAGTGCAAAATACATCATTATGACCCGCCAGACAAGTCGTGAAGTCGATTGGTTATCTGTCGACCGTGTGTTTCGAGCTTGAAAAGAAACAGCGGTTGGCAAGAGCAATTCTGAGTACTGTTGTTGTTTGTACATTCAGTTTACTGCGAAGCTGAGGTAGACGAAGTCAATGCAATTGGACAGAGCCAAGGTGTCAGTGCTGTGTTTCCTTTCCTGAGGACTTCGTTTTGTCCTTGCTTGTAATAGCGAGCGCCTCATAACAATCCGGATCAAGGCCATATTCGGGCACATCAGCCTGATTTCCGCTCATGTCCCGACAGAGGACAAAAATGACAGCAGGAATGATTACTTCTATTATCTCCTAGAAAAGATATACGATCAATGACACAGCTTCGACACCAGTCAGTCGGTAAGGTAGATGAAAAAGAAGTTTTATGTTTAATTCTTCGAAAGTTTTAAATTTCGTAGTTGTGTTGAGGGCTATACTGCTAGAAATACGATATCTTTATACAAGATGGTAGGTAGATAGGTTGAGGTGGCTGAAGGAATGTATTTGGACCTGACTAGTGCCTTGTACTGCCATTCGTAGCGGATAACCCTACGTAGCTAAGGATGAAGTAGAGTATGTTTAGGTATCTCATTTAAATCACTCAAGACTTTGAAGAAATACAGCAGAAATACAGGCGCCTTCTTTCCCGGGGTGATTTCACAATAGGAAATGAACACTGAACAGAACAGTGATGTGCTAAACCGAAACTTTCTTTAACCGAGTTAACCCGAGTTGGAATTGAAGAAGATGCCCAGGCACTTGGCTCACGTTACAGTGGACAAATCGCCATATTCGGGCAGCAATTCCAAAAGAAACTTGGCGATATCAAGCACTTCATCGTCGGCGCTGGTGCAATTGGTTGGGAGTCGCTAAAGAACTTTCCCATTGTCGGAGAAGGGTCTGGAAAGGGCGAATTCGTCATCACCAATGAGATCCATTCATTGAAACGTCGGTTGGGGCTGGAGCGGTGTGTAAATGCTTTTACCTTCGTTGCTGATGGCCTAAAGCCCAACGAGGCCAGTTTGAAACCTAGAAAATGTTTATTCATCCCGAAACAGCATCACATCTTGTGTCAGTCGTAGTCCCGCCTTGTCAAAACGGAAATGAACTTCTTGTAGACGGTTTGCGAGTTCGACTTTTGATTTTACTGTACATTCATTTCGTCTTAGTTTCGTCAACTCGATTTTACATAAATTTAATCCGGTGCAACTCGGTTTGACCCGGTTTATAAACTCGAGTTAACCCATCACTAGGTCTGTTCACCAAGCTACGACTGTTCCGTTCCAATGTTTAGTCCATGCTGCTGTATGGATCTGGTACTTGGACACCAACCATATGAATCATATGTAGTATCTTCAAGGAATCAAATTCGACAGTTGTCCATATGAGACTTGCCAAGCTCTTCTTTTCGTTTATCGGTCACTGTCCGTTACAGCAAGAGTTTGTATATGCCGTTTCCATATTGAGGTGGTTATGTTGTTATGTGTCTGACTAGCTCGTTGGCTGCTAAAACGTTTTCCAGGTCTGACACATTGCAGCAGTTATTTTCGAGCGATGGTTGACCGTATAGGTGCAGACTAATATATACTTTTCTTTCTAGAACCCTTTCAACGACTGCACTTAGCAGTCACAGGAAATGCTTTTTTTGCATTGGGCAACATGCGCTGTCCATTTCTATTGCTTCCTTATGTTTTCAATAAGATCCATCCCTTTTGCTGCGCAACACAATTATTTCTTGTTCGCGCTTCCCCACTGTTCAATGTTTATGCCTAGTTTAGACCGCTGTGGATCGACGTTTGCTTCACTTCTTGTTTGTTCCATTGAGTAGCTTATGTGCACATTCCTTCACAATTCGTTCTTGGCCAGACACTACCCATATTTGAGCATCTCTCGGGTAGGATTTCAATTCAAAAGCCATCACTGCATCCCCTGAAATGTCAATCATCTTTATCATTTTTTCCTTGCTTTCATTCACAAAAAAAAAAAAAAATTTAATTTTTAAACAAAAACAAAAGAACAGAACAAACTGTGTGCATGTATTTTTATTTGGTTGATTGGTGTACCATATGATATAACTTGATAGCACAAAATGCTACAGGGAGCGCAATCAGGGCCATCATGATGTGCATCCATGCCTACTTCAATATCTGGTGCGAGGCTCGTGCTGGATGGTCAATATTTATGAAGCGAAGATCAGCCGTGGACAAAATCTCTGCCTTACCCGAAGCTACTGAGGCTCAACTCAACAATCTAAATGACGTGTGCGCTATTTGCCATCAAGTAAGTTTGAAGTGCACAACTTTTTCTGTCATATTTCTCAAATCGGTTAATTTCTTTTTAGCAAATGGAATCGGCGAAAATAACACGATGTAGGCACTTCTTTCACGGTGTATGCCTGCGTAAATGGCTGTACGTGCAAGATCGCTGCCCATTGTGTCACGAGATAATGATGCATATCGACAGACCAGAAGAAAATAATCAAACTCCTGCCAATCAACAGCAAGACGAGCGGCAAAACAATGTAGAAATGATTTTCTAGTCCCCACTTAACATTTGTAGCTAAAACGCTTTTAATTTTAAAGAATAACGCCCAAGACACGCGTCGAATGGCGTCGACCGGACACGATATTCGACGAAACGCCCAAGAACCAGTTCCAAATCGAATGGCAGCTGTGGCCTCAATCGGAACCTCACTCCCAACAGCAGCGGCAGCCTCGACAATGACAGGCACCTCATCATCAGCAAGTAGTATCGACAATGATAGTAGCAGCACTTTAATTCACAATTTCCGAGTTACACATCAAGTAGAAAACCAGGAGTAAGTACTTACAACAACACCACAGCCCACACAATCGAACGTTCACCCAAAAATAAAAAAATAAAAACAAATAAAAATACAAATACAAAAAACAACAAGAAAAACCAACAAAACAACGACTAACACAACTATTCAAGTTCGCCGTTACCGCCTCATTCATTCTTCACGATGCCTCAAGTTAGTCGAGCCGAGCGAGCTACCACGCCGAGAGATAAAGAGATATACATATAAAGTCAAAGAGGGAGAGAATAATAAAATAATAAAAACAAAAAAGCAATCAGATGTAAATTGTAAATAGATCTGCTTTTCAACTCAATCAACACCTCAAATGCTGTATCCGCATTTCGAGATGTCCACACATCATTGCACCACTATGCCGGTTAAATATTTTTTTTAACGAGAAAAAGTCAACCTACCTTTGTTTTGTTTCATCTTGAACTTATTGTTTTCTTTGCTGTTTCTGTTTCCACATTTTCCTCTTTTGTTTTTGAATTTTTTTTTTTCTTATTAGTTATTTTTTACGTATATATAGAGATATTTAGTGAAAATTTAAATAAATTTAACGGTGATTATAATTGTACTATTTTAAAGAGAAAAAAAAGAACACATTTAATCGTAGCCAACAAGAGAAAAATGGGAGAAAAACAAACAAAAAAAGTGATGATTAATTTTTGTGAAGTCTGAGCATGATGAAATCGCTAGCAAAACAAAAAAAAATTGAAAAAAAAGAACATTAAAATTAAGGAGAAAAAGAACACAATTTTAAAGGAGATATATAAATAAATATATTATTTAATAAATGAAACTTTGTCGTTTTTGTTTACTGATTGCATTTGGTGAGAGCGAGGTAGAGAAAATGTAGCAGGAGTCCCGCAAGGGAGTGACTTTGGTTCCAATTTATTTAGTACTTCCTTGCGGGACTTCTGTTGTACAATTGGCATGTATATCCCCAAACTGAAGGCATGTTAGAGGCTAAATGAAGTTTACTACTCGAGGTATTCTGATTCATATTGCTAATTTGAGATGTAAGTACTACATGTAGATAATTTATGATTAATCAGCTCTATCTCAGAATCCATAGCATAGAGAAGTTACGATACAAACTTTGTACGACAAAATGCTTTCACATAGTCCGAACGGAATCACAAAAAGCATTGCCACATAGAACTCTCGCACTCTCATTTTCTCAATCAGCTGCTTAGTGTCAAATTTGTCTAATGTGTGTAAATGATTGAAAAAAGTGTGCGCCAAACTCGGGTTTATTCTGAAGTTTAAATATAAAATCATTTTGCTTTTTAAGAATTTTTTTTGCTTTTTGAGCACGTATTTGGCCGGAGCGTCCCGTGGTCGTATGACGCACACACTGTTTATCTACGACTTCCAATACAACGAATCCTAGAGTATTAAGCAAAATTCAAAAATAGATTCAACAAGATCGTATATGTATGTACTTAATTTTCTCCACGCCGTAGCTTATTTTCCCAAAAAAAAGCGTCACTTTTGCTGCTTTTGTATAGGAATAAGGCTTTTCATTCTGTAATTCCAAAAGCCTTTCATACTGTGATTTAGTTGCTGTTTTTGCCATTTTAAAGTAAAAAAATATGTATTAACAACTTAAAAAAATATACATACTTCCATTTTTACTAAAACACAATCACTTTCCTATCCTCCGACGTAAATAACTAGTCGTAGAAAAGATAACAAATTTCCATTTCATTCGTATTCCGTAATACCAAATTTCACGAACTTCGAAATTCGTATTCAGATTTTTCACTACAATTCCACAACGAATGAATTCTGTGATCTCTTTTTCGGAGTTCGTATTTTATTACGATGCAATTCGTGATAGGGGTGATTAATTCGGTAGAAGTACGTATATATGTATACCTAGTAGAATTAAACACACGTCTTACTTTTTCGATTGTCACTCACAGCATCAATTCCTCTCCTGTACATAATTTTACTTAAAGCTATGTGAAGGCAACAACAACGCTTGAGACGGTACTAATTTGCACCGCCTACTTTTCCGCCAAATATTTCATATACCCGACCGCGTAAAAGGCAATTATCACTGTGGGCCCTTAAAAGTACATTTTGGCATGTTATTTGAATTCTGGCGAAAAATAAGCAATCTGTGACTTGCACAAATGACGGAGCAAGGTTTGATCACTTTCAAAAATACAAAATTCTTTAAGATAGACAGAAGGTCTTGAAATGTGTACGTAGTAGTAGAACTCTAAAATAAATCTAAAAAAAATATATGTATGTCCTTTCTGTATAATTTTAAAATATTACAGTAGATACAGAAAAAACATCTGCCATCGACATTTTATTATTTGACCGCGTGAAAGCATGGTACATCTTGCTCTAGTTTTCTTTTCCTCTTCAATTTTTTTTAATTTCTTATTATAATGTTAAAATATTTAAGTTAAACAATCTTTTCAATTCTGTTATACTTTCTAACATTTTGCTGCTACTCACTGAAGTTATGCTCTCATGTTCTCATCATTAAACTGTACTCGTATGTTTCTGCTCTTAACATAAAATTGCAATTGCTATATATCTCTATCTCTGTCAAATCTGTACGTTGAGACTTGAGAGTGGGTATCGTGTAGAACGTTGGATAAGCTCTCGTCCATTTGGATCTCGACGAGGATAAGTTAACTCTGCCTTAATTCAATCAAATAAATATTGTGCTTGCACATTCGCTCTTGTCCTTTCCTTTCCAATAGCTTTTTCTTGTTAAATTACCATGCGGGTCAGAAGATGATGATGATGATGAAATTACCAAATAATCCACATAAAAGTTCAATTTTGCAACAGCGGTCATAGCGAACGATCATGGTTAAGTTATAACATGATTCGATATAAGTATGCACTTTTCTCATGTTGTTTCTTGGTCTCAACGATTTTTTCTTGGATTTAACATAGAACTTCCCCCAATAATCCAAGTTGATCAGAAAGAACAGCAGTTCACAAAATTCAGAATTAAAGAAATTGCACTTTATCTTAAAGTAACGGCTGAGTTCGAAAACTCCGTATTAGCGCAGTACTGCAACGTCAAGCGTTCTTAATTGCAAACATTTAGCAATAATGCAATGCATCGCGTAAACAAAAGCAACCAGCGTACCACAGATTATAGTGGTGCATCGCAAAATCAAAAAATCATTGACAGTGATACTTACGCGATGCGCATTCTTTTGACATTTACGAACAATTCCCTTTTGTAATCGCAAGCCACTTTTACACGTAGAAATCAACCCAGTTGCAATTCCAGCAATTTTTCCGCTTCCCACCCTTTTACATAGGTGTCATTTCTTTCTTACATATGCATAGCATGCTTTCAATACCCAACACTGAGAAGGCAAGAATAAAGCAATTCGAAAAAACGAAAAGAGATAAACGGCAATACGAAGGATCAATCGCAATTCTCAAGCACACGCAAATCGTGCTACCCCTTGCACGTTTCACTACAAGATTGGAGAGTTGCAGACAAATTTAGCGTGTGTAAATGCGGCCTTAGCAGAAAGTGCAACAAAAACCTCAAAAAAAAAAAGTTAAACATTATTGGCTCTCAGTGGGACAAAGTTACTCACACATATCTCTTATTTATGTTCAATTTCCATGTCTTTGGTCTTTAATGTTTTCGATAGTCATCGATTTCTGATGTACGTAAATGTCGCAATTGCTTGGATATTGGCGCATTGCTATTATGTCTGAAACACAATGCGGCGAAACGCAACTTAAGCAAAAGCCCGTAGTACTGCGCCGAGCTCGTGTGGTTCCGTTTGTTATAAAATGTGAATGAGTGCTGTTGACACTTGCCTTACAAAGGCGGATTTTTGCACCAGAGGTAATTTAGCCATGCGCTCTACTCTGGCCAGCGTTGGATTCGTAGACGCCTGGCTAGATGGAAAAGATCGTACGCAGACCTTTTTTTCTCGAAGAGACCAAGGACTTTTTCATTCACTTTTGAGAATATCCATGCCTCTGCTCGGTACAGTTGGACTAGAGTGATCAGTGTCTTACGTAAAGTAATCCTTCGAGAAACGGTTCTATTACTCAATTGCTTCTTGGTTGACTTTTAGAAGTTATCCTAAGTTTTCTCTTGGCACTGAATACTGACGTTGTCGGCACTGTTTACTGTGAGTTTTCTCTTGGTACTGAATACTGACGTTGTTGGCACTGCTTACTGCGGCGCCGAGGTAAACGAAGTCCTTGACTACCTTAAACGTGTATTTTCATATGGTGACATTGTGGCCAAGTCGTCGATGGTATGTGTCCATCCTTGAAGAAAGTAAATACCGCATTTGTCCTCATTCACGACTAAACCCATTCATCATTGATAGCTCGCTGTGCTCAATCAGTTGCACGGACTTTTGAAAGTTTCTGCCTCTTATGTTCGCGAGTGAGTTCTGCACGATCTTCTCTAAGAGCTACATGACAGCACGTAGGCATCTCTAAATCCTATTTTGAAATTAAAGGCCTCGCTGAGATCATTTACCGACCTTGATGGAGCAGCGATAATATTCATTCCGTCGTCACTCTGCACAATCTGAGGAGTTTGGCCGGAATGACAAAATTAGACATGGCGTTGTATAGCTCGTTGTAAGGCACGCGATTAAATGCGGCCTTAAATCGAGGAATAGGTGGTGAGTGTCGATCTGCATTTCATGGACCCTTTACAAGATCTACCGTAGTGTGAAGATTTGTTCGATGTTGGACTTCCCCGGTCTGAAATCACAGTAATAATGACCAGATTAAACACGAATGGTCTCAGGCGCCCACACAAAACGGCAGAGAATATCTTTTATAGACGATGTTTGGAAGACTTATCAATCGATAATTGGAGTCTCCGTTCACCAATGATTCCGCCGGATTATAAATCAGTGGATTTTCCCCCGTGCTGTCCATCTTGTTTAACAAATTTACGTATTTTCTTCGTAACCACGCATGTCATTTGTTGCTTACGAAAAACCTGTGAAATTCTATTAAAATACTTCAAACTCCGAACACAAATAAGTATCGAGAATCGAATGCGATACACCCATTTTTGGAGATGAGACATCTACAGGCACGAGTATGTTCGCAGAGTGCGACTCACGGAATAAGAAAATCCGAGTACCATTAACTAGCCGAGGACAAAACACGAGTTGCTGCATATACACGTGTTCATAGACCGTAAACCAGTTTGCAGAAGAAGCCTCATTTCCAGTTAACCAATAAATAATTTAAAAAAACATTTGTTGTTCATATTTATTTATCACTATATTCATGTCCTCCATTTGGCGTATGGTTTCTACAAGGCCCACGAACTCTGCACATTGAATATTTACAAAACAAGCAATACACAAAACAAGTAACTGACTAGCATCACTAATAACCGTTGGTTTGTCTCCTCCCAGAGTGTAGACGACTGTTAGTTGAAAATTAATTCGTTGTAATTCTGCAGCAAGTGGTAGGGTGATACCCGGCAGCAGGTGGTTGTGCGCACCACTGTCACACGATCGGCACGCTCGAAGTTCGCCTTCACGGTTTCGTAGTAACGGCCATCGCTGCAAGTGCAACACAAATGTTTGTTTAAAACGAAAAAAAGAGGACTGCCTGAAATGAAATTCGCACTCACCTAAGGACCATGCACCTCAGCTTCAAGCACTTGACACGAAGCAAATCAATGGCCTTCTGACTCTTATCGGAGAAACGCAAGTTGTCCGGATCCCATCTTAGCTCCAATCGCTCCAAGCTGCCGCAGTTCAATGCGATGGTGTCCATCAGCTGATCAACGTGGATGTTCACACCCAGTTTCTCCGAAGTTCCCATCACCAGAATTCTGAAACGGATTGATTAGACCAGTCCATGATGTGGGTGTGAAGAGTCCTGACTCACTTTGCATTCGTCAGAAGTGGAAGTATGCTCATCCACAGTTGGTCTGTGATGTGGGGCATGCCGGACAAGGAGCAAGCAATCAGTTGGCTTCCATGCCGGGTAAGGAACTTCTGCAGCGCCTCGTCTGACAGATTGTCCGATGCGTCCAAGTCCAACGAGATGAGAGACCTACAAAAAAGGAAGGATATCAATACGTCACAAGTACGGGATTCAGAAATGAGTTCTTACCTCGACAGACCAGATTCCATCCACGCCTTCAAGACAGAGTCCGTGAAGCCATTGATTTGGCCGGCACACAAGAACTTGAGGGCCGGAATCCGCGTAAGCATGTCGATGAGGCATTCGGCTGACAAGTCGGTGGCAGTTATATCCAGCTCCTGCAAAGCGCACTTCTCCCAATCAGTCTGCATGACGTACTCCGACTTCAAGCTGGTGCCGTTCATTAGAAGGCAAGTGAGCCTCTTCGATCTCTGAATCAGGGTCTTCAGAGTGGAGCCCGTGACCTTGTTGCAGAAGTTCACGGCCAGGCACTCCAACTGAATGCAATTCGAACTGAACGCGTCGATGTGCGAATCATCAATGAAGTTGATGCCGTACAGATTGATCACTCTCAGATTCGGAGTTGCTGACTTCAGCTTGTGCACGTTGATGACTTCGTAGATTTCTTCTTCCTCCTCTTCGCACTTCTCGTAGGTTCCGATTAGGTGGAGCACTTCCAGGCCATTGATGAAGTTGTAGATCTTCCTCATGAAGCCCTCCATGAAGATCACCTCCGACAGGCAGATGCACATGTAGCGCAGCTTTGTTGGGAAGGCCTGCATTTCACTGAAATCGTGAAGCTGCATAGCTGCGAAGTAAAGGAATGGCTTGTAAGATTCTGTGCAAATTCTGTCCCCTTGGCAGACTCACCTGTGGAGAAGTCCAAAAGCATATGCGTCAGATTTGGGCATTTTCCTGACAACTCGTGGAGAACTGTATGCGTGATCAGCTCAATGGGAAGCTCTATGTAACGCAGAGTCGGTCCGAAGCGCACTGAAATCAACGCCAACAGTGATTCCAGAGATCCAACATGCAGGCCAGACACCTCTGGCCTTAGGGACACGTTCTTCCATAGTCTGGTGTCGTAGGCAATCTGCCGCCAACGACGGGAGATTCTGGCCAATCGACAGATTTCACGGTGCGACAAGTACGAGAAAATGTGCAGCAAGACTTTGTCGGGAAGTTTTTCAATCGTCTGGAAGGAAACAATGAATAAAAATTATTTCAGTTTTATTTGTTTTAAAAGCCTGTGGAGGCTAGTGGAAGGTATGGGTGCTAAGTTGAGGCACTTTAAAAGGTTTGCTTTTTTTACACAAATTTGAGTCGGTTGCTGAAGATCCATCATTCTATTCGCAAATCAGTTTTTCGACTGGGTACTCAACAACAGCTTGATTTACACCATACACTACGCTTTTCCATTCAGGCCGTCACCTTCTAGTGTCACTGGACTGGTAAATAAGTAAATACTCTCTCCCAGATGTCAACTTCGAGAAAAGGTGTAGAACTTGCACTTCATCAAGAACAAACTGGAAGAGGTCCTCACGCTAGACGGTTATTTCATGTATGTAGATGCCAAGTCGACAAGAGTATTTATCCTAGTGACGATAACGGTCACATTTATTTTAATCTCACATACATCTCTTCTTTAACGATTCCAGCGAGCTAAGCAGTACACTCATCACATCACCCATCACATACACCACTTCACCCTCAGCTCCGAATAGTTCCTCAACAGTAGTTAATTCGGATCACACCAAAACGATCGAAGTGGCTTAATAATGAAACACCTAGGCCTAATGCCACCTCGGCCACCCTAACATACAAACATACCTAAAGCTATCCCTCTACAATATAACTCATTGTAAAGCTAAAACCATGTTTCCACCTTCCCAGACTGTGAACACATTGCTCCTCGACATCAAGTACAGGATCATACAATTCGTTTTCGGCATTTGACAATCCCTGTTTCAATCACATATGTCAAACCGAACTGTCAATCCAAAACTATATGTTTTTGGTTTTGTACATGCCATTTTAGAACGTCGATCCTTTAATAATCGCCGAACGTTTCCAAATTTTGAAAACTTAAAAAACGACCAGTTAGCAATGATAGTTTTTCCAATGGTTATGTTTCAGCAGCTGTCAAAGTTTCCAATGACATCCAACTGTCAGAATATTCAGTAGGGCTTTTCAAAATTCCATTTCGGTCACCCTGCATTACTAAAACAGTGATTCTTTTCGCACATTACTATTATGCGTGACATAATCTTCCATCTGAGCGTACTATAGATCGATAGGTAAGTACGTAGCGGTGGCTTAAAGGAATGTACCTGTTGGTTCATGGTCTCATGGCGGTACGCAAGATTTACTAATTAGTGGAAGAATATATCCCATTTTTCAATAGGAATGTTATAAAGCCGCATCGTATCTGAACGTCGACAGAACCGGGTACACCAAAACCAGTCTCTGCCGCCGCTGGCTTTTCAAGATGATGACGCGATAGTTGACCATGGTGGCCAACTTACATAGATTATAGGGTAGTAATAAAAAAAAAAAAAAGACAACAAAAAAAAGATTAAGAAAATATATTAGCAAAAAAAAAGGTGCACTACGGCGTATAAATTATATATGTTAGGCATATACATAACATATACGCCCTGGTGCACGTGTCCGTAAAGTTACAGACATAGTTAAGATAGTTTTAAAGTTTTAATGTTAGGTTAAGCTAATTTAAGGTAGGTTAAGACAGATAAATTAAGCCGAAGTTTTTTACCAGTCTTCTTGTCAAAACAAAAAACAAAAACAGACTGGAAAAAAAAACAAACATAGACTAAGCCGAAAGGCAAACTTAAATGTACATCAGAATAGCTTAGAGTACCCGTATAGGGTCAGTAGGTTAACGAATTTCCACCTGCGAATCACAACTGAATCCCAACAACATCGACCCATTTTTGTGTGACTGGTGACGAAAATGGATCACTTACGACAACGTCAAGCGAAAACGATCTTGCCCGAATCGCGGTGAGTCGGCTCGGTGCAAACAATGACCAAGACTGACGTTCAGGAAGGTCTTGCTGTGCGTTTGGTGGGATTGGCAGAGCTGTGAGCTGACGGCAATACTCTTAATTTGGACTCGTATTGTCAACAATTGATCTGTCTGAAGGAAGCAATCGCTTAGATCTAGCCAGCTGTAGACCATAGGGGTGTACATAGCGATAGCGGCTCCCCAGAAGCTGCGAAGCATGGTTGGGAGGTCCTTATAAAGAGTATGCCTTATCCTTAAGAGTATGCCAAATTGGATGGACCATTTGAGGCGCAGTCAAGGTCAACATTTGCATGAAATAATATTCAAACATTAAATTGTATGGACCGTACTATCAATTTAAATAAAGATTTCATGCATTTTTCTGAATTTGATGTGTTTTTTTGAAAAACTTTCCTATAGCTTATAAGAAATCACCCTTAACATCCAGCTTATAGTCCGGACTTAGCACCAAGTGATTACCACCTGTTCATGTCCATGGCGAACGACTGTGCTGGTGAAAAGTTCGCCGCAAGAGAGACTTGTGAATCAACCATAAAAATGGCAACAAATAATCTAGCAAATCGGTGCATATTTGACATAAATTGGACCATTTTTAATGTGGTAAGTACAGTCATAAATTTCGTGCATTTATTTTTAGACACACAACAGCTGGATGGCGCAGTTGGTTGAGTGCCTGCCCTTGGTTAGAGGGATCCCGGTCTGAGTACCAGTGAAAGCAAAATTAATTCGCTTTATCCGGTTTTCAATTCTGGTCCAGTCACTAGTAGTAGTCCGACTATAGGTATAACAATGGAGCAACATGGTCTAAGTGTGCTTGCAATTTCGCTTCCTTACCTTCCTAACCTACCTATTACACCTAATATCATGAGTCGACGGGAGGAGTCCGTCTTCAGTGGAGAGGGCCAGAGTGGTGGCGCGTCGTGTGAATTCGACCGTTTCACTATTTCCTGTGAATTCTGCACTGAATGTGCATTCGTCCAGAAAAACTTTTATGGGGATTAACTTGTCTATGCCGACAACAAAGCGTCAATTGCAGCTTTAACAATAGAACGAGTGACTCAAAATTTGCTTCTCCGTGAGGACCACTTAAAACGTAGTCGTGGCTTACATTTACATTATCAATGTGACTTCAGGATGCCACAGATTCTGTGAAACCCAAATGTAGGTCGACAATCACCACCTATTCGCATATTCTTGAAGGCCGCAAATTATGACAGTCTAAATAGAGATCTTGCAAAACGCACGTGTCAACACTGGGTGAACAGTCTATTAGAAGTCCGAATATAACATTGCTTGATTGGTAGAACAAAGCCTGTAGTCAGTGAGACAAAAACGGCTAAAATGGATCTGGCAGAGAACTAGACTAAACGAAGTACGTGCTGTTCTTCAAGAAAGGACACATAACTCCGACATTTTGGATGGCAGCTATAACTTCGAGCGTGGCTATGAATGCTACTAAGAACTTCAGCATCGAGATCTTAACAACTTAACAACTCTTGTCAACCAGTGTTTCTTTGAGCTCTAGATGCAATTGAGTAATAGAGCCATTCTCGAAGGACCAAACTGATTTTTCACCAGACACTGATCTTCGCATTTCTGCTATAAGGCGCGGATAATTTGAAAAACGCAGCTGGCTAAATATCGTTCCAGCTGGAGAAGCTTGTTGACTGAGGCCCAGGTCCACCCCGGACTGTAGCGCCACAAGAAGAAGAAGAAGAGTTACATACACATCTATGGACTTAACTAAAAGCTTCATCGACAACAACTTCTGTCATGGTTGCTCCAAATGGCATGCATCATGTTCCCGCCAAAAAATTGTGAGATTAATTTGTTCCCAAAAATCGCGTGGGTGTCCAATAAAGTGGAGCGCCAACATTTTTCTCGCGTCAGAAGATGAGTAGGCATTGTTTGATTCCAGCTAGGGAGATACTTGAGGCTTGAGAAGCACTCCGATTCACGAAGTTTTTAAGTGAGGACGTGTTTGGCTTTTATGTTTTGAACTGCAAATAATAAAAAAATAATTTGTGTTCAATTTTAATAAACAATAACCTGTTCGTGTTTAGTTTGAACGCATCTGGAGAAGAAGAACGATTCTGGTGTCCAAAGATCCAAAACCTAAGGTGACTGAGCCATGTTAAGCACATGGACAACTTGGATCCAGTCTGAAGAGGATTATTGTCCAGGTCTGTGAAACAAAGGAACAGAGGACGCCGGATGGTGCACCTAGCAGTGGAGAAAACCCTCAACCAACTGGCAGGGCGTTATCGGCGTCTAACCAAAGACCGCTAGAGCTGGAGAGTCTTGTTGGTTGATACGTAGATCCGTCCCGGGCTGTTGCACCAAGCGAAATTGAGGAACAGATTTATTGTCCCTTGCTAGAAAATGTCTCCTTGTCGTAGGCGATTACGGTTCCGATGTGAATTCAGTAAATCACTCTTGTATCTAGGGTTTAAAATTACCAAAAAACGCCCAACAGAGTTGTAAATATCTGAAACAGAATTAGGACACCACGATGAACGATGAACTGTGCCCACATTCCCACAGATTAGGAACAACAAATCGCCCAGTTGAGTATTCGGCCGCAAAGAAAGGTTAGGCAAGCTCGCAAAGCTAATTGTGTGGTAATCAGTCATAACAAGTGAACAACAACGCCAATCAAGATGAAGTTCCTGCACAAATATGTTTCAAACAAAATGAGTTATTTCTGCTGAATTCAGTGATGTCAAGTAACAAGTTATGAATATTTTCAATTGATCACCAACACCAAACAAGTGACGTTTAAATTTGATTAGCATCCGAACATTACTGCGTCCAAGGCATATAACACTCAAAAATAGATTTCTTTATTTTGAGCAAGAGAACGTCTCACTCTCTCCCAATGCCACTCCTGAATTTAGAAGCTGCATTTGAGGTCCTCTCCCCTGTCAAATGCACTTCAAATGCATCGGACGATCCCACGCATTTTATAGATATACTGAAAATGTACTGAAGCTCTGACTTTATTACCGTATCAGCAAAGGGACTGCGAAGTTGTCCATCGGAGAGATACACTTGGGACGCTTCCACCGCTACTTGAGTCCAAAAATCTGCACCACCGTCCATCATTTTCACTACACTTCACCTTCAAATGTTCGATTCGATGAAACAGAAGAAAAAAAAAACACGGCGAATATTCTCCCAGATTTGGAAAGTCGGATTTCGAAAGTGAAAATGCAAAAAAATGTCCACTACAATTAGTTTGTGTGCTCTCACAATTCGCTACATTTATTCAGTTGTCGCACGGATTTAGCTTTGATTTCGTATTACTTTTGATTGTTCTTATGTAAAAATCGTATAATAACTGAATTAACTTTTGAGAGAGTTTTCCAAAATTACCCGATCGAACGCATGAGAATCTTATTTTTAGCCTGGCGTTGAGAGAGAAACAAAACCAAAAACCACACACAAAATGAGAGATCTTTACTTTTGCTGAATTGTCTGTACCGCACCGCCGCCGAATAAAAGCACTGTTCACACCTTTAAGACAGCGAGCTCGTATATTCAGCTACAGCAAAATGTAGCCGAGTGTTTCTATTGATCTACAATCGGAAGGTAACTACTTCAAGTGTTAACTTTTAAATGTTCTGTGCCGTTTTTGGTCGCATGATTTGAATGCAAACAATGCGAGGAGGCGTTCAAAAATGCATCTTGCATTCAGGAATTCTCTTCTATGTCTTTCTAGTATTTACTAGATCTGATTAGAAATAAAATACTGTAGACGACAGTAATTTATTTATATCGCACCTGTTGCACACAGGGTGGAACAAACAATGCATTTACGATGCGTGAAGATGTTTAAGACTGCATTTGTGTGATTGAAGAGGGTCCACATCATATAGACTTAAATGTTGATAAACCAGAATGCACAGATGTCGTACCAATCATTTGCTTCCCTCACAATCTAAGGGAGGTATGACTGTTTATTATTCGCTAGCAAAAGTTGGCACCTTCATCGAAGGTTTACGATTCGATCGGACCGAAAATACAGACTTTCAATATAACTGCACCAACTCTCTGGAGTCTCTGATAATGTTCAGAGTCCATAGCTGTCCTTAAAATGTATCGAACTTGAAGATTTGAAGTAAGTTATCCACTCGCGGACGAACAATAGAACTCACAAGATTGCCGAAGGAAAAGTGTACATTGAAATACAGTCACATCAAAATCAATACAGCTGGTAATATACAAATTAACGTCTGAATGATTGTTCATAAAAAGTATGTCAATGCAACAAGGTAAAAAAGTTTAGAAATTACGTGCCTGGCTTAACCCTACAAACTCTATTGACGCAACTAATAGAAATTAAAGCAGTTGCAATAACCGAGGTTGTTGCACTTACCGGGTAACATTTTTTTAAATAAGAAATTATGGTCTATGTTTCTATAGAGAAAGTGGCAATATGATAAGAAAACGCATTTTTAAAACGAAATCGAATCCTTAGTGTTGAACACATTTTTTTTTAGAAATCAGAATGCGAACGTTTTGATCTTGCACACACAAAAGTTAACATTATATTGTACAGTAAAATTATAATGCGTTATTTTTTTTAAACAATTTTAGGGCTAGTTTTTTTTTTGAAATCCATATTTTTCAAAACTGACAACTCTTATTTTTGTAGAGTTGAAATGTCTTCTAGTACCTATTATTCTCTTCGGCCCATTGTAAGCATTTGTTGAAGAATCGAAATACAACTTGTGTTTTAACTTTTGATAAAGGGAATACAGCTTCACCTTCACTTTCATGAGTGCTCTCAAATTCCTGTCGGGTCCTCAGAATTGGCGGAGGCCTCAAAGTTTTCGTGAAGCCAATCCGAAGACACAATTGAAGAAAGGTACTAAAGTAGTGAGTGCGCGTTGACAAACAATTTTATCCAAGATCCAACTGTACAATAAAGGCAGGAAATGGGAGAAATTACGAGCAAAATGGAGAACATACCTTTTTTGAAGAGTTGCACATATTGACTTGTCCCAGCAAACTTCCGGCGGAAATTTGTGGTACTAGATGAATTATATCAAATTTTGACAGTTCACTGGCGGGAAGGGATTTGAATAGAAATTTTTAAATGTGGTGGTGATTTAAAAACGTGAAATTAAGTAGAAAAGTGATATTTTTAATTCCAGATAATGGTTGAATGTCGAGTGCATATGTCCATTTTTGGTATTACGTGATTGACAAGCCTTTACATGCGACAGTTTTTGTAGGAGACTGTTTTAAAAAATGCAATAAACCACCAGTTTTACACGAAATTGTTGCTGTGTTGTCATTATTAAAAAAAAATATTATATGAATGGTGAACAATATTATGTGTTATATTGATAGTTTGTTAGCAAATTAATTAAAACAAATTCAGTGTATTGAAATGCAGCTGAAAATTTGTACATTCGTACACATATATTTACATATTTTGTATTTTTTTTATATTTTTCATTTCGCGATTCCAAGTAAACTATCACTTCAGAGGACTTGACAAGCACTTATAACAAAACTGCCATACTTTTAATTGATATTTCACTATTAATTGCAACCGAAATTAATAATTGGATACATACTTTAACACATTTTTATTTCCTCCAAATTTGAATTTTCAATACAAATTTCTTTCCTCCAGAGATCTGTCATAATTCGATGTAATTCATCTAGTACTAAAGTTTGTCACAAGCGGCGCTAGGTTCCATGTTGATCCTAGTGAATAGAGTCAAGACGTGTGACGATTTTGGTGTTGCGAAAAGCGAGGAGTTGCGCGAATCAAGGGGCTGCGTAAATCAAGTGTGTACTTGAACTTCCAAGAACCAAAAATGAAAGTGATTCTCAGAAGTGAAGTTGGGTTTTGAGAATTCAAAAATAATAGAAACAAAAATTTGCATGTCCTTCGGGACAGATACTCTTTTACCACATCGTATTTCTGGATTCCCATACGAATTTTTACAGTCTCCATTCCCTTCATTTAAGTCGAATCTTTGGTAAACTTTTAACTTTTTTTATACTTTGACAGTTCCTTTCCCACATAAATCAATGTACCTACTCAGCTCTTGTCATAGTGGGGGCGCACCTCCTTGCAATCCTGCTAATACGATTTGTAGATTATAAACGCAACGGATTCTATAGGCATGGACCTTAAAAGACAGTAACTCATCCCCCTACCAGCTCAAAAATGTTTACAAATTGTATTTTTGTAAGGCCTTATTCTTTGTCAGATTCTATATCGACATCTTCAATATTGCCCGAAGGTATTTCCCCCAATTGTATCCACAATTTACTCATCTTTTAAGAAGAGCCGATATAATGCAATCAACTATAAAGTCTAAAAATATCAGTATCGTACTGCCTAACGGTATTTACTTTAGTATGGAACATATGTATGTATACTAAAATTCCCTATGACAGATGGCTTCAATTATTGATATTCTGTTTTTCTAAAGTTCAGTATGCAAGTTAAATAATCGCATACAAAATAAACGTTGCAACGGGTACTTAGATCTACAAGAATCATAATCAAACAAAATTAATATCATTCAATTATATGATGCTGGCAAAAAATCGTTATAACCATGGATACAACCCAGGCAAAAAATTTAAAACCAACAAATATAAGAAGATTATACGGTCCGTAAAAGGCTCCTTGGTTATTAGTTGCATAGTTAGTTGCATTATTCTGTTGCATAGTTTTGTATGAAGTAAAATATTGTGATACTTAGAAATACCGTCGGTCACAAACATGCCATTCGGAAGATTTTATGGATCATTTCTGAGGAAATTTCTATAATTCTGGCCAACGTCAATTGCTGCCTAAAATGATCACAGATGTAAAATGTATTTACAAAATTAAAATATTTTCTGCGTGACAGAACTTTTATTCCCACCCATTGTTTCTGAGCATGGTGTAAGGAAAATAAAGTGTGCTGGATAGTTCTATTGACGCCTTACGTAACGTCATCGCTGGAATTTTTATGTCAACAGAAACAGGCGGAAACAAACATACATTTTGTACACACCTTAACCGTTTACTGCACATTGTTGCATTTTCCTATACAATACCAATTATAAATGAATTAAATCCCATCATCTTACAATACATCAATTTGTAATTCAATTCCTGTTTTTCATTTTATGTAATACACCTGTCCAGTGTCAAGAACGAACCCTGAGTGACGCCGCAAAGATGGCAACTTTAACAAGATGTATTAGATTATTTTTGAATGCGATTTGTCTCTCATAACGTCTCCCCGAACGGATAACATGTGTTATTAACAAATTTGTATAGTGAATAGGAATATAATGAACCTACTAATAAAAAGTTGTTTTTTTGTTTAGAGGAGGATAACTTTAAATTCACGGCAATGTTTTCTGTGACAGCTGATTTGACTGTTCTCAATTATGATTTGATTTGAAAATAACATTTCTTTTCTGTGATATTTTTAACGCTAGACTGGCGCACTCAGACTCAAAACTTGAGCCCATTCCCTTTCTTGATCAATCGAGGAAGGTAGGTAATTGGGCTGTCAGCAACTACCTATAGTCAAGTCAGACTACTACCACTGATCGACAACTCCAAGGATTGTGCCGTTAATTTGATCCCAACGGCAAACGATGACTGTACCAGATTTGAAAACCGGATAAAAGCGTTGTTTTCACTGGGATTCGAACCGAGGACCTCTCTAACCTAGGGCAGGTTGAGTGCCTACGCGATACAGCATGTTTAAAAAAAAAATGGTTCAATTCGAGAAATTCAAACTAAAGCCACTGTGGTAACCTCAGCTTAATCTGTTAAATCAATTACAGATGAATCAGCTGAAAAGAAAATTGGAATCTTCTTCCTTAAAAATCGTCCAGCAATCTTGGCTAGAAGTACCAGAATTGAAGAATTCGCTTGTTGGAATGCCAGGCTTGTATGATAATTTAATTATCGTAACCGGTAAGAGTGAGTTAATCAAGCACTCTAAAATGGAAAAACACATATGTATGTTGATTGAAAATTGTTAATATGAAAGCTTTTGCTCCTTAGCCTTAGCAATCATGTGAAAAATGGTAAAACAGCTGAAATAATAGTATGTGCATTATTTACAGTAAATAATGTGACTTTGCATATTCATCCATTTGTTACAAAATATTTTTGTAGACTCTAAAATTGCTGCTGGCAAATTTAAGGAGAACTCGATGTTTTAATTCTTGCATGTCAAACTCATTTCAGTCTTCGCATCTTCGATCTTCGCATCTTCTTTTTTTTTAAAAAAAATTTAGCATAGCTGTGTCATTTCACACAGCTAAGAATAAAGAAATTATTTGTTTGATTTAAAATTTTACTTAATTTTTACTTTGAAATTTTCTTTTAAATAATTTATTTTTTGGGAAATTTTAATGAAAACAGTATAGTTGTAGAAAAGTGCTGCGGGCCGCAAATAATCACGCAGAGGGAGGCATGAAACAAATTGCCTTGTACAATTTTCGCAAGTTCCACTTTTTCTGGTGTATTCGATGAAGGTACAGATATTTCGAATTAAAAAAGGATTGAATGCTTGGCACTATAAACATACCCAACAAAATTTAGTATTCAGATTGAGGTGGAAGATGAAAGTTTTTAAATGTATTGCCACCGAGATGAACTGACTCAATTTTGATTTTTGTTCGAAATAAAGTTTTTTTTGTTTATAGAAAATTTGCAGTGAGGAATTTATGGGGAATCTCATCCGAAAGAAAGGGGAAATAGGGCAATGTCAACTTTATACCTAATAAGAGGAGATCATCATCATTGATCAGTTTTAGTCATAAGGAAGTGTCCACGCTAATTGAGGTCCTTACCGGGCAATGTGGCATAGGAATACATGCATTGCGTCTGAACGTACCACAAAATGACTTTTGCAGAAGCCGCAGAGACAAAGAAGACACATAATCTGTCCAACATCTGCTATGCGAATGCCCACCACTAACAAAGAGAAGGAGACAGTTCCTATGAAATCACTTCATCGTAGAGCTGGAGGAACGAAGCGATGTTGAACTGAACGGTGTACGAATCTGGATGGTTTCAGGAATAAAAGGTGTCGCGGTAAAAAAATCCCCCATTAAGTGCACAATGCACCCAACACGTTGAAAGTCGTTACAGCAACCGTGGCAGTAACTTCGTGTACCCACAGATTCTTAACAAATCAATGATCATAGAATTGTTTCCCCAAAACCTCATCGTTTTCCTTGCTAAAGCTGGACACTCGCAGAGATGATGCCGACGGAAAAAGGCGGCGCTACATGACACTCAGTGAGCAAAATTTCTGTTCATCAATCTTGTCCAATTTCCGGTGAGCACTTCGCGTCGGCAAAAGGAGGTTAAATGACCTTCAAGTGAAATCATGCATCTAGACCATTTTCTATGCCCAATCGCGGGTCACTGCTTCAATGTATAGTATATTGCCAGGGATTTTGGGTCACCTTTAAGGCAATATTCACCGTATTGCTGTCGATATACAGCCTAAACCAATGCAAAAAAAATGCTTCGCATTCTGCTTTACCTTGATTAAACAAGGAAGTGGAACAAATAATTAAAATTAAAATTACTCACTGACATCAGAAAATATGGACACTAAACTTTTAATTGTTCAAAACGCAAAATTTCCGATTGTTAAATTCGATGACACAAACACAGATGTCCTTGTCGTCTTGGAAGTCCTTACGGCCTACTCACTACTCCCCGATGAATCTTCAATCACTTTATCCAACGAATAGAGACGTTTCCAGAAGCGATTCCAACCGCCAGCTGTGGCGTATTTAATAGATCGCAACAGAGGAGAAACGATCTAACAGGCATCTGCTAATCACACAAACCAATTATTTCGTTCATAAAACACAGAAAAAATTCAATCAAACCGCCAATGAGTAGTTACATAAATCATGCCGAAGGAATTCTTTTCATAATCTATTTAAATTCCTTACACAAAAACTGCGATAAATCTCTCTGGTTTCCATTGGTTCCATTCTCGTCTATGATTCAAAAACAAAATAAAAAAAAAAAAACGAATGAACTCTATGGCACTATTTGAAACACTACACGAACAAGACCCATGCCGAAACACACTGTTGCGAGCGTTTCAAAAAAATAAATCTAATGACTTGCAAGTGAGGCCCATCACACGCGTCCACTCGCAACCAAACAACAGGTGAGCCATTAACTACTAATAGAATTGAATATTAAGTTATGTTTTCCAATTTCCTTTGGATATTCAATGATCTCAAAAAATGCGCTGTACACTGTACACGGTATACTCACCAGTTTTTCCTTGGATACGTTTCCCAGTCCATCTCTGCCAATCGCCGATGACGTGGTTTGTACAGCAAGAACGTTCCAATTATCCATATTGTATTTTTCGTCGCCTTGTTGTTATTGTTGTTTCTCTCCTCCCCTTTTTTTGGATTTTTTTTTGTTGTTGTGTGTTTTCAAATTATGTTTTTATTTGCTTAATATTTCCACTGTCAATCACTTTTGAAATTTTAAAATGAAATATGCTTTATGTTAGTTATGTGCTGAGAGTGTCAATTGTATAATCCTAAGAGTATGCAACAGTTTAGTTTCTATTCAGTGGCGGCAGCGAGAACATCATTTTCACACGAACACATTATTGGCTACAGCCTCGAGATACTTGATTAACGTAAACACATTTAATGGAGACTGCAAGCCTTTGACGGTGATTTGTGTGCAGTATTTAGTGTTAGGCGAATGAAAATAAACAAATGTTCGAAAAGTGGATTCGTTGATGGCTTGTGAAAGCAAATGTTATAAAGCGATTTTTTATTTTCTTTATGCACGCTTGTGTGTTCGTAAACATTTAGCTTTTTGAATTTTTTCTTCAGTTTCCTCTTGGTTTTTTTTTAAACAAAATGTCCATTACTCAATAAAAAGCTGACCTTTTTTCTGGGAAAGTAGCAACATGGGTTGCCGCATACGAGAGGAGAATCTCCTACCATCGCCAGGAGCGACAGGAAAAGAATATCAATTGACAGACAATTGACGAAATGAGAAAAATGAAAGCGCTGGTGAAGCTGGAAAATGTAATCAGCCGGCATGTGAATGATGAATTGCTCAAGCGGAACTTGGCCAGTTCGAGAAAATTTGGTCAATTGTTCGAAAGCTGCCCTAAGACGAGACGGTGGAAACTATAATAATATAATGATAATATGCGTGGCGCTACAGCCCGTAGAGTGCCTAGCCTATTGTTCTTTCACGAATGGAAAAAGTTTTATGCCGACTCCGAACGGCCATGTTTGAGAAGCTATTTTCTAGACAAGAATACTCCTTGAGCATTGTCAGTGACTCAAAACAGCTGGAGCCGTGAAAATAATTTTTGTCGTACTGGGATTCGAACCTAGACACCGAGGTTTGAGTGCGTAGAAGTCGACGCACATACTCACAACGTCACTGGTGGAACTTATTTGAACTCGAGGAGAAAACCGCCGGGACAACAATAGGGAATTGTTGGAATATTCTTCCGATGGCTCATCATGCAAGAAGTCCGTCGAAGAAAACAAGAAACAAGCTCTTGACAGCCTTGTCCACTCCTATCAGTAGAAAATGGAAACATCAGTTGAAAGTCACAGCCTAAAGATACTTCGGCTTCAAATCATTGGAAAGAAATGCGAGTGCATACTGGGAAATATACAAGCACACAGCGTAGTAAACGCATTGGTCGATAAGAAGTGCAAGCCTATTTTGGTTTCAAGAAAAGCAAAATCGAACAGCTTCGTTTTTACTAGGACCAACATGAAACCTAGCGTCGCTTGTGACAAATTTTGATTCCAGATGAATTACATCGAATTATGACAGATCTCTGGTGGGAAGAAATTTGAATAGAAATTTTAAAATGTAATATTATAATTACGAACTCGAGTACCGAAGATAACGCTTTTATTGCGATGCGGCAATCTCTAGTTCACCGAGGCGGTTTGAGAACTCTACTGGCGACGTGCAAGGTTCGTAGGGTAAAGATAGTAGATCCGTCTCAAGAACACGAGAACACAAGAAATGCTAAAGAAGATACCAAATCGAAATTTGCAGGACGAATCTTTGGCTGGGACACACATGAAGAATATGATTAAGGCACTGCGGGACTGATGAAAGTCGTGAAATAGAACTGAAGACAGTAGTTGCATATGGTGATAGTGGGTAAGAGTACACTTAAAATCAAAGTGGACACAATTCAAACCAGTTGTACGAAGCTAAAAGCATACAGTGCATTGCAGTATGTTCAGTGGTGATTTACCTGAGTACTTTTGTAACAGAAAGCTTGAGAGTACTTTAGAAAACTTGAAGTCGAGACTATGGTCATAAAGAAAGTTCTTTCGTGTCTAAAAAACGAAATCAGGCAAAGACATCGTCATATTTTCAGACAGCCATGCAGCGATCATATGCCTGAGCGCTGTAATTTATAAATCTAAGACTTTCCTGAATTGCTACCGATGCTGTGAGAATTGTCCCAGAGAATTGTGAAGCGGACGAACTCGCCAGAAAGGGAACTAATTCCGTACTCTTTCCAGATGTCCAGATCTCCCATTCATGTCTATCGCTACTGCAAAACATCTACTGAAGCTTGAAGCGCTTACTCATATATCTACCAGCACTGGGTTCTATTGATCCATAACGCTCACGCAATCTGATCAGCATGAGTAGGCCGAATCGCAGAACTCTCATCGGCGTTACAACCGGGCACTGCTATTCACGACTCCAGATTAGGAATCCCCTGAAATGACTTCTTCAGAAGCTGCAGAGATGAGGAAGAGGAAAAAACCATCGCACATCTTCCATGGAACTGCAGTGCTCTCTCCTCTCGTAGAAGGTGTCACTTAGTCGTTTTATATTTTAACGACTGGACAGAATTTAGCAGAATTAGTATCAGCAATCTCCATAGCCTTATTAACACCTCTAAATGGTTTGCGGAATAGGATCAATTAGATCCGCGTCGTAACACAGCGGGTCTATTCTGCCCTAAGTACGACTGCCACCTACCGGCACTCAGCCACTCTAACCAAACCTCTCACTTTGCATATATATCTGATCATGAATGCTTCCAAGATTCAGTTGCTGTAGGAATTGAAGACCACGTACTTTCTATAATTGGGTGATTATATACACAAAATCGTTCTGAGTGATAGGGCACATTTCCATTTAGTCGGATAAACAAACAAATTGCCTCCTAAAAGCCAAGACAGATAGTACAACAACATCTCCATCTACAATGAGTGACAGTGACAACATTGCGCAAATAATGCTTATGCGAGCGTTTCAGTGTATGGATTGCGTTAGATTAGTGGGCAGATGAGCTAGAGCCACTTCTCACTTAGACATTGAATTGCGCTACATAGTTCTCTTGCCTTAAATTGATTAATGATTGGACGTGAACAATGTCTATTTACAGTAGAATGTCACCACATGAATTCACATTTCATGTTATGTCATTTCGACACATTTTCTGGACGTGTGATTTTCCCAAACGGAGACTTTTGTTAGTCGCAATGATGTAGTCACCATGCCTTTAAGGTTATTTCAAAGACAAGTTGTAGATGCAGGCTTTCTGCAAACGAATAACATTCGGGAATAAGAGAAATATTCACCTATCTGTTGGTCGGATGTTCACTCGTCTCTCTGCTTACAGCAAGAGTTGTATCGCATCTGCTTTTCATACATATGCACATACGTGTTTCAATCAATGTCAAGGCCTACATACATCTGATCGCATGTTCTTCACTGTCAGTGGAGGTAGACATTTTAACGCAACGAATTGTGTATAAGTCAAGTGAGTCCCTCAGTGGGCTTCTACAGACGACATCGAGCTTTATCGAATTGCTGTGGTGGAACCATTCACGGCGACTGAAGAACATGCGAAGCGAGCTGGTCTTAAATAACAAAGAGGACAAAGGAAAATATATGTATGCTGTTGAGCAAGAATCGTTTCGTCGAACCCAAAAACATCACGATTGACATATGATTAATTTTGAGGTCTACTTCGTGAGTCTATGTGGACTTGAAAAACAACATCCTAGTGGAGATCCGACGTAGAATTACCCCTGGCAACCGTCGAAACAACTGGGGCCAAGACCTCGAACGACCAAACTTATGCTCTACAAAACTCTTATTTCCTGCTAGTTCTGCTTTATGGAGTCGAACGCTGGTCGATAAGGAAACGTTTGAGTCTGAGGTATGGTTTTGTCTACGAGGTAGGTGAATGGAGGAAAAGACACATCCGAAAGGCAAAAATCCATCGCCTGGGCTATGGCCCAGCTAAAAGGGGCTTCTAATCCGAACCTCGTGGTCGAGAAGGAAAAGAATATCAGTTAAAAGACCAAGTCATCGCCAAGGCAAGACAGCTTGGTATTCATGACTGGAAATAGTGTTCCCAGGACCGTTAGCGATGGAATCTATTGCTGAGGTTCAGACTCCCCACGGATCACAGGCCTGACAAGAAGAATGTTCCCAGTATAATTACATATACGAAATTTGACATACAGAAACATGTATATATACGTTTATAAAGAGTTTACATTGGCAACACTATTTTAACTGGCGGCCATTTTGTCAGCTGTAGAGTGATTAATTTTTAGTTTGGTTTGGCATTTTAACATGAACAGACTGACTCCTGAACAACTCTTCCAAATTGTGCACATTTATTTTGAAAATCATGGATCTGTTCGAAATACGTATCGCGCGCTACGTCCTTTTTCACCATGCTCAGTTTTGGTTGAATGAATACATCAATAACCAAAATCTGCCATATTTGGAGTGATGATAATCCTCAAGTGTATGTTGAGACAGACGTTACATCCACAAAAACTGACTGTTTGGTGTGCTTTATGGGTTGGTGGAATAATTGGTCTGTACTGCTTTAAAAAACGAAGCTGGCCAGAACGTTATAGTCATTGGTAACCGCTATAGAGCCATGATTACTGACTTTTTCGTTCAACAATTGAACAACCATGATGTGCAGGAGCTGGTAAGCCCGAACACACAATCTGATCAGTATGAATGGGACGAATCAAAGAACTCTCATCGGCGTTACAGCCGGGCACTGCTATTCACGACTCCAAATTAGGTTACCCTACCATGCAGAAGCTGCAGAGGTGAGGAGGAGGAAGAAACTCACACATCTTCTAATTGCAGTAGTTGTAATAAAACGACAAAATCCTTCCCTCACTTCCTGTGCTCTTGTCCAGCGCAACGGGCTCTAAGCAAACCCTTCATTGAAGCTCTCGGCGAGGTTTCCAGAACGAAACATCAAAGAATTGATAATGCTTTTGAACACCGCACGATGGTTCTAAAAGCGCATCAAAACTCAACTTTCAGAGCTGTGGTTTCAAAATGGCACCAAGTGTTGATTGGGTTCGGAAAAAATCACCACCTCACACACACATTGACTATGCAAAAGGTCCTGTTCTCAAGTTCTTGGTGCTTTGAAAACGGATATTTAGCAAATTAAGAACAAATTATTGCCCGATATGTGGTGAAAATCATCGAAAATGACATACCTTCTCAGAATAGAGTCATACTCCGAACCCCCGTGGAGTGAATTTCAATGATGTTTGAACTCTATTGATAATGGCAAAATGTAAGCATTATTTTGAAACAAAGGTTTGATCCAATCTTTAATATTAAAGGAATATAATTCAAATTTACTTTTAAAACCACAAAATGGATGATTCCGTATGTGGCTGCCTAGGTCAAGAACTTTTCCGCTTTAGTAACCAAATCAACGAAGTCCAAACAACTCGTACAGTTGATCCTATCTGCTTGAAGCAGACAACACGATACAATGTAATTTATATACACACGACCATGTGCAAGTTCATACCGCGCACAAATATTTTCCCAGAAAGCTTTCGAAATAATCAAGAAACAATAAAACAATTTTTCAAAGAACCATTTGGCATCAAATGAGAATCAGACGTCATTAAATTCGAATGCAATAACAACAGACACACAATATAGGCAACACGACTGTCAATTTCGAAAAAAAAAATTACTCGAAAACTTGGACGAGGAGACTAAAAGAACCGAGACATCTTGTAGAAGGAACACAGGACGAACACCTTCGTTCAAAGATCCGAGATGTCTGCAGGCACTGCTTTCACATATAAATAAATACAGACTAAGAGCATTTTATTTATCTTGATTTGCCTGGGAACGTACTTTTACGAACGCACTAATTAAAAGCTATTTTTACATGTTTTTATTTTTTTTTCCACTTTGATTTAAAACAAAAAGAAAAAAAAAACATACATTCTCAGCCCACCTAGTCACTAGAAACTTAAAATGTGCTCACTTAAGTCAACAGTTGCTGTCAGTTGTTTGCAAAATTGGTGCAAAAATTACTATTACTTCACTTAATTCACTAAATTAAGAATTTCCGTTTTTTTTCTCTTTTCTCTATTATTTAAACCAAAACCGACGTGAGTTACACAAAGATCAAATTCTTGGCATCGCCATTCACTCAGGCACCGAATATTGAGGCGCACCACCTTTCAGAAGCGACAATGACCAAGAAGAGATTCCATCTTCAGTCGCAATCGATGTGCCTCGCAGGGAAAACCACGAATGACTGAACAATTTTCACTAGCGCAGTTTTCCTATAGTTTTCCTACACGAAAAAAAAGGAATAAGCCAACATGTGTAAAATAAACAAATATGTATTTCTTGACACACGTACCCTGCACCATATGTCTGGCTGGGCTGGTCTTGTGTCTTACGCGCTAGATGCCCTTTGGATCATGTCGCGAAAGTTGCAATTTGTGCCCGTACTGCACAGCCACTGCACAACGAAGCTATGTGCGGGACGTGCGACGTGCGGTCCATTGAACGCTTGGAATAGATCGAACGCGAATTGCTCGCGATTTGATGCAGACGCCGCCCGCCGCCAGCGGTCGCGAGCTGCTGCTGCCAAGCGGTGATGCTGTCGCTGTCGATTTGGCAAGCGTTCTGGGAAAGCGCTCATCGGTATCTTCGGAAAATATCTATCGCCGATGTTAGGGGTCATGACACGTTCGAGACGAAGCAATTAATTTTCAGCGGGTGACTTAATTCCTGCATGTTCTTCGAATTCTATGTAACATCCCATCAGATCAGCATTCAGCGTTGGCTGAGGGTGCTTCGTCTTAAAAATAAAATCGATTTGCAGCCATGTACACGGCTGCAGAGAACAGAAAACTGCACAATCTAATTTATGTTTATTCATTTTAGCAGGGAAAGCGATTAAACAACCAATTGATGTTTTGTATTTGAGTTAATAATAGTGTTCGGGTACGTTCGTGCAATTTGCTAGGGGAATGTGCCTGATTCCGAACCGGAAATGACTTTTGGTACGAGTATTTTTTTTGTGAACTTGGAGATAGGAGCAGAAGTGATTTATTGTAGCGTTCTCCACTGTTTGACGTGTACAGATTTGAATGCCAAATTTCATTCATCATCTGGACTACTTAAAGTAAATGAATGGGGAATAGAAACGACAGCTCGCTGATGGAAGTCTGCTAGAAATGAGGAATCTAACCTCAATCGACAGGAAATATTTGCTGTGGAGTCGCAATGCTAATGTGATCTTTATAATTGTTGGTAGTTCACAGTTCTTAATTTTTGATTTATGTGGCCACAATGGCGTAGTCCATCGACACTCGAATCCATGTTTGTTTATATATGGGTGGCGCTACAGCCCACAGTGGGCCAGGGCCTCATCTCAGCAACCGCTCGTGTTGTGCGTGCTATTGTTCTATCACGAGTGGAAGGGAACCTACAATTTTATGCCGACTCCGAACGGCCAAGTTTGTTTACACATTTCACAAAACCGAAGGGTATGCAGGTAGGCAATTGGATGCACTTCCGGCCTTCCGACCGTAGCTCAAGAAGTCCAGGGTTTTTCTTTATGGCGCTGAGCAGCGTGTGCGCGTACGTCATTGCCAGGCATTCCTCCAGTTCCGAGTGCTTCTGTCCGCGTTCCCGTTACCTTGGATTCCAGTGTATCCTGGTGCCCAGCAAAGGGTCACCGAACTCCACCAAGTATAATTCGTTGACGGTTTGTCTTCATAGTCCAACCAGCTTCGATGTCAGAGTGTCTGATGCTATGGCCTTTATTGCTGTCAGAGAAGATAGTTATCGATTCGCCAGTAACATTTAGGTCTTGAAACGCGAGCAGCCACTTCCGCTTGAAAAACGCTGCAGTCGTCCCTGAGTGCCAGAGATTTTTCGAAGAAGTTACAAAAGACAACCGCCCCCGTACCCGCGGTCGTCTTTGATTCGTGAGTATAAAGGATGATACAATAGCAAACTTGTTTCTTCCATTGTTCCCGTTCCGGAAACCGTAGATAGAAAGGTGAAAAGAAAAAACAAAGGATAACTAGTCAGATTATTCCAGTCCTGCGGCATAGAGAATAGTTCTGCGTGCAATAATTGCTATTGTTTTCTTTAAATAGTTGCTGGAGAAAAAGACTGCACAACACACAATATGCGCAAAACATTTTGGGTCCGGTCTGAAAAATCTTCAACTCTGAGCCATGGGTACGATCCACAAGTAGAGAAGGCCCTCAATCAACTTTATATGCAAACATTTTCAAATAAAACAAGTGAGCATGTGCCCTGTTGAAAGGAAATAAACCCAGGGTTTCTCAAAGGAGTGCACTGGCTCCCAGAATGCACGCACTTTTTACAAATCACATGACAAAATGTTCCAATTGCACACTAGCTGCATTTGTTGCTGACAAATTATAATTATGGACCAGCCCGACCTCATTGTTCTATGTCGTCGGGAAATTCTCCTCCCTGAGCAGGTTTAGCGCGTTGAGGTAGCCTTGTTCGGGGATTGTGTTTCGCAGGTTCCTGATTCGCTATTTTTCCTACCGCTGCTTTCTGAACAGTGTCATCATGTATTGATGCAAGGGAATGAACTTCTTGTTGATGTGATGATGTCGAAGTTCAGTCCGGCTTCTCCATGCTGGACATAGAAATGGTGTGCCATAATGGGAAGCGGTACGTTAAGATGGGCCGTATTAGCTTCTTGTAAAGTAGCAGGTTCGTTATAAGCACAGCCGTGTGATCACTTAGTGGTGAAGTTCAGCCGCAATCGACGCGATTTTTTGCTACGCTTTGTTACCGTGAACAGAACAAGGACCCATCACAACATACCAGAAACCAAAAAGCAATCAAGGCAGTGGGTTTTTCTGATGAACTTGCACCACAGAAGTTCGAGGCGGGTCTGTCGGCCAACAAGGTCATGATTACAGTTTCTTGAAATGCACGCGGTGTCAATCACATTGTTTAACTTCAAAGGGGTAAAACAATCACCAGCAGCATTCGATATTGGTTTGAAGCAGAAACGATAAACACTTTGGCGTAATTTTATCAAGACAACACACGTGTTTATTCATCGTGGCAAACATCATAAATTAGGCTACGAACTGCTCCCCGTCCAGCATATTCTCCAGACTTAGCCCCCTGCGATTATTTCCTGCTTCCAAAACTGAAGAAATGGCTAGGCGATAAGAAATTTGGGCCGAATGAAAGGGCATCACTGAAAAACGACTATTTTGCGGGCCTTGATAAAACTTATTATTTGCAAGGAATAGAGAGAACTAAATGTATCGAGCTAAAATGAACATCAAATTCTTATTTATCGAGAAAAACAGCTTTTATTCAAAAAAGTCACTGACTTATCAAACTGCTCTAGTATCAGAATAATTAAATTCCATAATCGGAAGTTCAGAATGGTTCGAAATATAGCCCAATGCGCGTGGTATTATTGCGTCCTCTACCGAAAAATGGGAAAAAAAGTCAAATTTAATATTTCTTTTGTATATTTAAAAGGTTTTTCTTAAAAGAAACTTAATATGTGGTATAGAAAAAACTCCGCAGCAGAATTCTGAATCTACATTAGAAAACTGCCCTCAAATCCATTAGGTAGGTTCGGAAATTTCGTGGCAGATATATATATACATCGAATCTGATTTCTCTTTAAGAGAAGTAAGTGATAAGGCTGATTTTCATTTAAAAGTGTGTTGTGAGAAGGGATTAGGAAGGAAGCATGAATAAAGAGAATAAATGGAATAAAGAGGAAAAATTACAATATGTGGTCGATTTTACACTTTGGGTAGTAGATGAGGTAGATTTGAAAATTTCGCGATATAGACGTAGATCTTCCCCAGTTGACTATTCAGGGCAGTATAGGGCTTCCACTTATGATGCAAAAAACACGAAAAACACTAGTGGTTTCTGTGAAAGCCAGGCCCTCGAACTGTAGCGCCCACAGAGGGCCAAGGCCTAACTTTTCTCAGGACTTGAAGGGACCTTCAATTTTCTACCGATTCCGAACGGCTAAGTTTGTGAAGCTTTTTGTAGACAGACAGCAATTACTCTTTGAGCATTGTCAATGACTCGAAAGACGTGGGGAGCATACACAAATCAATTGCGTAGGAATCGAAGCACAGACCGACAACGCCAGGGCTGCCCATTCCATTAATTAAAATAAATCGATGTTCTTAGCATGCACCCGATGTCGTTTCTTCTACAATTTCGGAACCTGTAGATGATCAATGCCCCTGAGTATCATTTGGCCCGCTGGGAACGTTCACTTTGATCTCCTACTTTAACGTTCAGATTTCCTCTAATTTGCGTTCAATAAAAATGTATTGCCTCTGACCTTGTGATCACCAATGAGTGTGCAACAATTATTTCTGTATTCACTGTGGAATTGTCAGGTGGAACATCCATACCGTCGCTGGATGTTCGTCGATATTTTTACTCAAAAAAAACAAAAAGTGTCGCCGTATTATGTGTCAATAACTTTTTTTTTGCTTTGATGTCAACAATTGTCACAAAAATGATGAATTTCGAACATTTTTTTCCTCCCAGATTCTCCGTGCCTCGTTGTTCACTTATACGTCTAATTAGAGTATCACTTTCGAAAATTGCTTTTTGACACCAAACCATCAAGTCGTACGCCTCAAGTGATTACTTCACCTGTTCTCCAACGGGATAAAACAAAAGTATTTCTATTCTTATCCGCATTTGAATCATTAAACACTGCATACATTTTATGAAGTGTATTAAAAGAAATACAAGCGAATTGAAAAATGCGAATTTCTAACTCGTGTCTGGTACACATTTATCTGCGCGCACTTAGCATGAGTACACAACCTGTCTGCTGTTGCACAATGAAGAAATAATACAATAATTTATTCAAGAGCTTGGCAATGTGGTTTTCTTCATCCTTGGGGTGTTTGTATCGCGTCACTGGCGGATTTTCTTTTTGAAAAAGTACATTACATATTTTTTTTTTCTTGTGAATTTTGTTGATGATTTTTTTTTTATTTTGCCACTGAAATGGGGAAGTGTAAAGGAAATATTAGGTGCGTTTTTTTTGTACGCGTATACTCGCTAACTCAAAAATAGCACAAAAAACGACCAACCCCACTTGGTAGCACATACATTTTTATGACATTTTGACTGCCAAACGCAGTAAACGAGTGATGGGAGGAGTAAGGCTGAGCTTTCCAGTAGGATTGGCCGTGCTGGGTCAATTTTGAAACAGCTTGGAAGATCTGTTATCAGGAAGGGGCGTAGCTTGGTATCAAAGTCAATTTATCGGTTTTCAACACATTATTTGATCCAACGCTAACCTATGGTTATGAAGATTGGGTAATGGCCGTCTTGGACTCAATTTTGGTTTATCGAATGGAAACGGCTATGCTTCGATGGTTTGTTCACGTGGCACGAATGTCAATTTCATCGCAACTTCCAAGATGTGCCTTAAATGCGACTCCATCCAGGTAGGCAGATCCAGGAGTTCAAAAACTCACCTGGTTCGACTTGGGCATAGCTCCTGAAGAGTTAGAGTCCATGGCGGAGGATCGAGTGCTGCGGAGATCTCTCGTGCGTTCCTTGCCCTCTCGAACACTTTAGTGGATCATGCAGGTCACAAGATGATGATGATGATGGTGATGTCGTGCATTCTTCTGACAATGCGTACATTGGAATTACTTCCTCCAGACGATTGTGATGACACTTCCATATATACACACGTTTGTACAATTTCCTTTTTTCCGATAATATCAAAAATAAATGAGCCTCACGATCCTTAAGTCTTGTTAAATGTTCAAAGATTCAATGATATTTTCTTAACAGCAATTGCATTGCTCAAAAATTCGCAAGCCTCAGGTAACGCTTTCCCTACAATTACTTTTGCCAGAAGAAGGAAGAAACCATTGAATATCGTCTTTGCAAATGCAGCTCGTTGTCCTCCCGAACAAGATGTTACCTAGAAACCTACTTCTTTAACAATCTGACCAAACTAAATAGCATTAGTGTCCGTACTTTCCTTGATGCATACATCTAGCGGCGTCGAACTTTCTTCGAATTACTGCAACAGCAAAATATTATTTGAAATAAAATTTGAATTTTTTTTAAGAAATTAATTTTTTATTTGTTTTTTTTTTAATAAAGCTTCAGCAAGAAATGATGAAGATGAAGAAGATGTGGCCTGAGATTCGGCAGAAGCGGGTGCCCCCTGGATGTCTGCTTGCTGTGATGACGTTGATGGGCCACCTTCGGTTTCCCAAGCAATAGTGGCTATTGACAGTGTGAGCATTGGCAATGATTGGTTTATTACCAAATATTTCCTCCATTTGTTCGATGAATGGACCGTTGCAAGGACTTGCTCCAATTTGCTTAGTTTAATCTTTGGCTTACTTTTATGCCATCAACAACGTTCTCAGGGCCTTTGGTGTTGTACTTGAATGCTAATAGAAAGAAAGATTAGTTATCGAATAGTTACATGTACACATGATCTTCGGGAACGTTGGATTATGCAAATTTACCGATTGGGGAAAAAACTTGATTCTGGCTGCATTGTTTTTGTCGGCGCTTAGGACTTAGCGTCAATAGTTTTACCCGCTAACTTAAGCTATTGTATTGTTGTAATTAACACACACACTTCTATGTTAGGGAGTATACAAAAAAACGGAACCTCCTGTATAAATACCAAGTCATCGCGGACGCAAGAGCTTGGTCATGATGACTGGAAGCAGCGTAACCAGGACGGTCATCGATGGAATCGGCTATAGCTCAGGCTCAGACCCTCCATGGAAGACTGCCTTGTTATGTAAGTTGCATGCATCTTCACCCAAAGAAATCGTAATGGCTCAGTGAAATGTAGCATTTTACGGACAGCTCTATGAAGAAGATGGTTGGACCAAGTCCAAAAAACTCGACTGATGAGTTAGAGTCGATGGTGGGGCTTGGGTTGCCTGGAGATTTCTAGTGCGTGCGGGTCAGAAGATGATGATGATGATGAGATTATTTCAAGTGAATGTTGCATTTCGCTAAGTGTAATGTTGTCCTCCAAACCTGCAATTGACGGTGACTTATCTGCGTTGGCGAGTGGTTGCAAATCTATGCAGCATATGTAGCTGCCCATTTAGGATTTCAATTTCATTTCTCATTTGGTCGCACGATTCACGGGCTGTGTGGCATGTAGCTCCGCTGTTCCACTTCTGAAGCTGAAGCCACATGTCGGCCAAAATCACTTAGTGTATTTTGTCACGGTTTGCGATTTTGTCACGGTCATCTTTGAAGAAATATGCACCAACTGTGGTGGAAAATTGCTGCTGTTTTGCTTAGCGGCTCCATATAACAGGAACGCATTACGATGTTGATGTCATTTGCGTATCCCAACAGTTGGACTGATTTGCAGAAGATAGTGTCGTCAGTGTTTACAGTAGCCCGGCGCATAATCTTCTCCAGTTAAAAATTGAAAAAAATCAATTAACAGCGCATCAACTTCCTGAAATCCGGTGCAGGTTTTGAACAGCTCAGAGGTTCTTGAAACGGTGCATCGTGTATATGTTAGAGTGGTGCGGCACAACCAGATCAGTTATCATGGGATCCCGAATTAGGCCATCGCATCGAATAGCTCTTTGCGATGAATGCTGTCATATGCGGCTTTACAATCGATGAAAAGGTGGTGCGTATCGATTTGAAACTCAATGGTCTTCTCTAGGTTTTGCCATGTCTATAGACGATTTGCCGGGTCGAAAGCCGCACTAGTACGTGCCGAGTAGTGCGTTCACACAATTTGCTGGACAGGATCTTATAGGCGACGTTGAGCAGGGATATATCTCTATAGTTGTTTTGCAAGAGGTTTGATCGCCTTTGACGGGGGTGGGGAGTTTAAGTGGAGTTTATGTTCAACAAATTGTAAAGCTTCATTGTACGCAGTTTAATTAACCGCAAAATTGAATATTTGTCGCATTTAGTTAAACCTTTCTTCCAGGCATTTTCTATGGAATCTTTGTTCGAATAGAATACCTCGAAAAAGACAATGCGCTACAAATGCGCGTTTTTCAATCCGCCACCTCAGCAGCTTCCCAAAGGTCATCACCCGCTTATTTGAAACAAAATGATCGTTTATTCAAAGAAACGAAAAAGACACCGTCGTAGTTGCGAACAATTCACAAGAGATGTCACCACATTCAATTCACTTGACTCGGTTTCTCTGCATAACGAGATCGTAAGAGAGCCAAAGCTGTTCTTCCACACACAACACCGAGTCACAAGTTGTGTAATCAAAGGGGGGAGCCCATTGATTCATCATAGCTAGTCACTATCTCCCTAGCACTCTCTCCCTCTCCCCACAAGAGAAGCCAACAAAGTCTAAACGGCGAACAATGAACAGAGCACAACAAACCGACACATTTAAGGTGTGGTGTCTTGTCTGCGTGTGGAAGAGTGAGCGTTGCGTTTATCTACGGTTTCACGTTGCTAGTATTAACAGGTAACTCCGCACCTCACAACTGTAGCCGCAGGTAAACATTTGATACATCCATACGCGGCGCGGTGGCAGAGAGCGAGAGCGAAAAAGTGAAAACACTCTGTTCGGTCGGTCGGCGGGCAGTGTGTGCGTTTTGTTGTGTTATTGTGTGTTCCAAATCGAACTTCAGGTTTCATATTTTTTTTTGGGCGTCAGTTTTGTTTCCAGAGCGGAGTATCTTAATTGGATTCCAGAACATGTGAATTTCAAAAGTGCGAATCGATTCTTAAAACGCGAAACAATTTGGTGCTTGATTCATAGAATATTAATTTGTGTGAAGGATTGTTATCTAATCTGTGAGCTGTGGCAAGCGAGTGAATCATGGATACGTATAGCGCTGAGAAGTTACTCGCATTCTTGTATCCACTAATCATTTTGACGTCGACGTTGTGCTGCATTACGTCTGGTGTGGCTTGGTCACATTGGCGCTACGTCTTGAATGCTTGCCCCGACACGAATTGCGGCTGCTTCCTGAATGGACGCACCACTTATACCACCTTCGAAGGCGGACACATTGCGTATTGTTACTTTGGAACGTTCGCCCTCTTCCTGCCGCTGTTCTTTGCCATAATTCTGGGAATCTATCATGTGTACAGAGTGTGCATGGGCAGTGGCAAGAGGAAGACGGGCATCACCACAATGAAGCAGAGGTAAGTGATCCCAGTGGTTTCCCACAAACGTGCACTATCAGTTCAATTTGATTGTTTGTTTATACATTTTTAGTTCGTTGGCATTGAATGAATTTATGTGAATGTGATCATATGGTTGCATGAGATTCCACGCTCGGTATAAGCTCTAGAAGGGATTTCAGTTCCAGGTACTTCGGACGCTTTGTGGTGACTTAAACTACTCTGTCTACAAGTGTATTCAGTCAAGTGAACTATGTAGGGATTCAGCAATCCATTGTGAACTCGATTCTTGACCATGAACTGAAGAGAACTCGGAATAAGTCACCAGGGTGTCGTTTAATTAAGACAATTGTGTTAATGTGACTGAGTAATTTGCATGGAGACTGAGGGAGCTGATCTTCCAACTCATGTCTGATAGCAAAGATCAGAGTAAGGTTAAATAGAATTCCGATTGGAACCAACACATTCAATCCGCACTTCCCCGCAGATTTATTAGATTCATTGGCGTGAAAAAAGTTAAGAGAAATAGCACGAATCAACAGCAATGCACATCGCGTATTCGAATCTGAGAATCAAATCCCAGCGAACTCATGATTCACGTCGCTAATAAACTAAACGTGATGCTTGGAGGGATTTTTTCATTCGAGATCAGACGTTTTATTTTTGGTAAAAAGAATTAGGTAATGCTTTGTTTACGAGCCACCCTTAAGTGCATAGTTTACTGTGTCTGGGAGTTAAATGGGTTTTCTCAAATAATAATTAGTGGACACCGCGGCGTTATGGGAATGTGCTCCTACGGTGGGTGTCTAGGTTTAATTTTCAATACAAACTACTTTCATATTTCATGCCTTTGTCTAGGAAAGAAGGTTTTCAACTTCGCTGTTAGGAGTACCCTAAAACTGTTGATATTCTTCACTCGAACAACACGAATGGTTGCTGTGGAAACTGGGCCTACTTATGAACAACAATTAATTAGTCGATGTGTACGCAAGTTAAAGAGTTAATTTCTTTCCAAGATCTCATTATTTTTCCTTCTAAACTCCGAGATGAATCTACCCTCAATTGCGCACATCCTACGTTGGGTACATGCACATACAGGAAAAAAAAAAGGTTTCATATCTGGAGAAGTCTCAAGCACTTCTTAATCAAATAAGGTAGTTTATATTTTAAGAAGCAAATGAAAAGATGAAGCCTAGGGAAAATGAGAAAAAAGGGTGGTTGAATGTTGATACATTTAATTTCTACATATCAGGTTTCTACAGATACCATTAGGTACACACTGTGACTGCTTTGGAAGTTCCAGGAATGAAACAACATCAATTCTACTGCGATTAGCCAGCTCTATTACGAGTAAGAAATATATTGATTGCACCATCTGGTGGATCTGTATAATAATATAAATAAGGATGGTTTAGATCCTTAACGGAAACAAAGATGGATCAGATTACGTTGCGCTTGAGATGGCCTGGTTTAATGCTGCGCGTACTTTCTGAAATATGTCGGTTCTCTGTCTAAGATTGGAATCGATGCTTCATAGAACCACAACTACACTGGACTCTCCGTGAGTCGAACTTTCCTTAAGTCGAATTTTTCTCTCGAATTTTCCATACTTAGAAGAAAGTCCCTTTAACTCGAACTAATTTTGATATCCCGTGAAAATTCGACTTAGAGGGAGGCGACTATAATTTTCTGGCTTCTAAATGATCTGGCGGATATCGCTTACAGGTCTTGGTCAAGCTCCGATGGCGCTACAGACCGAGGTGGACCTTAATCTCAACTAATAAGCTAAATGACACAATCTGTAGCCAACTGTCTTCAATTACGCACGCCAAGTTGACTAAGGTCCCTCTCCGCTTGTGTGCGTTGTCGGAGTCGAAAATTATTTGGTCTGGAGCATTGTTGTCCATGCGCTCCACATGGCCTAGCCATCTTAAGGGCCATTCATATCGCGACGAATTGCGAACTTCGCAAACACTGACACTTCATTCATATGAAGTTTACTAATTCCGAGAGCAGATTTTATGAAAACTGACACTTTATTGCGATGTTTATGGTCGTGTATTTGTGGATCACGTTTGCCTCTTTGTGTATTGCGTTCTCAGCTTGACAGTTTACAAAGGGAATGATTGATTCGCAGAGAAACCATTTAAAATCATTAATTATGATAGGAAAACTAACTTTGTTCTAGAAAAAATCAATAATTCAATTCGCATCTTATTACATACCAATAAGTATAACTTTCGGTTCATATGTGCTGAAAAATGGTTGATAATGAAAGTTCGCGGCTCCTATGAGTGGCCCTTTAGGCGTTGAATCCGTAGATGCCTGGCTATACTCATGTCGCTGTACAGCCCGCACAGTTCGTGGTGTAATCTTCGTCTCCAAATGCCATCAACATCAACAGGACGCAGAACTTTTTTCTCGAAAAGACGAACGCCTTCTTCATTCGGTTTTGGGATTGTCCATGTCTATGCGCCATAGCGCAGGACATAGATGATCAGGGTGTTCAAAGTCAACTTGGTACTTTGAATAAGGCTCAATTGCCTCTGGATCCCAAAGAAACAACTATTTGCAAGAGCTATTCATTGTATAATCTCAGTACTGACAGTATTGGTGGTGGCCCGTGGCGTTGTGGGTATGTGCGTCGACTCCTACGCACTTAGACCTACCTGTCTAGGTTCGATTCCTTTTACGACAAGAAATACTTTTCACGGCCCCACCTCTTTCGAATCACTGACAACGCTCAAACATTATAACTGTCTGGAAAAAGCCTCTCAAACTTGGACGTTCGGAGTCAGCATAAAACTGTAGGTTCCTTCCAATCGTGATAGAATAATAGCACGCACAACACGAGTGGTTGGTGAGAAGCTAGGCCCTGGCACTCTACGGGCTGTAGCGCCACCCATATTATTACTATTATTATTATTGCTGACAGTATTCGTACTGATTACTTGGGAGCCGAGTCAGAAGAAGTTCTTAACTAACTCCAAAGTTTGTTTGCCTTTAGTGGCGATGTGGCTATCGATAGTCGTCGATAGTATGAGTACAAATCGACATTAAAATCTGGTCTAGTAATCTTGTGTAGTAAAAATAAATCCATTATTTTTCCAACAGATGGCTTTAGTAATCTATATCTCGTGTTGTATACGTCCGATTGATCGGAAAAATAGAATTTCGTACTGAACCATCGTTACGGATTTTGTGATTGTTTGACTCAGTTCTGTGTGAACGCGCGTCAAAGTTGGACACCAGCAAGGCAAAAACCCAAGCCAGGCGTCTGAACATTAAATCACGCTCAGTTTTTTTGATTACGTTGTAGTAATTCCGATGTCATGGATGCACCACTCTCTGGAAGGCCAATTCTTGAAAATGTCGATAACATCGTGGAAATCGTCGAGTCTGTCCGTCATGTAAGCACTGTTTCGATTGCGCTGGAGCTAAGCATTGCTCCAAAATCCGTTTGGAACCATTTGAACAAGGATGGATTCCATGTACTACGATGTATGACTATAACACGAGTTAAAGGCTTACTCAGATTCTTGTAAAAAATGATAATAAATGCATAAAACGTTAGTCCAGAATAATCTTTAAAAAAATGAAAATCGTAATTGTCAGATGCCAACTTTATTGAGAAGCAATTTATTTAATTCACAAGAAACTATGCTAAAAGCAAGCATCTAAAGTGGGTGTAATACGCTATTATAATATAATTAAGAAGCTAGGGCCCTAGCTTCTCACCAACCACTCGTGTTGTGCGTGCTATTATTCTATCACGAGTGGAAAGGACATACATTTTTATGCCGACTCCGAACGTCCAAGTTTGAGAGGCTTTTTCTAAACAGTTACACTCTTTGAGCATTGTCAGTGACTTGAAAGAGGTGGGGCTGTGAAAAGTATTTCTTGTCGTACCAGGAATGGAACCTAGACAGGTAGGTCCAAGTGCGTAGGAGTCGATGCACGCACCCAAAACGCCACGAGCCACCACAACGCTTACCTTATTCAATAAAAAGACATCAATACTTAGTTTTTTTTTTTCCTTTGAACTTTATCGCTGCTGTGGATGAAACAAGTTTTCTTGTGACACTTTCTTTCACTGGAAAACCCAATCACTAGACTCAGAATACCAATTTCTGATCTACAAAGACGGATCTAAGGTAGACCACGGTCATCTCCTCAGTATACACTTCCTCTAAATTGGTGCAGCAGTGTAAGGAGGAACTCAAACAGGCCAGTAGCAGGTGTAGTATCACTCTCCTCTGGTTTCCGAAATCGCTAGAGTCGTGGCTGTAAGCACGGGACACTGGCCTATAGGCATCCACGCTGCTAGAATACTGTTCAACCCAAACTGTCGCAGTTGCCTCGAGACCCACTCAGTGGAAACTCTGCCTCATTTCACTGTGACTGTCCGGCACTAGACAAACAAAGACATATCGTATTCGGCAAACCCTTGCTTAGTGACCTCTCCAAGATCGCTGATCAAAACATATCTAACGTAATCAATTTCCTAAACTCCACAGGTTGGATTTAGCCAAACCACCACGGTCTACGAGGCGTGATATCAAAACCACGCGCAACTGCGCTGCTTGTATCCGATTTGAGACAAATCGGATAACCACTTAACTTTCTGCAATCTTCTCCGCCCCTAATCTTGTCAGCACATGCACAGAGCAAAGGTGATGATGTTAGTTCATGTTTCCTTATCTACTGGTCCAAAAGTTACCTCAATTTGTATAACAAGCGAATTTATATGTCCCGCATGAGGCAAAAAGCGACTAAATAATTAATCTATGACAGATAATGAAGAGGAGTTTTAAGATTTTTGAACAATGGCCTGTATTCTGTATTTCTGTAGTCAATGGCTGTTTGTTTGTAGGTGAACAGATGGAGATACAGTGTAACGTCGCAAAGCCAATAATAAATAGATTGAGATGATAGTCAGGCTTGCCCAGTGCACACGAAGTTTCATTTCACTGTAATTGATTGTACATCTATCGCGGTTATCCGCACAATGTACTTACATTTGAAAAACATAAAACAAGCTAAAGTGTAAATGTTAAACTTTAATAGTATAACAATAGTCATGCTAGATAAAATCAAACATCTAATTTCATCAATAACACTTGCATACAACTTCCCGTTTATTCCATTAACTGATGATCCATTTCAAGAGAAAACCATAAACACCACATCACTTTAAAAGTTTAAAATCCGCATGAATTGCTTTCATTTCCAACACACTCCCCACATCAAACAACACTTCATTTTCCGATTTCTATTCATTGTCAACAAATTTGAGGACATATGTCTGTATGTTATACACTCATTACTGGCATTGGGCTTAGTCTTAATTTATGTTTTTTTTTTCGCGAAAAACAAACCACCGACAGAGATCCACTTCAATGTGTCCGATTTAAGTGATTATTTATCCCCAAAGAACAACTAAGAACCTGCTGCCTGCCTGCTCTGCGCAGAGCACGTTAAATAAAACATCGCATAAAGTTCTTCCGATTGCGTGACAAAAGAATGATTGCTCTTGAAGCGCTTTTCCCAGCGGTCTCTTTAGAGTTGATCGGGATTATTTTTTAAATAAAAACTGTTCACAAATGCTTCTGAATCTATTTAAAAACAATTTGATGTCTTCTTGCAGATCTGGTGACATGATTGTGGTCACAACCGAATCGGAATTGGACTACAATGGTATTTCGCCCTACTATTGGACACCCGCAGCAGTCATATCCTGCGTGATGTGTCTGTACACCGTTATATATGCCTCAATTTTCACCGATGGCTTCGACACGACCTGCAAGCAGTTCCGCGAGACATTGTTGAAGGAAATTCAAGGGGTTGGAAATATCGTGCCAGTAATAAAGGGACGACTTTCGTGTGCTGCCATATTTGACTTTATGGACTACCTCGTGGAGGGCTATACGTACGAACGTCGCAAGTACGGTCGGATCAATACGCCCGCGTGCCTTTACATCGCTTTGGTGGGATCCTGGGTAGCGGTCTTTGGATGGCTGAGTATATCGGTGATTAACATTGTTCAATCGAGACGAAATCGGCCTGTGCGCATTTAATGCGGAATACGACTACATTAAGACTAAATCTAAGGATCCATTTAATATTAAAAGACAGCCGGCCATTGTTTAAGTCGCACTAGCTTTAAGATACGCATTTTCGAAACGACATTTAGTGGTTGAATAAACAACGAAGTATGGCCATTTTTTTGTATAAAAATATTGTAGTTTTTATATTGAAGCGGTTTTGAATAAAACGATGTGGGATATAAACCCAGACTAACTGTGTAAAAAGAGTTTTCTAAGATTGAAGGTGCGGGTAGATTTGTCCTGTAGTCAGTGACGCACATTATTGAATCGACGTAAAAAAGGAGAAAACGAAATGACATCAAAGGAAAGAGTCAACAAAATAAACGCGAAATCTTCTAAATCATTCGAACGACTGGCGCTCTCTTCGGGAAGGACTCGGGGCCTTCACCCCAGGAAATCCTCATGATATTGTTCTCCCTCGAGAGGAAGAGACCTTCAGTTACATGCCAGCGAAATTGCAGTTTAAGGAATGATAGTCATTCGATATGAACATTTCCAGAGACGTAATGCCTACAGTACGAAAGTTTGTGTGTAGCAGATAAAATCTTCAGCGTAGAAGTCAATGAACGATGGGATTTTCTGAATCTCGAGGCAAAATCCCAGCCGATCTCCGATCATAGCACATATAGTTGTCAACATAAACCAGCAAATGTAGTATGTTGGTTGATATTTGCTACATCTTGTGTCCTGCTTCTTATCCTATCGGAAGATGTTATCATTTTTGCAAATGGCGTCGTACGTCAATCATATTTGACATTTGTGAACGTGACAGCTGCAGTATGCAAACAGACAAGTAGAAAAAAAAGTTAGAGATATTCAATTTCAGCCATTTTTACCCCTAGTCCATGGCGGCATGGCCGGATGGCTCAATAAAATGGCGGAAAATTCGCGTACTTTTAGCAACATGGAGGCCGAAACGTGAACTCACCTTTACTCATTTATTTCTGCAGACAATCAATTGAGCACTATACTCCAGCAAGAGCAAGAGCGTGGAATAGTTGTGAAGGAAGCGCTTCTTGCCCCGTTTTGGTGATTTGACATTGCCAGCAAGAACGCCCGATTTTACCGTCCCAATGGCCACTTGAAGTCGCGGGTTTAGGCCAACAAGTCGCAGACAATTGCAGTCCTTACGGGGAATATTCGACAGTTATCAAGTTAAAGCGGATTTCTTGATGTTTCCCAAGCCTTTGACAAAGTTTGTCACGAAGGCCTGAAATATAAACTTAACCGATCTCTACCGGAGAAACTTTTTAGTATTTTAGCGAAATATTTCTCTGATAGAATCTTCCGAGTAAAACATGGCAATGAATATTCTGCCTATAAAAATGTATATGCTGGTGTACCGCACGGGAGTGTTCTTGGCCCTCTGCTATACCTGTTATATACGAGTGATTTTCCACAAGAAGAACACTCTGTTCTAGGCACATTTGCTGACGACACCGCCATTTTGGTAACAGCCAAAACGATAGAAGAGTCTACATCAAAATTGCTATGCGCAATAGATCAGATACACGAATGGATGAACTCCTGTCGAATTGTCCCTAACGAAGGCAAATCCGTTCTTATAAATTTTACTTATAGGCAACTTAATAACTTGCCTTTCTGAATCGTGTCCAATACCTTTCGGTAATGAAGCGAAATACCTCGGGATGACGTTAAACTCAAGTGGAAAGAATACGTTAAAAAGAAACGTGCAGAACTCGTCATAAATGTACTGGCTTATTGATAAGCACTCCAAGCTAAGTATTGACAACAAATTGCTTGTATACAAGCAAATCCTAAAACCAGTTTGGACGTAGTGGGGTTGTACCAAAGCAAGTAATATGAATATTATACAGATTTTTCAAAACAATGTGCTTGGAACTATTGCTAATGCACCATGGTATATCAGAAACGACGATATCCACAGAGGTCTGGTAGTTTTACCAGTCCAACATGAAATCAAGAAAATCGCTTACAAACATAAGCGCCGCCTGGAAGAGTATACAAGCTCTGCGGTTTAGTCGATCCATGAGGAAAGTAACGTCTTGCGCCGACTTCAAAGGACTAAGCCCCTTGATCTTGTGCGATAGCCTACAACCGCCCATGGTTGCGGTGTTAGCAGGAACATTCATTGGAGAGTTACGTGTCAAACGTTTCTAAATCAGGAAATACAAACTACTGGATAAGTGCTTAGTTGTGGGCGAACATTACGTTTAAAGGGAGGTGGTTTTAGTGAGTAAAAATCTCACACTTCTATGGGCGAACGTTCGCCAAAGAGTCTTGTTGAAGATTTCCACATACCAAGGAATGAGTATTAACACTGGCGGCAGCCACAAGCTCCAAATAAAGATTTCCATCACTCAAAATCATATTGTTGTTTTATTTAGTAAAGAAATAATTCAAAAACAAAAATGGATAATTCATTTTGCGCCACCTTGTATTAGCCAGTGCTGGGGAATTGAAGGATTGACGATGCCTCAGTGATTCAATATAATCGTATAATATATGAAAGACGTGATTAGCATTTCACTGCCAGCTTATTTAAGTAGTTTACCATCCAATTAAAAGAAATTTAGCTTAATATGAAGTGGATGATAACAGCATCTGTCGCTAGTAGTTGTTGACTCATTATAAGCAGACTGTGTTATTCTGGCTAAGCTCCTGGAGGAAAGTGTAACAGCCTAGAATAATAGTGGAGCTGATGATATCCTTTAGCGCAGCATAGTATACATACACTGCAACGACATTTATATACGAGCTTTCAGTATTACATCCAAAAGAAGTGTAAGTATTGAATTATCAAGGCGTATGTGGTGGTGGCCCGTGGCGTTGTGGGTACGTGCGTCGACTCCTACGCTCTTGGACCAATCTGTCTAGGTTCGATTCTTTTCACGACCCCACCTCTTTCGAGCCACTGACAAGGCTCAAAGAGTACAACTGTCTAGAAAAAGCCTCTCAAACTTGGAATACACGATTAGTTCTATTTTCAGTGTTATTGTTTATATACCTAAGTATCGCCTAAGTATATAATGCCCAGTTTCACAGTGGATACAAGGAATCGATCGCATTACCGAACATCAGATCTCAGAGAGAATAAAATACGAAAGCTTGAATAAAGAACGATAGAAGCAAAATGGCGTAGAACTGAGGTTTAAACAGCAGTGTACTAGTTTAACTACTACTAATACAAGGTTTAAACGAAACTGTGGGACCGAACAAATCAGTGAACTGAAGTTTAAACCAAAAGCGGAGTTTAAACGTCCACTGTAAAACTGGGCATAAGTGGTTAGAGAAAATTATAGAGCTGAAATGAGTGAACAATATGCAACAATTTGAATGCCCTGCTTAGCGAGCCAATAGACAATTGGATCCGAATGTAGACGAATGAAGCGGCTCCACCTTGACACGTACCTCATATTGCGACTCTTGGGGCGTAGAATTGCCTCACAGCGTAGATTTGCTACAATAATATGCCAATTCACCTCCGGAAATATTGATTGACTTAGGAAGGCGCGCATACTGATTTTTGTGCTAGAAAGGGGTATCAATTCTGTTTTAAATGTGTCACAATGCCCCCTAGTAGACTAGCTACTTCGCACCATTTTTGAGCAATGTTCAGCCATCCCCACGTTAACATATTCGAAAGGTGAGACTAAACAGGAAACTTTCCAATGTCTTGGAGATAATGAAAGAGGTATTCTTTCTGCGTTAAATGTTCCAACTGACAAAGATGGCAGAAGTAATAAAGACTATCCTCTGGGTCATTTTTATCACAAAAGTGTCCACTTGGACTCACAGGTGTTTAAAGTGTACCACCTTCTGGTCGGTATCGTTTACCTCTTTCTTTACATCTCCAAGTTGTAATTTGAACCATTGATTTAGTTATGATGCGTCAATATCAACCGCCTAACATCTTCAATCCATCAGTGGTCGTATTATCGATGAATTCGCCAATCAAATGCGATAATCAAGGAAAGGAATCTTATTATCGATAGTTCGCCCTAGAATACATGCAGAGCCGGCGGTATTTTAAATCTATCTGTCAAATTGGGTGTCTCAAACCCCAAGTCTTACCAGTAGATGCGTGCATGAGGGGGTATATTGGTAGCAAGTGCAGTACTGTCTTCAAGTCGGTTATGGATGTAATACCCAGCAGCCAATCTTTCAGCGGAGTTTATCACCAGACTCTTCTGCCATACGTCAGAATGTGTTTGACCATCGGTGCATCCATCCACAAAACAGTTATAGGCAAAAATCAACTAATAAACATCAATTAGTGTATTTCTGGTTTTACAATTTCGAGGTAATAAAGGAGTTTGTCTACCTCGGGGCAAACGTGACCTCCACAAACAACATCACAGTGGAGATCCATCGTAGAATCGCCCTTGGCAACCGGTGCTACTTCGGTTTGTCAAAGCAACTGGGCTCAAAACTCCTGATGGACCAAAATTATGCTCTACAAAACTCTTTTTTTGCCAGTCCTGCTCCACTCCATGGAGCCGAAAGCTGGACGCTAAGCAAAACTGCAGAGCTGATTCTTGGTACTTTCGAAAGAAAAATTCTACGTCGGATATATGGTCCCGTCTGCGAGGAAGGCGAACGGTGGAGAAGACATAACCGCGAACTCTACGAGCCGTCGACTGCACTGGCTCGGCCACATCGAGTGCATGGACAATAATGCTGGCTTTGAATCTAAGCCTACTGGATCGAGAAGGAGAATCTCTGGCAAAAAGACCAAGTAATCGCGGATGCAAGACAGCTTGGTCTTGATGACTGCAAGCAGCGTGCCCAGGACCGTCAGCGATGAAAGGCAGCATTTGCTCAGGCTCGGCCCTCCATGGGTCGCCGGCCTGATAAGTAAGTAAGTGTATTTCTGGTTCTCGTCTTTTGCCAAAATTGACAACCTGATAATCGAAATACGTACATACATAGGCGCCTAGATGCTTGCCAGATTGTATGCCAAAAGAAATTCGAAAAGGCTTGTTGTTCGCTACTCGGATACCTATGTAGTTAAACCGTATCAATTTGGGACCCAGCATTTTTTTCTATTTTTGTTGCATACTAATCAGTTTTAGATAATGATTTATTTCGAACAAAATTCTAAGCAACTAGAACGACATTCATATTTGTGTTACACCATGCACATTTGCTTTCTGTCATTTGTGCCACACAAAACTATTCGCCTGAACGATGAATGCAAGAAAGTCAATAGAACTGTCAAATCGTAAAAAGTCCCTAAAACAAAACACATCAACCTCAACCCTCGGCGAGTTTGTGAATTTATTCCTAAAAAAGTAAATAAAAACAATTCACCGTGCATCCCTTAAATCAGCGAATGAGTCATGCACTCGAAATGGTGCTTGCACCTCGCAAATATCCCTTCGTCAACATGAAGATCGCGGACAACTCTATCCTGGATACCATTGATGGTCGGTATCCATGCTCGGTGTGTGGACGGTCGCGCAAGTTTTTCTGCTACAGTTGTTACGTGCCAGTGGGTGATCTTGACAAAGTTCTTCCCAAAGTCAAGCTGCCCGTTCATATTGATATCATAAAGCACAAAAAAGAGATCGATGGAAAGAGCACCGCCATCCATGCGGCAGTACTTGCACCTGACACATGTCGCATCTTTACATATCCTGATATTCCGGATTACTCAAAAGAAGAGGGCGTAGTGTTGATATTCCCCGGAGCCGAGAGTGTCACAGTGGGTCAGTTGTTCGACAAGAATGTCCGGTTGAAGACAGATGACAACTTTGGCCTGCCCTACGGATGGAACATGGGCACTCTTCTCCGAAAGAGAGTGCCTGAAATCATGACAGAAGAGCCGGCAGAGTCTAAAGACGTACAAATTACTTATACCTTCAACAACTTGCCGGTGAAAAGAGCCGTTTTCATTGACAGCACATGGAACCAAAGTCGAGGGATATATAAAGACAAGCGGGTGTCCAGTCTGAAGCCTGTTGTCCTGCAGAATCGCTTCTCTCAGTTTTGGCGCCATCAAAAAGGTAGTCCTCGTTGGTATCTGGCGACCATTGAAGCTGTCCACCAATTTATGCTGGAAGTGCATATGAACGCGTGGGGTTTGAATAAAAACTATCGCGGCTTCGAAAATTTGGAAATATGCGAGCAATGTTTTCAAACCACAAGTGTATTCGACCACGACGAGCAGGATACTGAACCAACTGCTCCCTACAACGGCCAGTACGACAACCTCATGTACTTCTTTTCAAATATGTATGATCTTATTCACAAGTACTACGATCACAACGAGCTGAAATCCTACAAGAGACCCATTTAGAATGAGGCGAATAAACGTTGCTTTGTGTTGGAGAAAGAATTTTTTTATTTGTTTTATATTCATTCGAAATCTTAATGCTCTTATCCACTAGGAATGTTAATCAATTGGGCTTATTTCTTCTTCTTCTTGGGCTCTTCAGCGCCCACGCTTGTCTCAGGGCGAGGTGTTTGCCACTTCAGTGGGCGACGTCTGTAGATGGGCCATGGCGGAACAGTGAGCTGGAATTTAAAAAAAAAATGTATGCAATGTATTACATATTTGTAGATTTAGCTAAATCACTTACCAGTGCAGCAAGAAGAAAACCGGCTCCAAGAATGTAAACTGTTTGTGAAAACTGCTGGATGATTGCACCCCAGATCAGTCCAACAATGCCGAAGAGCGTAATGATGAACCGTGAGTATTTCTCAGCCTTGTGTTGGCCATCAAAGTCCTGAAAGGAAAAATACATGTTGATTATGTTGGACATTGGCATTTTATTTATTTAATTACCATATGGGTTTCTATGTCGAACATATTATATTTATTTTCAGGAAAGTTTTTCAACGTAGACAAATATTTTATATTTCAGCGTCAACACGTCAGCTAGGTATTGAGATTTGACAGGTCATGTTTTGACAGATTGTCTTACACCGGAATGGTAATAGATGAGTACACAAGTCAGTAGTAGATCGATGTGTTCAGCTTAAAGTATTTAAGGTTTATAAAAAAACTGGGATTGGTCGAAAATATTTAAAAACTAGAATTTGAGAAAGTGTTTTCAAGTGCAACCAGAAAATATTAATTTAAAAAGTAAATTGATTAAATTCATAATCAAGATTGTGAATATCGAAGATGTAAAGATGAGGTGTCACAGTTTGTGTGGAAGCACGGAAGGCCTAGCTGTACAACTTCATCAAGATTCCGGTCATGACCTTAGGTAGATCTGGCTTGTTTAAAGTCCGCTGGTAATAGTTATCACAACGAAACCAATTACATTTTGACTGACCTTTGGCCGCCTTGTTTTTGAATCTCTGGAACCAATTTAAGTGCTCTTCATACAGAAAAATGTCATACACGGATTTAGCAGAAATATGTGTTCCTAGCAGGAAAATATCATGCAAAGGTTTGCATGATAGGTATGTATGTACATCACATACAATATATATTTACGATACAAGAATAACTCGAAAAATTGAATCAGATTTCAGACGACATACCTGCACATACAGGTAGATCGCTTGAATATGCTTGTCTAATCCAAGCACATCGTTGATTTTAGAGTACAATAAAACATTTCGACGAATTTAAATATCTTCAATGTTGATCCCTTTGACGGTGCTCACAAATGAAGGATAAAAATCGCCCTCCATTCTGTATGCTCGCTTGAAGTCTGATGCTGATCGGTCTTTATGAGTCTGGCTCCTGGCAAGGGATCCTGGAAAAGACCCGCTCTCTATTCTGATCTCTCTTCGTGGATCTCAAGGCTGCCTATGACAGTGTTGATTGAGGTGAGCTACAGTCTACACACCGTCACGTTTATTATTGACATTCTAGCTTGGGAATATGGAGAAGAATTGTAGCTGTTTCATGGATCTCGACAACGAATGTCGAAAAAGGCGGGGTTATGCGACTTCTTCACCAGAGACGCGATGTTCCAAAAGATCGATTAGTGCGGTATACGCAGACATGACTTTGACATGATCGACTGAAAGCAATAAGCCGCCAATGAGGCGTGTGCAAGCAATGACACAAATCCAGGCTCGGGTGGGAATTTCCCCAGAAGCTTAAGAAGCTGAGTAGCAGTAACTGAGTAAAACTCTGTTGGGTACCTCGCTTTAGAGGGATAGAAGGCAATAAAATGGCCGACTTCCTGGCTAGAAAAGGAGCATCGGAACATTTTATAGGCCCCGAACCATTCTGAGCTGCAGGAGATCACGTCCTCAGGGAAGAGTTCAGGGAACTAGAAAGAAGGAATCGGGGAGATACATGGAACTACGCCCATGTTATGAAGCTGGCCAAGAATCTCTTGGGTCGAAGTAACCGCATGAGGTTTGAAGCATGTATCAGAATGAGCAAAAAAAACCTCCGTATCCTAACAGGCTTCCTAACAGGACACTGTAAACTCAGGGAGCACCTAAGGCAACTAGGAGTATCAGATGAAGGTCTCAGGGAAATTCCAGAATGTATACTGGGATTTTGTGAGGCGCTAGCCCACAATAGACTAAGATATCTGGGCAAACACCTAATATCAGAGGAAGAATTGAAGTCACTCCTAAAGGAAACTGACTTAGAGAGAACACTCTAATCTCAATAGGAGCACAATACAAGTCTTAAAAGAACTGCATGGGAGGGGAGCTCTTCAGAAAGCAAAGGTATGAATAGGGGGCACAATAGATCTTAAGGTCGCGGTGCAATTTATCCTCAACAATAATAATAATACTTAAACTTCTCCACATGCTTCAATGGGACTCCAATAGCATGCAGAGTGCATTGAACAGGCGTTCTGGAAATGACCATAACCTCCGATTTGTCCACGTTAACTCTCAGCTGCTACAGTTTGTGTATAGAGACTGAATGGCCCTCAGAAGAGGACCATCAATCCCATACTCCTGCAGGACACTCTTTTCTTTTTCTACAAAACAACTGTAACTCCAAATCTACAAAACAACTGTAGATGGGTTTGGCATACGTTTTACCATCTCAAGTATTCTCAAGTACCATTCTTAGAGTGAAAAGCTGGTCGGTTGTACTTCTGCCGGGACGAAAGCCTCACTGTTCATCCCCCATCTTGGGCTCAACCATAGCTCTAGAACACGCTTCCAACACCTTAGCATAGACTTTCCTGGGGATACTTAAGAGAAATGAGAAATGCCCCTGTAGTTGGAGCAATCTCTTTTGTCCCCCTTCTTGAAAAGTGGGACAATCACCCCAGTTTGCCAATCCCCAGGTGTCTCATGTAATGACCGATAGAATAAGATCGCGAGTGCATGCTGCTGAGATGAGATTTCTTCGTGCTGTTGTGGGAATTGATCGCCGGGATAGGGTGAGAAACACGGCAGTGCGCGAGGCAACATTGAGCAGCTGCTTTTTCGAACGGAAAGGGCTATGCTTCGGTGGTTTGGTCACGTGGCACGAATGTCCCCATCATCACGACTTCCGAGGCGGGCGTTGAATGCGATTCCATCAGGTAGGTGACCGCTTGGCAGACCCAGAACGAGGTGGTTGGACCAAGACCAAAAACTCGCCGGGTTACGCTTGGGCATAGCTCCTGATGAGTTAGAGTCGATGGCGAAGGATCGAGTGGCCTGAAGATCTCTCGTGCGTGGTTTACTCCCGCGCCCCCTTTAGTGGATCATGCGGGTCAGAAGATGATGATGATGATGATGATGATGATGATGATGATGATGATGATGATGATGATGATGATGATGATGATGATGATGAATAATAATAATAATAATAAACATTGACACGGCAGCGTCCTAAATTGGTCTGGGCGTGGAGAACGAAGACAACACATTTTTCATTTCTCTTGTACAACCCATGCCGCCGTATCAACGACATCGCGACCTAAAGAGATCTATTGTGTATATCGAAGAAAAGACAGACAACATCAACATCTTGGAGGAAGCGTCACAATAGGCAGCTCCAAGGTGAATGCTACATCAGTACCGAATACAGAATAGCTCTTGTCAACAGCCGTTTCTCTGGGCTCAAGAGGCACAGAGTAATGGAGTTCAATAGTTCATTACTCATTACATTCCACTCAGGTGTCCATCAACATTTTTTTAATTAGAAAAGTAGCATGATAACTTTTTTATTACATCGAAAGCATCGTTACCCATTAAAGATCTCGATGAAATGAGCTTGGTACGACGACTTTTCGTGTTCTTCATTTCGCTTAGTCTATCCAATTTGAATGGCACGCACGTAGGCGGGTGAGAGAGAGTGCGAAGGCAGTCGCCGCTACCCACTTAGAACTTTATTGTATTTACTTTACTTATTTATTTATTTAATTCACGAGCTGTGATAAGCTAGAAAGCCAAATATAATCGACGGTTTAATATACTACTTGGCATTTTCGGAGTTTGGATTTCAGAGATCCTTGATAAGTCGAACTCCCTCTAACTCGAACTAATTTTTTTTTTTTTTTTTTTTTATAATTTGCGCGCGCTCAAGGGATTGCTAATACCCTTAAGTGTCCGGGGTCAAGACACAGCACGGGCCGAAGGTATAGAGGGAGAAAGGGAGAGGAGGTACCTGTGCACATTGGTCTTAAATATCTAAGGATTGTAGTCTGTGGGAAATATAGGGCTGGGAAGAGTATTCCAAATTCGCGTAGTACGGCTGAAGAACGAGTCTCTAAATTGAACTGTGCGTCCGAAAGTAGGCTTAAGGGTAAACGAGTATTGCGGGTGAATTCATGGAGAGGAGGAATGCAGTTGGCTAGCTCACTTGAGCATCGTTTGTTGAAATAGCGATAAAATACAGACAAAGAAGAAACGGTACGTAGATGTTCGAGCGAGTCTAATGACTTTGCGACATTGTTGTCTCCTATAAGTTTTATCGCTCGCTTTTGGATTCTATCTAGTAGGTACAGGGTGGTCTTTGGGGCACCAGACCAGATATGAGCGTTGTACTCAAGCTTGGGGCGGATATACGCCTTATAAATGAAAGCCAAATCAGAGGGGGTGAAATATTTCTTGCATCGATTAAGGAAACCTAAACATTTCGCAGCATTTTTGGCGACCTCAAATATGTGATCGTTCCAACTAAGTGTTCTGTTGATACACATACCAAGGATGGAAAGCTTTCCGGTTTCATCGACACAAGCACCATTCATGGATAATGGCTGATTAACAAGGGTTCGCTTGAGTGACAGCAGACAGCATTGAGTTTTAGAAGCATTGAATTCCACTCTGTTGTTGTTTCCCCAGTTAATTATGCTGTCAAGATCGGAATTCAATGAGCTTAACGTACGCTGCCGTTCCAATTCTACGGCCGAAGGGCAGGGTCGTGAGTCTCGGAACGAATATGAAAAGCTGAGGGTGCTGTCATCAGCGAAGGAATGGATTGGATTAGAAGTAGCAGACAAGAGATCATTAATAAAAATGAGAAAGAGTGTCGGAGACAGAACAGAGCCTTGGGGTACACCAGCATTTATTTGGTGGATATCAGACTTGAACCCATCCAAAACAACTTGAATTGAACGGTTCGAAAGGTAATTTCTAATCCATAGAAGAAGAGATTCATCGATACCATATGCACGCATTTTCGACAAAAGAGCTTGATGCCAAACTCTGTCAAATGCCTTAGAAATATCAAGTGCAACGATCTTGTTTTCACCTGCATTATGCAAAGATGTGTTCCACTTTTCGGTGAGATAAGCTATCAAATCACCAGTGGACCTGTTACTACGGAAACCGTACTGCCGGTCATTAAGAAGCTTCCGCGATTCAAGATATTTCATAAGCTGACGATTTATCAGCGTTTCCATGTCCTTAGAAAGAAGGGACGTAAGTGCTATGGGTCGGTACGAGGTGGGTGACGAAGATTCGCCCTTTTTAGGGACGGGCTGGACAAATGCTGTTTTCCATCTGCTCGGAAAGAGACCTAAAGAGTAGGATAGATGAAAAAGCTTACGCAATGGTTTTGCCAGCGCAGAAGAACACCTCTTCAGAAGTATAGGGGGAATACCATCCGGGCCAGCGGATTTGTGCACGTCGAGATCTTTAAGTACTCTTGCAACTGTACGAGTGCGGAAATGGATTTTTCCCATGGTGAAATCAACGCTCTCAAGTACAGGTGGAGACATATTGGAATCTGGCAATGTTGAGCTGGCTGCAAAATGCGCCGCAAGCAGATTGGCTTTGTCTAAAGAGCTGACAGCTGGAATGTCATTTTGATTTCCCATGAGGTCCACTGTATATGTAATTCGTATACAAAGTAAATCGTATTTTTGATTTCACAGATGTTGCGTGGGAGGGCATTCCAGAGCCGAGTGGTGTTTTGAACAAAGAATTGGCGTTCAGAGATGCTGAATCACATGAGAGACCACTGATACCAGAAATAAGAGAGTCGTTGCAGGGGACCAACGTTTGCAACTCATGGTTGCCTACTAGGTACTAGGTAGTGATCGCCAATAATCACTGTAATACTATTCAACAATTAATTCATAATATTGTTAATACTATTGTTAATCTATTTTCCTATAGATCGATATGAGAATCTTGGTCCTTCTCTGGCCATGCCAAAAATAATGTTTATGCCGCCAAGTTGAGCACTTCACTTCCACCAAAGCAACTTTGGAATAATCTACGTAGCATTGGAGTTTCCGACAACAAAGTTAATGGTTAATGTGAATTTGACCCTGATTTTCTAAACAATTTCTTTCTTGAAAGTCAATCTGAGGAGTGTGGTGAAGTTGTTAAGTGAAGTTTTGATGAAGATTCTCATTCGAGCCACAGACAATTTGAAGTGGAAACCGGCAGCGAAATTGAAGTAATTAATTCAGTTAGAGAAATAAAATCAAACGCCATTGGAGAGCATGGAGTACCTATGAAATTTGTTAAGTTTATCCTTTCATAGTATCTCATTGTGTTACCACATCCACCTTGCCTCGATCATGGAAAGTGGGCCGTGTAATATCGGTGGCAAAACGATCAAATCCAACTTCCCCTTCAGATTTTAGACCTATCACTATCCTTCCGTGTTTATCAAAAGTCTTAGAGAAAATCATAGGGAAACAGCTTCTCAAACACCTGTGTGATCTTCCTTCTGTGTTCGACCGTCGTTCTCTATGCTGATGATGTTCAACTGTACTCAGCCAAAATTCCTAGCAATATAGGGTATTTGATAAATCTAATGAATCATGAGGTCGCCAAAATTTATAGCTGGGCTATAATAAATGGATTAAGTTTAAATCCGAACAAGTCACAGGTAATTCCTATTTCAAATTCTTTAATATCCTTTCACTCCCTCGAATATCGTACTTTCTGCAGAAAAACTTGAAATTGTTAATACGGTGACTAGTCTAGGTTTTATTATTAATAGCAAATTGTCCGGGTACTTACTTACTTAAGGTGGCGCTACAGTCCGGGGTGGACCTGGGCCTTAACCAACAAGCGTCTCCAGCCAGCTCGATCTTTAGCTAGCTGTCTCCAGTTTCGCACGCATAGTTGGTTGAGGTCCCTTTCCACTTGCGTGCGCCACCTGAGTCGCGGTCTTCCTCTACTGCGCCGTCCCTCGGGGGTGGATTCGAAGACTTTTCGGGCCGGAGTATTGGTTTCCATCCGGATATGAGGACACAAATAACGTTATCAGACGTATTTATGGATGTCAGCGGAAGTTGTGGTTAACCTAAAGTTACTCTCCAATGGATACTAGAAGGAAACTTGTTACCACCCTCATTCTACTATTGATAGGATAGGATAGGAATGTGGGTAGACGGACCCATTGTGTTGCCCATAGGGGGAAGAGTTCCTCCTTGTACCCTAATCACACTCAACGAGACGTTGTATTCGTTGTTGACCTCTAGTCGTCTAGCCAGCCCGACATCCTAATGAACCTGAAAAAGTTAGATAGTCTGATGTTATGGATTTCTTGTAGGTCATGGAAGAAGAATTCTCCCATGGTCCTGAATCGCAGTTGGCTGAGGCTTGGGCAGTAGCAGAGATAGTGAGGAGTGTCCTCTCTTTCTTCCACATCGCCGCATCCTCTGCATATGTAGTCATGGGATAGTCCCATTTTAGTTTCATGGTATTTCAGATGGTTACGACCCGTTAGATCTACGACTACCATCCTCAGTTGGCTTTTGCCACACTGGAGGAGTTTGTCGGTTTTAGTTCCATAGCATCTTAGTAGTCTTACAGGTGGTAAGGTTGAACCACATATTTCTTGCTATTTCTAGAATTTTATCATCCACCTTCTTCCTGACATCTGCCAGTGGTGGTTGAATCAATTACATTGCCTGGGATGGGTCTTTTTCGGCCCCTTTTCTGGCAAGTTCGTCAGCTGCCTCGTTGCCGGATATGTCCCTGTGTCCTGGGACCCAGCATAGAGTTATCGTGTGTTGCACGCTTAGAGTTTTGAGCTCCTCGCGGCAGCTCGCGACCAGCTTGGACTTGGTTTCTTTCGCCGAAATTGCTTTGATGGCCGCTTGACTGTCAATTAGAATGGTAATATCAGTTATCATTCTGGCCGCTTCTTTGACTGCCAGGACCTCCGCTTGAAAGACGCTGCCATAATCAGGGATCCTGATAGAGCAGCGTATGTTTAACAATTCGGAGAAAATGCCCGCACCTGTGCCTGTTTCCATCCTCGATCCATCAGGGTATACTTGGATGCTCGAATTTTTGATGGGTTCTTTTGTGGTCCACTCTTCCCTCGTCGGGAAATAGCATTTGAAGGGTATTTCAAAGTCGAGGAAAGGTAGTGTATAGTCACTTTCGGACTGTTCTATTTGTAGTCTTTTCAGTATACTAGCATGACCAGTGGTACTTGACAGCCAGCACTATTGATAACTTATGCTGAAGTTGTCTATGTCGACCGTCTAACCACTGCAGTGTATTCCATGCAGATGCTAAAGCTATTCAGGAGGCTACCCTCTTCATGTCCATGAATCCGACTGCCCGTCAAGGCTCTGGACACACCATCACCTCAATCAAAGATGGTAAAACTTTGCCGTCTATCGCTCAGGGAAATATCAATTAAATCATCCTATGCTGGCTTTTCTGGGCTTCAACCTTTTATTCTTATTATTGTTGAGAGTAGGATAGGATTCGCAGTTTAGAGCAGGTAATACCCACTCTGACTTTAAAGTCCTGTTGGCGCAACAGTTGCAGCGATTTGTGGTTCAAAAGAATGTTCACGTCCATACCGTTCTCGGTGTGTTCACCCATCTCTATAATTTCCCAGTCCTGACTATGCAGATATGGGTTGAGATGTTGTAGGCTGCGTTCTATCCAGTCCTTCGGGACGTATGGACCATGGTAGTGGATGCGGCCTTTGGGTCTGATCATATTAAGGATTGCCCCTTTATCTAAATACAACACGTAGGTCGGCGCTCGGCCATGGGGCATCCGTCTAGGCTGTGAGGTGTTCAAAGCCAATCAAGGGTTCCCTTATTGTCGCACTGAAGGAGTTTGTAACTCGTCAGCTGTCCGAAGAGGGGGATGATTTTCTCCTTATTCAGGATGGCGTCATTCACACGATTCTCAGCTCAGTGAGTTTCCAGTTTCCAACCACTGCGACTCTTTCCCCGTATTTCGCTACCTCAGCGTATTTTGGTCTTTTTGATCTTTTTGAGGAGTCTGGCTGTGAGGCTAGCGACCCCGTTTCGTGGTCTCTTGACTTGCTGCAAAGGCTTTGACCTTTCCTGCGCCAGTCGTTGGTTTACCGGCTAAAACCTTGGCTAAGGTAAGAGGGAGGTGTCCGCTCTTCCTTTCCAAGGAGTTATCCGTTCCTCTTTTTGGGGATGTCACGCCTACTGGGCCCCTTTAAACCTCTTGTGGTTACGTTGACCAAAGAGTTTCTTGGCTTGCTTCATACCATGAGCGTTGTTCCATATATCTGGGCGGTTCCCTCATTCTAGTTCCCTAAACTCTTCCCTGAGGACGTGATCTTCTACAGTACAGAATGGTTCGGGGCCTATAAAATGTTCCGATGCTCCTTTCATAGCCAGGGAGTCGGCCATTTTATTGCCTTCTATCCCTGTATGGCCAGGTATCCAACAGAGTTTTACTCTGTTACTCCTACTCAGACATTCCCACGCGATCCTGGATTTGATTGGCTTTATCTTTTGCCCAGTCTTCTCTATCTGCGATCAGTGTTTTGTACTCAAATTCGACGGTTGCGGTATAGTCTGTATGCCTCGAAATCCTCGCATTCTTGATTGCTTTCATGTTGTGTCCTAAGTTGTGTGTTCTGCTCCAGCGGATGAATTCCTTCAGCCTGCTCGCTGCTTTGCACCTTCCCGTAAATGTCCAAGGGAAGGAGCTTTGGCATTGTTTCCATGGCAGCTGAAGGCGTGGAAGGAAGTGTCCCCGTATTGCAGATACACGCAGATATTTGTATTCCGCGTATATTTTTCATGTTAGAATTGGTCAGACGATTGCTGTACACATCCAGTTTGTCATTGTCGGCTTGTAATGGAACCGGATTCTACTACAATTCAAACGTCTTCTTCTTTTATTGCCTGAACTTCCTCCAACCGATATCTCCTGTAGAAATGTACAACAAAGTTTGACCATCTCTGATAATGAATGAGGGTGAAACCAGGGCCTTTATGGCCGCATTACTGTGTATGTACAGATTTGCCATGTTTCGGATCCATTATCAGAAGCATGCTGTCTCTTGTGGATTTTGCCTGGAATAGGTACACTGTTTTTCCTTTTGGGGGGAGGAGAAATGCCTTACGAACCATAAGGAGGTCTGTTGGCGTTGACCATCCCCGTGTGTCGTGCTCTCTCGGCATGCTTTCGGATCATGCGGACTAAAACTTCTACCAAACCAGCGCCTTCTAACACAGCCCCCTTGGACCGCTCTTCGCATTACTTCAATTGGTTGTGGTCCTACACTCTTTCGGGTTTGCGTGCTTTCGCCGTACTGATCTTCTTCTCTTTTCTCTCTTCTGAGGATATCTTCCACAAACTGGCAAATTCTTCCCAGTTCAGGTCGCTCGTCAGCATTTTATCAACTATCTTTTCTGAGTTGATGGCACCAATGCTGTTTTCCAGGGCTGTGCGTTGGGCTTCCCATTTTCTGCAGGAAAAAAATGTGTGATGTACGTCGTCTGTTGGGGAGTCGCCGTACTGGCAGCTGGGCTATCCGTTTTCCCAATCCTATGTAAAAAGCGTTGAAATTTCCGTGTCCTATGAGGAACTGGGTGACCAAGTAGTTAACCTCACCGTGGTTTTTTTTTATAATTTGCGCGCGCTCAAGGGATTGCTAATACCCTTAACTGTCCGGGTTCAAGACACAGCACGGGCCGAAGGTATAGAGGGAGAAAGGGAGAGGAGGTACCTGTGCACATTGAGCACATGATTGCGGGTTGTAGTCTGTGGGAAATATAGGGCTGGGAAGAGCATTCCAAATTCGCTTAGTACGGCTGAAGAACGAGTCTCTAAATTGAACTGTGCGTCCGAAAGTAGGCTTAAGGGTAAACTGATGAGCATTCCTGGCGAGACGAGTATTGCGGGTGAATTCATGGAGAGGAGGAATGCAGTTGGCTAGCTCACTTGAGCATCGTCTGCTGTTTCACTCAGCCCTATGCCTTATCAGCCTCGTTGTCCACCTTCCTCTGCTTTCCGAGCTCCAGCGCTCTTGCCACTTCCGTATCGTTTGCTGCTCTGCTTGGTCAATTGCCGCTTCCAATCCGAAATAGGAAAGTTACACTGCAGTGGATAGAGGAAGGTGGAGTCACAACACATCAAATGTCTGATCGTTTGTGTAGACATCCAACGCAGACGCAGTATTTCCGGTGCCGTGGCGTCAACTGGGACAGAGATGCCAATTGCAACTCCCTTCGAAATACCCTATGTACCCAGTTATGGTCAGAATTTTATGAGTTTACCACACTAAGCCGTCTAAAGTCGTTGTTTGCTGCTTCTGTTTGGATTCTTTTTATTTGAAAGGCAATTTTAGTCAATATGCCTGTTGGATGCTCCTAGGTAGGCACTCGCTGACCCAATGTGGTCTCTTAGACTTCCTAGACACCAGCCGGACACCGCAAGACCGCCCGCTCCTTGTCTACAGACAGAACCCCACCACTCACACAGCATACAGAAAAAGTGCCCGTAATCTTTATCAACTTTATTGCTTCATAACCGCTTGTTGTATAATATTACATCTTCTCTTAAACATTAATCGCAATAGTTATTAATTTGATCAATTAAATAGATTTCTTTGTGTGTATAAATATAAATTTGATGTGAAAAAGAACAGAGAACAAATCAAGTTTAAAGCAAAAAACAGGAAAAAATGAAACATTTCATTTCGATAATTATGTGTACATATCTTGACCAAGTGAACTCCGTAGACGAGAAAGCAAGGAGAGAACTAACAAAAAAAGTTCTAGTGCTACGAGTATCTACGCCAACAAGTGGGGACTACTTCACGAAAAGTAATTGTTCACATGACTCACCGCTCCGCAGGAGTGGACAATTCGGTAATGTCGTGTGGATGTGTGTCAGGGCATTCCTATTGAGTCTTAAATATTAATAATCAATACGAGTAATAAAATATGCATGTATATAGTATATTAAAAAGAAAATCACGTGTTTTTTTTTTTTTTTTTGTTTGGATTCCTACTACTCATTCGCAGAAGATCCCGCAGATTAGGACTGCTCATCGGTTAGCTCTAAGAACTGAGTGCACACGTCACGACTGCAGTCGCCCTTGTTGTTGAATACGAACTTGTAGTAGTGTCCGTCGGCACATATCGCTGCAGAAGACACTTGTTGTTAATTGAGGGAGTAAAGGGGGCTTGGGGGCGATGGACTTACCGATAACAGAATTGGGATCCGAGCCGAAGGCGCACACACACGGCGGCCCTTGTGGAATGGAGAATTTGACAAAGCTCCACTGGCTGGAAAAGTACTTTGGTATGATTGGAATGGAGGACTCCTTTGGTTTGGGATCGTCGAGGTTGAAAACGTGTATGGTGCCGTGGTCGGATGAGACCACAATCATTGTGGACTGATGATTGAAGTTTATGCAAAAGATAGTTGCCTGCAAACAGAGGGACAAATCACAGAGTATAGTCCGATTGCCTTGAAATCAAGATGAGCGGGGACGCCTTACCTGATTGCTGCCTCGTCGTAGTTCGGCAACCTTCTTGCCGTTGTCAGTGTCAAAAATGCGAATCAAGGTACCCTTCTCGCTGGCTGTAGCCAGTCGAGTTCCCTGTAGATTTAAAGCAATGCAACTTATGTTTGCCTCATGGGCCACTACCTCCAGTGGAGCTCGTTCGGTGTTGGCCAAGTCAACAATCTGCAAGAAACACACGCAAGAGTTGCACAATCCGCGAAAAGGTGTCAATTTCAATCATTTACCTGAACGTGTCCAGTTCTCCTGCCCGGATACGCAAGAAGACTCTTGTTGCTGTGTGGGCATAGGACACAAAGCCCCAGAGGATTCGCACTAGTTTCAAACACATGCAATTGCTGTGGCTGCTGTGTGAATGTGTATACCTTGATGACTCCCTCTAGCACAACGACAATTCGGTCCCGTCGTAGGCGTACGGCTTTCACGGGCTGATTAAAGTCCAACGATATGGCGGGCGCCTTCTTCAGGTCATCCCAAACGATGACCTTGTTTGGTGGATACAACGGACGGATGCCACCACCAACTAAGGCAAGATAATTGCAACGAAACAACATCTCAACATGGCTTAGTCCTCCCTCGGGAAAGTATTGTCGTTCCTTCTCCTTAAGCGGATCACAATTGTATACGCGAAAACCTGTGTCCGTGGCACAAGCGAAGCACCCTGCACAATGAAAGAAAAACGAAAATCACAAAATCCACTTCTTCGCAGCTTGCATCTGACTCACCTTGATCTTGATTAAATCCGGCATAGATAAGGCCATTCCCATAGGGATTTGTGTCGATTAAATTCATTCTGTTTTGCCTGGTCTTTTTTCGGCGTTTTTGCAAAAAAAAAGAAAACTGAATTTCCTTAATATGTCATAAATATTGTATTGCTCTTCGAGATGTGTCGGTGTGATTGACTACGACCGATGACGATGGCTCTGGAGTTTTTTTTTTGGTTCCTTTTTGTGAGATTACGATGCGTAGTTGAGCGATGTTTGATATTGTGGAGATTTCTTGAGGCCCGACGAACTTTACAAACAAAAAATAAATGATAACAAATAATATGTTCTGGTTTCGTGGTGTTTCTGATGCGAATTCACAGAGATCACTCAAAATGCGATTTTTCGCTGCAATTGTGAAGTTGACATTTGACGGAACGATTTGGATATGACGAAAATACTAATGACTGGTTGAGAGGGTGCTTCAGAAAATGGTGGTCAATGAAAAATTAATATATTTTTTTCAGATGAAGGAAATTTTGACATTTGGAAATATTATTTATTACAAAATGCAAAATTGCATAAAATATGAGCTGATATGCGGCGTTCACACTCAACAACAATTGGTTGATTCGATTTACTTGACAGCCATGCTCGATGGGCCAAATCGTCAATATGGACGCTCGTTACTACAAAGTTGGCAGACTGCGAAACAAAAATTAGCATACTTGTAGTACGGTAGACACAGCATTTGACTTCTAATTCGTCTTTAAACAAATCGTATCGACAAATTGTTGTGTGTGAACGCCATTGTAGATTCTGCTATGGAATTGACAGTTCAATCATCTGTACAAGCACTCTTTTAAATCGTGTATTAAAGCGATTGTAGAGTAGCACTGGCAGAAAAGGTTAAGGAAACGGGTTGATAAAATGTTCAAAGTGTCCGATGCTTATTGCCTCGTTCTTGACGGACGTTAGAATAAGCGATTTAATGTAAAAAAAAACACTTGTAATAGTCAACATCAAGAAAATCTCAATAAAAAATACAACTACTACTGCTACTACGTTCTTGAGAGACCTGAAGACTGAGGCATTATCTGTTAGACGAATATACCCGTCTGAACGTTTTAAGAGACGTCGTGAATATAGGAGCCGTTTAGAAAGAAATTTGCTCACATTTCTACAATGACTCTTCTGTAATTCCGCTAACATGGACAATCGCAGTGAATTAACATTCGCTATGTATCGGCCGACCATCAAAAAACGAGCAAATATTTTCTCATGCTCCATCAACTAACTCCATACATTCCACATCCTTCAAAAAAATTCCAACAGTAATCTGTTCTATTCAAATTCAACACAAACGTACTAGATCACAAATGTGTCACTCTCCAGCATGTACTGGCATCACTGAGAAACAAAAACCGAACTTAGCGAAAACAACTCAAGCAACCACTGGCTCCTCACTCTCGTCGCCATTACATTTTCGCTGTGATTTTTCGTGATGAAGTTGTGTCAAAATACATTCCGTGAATTTTTCTTATTTTTACCCTAAAATATTCAATAAAAATCAATATAAATCCGCAAATTCAATGGCCAATATATCTGTTTACATAGAATCAAAGCAAATTCCAACACATTCCATATGATAAAGTGTCCAATTCAATTCTGAAGAAGAAAAATTCTTCGGAGTGGTGAAAAGAAAGTTCGTTCGATCACTAGTACAGTGCCTCGGGAGTTCGATCAAGAGATTAATCGCTCCCGTGTGATTTGAAAAATAGTAGTTCCCAAAAAGAAAAGCCAACCAGCAAGTGTGCAACAGCAACAGCGAAATACAAGTTCTAAGAACAGTGTAGTTTTTGCTGGAATAGGAAAGAAAAAAAGCAACAGTTTCCTCGAGTGAATCTCCGGTTCGCAGAGTGAAGAATAAGTGTGCCTTGTTCAAATCGTGTCATTGCTATAGAAATTAACAAACAAAAAAAGGAATCATGTTGCGGTTTCTAAGCAGACGAAAAGTGCGGAACACCTCCGCAGTGGATAATGGAGGTGGCGGTACGAGCAGCTCTCAAATCAAGTCTCAGAGGATAACAACGAATAAGAATAAAATCGATTGCCGTGTCATTCTTCTGGACAACACCGATCTGTCCATTGAGTTGTCGGTGAGTGAGTTGCTTGGTTGCTGTTGCCAGCAGTGGGGGTGTGTTTTTTTTTGTTTTGTGTGCAAAACTCATGCGAAAGACGTCTTAACACGAAACATTTGGGACAGGTTGTGCGGTGCTGTGCTGTGCTTCTCATGTGTTTCGGTACGAGGCCAACTAGTGCTTTGGTGCTTTTGTTCACGTGTGATTGGCTTCCAATTTGAAATCGATCTCTTCGAGGCGATTGTAAGTTGCACTAAATCTGCAGCGAACTGCTCTCTAAATCCACAGCTATGGACGCAATTGAGGACACTTCACTTTCAGTCGTTGCGGTCTCACTCTCAAACCTGAACTTGCATATATTTCTCGGATCTTTTTTATCTTTCAAATTAATCCGCAATGAATATCACTCGCGTTCATTCATCATCAGGTCGTGGTCGGTGGAAGTGGAATGAAAACAAAAACAAAATAGCCACAGAACCTTTTCAGACGTCAGTAAATTATGCTAAATTTATGGATTCCCTACGCTACAGTCGTCAGTCGCTAGTCGCCGTGTTGTGTGCCCGAGCTGATACTTAAATTGTTTATTTATGACATGCAGTTGGCGGATGAGGGTAGGCAGCAAGTCTATAATCTTTTTTGTTTTTTTTTTTTGGGTTGTTGCCTCTTATTTGGCGGCGGAAACTAACTGATTCCCTTTTGGCAGTGTGATTACACGTTCAGTGCCGCCGCACTCCCAGCTTGAGTCACTCTGCTTCTTCAGTTCATGAGAAATTCCGTGAAAATTATGTGAGACAATAAAAACGCGATGGCACAACACAAAGATGTGTATCAAGTTCTGTTCGTTTTTTCTTTTCTTTCATCTTTATCTGTTTCTAATTTAATTACCTCTGCGCAAAGGCCGGCTAGCTCGTGAGCCGAATCAAATGAAGAAGTTTAGTTGGTTAATGGACCAATGCGTGCCCGCCTGAGAAAGTGATCATTTCAAAAGATAATGCCCCTGTATTAAGGAACTACTGGCGAGTGGCGGTCCATTGAAAGCGATTTGTCTGTCATTCTCAGACTTTGTGAATCTCTTTTGTGGCGAATATTCTCGTCATGGCGATTGAGCGCGTTACGTGATATGTGACACATTAGCTGGCTATTGACAGCTACTGACCAAAATAATGTGACTTTTCGAAAGTTGTTTGTTTATAATTGTAATACGGGTTTGAGGGTATCCACGCATGGGCATGGCATGGGCGATAATTTATCGAGTGCTGTTGTTGTTCCTGATCTGCTTCAAGTGCTATCGTTGGTATCTGTACTTCTGTTATTCTTGGGTGTCATGGGGTGTGTCTTTTTGCGCCTTTAATGTAGTTTCGGGGCATATTCTGACAGATCACGGCCGGCGAATGGGAAGAACTCTGACTGAAGTCTAACAAAAGTCTGCATTCTGTCAATCTACTACAATTTCAACGAATACTGCTCAAAAAACATCTACTTTGCATGGCTGATGTGTTACTCACGCGGATCACGAAATGCGAGTGTTTAGCAATAAAATTGTGGTCTATTAGGGGAGTTCAAGGTAACATTCTGGAAATGGTACAATCATGAGGTGTAGGCTGTTTGATGGTGAACGAAAGAGTAACACTTTACAGTCCGGGAAGGAACTGGGCCTAGCAACCACTGTGTTGTGCGGTTATTGTTCTCTCGCGAGTAGAAGGGAACTAGAATTTTTTAAAAGTTCTTTGTTAAGAAGCCTATGCTCTGACCATTGTCAGTAGCTCGATAGACATGGATTAGTGAAATGTGAAAATTCTTCATTGACTGAACCGAAACAGTGTGCGAGTCGACACACTTATCCACAACGCTATGGCGGCCACACCAATTAATCCAGATTTTGGACACCTGCAATCACACGAGTCTAATGTAGCCAACATTAAGCCATCGTAGAACAGAAGCCGTGCTAAAGACGGGAGAGAAGAAGTAACATACGGGCCACTTCTAAATATTGAACGATGTGTACGGTCGATGTAGGGACAGGGAGAGGGAGGACAATCCCGCACATCTCTGATAATGACCGAAGAAACGCCCCTTTGTCGGCTCCATTGGCAGCGGCACAATGGACATTCGAGTCTATTTGATACCATTAGCATCGCAATGGCGGATGACAAGCCACATCGACTTTCCTAACCCAGATGTCAGTCTTTTCCTGCCCTACGAGAGGCGTGACGTCGTCTACTAAGTTAACTTTAGAAAATCGAAACGCTGACAACTGATTCCCTGAACAACCTTATTCGAGGAAGAATGGTCCAATAGTTGTTATGATGATTGAGTCCGAGGAACTCCTGCTTCTTCGAACGGAAAAGGCTATGCTTCGATGGTTTGGAGACGTGGCACGATTGTCGCCATCATCACGACTTCCGAGGCGTGCCTTGAATGCGATTCCATCAGGTTGGCGACCGCCTGGCAGACCCAGGACGATGTGGTTGGGTCAAGTCCAAAAAGTCGCCTCGTTGCGCCTGGACGTAACTCGTGATGAGTTATAGTCGATGGCGGAAGATCGAGTGGTTTGCGTGCTTTACCCCCGCGACTCCTTTAGTGGATCATGCGCGTCCGCAGATAAAGACGACGATTGAGTCCTCTCTTAAAGAAGCCCGCTTTACTGAACATCAAATTGGTTCTCTGGATGTCTGTGTTTTTTTGTTTGATACGCCTGTGTTGTGGTTTCTGTTTATACTTAGTTTGGCAACTGAAGACTGATTTTTTAATCTTCTTCATCGAACAGTTTAGTTGTACTCATTCAATGGATTTGCGTCGCTTAAGTCCATCCGCAAATTCAAATTCAAACGGGAAGACTGCTCGACCTCCTGTTGGCAGTGCACAACTTTAACACTTCGCTCAGTACAATGATCTCGTCCCGAATGATGTCCATCAGTTGCGCCATCGTGTACTCTGAGGGCATGGTTTAATTCGGTCATATTTTCATTTTGAACCAGTCCTTGACCTACTTTCATAGTTTCCCGTTTAAAATATTGACTTGGCTCAGCACTTGTTGTCCATATCTTCTGGAAGTGAATTGAAAAAAAAAGAAATAAATCAGAGATGCCCTCAAAATATGCGATAAAATATTCACATTAATGCTATCGAATGTCTTAAGAATGCAGCGGAACGAGTTATAGTGGAATGCTAATGTCGGATCGGGTTTAGCACGATCATGCTCGATCAAATGTATCTTGTCTTTCTTTCCAGATATGCTTTAATATCGCATAGTCTTAAGATATATTTGCCTTGTGCGCGTGTGCATGAAGGGACGTGTGTAGTGGTGCCTCAAAGATTGGACAACAAACATTGAAACAATTCGCAATGAATACGAGGTCAAGGGATACAACTTTTTAAATGTGTAATCTCACGAGAGTATGCTACCTGAAATGAATGTTCAGGGCGATTTCAGATGACTTTACAATAGCACTTGGGTACAATAGAAGACCTAACAAGATGGAGGGAAGATAACTCTTGAATTTGTTTGAAGTGCGGAAATAATGCGTTCAGGTGTAGCTGATACACGATTTGTGCTATTGTACTAGTTTTAATCGTAAATTTGTCAAGTCTAATGAAACAATGATCTGTACCCACAAAGCTACTCTTGTCGAATTTATTTAAGTGCTTTTTAAAACTTCCGGGGCACAAAAACATTCCAGTTGAGGAGCGGATGAAATAGCCAAGCAAGGACAGCTCGTCTGCCATGGAGGTGCATATACCCTTAAGACTAGTCAAAGCTAGAATTAATTCACATTTCCGCAAAGCTGCTGATCTTAGATGGTGTTTTGACTGATTACTTACTTATCAGGCCGGCGACCCATGGAGAGTCCGAGCCTGAGCAATTGCTGCCTTCCATCGTTGACGGTCCTGGGCACGCTGCTTCCAGTCATCAAGACCAAGCTGGCATACATCAGCGATTACTTGGTTTTTATACCATTGATTCGGCCTTCCTTTCCTTCCCGAACCAGGAGTCTCGGATTCGAACACCCTCTTTGCTGCTGCATTGTTGTCCATGCGCTCGATGTGCCCGAGCCAGTGCAGTCGACGGACTTTTGACTTCCGGACTACATCCACATCCTGGTACAGCTCGTAGAGTTCGCGTTTATGTCTTCACCTCCATTCGCCTTCCTCGCAGACGGGACCGTGTATCCGACGTAGACTCAACTGATTGCTTGCTCAAAATAGAAAACGTGACCGGTATATCATATTGCACAGACCACGGACCCGCACTGTCATCGCAAGAATAACAGCGGTCAACCTGGGGCACTGCCCCGATTGACGAGAGGCAGTCATCATCGGAATCAAATTACACATTCCATACAACACACTGTTGCAGCTAAAGGGAGTTTTCTTTTTAGAGGTATATAGCTTTAAGTTGGCAACACTATTTTCAATGACTGCCATTTTGTCAGCTGTCAGGTGACTTATTTTTAGTTTGGTTTGGCATTTGTTGGTTAGCATAGCATAGTTGGGTAGATTCGGTGAATGGGCTCTAAAAAAGATTGCCGTTGATCCCAATTTTCATAAGCCAACATTGTTTAGCTATGTAATTCACTTTTGGTTGAATGGATACGTCAATAAACAATATTGCTGTATTTGGAGTGATGAGAATCCTCAAGTATATGTTGAGACACCGCTACATCCACAAAAACTGACTGTTTTTTGTGCTTTGTGGGTCGGTGGAATAATTGGTCCGTACTTCTTTAAAAACGATGCTAGCCAGAACGTTACAGTCAATGGTAACCGCTATAGAACCATGACCATACTGACTTTCTCGTTCATTAACCATGATGTGCAGGAGCTGTGGTTTCAAAAAGACGTCGCAACATGTCACACAGCTGATGCCACAATTGATTTATAGAAGGAAACGTTTGGTAACCGCATAGTTTCGCGTTACGGATCCGTGAATTGGCGTCCAAGATCGTGCGATTTAACGCCGCAATTTTCTGTGGGGATATGTGAAGTCGCTAGTCTACGCTCATAAGCACCAAACGACCACTTGGAGGACAACATTCGCCGCGTTATTGCCGATATACGACCACAAATGTTGGAAAAGGTAATCGAAAATTGGACATCCAGATTAGATTTTCGTATGTCAGAAATCATACTTAAATTATAATGCCAGAAGAAAGAGATTTTCGAATAAAGTAAATTTCATGTCAATTTAAAAAAATCATGGCTGAGTTCGCAGTATTAGAGCAGTACTGCAACGTCAAGCATTCTTAATTGCAAAACTTTGACAATGATGTAATGTATCGCGTTCTAAAACGTCATATGCAAGCAAACAAAATCAAACAGCGCATCACAGATTATCGTGATGCATTGCAACATCAAAAAGCCTCACAAAGGCAATGATGCTTACGCGATGCGCTTTTTTTGATTATTACGAACTTAGCCGCAAATTGAACCATCATTGTTTTATTCCATCTCAAAGTTCAAATAGACCTCTTAAAAAAACACCCTTTACAACGACTTTGTAAAAGGACACTCTTTACAGCTGCATAGTGCTGGCCAAAGTTAGACAGCGAAAACTTTCTAAACGCAACACATGTTGGTTGTAAGAAATGAATAAATAAATAAACAAATAATATACTTATTTCTTAAAAACGAGCATTTTGTACACACGACTTAGGTGTTCGCAGTCGTAAATAATAAAAGCATAAATACTACACTTTCGTTTACTTCTTCTTGGACACACCAACAATGCGACCACGAGTAACCACGAGACCACCCCAGTAATGACGCATACCACGATGGGCACGGATCTTCTTCCAGCGTTCCAAATCATCACGAAGCTTTGAATCCAAATATGATCAAGTGTATTGTGTATACCTGCCATCAATAACGTCCTTCTGTCCATTCAAGAACCAGTTTGGGATCTTGTATTGCCTTGGATTCTGGATGATGGTAACGCTTTTGTCGACATCTTCATTGGTACATTCTTCTTGCGTTTACCATCGATATTCGTATTCATGATACGAAGGATATGCTAGAACTTTTCTGGGATAACGAGAGACATTTTGACGTCCTTTGGCGACCGAATTCAAGCGAAAAAAAACTTACGTAAATATAAACAAAAAAAGAGCGAAAGGCGTTCTCCAAGAACCGCCACTACACACACAGAGATCAAAGTGTTATCGCCTTGGCCTAACTAAAAATTCCAATTCTTTCATAGACATGTGATTCTTTTAGCGAGTATCACGTTTTTTTCCCAGTAAGACCACCTCCAGCCCTGGTTGTTGTGGAACCAGACTGGTAGTAAATTGTAGTTACGCGGCTTAAACAAAAGGCTATATTCTGGTACCAAAGGGGGAGGACATGGCTCCGGAAAATCTGGTTTCAATAGTCCACTTCAGTTTGTCCTTGTAGTTGGATCACTTGTAGGAGGCTCGTGTTGAATGTGGGGTGAAGAGTTGGACATCAATTTTGTCGTTGTCTTGAGCGGATTTACGGCGTGAATGGTAGAATGGTCCAAGTCAGTGTGGAGTTGAATTGGAACCGGGTGCTGTGATCCAAAGATCAGCAAGAGGTGCTAGATAGGTCTCGTCTTAAACCAACCGGGAGGCATTGTACCTTATTGCAAGAACTCAATGGCTCTTAGTAATAAACACGAAATCCGTAGTAATAAACGAGCAACCCGCTTCTAAAATCGACAAATATTTAGATGTGGCCGAGTCGTATCTAAGTCGAATTTAAAAGTGATAGTTTAATGTTTCAAAATGAGTGTCAAACTCAGCAGTGCTAGCTCACAATAGCGAATATGACAGGTTGCGCTAGCTCACAATAACGAATATGACAGTTTATTCACAATGATTACGTTAAATTCGAGTTTTGTTAAAACTGATTTATTACTACGGAAACTTAAAAGTACCTTAGCTACACCTAACAAAATTCGACTTTAGAAGCGACTTTATGATTTTATATTACTAAGCGCCAATGAGTGTCTGAGGCGGCCTTAAGGTGTTGACTCGTCGTGTCCACTCCGTACGTCTGCGTGTCGCGTACCCCAACGACGACAATTCAAAACAATCACATGTGCCTTCTCGTACGTGCTAAATTCCATCGTTCTTCTTTGTATGAAAGGAATTGCGCTTAGTTTCTACATCGGCTACAAATGTGGAATATTCTATTCTTTTTTTCAGAATTAAAGAGGATGAAAAGCTTGATGTACTCTACATGTGCTAGTCGCATTAAACGTTGGATCCTGACCGGTCTTCCACTGCGCAACCCTAAGATTGCATAATCACCCACAAAGAAGACAGCTAACGTTAAGTACATCTGAAGCAATAAAATGCAATTGAATTATCAATGCGAACTGATCAATTCTTCGCCCCGATATAGTTTTGCTGTTATCTGGTGCACTCTTCCCTTACTTCATCTCCTTCGAATGCAGTAATAAAACTGATTAAAACCGATTATATTACTGCAGCTATTAAATTACTTAAAGATCGTCGATATGCCACTTGTCTTTCATTGTTTTATCGTAACTTCCTGAATGCCCGACTGCGACTGCATTCCGTCATCCGTTGTGCCCGGTTGATCAGACACAGCTTACACACGCGCACACATTGATCTTTGCCATAATCGCTGTTACGTTGAATTATATATGCACTGAAATTGAAAGTGACTGCATTCAGCATCAGACAAAAGAGACTTGCTTTTTGAATCTTGATGACCTGTTTACGCATTTGAAGCTACAGTCAATGCTAAATTGAAACAATTACAGTGCGATAGTTAGCTTAGTTTGTCAAGTTGGTTCAGAACAAAAGGGTTTTAAACGATGTTAAGTCCTTGGTCTGTATGGCTTCGTATAGGACCGTGGGAAGAGGGGATTTGAGGGCAGGACATATAGTTGTAGTGTACACCAACCGCAGTGGTCTATGCCAAGTTAGATACAGACAGCGAGGCGGACCGCACATGGTGACACGGAATCTGAGTACAATAGTTATGAACCTGTCATCTGTTTCATTAAGGTTATATAAATGTGCCAAACGGAATCACTTTAGATCCTAATCTCTAGCCGAAGATTCAACTCATTAAGAAGGCGTGTGTGGCTTCCTGCATCAGCTTTGATTGATGTGTAAGACCTCAAACCACGTTTTGGATGGATATGTTACCCACTCGACTCTCTCTTTTAAGCCCGCTCTAAGTTTGTTTATAACATGATCTGATATTCATTAGAATCCAAAAGCATGTGATTTAACTTATAGTATGAGCAATACAGCGAAGTCGATTCACTCGCTTGAACACCGATGCAATTTTATCAATCTGTGATTACTTGATCTAGTTAATTGCCAATTCCATTCACCCGCAGTACTCGTCTCGCCATTATCGAACGCGAACTAGTTAGGTTCAGAGAGGAACAAAATTTGGCCTTCCGCCGGTATTTGGGTAGAGTCAAACTTTCAATAACAGACCCTACACGACAATTTTGATGGAATATTGAACAATTTGTTCTTACTTACCTTCTTATCTAAGTAACGAGCTATGGAGCGTCTGAGTCTCTGCAATCTTTCATTATTTCTCTTCCACGTTTTTTCTGGTCATCAACACTAAAATTTCTTGCATTTGCGACAACTTGATCTCATTTAGTCAATTTCGTTAAGTTTCGTTCACTTATTTTTATAATTTGCGCGTACTAAAGGGATTATTAATACCGTTAAGTGTCCCGGGATACAGGCACAGCACTGGCCGAAGAAAAAGAGGGAGAGATGTAGGAGCTGTGTTTGTGGGAAATATTGGTTTGGATGGAGTATTCCAAATATTCGTGTAGTGCGGCTAAAAAGACGAGTCTCTAAGTTTAACTGTGCGTCCGATTGCAGGCTATAAACCCAACTATAACGCGCATGTGCGAGCATGAGCTAGTGTCGAATTTGAACGAACTGTTTCGTCATGTTTGCTTAAAAAAACATTCGCGCATTGCCACCTGTCAGAAATTCTTCCGTTTCTTGCTTATTTTCAGTATTTCATAATGACTTATTATGAATTCCTCATGTTTCCAATTCGATTATGTATATATACGAATTCCAAAACAATATCAGCTGATTTGGTCATTTCTCAAATTTGTTCCTTTTCTGTTTATAGTTCAGCCTTTAAGTGTAAACTGATGGGCATACCTGATGAGACGAGTATTGCGGGTGAATTAATGGTGAGAAGGAATGCAATTGGCTACCTCACTTGAACATCGTTTGTTAAAATAGCGATACAACAAAGACAAAGCGGACACGGTACGCCGGTGTACGAGTGAGTCTAATGACCCTGCGATATTGTTGCCTCCTCTAAGTTTAATCGCGCGTTTTTGCATTCTATCTAGTTGGTGCAGGGTGGTCTTGGGGTCACCAGAACAGATATGAGCGTTGTACTCAAGCTTAGGGCGGATATAAGCTAAAGCAGAAATATATCTTGCATCGATTGATGAAACTTAGACATTTTTCAGAGACCTAGAATAAGTGATCGTTTTAACAAAGTGTTGTGCTGATACACATATCAAGGATGGAAAGTTTTTTGGTTTAATTGACACATCCACCCATGGATAATGGCTGACTATTAGGGGCCCGCTTGTGTGACAACACACAGCAGAATTCCACTCTATTGTTCTTAACTGAGTGAATTATGCTGTCAGGACCGGAATTCAGCTTCAGTGAACGCCGCGGTACTCCTAAGACCGATGGACGAGGTCGTGAATCTTGAAACGATTATGAACAGCTGAGTGCGTTGTAATTAGCGAATAAGTTAATTGGATTGAAAATAGCAGATAGATCATTTATACAAACGAGAAAGAGTGTCGGTGACAGAACAGAGCCTTGTGAAACTCCAGCATTTATGGTTGATATCAGACTCGAATCAATCCAAAACAAACTGGAATTTGGAAAAAAAACTGACTCATTGTGGCTGAAACTGTTCAAAGCGTGGTAGATCCCGAATGAAATGAGTGGTATACTTGAAAAAGGGTGACAGATCGAGTTTGCCCATTCAATTTCTAAGAAATTTCGCGTACTACCTTAACTATGCTCTCATAAATGAAGCACCTCACTCTCCACTGTATTTATATTTTTGTAATAGTCGTCAGGTATAATAGATCTTTGTAATTTAGTGAATAAGAAACACGAAATAACAACAAACTTAAGCAAAATAGAAGTAGATCTACTACTTTTTTTGGTATAGTCTAAACACTGCCCACTTCACTTGTGCCTGCCCGGGACTAGCTAGAACCAGACCCAGGCAGTATACGAAGCATTTCTCTTCCGCTCGGCGAGAACTATGACATTAAATAAAAGTAGTGCTCACTTATTCGCTTTTCAGAGCAATGACCCCTCGAGTTAGTGCCAACTTGTCCTCCAGTTTGAATCACGTCATCTTTATGTAGGGGGATTCCATCATTCTTGAAATAAGAAGTTCGCGTACATCGGCGCATTGATATTCATTCGTTCGACGTGGACAGGTTAGTAAGTCAGTAGATCATATCCATTTCAGTGCGGGCCATCATTCATTTATTCGTCTTCTTCGCAATCATGAGCAAACACCCAATGTATTTCTTTTGAAAGCTCCAGGAATCAGCTCCGCTCTTCTGCCAGCTTTCGGGTCCAAATTGCAAGATTGACAGGAATGTTGTTTTACAGAGGTTAATGTTTGTTGCTTCCTGTCGAATCAAGAAATTGTCGTTTGAATGGTTTTCCGATTCTATGTTCGACTTCCACTCGAACAGATCACGAATGCTCCGCAACCCCTTCCCGGAATTAGTAACTTCCGTGAGTTCCACGCAAAGTCTTGAGTAGTCAACAGCCACATAAAAGAGTTGCAATGCTAATTGGGTACTTATCGAACCTAGTCCATCAAAATTAGTTGTTCAAATAGAGTTTCGTAAGTAGCGTAAGTTGTAAGTCAAGTCGTGTAAAATCGTAACCAGCAATGAAGGTACATTGAGATTCAACTTGGTCTCCGGGTGGTACATCTGTTAAATACAAGACGACCATTTCATTCAACTTGATTTACCCACATTTCTCTTGAACCTGAGCATGACATAACACCGAGTGAATTGTGTATCAAATAAGCGGTAAAAACGACGGTAAAAAATGAGAAAGCACATGTTTTCCGTAATCTTTGGAAACAGCAGTGATCAGGACGTGAATTGAATTTGAATGTACATCGTAGCAAGGCCGCACTCAGTTGCATATTTTAGCCGAATGAAGTCACAAGACATTGACATCTTTTCTTTTAACCAACAAAATCAGTTGGTCAGCAGGGAAGTTTGCTTCAGTTTTGTTGTTAAAAAGATTCATCTGTTGTCAAATTGACACTTCCCTTTAGAACAACATCAGACAAAACAAATGCTAAGCGAAGTGCAAATCAAGCAAGCGTTTAAGCATCGTCACATAACCTCGAAAACAATGAATGCCAATTAGCAACGTCGATCTAATTGCAATTAACAAGCGCTGAAAGTGGGAGCTTCTAAAAGGAGATTAGCAACAATCAGTGAATGCTTATAATTAGCTTTAGCAGACGTTTGCTTCGTTTATTGTTTGAACTCAAATTTTGTTTCGCAATTAAAAATAGAACAACACCAACGAACACAGACAAAGGCACCGCTCCTTCGACTAGATTCCATAAACAGCTTGACCATGAGAAGCACAACGTCAGTGAAATTGTAGAAGAGAATAAACATACTCGGCAGTGCCGCACCTTCGGCACAAGACACAACAATCAGTCGGCAACAGCTGCACACAAGTGTGTCGGTTGGTCGGTTGCGAATTTAGAAAGTACCTACTTAATGTTGCCATTTACCAATAACCTTCCGCCCCCTGGGCCATTTATCCCAGCTTGACAAGGGAAGAAGAGATAAGATAGGAGCGTGTCTTCCCCCCCAGATCGTTATCAGAATTCGAAAAGATAACGTCTGAAGTGACTGGGTTGAGGAATCTGTTTGAAGTGTGTCGCATTGAAGCGATAATTCTCATATTCAACGTGAGGTGATGAATAATTTATGTCAAGTTAGTGGATAAACTCCTCTGTGATGGATTTCGACACACACACGCTATGCAGCAGGGTCTTCAAGTCTTCCGACACGACTCTACACTTCTCAATCTTGACTAACTAACTGGCGGCGACGGCGACGAACGCGCCGTACAAAATCTGACATTGAAATGTATTGACACTCAAACGACTCGAATGAAATCGGTCTTTGCCTCTCAGCCACTTCGCTCTATACGTGCACAAATGTATCTCCGTGGCTTGTGTTGCAAGAAAGGGTCACTCGGCAGTGCTCTCCACACGTGAATTGTGTAACAGGGGCACACAATGTAATTACATGCCGTCGACGACGAACGTTGAAGGCGCCTTTCAATACGCGGCGGCATTGTTGCTTTTCTCTCTTACCTCGTAGCTTGTAATTACTCCGTGAAATAACTATGTAGGCGCTTTCAGTACCGCAAAGCGGTGAAAACAAATTCAAACAAAAAAAAAAAAAAAAAACAAAAGAAAAAAACCGTCACCCAACATTTTTGCATTTTGCACATTTCTGTATTTTCGCGTTTGGTTTTGAGCTCTCTTTAATTATGCATGGAAATTGTGGCAAAGGCAATTAAGGGGAACGACGGTTGGTTGTGCGACTGATCTGGTTGCTGACCAAGTGACCGTGAATTTGATTATACGAGCGTACGGTGGAAACTATTTGATTTGCTTCGTGTTCACATCCGAATTCCACGCATTTTTTTGTGTTTTCATTTTCAAAGTCGATGAATGATTGGGGCGAACATTAAAATGTAGTTACACTGATGATGCTGAAGGTAATTAAGCGCTTGGAGTTGCAGTTGCTTTCTCTTCGGGCCAGTCGCAGTGTGTGTGTGTGTTCGATTTCCATACAAATGTCATTGAGTGCATTCTGAAGCCCTTTTTTCTTGACCTCGATATGTTTGAAATTTTCAGGGAAAACCAGACAATAAATTATACCACAGTCATCCCAATTGAATTTCGTTTGGGTAAGGAAACGAGACGAGTATTTATTTTTACCTTTACCTAATTGCTTAGGTTTTCGACTAGTAAGTGGCTTTCAAGACGATGAGTGGAAGGCATGGGAAATGGCTTCCTCCAGTTGTCAAGATCAAGTTGTCTTGCGTGTGCGATGACGTAATTGTTATATCACAGTTTCGGTCTTAAACTCTCTCTCACTTCTTCGTCGCCTTGGCTAACCGGAAGGTATTGGTTGGGTTCTCACAGCTGGAGCATGATATGCTCGTTCGTATGTACTCAGTGCAACTGATCCAATTCAATCGACTTATCCCTACCTAGCCACTATATCCACATCTTTATAAATGTCCTACGGTCCGTAGTTGTCATTTGTTAAGTTCAGGCCAATTTGTTCGGACTAGCAACGGTCTCCGATTCTTCGTCGGATCTCCATTAAAGTCGCAACCACCAACCACCTAATTTGTAAACTTAAGCTTATGTCAGAACCGAACGAAAAGAAGCTTCGTCAAATATCCAAGTACACGTAATTTGTTCTGGAAACTTGTCTTGAAACATTTCAACACCAACTGTCATCTATGTACATAGACAGAGAGGAATCAGTCCCACTAAAGCAAACAAAAGTGAACGAAACTTAACGAAACTAAGCCGGGTGGTTATTATGGCCACAGTGCTTCATTTCTATGCATTCATAGCCACAGCGAACTATTTCCCTGTTTTCGTTCGATGGTTCAAGTCGATTTAAGCCTTTTCTCGTCCATTGTGGTAGTGCCTTAAGTCGTTGTCTTTTCGAAGCTCATTTTTGAGTTGAAATAGAGGAATGCTTTAGTTACTTATTCCAGACAGATATTCGCCCTCATGCATGTATTCCTCGAAGTAGAAATAGCTGCTAACACTTCAGGTGGCTGCCATTGTAATAATTTTATGCCCACCTTGGCTTCTCATGTCTATTCCCAAAAACCGCATTAAAAATCACAATGCACTTTTAATTCATCTCTCACTATTCACTGACTGCATCTTCGAGTGCCATGAGAATCGTCTCAATGGCGCCTTTCGGATTCAACACAAGACCTTAGTTCCCCCGTATGTGTGAACAAGAAGTACACGCAACACCATCACCACCTGTTACTTGAGAACTACCGGCAGTGGTTCTGCATGAGCTGCAACTCGCAGTTATTTAAAAACATTTCCAAGCTAAATTAAGTCATCCGTATCTACGAGGCAAAGAATGTTTTATTTTTTACTACCTTTTACGTCATAACTGTTTGTTTGGGGTGCAGATAAGGTAGTGTGTATGAAATTACTCACTGCACGCTTTAAAAAGACAAATATTTGACCACCAAACAAAATGAATAACATTCAAGGTTGTTATGAAGCTCATTATCAGTGATCCAAAGCGATGGCAAACTAATGCACGATAACATTTTCTTTCATTCAAGAAATCAAACTTAACTCGTTTGGCCTTCCTTCATCGGATTACGATGAAGTTCCACATGAATGATTCGAAATAATGAAGCGCTGCTGAATTGCATAGTTTTTGTTTGACCAATTAAACGAGAATATACTACATTGGTAAACTTCTTGGACTTAGTCGTTATGAAACTGTAGGAAGTCTATTCATTCGATGACTACATAGAGTTGTCACAAAGTGTTATAATGGAGCTAGGCAAATGTGGTCTATTCTTGGGTGACTTTGCAGTTCTGATTGGACTTCGATTCTGCAGCAATTCTTCGTGCTGTGTGTACTGTCTTCCTCTACGATTGAAGAGGATTTGTGCTTATATGCCGACGAAGCCGGATAATCGTCAATCGACACCTTTCGCCCTTCTAGTTATCACGATCTTTGGTTCGCGGGTGAATTTGATTGGAATCCGCCTTAAAAGCACTCGCAAGCATGTTCCTCATTATCTTTCCATTTGATTGTATGATTACATACATAACATAATATATGCAGCAACAGAAGATATATCTTGTAGTTTTCTCGGTCGTTTGTTGACGACTAGGTAAAACACAGACATGTTGTCTGCCATATGTGCTGTTTTATCTGGGCTTTGCAGGAACTTGGACTCCATTGGTACTTTATTATGTTTCCGGTATTCATTTGTAGGAATGTATTTGAAAAACTGTTTGATTCTTAAAGTTCTGATCATATTGACCATTACTTCCTACCAAGACTGTCCCGAATGTTGCCTTGATTAGATTTTTTTCATTGTCTTGTCGTACTTTGTCGACCACGTAGATTTGTGCTATATTGGGTAAAGCTAATGGGCCATATCTGAAGACCGATTCAACGAGTAAGAAGGATAGCGATAGACGAATGTGTTCGGTGCATTGTTGGCTTTAAATGTAATCATGTGGTGTATAAGTGGTGGCCCGTGGCGTTGTGGGTATGTGCGTCGATTCCTACGCACTTGAACCTACCTGTCTAGGTTCGATTCCTGGTACGAAAAGAAATACTTTTCACGGCCCCACCTCTTTCGAGTCACTGACAATGCTCAAAGAGTATAACTGTCTACAAACAGCTTCTCAAACTTGGCCGTTCGCAGTCGGCATAAAACTGTACGTCGTCCCTTCCACTCGCGATAGAACAATACCACGCACGACACGAGTGTTTGCTGAGAAGCTAGGCCCTGCCCCTCTACGGGCTGTAGCGCCACCCATATTATTATTATATGTGGTGTATAAAATCCACCGACGTAAACTCCCTGCAGTTTGCTTTGATTTATTGTTGAAAGTAGACATTATTGTCCAAGTCTAAATTACCATCATCATTTCGTAAATTAAACTTCAATATATCCAAATACTGCTCCTTTTTCTTTCTACCCTCTTTGGACACAAACTCCAGTGCCATAAATGCAGATACCACAAAAAGAACCCCCTCCGTGCTTTACCGAAGTGCGAATGAGTTTTTAATCGAAGGGCGGGACAAGAGCCATTCTGTCCGACGAGCTGACGATTCATCAACTCAATTAGCAACAAGTTCATTACCTTGTTTTCTTGAAACCAAAACTCGACCATCTGTTCTGTAAACATTAAACTTGCTTTGGTCAAAGAATATAACATACATCTAAAGACGCATACTTTCTTCCATTGAAGCTGAAGTTTGTTTATGTTATCTTTGTTGAATTAGTTTGGGAGAGCTGGAAAATATGGCGTTAATTAGAGAATAAAGCATACTTACTTACTTACTTACTTACTTACTTACTTACTTACTTACTTACTTACTTACTTACTTACTTATTATGTCGGCGACCCATGGAGGGTCCGAGCCTGAGCAATTGCGGCCTTCCATCGTTGACGGTCCTGGGCACGCTGCTTCCAGTCGTCAAGACCAAGCTGTCTGCATCCGCGATTACTTGGTTTCTATACCGCAGATTCGGTCTTCCTCGCCTTCTCGAACCAGTAGGCTCGGATTCAAAGACCCTCTTTGCATTGTTGTCCATGCGCTCGATGTGACCGAGCCAGTGCAGTCGACGAACTTTTGCCTTCCGGACTACATACACATCCTGGTACAGCTCGTAGAGTTCGCGGTTATGTCTTCTCCTCCATTAGCCTTCCTAGCTGACGGGACCATATATCCGACGTAGGATTTTTCTGAAGTTATGCTTAGCGTCCAGCTTTCGGCTCCAGACAGCAGGACTGGTAAAATAAGAGTTTTGTAGAGCATGATTTTGGTCCTTCGTGTCAGGACTTTTGAGACCAGTTGTTTTTACGAACCGAAGTAGCACCGGTTGCCAAGTGCGATTCTACGACGGATCTCCACTGCGATGTCGTTTGCGGAGTTCACGTTTTCCCCGAGGTAGACAAACTCCTTAGTACCTCGAAATTGTAACTGTCGATCGTGAATATTTGGTTGTCCTTCTTGGATTTTGCTAAGGATTAGAGTCAACAACACTTATACGCCGAATACTTTTGTACATCAGTGTGTAGATGTTTCAATGGTCTATGATCTGTATGGGGAGCGGGTTTAGAGCAGTGTATATTTGTAAATCTCCTTTAAAGAAGTGATGCCATTCTGATTCAATGCACATATCTTTCTGCGTTTTCTACAACGTTAGTGGTGCGGGGTACTTGTGCGTCTGGCTACTCTTGTCATCAAAACAAACGTCACAAAAGAAACTATTTTTCTCATATCACGATTGCCAAGGCCGAAGCTAAATATCTAGGCGTTATCTTGGATAGAAAACTTCTCTGGAAGAAACACATTCAATCGAAAACTACCAAGGCGCTGTCAGTTTTCTGGCGGTGTAAGGGAATTTTCGGCTAATCTTGGGGTCTATCACCAAAAAGATCCTTTTGGATCTATACGGCTATGATAAGGCCTCTTCTATCATGTGCATCGGTCGTTTGGTGGAATAAGCTTTCGCGTAAATACCTAACTGCTGCTTTCACTAAGCTTCAAAGAACGTTTTGTCTCGGCTGCATAGGGACCTTCCTTAGCACGAAGGGCTCTGCTGTTGATGCACTTCTGAATCTTCTCCTTGATATCCAGATCTTGGGGTGTACTCTCAAGGCCAGTTTCCGTTTAAAAAGAAGTGGTCTTAAAAATTAGTGGTCTTTGGTACTTTTGGTACATTTCTTTTGACCACCGACTCATGGATATGTCTTCTGACGCAAGGACATCAGCAAGCCAGCTGCGACGCACATACAATGTCGACTTTCTCTGCTATTCAGGCTCTGGTCAAAATATGAGCCAGGAAATGAATGTAGTCGAATCTTCACGGATTGCTCCAAGACCAAAGAAGGGCCTGGGGCTGGCGCTTTCGTAGAGAGCGACAACATTAGACTCCACACCTCATTAGGTAAATTTACGTCGGTTTTTCAAGTTGAAAACCTATGCTATCCTAATGGCCATGAACTATATTGTGAAGAACAAGTGGAAAGGGCGAAGTATTTGTGTTTGTAGCAACAGCCAAGGTGTGCTTAAGGCCCTATTCAACCCTTTAACAACTTCCAAGAATGCAAGTCCTTTCTAAATTGGATCAGCAGGTTCAATTCGCTAAGACTTGTTTGCGTCCCAGACCACCACGCGATCTCGGGAAATGAGATCACCGATGAACAGGGTCAGCGACAAGGATTAGAGGAGATACTCTTAGGGCTCGAATCTGCGTTGGGACTACCCGCGTCCTCGGTTAGGGCTTCCATCGATGGCTTCTCTAGAGCACAACTGGAGGTGGCATGACTCTCCAGGATGTAGACAAACCAAGCGCATGTTCTCTAATGTCTGTAAGAAATCCGCGGCATTCTTGTTATCTCTTAACAGAAAAGACTAAATGACTTACCCGCGTACTAACGGGCCACTACACCTTCGCCAAACACATAAATGTGCTTGGCCTAATCGACGAAACCCTCTGCGACGCCTGTAGAGAAGACGACGACACTGCAGAGCACTTCCTCTGCCACTGTCCCGCCTTTGCTCGGATGAGGTGACAGTTATTTGGTGCTGATGAGGTGAGAGCTGATGATGTAGGCTCCTCTTCGCAGAAGCGCCTGCTGGTATTCCTCGGGAATACCATGACATTTTTTAAATGTAGGTTGCTGCATGGTACTTCAATGGACCAGTTTTTTTTTTGAGCCTGAGTGCTCCCATGTAGTGCTCAAAAACCTCCGACAAAAAAAAAAAAGACTGGTGAGCTTTATGGTGTCCGTAGTGGAATGTGACCGGTATTGTCCATCGCTAGCAACTACTTTTTTCCCATGTTCCGATATCATATCGAAAAAACGATGGCTTTATTGATGCAATCCAGCCATCTAGCCATGAAGCCATCTAGCCATGAAGCCATCCAAATTTAGACCTAAAAAGAGCGGAAAAGTGTGTTCAGCAGCGCCAATCTGATGCACTCTCGAATCTCGATGTCCCATAACGAAGGACAACCAACGAAATTTTCGATTTCTTTAATTTTTCTTCAACTGAGCTGATATTACTGATTATCGAACATTTCCAACAGAAAACGGCGTTTATAGCAAACATTGGTAGTTGACCCCTTTCACTTCAAGATGTTTAGGTTCTCAAATTCACCATAGCACATTCCATAGTCCACACTTTCACAGTCCACAGTTGAAAGCCGCTAGTTTAGGCGAAACCCTTAATTGATTGTGTGAACATTTAAAAAATGGGTGTGGTTGACGGTATCTCTCCTTCCTTATGTAAAATTTGTATAATTTTGCAATTTGGCGCACCCATCGCTTGGTATATTACTCATTAAACCTCTCCGAATGGAATGGATGTTTCATTCTGAACTTTTCCACTGCTTCTCAGTCGAGGAATACTAATCTTAAGTCTGTCATGGCCAACTTCGTAAACAATTTTGTGGGTCTTCTTTTTTGTTTTGTTGTTTTTATTATGGATCTGCCTTAATTCTTCGGGGATGTACGTCATATTTTGATGACGAATAGTATTTGCTCGATGAACTAAATTGAATGCAGGACAGCGCCGTATTGACCATTCAGCATCACATTGCAAGGTCTCGATCATGGTGCAGGCTCGGCAATAACGCGGCGAATGTTGTCGTCCAAGTGGTCAATCGTTTCGGGCTTATTGGCGTAGACTAACGCCTTCACATGTCCCCACAGAAAATAGTCAAGCGGCGTTAAATCACACGATCTTGGACGCCAATTCACGGGTCCGTAACGCGAAACTATGCAGTTGCAACCACAGCTCTTGCACATCATGGTTATTCAATTTGGACAATCTCGCTAATTTTTGACACAATTGTGCGCAACTCCTAGGAACAACATGGCGCTGCTCTAAAGCCTTAAGAAGTTTGTCTATAAATAAAGTAGCATCTGATGTGGCGGCCGTGGCTTCGGGGGTATGTGCGTCGACTCCTACGCACTCGAACCTCGGTGTCTGGGGTTGATTCCCAATAAGACCAAAAATAATTTTCACGGCCCAACTCTTCCGACAATGCTCAAAGATGGCCGGGCGGAGTCGGTATAAAACTGTAGGTCCCTTCCACTCGTGATATAACAATACCACGCACAACACGAGTGGTTGCTAAGAAGCTAGGCCCAGGTCCAAAAATGACAAAATGGCCGCCAGTTGAAACAGTGCTGCCAACTTTCAAGTTCTATAAAGTTTTAAAAAAAAACACCCTTTACTTAGTTAGTTAGTCTCTTCAACATTTTTTTGGCACTTTTTTTATATACTTCCGGTCTATTTTCTTGTGACTCGATTGTTGTGTCATAAATTACATGCACCCCCGACGCATGAATTAATCAAAATGCCCCGCCAATGAATATTTGATGAAATGGCTTACCTGTCAGCATCCATCAATGGATGTTGTTTATGAACCAACCGTTCCATATCAGGAAACAACGACTGACTGACTAACTAACTAACTGTCATTAAAACAACCGCCCAAATGCTCTGCAAGTCTAATATTTGTTTTTTTTTTTGTATTTTCAGAAAAAAGCCATGGGCAGCTACTTATACGAACAGGTTTTTTATGCTCTCGACCTCACAGAAAAGGACTACTTTGGGCTGCAGTTTACCGACGCTAATCACGTGAAGCACTGGTTGGACCCAACAAAGGCCATTAAAAAACAAGTCAAAAGTGAGTTTCGAAGTCATTCATTCTCGGCACGCTAGAGAGCGTGTGCGTGTGCGTGTGCGTGCGTGTGTGTTTACATTTTTCCAAAGGTCATTAAACATTAAAACATGTTTGTTTGTGTTGTTGTTTTTGTTTTTAGTTGGCCCACCGTATACGTTCCGTTTGAAAGTAAAGTTCTATTCATCGGAACCGAATACCCTCCGAGAAGAGCTTACCCGTTATTTGTTTTTCCTCCAATTGAAACAGGATCTGTTGGAAGGTCGTTTGGATTGTCCAGACGATAAGGCAACTGAGTTATGTGCCTTGGCGTTACAATGTAAGTTGAGTAGTCAAAGAGTCAAAAGCATCTAACGACTTATGCGTGTGTTTTTGTAATTTCATCGATTTAGCTGAATTGGGTGACTATGACGAGCAAGTTCACACAGCTGCTACAGTCTCGGAATTTCGGTTCGTTCCGGAGCAAACGGAAGAACTTGAAATTGCAATACTGGAAGAATACAAGAGTTGTCGCGGCTTGACGCCTGCTCAAGCCGAGATGGCGTACTTGAACAAAGCAAAGTGGCTGGATATGTACGGTGTCGACATGCATACGGTTTTGGTGAGTTCAATTTGTCCCCCACTCGCGTCGTTGTTGCGCAAATTTGTGATGCATTCTCTTTCGACAGGGAAAGGACGGCTGTGAATACCATCTGGGTTTGACACCCACCGGCATACTGGTCTTCGAACGTGATCAAAAGATCGGCCTATTCTTTTGGCCGAAAATAAGTAAATTAGATTTTAAGAAGAAGAAGCTAACTCTAGTGGTGATCGAGGACGACGATGAGGGCAGGGAACAAGAGCACACATTCGTGTTCCGGTTGTACAACGAGAAGGCGTGCAAACATCTGTGGAAGTGTGCCGTGGAACATCATACATTTTTCCGGTTACGGGCCCCGGTTAAGGGGCCGTCTGCGAGACAGAACTTCTTCCGGATGGGTTCGCGCTTCCGATATTCCGGGCGGACGGAATTCCAAACCACCCAGCAGAGTCGTGCCCGTCGAACGGTGCAGTTTGAGCGACGACCTTCGCAGAGATTCGCCAGTCGGCAATCGCATTTGCTACGCGAACGACAGAAGGCCTCGGCTGCAGCTGCTGTAGCCGCTGTGGCTGCACGAAATTCCGTAGACCACACACCGGACATGCTACCCTCACTGCCAGTGTCAGATAATAGCCTCGTCCAGATCGACTCGCCTTCAATGTCGACCATCACCCCATCGCCATCGGTACAAACGGTAATTCACAATTCAATCTGCGAACCAGACCGATCCTGTGCGGCATCGATTAACTCCGGCCATATGAACACGTGCGCGTCTCTGGGTCACGTCTCCATGAAGTCGACGTCCAGTACCGAGGAAGCTGGCTACAGCAAAATTGGTTCATTTGGCAAAGCTGGACTTACTGTGAAGTAAGAGGAGATAATGGAGAAACTCTGGCGTATTTGATTTGATATACATATATTTTGTCTCCCTTTTTTTTTCTTTTCCGTTTTTGTTTCTTTTTTGTGCACTCTTGTAGAATGGAACCTGAGACAACATACCCATCGACGGCAGCGAAGAACTTCGAAGACACTAATCCATTTAGGACACAATCTCATCACGGTTCGTTTGGAAAGGCTTCCATAAGTTCATCGTTTAGGTATGAGAGTTGAAAATAATACACACTACTTCTCCCCCCTCAGACTGTAGTCTAGTCTATCCATGCTATCATCTTGTTTGTTGTTATTGTTGTAGTGTTGCTATGTTGTGTTGTCCACGAAATCAGACACCATTATTAATGTGTGAAAAAGTGCATTTTCTTTCTCATTTAATTGAATCTTAACCAGGCGTGGGGGTTGTAATTTGAGACCAAGGGTTAGGCAGAGAAGCCTAGGCAACTGATGGCAAAAGGTTGCTCTGTCAATGGGTGCGTGTATGCTTTTACGCTGGGTGAACTGATTTGTTTGTTTCCCACTTCGGGGTTCTTTGAAATAAACTTGAGACACGAAGGGGGGGAATTTTTTGGTGAACATATGCCAGGCAGCCAGACTGTTCACAGGGTGGTCCAATGTTTTGGGAATGTTTTAGAGATTTTTATACTTTCACAAGTTTTTTTTTTTTGCATGATTGCGTCGAGGTTGGCTGGTGCGTAGGTTTGGTTAGGTAAATGGGTGGACGCGCAAGCTACGTCTCAGTTAGATCCTGGTGGACCCACTGGGACGTCCCACCCTGAAGTCTCATTAAACCAGAAAATAGAGGGTTAAGGGGATTTTTGTTAGTTCCTGGATGTCCTGATGTTTCTTAGTGTTCTGTCCTCTGTCAGCCTCAACTGTGGCAGAGGTAGTGAGGAGCCTCTTTATTCTACGTCACCACAGCATCTGCAAATGATGTCATGGGATGTCATGTCAGATGACTACGACCAGTTAGTGCTCCAACTACCATCCGCAGCAGCATTTTGTTGCATTGTAGGAGTTGGTCGGGTTTTGCACCGTTATACTTGGAGCATGTCATCCGAGTGGTCACACAGGTGGTTAGAGAGTTCCACCTTTCATTTGGTAGATTTTGTCATCAACTTTCTTCTTGACATCCGCAGCAGGTGGTTGAATTCATATTGGATCGATTTCAGCCCCTTTCCTGGCAACTCCATACGCTTCCTCATTGCCAGCAATGTCCCCATGACCTGGGACCAAGCATAGAGTAATCGAATGCTACGAGCGAACCTTGAGCTCTTCGGGGTAGCATGCGACCGACTGGGACTTGATTTGTATTCCCTTTTAATGGCCGCTTGACTGTTAATTAGGATGGTCATATCAGCAAGTGGTATTCCCAACATTGATATCATTTTGGCCGCTTCCTTGACTGCCTGGACCATTGCTTGATAAAAACTGCCGTAATCAGGGATTCTGATAGAGCAGTGCACGTTTAACAATTCGGTGATTCGGTGTCGTCTTGGTCGAGTTGTTGAGGGGTTCATTCGTGTTCCACTCCGCCCTTGTCGGGGAAATAACACCAGAACGGTATTGGCTGGTATTTGCTGGCACTGAAGTGGAAGCGGCTAAAATGGGTCTGGCTGTAAATCAGGGCAAAACCAAGTACATGCTGTTATCACGGAAGGACGCACTACATCGACGTCACGGACAGAGCGTCATAATGGGCAGCAGAAACCTTGAGGTAGTCAAGGACTTCCTCTACCTCGGCTCTGCAGTAAACAGGGACAATAACACCAGTACCGAGATCAAGCCCAGTATTACGCTTGCCAATCGCTGTTTCTTTGGGCAATTGAGTAACAGAGCCATCTCTCGAAGCACCAAGCTGACTTCATATAACACCCTGATCACCTCTGTCCTGCTCTATGGCGCAGAGACATGGACGCTATGAAGACGGATGAAGAAGCTCTCTCTGGTCGTTTTGAGAGAAAAGTTCTACGTGCGATCTTTGGCCCTGTTTGCGTTGATGGTGTCTGGAAGAGGTGATACAATCACGAACTGTACGGGCTGTACAGCGGCATGCACCTAGTTAAGCGTCTTCGGATCCAAAGCTTAAGGTGGCTAGGTCACGTAGAGCGGATTAACACCACAGTTCCGGCCCGAAAAGTTTTCGATTCCGAGCCATTGGGACAACGCAACAGAGGACGTCCTCGAACGGGATGGCGCACACAAGTGGAGAAGGACCTCAACCAACTTGGTGTGCGCAATTGAAGGCAGCTTCCGAAAGATCGTGCTGGCTGGAGAGGCTTGTCGGTTGAGGCCCAGGTCCACCCCGGACTGTAGCGCCAAACAAAGAAGAAGAAGGTGTTGGCTGGAACATAGAGAGTTTAACTCTGCAATCTTCCACTTCGAGTGTGTGGAACAATGCAAGTTACGCTCTCGACTGTGTTGGGACACACACGTGACAAATGCCCTCAATCAACTCGGTGTGCGCAATTGGAGTCAGGTAGGCTGTGGACGGTTGTTTGTTGATGCAGCTACTCCATATTTTGAATAGTTGTTCCAAATTATTTTTCCACTACTTGAACACTTAAAAACAGCCTAACTCTGGAACTATTTCTTATTCCTCAGTTTTCGAGTTGTTGTGAGCGCTTCCAGAGATCCTCGCAGTGTTCAGGTGAGGTGACGAATCGAAACTGTTCCACACGTCAAGTCAGGGAAGCTTCTCATTGATCTACACACAGCCTGCAAGTGCAACCACTCGCACAAACGTTTCTACAAAACAATGAGTAAAGCTTTGATCCTTCATGGATTTCCACAGTCCACTGCGGGTCCATCGGTGGCATTTTGAACTCGATCTGGCCAAAGTGTCACCACATCAACCAGCCTACAGCGCTGCAGATGACATGAACGATCGAAGTAACCTTCGCATGGAATACCGGATCTCTCTCTACAGTGATATGCTTCACAAAAGGTGTAACTATATGCAGGCGTGAAAGTATATCTCCCACTGGCCTCATTACTGGGTACATTGCACCGTGATCTATAGATCTATTGAGCACCTCATTGATTCCTTTGCTTCGGCATTCTTATATTTAAGGGCAGAAAGTGTGCAAGGGCGCAATGAACCCTGAATGGAGGGCGAGCAAAAGCAAATGAAACTGAACTTATCGATCGCTTGCGTAGTCACACACACTGTATGCTACGTGTTACCATATCCACTCGACCATATCCGACTCATTGCTTGCACATATTGTTTCTTATTTTTGCAAAGAAGACACAGAGGACTGAAACCTTCTAGAATGTTGTCGTCTACTCTTTTCTTTAAGTCAGAGAGTGGTGCTTTGGTTCTTTAGAAGACTCAGTTGTGAAGAGTTTCCTTCGAAGTTCATCACTACCAACTGCGTCACGTTTCCCAGGGGTATCCCATCGATTAATCAAGTGCTGTGAGCTCGTCTTGAAGATTGAGAATCGAGTGTAGAGCATCAGATTGTGTTGACAATGTCCGAGGGTGGATCAACAATTACCCGTGTTTGAAGACAATATTTGCACCCGATTAAGAAGGTTGACAGCTATGTCGAGAGTTGTTAACATACGGCCAGCTTCGAATAGATTCCCGTTGTAAATTTCGCCTGACTGACGACAACAAGGTTCCATTGATCCATTGATACCATTCTGGTCAAAGTAAACAACTGTTTCAATCCCCCAACCCATTGTGTTGTCGTCTTTTCGGTCTCTTAAAAGACTCAAGCAGATGACTTTCTGTTTCTGTTTCTGTTTCTTGTTGAATGTGATGACAATTACATCGAAGAACCGGAATAGAATGAACGAAATGAATACCGAATGGAACCGCATCGACGTTAAGAAACAGCTTGACGTTTTTTGTAGTTTATTATTTGAATATTCTTGTCTGCTCGGAATCAGTGAAAGCGTTTTAAAATCTGGAGTAACATCAATCAGTAGGTTGTGGTGTCTGATTGGATGCACTTGGCCATAATTGGTTCATTGTACTGCCACTCGGGTCACTCACTCGCTGAGTGAGAGAGTAGGCTTCATGCCAACATCTAACATCCTTCATTCTTACTCACTTGTGTCGTTAAAACGGCCAGTTCGAGTTTATATCCGCGAGACATAAAAGCTGAGCAAGATGAGATGAGTTTTGCATGATTTCAAGCTGATGAGCTGATGCGATCGTAATTTAGTTTGGACTAGATCAATTTGAGGGTTTAGGTTAGGTTGGGCTGCCAGCGAAATCGCCAGCACACTTAGACCATGTTGGGTCCATTGTGATACCCATAGTCAGACTACTACCACTGATTGACAACTCCAGTGCCGTTAATTTGATCCCAACGGCAAATGGTGACTGGACCAGATTTGAAAACCGGATAAAAGCGTATTAACTTTGCTTTCACTGGGATTCGAACCGGGGACCCCTCTAACCAGGGGCAGGCACTCAACCAACGGCGCCATCCAGCTGTCTAATTTGAGGGTTTGGCATGTAATGATCTTTCAAATTACCAAGTGGCAAGGTATGCCAGCAAGTATTCCCATTCAGTTTTGTTCATTCTGCGGAAGTGAAGCTCGTCCTCTACACAATAGCTTGAAATGTCTCTGTATCGTGACTTGTTATCCTGATCAGCTAGGTCTTCTAGAAACGAACGATAGTCTGATACAGGTTTTGAGCTTTTGTACATAGATTAATGGTGATGTCCGTGAAGAATATGCTATTATGGATCATCTTAAGTTAGACCACAGTAGGTACTTCGTAGGTTTCAGTTAGTTCCCTGGCTAGCGAGGAATCGGTGTATCAATTACCTCACAGTCCGGTAGGCACAATGGATCTAAGTGGGTCACTACTGATTCAGCTGTGACAGTCACTTCAACCGAATCTAAGCTAACCTACACATTGACCAGTGCACCAATTTGTGGATTCCACTCAAAAACGGTTTTTAGGCAGACCAGACATTGAACGAAATCGGTTACTCTTTTAAGGCAGACCAGTCATTGAGCCAATTTCGAACAGTTTCGCACACTCACCAAATGCGTGTCCCATCGATGCACAGAGGTTGTAATCAGACGAAGTCAAGTTGGGGGAGTAAGCCACATGCTAAAATGGCTAACCACTAGTTTTTCTATGTGCAACTTCATGTGGAACACATTCCTTATCTGCTGGAACTGTCCCATGACTCTCTTAAGTTGTCGTTTCGTTTGAGTCTCATCATCATCATAAGCTGGTTACAATTCTCTGTATTCAAACTTGTGCGGTGTCACTTTACGTCCTTGAATTCTCAAGTCAAAATCACAACTTTCGAATTTTCTAAACCATTCAACGCACGTTGGTTGATCAAGAGGATGGTTACCTAAGCTTCGAAAATTCGACATTCGATGTGGTTCTGCACAACAGTCTTTCAATGCTGTCGTCAAATCGATATATTCAAACAAATTTTTGATGCATTCTTGTCAGTTGAGCGTCAGATTGTAAAGAAAATGATGCCAATCACTTGGTCACGTGTCATTTGACATAGACACTTACTTATACTACTTTGTCGGCGGTTTCTAACACTACACTGGAGCACTTAGACTCACGCAGCTCTCATCGCACTTGTCTATTTCACTACCAGGCTACCGGTCTCCCGGGGGAATGCCAGCAGGCGCTGCAGTGATCAGGAGCCCTCATCATCAGCTCACACCTCATCAGCACCGCATAGCTGCCAACTGATCCGATCAGAGGCGGGACAGGGTCATCGTCTTCTCCACAAGCGTCGCCGAGAGTTTCATTGCTTAGGCTAAGCACAATTAAGTGTTTGACGAGGCTTTTGTGGCCCGTTAGTATGCCAGTAAGTCGTCTGCAGTCTCTTCTGTTAACAGATAACAAGAATGCCGCGGATTTCTTACAGACGTTAGGGATCCTGCACATCGTAGAGAGCCATGCCACATCCTCGTGAGACCCAAGCATCGATGGAAGCTCTAACCAAGGACGCAGGTAGTCGCAGTGCATGGTCGGGTTCTGAGAGTGCCTCTTCTGATCCTTGTCTAGCAATTTCATCAGAGACCTTATGTTCGTGATCCCGTGGTGGCTCGGGACGCAGACAAGTATAAGACTTCCGATAAAATTCAAAGAAGACTTGCATTCCTGAAAGTGGTTCAAGGTTCAAGGTTCACCTAATGTTGTCGCCCTCCGCGAAGGCCCCATCGTCAGACTCTTCCTTGGTGTTGGAGTTAGCCATAAAGATTCGACTGTCATTCGCGAAGTTCAGGCCAAACTAAACAGTGACACTTACTTGTACAAACTCCGGTTTCATATTCATTCATACAGACCCGGTATGAGTCGTCCGACTCTCGACGCACAACCAGACAGTCACCAGTTTTCACTTTCGCTTCAACTCATGCAAATATTTCGTTATTTCTTTCAATAAATCATGATGTTCATTTGTTCTTTACATGTCTGACCAGATGCTAAGCTTGCCAGCAGTTATTAGAAAGTTCAGGGCCTCGGAGAGAGATTTCTAATAAAAAAAAAATTCCCCAGGTAACGCCATTAAACGATCATCGTCGTTATCGCTCACATCAGCCACACAATTTAGCGAATAATGACAATGAATCACATCATTTTAAGTTAGCTTTGACATGCATTGAGTCGCATCTCACGTGTGGCGTGCCAATCAGCCCATCGTCAGTGTCCATAGCTCGCCCTCTTTCACATAAACCTCGCGTCATGCCAATGCTATGTATTACTCATTCAAATTGTCATTATGCTGCTGTAGATGCAAAGACTCGTTTGTACATCCGGCGTGATTCATCAGGGTTTGAATTGCGGGCATTTATTCACGTTTTTTTCCCAAAAATAATCAAAGAACCACCACGACGACGGTTACCTTGAAAATGATAACAATTGTTTTTTAGGTCTTATCGCCGTTGCGAATGCAACCTTATGCTGCATTCACATGCAAATGAATGAAATGAGTACACGCACCGCGTGATTTGGCCCCAGACTCGCACACATGGCGTGTCTATTTGAATGAGCGAGCGAAACGTGACACCAACTGCTCACTGGAGACTGGCTACCTAGTGTTTTGTTTACGTTAATTCGTTTTAATCCTCTTACCTAAATCTATACAAATGGATTTGCGGCAATGACGCAAATTAGGGAAGGTGCACGGACGCGGACAGTGCTGTCTGCTACGTTGTGTGGGTGGATATTGATTGTGTACTAATCCATACCGATCGAGACTGCTGCTTGTTTTTGTGTTGCGATCATTGTGTGCTCACATGGTGCTTGCATGAATGCGTCGACTGCACTCACGAGGAATGTCACTTAAAGTCAAATTAATTTATGAACCCCGTCGGAGAGCGACATAATCCAATTCAATTAGACCACCAGAACACCTACGTGGTGATTTGCATTGCAAACCACATGAAATTACGTGACAAATCTGCCCGATCATCGTTTCGCGTTAAACATGCAACTGATTGTCCTGCCTCGCTGGGAACATAGCTGGCAACCGTTCAAATTGTCCGCTTGTCGTGGATTTTATTTCGTATTCTCCTCGCCCCTCTTTCCGCCATCCCCCCCGATGTAGTCTAACCTAATAACAAGTGTAATTTCGTAGATAATTATTTTGTAATTTGTCTTTTGAATTAGTTTTTTTTTTGTGCGCCGCAGCAGCAGAAGTGTTGTTTCACTTCTGATTTCTCTTGTATTCCTGTTGTTTGATGAATTTCCCTTCCTTTCTGCTCCTCCTCTCTCTTGTGTTTTTCTTTGATAATTATTTGTTTGTTTGTTTTCTACTGTCTCTCGTAAACCATCTGTTTTTTGCAGCATAAAAAGTGGCTTATCGGATAAAGATAAAGAGCTAGATTCATTGCTTAAGTCCATTGTTAAAGATCCATCCCCATCAATCCTAGCTACCGAAGCAATTAATGATGCTAACAGTATCAGGTAGATAAAAAATCATTTAATAATTTTTGTATTTTCTTTCTCGCTTGAATTCTTAATTTTAACTAACTTGCTTTTACTTTTTTTTTTTTTTTTTTGACATTTTCGTTTCTTTGATCTGTTAACGCGACTAATTTTGTGCTTAAAGAGTTACGATTAACAAAACGTCGGACATGGAACACAACACGGAGACTTTGAAGCGTCTGTCGAACGTGGAGAAGCCGAACAATCAAGTGAAGCTGGCGAACATTGGACCCGGAGCGTTGCCGCCTGGACACATAAAATGTAACATACTGAAAGGTGAGTGTGAGTGCTGTGAACTAAGTGAAATGATTAATGGTTATGTTTGCGAATGGTATGATTTGCGTGTCTGCGCAATTGTTGGAAGCAAAAGTGTTTGCTAAATATGTTTGTCTTCACATCAGAGAATTAGTGGCTGAAGTCAGTTAGCTTTAATAAAAGGTTGTCAGAGTTAATGTGGGTAGTTCCTACCTTTTTTCCAACATGCGAAAGATCCATTATAAATTGTATAATCGAAAGATAGCAAAGGCCATGTGGTTTGAGGTGTGAACATGCTTTTTTTTATCAGATGTCTGCCAGCCAACATCACGCAGTTTTCAATGGAAATGGCAGGAATTTTGATCGAATCATTAATCGTACTGGAATCTAGAATTTACCACTGATTACTGAACACTGATCATGGACATCAACAATCCAAATAAGCACTTCAGACAGCCAAAAAAGGGAAGTCAATAGTGTGTTAAGCCACAATTCCGCCTACTTGCACTGACGGATCTAAAGCACAGATGGACGCTCAATGTCTAAAGACGAAGAAGCATTTTCATAACTCACGGTCTCACCTCTCTCTTACTCACTCTCTTCTGAGCAATAGCTGCCTTTCATCAATGACGGTCCTCGGCATGCTGCTTCCAGTCATCCAGATCAAGCTGTCCTACGTCTGCGATGACTTGGTCTTTGTACCGGAGGTTTGGTCTTCTCATTCCAGAACCAGGATGCTCGACCCTTTTGCATTGTTGTACATGAGCTCGATGTGGCCGAGCCAGTGAAGTCCACGAATTTTTGCCTTCCGGACTACAGAGAGTTCGCAGTTGTTTCTGCTCCTCCATTCACCATCTTTCTCGCAGACGGGACCGTATATCCGACGTAGAATTTTTGTTTTTGTTTCCAAGGAATCAGCTCTGCTGTTTTATGTAGGTAGGTAAGTAGGGTGCCTGCATGACTGATTTGGAAGTCATGCTCACTTAGACCATCCGGTCCATTGGTCCATTGTCACTTTCGGCTTTGTGTCCAAAACCCATTTAGCCTTTGACCTTGTAGTCCTCCGCTCTTGAGATTTTTGTATTTGTCTTGGGATTTGTTGGCCATGTATGATTTCTTCTGACCTCTTTTATAGCCTCTTTTATTAGCGCCTAGTAGTTCTCCTCTTGTTTCCGCAAGTGCAAGACATGTTCCGATTTAGTGTAATATTGTTTCCTCTTGTTCATCCATACAGCTTCTGCAGAAGTCATCATGAGGTGCCCCAACTCTTCAGGCATGGCTGCCTATTAGCCAGTTAGCATCGCTATCACTCTACTAATAACCTTCCAGCCTAACTCTAGGAGGTACTCAGTCATTCCTTGATTTGGCATAGGCCAGATCGCTTTCGATATCCTGCAAGTGTCCAGTTCAGACCATTTGCGGTTTCTATCGTTTTTCGCAATCGTCATTAATCGTGATTTTATTGTTTTCAGTGGGGGGTCGACTGTCTCCAGATCTGCTGCCACTGGCATACCCGCCCCATTTCTTGCTAGTTCATCAGCTCTTTCATTGCCCGGAATACCCTAATGCCCGGGCACCCAGCATAGGCTGAGATTGAATCTGGCCGCTATCTCCTTTAGAGACAGACCATCTTGGAGTTAAGTATTGATTGTGTGTCCAGAGCTTTTATGGCCACCTGACTGTCTGTGAATAAAACAGTAGATGTCCCGTCTATTGGGCAGTCGGATGGTTGCCTTTTGAACAGCTGTTACTTCCGCTTGGAATACACTGCAGTGGTCCGGTAGTCGGATTGCATCGGAGATCTGTTGCAAGCTGACGTAGATGCCTGATCCCGTGCCTTCTTTCGATTTTGACTCGTCAGGTTGATTTCCCATGGGCTACAGACTTTGTCTTCGTCCCATTCTTCTCTCATGGGGATTAAAGTCTAGTGTTTTATTTCGATGTCCATAAAGGGCGTCAGATAATCTGTATCCTTAGGGAAAATCGTGTTTTGTAATATTACATTGTGCCCTCTTCCGTGGGGTTTGTCCCATATGTTACCTTCTCTTAGTCTGCTGCATATGTGACCACAAGTTTGCCATAGGTGTCCATGGGAATCTGCTGTTTTAACTTGACGTCCAATTATTGGCTCCATATTGGACCATATAGGACTGGCGAAATAAGTGTTTTGTTGAGCATGATATCGGTCCTTCGAGTCCCGAGTCTTGACCCCAGTTGTTTCGACAAACCGAAGTAACATCGATTGCCAAGGGCGATTCTACGTCGGATCTCCGCTTGGATGTCGTTTGTGGAATTCTGGTTTGCCCCAAGGTAGAAAAACTCCTTCACTACCTCCATTTTCGTCGTTGTAAGCCGTTTCTCCGAGGCAACTTGCTCCCTCTAGGCTTGGGTGTTCGCTGAATACATTGGTTCACCTCATAGCGGGTATTGTGAAGGCTATGCTATGGCCGCCGAGAGCAGGCTTTATGTCAACTTGATCTGTGTATGAACAGTGATCGTTGCTGGCATCTCGCCAAGTTGTCCTGTCTGCTGAGGTCATTTGGTCTCTCTGTACAGGTCCTGCCCACCTCTCACTAGTCTCACTAAAATGGTCAGTGTGTATACCTGTCTACTACATTCTTAACCCAGAACCTCTGATAACAAGTCATAGAATAACGTGGGAAATAAAAACCTTCAGTCCATCCAAATCACTTGGACTTGACGGTATTATCCTAGCCGAACTTCAACAAACTTCTGACAGGATAACACCATGGCTGGACATCATTTTTAAAGGCTGCCTATTCTTATGTTGCATCCGAATCAAAAGGAAACAAATCAAGTTCGTCTTCATACCCAAAGTGGGATAGAGCTCCCATGTATATCCAAAAGTCTTTAGATCGATCAGCCTATCATCCTTTCTTCTGAAAACACTAGAAAGGCTCATTGACTTACATCTTCGATCAACGATTGACCCAATCAAACTTTCGCTGTCCCAACATGCGTACAAATACGGTAGATTCGTGGAAATGACTCTGCACACATTGATTCGAAACATTGAGGGATCACTTAACCAAAAAGAATTTCCTAGACATAGGAAAGCGCCTTCAACAACATCTATCTGCATGCAATCACACAGGCACTGGCAGAACTAAACGTGGAAGCGGGCCTAGTAAACGAACTACTTACAAGTTAATGTCACTCTAGGTAACGCATTTACCTCGGGAAAGAACCTCCAAGTATTGAAAGATTTAATGCAACATGGTCTCACTCTGCTCAATAACTGGGCGACTGAAAAAGGTCTGAGCAAAAAACCGCGATCGTCCTTTTCACTAAGAAATACTCATATCGACCCTCGCACCCTAAATGTCACCAGTTTGCAATACTCAAATAAGGCTAAATACCTTGGCCCAATGCAACGGAAGGAGCAAGTAAAGCCATCACGGCCTTATAAAATGGACCTACAGTTTTATGCCGACTCCGAACGGCCAAGTTTGAGAAGCTTTTTCTAGACAGTTATACTCTTTGAGCATTGTCAGTGACTCGAAAGAAGTGGGGCCGTTAAAAGTATTTCTTGTGGTACCAGGCATCTTACCTAGACAGGTTGGTCCAAGAGCACTGGAGTCAACGCACATACCCACAACGCCACGGGTCACCACATCACGGCCTTATATATGAACAAAAAAGCCATCGGGCACAAATGGGGCCCCCCAACCCCACATGACGCATTAGCTCTTCACTGCTGTGATAAGACCCATCCTCCTAGAGGAAGTAGCAGCATGGTGGCCCATGCTCAACGTCGGCACACATCGCAACACTCTAAGAAAGGTACAAAGACAAGCCGGCATCTGGATAACTGGAGCCTTGAGAACGACTCTCACCGACGCACTTGACACCATACTAAACCTCCCCCTCCTTCTTGGCAAGCATATAGCAACCGTAAAGATGCAACTGTGCAATTTGCATCTTTACGGATAGCCAGGCAGCTATTAAATCCCTGACATCACTCTCTATAAACTCTAAAATACTCACAAACTGTTGCGTATCTCTTGATGAGAAAGCCGAAGAGTTTTATATTCGCCTGTGTTGGGTACCAGGCCATAGAGATCTTAAGGGAAACTGTGAAGCTGACAAACTCGCAAAAGCCCACCACCACACTGCCAGATGATGGAACCTTTTGTGACATAGGTACCGCCCTAGCTGCCTTTAAGTTACAACTCAGCAATCAAAGTAAACTCAAAATGAATGCCAGATGGAATACAGGCAATACAAATCTGGCCTAATCTCTATGCTAAGAAATCTGACAGCCTGATCTTCCTAAAAAGATCCAAGATCAGGACCGCAGTGGAGATAATCACCGGACACGGGCTATTAGGTCTACACGTGAAATACTAGGACTATTCTCTAACGACTGTCTAGATGAAGAAGAGGAAGAAAATGTGCAACACCTTCTCTGCAGCTGCCCTGCACTCAGGAAAGCCCTACTGGACTCCTAATTCTTTGACAATTAAATCGTTACTGGACTTCACTGACTAGTCTGGCTGGCTATCATAATCATGTCGCCCCCAACCCGCCTTGTGAACCCATGTGGCAGTACAATGGGCCTATTTCTGGCCTAAGTGAACCCTCCCACTATTTAATGCCACTTATAACCTAACCTACCTAACGATACGCGTCTTGACTTTTCTAACATCCCTGTTCGGAATTCAGTATAAAACTGTCGCATAGTTCGACAGAGGTAAACCGCGGGCCGTAGCGAAAATCATATAACATTATTGTTACACATGTAAGTCCATTAGCGCACCGAGAAAGATTTGTAATAGATTACAATTCCTAAAAAAAGATAAAAACTTTGTGTAATAGAGATGACTATCACCTGATATGGTTCCAATGGCAAATCCCATCATTCCTCATCTTTAGCATCACTTTCTTGAATTCCCAGTGCCCCTGTAGACAAAGTTTTTGATATCACTCAATTTTATTCTGCGAAATTCCTCATAATCAAACTAAAATTTGCACTCATACAAACTTACTACTCCTTTGAACAATTTGGCATATGGAAACATTTTGCGAACTTCTCTTCGACGCCAATGCATAGGCGATTCATTGTTGCTTGATGTTTAACATGCCTCCCAATTCGATTTGCCCGCATCGACGTTCGTACGAAACCGAAAACGGAAACAAGATTGTTCAAAGTTAAAGAACATCAAAGTACTTTCCTTTGTACATTCGCCTCCGCATGTACAAACTTTGTTCTTATTTTGCTTGTACGACTGAAAGTACACATAAAGTAGTCTGGTATATATTCCCGAATTTGAAGTCGGTTCAGTCAGAGAGTGACCCAGAGTTGAGGAGCCATTTGATTTTGTTGATGAATCCGCTGATGATTTGGGTGCATATTTCCGACTGTTCTTTTAGATCAGTGTGAAAACTGAAAGATATCCTTTTTTTATATCTACTTCCTGCGCCAATGACATCGGCGATCTCATTCTTCACAAGCATTGCCTTTAAGGAATATCCACTGATAACTTGTGCGCTCTTTTGAGAGTAAATGCCATACGATTACTGATATTTTGCTGAAGTTCACAGAGAACGTGTGACAATTGAATTTTTGATGTTCCTACTGATTCCATGATTGCCGCCATGTTTTGAGCGAGTAGCGACATAGAACAAATCTTGATGGATAAAAGATTATTCGTACGAGGGGGCGTTCAATATATTCTCGGTATCGGGGTGAAGCTGTGGTTGTATATATAAATTGATTTATTTATAAAGTAATACTATTATTTTAGTGCATTCATGTAAAATTTCATATAAATGTGATTATTAATTCGCGTTTTATCTCTAGTTAAACAGAATACCCATTTATTGCCGACTTGAGTTCTTCATCATCCGAAAATCTTTTTCCACGAAGACATTTTTTCAAATCCGGAAACAGGAAATAATCACTAGGGGCACTGGACTGGACTATAGGGTGGGTGTTGGATTTCTTCGAAACCACAATCTCGCGCAGCAGCCTTGGAAACTCGCGCCGTGTGAACAGGAGCGTTGTCATGAAGAAGCAACACACCCGCTGCGAGTTTACCCCGTCTTTTCTTTTTAATTTCCTCCCGCAAATTATACAAAGTGGAAGCGTAGGATGTGGCGTTGATGGTTTCACCTTTTTTTTTTGTAGTCAATGAGCAAGATTCCCTTTGAGTCCCAAAAAACTGTGGCCATGAGCTTCCCGGCAGACGGAGTGACTTTGAACTTCTTCGGGGGGTCTGTTCCTTTTTTATGCCACTGCATGGACACTTGTTTGCTTTCAGGGTCATAGTGGTGGACCTATGTATCGTCACCAGTAACAATTCGATCCATAACACATCTCCAAAAGCTCTCTACAGCATGCGATTCTCACTTTTTACTGAGGCGCTGTGAGCATTCGTGGCACCTACCTTGCACTGAGCTTTGAAAGGTTAAGATGGTCATGAAGAATGGTGTGAATGGTACCAATTGAAAGCTTGATGATCTCTGCCATCATTTTCACTTTCATTCGGGCATCCTCAAGAAGAAGTTTTTCGACTTTGATGCTTTCTCCCGTACAAGCAGTAGCCGGGGCGCCGGGACGGGGGTCGTCTTCAATGCTCTCTCTGCCTCTCTTGAACTCACTTGACCACTTTTACACAGTTGATAATGAAGGTGTGGAACCCTGGTAAACAGCCACCAACTCTTCATGAATAGTTTTTTGACTTTTTCCTTGCTTAGTGTGAAATTTAATTACAGCGCGATACTCAATTTTCACCATCTCAGTTGCCATTATGATTCTGTTTAACTAGAGATAAAACGCGAATTAATAATCACATTTATATGAAATTTTACATGAATGCACTAAAATAATAGTATTACATGGTTAATAAGTCAATTTATATATATAACCACAGCTTCACCCCGATACCGAGAATATGTTGAACGTCCCTCGTATGTAATAGTTTCCACTTGTCTTCTAGACTGGCTGGATCTGCGATCATCTACGGATTGTCGTATCATAGACGGATCGAAAGCGGATGAGGGCGTGGGAATAGAGTGTGAATAGAAACCTAATACGAGGCTCTTAATATGGGGAGATTCTTACAAATAAATATGACAGCCGTAGAGTAATTAAAACTGTAGACAGTGTCAGTCTTTATTCGAAGGCTTCGCTTTATTGCCGGCGGCGGAGTAATTTGGTATCATGTGGGTTTCAACACACTGCGAGAAACGAGGAAATTGCGAAGCTGATGAAGTTGTCTATCACTGTGTATTATAATCTTCTGAAACTGAACTGAAATCGTCAATGTTCTGAAGGCTGACAATCCACCTCAAACGCTCACTCTCTCTAAGATAGACTGAAATTGAAAGCACACTCAATGGTGCCATAACGTACCATTAGCACACATTTAAATGTCCCAATCAATGTTTTCTTGTATAAACTACAACGACGCGAAAGAGGAGGAGTTAGAAATCATAAAGGATGATTTTTTAGCTATTATCTTTTTGGCAACACTGGTTTAAACTGCTGACGCACGTTTCGTGTTTTGTCTCACTGTCAAACATCTTCAGTTTGGTCTATAATTTAGCCATGAATCGTCTTACAAACGAACAACGCTTGCAAATTATTGAATTTTATTATCAAAATGCGTGCTCTGTTAAGAAAGTTCATCGCGCGCTTCTTCCATTTTATGGTCAGCTCATTTTTGGCTCAATGGGTACGTAAATAAGCAGAATTGTCGATTTTGGAGTGAATTGCAATGCATTGCAATGTATCCAGAAAAAATCACAGTTTGGTGCGGTTTATGGGCTGGTGACATCATTGGACCGTACTTCTTCAAAGATGATGCGAATCGTAACGTAACTGTGAATGGTGAGCGCTACCGTGAGATGATATCCAACTTTTTTTTGCCCAAAATGCAAGAGCTTGACTTGCATGACATGTGGTTTCAACAAGACGGTGCCACATGCCACACAGCACTCGCAACAATGGACTTATTGGGAGGCGAGTTCGGTGAACATTTTATTTCACGTTCGGGACCGGTCAATTGGCCGCCTAGATCGTGCGATTTAACGCCTTTAGACTATTTTTTGTGGGGCTATGTTAAACCTCATGTCTATACAGACAAGCCCGCTTCAATTGACGCATTGGCAGACAACATTGAAGCATTTATTCGTGAGATACCGGCCGAAATTTTGGAAAGAGTATACCAAAATTGGACTAAGCGGATGAACCATTTGAGGCGCAGTCAAGGTCAACATTTGCATGAAATAATGTTCAAACATTAAATTATATGGACCGTACTATCGATTCAAATAAATTGTTCATGTATTTTTCTGAATTTTATGTGTTTTTCTTTGAAAAACTTTCCTATAGCTTTTAAAAAATCACCCTTTACATCATGTTCCTTGTTCGAGCACTGCCTCAGTATACTGCGCCCACGACAACTTGAGCGTACTGAATAGTATCAGCATAAGCTAGCTAATGCGCTTCATCACAAGCAAGTTAGTACTTAAAGATCTCGACGTGCACAAATCCGCTGGCCCGGATGGTATTCCCCCTATACTTCTGAAGAGGTGTTCTTCTGCGCTGGCAAAACCATTGCGTAAGCTTTTTCATCTATCCTACTCTTTAGGTCTCTTTCCGAGCAGATGGAAAACAGCATTTGTCCAGCCCGTCCCTAAAAAGGGCGAATCTTCGTCACCCACCTCGTACCGATCCATAGCACTTACGTCCCTTCTTTCTAAGGTCATGGAAACGCTGATAAATCGTCAGCTTATAAAATATCTTGAATCGCGGAAGCTTCTTAATGACCGGCAGTACGGTTTCCGTAGTAACAGGTCCACTGGTGATTTGATAGCTTATCTCACCGAAAAGTGGAAGACATCTTTGCATAATGCAGGTGAAAACAAGATCGTTGCACTTGATATTTCTAAGACAGAGTTTGGCATCAAGCTCTTTTGTCGAAAATGCGTGCATATGTTATCGATGAATCTCTTCCTATGGATTAGAAATTACCTTTCGAACCGTTCAATTCAAGTTGTTTTGAATGGGTTCAAGTCTGATATCCACCAAATAAATGCTGGTGTACCCCAAGGCTCTGTTCTGTCTCCAACACTCTTTCTCATTTTTATTAATGATCTCTTGTCGGCTACTTCTAATCCAATCCACTCCTTCGCTGATGACAGCACCCTCAGCTTTTCATATTCGTTCCGAGACTCACGACCCTGCCCTTCGGCCGTAGAATTGGAACGGCAGTGTATGTTGAGCATATTGAATTCCGATCTTGACAGCATAATTAACTGGGGAAACAACAACAGAGTGGAATTCAATGCTTCCAAAACTCAATGCTGTCGGCTGTCACTCAAGCGAACCCTTGTTAATCAGCCATTATCCATGAATGGTGCTTGTGTCGATGAAACCGGAAAGCTTTCCATCCTTGGTATGTGTATCAACACAACACTTAGTTGGAACGATCACATATTTGAGGTCGCCAAAAATGCTGCGAAATGTTTAGGTTTCCTTAATCGATGCAAGAAATATTTCACCCCCTCTGATTTGGCTTTCATTTATAAGGCGTATATCCGCCCCAAGCTTGAGTACAACGCTCATATCTGGTCTAGTGCCCCAAAGACCACCCTGCACCTACTAGATAGAATCCAAAAGCGAGCGATAAAACTTATAGGAGACAACAGTGGGACGCAAAGTCATTAGACTCGCTCGAACATCGACGTACCGTTTCTTCTTTGTCCGTATTTTATCGCTATTTCAACAAACGATGCTCAAGTGAGCTAGCCAACTGCATTCCTCCTCTCCATGAATTCACCCGCAATACTCGTCTCGCCAGGAATGCTCATCAGTTTACCCTTAAGCCTACTTTCGGACGCACAGTTAAATTTAGAGACTCGTTCTTCAGCCGTAGTACGCGAATTTGGAATGCTCTTCCCAGCCCTATATTTCCCTCAGACTACAACCCGCAGATATTTAAGACCAATGTGCACAGGTACCTCCTCTCCCTTTCTCCCTCTATACCTTCGGCCCGTGCTGTGTCTTGACCCCGGACACTTAAGGGTATTAGCAATCCCTTGAGCACGCGCAAAATATAAAAAAAAAAAAAAATATTCAATCTGCGTGCTATTGCAATGTGCCTAAGTGTGACTGTTTCCCGCAATCAGCCACTTGAACCTAACCAAACATTTCGGCGGCTTAGTTGATGTTTTGTTATAGCTCAGTACGACGGAAGAGTGAATTAAATTTTTTTTGTAAACATCCGAATCTGTTAATTTCAAATTAAAACTTATTTACTATCAGGCTTTCCACCCATGGATGGTCTGATTCGGAAGTGTAGCTGCCGTTGACGGTCCGGGAACGTGCTTCCCGTCATGTTCGCGATGACTGTAGCAGAGATTCAGTCTTCCTCTTCTTCTCGGACCAGGAGGCTTGGATTCGAATATCCTATTAGCTTGATCTGATCCTTGCATTTTATCTGGCTGAGACAGTGTAGTTGCCGGATTTTGCCTTCCGGATTACATTCACATCTTTTTACTCCTCGTGGAGTTCGCGATTATGTCGTATTCTTCCTCGACCCACTAAGAATCAGCTCTAGAGTGGGGCTAAGTTGCGATTTTTGGCCCAAAAACTCACACCAAATATCGCTCTATTAAGCCAATCATTCTGAATTGTTCGAATATAAGTGCATAGTCATAGTGGGCAGTATATTAAATCTCAATAAATCCACTACTACTAGCACTACGGTCAGTTTCGACCGACTTAAGGGCAACCCTAGGCACAGCATACTCAGATTTTGAACACACGCGCATCATGTCAGTCGCATCTGCCACACTTCATGACGTTTAACATGAAATTGTTTATGTGCATCAATATGCGAATGGGGTTGTGGAAAAGAGCGAGCGGTTTGAGAGAACTGCGATTGTGAAATAGTAGCAACTCAGTCGCAATCGCAGTTTAAATGACAGTTGATCTGTGAAAATATCGCAGTTAGTGTTTTTTTGTTGCTCAGCTCTAATCAGCTTTTCTGATAAAGTGTTCCCAAATTTGGAAACACTGCTCGGCGGCAAATCTTTCACGCAGAAATAAGCATAAAGAACGATTGCACGAGATTTAAATTTGAAAATGAAGCAACTTCTATTTGCTTAAGAACTTTTTTAACCGCCACTTGAGGGTAAGGTTTCCTTGGAAAAACCTATACTACACTTCATTCACATTTTCCCAACTAAATCGTGTCACAAGATTTCATTCAGACCCGTAGATGCGACACCGTTGTCAGTTGAGTGACAAAACTTACAAAATCTATTCATGATCGAATTCCCCAAGCATCCTGCATTCTCGTAACACCAACGTAATCAAATAATTGAAATGCTTGTGTAATTCGCCACCACAAAATGTAAGGAAACAGACAAATTTGCCAAGCCATTCTTGTTCCGCCCAACTTAGAATAGAATCCTTTTAGCATTTTACGACATGCATGTGAACTATTAACATTTTATTGAAATGAGGTGTATCTAATAATATATTATGTTTTCATCCGCAGCCCGCGTCGAAGAAGAACTGGGAGCTGCAAATAATGCCAAACTCACCAACCAGATGTTTGTTCCTGCCGCCTCATCGCTGAACAACAGTCTGCATCATTCCGATGGCCCGGACTCACTCAATGCAACATACATATCAGTTGTAAGTTCTGTCTGAATTTCCCCTTTTACGATCATTTAACACTACTTGGTTTGATGTATGTAGGTGTACGCAAAAATCACTGCCAGAGAATTATGTTTTATTTAATTTCACACATTTACCTTTAACAAACGTACTTATCGGTTTCATTTTGTTTTGTTTTGTTTTTTTTTTCCATTTTCTGCCACCCACAAAATTTTGTTTTGTTTTGTTTTTTGTGTATGTTGTGTTTTGTTTTGTTTACACTGCTTACACCACAAGGGCGGTGACAAACTTACACTTAGCATAACCGAACAAAAACCATCATCATCACCTACTACTGCTACATCGGCATCATCATCATTGACACCGCCCAGCAGTCCCATAAATGCTTTTGCAACAACAACCCTCACAACAATTGTCCCGACCGCGACGCCCAGTAGTCCGCCGCCAACCCCGACCCTTGTCTCAGCGACAGAATCATTGATTAATGAGATATTCATTAATAATATAAGCAATGTCGATGAGCGCAAGGACATAGCTATACTCCCCGTAGCCCCGGTAACAAATGTGTCCAATGCGATTTCGAATGAAGACCGAAATCACGAGAACAAGGAGAATAAGGAATACAATGAGCTAAACCATCGGGAAAAGAAGGTAGGTGATGTTTGTGTTTTTTCCTTGCTTTTGTCTTGTAGATTGTACTTGTAATTGAGTGGGTTTTTGCAGCCGCAGACGACTTCCCAGATGAGACTGCCACACATATCACTGATCGCATGCTTCTCTTTGTCCATTTTCAGAATTCTATTAACCACATAAACCCACCCAATGAAATGGTTTCACCATGGCTGGTATCCTCCGAGATTGTGTCGGCGCCCAAGAGCAAGGAGCCAACCATCATTCGGAAGTCGGTCATTACAACGCAATTGTAATGAAGGAGGTTCACAACAGAGACAAACAAAAAATGCAGCAGCTATACCACTTAAGGCATTCTAAGACGACACACTGAACAGGAGATACAATCAAAACCATACATTTAGAGGATATATTCGCAATATTTAACCAACCATATAACTAATGAATATTTACACTTAAATTTATCGTATGAACCATATTTATTTTATTTAGGCTGTTTATATGAAAATGAAAAAAAAAAAAACAAAAAGACAACTGAATACTTTAAGACTAGGTTGAATAGTATTAGATCATTTACGGTAGGGATAAGCGAAGCGACGGGGAGCAGGGGCGGGAACTCAAAATCGTATTCATCGAATGTGTTGCAGCGAAAGAGTAAAATGAAACGAAACAAATGTCAATCGAAAAACGATTAGGATTAGGACTAAACAAATAAAAAATAAAACAAGTGCCTTAAATAAGAAATTGTAAAAAGAGAACGTATGTAAGTTAAAAGCATTCAAAGAGTTTTGTACTTAAAGAGTTGTGTCAGAGTGTGTCGATTATGATGGCGGTTGTTACTTAATCTTTTTGCGGCTACAAGATGTGTGTAATTTATTGAGAATTGTGATGTGGATTTGGGGGAAGCGTGTGTGGACTGACGCTCTGACAAATTCAAGAGCTTTGGTTCGTTTGCGGGTTTGAGCGAGGATTTCGAAGACAATTTTAAGCCTAACCTGATGTAGTTGTCATTGATTTGTGTATCGTGCGTCCGTCCAGCAGACAAACGAAATGTAGTCAGAAGCATCGTCAGATGTTAACACTTCCTTCTAGGAACTTGTGCAACATTCCAAAACCAACTGTCTATTGTATAGCGATTGAGATCGCTCCCAGTTAGGTTAGAAAAAGTGAACGAAACTTAACGAAAATGTGTCAAGCGGTTATTTTACTCAGCAAATGAGGAAAATACGTTATAAACGGGACGATGTGGGCTAGAGCTGACCTACTCCACTCGGAAATCCATTTCGATGTTTACTTTCAGTGTATTACACCTAGCTTCCTTGAACTAAAGAAAAATCGAACGCTCTTGCTCCGATAGCCTTATGTAGCCACTGCCCTCGGACTGGCAAAATAAGAGTGTTGTAGAGCATGGTGTTGGTCCTTCAAATCAGAAGTTTTGAGCCCAGTTGTTTTGACAAACCGAAGTAGGTTGTCAAGTGCGATTCTACGTCAGATCTTCACTAGGGGGAGTAAACGTTTGCCCCGAGGTAGATAGACTCCTTCACTGCCTCAAAATTGTACTTGTGGATTGAGATGCTTTGTCCCATGTGGTGTTTGAACGTTGAACGTTTCTTGATCGATAGTATATATTTGGTTTTGTCCTCATTGACCTTAAGACCAGCTCGTTTCGCCTCATCTTCAAACGCCGTAAAAGCTTCTACTACGACACGTTAAGAATGCGCGACGATGTCGATGTCATCGGAGTAACCCAACAGTTGGACTGACTTGTAGAAAACTGCCCGCTGCACATAAAGACACATGAGTCACACGACAGCGCATCACCATGCCATGAGTGCAGACATGAATTCAAATTCCGGCAGCTGATATGCATCGTTAAGGGCCACTACTGTTGTTTAGTTATCGGAGAGTACGACGGCGGTACGTCTCTAGGTACACCTCTTATCTTGTTGGTGGCATTGTGCTCACAAGTAGAGGTAGGAGAATGAGGAAACGTGGTATAAGAAGACTATTTGCGATGCAATCAAAGTATATCTAATTTTGATAAGTACGCTATTCAATTCTACCTATGCCGCTTTAGAAATGAGATGCGAACATATTTTGGCTTACCGCTGTTAAGTCGAATAGACTTGTGAGTAACAAAGCTCCCTCTCGGCCAGTTGAACATAATTTCCCAAGTCGCTAATCAGAGGCATGATAATGTGAAATGTCTAGTTTTCGCAGAAGACATTGTTTTGTTTTTTTTGGTCGACTCCAACCCGGGGCTCAATGTGCCGGTGTTCAATTCGCAGCACGAAGGAGCATCTCTCTTTTACGTGTCAATGGCAATACTCGAAGGGGTGGTCTATTAAAAGCTTCCCAAAACGATTTCGTTCGTCATTCCCCAAATGCAATTGGTGAATAAGAAGCAGTTCACCGAGAGTTGATTACCTTTTATGATACATAAATATTATCATCATCATCATCTTCTGACCAGCATCATCCACTACAGGAGTCGCGAAGGTAATGCACGCACGAGTGATCTTCAGGCCACTCGATCCTCCGCCCAAGAGCAACCAGGCGAGTTTTTGGAGTTGGTCCAACCACCTCGTCCTGGGTCTGCCAAGCGGTCGCCTACCGGATGGAATCGCATTCAAGGCACGCCTCGGAAATCGTGATGATGAGGACATTCGTGCCACGTTATATAACTAATAATTAATACAAATTAGTTAACATAATTTCAACTTGGTCAACGTTTGCACAAATTGCAGTCGAATATCGAAGATCTTCATCATGCAGTATAATTATAACACAAGCTATTTACCAGATCTCACGTCTATTTCTTCCTTTTTGTGTCGACCTGGCACCTGGCCTCTCCAACTAGCACGATCAGTGCGGTAGCTGTCTTCCGTTACGAACACCACTGTGGTTGAGGTCCTTCTTCACATATTTTTGCCACCCTCAGACGGGCGTTCACACTGTTTCGTTATCCCAAAAGCATCAACTCAGAATCATGAAGCTGTCAATTAAAATTATGTTATCACGTTTGATGAGGGATTTTTTTTAGTACTTCGCCAGTACTTCCTCTAGATTCGGCTTGGTCCTAGGTACAGTGAAACGTGTGATGTTGACCACCTGTCAAGTTAGGTTGAAAATGTCTCCCACCTGCCTAACTTGGTCAGAAAGGTTTGAATCGCTGGTGACCTATTTAGAAAGTACATAGTACATAGTACGTAGTACACTGTACATCGAATCTTGTTGAGTATACGTACTGGACATTAGTTTTTATTTAAAAGAAGAAAAAAAACTGACACCACTCCTATTCTATTCTCAAACAAGTCAACATCATCAGTTTCCTGCTTGGTCGGCATCCAAAAAAGGCAATCCGCAATGACAACCACACCCAAAGTCCTCTCCTCATCGATCGGCAATACATAAATCATGCCGATTCCCTTCCATTTACATCAACCAAAAAAAAACAGAGCAAAATTCAAAATAGATCACACACATGCTTACCGTAACTGCAACACAGATCAGCAACTGCAATCTGTTCAATAGACAAAAAGAAAAAAAATGAAAACAAAAAACTAAACAAAACAGAGGAAAAAAACCCTAAGTGATGAGAACGCGTGGTAAAAGTTCAAAAGCGGAATTAGACCTCTAACATGCCGAGGTTAAACTACTCGAACTCGACGCGTACTCCAAACATTCTTCAAAGTGTAAACTATGCGATTGCATTTTACAAGATTCACAGAGAATCACACAAACACACGCAGAAAGAGAGAGAGAATGGCATTATCTATCGAAGGCAGTGCATTCTCTGAAAGTATGTATTTTTAACTTGAAGTCATTCTAAATGTGCGCCCATCGCAGACAGTATGGAACAAAAAACTGATAGGATTTATCTCTGTAGGGATATAAAATAGAACGAAAGAAAAACTGAGTACTAAGGAGGCGAATGAATACTGTCTGCACATTGGAATGATATTGTCGCGAATTATTCTAAATTTAGGAAAACCTTTTGTTTTATTTTCAATTGTGATATCTTCCAGAGATCTATTGCAGCTGACAAGTATTTATTGACAATAACAACGACTGCCGTTGATGTAGTGTGTGTCTCTCGAGCATACTATTTATGTGTTTTTGTTTATGAGAGACACTGCAACGGGGAAATACGTAAAAGACTTGTAGCATATACAATGCCACAACTTGTGGGCAAATCTAAAAAAAAAAGAAGAAGAAGGAATAGGATATTTTAAGCCTTTCCTTGACCGATACTTAGAAATCTACACGCACCCCATTTTTGGTGTACCGAAGGCGGTTCCTTCGTATGAAAACATGAACAATCACTATGCACTGCATTCCATTTCATTTGAAAACAAAGGAATCATTTTGAAGTAAGCACATCTCTGTTGAAGCAAAACAGAGAAATGCACCATTTTTTTTAATTTTAGGCCACCACACTTGGGTAGTGCCATTGTGGGTTTTATGTTTTTTTTTTCACCCTTTTAGTTTCACATTCCGGTTATATTTGCAACTGGCAAAATATTTAATATTTTGTGTACATTTATTCTTTCTTGAATCTGTGTTCTGTATGTACTTAATCAAACGTCATTTTGTAAAGAGTTATGTTTAAGTGACCACTTAATTGGGATTTTCTTTGCTCAACTCTATGTTATGTAACATAAATATTGCTCGTGAGGGAAATCATGAATTACTGAAGTAAGATTATTATTATATATACGATGTACTTAGATAAAGCAATTTATTGTAACCGCTACGATGCCTTATGAAAATATAAAAAAATATATACATATTTAAAAAAAATGAGACGTTTCCATAATCTGTTTGCTTAACGGAGGTTTGCGTAGACATTCTCGAGTTATCTTGGGCATAACGAAACCTGTTACAAATTAATGAAATGATTTGTAAAATGATGTTGTTATGGAATGGGGTCTAATGTGAACACAGGCATACAAGTTTAGACCTTCTTTTTGGTAACGTATTACAATTTAGTACAGATTATCAAATGCTTGTAATCCTAGCAGTGACATTTTTAGTACATGCATAAAAAAGCTCAATTCATGAGAATGGGTGTTTTCATAAACGTCAGACTAACAAAGAACTGCGTTAGGCATATGTATTAATGCAGATATGTATACGATCATACTAAATTAGGTGAACTGCACCTACCTTCTGTTCATACACGTCAATAGCTCATCGATGTCGGGCATATGGTGCAGTCATTATTTTTTGACTGCAAATAAAGTCGATTCGAAGAAAAATATTTTGTACTAAAGCAAGACTGCAGATATTCTGCACCGTGTGTGTGTTCAAAAACGCATAAGAAAAGAAATGCGATTGTACTAGCGCAGATTTCCGACGTTTATGAAGACGCCCCCTTCTTTTCGGTAACGGTTCTAGACTATTACAATTTAGTACACGCAAGGTTTGTAATCCTAGGAGTGAATTTTTTAGTACATTTTTAGTACATACATAAAAGGGCTCAATGCATGAGAATGTCTAATATGTGCAGCATATTTCGAAAATCGAGTTTTACAGTCTGACAATATGTCAAATCTCGAGGTACTTTTAGCAGGTGATGGAATGAGTAATGCTGAAGTTTCTTGTGCGATTGGCCAAGCTGGATCAATTTTCAGTAATTTAGGCCGCTTCAGCTGCCGAGATGGGATTTTTTCGTGCTGATGTGGTAGCTGCTCGCTGTAATAGACAAGAAACACGGCATTATGCGAGCAGCTCAATGCTGTGCAGCTACCCCTTCGAACAGAAATGGTTATGCTTCGATGATTTTCTTACGTCGCTCGAATGTCCCCATCATCACGGACCTTGAATGCAATTCCATCAGGTAGGCCATATGCATGACTACTTGGGAGAACCAGGATGAGATGGTTGAACTAAGTACGACAACTCTCTTGGTGTCACTTGAACATTGCTCCTTACGGGTTAGAGGGTTAAAGTCGATGCCGGAGGATCGGGTAGCCTGGAAATTTTTACCCCTGAAACCGTTTAGTGGAGCATGTGGGTCGTCGAAAATGATGACGATGAAGAAATGAGTCAATGTCGAGTTACCGGTATTTCGCAAGATAATCCAGAAAGCACTCCAGATGTGCAAACCACAAACCGAATCATTCATGCGCCCATTAAAGTAAATCAATCAATGATCCTTGAGTCCAATAGACGGGAGATCTATTGTTTTATACATAGACTGTCAGGCGGCCATAAAAGCTCTGGACACACCATCAATAAACTCCAAGATGGTAAAACACTCTAAAGGTCTCTAAAGGAGACAGCGGCCAGATGCAATCTCACCCTATGCTGGTATTCCGGGCAATGAAAGAGCTGATGAACTAGCAAGAAATGGGACGGGTATGCCAGTGGCAGCAGATCAGTAGACACCCGCCCCCCTGAAAACAATAAAATGGCGATTTATGACGATTGCGACCCTATTTGCTGGAGCATTGTTGCCCATGCGCTCGATGTGGCCGAGCAGTGCAGGCGACGGATTCTTGCCTTCCGGACTACATGCACATCCTGGTACAGCTCGTAGAGTTCGCGGTTATGTCTACTCCTTCATTCGCCTTCCACGACCGTATATCCGACGTATAATTTTTCTTCCGAAGGTATCAAGAATCAGCTCTGCAGTTTTCCTTAGCGTCCAGCTTTCGGCTCCATAGAGCAAGACTCTCAAAATAATAGTTTTGTAGGACATGATTTTGGTCCTTCAAGTCAGGAGTTTGAATATGTCGATGTCATCTGCGTACCACAACCGTTGGACCAACTTGTAGAAGATAGTACCCGGATCAGTTTTCCTGGTGTCCCGGCCATCGCATCGAATAGCTCCTTCCGATGAATGCTGTCGTATGCGGATTTGAAATCGATGAAAAGGCAGTGCCGTATCGATTTAAAACTCGCTGGTCTTCTCCAGGATTTTCCTTAGTGTGAAGATTTGTGCTATAGTCGCACTGGCACGTGCCGGTTAGTGCGGTGCAAAACGGCTTTAGACGTTCACACAGTACGCTGGACAGGATCTTGTACGCGACGCTGAGCAGGGATATGCCTCTATAGTTGTTGCAAGAGGTAAGATCGCCTTTCTTGTGGATGGGGCATACAGACACCACCCTTAAATTAAATTACTTATCGGACCTACTACTCATGGAGAATCCGAGACTGAGATACAGCTCTGGGCACGCTGTTCATTCAGTAATCATCAGCGCTGCCTTGCATCGGTGATGACGGTTTTCCTCTTCTTCTCTAACCAGGAGGCTTGAATTTGGAGACCGATTCTTCTTCTCAATTCACCTTTCTGACAGACAGGACCACATATCCGACGGAGAATTATATTTTCTGAAGGCACCAAGAATCAACAGTGATGATTTGCTTAAGTTCCAGCTTTCAAGCAACGTTGAACTGAACGTACGTACCTCTATAAATCTAGCAAGAGGTAGGATAGCCTTTTTTGTGGACGGGGAGCTGTACTTGTGTAGATGATACATGGTTTATCGCATATGACACGCACGTAACCGAATGTTATTGAGGAATTTGTACTCAAAATCGTACAAAATGGCTCGTCCAGTTTTTAAATTCTTCAAAGTAATCGCAGTTGAGGTTTTTTCCCAGCATCCCTCCTCCGAATTCTATGTTTTCAGCCCACATAATTATCTATTACATTTCTCCTTTTTCCTGGAATTGTCGGCTTTATATAGCTTTCTATTGATGTCTCAGAATAAGGTATTCATATATTTAAAGACTATCGATGTCCTCGATGAAACTTCTCGGCAACATCTCGGGCTCTGGGATAGAAAGCTGTAGGCTATCCCCCTTTTTTGGTACCCATATCGGCAATTTCAACCAATTTCAGTGTGGAAGGATTTGTCCAAATTCCATGCCTCTAGACCCACAAATCCAAGTGTCCGTCCAAGTCTCTTGCAATTTAGTAAGCAGTTGATTGTCACTGTCACCAATCACTCTTTGTTCAGCAGCAACAATTCACGGAAATTCAAAATTCTGCAACGTGTCCGGAATGTGATCGTTAATCCCTTGCTTTCAAAAAGAAGCAGAAAAGTTCATGTTAATATCAGGAAGCGCGGTGTGCTCTAATAAAATGCCTAAAATAGAAATACTTTCTAATCTCCCCTTGGATGGCAAAGGGAGAAGAGTACTTCAAATATACCAATTCGAACGATCATGTATAGGGGTTCTGATCTACAAAAAGAAGATTTAGTTTTTCTCCAAAAGCCGACCAGAACATTTCTCCCAATTCCAAGAAGCTATGGGGTAAACGACTTGCTTGCGCAACGAACGGATACATTCATAACGTCTCTACACAAACATTCCACTTAACGCACTAAACAGACGTAAACACCAATTGACCTCCCCGAACAAGCAGCATGCAGGACCAACGGCTCCCTGCTTCTTGTGCAATCATCGTCGGTCTGCCCCAGGTACAATCGCGCCGACACGATTACAAAACACCACTCACCCCGCTCCGTCTGCCTATCGCCGGGCGGAGGATTCTTCAGTTCGTATACATTTCAGCGTCTATCATCAACAGATGAGTCCACGCCGCCGCAAATATCCAAAGCGCACATGTTCTTCTTCCTCCGCGAGCACACATACAAGACAACAGGCACTGCAAGGGACCAGTCGTCGGTGCTTGTGGAATAGCGCGATCCGAAGCTAATTTTGGAAAAATCAACCAAAACAAAAATCCTAAATTTGGAAATCCTCTTCGGGGCGTCACACACCGAGTGGCATCATCATCAACGGATGAAACTCAATCTCGATTCCAAAAACAAGAAAAGAAAGAAAATCGAAAAGAAGATGAGAAAAAAAAATAACTATTTTTAGTTAGCAGCCCAAGTGAAATCCGAAGAAGGCATCCATCCATCCCCCCACACAACTCTTCCAATGCGAGAACCCAACCCAAAAACGGTCACGGTGTCTTCGGATGATCATGAGAATTTCAAAAGGCAAACAATCGGTCCCAAACAATCGTGGCCCAATTTGAAAATTTTGAAATGTGGAAAATCAACTGATTTTCTATGTTTTCATATATTTTTGGAGTGGTGTGTGCTGCGCTAGTGAAGGAGTGAATTGAAATGCATTGGTGTGTGTTTTTTTTTTTGTGTGCGTTTTAATGAAGAATATCAAATTAATAAAGCAAAAGTTCTTTCCTACACTCGAGTTGACAGCTAATAAAGTAAATTTTTTTAAATCGAAAACAATGAAAATAATAAAAGGAAAAATAAATAAATAAGAAAAGATAAAGCAAAGAAATTACGGTGTTGATTGTTTTATTCTCTTTAACTCTTCAAAGATATTGTTTAGGTGTTGTTTCATTTCTCTTTTGTGTTGTTTTTAAAAAATTAAAAGTTGTATAATTAGAAAAAAATTGTTTCGTTGTTGTTGAATTACATAGATTTCTTATTTCATTTTTTTTGTTTATGTTGTTTTATATATTATTATTTAATAGAAAAATTAAAATAATAATTATTAAAAATATAATAGTATTATAATAGTCAATTGAATGCTTAGAAGCACTTGCGGTGGACAATGCCTGGGCCGGATTCGTCGTATTCCTGCTTGGAGATCCACATCTGTTGGAAGGTGGACAAGGAAGCCAAGATGGAACCACCGATCCATACGGAGTATTTACGCTCTGGTGGGGCAATGATCTTGATCTTGATGGTTGATGGGGCCAAGGCGGTGATTTCCTTCTGCATACGATCAGCAATACCTGGGTACATGGTGGTACCACCGGACATGACGATGTTAGCGTACAAGTCCTTCCTGATATCTACGTCGCACTTCATGATTGAGTTGTAGACGGTTTCGTGAATACCGCAAGATTCCATTCCCAAGAATGAGGGTTGGAAGAGGGATTCTGGGCAACGGAAACGTTCGTTACCGATGGTGATCACTTGACCATCGGGAAGTTCATAGGACTTCTCCAATGAGGTGGAAGCGGCAGCGGTGGCCATTTCTTGTTCGAAGTCCAATGCAACATAGCACAATTTCTCCTTGATATCGCGAACGATTTCACGCTCAGCGGTGGTGGTGAATGAGTAGCCACGTTCAGTCAAGATCTTCATGAGGTAATCAGTCAAATCGCGACCGGCCAAATCCAGACGAAGGATGGCATGGGGAAGGGCATAACCTTCATAGATTGGTACGGTGTGGGAAACACCATCTCCAGAATCCAAAACAATACCGGTGGTACGACCGGAAGCGTACAAGGAGAGAACAGCTTGGATGGCAACATACATGGCTGGGGCGTTGAAGGTTTCAAACATGATTTGGGTCATCTTCTCGCGGTTAGCCTTTGGGTTCAATGGGGCCTCAGTCAAGAGAACTGGGTGCTCCTCTGGGGCGACACGCAATTCATTGTAGAAAGTGTGATGCCAGATCTTTTCCATATCATCCCAGTTGGTGATGATACCGTGCTCAATTGGGTACTTGAGGGTCAAGATACCTCTCTTGGATTGGGCCTCATCGCCTACATAGGAATCCTTTTGTCCCATGCCAACCATGACACCTTGATGCCTTGGGCGACCGACAATGGATGGGAAGACGGCACGTGGTGCATCATCACCAGCGAAACCGGCCTTGCACATACCGGAGCCGTTGTCAACGACTAATGCAGCAACCTCATCGTCACACATTTTGTATAGGATTTGTGTTGTTTCTGTACGGGGGCGAAAGAGAGAGAAATATTGCGATTAAATAATTGATCTTTCGGGCTGCAAAGTTTTGTGTGTATCAAAGATTTGCCGTCTGGTAACGTAAAATCCAGTGAAAAGCGAAAGAATTGTGTAACCGATCGGAGAGATGAAAATATGACTTTAAATTTAGACGCGGCAGGTATATGAGGTGATGATCATTGAAACGGATATTTGCGGATGTCTTCCGACCAAATTAAAATAGAATTTAATGGAGGGAGTGTATCAATCGAATAGAGATCGTATTTCTCACATTTTAGGAGCGGCAGGTATTTGTGAGCGCGTGGGACTCGTGGTAAATTTGTAAATTTTGGTACAATTTTTCGTCCGAAAAGACTCAAAATGATGGGAATTTATATGATTTAGAAGCGAGTGTCCCCGATTGAGTGTATCAATGGAATAGAGATCGGATTTCTCCAATTCAAGGCGCGGCAGGTATTCGTTAGCGCGCGCAACTCGATAAATATGTAAATTTTGGTACAATTTTTCGTCGGAAAAGACTCAAAATGATTGGAATTTATATGATTTAGAAGCGATTGTCCTCAATTGAGTGTGAAGATCGTATTTCTCCAATACAAGGCGCGGCAGGTATTCGTTAGCGCGTGCAACTCGATAAATTTGTAAATTTTGGTACAATTTTTCGTCCGAAAAGACTCAAAATGATGGGAATTGATTGTTTTAGAAGCGAATGTGATCGATTATCAAAGAGTTTCAAATGAAATACCCTGTTCCACGGGTGAAAAGTTAAGATTATAATTTTGTTTAAGATCACTGATCACACGATTTGTAGCAAAAATTGATAAGTTAACAGAATAAAAAAATCCGATCTTGGTTAATAATCCACAGAAGATGTATCCACTGATAATCCCTTGTGTTGTTCGAGTTTGTATCCGGTTTGCACAAGTATTCTTTGATTCTTCACAATTTTACGTTACTTTTATTTTACAAAGCAAATTTTTGGAAAGTTTTGTTCAAAGAAAAAGAAAGAAAAATGTTCAAGATTATCAAAATGTAACTTTTGAGATCTTTTGCAAAATTCAAATTCAATTCAATTAATTGTATTCTACGTTAAAATGTTGTATTTTTTTGAGATTTTTCTTTTTTTTTCACACTTAGTTGATATACTAACCGTTTTCACAAAAAAGAAATCTAAGAGACTAATCAACACTTTCGCTGTAGAACTGCGAGTGACTACTGGACATCCGTGTTCTAATATTTATACCCGAATTGAAAAACATCTCCTCGGTGGATATTTTCTAAGCACTCGCACCCATACACACGCAGGTGGTTCATATTTTACAGCATATTCCCAATCATTGAATATACGTGTGCGCGCGCATCGCATTTCTGAAATAGAAATACACGACCAAGAAAAAAAAAAAAACACAAGAAAAGAACAAAATAACATCCCAGTGCTACTATATCCCTATACATTGATACAAAATTAATATGACCGCGCGCGCGGATACAGATTTCTGTATCCGTGGGATTCAAGTGGCGGGGAAAATTAATTTTCAGCATCCCATACATGGATCGGGTGGAAAAGCGAACGGAAAAAATATACAAAATATACATGAAATTCTTCATCCCTCTGGCCATCTCTGCAAAATTATAGAATACACAGGAGCAAAATGAAGAAAAAAAAGTGTACAACAAAAAAGAATTAAATATAGATATTTTTTTTCCCACTGTACAAAATTTGTAGAATTAAGAAGAAGCAAAAAAAAAAAATATATTTATTTGATTTCATGAAATCTGAATGGCCTCAGGCCATATATGAGAGGCGAAAGAGTACAGAATTTTGTAACGTCAACGGTTGCATAAACCGAAGGTGTATGGCTTTTTCGATCTAAATTTGGTTTTAATTCGGAGGGGCGGCGATCTTTTCTCCATTTTTGAGTGTATGCAGGGAAAAAACGCCGAAAGGGGTACTCTGGAATGGAATGTGTCAGTGGCGATTTATTTGAATTTGTTTATGGATGCAGATGACGTAGGCAATTATATAATTCAGACATTCAGACATTATTGAGTGATGAGCACTTATTGCACTTGTTCTTCGGGGAATTTCGAAATAAAGATTTATTCGAACATGAATGGAAGTTGTGCTTTCAGATTCATAATGGAAGGTGCTGTCGGTCGTAGATTTTGTTGTCTGATCTCTGATCAAGGTCAGCAGTGTTTATTCATTTTGTAAGAACAGAAGTAAATCAATCATGTTCTAAGGTATTTGTTGTACCATCATGTTCAAAAAAGTGTTTCTTGTGATGATACACTGCATATACCCCATGATAGTATGACCCATCCTGACATGCAGTTTGGAGAAGAAATATCTTCTAACGCAGCTTACAAGAATTCAAAGATCGAATTGTCTAGGCATAATAGGTTGGCTTAGAACAACATCGACGACAGCGCTCGATGCTATCAAATTCCTTCCTTCGACCTATTCTATAGCAACAGTGCAGTCGTATCGGCTTTGAGAGGCGGAAATCCGGAGGGATAATCTATACGTTCAAACGGACTAACGTTATCCAGACCGAAAACAATGGCAAGAACATATGGTGTTACATAGTAGAGGGGGAAATCTCCCTGTACACTGACGGCTCAAAAACGAGTTCAGGTACAGGCGCAGGGGTCTTCTGTGACCACTTTGAAAAATCCCTGCCACTAAGAGGGGCAGAGATTGTAGTCAGGCAGCATTGCTCTGAGAGATAACCAAGATGACCAACAAATCGATCTACATTTTTCCCGATAGTAAAGCGGCAGTAAAAGCCATAGCATCGAACATTTTGACATCGAAAGTGGTCAGGTTATGCAGACACGGTGACCTTATGGTGGTTACCAAGGCACACTAGTATCTTAAGAAACAAAAAAGCGGACAGTCTTGTCAAAAATGTGTCTGAGCTAGAAGCATAGTGTGTGTATGTCTAAAGCCCGTATGCACCGCTTCGACAATAGACCAAATATTTATACAAGCCCTGGAAAAAACCAGCGACTTTCGAATTGATGCGCACCATTTCTTCGTCAATTTCAAGCCACGTAATAAAGTTTTCATTGCGGTTTATTGATTTGATTGTCTCGCATCAAACTAAAATATACCGGACGAATAGTGCACTGGAAGAACAGACAAAACTAGCTAGCCAGACTAGTACATGAGGGCACGATATAATTGTCGAGCAGGCACCGATCCGTCACTTACCATCTAAAACAAAACGTCGCACGTCAACAGTTGCAGGTTTGTGACAGTTAAGGCCATTTATCTAACTCGAGGCAAAAGTGAACTATAGATTTCATCGTAGTGTCTAAATAAGTTGGACCTGAACGTATGATTCGATGTCCATGCAAAGCACTAGAAGTTTTCAACTAGTCCTTCTGTACGGAGCCTTCAAAAGAAAAATGCTACGTCGAGGAAATTGAATGGAGGGCGCGTGGCCCGTCAGGCAAAAAATCAATTATACAAATTCGGCTAGATCGAGCTAATGAACACTAATGCTCCAGTTGAGAGAATCTTCGGGCCCAAGAATCCTGGCTCGAGAATGATAAGAGACCGAGCCTTTGGCATAAAGACCAGGTGATCGCGGACGTAAGATAATTTTGTCCTGATCACTGGACTCTGAGCAGCACCATCAACCCTCTACAGAAATATTATATATGGGGAAACGGTTCCAGACAACTCAGGCACATGAGAAACACAGCTCCCGGACAACAATTCCTCAACGCGCTTAATCTGCTAAACGAGCAAACATTCCCAACGGCATCAACCAACGGACTGCATTACTTCTACCAAAGCGGCTTACTCGGCTGCCATACCACCACCACCACCCACCTCGAGAGGACCAAAAAGGGCACACGGAACTGGACACCCCGATGTCAACACATACTATCATAGCTTGACAATGAAAACGTGTTTTGCTCGCAATTTGAAAGGTACAACTGTTTCATTCCAACTGTGGTTCCAGTCTCATCTCAGTTTCCAACCAGAAGATCAACAATAAAAAGAATTGAATTCAAATATGGCTGTGCAAAGAAAGAGAAATGGCTTTTAGTCAGAGGTTCTTAACATAGTTCTTCGACGTCTCTCAGACTTGCAGACTCGTCGCTATTCGAGGGGCATGTATCGTAAGCTCAAATCAGACTACTGGACCACATGTATGTTGACAGTCCAGCTGCAATTAGGACCATTGACCCACCATGCATCTCGTCAATGATGGTCAGGGAGATCGTACTTTAAACAACTGTGGAACATTGAGATTATAATTTCCCTAGAACAGATATCCATTACATAACTCGGACCGATGTAGCAAGAGTAGTAAGAATCATCACAAGGATTACTGGCTAATAGGCTAACTGGCAACCAAATTGGGCATCCCCTATAAATGACCTTTTATCGAATCTCTCGAAGAAATGTCCAAGACAAAAATGGGTCTAATCTAAATAAAATCGAACCATATATCCCCTTTTTCCTCTCCTTTCAGAGCCGTGGTATGTCCTTTGATGGTTTTTGTTTAACGATTGAGTTATGTCTTTTGAAAAGTCACGTTGTAATGTGATACCTTCTTTCTAAAGCATGCGCTTGTCAGTTATCACAGCATTTGTCTGTTCGACAGTCACAGTTTCCCAATATGTTTGAATGCTGTTGTTGTCGATTCGTTTGATAATCATTCGTTTTATGAAAATAAAAAGCAAGTTAGTTCAGTTCCAGACTTGGTAAACTGTCACCATGTGTGGAATGTAAGACATTTGCAGGAGTTGGGTGATTTCATTCTTAGCAAATTAAACAAAAGAAACGATGGAGCAAGTGGATAGCAGCAAATAGTTTGAAGCAAAGACAAGTAACAAGAAACAAACACACTATACCAAAATCAGCTTTTTAACTGAAATATTGTGGACTATAGTATTCCGATGGGAAAGGAATTCTGGGGCGATGGTATATATAAAACTTACTTACTTAAGGTGGCACTACAGGCCTGGATGGACATGGGCCTCAACCAACAAGCGTTTCCAGCCAGCTCGATATTTAATTCGTGCCTGCAGTTTTGCATAGTTGGTTGAGATCTCTTTCCTTTTGCGTGCGCCACCTGAGTCGCGGTCTTCCTCTACTGCGTCGTCCCTCGGGGGTGGATTCCGGAGCATTGGTTTCCATCCGCTCTACATGACCTAGCCATCTCAATCGTTGGATCTTAATTCTTCCTGTTAAGTCGATGTCGCTGAACAACTCGTACAGTTCGTTGTTATATCTTCTACCCCACTTACCATCTATGCAGACGGGACCGAAAATCACCCGAATTTTCCTCTCAAAGCAACCGAGAGTAACTTCATCCATTTTTGACAAAGTTCATGCCTCAGCGCCATATAGCAGGACTTTGGTTGTTCAAGAGACGGCTTTGTTTATCAATTGCTCTCTTAGCCCAAAGAAGCAGCGATTGGCAAAAGTTGTTTTTCGTTTGATTTCAGCGCTGTTCTCGTTGTCGGAGTTAACGGTTCCAAAGTGGACAAAGTCTTTGACTACCTCAAATTTATGTGTGTCTACTGTGACGTGATGGTGATGGGTATCGATCTGTTGCTCCTGGGTTTTTTTTTCCAAAATTTGCCGTAGTGTGCATATTTGATCGATAGTGGTTTTTCCCTGGCCTAAAACGACACTGGTATAGACCGAGCAGGTTGTTGACAAAAGGCTTTAGGCTTTCACACAGTACGGCGGATAAGATTTTGTACGCGATGCTCAGAAGACTGATGCCTCTATAATTGGCACAGTTCACAGGGTCTAATTTTTTGTGGATCGGGCAAACAATGCTGAGGTTCCATTCATCGAGCAATATGGTCGGAGTATTTTACAGATGTGTTAGTACATGCACCTTACCAAGTCATCCCCTGTCGCTTTGAAAAGCTCGGCCGATAGGCCATCAATTCCAGCAGCTTTGTTGGATTTCAGTGTAAATATGACTACCTTCACTTCATCCAGGTCAGGTGGACGGAATTGTTGATCTTCATCGTCCCTTTCATTCGAACTGAATGGTTCAGTGATAGTATAATGTTCCAGTTTAATAAGACAACACTTCAACCAATAAATTCATGTGTAATGTCAAATAAATTGAGAAATTAAGCTTAAATTCAATGAGCAGTAAAAATGCCCTCATCCAGATAGAGGGCGTGGAAAAACCTGGGGATGCACATAAATGAAGGAAAAACGAGTCCTGTAAAAAGTGTTGGTAGAGCAACAATGACAACAACAATCAACGCAGAGGAGCATTAGTTTAAAGTAGAGTAATGCTATATAAATGCTAATAGTAGCAGCCGACTGCAATATGGAAGAAGAATATTGCTATCCAACAGAACCTACAATAGTCTGTCAGGGCTCATTAAATCCAGAAATCTCACCACAGCTTAAAAAATGCTCATGTATAAGACTATGGTGCTATCAGTACTCACGTATTCATCCGAGACATGGGAGCTTAAACAAGGCACTCGGATCTTTTAGCGGCTTTTGACAGAAAAGTCTTATGGAGTTGGTCACGTTTGTGTTGAATCTACCTTGAAATCTTCCTTGAAGTTGATATAATGACAAAATATTTTCCTTGTCGACAGATTCCAGTGGACTGGGCACCTATCTCGTATGAGTAGAGGGAAGTCTGCCCGGAAAGTCATTTGTGGTACAATCTATGGTAGAAAACAACGTGGAAGACTATGATTTGCTGGAAGGATAGCTGGACAACTGGATGACTTTTTGCACAGTCAGTCACAAGGGTCTGCTCCAAATCACCAAATTTTCAAAGCTGAACAACTCTATAAAGCTGTACCAGTGAAGGTGCTGTGGAAGGCTTGCATAATGTATCCACTTTGGATGCATTCTAAACATCAATTTGTATCCCATTATAGTATCAGACGTAATGGAAAGCACACTAATACAAGTCGTGGAATGATGTAACACAGAAGCATTATCTATCAATCCCTGTAAGCCGATCTAGTGTCCTTCTCACAGTGCCTTCTGGACCCATGAATGGTGCTTGTGTCGATGAAACCGGAAAGCTTTCCATCCTTGGTATGTGTATCAACACAACACTTAGTTGGAACGATCACATATTTGAGGTCGCCAAAAATGCTGCGAAATGTTTAGGTTTCCTTAATCGATGCAAGAAATATTTCACCCCCTCTGATTTGGCTTTCATCTATAAGGCGTATATCCGCCCCAAGCTTGAGTACAACGCTCATATCTGGTCTAGTGCCCCAAAGACCACCCTGCACCTACTAGATAGAATCCAAAAGCGAGCGATAAAACTTATAGGAGACAACAATGGGACGCAAAGTCATTAGACTCGCTCGAACATCGACGTACCGTTTCTTCTTTGTCCGTATTTTATCGCTATTTCAACAAACGATGCTCAAGTGAGCTAGCCAACTGCATTCCTCCTCTCCATGAATTCACCCGCAATACTCGTCTCGCCAGTAATGCTCATCAGTTTACCCTTAAGCCTACTTTCGGACGCACAGTTAAATTTAGAGACTCGTTCTTCAGCCGTACTACGCGAATTTGGAATGCTCTTCCCAGCCCTATATTTCCCTCAGACTACAACCCGCAGATATTTAAGACCAATGTGCACAGGTACCTATTCTCCCTTTCTCCCTCTATACCTTCGGCCCGTGCTGTGTCTTGACCCCGGACACTTAAGGGTATTAGCAATCCCTTGAGCGCGCGCAAATTATAAAAAAAAAAAATCCCTTGCCAGGCACAATAAAGTGAAACTGGGCTGGGTCCCTGAACACAGAGGCATTGCAGGCAACGAATTCGCAGATAAGTTCGCGAGGTCTGGCTCGGAATCTGCATTCATCAGTCCTGAGCAGTAATGTAATTAGACAGCAACCACAACTCTGATTAAAGAATGGGAAAAAAACTTCGCCTACAACAGTGGACACATGATCATGGTCTTAGGTAATCCAAACGTTTAATCAGGCCTTATAACAAGCTTTCTTACCGGCCATTGTGTCTGTCGTTTCTGCCTCGAAGAGGATGAAACTTCTGAGCTCCTTTTGTGCTAATTTCCGGCACTAATATGGTTAAGGAATCGTATCTTGCATAGGGAGATACTTACTTCAGTGGTTTTAAGAACCCCACTACGAAAGACTTCATGAGGGAAGTAGTACGTCTTTTGGGATAACTCCAACCCTCCGATACAATAGACCTATCCTGGCGTAAAAGAGGAAACAAATCCCATTCCTTCTCTCTTCTTCCTCTTTTATTGCAATATCTCATCCCAAAAATGTACCTAATTTAATTTATTCTGATTATTGCTAATATAGACGTTCTCTGCCATAATTTTCATTATCAATCTCCTTGTGATACATATTTCCTTTCTTGTCTTCCTATTGAGACGGCGGTTTCATATTTCTCCGATCTAGAATCGAAGGATCAAAGATAATTTAAATTCCTAGTCGTTCATCTGGTCGACCTTCACTACTTATGCATACTACGCTCGGAAATGTGGCAATTCAGATGGCTGTGGCGGTTATGCGATAATTTATTTGTTTGCAACATATTGGATCAAGTGAGTACCCACCAGTTATACCAATGTAAAGCATTTCCTTTCCCAAATTATCACGCATCGTACGAGAATTTTCAAAGGAGCAATCAATGGCAGGTATTTCATTTAAAATTTATTTCCAGCCATTAAAATAAAAGAAATAAACAAAATGCTGTACAAAAATGTGTGAAAAAATACTACACATTCAAAGAACACGCGTAATGTTTGTTTCCGACATTAGGTGAATTATTTTATGGGGAATTGTGTAACGTGCTATTTATCTCGTGAAGCAGTAAATTTATTCAAACAATCATTTGATGGTTGTCTAGGTGCTCAACGAATTATATAAAGTTGACCGTTGACCGAAATCTGAAAAGGAGGACAACCGCGAGGAGTATCGAATTTCTTAAACCAAAAATTTCTGCTGACCTCATCATGATCATTCATAAAATGTTACTGTCCGCTTACTTCGATCCTAAATTAGAATCGATACCAAAAGCGAGCCGAAATTAGAGTTTGTACTTTACCGCAAAGGTTCTTACTCAGCCTTCTAAGCGGCGCGGCGGTCGAACTGACGGCAAGGTGACCAAAGCATGTGTTTAGAAGACGTGGTAGGGACGTTCACAGGGAATCGCATTCTTAACCTCTATGTGAGATATCCTTGCTGAACTCGATGAAACCCTCTGCTGGGTACCGTGGCATAGTACAATCCAAGGAAACGACCGGGAGGGACAGCCTCGCAAAAAAGGGACCGGAAATGGGAGAATCTCTAGCAATCCCATATGCGCATATGCTGCTAAGCTCCATATTGAAAAAAAGTAGATGACGAAACCATAGCAGATCCAGAGCACGATGACTTGATCAGAGTATTGAAGCAACAGCGAGGGCTCTATGGCCGACGTTGAGCAAAAAGAGCTCAACATCTTTGATCGGTTATAGTCGCATGGATGTACGCTTGCAAATAGGAGTCCTTACAAGGCACTCTCCCATAGCTAACGCGTCAAAACTTTACGGTTAACGCCACAGAGACGATGTAGAAACATAATCTATTCAACATCTGCTCTATGATTGCACAGCTTTAGCAAAGAAAATGAGACAGTTCCTAATAAGGAAAACTTCGTAGAGCTGAAGGACTTCAGCGGTGCTGAACTGAAAAATCTGTTATGGTTCATATGTGGATCTAGGACTAAAGTATGTCTCATGGTGGTGAACCACCCCAAACAAGGGCACAACGTGTTGAGTCACGGCCATAAGACCAACAGGGCACGCTGTTACCTACCTACCTACCTACCTACCCTCTGTGAGTCTGACATTTTGGGCTGAACATCAGGTGAAATATCCACTCCAAGTGTTTTGTAGAAACTGGTAGAAAGTACTTCTCGCGTACAAGTGACTGAAATTCGACACCAACTCTATCTTTTGAACAGAAATCATGATATCCCTAGACTGGTACTGTCAATGCGGATGTTAATTCTAAGATTTGAAATAATTTGACCTGCCTTTGTAAATTTTGTAAACTACTTCCATCAATACAATATCTCGCTGAGTGCCCACAGAGAGAAATGTTCGCTTGAAACAATAAATATATTCAGACATATGGTCGTGTACGTTCTATCGTATGTAAGGTAAAAACACAATTGTTTTGCTGAAACATTCGACTTGTTACTGAAGCTAAACGCTGATGGCTTTTATAACAAAGTGGCATCCATTCGCGAGCAGTCTAATTTGCACCCCTCGCAGCACCAGGGAGTATCGAATTTCCGACAAACTGACTTTTGAAGACATCATAGATGGTCTTCCAATAGCGACTTCAGAACTTTGACAGTTGATAGCAGCTATATTGTTGAAGCTACATCTGTCAAATTGGCTGTAACTTATTCAGTCTATTTTGCCAAATCATCATGTACGGACATAGTGTTCAACAAGACGTGCAAATGATAAAATTGTTTTATCAAAATGGCTGTTCCGTTCGGGCAAGTTTCCGCGTTATTCGCCCATTAGATGAGTCGCTATAAGATGCGGCCCATTTCTAGTTGAACGAGTACGTCAGCAAACATAATTCTCGAATTTGGGACGATACCAATTCGCATGTGATCCAAGAGAGTTCAATGCATCCCGAAAAAGTCACTGTTTGTTGTTGATTTTGGGCAGGCGACATTATCCAGGCCATCATCGTGAACGGCGAGCACTATAGATCGATGATTACCAACTTCGTTTGGCCTGAATTGGGGAATATGGCCCCAACGACATCATGAAGCGACAGCATTATCTTTTCAACTGAAATCATGATATTCAAAATCACTTCGAATTTAAAAGCATTAGTTCGACTGGAATTGAAATTTGACACCATGATTTGGATCTCTCCCAGCACGACAAAAATAATTTTCATGGTCCCAGCTCTTTCGTGTCATTTTTCCAGAAGCAACAATAGAATGAATTTTCATCAACGGCCCTAAGCCTAAGAGAGATAGTGGAACCGTATATGCATGTATTTTTGAGAAGACTAAACGTTAACAAACTACGGCTAAATGTCAGTAGTGAATTTGTGACTACTATGCTCTGTGCAAGGCTATAATCGGGATCGAAGATAATGAAAAGAAAGTCCAAGGCGGAAATTCTTGCTATGGACGGTTCAGAGCTGGTGACTCAGGTGGTGTAACCTATGTATGCACACAAAGCCAAGCAAGAACCTGGAAGTTGACATCTTGGAAAGAATAACACAGCAATCCAGAGAGTGCGTTAGCGCCGCGAGCCCTATGGCCAGCGACAAATAAAATGAGACCGTTTCCCTTGATCGATCGAAATATGTAGCAGGGATTTGCGAACAGCAGCAGGAAATTCTTACTGAACACTGTGTCATATGCACAGACGCTCTGCGACTTCCGTAGTAGTTACATAGGCGAAGAAGATGCAAAAATATTTGGACTAGATCTTCTTGGACATGACGGAAAAGAATAATATTGAAAAGACATTAAGATTTGGTTGCTTTTAAAAGCCTAAGCAGAAAGGAAAGGTCACACGGGGGTAGCAACTGATCCATTATGTGCTCAATGCTAAACTGCTCCGAACAACTACCTATGAACCTTGGAAAACGACAGAAATGCTGGCTAAAATCAAAAAGCGGAAGATTGCTTTTTAAATAGGAGAAGTCTTTTGTTGGTCATTCGTTCGCGCCTCTCCTTGCCACTTTAAGGATTCACTCAGAAATAAAACAACTTGACCGTCAAAATAGAAGCTAATCTCAAGTTAAAGGCTGATGAGCATTAGAATTAATCTGACTCTGGTCGTATCGGATACATCACTACGTTCCGCAGTTACATTTTTGAGGTAGTTGAGTAGTTTGCCTAGATTTTGCTGCAGATAGCAGTCACACTTAGGACAGTATAAGCCCATTGTGATTTACTCCTATACCTGGAGCCAATTCGCGTTTGTGACAAAGCGGCTTAGCTGACTTAGGATGACGACATTCAGTTCGCTCAGTTTATAGTAAAAGTGGACATGACAGGCCAGAGCACTGCACGAGTGCAGATCTGCATCTATGCAGCTTTCCCAGGAGTCATTATACGGTACACCCAGCTTGCGGGTTTCTACGCACGATGCCCTGTTACGATACGGATGAGGATCCTGAGTACACGTCTTCTCAGCCTGAACAGACAGAGTAACCATTTTAGATTGAGTGCTGGGCATATTTCTTTGTATTTGTTTTAAGGCAGTGGTACTTTCTGGTCATTATGGGCGAATGAGTCTTAAGAAGATGATATGCTGTAGCGAGAGGCAAAGAGGGTGGTTGAAGAGATTGTACCACATCTAGCCAGTTCATCGGTTTTGCAATTGCCCGGCATGCTACAGTGTCCTGACACCCGTAATAGATATCGCAGTTTTTCATCCTTCTTTTGCACGGCCCGTCCCACCACATTTCTTGGATCGCGAAAAATAACTCTGGCCAATCGCTGTGTCTTTGGGCTGAGACGAAAATTGAAAAACAACGCCCTTTCTCGAAGAACCAAACTATCTCTATGTATGACCTTTGTAGCCCAGTCCTGCTGTATGGCGCAGAAGCATGGGTGATATCAAATGCGGACGAAGAGAGTCTTGGTCGCTTCGAGAGGAAAATCCTTTGCGTAGAAAGAATTTGGAAGATAAGAATGAGCGACCCGACGACTCCAGAAGCTGTACGACGACCTAGTTAAACGAATTCTCGACTCAGGGGGCTAGGTCATGTAGAGCAAAGGGACACCAAGTCTTCCAGTCTAACTCCTAAGGGATAACGTGGAGAGCAAGACCTCGCCTCGGATAGCGCGCCCAGCTGAAAAGGCGTGAGACTGGAGGAAACTGGAGGCGCCAAGCCCAAGACCATGCTAGTTGGAGAGGTGCTATTTAAACGATGATCTGTACAAAGTTGTGGATCTAGTCTGAATGCAAAGATGGGTCAACAACTATGATGGCTTGGCCACGTTGTGCGCATGGACCAATTCTTCGGCTTAAAGGGTATACGAATTCTAGACCTCTGGTTCGAGAAGGAGAGGAAGATTGAACATCGGGTATAAACACCAGGTGGTCACAAAAATACCGTCAAGTATGGCTGGCAGCTTATTATGCGACATTGGTGGTGGGACAAGTAAGTTTTATAATAAGTTTAAAGAAAACTATGGAAAGAGTTTGAGTAAAATATTGAATCTTTGAATACAATGCTGCGTAGGGTGTGAGGAGAAGAAAACAGGGAATTTGGGTCCAAAGTAGGTACGGGGCGCATTAAGTGCCCTAAGCTATACTAGAAGAACTATAAGTTCGTACAGTTCACAATGCTGTAGCCACCGTTCGGCCTGTCGATCGATGATTCTGGTTAAAAGATGAGTTGTCAGAAATATGTAAATCAACTGACTGTGAAATGGGACTAAGGTCTAAAATGTCGGTACCAATGTCGAACATGTGTGAAGTTAGGTTATGAGATTCGACGGCCTGTGAGGTATTGTTTCAAAGAGAGAGTTGATATCCAGCAAGACGTAGCATTCCAGAGGATGGATCAAATTTCCTCCCAAACAAAAGCAAAATGCAAGCGTCAGTGCGACGTATCGATGTCAAGACCGACAAGCATTAAACAGAAATACACTTTCGGTCTATTGCTTTTCTCCAGCTGCTTGCTAGCCATCTCATCAGACAGTTCATAAGAGCAGAGCTCGTCAAAGAATATCCATAAATCATAAATGAAAAGACAAAAGAATTTTTATGTCGCGACTATAAGCTCGCTCTGAACCCGATGACATCTAAAATTGGCTCACCACATGGGTGTGTATGAATTTGCGTTAACACCTCTGTTTAACTATGATATTCTTAGACGGATTCCAATTCCCTTTGCTCATGAATTGTCAGAGAGACAAACAAAAATGATACATTTTTTTTATGTGACGAAATATTTTTTGCATTCGAATCAAAAGGAAATTAATTTTAGCCGCAATCATTTATAGATTTAGATGGAAGCCCAGCAGAAACTACATATTAATCGAACACACCATTGAAAATTGACTTCAAGGCGACACGATCGGGCTTAAATAGGTAGCAGGCGAGTGAGTGTGTTTCTTCTTCTTTTTTTTTTTTTTGTATTCACTCTACACCCAACCGACGACGAAACCACCCCCAAATCGATCTGGAAATACTCATATGTGGAGTAGGTTGAACTGGTGGGCAACTATCAAATTCTTTTCGATCTGTTCACTGCTCTCGCACACCACGGTGAGCACGGATTCTTGAACATGTACATCCGCTTCCCTCCTCCCCCCTCCGTCTGATTTGGTTTCTTTTGGGGGGGGAAACAAAAATAGTCCGTCGGTATCCACGTAGTAGCGAGCATAGCTGGCTGAAGGAGAATCATTGGCTTTCAGCTGTCCAGCATAAAAATAACCAACACAACGATATCGGGCAAGCATCCCACAGATCGGTGGTGACCTCGATTTTTTTTTTTTTTCGTTTACCCGCCCCTGCTCAGCTAAACGCACAGAAATGCTCATGATTCGTTTTTTTTTCATTTTTTTTTTTAAAGTTTTGCCATAACGTATCGATTGTTGTAAGCTGTCTTGTCATGGCGGACACACGAAAGATACATTTGCCAACATCAACTTATCCCATTAGATTTAATTGTTTATTAAGTGCAGGTCCGTTGCACTGCAGCCAGAGGCATCACGGCATCTTTGCTGGCAACGCTCCCACTCTCGGTGTCCCTTCGTGAAATATTCATAAATCTAACAGATACCTAGTGACTAATAAGATCGTTTATGCCCTCACAATTCATTCTTGGTCCATCCAAGCGATGGCATCAATTTATTTTCAAACCGACAGAAAATGAGAAAGTCAAAAAAAGATTTTTGTTTTGTGAAGAGGACGGTGCGTTTGCTGTCGCGCGGTGTTAAGATGCGGCGCGCACACCTTTTAAGGATGCATTCACCTTTCATGAGTGCTGCCAAAACATCGCTCACATCGACGATGGCGGCGGCTATATTCACTCAAGAGGAAGACGAATGCGATGAATATCTAGCGAAAATCCACATGCTATCTGACGACGGATACAAAAATAAGTGCATGCAATTCGTTAGTCATATTTATTTATTCCTCCATTCTCGTCTATTTGTGTGTGCCTGCTAACTGCTTGGTCACTTGGAGAGGGAGAGACACTGAGACTTGCCTTTTTTCATTTTTTATTTGGCATCGAAATTCCTGCCGCACAAATACTGATGTCGTGATTTCATTCAAAATTCTGCGCTAAGCTGACCATAAATGAACGTAAATCCAAAATACAAGGGGGCGAGAGAGTGAGGCTCTCCTGTCAGTTGGACGGTTTGGATAAAAATATCTTCGATGTGATACGAGAGCGAGAGAGATTGTTTTTCCGAGTCGTCCGAAGCAGAGTCAAAATCGAAGTCGAGTACATATTTTTAGAAATCTCGAAACAAATTTTTGAATTCTCCACTTGTGTTCGCTGGCCTGCTCTCATTCTTAGCCATCCAGATCTCCATCGGCGAAGCCATTTCGGGCGACCACGATGTGTGATATTGAACGCGAATGCGTCGCATGCGCAAACCACCCGCTTATGCTGTGTGGAGGTACTTTTGGAATGTATTGGGCGGTGCGAAGATTGACTTCTCCAACACCTTCACAGGACACAGTTACACAATTGTGCCTTTCCAAGCGGCCGCTATGCTTGATGGATATACCCCACATTGGGTTGTGTTGTGTGCTCGTATTTTTAGACTCTCCTGTATTTTTTTTTTGTTGGATTTCTTCGTGGAATGCGTTGCTGGTGGAATCATCATTTTTTGTTTAGTTGTTATGTTTCTTTTTCTGTTGTTCAAATTCCATGTGATATTGCGATATCAACTATGAGTGTTCATATATGTACACACCCCCGCAGCTGGGCATGCGACGGTGTTCACTTGCGGGCTGCCTGCACCGTTGGTAGCTCATTTGATTGTTGACCGTTGGTTTGAGACAAGCGCTTACGCTTAATAATTCTATTTCAAATATTCTGAACATGTCTCTTCTTAATTAGAGCTAATTAAACCAGATTTCGTTTCTTAATTAATTTATTTTCAAAAAAAATAATATTTTATTCCTTTTTTGTTGCGAAAAAAAAATTCTTTGAAAATAATTTTCCTCGCCTATGCACTTGTTCGCACACCTGTTGATTCATTTACGAAGCACAGATAATTGCCTTGGGATTCTTTTCGCCTCGGTTCCTTAATTATTCGTTTTCTTTTCCTTTTTGTTTTCCCCCCGTGTTTAAGTTGTGTGCCTTTGAGGCTCTCTATGTTTGGCTTGTGCTAACGATCTAACCATAAAAAGCCCGCTGTGTATCTCGAAAACTAGTTTAGATATCAAATTCAGAGAGCACCACAAGAAGAGGAGGGAACATCCACAATAAACAAATTTGAAAGACAAGAAAAATAAATGTATTCGCTATTTTTAAAAGAAAGAAAGAAAAAAGCAAAACGATGAAGAATTGCCAAACTGAGTGTACGATTGTGTTATGATATTTTCATCAAGTGATTGCTTACAAGAAATCAACTCGAAAAAATTACCAAAAAAAAAAATCGTGTAATCGCTTTTTTCAAAATTTTAAATTTTCTTCCTCTCCCTCCTCCCTAGAGCGGACTTAAAAATTTAAACTAATTTATTGAAATGTGATATTGAGTTCCGAAAATAAAAATTAAATGGCGTCATATTCAAATTGGAGCGTAAAAAATTGTTTTTGAAAAATGAAACAGTGATACGGTGATAGAGAGAAGCGAAGCGAAGCATTTATTTAAATTCATTTGTGGGCCAGAACACCCACAATGCGCGAAACGGATTTACTTTATGTATTTCGAATACGTTGACGGGGAACGAACACGTTGTTTTTGTATTTATTTTGTACGCTCGCAGCTGGGCGTCAGCAGTAATTTTGGTTCTTCTGTTAAACTTTTAACTGACACCGTCTGGTGGTTTCTTATTTCAATTTAAATTAATAATCATTTGCACAAAGTGTGGGAAAAAAGACAAACAATATTTTTTGAACATTTTTTTTCTAAAAAAAATGCGTGAACAAGATTTTGAAGCATAATTCGTTTAATTTGCCAAATATAACGTTAAAATTGACATTTGATACAGACAAGGTCTTACAAGTGTTCCTCTCATAACAAGTTGCTCTCAAATATCCTTTAGTTTCCTTGGTCTTTATCCTCTTTTTGGCACAATTTCTCCTTTTTTTCTATAGAAACTCTCGAAATTATGGCATATCTTCTTCGATCTTACGATCAACAAATTGCCATTGATAACTGCATCCTACATTGTTCATCAGAATTCCATACTTGTTCTAATTGCTTAAAACTAACTTAACTTAGTTAACCAAGGCTGTTTTTAATCGATTCGAAAGGATGATAAAAGGGTGTCGTTGGTTTTCCAGTTTTCGAAAATATCGCTAGAATCTTGTAAGCATGTATGCGATTTTAATTTGAGTCAATGCACGCCTCTTACTTTTTAAAGACTATTTCATGTAAATGTTAACCATGACTGCGTTTTAACTACTCTATAGGGAGAATTCCATTCCAACGTGAAGTGTTGTCTTCGAAGCAGGCATCTGGTGCTGGCTTATCGGTACAGACGAGTGATTTGACGTATCCCCATAAAAATAGCCCAAAGGCATGATCTAGGCTCCCAATTCACAGCCCCAAAACGACAGACCAATTGTTTACCGAACTCATTTCTCAATTGGTGTATCGATTCGCTTGCTGTGTGTTCGTGGATAACGTGGAATCGGTTTAAATACATCGGTCTTATTTATTAACATGCCCGCTTTTGTATTTTGTAAGGTTTTAGACCAAGATCGTTGAGTAAAGGCTTCCACGTAATCGTAGGTGGGAAACACAATCCAATTCAATTTCAATTTTTTTTTTATTCATTTCCTTTGTTAACATAGATTTTTACCTGCAAAGCCGGAAGGGCTTGTCTGCAGAAGACTGGTTGCAATTATAGACATTGTTAAGTTACGTTTCGGTCATATATGTTACAATTATAATAAAGAGAAAAAAAAAACTTAAAATGTAAAAAAAGAACAAGTAGATTAGATTCTGGGAACAAGATAGCTTTCTTTAACTTTTTTTAAAACTTAATTTTTCGTTAGGTAGCGAAATTCTCTGGGAAGTTCGTTAAGTGCTGATGGAACTACATTAAGCGTCCTTCTTCCGTAATCGTTCCAAAGTCTCGGGACTTCGTAGACCTGCTGTTGTCTTCTTCTTGTTTACTGTCTGTTGCGTCAGCGTTGTGTATGCATCGTATCGTTGGAGAAGTGCGCAAGAATTTCTAAATTGTGTATCTGTTCGATTATTCGATTATTCAGGTTTTGGACTCCAGGGTAGATTCTTCGGTTTAGTACTATCCTTTGCAATCGCACATGCGTTTTTTGTAGTGATTGCATTTGGGACGCTCGTTACATCCGTTTCTGTGCAGACATTCTATGTCATGCATTTTAATCTCGATTTTAGTTTTTGGGATATGCGGCGGACGAATATGCATTACCTTTGTCTTCAGAGCGTTAATAATTAGTCCATGGTCGTGACACCAAGCTGTGATTCCATTAAGTTCTATTTGTAATAAGCTTGCAGCTTCATTTACGTTCCTTTGGCTAATTACAACCGCTGTGTCGTCCGCGTAGGCGTATCCCCTACCATACTTCAGTACTGACATCAGTTCATTGGAAGAGATAATATAAAGGAGAGGGCCCAGTTTTGATTCCTGTGGGACACCATATACAACATTCTCATCTTCACTTAGGAATTCACCAATCTTTACTTTAAATTTTCGACCTCTTAAGTAGCTTTCAAACCATGCAAGTATATTGCCCCGAACTCCAATCCTTTCCGCGATCAACGACGGAAGACGACAAATCATGGTCTTCATTTCATTCAACACAATCCTTTTCATGATGAATGGCAATACTAATTGAGAATGTATGCCTTTTTGAAAACATGTCCGAAGTAGATTTGAAAAAATTCCGCAATAGATTTTTATATTACCAAAGTATAAATACAAAAAAAATAGTAAAATAAACATTAATTTTTCCTTAAAACATAACAAAAAAATTCATACACTCGTATATTCATATCAGTCAAAATTTGTTAAAAAAAAGAGAACATTTACGAGCTATTCACTGTTTTTTACAAATTGACGAATGCAAAAAGTGTTTAAAGTAGTCTATAAGACCGACGGAATCTGAAGGTTCCCAACAATCTTTTTTAACGTCGACCATTTTCTTACACTGAATAACATTTTGTAAAGTGGTTGTATTTAATTTGTTTCGAAGTTTATCCTTCACTAAACTTACTGCCGAAAATGTTCGTTCTGCCGCGGCACTACTATGTGGCAGAGAACACAAAGTTAACATACGTGTAAAGGCCAAATACAAGTTTCTTTTTAAAAATGCTATAAAATGAACAAAATTATATTTGTTCCATGTATTATGGCTTTATTAGTAAGAACAAACATTCCCATTAATTATGAAGTACAACGTCGTTCAAGTGGCTGTCTCGGCTGGCTTCGTGCTAGTGCATTCTGTCTACTCTAATTTTCCAAGATCTGTTGATGGTTTCGGGCTTTAGGTCACTGATTGTTTGGATGATATTGGCTTTAAGTGCTTAAATCGTTTCCAGATTGTTGGCATAACATTGGTATTTCACGGTCCAAATGGGTCGCAGGTCTGAGGCGGCCAATTGACACCGCCAAGACGGCTGATAACACGATTTGGGAATTTGGTGCGCCGTCCTGCATGAACCAGACGTCCCTTAAATCCATGTCTTCAATTTCAGCAAAAAAAAAGTCGGTTAACATGGCTCTGTAACGCCCACCGTTGACCGAAAGGTTGTTCCCATCCTCATTTCCGAAAAAGGACACAGCAGCCACATTCTCATTTGTGGGCACCGTACGATGACTGTGAGTGTTGTCAACTAGCATGCCAGTCTCACGAACGAACATTTTGCACAGACTTGCGTGCAGCAGTCGCGGTGGGTGCTTCATTTCGGCTAAAACGTCTTCTTTTCAAAAAACGCACTGCTTGGGCTACACATCACTCACTTTGGAAATAAGATTTCAATATTTCCCAACATTGTTTAAGCATAAAGCGACTGATTTCGCTCCGCGGAAGTATTATTATTGACTTTCTGGCAAGAAGATCTATATAACGACTAGACGGCCCATCCTGTACATAAATTATTAAATGGTTTTTCTCCAAAAGCGTCTTCTTCACTGCATTCAGTGATAGAAAAACAAATTACATTTTGATTTTGTGATTTGATTGAAGGATTTTTTTCCGTAAGACTCAAACTGCAGTAGATTGATTTTTCGGAAAAAAATGCTATAGATCTAGTGCAATTGCAGTAAAATCACAACCCTGATCACGAATCACGTTTGCACCGTCAAAAATGATCACATCATTGATATGAATCCAAGTTGATATTATTATTGTGTTATTCCTCTGCTTCGGCAGAACATAAACTATAAAAATGGAACATTTACACTACCGAATCGTGTAAAAAGTGTTATTGGTTCATAAGTTTTACTAGGTCAAGGCAAACATGCCTAAATCGTAGTCTGATCTTCCTTCTTATGACCAGTTTCACAGTGACAGTGAAGGTTCAAGTTCAGTTCAGTTCAGCTGAACCTAGTTCAAATGTTTGGTTCGTCCGATTTCACAGTGAAATTTGATCTTCAGTTCAGTGGAACATCGTTTGTGTAATGCGATCTAAAGAATGAGAAATATGGCAACACTCTCCATTTAGTGCGTGTATTGGCTACATTTGTAAGGTCTTTCGATGTATTTGTTTTACTTTGTAGTTTAAAAATTACTTTAATACACTCCTTTGGAACCTTTGTAGTGCGTTTTTTGCGTTGTGCCTTGAAAACGAATGTTTTGATAATCAACCATCACATAATTTGTTAACAATTTGTTAACATTGTAATAAAATAGTAAAAATTCCATATTTTCGGTCGAAGGCGAACGTACCTACGGTTGCAAACAAAATGTTCATTTAGTGATCATGACATAAACCGTTATTGTACACAAGAAAGAGCTCTTTATCATAAAAAAATCCACGGTGTCTGGTATCGGTTTGGTAGGTTTGCCTAGTACAGTCCATTGCATATACAGTCTGGCGTACACTAATTTGAACAAAAATTATTGCAGTTGGCTCCTAGGAATCTACGTATGGCACTAGTCTATACAAGTCTTACAGAAATCGTCTTGCATGTACTTCCGATAGACCATACCATATGACCAGCGCCGGCCCGAGCCAAATGAGCGCCCTGTGCAAGATCTACGTTTGGCGCCCCATCCTGCTATTTTGGCAGCTAAGTCGTTTCCACATAACACAAAAGGTAGACTTTCGACATGTTTTATCTTATTGTGTATAAGATAATGGTATCCCCAGTAGGCCTAATCCTCGGTAACATACGATTCGATTAGGGATGCTAATTCTGAGACTAGAAAGTGAAGCAAATTACGAAGCAAAAAAAAATCTAAGTTGATTTGCAAAATGTGAAAATAAGTCTTTTTGGATGAAGTTCGATGGATAAAGTTCGATGGTAAAGTTGAAAAGAAGTACGTATATCTATTCTTAAGAATTTTTGACAATTTGAAGGTATATATACAGCATATGCACTATATTGCATATTTGTGGTGAGAGCATTCAGATCAAAAAAGAGACATTACTGACAAATGGCATTACAAAAACAATACAAAATGTTCGTGACATGATAACCCAGTTTTTAGTGCCAAAATTAGATGATACGGATGTGACCAACATGTGGTTCCAATAAGACTGTGGCACATGCCATACAGCCGAGAAACAATTCAATTACTGAATGAGCCACTTCTTAATCGTGTAATCGGCCGTTTTTGCGATCAGAATTCGCCTTCCAGATCTTGCGATCTAACACCATTGGATCTTTTTTTGGGTTTTTCGAATTCATATGTCTATGCAAACAAGCCCACCAACACCAACGCCTTGAAAGAATTGGGCGGTGTATCAATGAAATTCAGTAACATTTACGCGAAACGGTCATAGAAAATTTCAATAAAGGAGTAAGTACTTGCCAGCAAAGTCGTGGCCGCCATTTATCCTATGTTCTATTCCATACATTCCCTAATTTCTATAATTTATGAATCAATAAAAAAATTGAAGTTTAGTAATAAAAAAATCAAAATCCCATTTTGCGCGAATTATTTTACACCCTTCACACATGAATTAAATTCTCATCAATTCTCGAAACTATGCCTACCTACTTATGTATATCTCATATGTGCAGAAATAAATTCTGCACGTCTGGCTCAAATGATTCCATACGAATTGAGAACTGAGTTTATTATTTGCATATACTGCACATATGATGGGCCCGACCCTGGTTATGAGAACCGTCCATTATACATCCCTGCTTCTATTAGTTTCTCAGACAGCTTGAATGTGCCATACAACTATCTGGTATTGGTCATTTGGTTTACTGCAGTCACATGCAGCAGCAAAGCAAGAACTCATAATCAGTCCACTTCTGTCTCCAGCGCCAGTCAATTCTTTAAGCAATTTCTTTCATTGAGATTGTGAATTACTGCCATTTTCTGGAAACAAAATATGAAGCCAACGCTCGTTGCTGCGACTTCTTTTTTGCGATTCCCGCTGACCGTGACCCTGATGACCAAGTAATTCTTCAATATGTCTATTGTGAATGTATCTATTCAATGACAGTCTACAAGTGAAGACAATTGCATCTCCCTACGCTCATTCTCTATTAGAAGCGAGGTACTTGTAAATAAAAATAATAATTACAATATAAATATAATATAAGTAAAAATAAGTATAATTAAATAAATAATTTATTATATGTACATATATTCTTCAAAACATGAAGAATTAGACTTTGCGAAATTGTCTCTTTGCAAAAGGTCCCTAGGTAAACATTTTCATGGATTTCATTGGATTTCCTACCAAAACAGCGATTGACCTATGTAGGAGATGTCGAGAAGGTAAGCATCTGCTCAGCAATTGAGCCATGACGGGAAAGTAAAGAGGGTCATCAGCGTCATCAACGTCATCAACCACGAAACGATGTAGAATGTGGCAATAGATGTGCCACTGGGTGCAAAAGTCCGTCGATCAAGGAAACCTCAGATCATATCTGAAACGTCTGGAGAAAGAAGAGAGTGCGACACATCCATTGGCATAATTGTGTACTTACGCCCAATAGGTATATAAGTTCTTTAAATTGTCAAGTGCGACAGGCGGAGGTGGACCTGAGGCTTGCTTCTACACCAATCAATCGTGTTGTACGTGCTGTTGTTCTGTTACGACTGGGTTGGCCCCTGCATTTCTAGACAGGAATACACTGGTCAGTGACTCGAAAAAGGTGAAGCCGTGAATTATGACAGTTGATAAACTCGTACCTGGCACGTAGAAGTCAACGCTTTAAAAACAATTAGCGGCGCCGTGGCCACTGGTCGGATACCCTTACCAGGAAGTACGTAAAGTAATGAGTAACAAGGTCCTAAAATACTCCCATTAACCGAGATAGTTTTGCTGGAAAAAAATAAGCATGTATTTGATTGTATTCATAAATCCAATTAACGAACTCTCTTTACTGTCCGTGCTAATTAAGCTTTAGCTTCTGTGTCGCTGGTCGCGAGTTCAGAACATTCGCCGCATTCAAAGTATAGACAGACAGATATACAAGCAATGAATTGAAAAATAAGCTATTCGTCTGTGTCATTTTATCATGGAATCGCAGAAACGTTTTATGTTCCATCACATTATCCCAGACGAAGAACGAGTATTAGATTAGACGGGGTATGGACGTCAGCAGAAATGTGAGAACGAGAAAGGTTATTAATAGAAAGTCAGACTCTGCATCTCATTGCAACAGAATTCCGAGCCAAAAGCCAGATTAACTCGTTATTATTTCCTTCAATTCCCATTAAAATTGAATAGTGACAGAAAGAATAACGCCAATATTGCGAATGTAATCGAGGTTTAGTTCAAGTTTAAAAACCACTCAAGCTGCAGCAAACAATTTCACTGTCACAAGGGAATTGTTCTTGGCATGACAACAAGTGTCAAACACCAGCGATGTCACTGTAAGTAATAGAAGTACATAATTCGGCCAGCTGAAAGGATAATCGGCTGCCACAGCAAATCCTCCTCTACAAATCATTCCAAAAGCTGTCTTGTGAAAAGTGAATGAGAACAAGTGCTTTGCGAAATTTTTAAGAGAAACAAGTCTAAAATATATATATTTCTCCTATGAGTATGCAATAGTAGCTGCAAGCAAAATCAACACTACCCTATCGACGCATATCTCTTTGATGGGACGCATGAATAATCTTCCACCATCGCGTCGTTGGGTTTTGATCAAAATTAAGAGAAGCTCCTGTGTAAGACCTTAATAAGCTTTATCCTTGTACCGCGCCTGTACCAACGGTGCACAAGGATCTCCGTCACGAATACGAGAAAGGAAACCACAAGTGGTATCGCTGCGAATGCGAATATTCCCGCAATCTGTGCGACATTGATGCTCTCCACAGCGCGGTCATCAGTGCGTCTGGTGGCTTTCAATACTCGCTCCAACTCCAGGTCTCTTGCCCACTTCAGCAGGTGCCCAGACTCGATGACGTACTGTATGATCGGATTGATCTGATGGAACAGGTGGAACTTCTTCGGCATCAGCATGGTCACCAGATAAGTGTAGATGTTTTCGTCGCGATCGAAACAGTACAGGTTGTCCCGTGGAATGCGTGGGTTGTGAATTGAGTGCTGTCGAGAGATGGCCACCGCCAAGTTCTGATCGTAGGCAGCCCGCTGGAGACACTCCTCTGTGTTGTAGCACATGAGGAACTCCTGGCGAATGTAGCGGAAGATCTGCAATGACGCAGATTATTTAGGGCTTGTAACGATCGTGCGATTCCTCCGTACATCTCCTTCCTTGTCCAAGTGTCGGATGATGTCCACACTTCCAGTGACGGACATTTGATGTTCGACTAACTCGACCGTCTCCTTGATCTGGGGCAGCGAGCTCGGACTGGTCAGCGAACTGACCATAAATGAGTTGTAGACGCTTCCCAGTAGGACCGCAGCGGCCAGGGACATCATCAAGCAAATACGGAGACTTGATGTGAGCTCACGCGTGTGCGCCGATTGATTCAGAGCGATTCCGGCAAGGATGATGACCAAACTTGGCAGGGACTTGGCGAAGCTTCTCCGCACCGCTAGCCAACTCTGGATTGTGTGAATCGCCAGGGCATTGGTTATGATGAAGATGAAGTATGTGGCGTAGGTTCCTGCGCTGAGGACTTGCAGAAAATTGAGCCAGTGGAGTGCCTTCTTCGCCCTGGTCACGCACCAAGTGAGATCGTCTTGAAGGTAGGGAACGCTGGCAGAGACTAGGTGACTGAGGTTGGGGTCTTCGTCGATGCCACCAATGACTATGTCGATTTCCCTGAAAGAAGGCGGCGTTAGGCTGAGTAGTTGAAGACGTTCGCAAAGCTCACCCATCAAGAAGCGCCTGGAGTATGTGGAACAGAGTCCTGTTCTGGATCCGAAGCTCAATGTCAATGTGCAGGCTGTCGGCGATTGTCTGCACCAACATCCACTCGATGCCCTTCAGGCGTCCATCCTCGATGAACATGTAGGGTTCCCATGACCGCGAGTATGCCACCAATGGGCATCCATCCAAATCCTTCGGAAACTTATCCAGGAACAGCCCTCGACTGTGCTCCTCAACATTGACTTCCGTCGACTCGTCGGCCTCAAAGTCACACGTGTCCAGGGTGTGGTAGGCAATCGCTCGGGTGCCACAGTGATTCTCTGGCTCGTACGGAAACACCGTCTTCGAATAGATCCGCCCGTCCTCCTCAATCTGAGCGATGACGTTGATGTTGAAGATCTTCCTGCTCAGGAACAGCAGCATAGCCTCAGCCATGACCTCGGTCATCTCCTCCTCGGTGTCCTCGACGGTGGACAGGAACACCACAAACTGCGCCTGCGGGTTCCAATTGGGCATGGACTTCCAGTCGTCGAACACATCCACCATGTCCTCGTCCTCCAAGTTGTCCAGAACCACGAAGTAGGCCTGGGGCTTCTCGTGCAGAACCATCGGGGCCGCCGACTGCTTCTTGGGATGTCTGACGATGATGGAGCAAAAGTTGTCCGGATCCGAATGAAGTGCCTGCAGTATGCGATTCTCGACATCAATCGGAACCGCGGTCAGGCTCATGGCCAAAACGGATCCAGACAGCGATTCACCGGAGTGGAAGTACTTCTTCACCAGCTGGTACGTGCACTTGACCAGCAGGTCATCGTAGTCCACAACCGCGATTATGTTCTTCCCGAAAGCACAGACTTCTGCCACAGACAGAGAGAGCGCAATGAGCACAACCACTGCACGCATCTTGACTAGAGATGGGACCCCGGTGCGGACGATGGGTCCTTTTATTCTTCGCCAGAATCTCGAGGGATTTCTCTTAGCCACCGAGGGTCCACACCAATCATCCAATTAAACCGCAATCAGTGGGCTACCGAAACTTACGAGTTTATTCAATTAACTGCGCCACCGGTTCCAACCAGGAGCTAATGACTGCCGCGCATTAGTGGCCGGCTTCCGAGGTGCGCACATAATTGATTTTGACTGTGATTGAAGTTCTGGCTGGAGGTGTACACAAATGTAATGGGGCGGTTAATCACGGGCACTCGGATTGCTTGAGGACGCCTGAGTGATGTGAGCCGAATGCGGGGTCGGGAGGTGTTAAACTTCAGCAGCTCTGCTGAGGCTTGAGATTTGATTGAATTAGATTCTGGAGTTTTGGAGCGACGATTGATTACGGCGATTGCATGCCAGCCTGGAGCCGGCGACTAATTTCTTCATCAATGTACGGACAGTTGGTTGTTGTGAGTTGAATTGGAAGCTCTGGAAGCAGTGAATGGTGGGCGAGGTCGTTATTAGGTTGTCGCTGATTCTGGCGCCGATATTCATTTGTCGTTTTGTGTTGGGATCGTTGAAGGCGAAAGCTGTTATATGCTCTTCATCCCTTCTGCGTTCATACAGCTTCTACAGAGTGGTGCCAAGTCGCCATGCATATTGTTCTCATAGAAAAACATGGTACTGTACTAATGTTCGGCGTTTTCGGGTTTTTTTTTTTTTTTTTTGGTTACGTCCAAGGATGTGGCAATCTTCGAAAGATACTAATAGCCCGTGCCATTAGCATGCACGATTCGCAAACCCAAGTTCTCGATTTCAGGAATACGCCTACGTACTAACCCACACCCTGCACTCTTCTACCACTCTCCCCGCGGAACTGCCGTTAGGTATTACTTCGCGGGGCTGGTTAGCGACTCAAGCTGGATCGACTGTGTTTGCCTGTTCGGCTCGCCTTACTCTTTCAAGCCTTCTTCGATCGATCTGCAAGTTTGATATGAAGGAACAGATTTCCTCCCACTTCTCGGCTGACTCCGTGATATGACCGACTAGGAGCTCCGGTATTGGTAGGTTTATTCTTGTCCCTTCAAATCGTCTGCAGTGGAAAGTCGTGTGTTCTGCGTCTTCTTCAGAGTCCTCACATTCTGGACAAAGGGAAGAGCTATCGTGCCCGAACCTATGGAGATACTTTCGATAGACCCCGTGGCCCGACAGAAACTGCGTAAGGTGGAAGTTGCAGTTTCCGCTTGCTCTCTTTGTCCACGTTTCGATTGTTGGAATCAGTCTGTGAGTCCATCTACCTTTGTTTGAGGTGTCCCATCTGGCTTGCCACATTGTCATTGAGACTGCTCTTTCTTCCTTCCTTATTCTGTTTACGCCAGTCTCTGGCCGGGTCGTCGATCGCCTTAGGTAGACCCTATGCATCTCATTTGCGAGAATGTCGATGGGGACCATACCCGCAATCACACAGGCTGCTTCGTCCGAAATTGTCCGGAAGCCGCTGATTGTTCTTATGGCGCAGAGCCTGTATGGTGACGAGAGCTTCTTAGCTGTCTCCTTTATAGAGAGAGCACTCGACCAGACTGGCGCAGCATATAGGAGAATTGAACTTACCACTCTGGAAAGCAGAATCCTTCTTGGGTATCCGGGTCTGCCTAAGTTTGGCAGCATACCAGAAAGTGCTGCCTGCATCTTTGAAGCTTTCCTGCTGCAGTATTCGACATGCTTTTTGAAATTAAGTCGGTTGTCGAGCATCACTCCTAGGTATTTCAGTGCTTCCTTGGATCTAATTAGCTGGGAGCCAACCCGGAAGTTTGCATATTCCACAGTCTTTCGGCTGGTTATTAAAACAGCCTCTGTCTTGTGGTCAGCCAATTCAAGGTCGGAAGATTCCAGCCAATTTTTGATCCTGGCGATTGCTTCGTTTGCGGCGGTTTCCACCTCGTGGATGTGCTTGGCCACCGTCACGACCGCGATGTCGTCAGCAAAGCCGATGACCTTGACTCCATGTGGCAGCTTTAGTCTCAGTACTCCGTCGTATATTAAGTTCCACAGGAGGGGTCCAAGGACTGAACCCTGTGGAACGCCTGCAGAGACGTCGTAGTATTTAGTACCATCGTCAGTCTGGTATCTCAGTTTCCTGTTGGTAAAGTAGCTGACAATAATCCTCTTCAGGTACTGCGGTGTGCTCATCCTATTCAGGGCTCTCATTATGCGTCGGCGTTTTCGGATATAGTGCATGATGTGTCATGACCTCCATCCAACTAGTAAAAGGTACGTTTTAAGAGGCGAAGGACTTAAACTTGGCAACATTGTTTTCTTTAACAGCGGATTTGACAGTTCTCGGTTGTTTTGAGTTAGGTTTGTTTTGGCAATTAATCATGAATAGAGTCACACATTTACAAATTGTGCGAATTTACTTTGAAGAACATGGCTCAATTCGAAAAAGGTGAAACTAAAGCCGTTGTCGAAAGACCATTAAATCCAGAAAAATTCACCGTACGGTGCGATTTATGGCCGGTGGACTCATTGGCTACAGTGAACTATGAGCGGGACAGGGACATGATTGCAAATTCTATCGTGCAACACTTGGACTTGGAAGATAATATTCGACGCGTTATTGCCGAAATACAGCCAAATTGACTGCGAAGAATATGTGAAAATTACCTCTACAGATTACGCCATGCACGCAATGACAATTCTTCTATCCCGTTGTACGAATAAATTCCTAGGTTAAGTGGCTGTTTGTCATCACGCTGCAGTCACTCCTAGTGTCCTAGTGACCATTGTGTTCAAGAATTGAAGGGTTTTCCAATAAGGACTTGACAACATTATTATCGGCTTCAAGTACAATCAAAACATTTATGAATGGAACTCGACTTCGTTCATATAGCTACCGCGGGCACGTTTGCAGCGGTCAATTTGTTGGACCCGACCCGGTCACACATTTCGGACGAAACGCCCGCTATTTCGCGTTCATATTGATTACAATTTTAATTGTACATTAATATTATAATAAATATATAAATAAAATTCGAGTTCAATGTTGGCTCTGAGGTCCTTTAACATCGTCGGCTTGTTGGCAGAAGCAAATGACTTAACGAAGTCCCACAGAAAATAGTCAAGCGGTGTTAAATCGCACGAACGAGGCGACCAATCGACTGACCCATTTCTTGAGATAACCATGCTTACTCTTCGATAAATCGATTGAAACGTGTGCTGTGTGGCTTGTAGCACCATACTGTTGAAACCACATGTCGTCCAAGTCCATATCTTCCAATTCGACCCAAAAATAATCGGTAATCATGGCGCGATAACGCTGACCATTCACATTAACGTGCTGATCGTTATCGTCGACGAAAAAATATGGCCCAATAACGCTGCCGGCATGCAAATCGGACCAAATAGTTATTTTTTGTGGATAAAGTGGTGATTCATGAAGCACATGTGGATTTTCATCCGATTTTCACCCATTGAGCCAAAAATCAGTTTCGTCACTGAAGATGATTTTGCTTTTTTCTTCTCCAGAACCCAATCGGAGAACGTACGTCGCTTCAAATGGTCCATCGGCTTCAATTCTTGAGTCAGCTTGATCTTGTATGGGTGTAAGCTAAGATCCTTACGCAAAATATGCCATAATATGGTCTGGTCTAGAGCGATGCTCCATTCTTGAGAACGCCGTGGAATTGACTGATTTGGACCGTTTTCTACGGACGCCTGAACGGCAGGCGGCACTTCGACCACCCCGTTGTCTCACTGACTCGGCAAGATCACACAACGAATAGACTCAAATTTTTGCACTAAACTTGTTATTGCCTGTCTACTAAGACGAGCATTACGACCGAAAATTGGACTTACAGCTCTTAAAGTTGCGATCACCGACTCTGAATTTCGGTAGAAATTTGTATAATTTGTAGACGTTGCTCGTTCGTTTACTTTGCCATGATGAAACTGTTGAGTTTACTGAATAAGTTTGATTATTACTGAAAGAGTACGTTCACAAATAAAATTTAAAGTTGCCAAGTTCCTATTGGAAAACTCTTTACCAAGGCCTCGGTAATAATGCGACGGAGCCACTGTCCACCTGGACTTACAGGCATCTCATTCAAAAGTCTTGCGAATACACAACGATCAGGGCTGATTTTCTAAATATTTTCATTATATCTCGAAGTTATCAGCTTCACCGAGCGTTCGTCGACTTCAAGGACTTCACGAGCGAATGTTTCATGAGCAGGTTGCCGAATGTTGTTCGTTCGAGTTAGTATGTCCTTGCATTTAATAAAAATAACAACAATATAAAGAATTTTGTTCTATTGTTTCAATTTCTGAAAATCTTAAATAAGTCTTAACGTGAGTGCGACCCAAGCAACCTGGTACCAAACATTGTATAGCCAAGCTGTACACCGACATGTCTAGTTTTGACATTGCTGCCACACTCGTCAGGTTGTACAGGATGATCGCAGCTCCATTAAGGTCGGTAAAGAACTCACCGATACCTTCAATGTCAAAAAAGCACTAAGACGAGACGACGCATTGTCCTGTGCCTTTTTCACCATCATCCTGGAGATGATCTTGAAAAACTCATACCCCAACACTAGAGCCACGATATTTCAGAAGTCTGTACAACTGATAGCATACGCCGATGACATTGATGTGATTGACAGAACACAGTGAGCCGTCATCAATGGGGTGCATGCTGGCGCTAACACCGAAGTGGCTAAAATGTAAGGGGTGTTTTTTTCAGAAGTATAGAACTTTGAAATGGTCGTTTGTGTTGTCCTCCAAGTGGTCAATCGTTTCGGGCTTATTGGCGTAGACTAGCGACACCACATATCCCCACAGAAAAAAAATAAGCGGCGTTAAATCGCACGATCTTGGAGGCCAATTCACGAGTCCGTAACGTGAAACTATGTGGTTACCAAACGTTTCCTTCAATAAATCAATTGTGGCGCGAGCTGCGTGACATGTTGTGCCGTCTTGCTTGTTGAAACCACAGTTCTTTCACATCATGGTTATTCAATTGATGAACGAAAAAGTCAGTAATCATGATTTGTAATCATTGACTGTAACATTCTGGCCAGCATCGTTTTTAAAGAAGTACGGGCCAAACAGTCAGTTTTTGTGGATGTAAAGGTGTCTCAACAAACACTCGAGGATTATCGTCACTGATACGTCACTCTAAATACGGCAGTTTTGTTTATTGATGTATCCATTCAACCAAAAGTGAGCATGGTGAAAATGGACGAACTGCGCGATACGTATTTCGAACAGAACCATGATTTTCAAAATAATTTTGAACAATTTGGAAGCGTTGTTCAGGCGTCAATTCATGCTGAAATGCCAAAGCAAAATACAAAAAAATCACTTGACAGCTGACAAAATGGCCGCCAGTTAAAATAAAGTTGCCAACTTATAGTTCTATACCTTTAAAAAAAACACCCTTTACAGGCTGTCCTCAAGAAAGGTATGTACCTACTAAAGTGGTAAGCTATAACTTCGAGGTAGTTAAAGGCTTCGTCTATTTCAGCTCCGCAGTAAGCAAAATCGGTAGATGATCCTTAGTCGGGCAACAAACATCTGTTGTGTAAAGCGATACTGAGCGCATACACTAAGAGAACGTAGTGTTTTGGGTGTGCCCTGTGATGCAAAATATAAACAGTACAAACCACATCAGCCACGAGTTCAACCGCACAGTAATAGAGCCGCCTGTCGAAGGACCTAGTTGGCTTTATAAAGGGTGGTTACATTTTAAGGGCCGATGTTGAATGTGAACCACACCTAAACGTCAAGTTTTTTTCTGTATTCCATTTGACATTTCTGAATTTCAGACTAACTCAATTTGAACCATGGAAAGATACACAATCGAGCAAAGCGTTAAAGTTATTTAGGCTTATTATGAAAATGGGCGTTCAAATCAAAATGCATATCGTGCACTTCGTGATTTTTTCGGTCAATTTAATCGTCCAAATGTGCGTACAATCGGAAAAATCGTGCAAAAATTTTAGCAAACCGCGTCTGTAGGAGATGTGAAAACACCAGTGCATGCTCGTACAGCTCGTACTGCAGAAAATATTGCTGCTGTTGGCGATAGTGTGGTTGAAGAGCCGTCCACCTCAACTCGTCTACGTGCCCAACAATTGCACCTCTCACGCTCGTCGTTGATGAACATTATGCATAAAGACTTGCATTTACACGCTTACAAGATGGAATTGACTCAAGAACTAAAGCCTCTTGAGCATTTCAAGCGTCGTCAATGGTCAGAATGGTGGCAAGAAATGGCAACAGTGGATGATCAATTTTCGAAGAAAATCATCTTCAGTGATGAGGCGCTTTTTCACTTCAGTGGATTCGTCAATAAGCAGAATTGCCGCATTTGGGCGAATGATAATCCAAGAGTGATTGATTGATGAAAAACCAATGAATCCACAAAGAGTGACTGTTTGGTGCGGTTTATGGGCTGGCGGCATCATCGGGCCGTATTTTTTTCCAAAATGAGGCCTGTCAGGCAGTTACTGTGAATGGTGTTCGGTATCGTGAAATGATAACGAACTTTCTATGGCCCGAATTGGAAGATATGAATGTGGACGACATGTGGTTTCAACAGGACGGTGCCACTTGCCACACAGCTAACGAAATAACGGCTCTTTTGCGCGACAAATTCAATGGCCGTCTTATCTCACGTGGTGGCGATGTCAATTGGCCGCCAAGATCATGTGACTTGACACCGTTGGATTTTTTTCTTTGGGGTTATTTGAAAGAAAAGGTGTACGTCGATAAGCCAGCAACAATTCAAGACCTAAAGGATGAGATAATTCGGCACATTAACGGCATAGAACCTCAATTATGCTTCAGCGTTATCCGAAATTTGGACCATCGGATGGAGGTGTGCCGCCGAGGTCGCGACGGCCTTTTGGCCGATATTTTGTTCCATACATAATTGAACCATACCAATATTTTCATAATAAAAAGAAATGATAATAATTTCCTAAATAATTTGTGTTTTATTCAAAATCAACATCGGCCCTTAAAATTTAACCACCAGCCAGCCATCCAAAAAGCGGATTAAGAAGTCGTTAGTTTCTTAAAGAGCTACGTTCTGCGTTTCATCTTTGGCCTTGCTTGCGTTGACGGTATTTGGAGAAGAAGATTCAAGGACGAACTGAAAGGGCTGTATATCGACATGAGCGTCTAGCACCTGGACAACATGGACAGCTCCGGCTCGAAGAGTCTTCGACTCCGTACCAGTGCGTGGAGCAACGCACTAGAGAACAGCACACAAAACGTGCGTACAAAATGGAGAAGGACCTCAGTCGACAGTGGAGAAAGCTAGCCATATATTGTGCTTGTTGGAGGCGTGTTTATTGACGCCCAGGTCTACCACGGGCTGTAGCGCCAGGCGCAGAAGAAGAATTTAAATAGAACACGATTTTCGTATCAATATTGAGCACTCTCAGTTTGACTCTGTGGAACGAATTACTTATGGACAATGCAATTGGAATCAAAGAAGACGACGAGCACCGTCTTGATTCGAGTCTTTCTTCTTTTTACAATCGTCTGGTGACTTTCATGTTACGTTCTTCCTTTTGGCAAGTGAATCTTATTGGAAGCACCACGTTTTATAGCCAGTTTCGATAGATCAGACATGAATGTAGTTTCATTTTCTCTTGTCATTCTCACGTCTTTTTGCTTCACCGTGAATGTGGAGCGTATCGTAGGAAGATTTGTATACTCTCCCAAATCCTCGGTAAGCATTCGATAGACCACACGCTCTTAGAAAGCACATTCTGTAGAAACACATTATTTGCTTCCCATGTCGGAGTATGATTAAATCTGTGTTCCTAACTCGGACAAACTTACTTAACAGCAACACGGTCAACTTTCTAGCCCCCATTTAATCTAGGTTCAAAAAACCGTACTCAACCCGTCACCCATGGTCACTAACAATGTTTTTAGCGGTTTGCCGCACTTCAACATCTGATTTACTTGCTGTTTGGTGCACCTTACCTTTCGAATAATTAGCATACATCGTCGTCTTGTCACCCTTGTTCCCGGTTACATTTGACTTCTATTGAAAGTTATGACACGCTTGCATGTCAACTAGGACTACAAAAAGCATTTAGAAAGGCGACTAAGAGCCATTGAGCACGTTCATGAGGAAACAAAGAGTGGTTGTTTGAAATCGCCCGCGTTACGCAAAAATCCATCCAATCCAGCCATATGATTCATACGTAATTGATTATGCTGCATTGGTAAACGTTTACACGGTTATGACATATCCTTTTACTTAACAAGTTCCCCACACGCATCACATCAGTGGGCAACGATGGCAGTTGCAATTAGCGGTGGGATGAAATAAATGTACGTTTGTTTCGCGTTAGTTAACATGGTTTTACATATCTACTCGGCAAGTGAATCTATCCGAATTGGACATACTTGAACGCATGTCCATTAGATGCAACAATGTACGCGTAATCGTGTAATCACGCAATGCATTAATATGAATTACCGTCCATTTACGAGCAGTTTGAATCCAATATGGATCTAGTCAACGCTAGATTGTGTGAAAAAATACCATAAAGCGCTCGTCGCCTTTAAACGCCACATCAATCAACGTGTTCTTCCCGCAGAGGCTAAGGCCCGTTTGGCGTCACTGCTTACTGCTTGATAGCGGAGAGACCGTCTTGCGAACCTGCTGCTGCCTCAACGTGTGCATATGCAGGAGTGGCGTGCTCCAAACGATTTCAATGAGTTTACATATCTGACAAAATATTTTGACGTTTCCGACAGGATCGGGTTGACTTTCTTTGTGAATTGAGAACAGACAAAATGGGAGCACGACCATTAAATTTGATATATGTACATACGAGGGGCGTTCAATATATTCTCGGTATCGGGGTGAAGGACAAGAGCTGCTCGGGAGCTCTACGAGCAGAAGAGGAGAGACGAACACCGGCTTCTCAGGAGAAAAAAGAAGGAGCATGAGAAGCGCGCGATCGGCAGAATAGAGGGATATTACTGCAGGAATGAGGTGAGGAAGTTTTACCAAAGGGTAAAGTTAACCAGTCAAGGTTATAAAGTCCGAACCGAAGCCTGTAAGGATGATCAAGGGAACATCGTAGTAGAGTCACAGTCGATGCTGAGGATATGGAAAAACCATTTCTGCAGACTGTATAACGGCGACGAAGAACCAAATCCCGCTGTCAGGCAGAACGAACCATTCAACCCCAATGAAAGGGACGACGAAGATCAACAATTCCGTCCACCCGACCCGGATGAAGTGAGGATTGCCATATCTAAACTGAAATCCAACAAGGCTGCGGGAGCTGACGGCCTACCCGCCGAGCTTTTAAATGCCGCAGGGGATGATTTGGTAAGGAGCATGCACCAACTCATCTGTAAAATATGGTCGGAGGAAAACATGCCCGATGAATGGAACCTCAGCATTGTTTGCCCGATCCATAAAAAAGGAGACCCTTTGAACTGCGCCAACTACAGAGGCATCAGTCTCCTAAGTATCGCATATAAAATCTTATCTGCCATACTGTGTGAACGCCTAAAGCCATTCGTCAACAACCTGGTCGGTCCATACCAGTGTGGCTTTAGGACAGGAAAATCCACCATCGACCAAATATTCACACTACGGCAGATTTTGGAGAAAACCCAGGAGCAACAAATCGATACCCACCACCTTTTCATCGATTTTAAGGCCGCGTATGATAGCATCTATAGAGACGAGCTATACAGAGCAATGTCTAGTTTTGGCATCCCAGGATGACGATGGAGAATGCACGCTGCTCCATCAAGGTCGGTAAAGACCTAACCGAGACCTTTGATGTCAAAAAAGGATTCAGACAAGGCGACCCGCTGTCATGCGACATTTTCAACATCGTTCTTGAACGAATTGTTCAAAACTCGAACGCCAACACCAGAGGAACAATCTTTCAGAAATCCGTCCAACTACTCGCATATGCCGACGATATTGACATTATTGGAAGAACGCAGCGTGATGTCAATGGCGCTTTTGTGGGTATTGCAACGGAGGCCGCGAAGATGGGTTTAGCGGTAAACGAGGGTAAGACCAAGTATATGCTGTCAACGAGAAAGGGCACCCAACACCGACGTCTCGGTCAGAACGTCACAGCAGACAGATATAACTTTGAGGTAGTCAAAAACTTTGTCTACCTAGGCACCGCTATAAACTCAGACAATGACACCAGCGCTGAAATCAAACGAAGAATAACCCTTGCCAATCGCTGCTTCTTTGGGCTAAGAAAGCAACTGGTAAACAAAGCCCTATCTCGAACAACCAGGATAACGCCCTACAAGACCTTAATCGTCCCAGTCCTGCTATATGGCGCGGAGGCATGGACTTTGTCAAAAGCGGATGAAGCTGCCCTTGGTTGCTTCGAGAGGAAAATTCTTCGTGTGATTTTCGGTCCCGGAGGAGGAGATATAATGACGAACTATACGGGCTGTTCAGCGACATCGACTTAGCCAGAAGAGTGAAGATCCAAAGACTGAGATGGCTAGGTCATGTAGAGCGGATGGAAACCAATACTTCTGCCCGAAAAGTCTTCGAATCCACCCCCGAGGGACGGCGCAGTAGAGGAAGACCGCGACTCAGGTGGCGCACGCAAGTGGAAAGGGACCTCAACCAACTATGCGTGCGAAACTGGAGACAGCTAGCTAAAGATCGAGCTGGCTGGAGACGCTTGTTGGTTGAGGCCCAGGTCCACCCCGGACTGTAGCGCCACCTTAAGTAAGTAATCGGGGTGAAACTGTGGTTGTATATATAAATTGACTTATTAACCAAGTAATACTATTATTTTAGTGCATTCGTGTAAAATTTCATATAAATGTGATTTTAATTCGCGTTTTATCTCTAGTTAAACAGAATCATAATGGCAACTGAGATGGTGAAAATTGAGTATCGGGCTGTAATTAAATTTCACACTAAGCAAGGAAAAAGTCAAAAAACTATTCATGAAGAGATGGTGGCTGTTTACCAGGGTTCCGCACCTTCATTATCAACTGTGCAAAAGTGGTCAAGTGAATAGACGCTCCGGCGCCCCGGCTACTGCTTGTACGGGCGAAAGCATCAAAGTCAACAAAAAGCAACAAAAGTCGAAAAACTTGTTCTTGAGGATGCCCGAATAAAGGTGATGGCAGAGATCACCAAGCTTTCAATTGGTACCATTCACACCATTCTTCATGACCATCGTAACCTTTCAAAGGTCAGTGCAAGTTGGGTGCCACGAATGCTCACAGCGCCTCAGAAAAAAGTGAGAATCGCATGCTGTAGAGAGCTTTTGGTGATGTGTAGTGAGAACGCGGACGGTGTTATGGATCGAATTATTACTGGTGACGAAACATGGGTCCACCACTATGACCCTGAAAGCAAACAAGAGTCCATGCAGTGGCATAAAAAAGACCCCCCGAAGAAGTTCAAAGTCACTCCGTCTGCCGTCTGCCCGGATTAGAACCGGGGACGCATCTAACCAAGGTCAGGCACTCAAGCAACTGCGCCTTCTACCTGTTTGATTTTTGTCCAACCTATAGCACTCGTCGTTGACGGTGATGGCCTGGTCAACGTCTTTCTCAAAGAAATACGGACCGATGACACCTTCAGCCAAAAATTCGCACCAAATTGTGACTTCTTCGGGATGCAGGCTCTAGGATCTCATGTGCATTGGTATCGTCCGAGAAGAGAATCACCAGGAAGGCGACGGGTGCTCTAATGATTTGTAGAAGCTTAAACTATAGGGGTTGCAGTCCAAGTATCCTTAGATGGATGTACATAGCTATTGTTAGACCAACAATCGTTGCAATAGCATGGTCCAAAAGAACCAACTTGACCAGCGCAAGAGAGACACTCAACAAAGTTCAAAGGTTGGCATGCCTCTGTATTACAGGTGCCAGGAGAGCTTGCCCAACTGCCGCCATGGAGCTGACTCCAGTGCATCTGGTCGCAGAATGTGCAAATAAAACAATCATGAGAATGACAAAAGAAGGGATAGGAAAAGAGAGGTGGATTACATCGAGACAATTCGCTGCACTAGTTAAAAAGCTACCACTCCTGGCCATTCCGAAGGATGACGCGATTAGGAAATTCAATTTCCAAAAGGAGTTTACCATTAAGCTCAGCACCAAAAAAGACTAGAGCAATGAATCCATAGTCCATAGACTGAGCAGCAGTACGGTAAAATGGTGTACGGAAGTATCAAGAACTGATGACGGCACAGGTTCAGGAGTATGGACCCCGGACAAAGTACTACGAACCCATGGGCATATGCACCAGTATCTTTCAAGCATAAGTCTATGCCATATACAGATGTGCTCAGATCAATCTTGGCAGGAAGGCATAGCAAAAATGTCGGACAGTCGTGCCGCTATCCTGGCACTAGACTCCTATATCATCAAATCCAGGCTCTGTGTGGGAATCTCTACAGAAGCTTAAGAAGTTGAGTAGGAGTAAAAGAGTAAAACTCTGTTGGGTACCTGGCCATACCTGGATAGAAGGCAATGAGATAGCCAACTCCCTGGCTAGGAAAGGAGCATTGGAACATTTGGTAGGCCCCGAACCATTCTGCGCTGTTGGAGATCACGTCCACAGGGAAGAGTTCAGGGAACTAGAAAGAAGGAACCGGGCAGGTACATGGAACAACGCTCATGGTATGAAGCAGGCCAAGAAACTTTAGGGTCAATATAACCGCAAGACGTTTGTATCAGTATGAGCAAAAACAACCTCCGTATCCTAACAGGCTTCCTAAGATGGCACTGTAAACTCAGGCAGCACCTAAGGAAACTAGGAGTATCAGAAGAAGGTCTCTGCAGATTCTGCGGAGAATCTAATGAAATTCCAGAACATACACTGGGATTTTGTGCGGCGCTAGTCCACAAAAGGCAATGATATCTGGGCAAGCACCTAATGTAAGAGAAAGAATTGTAGTCACTAGAACCAGCTCTCATTCTCAGATTCCTAAAGAAAACTGGCTTAGAGAGAATACTCTAGGATAAATCTCTTTCAATTTCGCGCAATAGGAGCAAATAACCCTCAATACAACTCTGAAATGAGCTGCATGGGAGGGGAGCTCTTAAGAAGCAAATGTATAAAGATTAGGTTGCGCTATTGCATTCTCTGTTTTTATGCCTAATGGCATTTGTTTTTATGATTATAGCCACAGTTGCCAATATCAGAAATCAATTCTTTAAAAATTGAAACGCATTTTAACGATTGATATAACTTTATTAAAATGTTTCAGGTGAAGTTTGACGACGTTCACTACTATTAAAATGCGAATGATTAAAAAAATACATAGGGTGGCTATTACTAGGATAGCAAGAATGAGCATGCGCGGATGGCTATGTGTTTCATTTCCTCGTACGTTAGACTGTGTACATCGTCGGTTTGGTTTGGGCACGTAGTTCATAAGGGTGACTGTTGGGCGTGTCGCGTCATGTCTGGTACAGCGATGCCGGAAGAATATTTTTCAAAGTGCCACCACTGCTACCAAAAAGTGCCATTTTAAGGCCGTGGGTGCCACAACCAAAAAACTACACAAAACATACGTTTCTGTGTTTTTTAAACAACTTTATGAATTGCACTTAGTTAGAAAATGTTATAGAAACAAACAAAAATGCGTTAAATAATTAAGTTAATAAATAAATAAAGCGCCATTTACAGATATTCATCGAAAGTTAACTATCGTTCAATTCTATCGGAAGGCGGATGTAAGCAATGCGGCGATTATATTATAAACGTTAATGGAAATATGTTAATTTTTCTAATTCTTACCAGAGTGCCATATGCAATGTCAAAGTGTCACAGTGCCATTTCAATCAAAAAGTGTCATAATAGCACAATTGTGCCACATCGTCTGTACGTAATCCCATATGTATGGTATTGGTATAAGCTTTCAGAAAGTGTCTAAATTATCTTCTCTCTCCCTCTCTCTCCCTCTTCTAAATAATTGGGTAAATTTATTGGCATGATTGATTGGATGACGAACACCGTGCGTGGTGTGTGGCATGGGAAATAATGTCGCCAACCTGAGTGTGTAACTCGGGCGCTATTAACGTCAAAATTTTTGAAAATTACACCGGAGCATAAAGCTCACCAAAAGTGCATTTTCTGCTTTCGTCGGGAGCCCGGGTTATTTTAGACAGCGATGCAAGTGCTTTGAGCTTAGCAAACAAGCTAAGCATCTACCACGATCCTCCAGTTGCGCAGATCAAGGTGATTGAGGTTTTTCTCAACTTGTGGACGTCATTTTGGAGGCCGGCTTCTCTGTTACGCTGTGCCATACGATCAATGTCGAAAATTCAAGCTTTATATAAGCAGCCCGGCTCGTCCGAGTTATGGACTAAACGGTGAGCAGGATGCATGGTGTTCGTTTTCTTCTTCAATCGCCATCAGATTGCCTAACTAGGTCCTTGACCGATGAAGGTGAACACTGATTGGCAACCAAATCATACCACTTTCTTTTAACAACAATAAAATGCAAATTTTACGATTCTACCAGACAAAGCAACTCGACTCAAACCAAAAAAAAAAAAAATCAAACCGCTGCGCCAATTAACACCACACCTGGACAACAGTTAATGCAGATGACGACTCGTTATTGGAATCCTCAAAAGTGTTTGCATTTCATTAAGATTGAGTTATTTATCTCATCCGCAGCGGTTGTTGACGTCCATAAATTCTAACGTTTGTTTAAGTTTCAAGTTAACATTCTCCCAGAGGCGGTTCTTGATTTTTTCGACGCTGTCCAGTTAAGAGGTTTGAAACGTAACCTTGAAGCGAATAACTTAGTTCACTAAGGACATCCACCCACAAAATACGTGAACTTGCAGTGTAACTGTGGAATTCGATCACTTCAAACGTCAGTTCTCAGGTTCACTGATTCGGAGAAGGGAAACTGGTTCTCGATTCGATTGAAACTCCGTTGCACAATCAATTTAAACTGACAGCCTTTTAGACTGGACACTCGGAAGTGACATAGACTGAATTGATTGCAATTACTTGGAGGTGGCACGATATACTCACTGCTTGTCTCATGGCTAATCAGGTTCTCGTCACTGAACCTGTCCGATTGAAGAAATGTCTCGCGTTCAATTGGTTTTGTGATCGCGCTATGGTCCGATTGAAGAAATGTCTCGCGTTCAATTGGTTTTGTGATCGCGCTATGAGAGGCATTGACTTTGCTCAGAAGGCGAGTGTATTTTTTCTGTACAAAATTCGAGAAACCTTTAATGACGTGAACTTTGATGGAAGGCTGATGCATCAATTCGTGTAATGTGCTGTTCGACATTGATTGAAATCAGTCCGCGAGCACATATGGAAGTGTAGAATGACCTCAGGCAGTTTGGTATGCAAAATTGTAGACAGCTAGCAGGAGAGAGCAATTAGTTGAGGACCAGTTTCGTCACGGTGTATAACGCCATACAACTAATGTTACTTAGTACTAACTTCAGTCAGTTACACCTGTCAAACCAATTGTCAGATTGTAAACTGTCAGTGTCACGTCAACAACGTTATCATGTTTTAGAAGATTGGTTCGAAAATAATGGTTCTGTGCGGAAAAATTATAGAGTTCTTCTACCATATTACAAAGAGAACCTGAGACCTTCATATGGATATGTGCCGGACAATTTATCGTTTTAAAAACGTGCTCTCTCCGCAACATTTAGTTGTCTGTGGCTCATAAGAAGACTGCGTACTGAAAGGAAATATTGCATACTTTCAGGAGATTGTTGAAGAAGGTCCAAATGAATCGAATGGACGAGGTTGATAATAACATTACCTCTGTTTGTCCACTTTATGGAACGTGCTACTCAATTCAACGGCAGGCAAGATTCAGCTTGTCCAAGAATTGATGTCGACTCGCAAAGAGGTTCGTATTCGAAGACTCTCTTAGTTGAAGCATTGATGTCCAAGTGTTCGCTGTGGTCGAACAGACGGATTCCTGACTACATCCAGATCATCCTACCCTCCTTCATAGACAGGACCATATATGCGACTCATAATTTTTTTTTCGATGGCACCTAGAATCGTTGAAGGGTGATCGCCCAGCTTTTGTAGGGCATGATGTTTGTCCTTTGAGTGAGGAGTTTGGACCCCCTGGCACCGGTTGTCAAGCGAATTTTTACGTCAGATCCCCATAAGGATGCTATTTGCTGAGTTCACATTTGTCCCGATGTGGACAAAAAACTCCTTTACTACCTCAAAACTGTAGCAGTCGATCGGGATGTTTTGACCTAAGATCGTGTGTGTGACGAATAGTTTTTGCTCAATTTGCTCGACATCCTGTGAAAGGTTATGACTACAAATGCGCCTGTAAGACTCAATGAAAGGAGTCGCTTGTGCAACACACACAAGGCACCATTTTTGAGGATTTCGAACCACAACTCGATCCCAAGAAGGGACGAATGAATAGCTGACAACGTGAGAAACAACTGATGGTTCTAAAACGAAGGACTGATTTGGGGTTGGAATTTTTGCAACCTCACCAGAACTCTCACCGTCCCTCTTATTATTAAATCAATAATCTTACTTTCAATGAGTCCGATAGATGGAATCAATATCAATCTTGGCATTGACAATCAGGCGGCCATAATGGCTGCGTCCACAAGCTCCAGGACAGTCGAACATTGCTGTACACCTTTAGGATTTAGGTTTGTGTGAATATTTGGTTTATAGTCGATTTGCGGGCATATGGAGCTGATATTCCAGTTGTCGGGCATGCTCCCATCTTCTGCAGATGATCAGGTGCGTGCATGCCTACCAGAATATCGCCACCGGCGTCTATGACTGCGACTTTGCTGTTCTTCATCTTTTTGATACGACACCATCTATGCTAGGCAGGAGGACTATCTAATCAATCGACTAAAGCTTTAATAACTTGGTTCCCTATCACTCTTCCCTGTACATCCCAAGTCGCACCAACACGTCGCCAGCTCTACCTACTGCGAAGAACATAGCAACAAGGTCTACACCGAAATGTCTTTTACGCCTTATCTATCGAAGTCATCAGATCGTGGAAGATAATTACGCCTAGCAAATGGCGACTTGCCAACACTAATCAACCGACAGTGTCCAGTTCTGCATCAGTGTCGTGCTTAAAATAAGCCATCCCAGGTGCTGACAAGACTGATTGAACGATACATCCGATGTCCTGCCTTCGGCGCGCGTCGGTATAATAATATACATAGGCCGGTCCATGTAGTTTAATAAAGATTATACAACTGCCTTTGTAACCACCCCATTATTAGTAACAAAGTAAGGAACATATGATGGACATCGTCATCTTATCACCACCTTATCGACATCGAATGCCCAGGGGGGGCACTCTACTGCATATGCAAACTAGATCTGCTTTTGATGAAACCACGATAAACAATTAACTAGTCACAGGCAAGCAATTGGCCAACCGAACCCTTTCAAGTTTTTCTCACCTCATAAGAGGTCCGCACAAATACTACTCGTACGACTAGAATAATAGCCGCCGCTTATCATGTATGTGCTCTGTTCGTACGCGCCATTTACCACACCTCCTCGATGTGGAGTCGAGATCTCGTGAAGGCGCCTCGAATACCGGCTGCCATACCTGTTGCCGTTCCGTATCTCGGTTGGCTGCGGTCAGTTTTTTGCATGTTGAGAGGCTATTTACCTCATAATTGCCACTCTGGGCTCCGGACACAAACATCTTATAAATAGACTGCAACCGGTTGCAGTCAAAGGCTTTCGAATAACTTGGAGTTTCTCACAAAAGACAAAGAGTGCAGACCTTGAGTGGGTCGCTGCTGCTGTATGTGTCACCACAAAGAAGGAACAACGAGACAAGGTCGCCAGAGGGTCTGCAGTTGTGGAACGCAGGTCTTTCTTCAAGGGAATTAGCTCTTCCGTCGTACTTCATCTAATTACATTCCATTACGGTTGGGAAAGCTGCGTATCTGTTGACCTAGTTTGCGCTTGCATGCGTCACAGTGTTTACCCGAAGGGTGTTTAAGATAGCCAGCGCTCGTAAATCTGTTTGGAATGAAGTATCTGTGGCACGCAAGAAAATATGCATTTGGACACTTAAGCGGTGGCACTCGGTAGTGCGCCCACTTGCTTTTCCACTTACTGCTGTTGATAATTCTTCGAGCAAATAATTCGTAACAACTTCCAGCATTTGCCAGTGTCCAAGTTCGTGACGCGATCATTTGCAAAGAAAAGCAGAAAAAAAAAATGCTCGAGTGTCCATTAATCAGATCATGCATTCGGCTGGGCTGTGATTTATTATTTTACGTGTGGATTGGGTATCTAATTTAATGGTCGACATGATGCGAGGGAATTTGTTTCACGGTGTAAATATTACCTGCGCTAGCTTGGGGCAACAAGCGACCGCCTGCGAGACTCGACGCGGTTGGCACCCTCAGCTTTTGGGGCAACCCATCCGAAGAATATGAGGAAAGATTTAATTTCACTTTTATTTTGTAATGAGACCAGCAACTATTGAGTTCAAACGGTGCTCCACTTTCGAATTATGGTCAGAGTCGAATGAGAGCACAAAGCTGTGTTTTTTTTTGTTTTGTTTGATGGTTAAAGGCGTGTCTACGGGCTGCTACCGAGCAGTGTTTGAATTTCAAAAGCAGCCGAGTGGTTCTGCAAGTGAGGGCATTCGAAATTTGACTGTAATTATGCCACTGGTTGGGAGTTAATTGTCTTGGGTTACGTAAGACGTGTGTGTGAAGGTGAATGCTTGTCAATGGGTAGGAAAAGTTCTTTGCCCCTTCAACGAGATATCTGCTCTCGGATCTCGAATCAATGGGATGGAAGATAATGTGATACGCCTTAAACTGGAAACTCGCAACAAATCTGTGGATCAAGCCTGTTATAAAAAGGATTGATATTTGATTGAGGCGTGACTGGAGGCTACGCTTTCACGCAACTTACTTCAGTTAAGATGCTGGCACAGTATTCTACTGTCTTTGCTGTTCTGCGATGACTGCCATCGGTGGACAGTGTCAAATCGTATCTGCTTAAATTATGGACTGCATAAGTCTTACCATCTTCTTTGGATAAGACATCTTCTTAGAATCGCTTTCTCAGTGGCAGTACAATTGACCCAGAAGTTGCAATCGAGTATTCAGTAAACGCATTGATTCCTCCGACGGACGTCCATGATTCAATTCCTTCACCTTCTCTTTCGAGTGACTGACAAATTTCAGGATGCACAAGTGCCCAGAAAACTTCTCTAAACTTGACAAAAAATGAATTTCCTCTCCATTCGCAATCGAACCTAAGAAACAGGTCTGTTTTCTGTTTCCGCCTGATGATCCCATCCGCACGGCCAAATGCGTGGATCTTGTCTGTGTGACAGCCCCGACGAATAAGAACATAATTTTCATTTCGGCCATTTTGTCAGCTGTCAAGTGATTTATATTTTGGCATTTCAACATGAATACACTGACGCCTGAACAACGCTTCCAAATTGTGCAAAATCATGTTTCTGGTCGAAATACGTATCGCGCACTACGTCCATTTTCACCATGCTCACTTTTGGTTGAAGGGATACGTCAATAAACAAAACTGCCGTATTTGGAGTGAGGATAATCCTCAAGTGTATGTTGAGACACCATTACATCCACAAACGGACTGTTTGGTGTGCTTTCTGGATTGGTGGAATAATTGGTCCGTACTTGTTTAAAAACTGGTCAGAAAGTTACAGTCAATGGTAACCGCTATAGCCAATATTATTGACCTTTTTCGTTCATCAACACAACACAATTGATTTATTGAAGGAACCGCATATTTTCACGTTACGGATTGTCCTTCAAGATAATGCGATTTAATGCCGCTTGACCATTTTCTGTGGGCTCTATTGTATCAATACGGGAGTTTTTGTTATTTGTTCGAATAGTAACTGCATTCTGTTATCCCCAGCAACAATGAGTCTAAACAATTTTTGATCACGAAAAAAACAGAATACTTCCAAATTGCGCCAATTAATTAAATTGTTAATTATTGTTAATCAAACATCGATTGTTTGAGTTTTCGATAGTATCGATTGTTTTTTATGAAACAATCGATTCATCGATATAACATCGATAGTTTCATCGATATTTCAAATTCCTTCATTTGCATTACGCGTCCACATATCTGTTGTAACACTTAAATATTTGCATCTTGATAGGACTTCTTCCAATTCAGTTTTTAGCTGCACATATTGTTTAGGAATAAGTTTGCATTTAAGAGTTTTTTTTGTCAGGCAACTCATATTTGTCGTTCTTACTTCGATCTAATAATCTTAACCCTATGTGATCCGAAGTCCTGTATGGAAGCATATCAATGGCTATCATATTTGCTCTAAGAGCATCAAAATCCTATTTCATTTTTGAATTTTGATCGTATTTGTGACTTCTTTGGAAACAATTTTTGATGGTATATGTACGTTTCGATGCCATTGGGACAACTTGATGTTGATCTCCATCTACTTCAGAGGATCAACCACCAGCTTCTTTCCTTGTTTCATTGGGTGGTTTTCTTTTAAAGTGGTCACGTAAATTAGTAGTATGAAAACACACACACACACAAATTAGACGTTTATGAAAACACCCTATTTCCGGCATATTTATATTCCTGAACACACAACTTACACGTACAAAATTCTTGTTTTTTGCTCTAAAAATTTCACACTGAAGATTTTTTTTTTCTATTCATCCTCTTTTGTTTTATACTTTACCAATGATAAACCAAACCAAACACGAAACAAATAGTAAAACATGTAAATAAATAAACCAGAGAAATCCAGAAATCACTTACAGTGATGTACAACTTCTGTTGTGAGATGTATCAGGTTATTGAATGTGTGCGTAATACAATCCACTGAAACAGAATATGTTTGCGTGTGCGGGCATTCATAACATTTCAAATATTGAAAGCCACGTACAATAATAAAATTCAAATAAATACAACCGTGTACCTACTGTTTTTTCTTAATACGGGACTTCCCATATGAAAGTGGTGAGTCAAAAAACAGATCTGTGTTCATTGGACAGAGATCGTTCAACAGCCGACTGCAGTTCTCAGTTTATGAATTAAGGCTCAGTTTAGATTTTTTTTAATTCGAGCAAAATTTTCAATCAAATCCCCAACAACAAAACACGTCGACTGGGAATATTATCGATATTTTTCATAACTATCGATAGTCCCGATAGTTAAATACAATCGATTAATCGATTAAACTATCGATGTTTTATCAACACTAGCCAGCACTCTATAGGTGAACACACGACATCTGCTGCTAGGGGCATTTGAAGTTTGCACCGCCCAAAAGACACAAAATTCGACGAAAGGTTGAGATATTGAGAGCGTAGAGTGTGTTGAATGTGTAGGAATTGTGCGCAAAAAACAGAATAGGTACAAGTATAGATACAGTAAAAAAAGATACAAATTCTTCGAAAATTGTAGTCCAAATCCTCTTGCATCTACTTTTTTTTATATTTGTTATTACATTCATAGGAACGGTAATCCTCATCAGGACGCGAACGGTCCGAGTCTTCAACAGAAATCATTGATAGATCTCTTTGTGCTACCATCGTGTATGAAACAGACGATATGTGACGTTCGTGTGATGAGAGGGTCTGAACTGTCAACTGATCACCACCTGGTGTGAACCTCACTGATAGAGTACCTCTTCTGCCAAGGCGGAAACCAAGGGTGCTTACACGCATACAGTGGGAGAAACTAGAGAACAGTGAGATGCATCAAAATTTTGCACGGCACATATCTAAAAGCTTTGAACGAGTTCCAACTGTTCCATCGCGTGTAGGGGAAGAATGGCGACTGTTTTCGGCAGCTGTCATAGCTTCTGCGCTTGATGTTTGTGGAGTGAAGCGGCTTGGAGTGGCGGCTGGTGGTGAGAAAAGAACTACGTGGTTTAAAACACTCTGAGTTCAAGAAGCGATCAGTGAGAAGAAGTAGACCTACAGAGACTGAATTCTCTTGTGACCGGTACACTGAGGTGCAAATTGGTTGTGCGAGCAGCTAAAGAGCAGTTCTGGAAGGAGTTCGGTGAGAATTTGGAAAGTGACCATAGGTCTGCGAAAAAGGTGCTCTGGCAAACCATTCGCCGACTCAGATTAGGGAAATTCAACATCATCGAAGGAGTCAAATCCAAGGATGGTGTGTTGCTTTCCAAGGAGGTAGACATTTTGCGTAGATGGAGCGACCACTTATCGGAGTTGTTCAATCCCGAACGGCGCTCTGAGGATGACTGACTGACCTGTAAACTTAAGTGGGACGGAGCATAAGTTAACTCTGTAAGCACATTGAAGCACTTCGCAATTTTCAGAGAAGTTTTTATATGCATTTTTGGATCTTCGACGATATTTCCATCGAATCGTTTTGCTTAAATGTTTCGATCGTCTCTTTGAAACCAACATGTATTCTAAGTCGTCCATGTTTTAAACTTGAAGCCAAACTGGATGAAACATAGCGGTGAAGTGATCAAAGAAGATGGATGGCAAATCTCGTTCGAGAATCATTTTTATTGAAGTGAGACCCAGACTTTCTTCCTTCAGCATCCTTGCATTTTAATTTCAAAGACTGTAAGATGGAACTTAGAAAGCAAGAATCCACCAAAATAAACGCTGTTGCCATCGCTCTCCCCCACTCACCATTCCAAAAACCCATGCTTACCATTCAAATAGAAAATGCTACCAAAAAGCAACATAATTGCTTCATCAAAACTCATTTGAACTTTAAAAGGTCAGATGGAGTAACCAACTATCCTGCCAGGCTTTAAAAATGCTCCAGGAAATGCCAGCAGAGTGCATGAACTTCTTGTCCTACCGTAGATTCAGTTCCGTTTCGAAGCCATGCTGCTAGCCGCAGGTGTATACTGTTTACAGATCGAATCGCAGAATCGCAGGCGTCGATTCCTCTTAGACCATTGCTCTAAATGAATCTAACTCGTTTCATGGAAATCCGTTAAGGCGACTCCATATGGCAACCAACACGACCTGCATCAGAGCATGACTTTACCCCCACGCCAGTCATCTCTCCACGTCGCGTCGCCACTCCGCGTCGACAACGATGACGACGCTGTCGTGCCACACATTTACATCGGCTTTATGTCGCGGTTATCTGCCAATTTTCCACTCGATCAAGAACCTAGAGACAACGACCGCCTGGCTGCGTTTGTTATGATTTGAGGGTGACTGCTGCTAGACAGTGTCCAGGTGCCCGTATGATTCTAATTGCTTTTGATCGCCGTTGTCACCGATACCTTGTAGGGTCGTCGGCTGTCTTAGACTCATAAGCGAGCACACTGAAATCGATAAGTTGTCAATCACGGCAGGACATGGACATATTAACAGCTCGCCAGCGACCATTTCTCTTTCAGCCAACGACTGACCTCCAAACGCTGCATCTAAGCGGTGCAGTTGGTTGCACGCCATTCCTTCGGGTTGACTTCAACCTAATCTGAATCCAATAAATGGAAAGGAAAATCGACACGGTTCGAGTTGTAGCCGCAGACAGATACACGAAGCAACGACCGTGTCAAAGAGAACGAGTTGTCGGAGTGCTACAGCCACAGCAGCCGCGCCGCGCCGGTGCAAGAAAGAATTATAGGCATCGACCTGGACCAGTCAGCGGTGGCACTGAGTTATGGCAACGGTGCGGCGAGCCGAGCCTCCTTGGATCGAAGTGGGCCGCGAATTTTGTGTGTCGGCCCGAGATAGTTGAACTTTTCGCTTAAATGCCAGAGATAAACACACCTCCGCCCTGCTGCCAGATGGTGACGGATACCAGTGATGGCTCTGCGGGAACCTGGTTCTCGCCCCGATTGCCCATTGTTTCGTGTGATGTAACAATTGCCGTGGCCGCTTGAGAGATTGAATTATATTTAGGCGGACATCGCGCGAGGAGTGCCGGAAGGAGTTGGCAAGGGACCCCATTCTTAGCGAGAAATTGGTCGTGACTGCAGTCAGGGCATTTGACTTGCAAAGTGTAGTTAAACGTTCGCAATGGCTTGCAATGGCCCGGAGAAGGGTTCCCCAAAGTGAATTCAATTAGTCACACAATACGTGCTATTTGCCGGATGAATAGGTTGAATGGGACTTTAAATGGTTTTAATGCTTCGGGGCAGAATCTTAAGTGAATTTCAAGTTGTTCTTTGAGCTAGGAGAGGTCTGCATTTTGAATTTAATAGCTTACTGGGTAGTTGCAGTAGGTATGTATTTCTACAATGGCGAAATCTGCAAAATGCTTCTTCGTATGTCCTTGTGGTTATGATGAATTTCAACGCTGAGGGCTGTTTGTGGAGACCGGTGCACATTCGTATAAACTTTCGTTCAAACAGGGAGAATGTCTCGATCGCCGTGGGGTTTATTTTGTACGAGATGTGGCATCCGCATGTTATGATCAGATGGCTGAGTTGTTTAGAAGTAACCAGCTTAGTCTTCTGATTAATACCCATCCTTCCGTGGAGCAGTGGATGGACCAAACGTGGAGCAAAAGCTGCCTGTTTAGGAATGGTATCGTGGTTTGAACCGCTCGATAAAGAACATTCTCGTGTCCATCGTTGGGTGAATTGATGAATTCTTTAGAAGTTATTTATAAATTGTTACACATTTGCATCCACCTACTTTCTTGGATGCGGGCGTTCGGAAGAATATTTGCTTCGATTTATCGCAGTTGATTCTAAATCGTCAACTGATCCCATCGTGGATCCTTATGGTACTCCCGTCTTACTGATGACCGGTGTCAAAAAATTGTATTTCTTGGGAAGTTATTGATGATTCTTACCAGATACGTGGGGAGTCCATAGTTGAGGGACTAGTTTAGATGCTAGTCCTTTGATCCAAACGCTGTCAAAGGTATTCTCGATGTTCCACGAACATGTCATTGTCGTTTCCTTGTTGTTCAGGCCTCATGTTACGGGCTATTGACTACCTTTTCCAGGGATCTGTGTGTTCTGTCTCAGTGTTCAAATGTTTACCACTCTGACCTAGACTCCGCTCCCGCTCATAAGACAAAATAATCGTTCCGAACATCATTTCCACGGATGAATGGCCAGATTTCAATCCCTTGGACTACAAATTATGGTCCGTCTTAGAGACAATGCTGTGTGCTTGTTTTGACCCCAGTTGAGTTACGCTTCCGGTCGTCAAGACTAAGCTTTCGTCCGTCCGCCATGACCTTTTCAAATTAAATCGATTTCGTTCGGTTTTCCTCCTTCTTCTCGAACCAGAAGGCTCAGATTGTTCATGCGTTCGATGTGACCCAGTAGACGGAGTTTTGCACCCTGGTCCAGCTCGGGGAGTTTGCGGTTATGGCACCTTCCTCGCAGATAGGACCATAAATCTGACGTTGGATTTTTGTTGTTCTTCAGCTTTTTAAGGGCTGTGCCGACTTTTTCAAGGCTGGGTGGAAGGACTACTTCGTCGACTGTAGTTGGGATTTCTTGATTCCCTGTCACTCTCTCCTGGTCAGGATGGTACAGCAGCTATTGGAAGTGCTGCTTAAATACATTAATTTTCCATGCGGGTCAGTATGTAGATTACTCTCCCATTTTCGAACTTTTCCTAAAACTTTAGTGCAGGTTTTTGACCTTTTTTTTTTACAAAATACTAGTATTCTTTGCATGTCCCTGGACTTTGGATATTCTTGAGCTGGGATGTTGCGAGAGACCTTTTATTCCTTTTTTTCCTCCCGTCTTCTAGCCCGGTATTCCTCTTGCGCTCCTCTGTTTTCTTCGTTACAACACCTTTTGGTAAGCCCGCCAATGTATGGCTATTCATTTTTAATAAATTCATAGCTTTTACCTACCACACGATATCGCAATGGTAATCGAATCTGGCTAGCCAATCTTGGCGCGATGATTAGAATAAAATGTTTAAAGATGAGTGGACTGGAGCTGTGGGTTTTAAATGACTTGATGTTCCTAGGGTGTGTCGACTAGATGACGTCTTGAAAAGCTAGGGACATTTCATTCCGAATAACTACGGACACCATTGAAGTCGACTCAATCAGCTGCAAGCCATACATTAATTTCACTTTACAGTCTGTAGTCGAGAATAAAACTGTGTCCACATATAGTTTTCAAGTTTTTTTTTTTCTTAAATACCTTGAATCAAAAAAGCGACATTTAAACTAAATTTGTGTTTGTCATTAAGTAAGTAAGTGCTTTCAGTATGTAAAAGTGAAATTTATATATTGCGTAGGAAAACGTTCATCAGCCATGGTCAGCTATTTTTATTTATTTTACATCTGTAGGGAATTGATCACCATCACGTCACGGCGCATGTCTGTCTGTGGGTTTATTGTCGTATGAGTAAGGCGATAAGGCATCTCACGCGCTGACGCATTGAATTGACATCCGTGTACTGACATGTAAAATGCTGACAAAAGCAGTGGCATTTGTGTACAATTGTTTGTCGACATGCAAATAAACTCGGTCCTTCTTTTGAATACAACCGACAAATTGTATCCGCCATTACTTCATTGAAATACAATTTGAGAATGTTGAGAGTATTAATTTTTTTCTTTATGTCCATCACAGAGCACACAAAACACTACGTTCTCTAAGTGTTAACTCTTAGTATCGCTTTACACAGCAGATGTTTGCTGCGCGACTAAAGATCATCTACCGACTTTTCATCTTATAGATTACTTCAAATAAACAATATTAATGAACAAAGAACGTATAAACCATGGTGTAAGGAATACAATTCGTGCTGGACAGTTCTATTCAGACCCTGCATGACTTCATCGCGGGAATTTGTATGTCAACAGAAACTTAAAGGTGGAAACAGAAAAAAAAATGGATTTCTTTTCCACATTTTCCTACTCGTTATAGTTTTTGCAACCTTTTACTGCACATTGTTGCATTTTCGTATATAAATGAAGTAAATCCTTTCACCTTACATCAATTTGCAATTCAATTTCTGTTTTTCATTCTTCATTTTTTTAATATACGAAATTGAATTGTGATGTAAGCTTAAGCAATAGATCTGTCCAGTGTCAAAAACGGACCCTGAGTGACGTCAGAAAACAAAAAGATGGCGGTTTTGACAAGCTGTCCAGCACACTTTATATTCCTTCTACCATGATATACACAATCTTTTTAAACTCTTCTCGTGACATACTAAGATCAATATGGTTGCAAAGATTATTGTATGTGTTTATGCACCTGGTAATAGGTTCATTGCAACGATAGTTGGTTCTATGCCTTTTATCAAGGAGCAAGTTTCTCACCCGAAGAAGTCTTTGGGAAGCATATATATTCATGGGAAGAAGTGAATTTATATTCATTAATAATATCGCAAATGAACATGGCTGACGTTGCCTTACGCCTGAAACTTAAGGTTTGCAAGCCAATCGTTTTATATCTGTCGTCATAGTTAGGAAGCTCTTCGAAGGAATACTACTTTCGGAAAGCATATCTCGTAAAATTCTTTTGAACTCTTTCGAGTCATGTTAATAAAGAACATAGCAAAAGATACATTTTGTCCGCGCAGTAAAGACAATCAAGCACCCTGTACTGCCTACTTGACCAGCAACATTTGAAATCTTATTTGAATCAATTTTAGGGAAAGTCCAAAAAAGCAACACAAACATGTTCTATCAGAGTGCAATTATGAAAACAAAAAATTGCCTCCTAAACCCACAATTGCTATTTTGTCTTGAGTTTGCACTTAATTGAAAGGTACCTTAAATGTAGACTTGCACATGTACCCTTACCCATTAGAATGTGATTGTTGATTGCTGACGCAGAGTATTTGCGGACCAAATACAACATCTATTTCCCATCAGTGGACAATGGCTTATTTGGCTTCGGTCATTGATTAAAATCTCACGTAGTCTCAGCCAACTTTGTAACGATCGAGGGCAAGGCAGAAATTTACAAAGTATGTTATTTTAGAAATTATAACGTTAACTTGTTTTATTAAAGTGGTTGCATAAGCAATCGACAAACTTTGTTAGACCCCCAGTGTGTTGGACTCTGCGTAGCCAAAGACAGCATAAATAATCTTGTACAGCTAATCAATACTCTCTGTAGGGAATAACACTTGAGCAGTAATGAGAACTAGACAGTTCGAGGAACAAAACAAGCGAGATGTGTAATATTGTGAAGTCTGCGGGTCATGATTTGTTAAGTGGAGTAGATGAAGTTGTTTTTATTATGTATAAAGTGGCGAAGGATTGCACTTTTGAAATTGTGCGGGTTTATAATATGTGCTTATGTTAGGTTAGGTTTTAGTGGCTGACTGCTAAGGGCAGTCACACTTAGGAGTAGCCATATTGAGTTTAGCGATGGGCGATTGCGAATGCATTTCACAATCGAATAAATTGGCAATTGTTAAAAATTGAATTCGATTGTCGATTTATTCAGTCTCATTAGAAAACAATCGAATAATAATCGAATCGAATCGAATTCTACAATTTATTCTTAGTACCTACCCACACTCCATACAAAAAAATCAGCGTAAGGCTGTTGCTCCAATAAGAAACTATATCTACCAAAATAGGAACATTGGGAATGGAAATACAGCCAAGCCTCTGTAATTGGAACATTTCTGAAAAATATTGGTTCCCGTGGCTATTTGAATTTTGGAGGTTCGACTGTATTCTTCACCCTTCTCACCCAATTAGTGAGAGGATTTTACTCTCGCTCTCATAAATGTAAAGTTTAAATTTTAGTAGTGAAACGAAATGAAAAAGCGATGGGCAATTGCGAATATGACACACACATGACACAATCCAACAATCTCTCTCCGACTTGAAGAATAAGCGAATGCGCGCAATCTAACAATCTCGCTCAGAATTGAAAAGTCGGCGAAAACACACAATTTAACAATCTCTCTCCGACTTGAAGAATCGGCGAATGCACACATTCGTTGACGATTGGCACCGTACCTACAAGAATCGAAAATCAACAAACGACTCCGCTCAATTTGAATTCGAATAATTGCGATTGCGACAACAATCGAATTATTCGATTGTTTTTAATCGCAATTGCCCATCGCTAATTGAGATACCACGCAGATTGACTTCTCCTAACATCGGAACCAGTTGCTGCTTGTAGTGAAGCGATTTAGCTGGCCTATGCAGGTGCTGTTTAGCTCGTTGCCCCTAGGTGTAGGAACCTACGACTAGCCAGAGCGCTGCACGAGCAGAATAGGTGATGAGTGTTTTCTACCTCCTCTTCATCCATGCACCTTCTGCAGAAATCATTATATGGGGCACATATCCTGCAGGCATGAGTGCCAATTGCACAGTGCCCGGTTATGACTCCTATAAGAGTCCTTAATGAGTGTTTGCTGAGCCTAACTAGACTGAGTGACCGTTTTAGGTTAAGTGATGGCTAGATTTTTTTTTTGTTTTAAGTGCTTATGTGAGATGGCAAAGAAATCCACAGTCGAACAGTGTGAATGAAAAATAAGCGAGAGGACGATAAATGATTACTACTACGAAAAGGGATAATGTTAGTGGTTCTAAGAGAGCGAGTGAAATTAAGTCTACGGCGGACAACTATTATTAGTTATTTAGTAGAACATACAGTTATTTGCGTTGATGTACTGCAGCCCAGCAAATCAAGAGAGTACACAGATATATGCTCGAATCGAGAAATACCACAGACGTAACGCACAGCATCATTGAAAGCTACTTGTAACTTACGTTGGGATAGTGAGTCAAGGGGACTATATGATACTTCAGCATATATTACAAGTGGTAAGATTAAAGAGAGTTGCTTGCTGAGTAAAATATGCAGAGAGCCACAGTTTTTGCAAACATCCATAAATACGGGCAATGACCATGTTTGTGTGCTTGTAGCCAGAGAGATCACGACTTACGACATATCCAGGAGTAGTAGTCGATTCGACTGCCGTAATTTGAGAGTTGTTGAGATATATGTCAGGTCGAGATCGAGATTAACATGTTTTTTCCAGATTGGAATAATTTGCGATTTTGTTGGGTATAGTAGTAATCCATTTTTGACTGACCAAGAGTAGACTCGTTTTTGATCGTCATTCATTAGGGAGTTAAGTTCGTTCATGTAGGTCAGCAAGTGGTTTGGAAATAAGTAGCTGGACGTCATCATCATATAGATGTACCGAGGAGTGTCTGCATACGGAAGGAAGATCATTTATAAATATGCAGAACAGTATTAGTCCTCATATTGAGCCGTGTGGAACGCCTAAGTTTTCGATTCCGAGTCATTGGGACAACGCAACAGAGGACGTCCTCGAACGAGATTGCGCACACAAGTGGAGAAGGACCGCAACCAAATTGGTGTGCGCTATTGGAGGCAGCTGGCGAAAGATCGTGCTGGCTGGAGAGGCTTGTTGGTTGCGGCCCAGGTCCTCCCAGGACTGTAGCGCCGAACAAAGACGAAGATTAAGGAATGCCTAAGTGAACAGCCAAAAAGGATGAACAATGTTCTCCCAACAATACCCTTTGTGAACTAGCAGAAAGAGAAATTCTTAATAAGCGAACGGCTGTTTCACAATTTCCGGCATAAAATCTCCTGGTTGACTTTATCGAAGGCCTTCGAGAAGTCAAACAAGCAGAGAAAAGTTAACGGTTTTTGAGATTCAGGAAAGAATATGAGTTCTGGAATAGATTTTTATATAAACAATACATCTTGTCCGTAGAAACTTCGGTAAGGAACAATGGTGCATCATTTTGGAATTACGTTAATTCAAAAAGAAATTCCTTGGGCTTGCCCAAGATAATGGAATTTGGTAACGTAACTTCAACAAACTTGGATGAAACCTGTGACCTATTTGCCAACTTTTTTGAGTCTGTCTATAATGGGTCTCCGGTCCAGACAACGATGAACCATTACTCTAATATACCCGAGGTTCTGGATATAGGTGTATTGGAATTTACGGATCAGGATGTAATAAATGCCTTAACTAATCTTAAAGTAAATTACAGCCCAGGCCCCGATGGGGTCCCGGCTGGTATTTTAAAAAAAAAAGTTGGAATTCGCTTTATCGTCCACTAAGAATTATCTTTAATCAATCCCTAAAAATGGGTGAATTTTTAAATGAATGGAAGTATTCTTTTCTGACGCCTATATATAAAAGCGGTTTAAGGCAAAAAGTAGAAAACTATCGACCAATATCCAAGCTTTCATCGATACCAAAGTTATTTGAAAGTATTGTAAAAGAAAAATTATATTTCATGGTAAAAGAAATTATTTCTAATAACCAGCATGGCTTTATGCAAGGCAGGTCTTGTACAACTAATTTATCATTATTTTCAAATTACATTTATACAAATTTAGAAAATCAATTACAAGTTGATGTACTTTACACCGATTTCTCGAAAGCCTTCGATAAAGTACATCACACTTTGCTTTTAAACAAACTAAAGTCTTTGGGATTCCATTCGTCAATGTTAGAGTGGTTTTCCAATTACTTAAAGGACAGGAAGCAATTGGTAATGATCGATAGTTTTAGATCTCGAGTAATAAAAGTTACATCGGGCGTTCCACAAGGTAGCCATATACTCTTTCTATTGTTTATAAACGATGTTCACGAAATTTTCAAATATTGTAAAATTCTAACATTCGCAGACGACTTTAAATTGTATTTATCTATTAATAGTTTAACTGATTGTAATAATTTCCAATTGGATATACATGCACTAGTGGAATGGTGCAAGCACAACGGACTAGAGCTGAATATTCAAAAATGTAATATCTTTACGGCATATCGAATTACATCACCGATTGTCTATGATTATTTCATAAATAATCATAGACTTAGTCGCCTAGAAGAGGTTAAAGATCTGGGTGTAATTTTTGATACTAACTTAAATTTTGCATCACATTATGATTATACAATTGCGAAGTCTAATGCTATGTTAGGTTTTCTAAAAAGAAATAGTAGAGATTTTCGGGATATCACTAGTCTTAAGCCCATCTATTGTTCGTTAGTCAGACCGTATTTAGAATATTCTTCCATCATTTGGGATTCGCCATATGATACACAAGAACTCAGATTCGAAAGAGTACAAAAAAATTTCACGAGATATGCTGTCCGTAAATTGTATTCCTTCGAAGAACTCCCTAAATATGACGATGGATGTAAAATAATAGGCTTGCAAACCTTAAGTTTCAGGCGTAAGGCAGCGTCAGCCATGTTCATCCGCGATATTATTAATTCCCGTGTAAATTCACCAGACTTACTTTTTCTCATGAATATATATGCTCCCCAAAGATCTCTTCGGATGAGAAATTTACTATATGATAAGAGGCATAGAACCAACTATGGTTGTAATGAACCTTTTACAAGGTGTATAAACACTTTTAATGAACTTTGCAACGAAATTGATTTTAGCTTGTCTCGATTGGAGTTTAAAAAATTGATCCATGCACTATGCTATAATTAATACTGTTTATTTGATGTAATCTGTGAGATGCAAAATCGGTAGATGATCCTTAGTCGCGCAGCAAAATCTGCTGTGTAAAGCGATACTGAGAGTTAACACTTAGAGAACGTAGTGTTTTGTGTACTCTGTGATGGAAAAAAAGTGACTTTGTTTTAGTCGAAAAATTGGCGAATCTTTTCAAACAGATTTACCATAACTGCGATTAGCTCTAAAGCCCGATTGTTGAGTGTACAGCAGGTTATTAACGGATAGGTGTTTGGTTATCTGTTTTGTTATTATTTTCTCGAAGACCTTAGACAAGCTGGGCAGAATGCTTGTTGGACGAAAATCGGCTGAGGAGACCGGAGTTTGGCCACTTTCCAATTTTGCGGAAAGGTAGACGTGATTATGCACCAATTTATTACGTGACTGCGATGGGAATCAATTTGGGGTGAAACAAGTTTAACAAAACGAATCGGTATGCCGTCTTCACCAATGTTGTCTGAGTTGATAGCAGTGACGCTCTTCATCTTCTGTAACTACCCTAAAGTCTAGAATTGTGAGTGATGGTGCGGGGTTTGTGTTCTGATGATCGAAGTACTTATTTGCATAAGGATTTTCTCCTAGAAAGGCACGATTGAGTTCATTGGGATCAAGAACGCATTTAGGATCGACAATCCAGTAACGACATTACTGCTAGATAATCCGATTTTACGCAGATTACTCTAATATTTTTTTCGGCGGGATAGATGTATAGATGTATTTGATTTAGCGGCGAAGTACGTACAACAGAAGTGGTGTAGTCGCGTGCTGCTTTGTATGAGTTCAGATGTGCTTGCATTTACTATACAACCTGTTTCTCCATTTGATATAGTTGACTGTAGTAAACCAGGTACACGCAAGGTTTTGACCGTTTTGGCTGGTACAAATTGAGCATACACCTGTAACAAGATCGCCTGAAAAATTTGTACTTTACAATTCCGATCGGCTCTTGAACGACATTGCTCCCACAGTGCCACAAGTTTCAGGCGGTCCTAACAAAGCGCGATAGGATGAACAGCTTACGCTTTGATGACAAGCTTACGTACCATAGCTTGCCATCAAAGCGTATATTCGCAGATAATAAATACGACACGTGAACATTGAACGGAATCTGTGACTTCTCTTTTACCGGATTGGCTTGCAAGAGTAAAGAAGAGCATCTCATGTACAAATTGAGAAATGAACAGCACTGAATATCAGTTTTGAAAGTATTTCTTTTCATTTACATTCACATGACATTCACTAAAAGCGTCTAATTGAATTAACATCAGACAGACTTTTCAAGTGGCGGTGGGTGTATGTACAAGCACTTGACGATTAATTTGGTCATCATCTTGACATGTCCGATCAATTAGTTGACTGTCACTTCGATCGGCGTACTCGGATCACATCTGATGAAACGAAACCAAATTCGCATCGAGCTGTAGCGCACTCAGCTTGTGGATTACTTGGCCATACTACTGTCAAGGTTTTCTTGAAATTGCCATACGAGATGATTTCTATGGCAAGGCTGTACAGTGTTCCCGTTTTGGTCAAGTTAACATATTTGCAGTGTATGACAAATTTGTAGGTAATTAGTACTGGCTGGTTTGCCGCGTGGTACGAATGATGTTTCCATCATATGTTTGCCTTGAATGGGATTCCACTTGGCAGACCCAGGACGAGGTGGTTGGAGTCCAAAAACTCGCCTGGTTCCACTTGGGCATAGCTCCTGATGAGTTAGAGTCTATGGCGCAGGACCGAGTGGTCTGGAGATCTCTCGTGCGTGCTTTGCTCGCGACCCATTTAGTGGATCATACGCGTCACTGAAGATGATGAGTACTAGCAAATATTTCCGCAATTTTTAAGCAATTTGTTTTTCCTTTTATTAATTCTCTAAATGGCCGCAAAAGAGGAGTTTTGACATTAAACGCTTGAGCACACCGGAGATGGCCAGAGCATGCGAATAGCAACTAAATGGGAGACTGTCTGGTATGACACGTCCAACGCAAACGCAAACGAAATGTGGTTACATTGCCTCTCAGCCATCAATGGGGTAGCGGAAACTACCCCCAGGCCACCTATCACCTCCGACTAGAGACCCGTGTATAGGCAAACGACGAGGCATAGGTACCATCAAAAAACACTGGAACGAAGGAAAATTAATACCGGGACAGAAGACGGGAGGAAAAGAAGCATCTACGCATGAAGAAAAGGTCTCTCGCAACCTCCCAGCCCAAGAATATCGAAGAGTCTAGGGACAGACATAAAGTTCAAAACCTGGCCGCAGAGTATAGGAAAAGTTATCGATCGATAGGGAGTAGTGAATGCACGTATTTCAGCAGCACTTCCAACAGCTGCTTAACAGGAGAAATCACAACTCTAGTAGACGAAGTTGTCCTCCCACCCAGCCTTGAAGAAGTCGTCACAGCCCTTAAAGAACAACAAAGCGTCAAAGGTCAGATGATTAGCCATCAGAGCTCTTCAAGGCCGACGCTGATGTTCTGGTCGGGAGCATGCACCAGATGATCTGCAGAATTTGTGAAGACAAAGGCATGCCCGACGACTTGTATATCAATTCTATATGCCTCATCCACAAAAATCCTACCTCTTTTCTTTTTTTTTTCTTTTTTTTTTTTCCATCACAGAGTACACAAAAGACTACGTTCTCTAAGTGTTAACTCTCAGTATCGCTTTACACAGCAGATTTTGCTGCGCGACTAAGGATCATCTACCGATTTTGCTTCTCACAGATTACATCAAATAAACAGTATTAATTATAGCATAGTGCATGGATCAATTTTTTAAACTCCAATCGAGACAAGCTAAAATCAATTTCGTTGCAAAGTTCATTAAAAGTGTTTATACACCTTGTAAAAGGTTCATTACAACCATAGTTGGTTCTATGCCTCTTATCATATAGTAAATTTCTCATCCGAAGAGATCTTTGGGGAGCATATATATTCATGAGAAAAAGTAAGTCTGGTGAATTTACACGGGAATTAATAATATCGCGGATGAACATGGCTGACGCTGCCTTACGCCTGAAACTTAAGGTTTGCAAGCCTATTATTTTACATCTATCGTCATATTTAGGGAGTTCTTCGAAGGAATACAATTTACGGACAGCATATCTCGTGAAATTTTTTTTGTACTCTTTCGAATCTGAGTTCTTGTGTATCATATGGGGAATCCCAAATGATGGAAGAATATTCTAAATACGGTCTGACTAACGAACAATAGATGGACTTAAGACTAGTTATATCCCGAAAATCTCTACTATTTCTTTTTAGAAAACCTAACATAGCATTAGACTTCGCAATTGTATAATCATAATGTGATGCAAAATTTAAGTTAGTATCAAAAATTACACCCAGATCTTTAACCTCTTCTAGGCGACTAAGTCTATGATCATTTATGAAATAATCATAGACAATCGGGGATGTAATTCGATATGCCGTAAAGATATTACATTTTTGAATATTCAGCTCTAGTCCATTGTGCTTGCACCATTCCACTAGTGCATGTATATCCAATTGGAAATTATTACAATCAGTTAAACTATTTATAGATAAATACAATTTAAAGTCGTCTGCGAATGTTAGAATTTTACAATATTTGAAAATTTCGTGAACATCGTTTACAAACAATAGAAAGAGTAATGGCTACCTTGTGGAACGCCCGATGTAACTTTTATTACTCGAGATCTAAAACTATCGATCATTACCAATTGCTTCCTGTCCTTTAAGTAATTGGAAAACCACTCTAACATTGACGAATGGAATCCCAAAGACTTTAGTTTGTTTAAAAGCAAAGTGTGATGTACTTTATCGAAGGCTTTCGAGAAATCGGTGTAAAGTACATCAACTTGTAATTAATTTTCTAAATTTGTATAAATGTAATTTGAAAATAATGATAAATTAGTTGTACAAGACCTGCCTTGCATAAAGCCATGCTGGTTATTAGAAATAATTTCTTTTACCATGAAATATAATTTTTCTTTTACAATACTTTCAAATAACTTTCAAAAACCTCTTGGGAGAACTGTAAATATTTCTGCTCAGTGTCGCCTATAAGATCCTATGTGAGAACACCTAAAGCCTTTTCGCATTAATCGACACATACCTGTGCTACTTCCGGCCCGGAAAATCGACTAGAAACCAAATTTTCACAATGAGGTAAATCCTGAAGAAGTCAAGCGAGATGTGCTGTCGTGTGAAGAAATTCAAATTGGTACTGGAGAACATATTGCGGTGGGCAACTGTAACCACAAAAGACACTATCTTCTACGAGCTGTACAAATATGTGAATATAGTCTGGAAAGCAAAACATTGTTCGGCTACATTGAGCGGATGAACCAACGCTCCAGGTACGAGAGTCTTCGAATCCATGACTCCTGGTTTGTTAAGGAGATGAGAACCGAATCTCCGGTATAAATTCCAAGTCATCGCGGAAGCAAACAAATTCGGTCTTGAGGCCTGGAAGCCGTTACCGTGACCGTGACCGTTATCAATGGAAGCCAGCGATTGCTCAGGCTCAGACCATCCGTGGTTCATGGACCTGAAAAGTAAGTTAGTCAGTTCAGCTACAGTCAGATATAAACAAAACATATTTGAGTGGTGTAAAAATAATGCACATAAACTAAATTTAAATAAATGTCAGTTAATTCAATTACTCAATTGGAACTTCTTTTGAAAGAATTGGCATTTATGCGTAGTTCCTCATATTCGATGCATACAATTATGTATAGTTTAGCCAATACCAACTCAACTCTTGGATTCATCAAGCTTAACACAAAAGGATCTACCTGGGCAAACACTTTGCATTCATTTCACTCAGAAATTGAATGCATATTGTTGAATTGCATATGTTGAATTAATTTAAAATGGATCGCAAAAGAACAGAAACCAGTCGCTGGCATATGAAATGTTTTGCAGTCACATGAAAGTCATTGACTTCGATCACTGGTTCAAATATGTATGAAACAGTCCATACTACAGGGTATGGTTTAAATTAACCCAACAAGAAGAAGGTCCCTTTTCGTTCCTCTTTTTCTCTAAAAAAGGTGTCAACGCGACAGAGACGCACCAGTACGTGTGTACCATAAACAGAATCGCCTAAAACCGCTGACATTTGTCGACTTTGTTTTACACGTTTTCGTTCAGGAATTTCAAACCTTGCTGTTCGCTCTGGACGTCCACCCACCACAGACGACGATCAGGCTGCAATTAGTGTTAACAGGTATTTGATGACACTGGAGATCGTTTGGCGTTTAAACATAGACCAAAACGTTTCAGGAGGATGTTTGAGTTCCGCAAGAACTTGGTGAAAGAACACCAGACCACACACAGCTTTAGTGACAAAACAAAGGACTAATTCATTTGACTGGGATTTTATGCGCCTTCTGACTACCATCGGTTCAGCTCTCTCCAAAACTATTTGGACGCAAGGCAATTCAATTCCGGAAATGATACCCAATTTTTTATGGAATTTGTCCTCATTTCACCAGCATTCACCAAATTCAAGTAGATAATTTTATTTTCATTCATTCGCTAATATGTTTCTCTGATGACGGTGCCAAGTGAGGTCGATGTCAACAACTAGACGCCCATCATCTTCGTCGGTTCTGACTACTGTATCTCATGTACATTGGACAAGTGTCTTCGAAGTAACAGTTGCTGGGTAGTCGAGTGAACACCACCATATGGCACAATCAAAAATAGAAATTTACGAGCTGATTGCAATCGTTGTTGCCAAATTGGAATTCCCTAACCGCACTTAGTCCGAGGAAGTTATACTATTTCCCCAATCGGCCAGACCAACTATCAGCTACATTGTATCGGCGAACGAATGTATCTACGACAGACTCGTTCATGCAGTCTTCTAATTTATTGTATGCCTCTCGCCAAACATTTGTCCACCAAAATCAGACACACCGCTTTACCGTCGTGTACCAAATTGACTCCAGTTTTGCTCACCGGTTTCATAACAAATTCCCCTCGAACAGTTTCAGGAGACTTCCGTTGCATAATGTCTTCGCCAGTTTCGATCTGTCAACTCGTTTAGGAAAACAAAGCAAAACAAAACAAATCGTTTGTGCCTCATAGCGACACCCTTCAATTCGCCTGACATCGCTGAAGGCCAGGTGTGCTGCCGCTCAGCTTCCTCGGATGTCTGCCGTGAGCCGTCCTCCAGCGCTTTCACTTTCGCTCTGACAGCGCTCGGAAGAAATGATTACTGTCAGTCATGGCACACACGGTTCGAATGACTTCGAACGTGAGATGCCCGCCGGCTGCATATCCACACGCCCTGCAGCCCACACATAGATTCGCACTTGAAACGAACTAATGATACCAATTGAGTGCAGATCACTTTCATAACCAATTATGTCATTGTTTTGGCCAGCAACGCCCATGAATCCGAAGCGGAGTCCAAGTGGCTTGCCTTGACTCTGTTGGCGTCATGCAAACTCCATCTGCATTTGCATCTGAACCTTGCCCAAAATTCCTTTTTCGACCGAATTCCCATGGAACTGGTTCCTCCGTCGATCGTCGATCGTCGATCGCAAATGTCAGCACATCTTGCCACACGATGATCTTGATTCCAGCGGCATTTTCCGCACAGATTTCGATCTGCACTGACATTAGCCTCCTCCTCTTTCGTCGAGGCAAACATCACTTGATGGCTTGATCAACGTCGCTCGCTAAGAGAGCGACAAAGCTTTCGCCTCTCTTAAGCACCAGCCGACCGCGCGGCTTTGAAGTGAAACTGAAAGTTAACGGCGCTTGAATGCACCACGAATCGAATGGATTTCTGGCAATCTGTCTCGAATCTGGAGTACACCTCGTCACATGCAGAGCCGCTGCAGACAACTTGTATGAGTATATATCGCTGTTCCGGATATTGTTGCTAAACATTCAGCTCGCGGTCGCTGTGTAGTTCGGACGCGCCAACGAAATTCGGTCTCGATTAAAGCGATTTTTTCCGCCGTTTCACAGATTTTGAACATTGGCCTAACCCCTGGGATTACAGTGAAGTGTCGTTGCAGGTGGCATAAGGAGAACCGTGTTGATCGTGCGGTGATAAGACGTGAAGTGCGCTAAGTCCCCCGACAGGCAAGAAAGCAAGCAAGTGAGTGAGTGAGTAAATTTGTATCCTTCTCGAATTTTGCCAATTGGCTGGAATGATGATGATGGTTGGAGATGACCTAAAGCAAAAAAAAAAAAATGCAAATCTTTTTCTCGCGATCAGTTCAGTAATTAACTCAAGTCGCTCGAGTTCACTTTTACTCGCCGAGTGTTCATGGCGGAGCAGTGATTGGATAATAACCCGTGCGTAAGGCATTTGCTGCAGATGCAGACAGAATGAGCGAACGAGATTTATCTTAATCCACGATAATGGGTTTTAATTTCACAACCCCGACGAGTGACTGCGGCCATTTCGGATAAATCTCTCTTTAATTGGATCAGTTCCCAGATGCCTTCGATAAAACAACAGATTTGGGTGACAAATGTTCGTTTCGGCTGTGCTAGTATCCTCTCGAAATAAACGAAACTTGTTTTACCTGACCGAACAGGTGGGGGGGCATTGAGTATATTTATTGTGTCTACAGGATCCGGTTAGAAGTGTGAACTGTTGTGCACATGCATACCTTGTGTGCTAAAGGTGCGGCGAATGCTGCTTCTGTGTTGTAAATCAAACCAACGAACTGAATGCTCGAGGCTTGAAAAATGACAGTGACCTGATTTGACTTTCAGCTCATTCTTTGTGGACTTTCGGTTTGTGAGTTAAAAGTCCTGTGCGGTGATGTTAATTACTGTCCCCAGTTTGGAGAGACAAAAATCAGTCTTCTATAATTTTTGTAAAACAATACCGAAGGAGATTAAAGTAACAATATGTGAAACGATTTAATCCGATGGGGACCTGGGCATAACATGTGTCGTGTTGGGCGTGTCCTGTTGTTCTCTCAGGACAGAAGGGGATCTAGAGGTTTTATGTCGACTTCGAGCGGCGATGTTGGAGGCCTTGTAACACACACTCGCTGAGCGTTGTCAGTGGCTCTCGAAAGTGGTGCGGTCATCTTGCGAATTGCACCTAAATTAGTGTTCTGCGAAACCGCTATATTCACAAAACCTAGTTAATTGAAAAACTGAGTTGCAACTCGAATCGGTTTCGGTTTCAAACTGTTTTACAGTGGACCCGCTGTAATCGGACAAACGTTTTTCAAGGCAGTGTCGGCTTATCGAATTTCTCGGTCTAAAGAGTACTGTCTCAGACTTCGTAAGAGCGCTCCTAATAATCCGGCAAATTAGCAAGGTTTTCTATAAATCATACACTCATCGTATGTGGAATTTTACACTAAATAGAGTAGAGACCAATCGTCGTATCGCGAATTAGTTACAACCTGTTCCACAGAAGATTTTCCTAAATAAAATTTGTGTGCACCGACTTGTCGGATTGAAGGTGATGCAGGCTAAGACAGGGATCGGACTACCCTGTATGCGGAAAACCGGGCAGGACAACTAGGTTTGAACAAAAACTATGTTCACGTGTATGTGCAATGTGTTCACTTTGTCTGCCAACAAGGTATATACGTCCAAATCGAGCTGTAGTCAAATTGGCGGAGACCGGAATTTTATTTTGCGCTCTTAGAGAAGTCTTTTTCTTCCATTTTTCGGAAGGAAAATTGCTTAGCCTTTCTAAACTGGTATTTGAATCTCTTTACCTGTTGAAATATGAGGTTAATAATGTAGACTGATTGTCTGCGGACGCATTGTACTTTGGTGAACTTTCCTTTCTATCGGAAAGACAACAGATTCCATAAAAAGAATTCCCCAATTCCAACTTAATGTCGGAAAAGGCCGAGTTCTGTACCCACTGCAGAATTTACTCAGGCCACCACGGAAAGCGGCGAAGTCTTGCGCAGATCTTGCGTTTCGTTGACTTACATACATGTGAGTTGCGTTGTCCAAAGCTGGCCGCTTCTGAGCGTTTGTTTGCTTGAGACGGTCGAATTGTTGACAATACAGATCCGAATTAGGAGTATTGCGGTAGAAGATCGGCTCATAGTAGATCAATCCCACCAAACACACAGCAAGACCTTGGTCTCCGTTTGCGCCGTCTCACGGCGATTCGACCACGATAGTTTTCGCTTGACATTGTCGTAAATAATACACTTTTCGTCACCAGTCACCATCCGCTTCAAAAATGGTGCTGTGATTCAGCAGTGGTTCGCAGATGGAAATTCGGCCCCTGAGGATCTTTGGCGTCACATCGTGTGATACCCATACATCGAGCTTCTTTTTGTATTCTGCCTTGTTAATGATTCCACACAGTTTTTTTCTGAAATGTTTAGCTCCTGGGCAATCGTGCTCCAGTGCTTATATGACGGTCAGACTCGACGATTTCCATGATTTTATCGACATTTTCGACAAGTTGCCCTCCAGACCGTGGTGCATCGTTGACATTGAAATTACCGGAATAGAATCGACGGTACCAAAAATGCGCATGATTTACTGTTACAATATCAGGACCATAAACATTAATTAATTTTTAGGTCCCCTGGCTTGCGTTTCCACCTTTATAGAAGAAAAACTGTGGTGTCCATCTTTGACGCTCGCTCAAACAAAACTGATTCAATCAACCACAAAACCGACTGTAAAGTTTACGCGAGATATAGATTACTAAAGCTATCTGCTGTAAAAATAATAGATTTATTTATACTACACCTACTATTTTGAAAAAGCTAGGGACGACGGCAAAATTCCAATCAGAATTTCGATTGACACAATCGGTAGCGGATGGACGGCGAGCCGGGGCGTCTTCTGCTCAGTTTACATTTGTTTTTATTGAAAAAGATGTCACAATTTATTGTAGTCTTATTCGCGAATGACACTTGGATTCATTTAGAAGGCATGGAGGCAGTGTTAAATATTGTTGATCATCTAACCAACGGAGCCATCTTATGTTCATTCAACTAACGTGGGCAACGAACTCATGTTCCCAACCAAGTCTGAACGCAATAGCTCACCTCTGGTCTGAACAGGATTCGTGGATTGGACGGAATAGTGCAAGTTGAACAGTTTCAGCTTGCCCCAGCCTTGAAATGTGCTCTGAACCGTACAAGCGGATCCATCACACTCCAAAATCGCGTATTAAATCGCACTGAGGTAGTCATATTACCACACCATCCGGACTTAAGCTTCTTCAAGCGTATCACGAGATAAGTAATTCAAAATTCAGGATTTATATCATAGCTCGGTGGCCTAGTTTTTTCTGCTTCCTCCAGTGCAAGTTGAGCCTAAGTGATTCAAATACAAAAATGTTGCAATATCCATTTTTTTGTGATTATCATAAATTGTTGGAGTGCATTGATTCATAACATCTACGGCACACAGGAAAAAAGGTGGCAGGACGCTCTATTGGTGCGAGAACAGCGACACGCACGTTATACTTTCCAAAAATTCGCATGAGTTATGAAATTGCCGCAAACGCTGAGAGTGAGAAGCGACTAAGGCGGACGTGCTTTGATTGTTCCGCTCCTTCTTCGTTGTGTTGCTACCTGCCTCCAGTTGCCTTGAGTGGTCACAAGAGTTATATGCAATCCCAAAGGAATCTAATTCCGAAACTGTTCCTCACTCAGTTAACACCTTGAATGAATGTCACTGAAATCTAGCTTCTTCATGGACACCAAGAAATACATGAAGATCACGTAACGTGATGTGACAGCTGCTTCTGATTGATCTTGTAATTAAGAGGCGGCATCGGAGACCTTGGCACATAGACGCAGCCTCAATTCGAATCGACATCTTCATCTTTTGGCCTTCTTTCATCCTTCAGTCCCTCCTCTTGCATCAGCAGTTTGAATAATCGGCTTATGTATTCATTTAATTGGGTTTACGGCTTGTTTTTATGAGGAAACATTTTCGCAGTCGATAAAAATAATGACCAGCAGCTTATGTGATCAGTTTGCGATCTGTTATGTGAGAAGATTGGGTCATTGTAGGGAAAAGTATTCGCACTTATTTGGGGATTACGATGAAAAATCCGTTCTGGTGAATGAGATTATAGGAAAGCCTGGCAACATAAACTTAAAAACAAGCGAAACTTGTTCGAGCGTGTCGACACGGGAGTTAGGAGATGACTGACTGAGATGATTGCGAATTTGAATTGTTTTCCCCGCATAAGTTAGGAGGAACTTCCGTGCATTCAAGGAGTGTCTTAATGCTCGTCCAAGAAGAATACGATGGCTGTTGGATGTAGCATCGTATCTAGCCATATCACTGAATATTACGAGATGGTTATGCCGCATCTGAGAGTCAAGCAGGCAGTAGATTACAATGTTGTCGATAACTGGTAGAAGCAAGATGAGACGGTTTAGACAGGAATTCTCGTTGATCATTGTGAGTGACTATAAAGAGATGGAACCATAAACATAAATTATGATAGTTCCTTGAATAGGGAATTTAACGTCGAACTAGAACCATTGTACCCTAGTATCCACTACCAGCTTTTCTCGGTCAAAATCGGACACCAACGTGGTTTCTTATCCGTACCCATTTACGTATCCCCTTTGAGGCAGCTAAGCGAATTCGATTATTAGTCTCATTCAGATCACGGCCCTTTTTTGTCGGAGGTTTTTAACACTACAGTGGACCACTCAGACTCAGAAGCTTTGTGTTCTCAGAAAGCAACCAAAATTTACTAAAATTGCTTGGTCTTGGCAATACCAGCAGATGCTTCTGTGATGAGGAGCTTACATCATCAGCTCTCACCTCATGAGCACCGAATAACTGCTTCCTGACCCGAGCAAAGGCGGGACGGTGGCGAGAGAAGTGCTCAGCAGTGTCGTCGTCTTCTCAACAGAGGCTTTTATCGCTTAGACAAAGCACACTTAGATGTTTGGCGAATGTGTAGTGGCCTGTTAGTACGCCCGTTGGTAGTCTGTAGTCTTTTCGAAGGAATAAGAAAATGTCCTCTTTCTGGAGAGCCATGCCACATCTGGTTGTGCTCTCAAGAGGTCCAACCATCAATGGATGTCCTAACTAAGGGCACAGGTAGTCCCAGCCTAGGCTCCGGTTCTAAGAGTGCCTCCTCTGATCCCTGTCTAGCAAGTGGTGGCCCGGACTGCCGATCATATTAAGAGAAGACTTGCATTCCTCAACAGCAAGCACTTGATTTGGCATGAAATGACATTTTAAGTATAACTCAGTTCTAAGTTAGTATAAAGTCTAAGTCAACTGATTAAAAAAGTGTTTTTTTTTTTATCCAAGGTAGCTGTGTGGGGCAGATAGTATGAGTTTCAGATTTTTCTCAAAGATGATACAGTGGACTCTCCCTAAGTCGAACTCACCCTCTCAAACTCTCAAACTCAAACTCGAATTTATTGTTCGACATATTTTGGCATTACCCTCACTTTTTGATACAAAAAATCATCTCGATACAAGTCGAACTTCATATCCCGTGAAAATTCGACTTAGGAGGAATCCATTGTAGTTAAGCGGGTTGTGAGCAATTTATGCGAACATTCTATTAAGGGAAATTCCGACCATGAGTAATCCAACGACCATACCCTTTCGGGTTCTTTGACGTGAAGATTTCCTCGGATCCTTGAACTTCTTATTCTATCGAGCTTTGTTACTACCGCTGTCATGCGCAGCATCTGCATCTCAGTTGCCGTTAATTTTCTCTGATACTTTTTGCACGCTGTCCAACATTGTGAACCGTATGTGAGCGCCGGACGTACAACTGTGGTGTAGAGCCTTCCTTCCAGCTTAGGGGGCATTTTTCGGTCACAGAAGATGGCTGAGTACTACGAGTGTTCCTGTATGTGACAAATATTCGCTGACATATAACTCACCTGGACATCATCAGCACAGAGATGCAGCGAAGCATCTCTCAGTCAAGTCATTGATGAATAAGCAGAATATAATAGGTCCCAGGATGGAACCTTGTGGTACACCCGTGTATTTCCGTTTTCATGTGACAGCAATATGTGTATTTGGGACAAATGCAATGCACTTATTAATGCATACATATTGTAAACAATGGTATGCAACAACACATAGTTATTATAATTTTATTCACATTTTTCATCGAATACGATTTAAAGGAAAACTCAATACAAAAAAATTATAGTCAAGGCGTGCACCCATAGCCAAGGCGTGCAACAATAAGCAAACAGAGCTACTCAAAAACCGCAAACCCTTGCAAGAAAAATCGAAACTTGGTTAGAAAATGTAGCAAATAAATCCACCAAGCGGAAGTGATGCCACTTTGAGGCATATTTTTTGCGATAGCATTACTCAGAGCGGGGTATAGTTGATAGTCGAATGTGACTATTAGAAATATGACAGTCAACTATCGCCTTAGCCAATTCCACCCCTGACTTCGGCTTTTGTAACTTAAATAACTGTCAATCAGACGAACAGATAAATCGATGAAAAAATACACCTTGAGCTGTGACGCTACAGCCTTTAGCCAGCTGCCTAGTACATCGCACGCCAAGTTGGCTTAGAATCGTCTGCGTTCTCTATTGCATTATTGCATTTCCCATTCATTTTGATTGCATCCCGATTTTTCTATGACTCTGGCGCATAAATCAGGTTGAATTTGACAGATGACATGAAACCCCACCAGACTTCAGAAAAGCCCACCAGAAAAGGTCTAACGGGGTCAAATCGCACGATATCGGCGGCAAGTTAACATCACCTCCACGTACCCTCGAAGCCCTCGTGCAGAATTTTCAATGTGGCGTGAGCTTTGTGGCACGTTGCGCCGTCCTGTTGAAACCACATGCCTTTGGTGCCCATATCATCCAATTCAGGCCACAATAAGTTGGTAATCATCGCCGTTGACGGTGATGGCCTGGGAAAAGTCGTTTTCAAAGAAATATGAACTGATGATACCGCCAGCCCAAATCCATCCTGTGAGTCCTTCGGGAGGCATTGGACGCTCTTGGATCTCATGTGAATTGCTTGTTGATGTACTCGTCTTATATCGAGAACACCCATTTTAATAAACCATTCTTATTATTTGCACGTGTTTGTTGAACGCTATGTCCGTCCATGGTGATTCGGCAAGGTGGACTGAATAAATGACAAACAATTTGACAGATCTGTCATTAATCGAACTGTCAAAGTTCAGCAATCCCTATTGGAAGCCCCTTTAGTAATCTTCTGCATTGTAACATGTCTCTGCAATCAGCACGGCCTTGTGCCTCAATTTTCATACTCTTAACTTACTGCGTTGCCTTTTCAACTACGAGGCGAGGGCTTCCTTTACTGCGCTCCCCGTCAATCTTGGAGTCCTGCCCGGGTAGTTGGTGTCCATCCGAGAGAGGGACTCGATGTCGATGTGTCAATCCAGTGTTCTCCTCCAAAGACCATCGATGAATGAGACTTATTTTGTGTTTCTTTTATTTTTCTGCTAAATTAGTATGTATCTCCTTTTAGCCAATTCATGTTGAATGGCCAATCTTTTTGCATTTTTCACGCAAGACCGATATTATGTCGAACAAAAGAACACTGCCAGACCACGAACCACAGTGCACGCGTGACCGTTTCTTCTTTTTTTTTCTCTTGACTTCATGTTTTATCCAAGCATATGTATGTTATTATTTAATTATGAGCTGTCGAAAAGCAGGATCGTACTGAATGTGTGAATTGGATTTATGACCCTACTCAGGTTGCGTGCAATTTGTTTAACTTGTTTTCCTGCCAACGCAATTATCAGTTAATTATTCCACTCAGGCTATCATAAGCGGAGGTGGCTCCCTGTCAGTGATGCGTGCGCCACCAGTTGCTAGGCCGGCCCCACGGAATAACTTCTTGGAAGAAGGCAAGCCACGCCACCAGCACGATATGAATCGCTCTGTCGCACAAATATTGCAATGAGACTTAGCAACAAGAACGTTCATACGTTGTGATCGCTCTTTAATGGCGCAGAACTGTTGAGCTTGTTAGTGAGTGATGGGACGGCACTTGCGTGGTGGTAGAAGGAAATATTTCAATCTTGTTTAAGTGATTTCTGATGTAAACGTTGCTAAATTTCAAGGACATGCAATGGCTGGCGACGAAATGAAATATCACTACGCACGGAATGAAATCCATCAAGAGTCAATCTCTCTTCAAATTCGATGTTTTTCACGAGGAGACCAACGTCTGGTTACTTTCTGAAATACCCTGATACAGGACAGGGCCAATGGGCATCCTGAGGTCACGGAGGACTTTTTAAAGATCATCCACAAGTCAACGTCTGGTCGTGAAAATCCACTCATGTTCCGCGACACTGTGTCATTATCTACTTGGTCTCCCTATGAATCTCTCTCGTTCCTTCTTTGTTCGTTATCAGGGTATTTTAAAGAGAATCTGTATGGGTTGCACAGCGACATGCGTCCAGTCTGGCGTCTACAGATTCAACGCCTAAGATGGTTAGGCCATGTAGAGCGCAGGGACAACACTACATCAGCCCGAAGAGCGTGGCTGGGGATGCTTGTTGTCTGAATGACAAGTTACAGGATCGCCAACATGCAGCAGTCACAGATCCACGCGGATCTAGTCTGTCGTATTCCGCGATCCAGTTGGTGCTTTTAACAAATCGATGAAGATGAATGCCACTAATGTTGCATGGTTCGACTTCATAGACAGGAGAGGGTGCTGTAAGTGGAAAGAGTGTGAACAATGGTTTTCTCCTCTTCTGCAGAAGTAATTCTAGGGCAGACCCAATCTAAAGGCGTGATCTCCATTGGCGCAGTGCCCGGTTATAAAGCCCGGACAGAAAGTGGGCCATAAATGGTGTGAAGTACAGGGTGGGCCAAATACAAGTTTATTTTTAAAATTGCAATAAAATCAACAAAATTTAATTGTTTTCCTGTATTATAGCTTTATTAGTAAGAATAAACATTCCCATTAATTATGAAATACAAGGTCATTCAAATGGCTGCCTTGGCTGGCTTCGCGGTAGTGCATTCTGTCACCGCAATTTTTCAAGACAGTGTTAATGGGCTGTAGCTCACGGATTGCTTGGATGGCCTTGAGTGTTTGAATCGCTTCCGGATTGTTGGCATAACATCGGTCCTTTACGGTTCCCCACAAAAAATATCTAAAGGAGTCAAATAACAGGTCTAATGCGAGTAGTCAGAAAAGATGATCTCGTTGTCCAATTCAAGCTGCTCTAAGGCCCAAACTGCGAAGCGATAACGAAGTGTATGGTCGCGCGCCTTCAATTGCTGAGTCAATTGGACCTTGCAAGTGAATTATTCGAGATCTTTGTGGAGGCTTATCCTCAGGCTAGTGCGTCAAATGTTGAATGGTTGAGATCGATGGTCGTGAATTGAGTCTCAGTCTTTTGGTCACAGCTGCCACATTTTCATCTCTGCTCACCGTATTTTTTTTTTTTTTTTGCGATAGTAGGTGAAAATCTTCAAAAGACACTATGGGAACCGTTCCCACATAGCGAAAGGGATTTTTACCCAGTAAAAACACCTCTCTTCAAATAAAATATATTTCCACTACAACTAAGCCTTACACTTATCCAGCAGTTTTACTCTCTTGGTTTAGGCGCATTTGGCAAGAAATTCTCCATTGAGAGTTCTTGCTATCACCGCAGCTAAGCGCGGGTTCAATTCACCGTGCTAGGTCAAGGGTTTGGTTCTTTGAAGACTGCGGAAAGCATTGCTTTCGTCGAGAAATGGAAGGACAGCAGAACTTATGTGCTCTTCCAGACGACGCTTATGCTTACGAGCAAAATTCGTAATTTCATCTTGGACTGATAGAATTCCAAGATCTCTGTGGATGTCGCTGTTTCGTATATACCAGGGTGCGTTGACGATGGCCCTTAGCACTTTATTTTGAAATGATTGTAGTATGTTTCTATTACTTTCTTTGGTACAACCCTATAGTTGTATACCATACGTCCAGACGGGTTTTATCACTTGCTTGTATATAAGCAATTTGTTGTCGATACTTAGCTTGGAATATTTTCCAATAAGCCAGTACATGTCTTTGTATCTTAATTGGAGCTCTTAACGTTTCTTTTTGGCGTGCTCCTTCCATTTAAGCATTCCGAGGTATTTCGCTTCATTACCGAAGGGTATTTGAACATTATTTATAAAAACGAGCAAGTTATTCACGTTCTTATACGTAAAATTTATACGAACGGATTTAGCTTCGTTAAGCTCAATTCGCTGAGTGTTCGTCCATTCGTGTATGCGGTGTAGAGCACATTGTAATTTTCTGGTTGATTCTTCGACCGTTTTGGCAGTTACTAAAATGGCGGTGTCGTCAGCAAATGTGCCTACGACCTGCGGTATATCGCTGCTATACAGTAAGTAAAGGAGGGGACCAAGGACACTTCCTTGAGGTACTCCAGCTTGTATAGGCTTAAATAGGGAGTATTCTTTCCCATATTTCACACGGAAGATTCTATCAGTTAGATAATTCGATAAAATTGTGTAAAGTCTTCTCGGAAGAAACTGTCGAAACTTGTGTTTCAAACCTTCGTGCCAAACCTTGTCAAAGGCTTGCGAGACATTGAGAAATACAGCTGAGCAGACTTGCTTTTGTTCAAATGATTTTTCTATAACATCAGTTATTCGATGCACTTGGTCGATAGTCGAATGCTTACTTCTAAAACCGAACTGGTGATTAGGAATAAGTCGTATAAGTCGAGTAATATTCGTTCGAACACTTTAGACATTATCGGAAGCAGTGAAATCGGTCTATAAGACTTTTTGTCTGTTGGGGGTTTACCCGGTTTCGGCACCATTATTATTTCCGCCACTTTCCACTGACTAGGGACATGTTCTAATCTAAAGGCGGCGTTAATGCATCTGTGCACCGTATGACGACGGAGATCATGAGTGTTGTCCACTAGCATACCAGCCTGACGATCTTTTTGCACAAACTTGCGTACAGCAGTCGTGCCGGGTGCTGCATTTCGCCTTAAAGCGACTTATTTCGTTCCGCGGAGGTATGATATTGGCTTTTTGTCAAGATTTCATTCTGTCAAAATAACCTATGATTTTAAAAAAAAAACCACTAGATGGCCCACCCCGTGCAATCATTTCAAGCATCAGAAGATGTTTTGCAGGTTTTTCATTCCAGTTCATTCAGTCAGTTGCTAGAGGCATGTGTGCCATATCTGCAGCGTTGAACTAGTGCTCTTTCCAGCGAGTTCCTCATCTTCGCAATTTTCTGGAATGTCAAAGTCTTACGGCAGACATATGGCGTGGATGTTACAATGCACGGCCAACTCGTTAATAGGCAGTACAGAGGGGACTTGGAGTTAAGTGTGATTGCATCAAGACACTTCATCGCCGCCCACACATGTCCACATCTTCGATCCATGTGTAAAGATTCGGGCCATCCAACCTCTGCTAGTCAGACTTTCAGTAGGATATGGAGGGGATACTGGGAAGAGTGTCCAAGCCGAAGTCAAAGTGTTTACGCATCTACCCACTACGCTACGGCAATCACAAAATACCCAAGGTATCATCATCATCTTCTGAACCGCATTGTCCACTAAAAGGGTTATTTTAAATATTTGCTAAGCGAATTAAACATTTCCGAAACCTTCAATGTCAGAAAAGGTTCTAGTCAAGGTGACACGCTGTCATGTGATTTTTTCAGCATCATACTTGAGAAGATCGTGCGAAACTCAAACGTCAACACCAGAGGCACGATCTCCGACATTGACGTGTTTGGACGAACACAGCGAGCTGTCAATGAGGCGTTTGCTGGCATTAAAGTGGAAGCGGCTAAAGTCGGTCTGTCAGTAAATCAGGGCAAAACAAACTACATGCTGTCATCGCGGAAGGACGACAACATCGACGTCTCGGACGGAGCCTCATAATGGGCGCAGAAACTTTGAGGTAGTCAAGGACTTCGTCTACCTCGGCTCTGCAGTAAACAGGGACAATAACACCAGCACCGAGATCAAGCGCAGAATTACTCTTGCCAATCGCTGGTTCTTTGGGCTCAAGAGGCATTGAGTACCAGAGCCATCTCTCGAAGCACCAAGCTGACTTTATATAACACTCTGATCATCCCTACCATGCTCTATGCCGCAGAGACATAGACGCTGTTGAAAGCGGATAAAGAAGCTCTTGGTTGTTTGAGAGAAAAGTTCTGCGTGCAATCTTTGGTCCTGTTTGCCTTGATTGTGTCTGGAGGAGGAGATTCAACCACGAACTGTACGGGCTGTACAGCGGCATGCAGCTTGTTAAGCGTCTTCGGATGGTGGATCGACACCACAGCTCCGGCCCGAAAAGTCTTCGATTCCGAGCCATTGGGACAACGCAACAGAGGATGTCCTCGAACAGGATGACGCACACAAATGGAGAATGACCTCAAGCAACTTGGTGTGCATAATTGGAGGCAGCAGGTTTGTTGGCTGAGGCCCAGGTCCAACACGGAAGAAGAAGAAGAATAAATCATTTTCTAGTCGACTTGTGAAACTGATAACGCGATCCACAAAATGCCGGTAGCAGTCCACAAATTGATGGTACTAAAAAAATCGTTAATTTTACCCGTCGCTCCCAGAAAATTCCATGTCAGAGTTGCGAAATTCGCCGTTCGTAGATCGCATGACGCGGCTCATGCGTACAGTACGAGACTTTCTTTCTGATTCACACATTATCTGTTTCCGACGGCTGCCGCTGTGCAATTACCCACTGAGCCGCTGTAAAGACTCAGCTGCAATTACATTTGCATGTGTACATAACCTCTGAGATTTTAACGATCCATTAAGACATCGCTTAACAAACCACCCGATGCCACACTAAATCAAAGCCGCTCACGCTCTAAATCACGTTCATTTCCAAATGACGTTTACAATCCGATGCGAAAATTGTTCGCATTTCACACATTTCCCTCTTTCACGTGAAATCGCATCGAGTTCACTTTCCCAAATCACGGTCTTTTTCGTTATTATTTAATTCGTCGAGACACCAGCAGAAAGCTTTCACGAATATCTAACAAAAACATGATCTGCTGGATTTCAGCGGCCACCCTCCGATGTCTCAGCCCAAGGTTGACGCTTGCGAAGACACTCTCAGAAGCAATTGACATTGACTCTCGCACTCTGAAGACTGAATGCATCAAGGTTTCATGGCCGTCGCCTTCCATCGCATTTGATGACAACAAGTGGAAGTCAAGCCCACACCCAGGTGCACACGAATTTGCGCAAACCTCACGAGCTGCCCACAAACTTGATCACTTTCACTTGCCATCACTGTGGTCAAAGATCTGTGCCAAGGAGCAGGGAAACACTGAAAAGACTGGAAACCCACGTAACACAATATGCTCAAGTGTCCGAACTCGATTGCGGATCGAGTTGAGGCGTGAGCATGCGCAAATGGGTTTTTTGACATTCACAACGAGGAGGCAGTGTGCCTTTCCCATCAGTATCCATCTCAATCTGGGCGCACTGGGGGAGTGTCCTGTGAACCTCATCTTTTGTCAGTTCGACACTGCTTCAAGCTGTTGCTCACTCTTTCTTTCGCTAGCCTGTGGAACTTGTTTGATCATTAACAGGTATTGTTGACATTTGTTTGCGACCGCAAGCGATTCAATAACAAATCGAAAGCAAATTTCGATTTATTTCTGCTCGTTGTCCGCCATGCCGCCAATGCGACGTGTTCATTGAGCCAACTGCTCACAGCTGGGGATATTCTGTATGTCACAAACAAGTTGCCCATCGAGCAGCGAATGTGGGTCAGGTAAATAGACGATCAAGATGCACATCTGCAGATGTGGTCACAACTGGAGCAGGATAATTAATTCCGTGCTAAATGGCTGTGATTTGTTTAAGAGTCAGCGGCTATAAGAGGAGCTTGTTTTTCGGTTCCGCTTGACACGTCGCCATACATTTCTGACGCTACATTATATTGGGAAAAAAAAGTGGAATAATTTCTCTTGTGTCAGAAGTAGATATAGTCGTTTGGGCATGTTGTAGGAATACGACGATTGGACATCACAAAAACTGCATATTCTCATCATCAAAGCGACGATGACAGCAATGACAAGGTGCATAGCGACGAGCTATACATATTTCGTGTTGAAATTCCTGCCAAACTTGCTGTGTCAGGACAATAATAGATAGCTATCACTGATAGGGATTAAGGTCTGTAAAGGGCTCACCGATAGCGATAAACAAGTTCTTACACAAAGCTAGCCGCTTTCATGTGACTTCCTCTGAAAAAATTCAGGCCAACACGAGAAGTATGACCATCCAGAAGTCCTTTTAGCTGTTTTCATACGTGGATGGCATGGTAGGCAGAGCACAGTCAGTCCTTAATAAGCATTGAGACGGAAAAAGCTACACAGTGAACGAGTGGAAATGCATGCTATCCTCAAGAAAAAGCTCACAACATTGACGTCTAGAACAGAGCGTCGCAATCGGCATCTATAACTTCGAGGTAGTCAGGGAATTCGTTTGCTTCGGCTCAGCAGTGAGATGTACTAACAACATCAGTACCGAGATCAAATTCAGAATAACTCATGCCATTCGCTGTTGCTTTGGGATCAAGAGACAACTGAGTAATAGAGCCCTCTTTCGAAGGATCAAGCTGACTTTATATAAAACATTGATCATCCCAGGCCGGCTGTAAGGCGCAAAGGCTTACTTAGTTACTTATCAGGCCGGCGACCCATGGAGGGTCCGAGCATGAGCAATTGCTGCCTTCCATCGTTGACGGCCCTGGGCACACTGCTTTCAGTCATCAAGACCAAGCTGTCTTGCATCCGCTAGCGATTACTTGGTCTTTGTACCGGAGATTAGGTCTTCCTCTCCTTCTCGAACCAGGAGGCTCGGATTCAAAGACCCTCTTTGCTGGAGCATTGTTGTCCATGCGCTCGATGTGGCGAGGCAATGCAGTCGACGGATTTTTTCCTTCCCGACTACAGCCACATCCTGGTACAGCTCGTAGAAGCGCAGAGGCTTGAGCTGCTTAAAAAGCTGATTAATAAAACATTGGTTTCTTTGACCAGGAATTTCCGCGTGTAATCCTTGATCCTTGACCAATAATGTCTGCGTTGATGGCTGGAGGAGAAGATTTAACAACGAACTATAAGGGCTGTACAGCGAGACACGTATTGATCCAAAGCCTAAGGTAGCTGGGCCATGTACAACTTGGCTTCGGCCTAGAGACAGCAGCAGAAGGATCACGGGTGGTACATACAAGTGGAGAAGATCCTTAACCAACTTTGTATACGGAACTGGGTGTGCAGCTATGCAGAGGTCGGTCTTGTCGGAAAGACTTATTGGTTAAAGCCCAGGCTTGGGTTCCAATCTTTGGTTTCATTCACTTCCTTCAGCAACAAACTATAACCAGTAATGAAAAATTGGTCACACGGGAAAAATCATTGCGTCAAGAATCAAATCATCAGCAGTCACGTGCTTTTGTAAAGCCATAGGTGACAGAGTATGGGAAAGGACACTGTGTTGGGTTAGGACAGGGAAATTGCTGGTCATTCTTCCCACATTCTTGTGGTAGTCTTGAAGTTTTATACATCTAGAATCTATACTTCTGTCTATCACTGATTCGAAACTCTGCAGCATTCTGCTCTCAAGAGATCTGTGCAAGTCATTTATTTAACGAAAGAGTCAAAACGAAATTCACTGATGTCATCATACTTAAGCCACCAGCCATGATGGGAGTAAGGATATTTGAGTGAACGTATGCGATGGAGGGAATCCAACGATATGACACACTGTGATAATAATACCTTCCCTCAGTTTCGTTAAGTTTCGTTACATTTTACTTAACATTTTTATGTACGGAGATAACAGTTGGAATTGGCATACGGCGTTAGTAATTATGGGCAATTTAAAATTTAACGATGTCTACTTTTCGTTCAGTTCTGACAAAGGCTTCCCTTTACTTATGTCAGTTATATATAGTTGCGCCTTTGTCTTTCAGGTCAATGAACCAGAGCTAGAGGTAAGAAACGGAATAAAGAGCCCCCTTGCGTCCGCCATCACTTGGTCTTTAAACAAGCGATTTGGTCTTCCTCTCCTTCTTCAACCTGGAGGATAAGATTCCAAGAGTTTCTTAGCTTCGATGTCATCATAAGCTTGACGAAAAGAGGAATATCCGGCCTATTATTTTTGCCAGCATCCTGAGATTTGTTTTCGAAAAGCTAGCGTAGTCTGAAGATTTTTAAAACTTACAACAACGCATATTGCAGTGATCAAAATTAAGCCATAAACATTGCACTCACTCACAGAACTTCATTATCCATAAAATGTGGTTAAGTGGTAACTACAAGACACTGCATTATCCATGAATTGTGGTTAAGTGGTCTAGACGATCAGCATACCTTCAAGAATTCAATAAAATCAAGCATGTACGTCGTATAAATGTTATGATTGAACAAACAGGTCACGCTACATTTTTCGCAGACTGGTTATTTTGAAATTGACCTCTATCGACATTCCTTTCTCTTCCTTTTTTTTTTACACACCCGCCTTGTTCTTTGTTTGACGGGGTCTCTATCCACAGGGAAATATTTGCAACTATACCCTACTATTCACTCTGAGAGGATTAGTTTCATTCATATTCAATAAACTCACCGACTCATGCTGCAGTCGGTTATGTGTTAATTTCCTTCGCATCACGTTCTCCTTCCACAGCCACTAAAAAACGCCCATTAAACCTGACCAAGACCCTTGCACGATGACTAAATCGCTCAGACGGGCAAAACAATGTGAACACGTTTAAGATGGGAAAATCCCTGAACGGCGAGATGTGCAAAAATGAACGAACGAGGTCATTGCGAAGACCCGCTTGGAATTCCTCAGCCACTTAAAGACCAACTTGACCACAAATTATCTCTCATGCGCATTTCTCCTATTGTTCCTTCAAAATTGTGAATAATTTTGCGGCTTAATTCAAATTAGCATACAAACAACAAGTGATGATACAGGGACTGTTGGAAATGCCGGGCGGTGAGTTGCCCGAAGTAGTCGTTTTGCTATAATAAAGTGTTGACAGACTTCTTTACATATTTTTCGCGAGCAAAAAGAAGCTAAGCCAGTACAAGGGTTCGTTACAAACAAGTTTAAATGAAAATCCAGTTTGGCCCGTGACGCAGGCATTGTTTATGAGACAACGATTTGTTTAAGATTGTGGCATTTATTTTAGTTGTATATTTTGCCATTCGGAACATCGGTTATTTTGAACGATATATTGCATGTTTTTCGAGTCGCTCTATTGGTTTCATTTTATGTTACCTCGATCTAATCGGGGCTTGTTCTGAATAATGTTTCAATGCTATGTAAGAGCTATGTTAAACATACAAATTCAAGCACTGAATCAGTATCAACTTCCAATTCATTTCCATTCATTCTTGCTTTAAATCTTTACCACATCACAACCCTTTTTTAAGTTGTGTACCTTTGAATAGAGTAAGGGGGGAAATGCAAAAGAGGCTAGAGCTAGACAATACACTTCAAAAAATCAAGAGTGCAACAAGTTTACTTGAACGTATCAACGCTTGTCATTTCGCTTCTTAGGAATATTTACTTTTCCGGGCACTTTTGGTGGTTTTCCAAGTTGTCTTCCAAGAGCGCAATTGACGCTGGCATATCGACATAGAGGTTATCAGAAACTAGAGATAAATTGGTCAGCAAAGTCAGATTTCAATTGGTGCCTCTATTCGCTTGTTGTGTAGCGCCGTCTTGCTGGTGGTCGCCGTTGATCACAACCTTGTCTTCAAGGTCATAATTTCAAAAATACGGACTAATGAACCACACCAAATGGTGCATTTTTTGACGTGCATTGGCTGAGGTTGCTCATCCGAGCAAATACGGAAGTTTTGTTTATTAAATATCTAGTTATTGCGCGAGCTGTATTTTGTAAGGTTATAGGTCAATCTTCCAATTCCTGCGAACACTGGCGGTAACAGCAGCAATATCATCCACTGTACTGACTCTACGCATACGAATAGGCCTGATTAATCGTTTGGATTGCCTAAGACCAACCTCATTAGTCCAGTGGTAGAGGCGATGTTTGTTTTCCCATTCGTTGATCAACATTGTAGCAGCTGTCCAGTTGGCATTACAGGACGGTTCAGGACCATTGAACGCAGTTTCGGACCCAGCCCTAATGAGTTCCTCTGCAGATTCGTTGCCTGCAATCCCCTTGTATCCAGGGAACCAGACGATCTTCATTCTGTTGTGTTTGGCAAGGAATTGCAGTGCATCGTAGCAACATTTTACCGTCTTACGTTCCATTAAGTTGGACGATAATGACTTAAGTACTGCTTGACTATCTGAGAAAATTTGACTTCTAGCGCCATTAATATCCTTGAGGAGATTGCGTCTGGCGTGGATTTCGTTTTGAAACACGGTAGGACTCTTGTGTTGGGTCTAAAGACTCCAGCCCCGACTCCGTCTGTGAACCATACTACACTTCTGGGGTCTAGTATTGGGACACCATTAACAACTGTTATGCTAGACACAATTCCTTGCAAATTCTGCTATTTTTTTGGTGTTATTTGTTGGAGGGTTTTATGCCACCAAACGTGTGATAATGGGTCTTGTCATCATTGTGTACAACCAATGCATAATTTTTTTCAAACTGATGTTTTTCACAGCTGGATGGCGCATTTGGCTGAGGGCCTGCCCTTGGTTAGAGGGGTCCCCGGTTCGAATCCCAGTTAATACGTTTTATCCGGTTCTGCCTTTAGTGGTAGTAGTCTGACTATGGGTATCACAATGGACCAACATGGTCTAAGTGCGCTGGTGATTTCGCTGGAAGCCCATCTACCCAACCTAATCTAAAACAACCCCACTAGGTATTATGTTGAAAATGTTGTCTATGATGTCCATGGGCATGCGTTTTCAGCCATCCTCTACTGCCTTGTGCAGCTGCTACAAATTGTTGCACCAGTCCCGGTTAATTCGCCTGTCTAGTATCTCCACAGGTTCGCTGCAGAGTTAAGGTCAGGAGACTGTAAAGGTCCACAGGGCAATCTATTTTATGTTGGCATCAATCGTGTGTGTTTTGGATAATTATCTTCCATATCAATGGCATTTTTTTTTTTGGCATAATGCAGCACAATCTATTTTCATATGTTCTAAATATTTGTACCAATAAATTATGCCATTAAATCTAATGATTGGTTCTATTCTCCAACCAGCGACCCTAGAAGAATGCTAGAGTAGTAGACTTTGCTTTTAACACAAGTCACGAATCACACGTGAGTTGTCAAAAATGGAAACACTGAAAAACAGCAAACAAAATAAACCATGGGCGAGGTTACACACTGTGAAGCTCGGAGTTTCTACATAAAACACTCGTGTTGTGCTTGCTCTTATTGTATCACCAGTGAAGGGGAATTACAGTTCTATGTTGACTCCGAATGGGGAAGTTTTTTTCCATACAATTATACTCTCTGAGCATTCTCAGCGACTCTAGTGTGGTCGTTAATTATCCTAGACAAGTATTGTCGAAGTCAGTGCACATAATCACTACGCGGCGGTGGCTTCAGATCCATTACTATTTTGCGAAATTTTCAAAACGTCCACACCTAATAAAATCAATTTTTGACTCTTTTTAATTCATTTATTTTCTCCTCGTCAAGTCTCTTGAAGTTTTTCCCTTTTTATTTTCACTTTCTCAAGTCACAAATTATGTATTATGAGAGTTGAGTGTTACCTCCATTTTGGTGTGAGTAAAAACTGGAAGAAGTTGAGTGTTCATTGGAGGTATACTGGTACAACTGGTGCCCACCCAGAAGGAGATTCAGGATTTAAAAAGCTGTACCTAACTTGTCTACTTGATCGCAGTTCGATAGCAAGAACAATTTATGATTATTTTGTCTGTCTTGACATTTCAAGACCGCATGATGGCTTGTGGAATACTTTCTCTAAGCTTTTAAAGACATTCTCGCCAACCGCATTAGACGAATATGGAATGCTTCTCCCATCCTAATATGTGCAGGTTCCTCCTCTCTCTATATACCTTCGGGTGTTAGTAATCCCTCCTAAATAAAAAAAGATGGATTGTCATATGGTAGGAACTGTCACTTTGTCGGGGAATTGTCAAAAATATAAAAAAAGTATAAAATGTGTTTTTGGGTATAACTAAAAAGAAAGATTGTATATTATTGAAAAATAAAGTACAATTAAAATCCATTAACATGGATGCCATATGCATTGCATAACTTACAACATGATGGAAAAACGATTCAAACCAAACAAAATCCTCTCAGCCCCCCAAAAATCTGTCAATCACGAGGAGAAATCCACCGAAATACCTTCTTGTGAACAATTTTGCAAATTATTGCAAAATGAGGGGCAACCAGATTGTGGATATTAATTCAATTTTTATTTAACAATTTGCAGAAGTATATATTAAATTTAATTGGATTCGCATCGACAATCTTTCATCTTTCATCCGGACAGCTGCACAGATACCGAAGCCAACATGAATTGATTGAATGGAAGCTCACGACTTGGCTGTCGTGAGTTGTCGGCAATGTTTTAGTTTTTTTTTTCTGTGCAAATGCTTGCCATTTTCGCCAGACAGAAATGAGATTTATTGAAAGGATAACGTAGCGAGTGAATTATTTGATTTTATCAATGAAATTTTATTGATGCGAATTTGTGGTGTCCTCGTTCATATTTTCTTTGAATTTAGTCACAAAAAACTGGACTAGCATGATCATAAACTTGCTGAGCATCATCAGACCGATGATATCTCTAGGTCAGAAATTTGCATCATAAGCCATTTCGATTCGTGGATTTTCTGAGGTTCGATGATTTTCGAAGTAATCAAGATGAAAACGAGATTCGGCAGTCTAGACGAATTTGTTTCTTTGAATTTTAATACACCTTTATATTGATGTAGTTCCGTGAATATAATGAATTTATCACAAACTTTACTGTCAACAATCATGCTTGTGCATCCCACCAAGTATTCCATCCCTTTGGACACATGACGCTAAATACTTTCTTGAAGTACTCACAGGACCCATAGCATTCACCAAGTATTCTTTGATATCGCTAAGAGTTAGATGTAACAATATTTGCTTTAATTTTGACTTGGAGAGCATGGATCCATTTGAAATCGCATTAAGTCGAAAGGATTTGGAGAACTGCGCTATAGCTCTATCACTTCAGATGGATAAACAAGAGTTTAGATCAAGCTTTGATTCCAAACAGACTCACAAAAGCGTCTAGTATAGTTATATCCTGAGTTAATTCCAGATAACAATGATAGTTTTTCCAACTCTTATATTTTAGCAGCTGTAAGAGCTATCAACTGTCATAATAAACTGTCAAATATAAGGTCTGCCATTTCATCTGCCGAACGGGCGAAATTGATTACAAAATGTAACCGAAATCTTGGCTCATTAAATACGCAACGTGAATTTTGTCGTGAGGTCGGCCGTCATTATGATTTCAGTGTACAGGCAATTCGACACACCGTCGAAAGATTACACATAGGTACTATCTCTCGAACCTTAAGCCATCAACCAGATGGAGATTGGTGCGAAATGAAGAGAACATAGCCGACGTTGCGGCCAGGATAGGTGAAGATCGCCGCGTTCATCGATTCGGTGCCGATCAGCTGAATTGGGCATCGTCAGACTAATTTTACGGGTGAATTTGGGCCATACAGTATAAGATTGTGCTGACGCAAGAATTGGAGTCGAACGACCAGCGCTTGAAATATAGGGCACAGATCCGAATTTTGGCCAAAAAATCTTCTCGGACGAAGCCCAAGAATCCAAATGGATCAGTGTCCAAACTTGACCAAACATCAATGCGTCCACGGTGCATCATCGGACCTCATTTCATTTGAAATTTGGAAGAAGACCTCATTATCGTCAATGGCCTTAGGTATAGACATCCCTTAGGTGCCCTTAGGGCTTTTCGACCGTTGCTCACTCTGACCAACATGTTGGGTCCATTATACCCTCAAAAGGTGACTACCGTGACACCTACTTTTGCTCCTAAAACCATTCGGATTCGTTTATATACCATAATATACCGAGGTTTTGCGTTTCTACACCGCTAAGCCCTCCGGCTCTAAGAAGAAATGCTTTTCCAGGAACTGCTTTATTTTCTTTTCTGAGCTGAGCATTCACAGAACAGATGTGGGATAGACTAAATCTCTTCCTCATCTCTGCTGGTCATGCAAACGCTCAGTAGCGATGCATGCGTCCCTATGGCACAGTGCCTGGTAAGGACTCCTATTAGTGGCCTCACTTCCTTTCTGTTCCACCAAACCATCAAGTTCTGGGTCTTTCTATGGTTTCGTCTTTTAGCTGTTTCTTTATGGAGTTAAGCCGCGTGGATGCATAAGGAATTCGTATTCGGCAAGGCTATCACGCTAACGCTTTGTCTGCATAACCTTACCAGTTTCGACGTTAAGATGTCCTATACTATGGCTTTTAAAAGTGCTTGGTTGTCGAAAAAGATGGGGATAGATTTGTTGGTTATCAGTCCAAGTTCTGCAGCAGCCGCTTCAGCTTCAGAAACGCAGCTGTCTCTGCCAGGGATTTTTCGAATTTTTGCCGTTACTGTACAGGGAGAATTGATGAGCATGCGACTTAGTATCACTTAATACCAACTATGTTCAAGTTTGAAAACGACCGTCTCCAAGTGCAAATCAAATTAAGTATCATCCACGCCAATTTGTCCCCTTCCCCGAAACCGGTTCACAATCAACTAACCAATCCAGACCATGATTTATTGGTTGGTGGTCTCAAGGCATTCGATTAAATTTAGCATTGCTCGAGGAGATAATCTCGATGCCACATTCCCCAAGTCCTCCACACGCCGATTCAAATGCATCGAAATGAGCATTAACCATCCCAAAGTGACTCATTCCACAGCATTTTCCGGTTCATTGTGACAATTATCGGCCAACAAACGACCCCCATCAAGCGACCACACATAATCGTAAGTCCCCTTGAGCTGACTCGCTCGAGATGGCACTTCCCTGACGTTTGACGATACAGGTGTCTCTCTGCAGCAAAAACATCTCGTCTCCGCCGCCAGACCGACCACAAATGACGCCAAATCACGTCCAAATTGCCTTCGGCACAATCATTGGCCCAATCCGCGAAACGTAACTTCATCGGCCGGGCTACCGAAGAGAGCGATTGTGTGCTTTTCTTGTTTGGTTTTTATTTGTGCTGTCCATCAGATAAGATACTTTTCAAATTACTTCACCGTCCTCCCAGACGCAGCAGCAGTACACCAAGCCACCGACGCAGAGCTGGTGGCTGCTGATGTCATTTGCACGTTTCTTTCTTTCGCCGCGTTTTTAGTCTTTTGTGCGGCGCATTTTTCCAGCAGCGCGTATCTGATGGATTTAATGAGTTTTCAGCAAACGCAACATGACATCCAGTGAGGAATAGTTTCACTTTCTACCTTCGGCCGGTTGTCAGTTCCTTTTGATGGGCTGACATTCACGGTCGCGTGCATGTTTTGACACTCAATTTGCAAGCAGCCGAGTGGGCCAGCTTCAACAGATGCCATCAATTATCTAAGATTTGCTCAATTCTATGCGATAATCCAGACGCAGAGGAGTGTAAATCATTTTGTTCGCTTCTTTTGTTTGACGCCCAGATGTTTTCTGAAAGCGGACACAAATTTATTCAGATTAAGTCAGTTTATGGCCGGCTGCAAAGTGCGGTTTCTCTTCAAATGCCGACACTTGAGTCTTTAGTGACCGTCTAGACATGACGGCGTGTAGTAATTTGATGTAAATATAATTTTTGTTGTGCGATAATGCTGTATGGGATTATGTGTATTATTTCGGATGGATTATTTAATCGAGGGAATTTACAACCAGTCGGAGTAGAATACAGAAAACAGGATCTTGTCAATTTTATCGCTTTGGTGGCCTAGTTTTGCAGCAACTTACGCGTAAGTTTTGGGACGTCGGAGATGCATTTAATTTGAGTGGCAGAACTATAAACTGTTGTAGTTTAGTAAACATAAGCTTTCCCTTTTCATCCGCTGCCTCATTGCCGGTTATGTCCCTATGACCTGGGACCCAGCAGAGAGTAATCCAGTGCTGCGTACTAAGAATCTTATGCATTTCGTGGTAGGATGCGACCAGCTTAGGCTTGATTTCTATTGCCGCCAATTAGGATGGTGGTACTTCCAACACTGTTCCATCATTTTAACCGCTCCCTTAACTGCCAGGACCTTCGCTTCAAAAACTGCCGTAATCAGGGATTTTTTTCTTTTGATTCGATCAGAGCAGAACTCAGTGAACCACTTCTTAATCTTTGAAATTGATGCTACAGAGTCCCCATAATCCGAGAATTTCTTAAGCTTTTAATTGGTTTCAGTGATGGTTTATTTACACAAAAAATAATGCTTAATCAGCACACGAAATTCAGGTTGGCTGCTTTCAATGGCTGTCAAACACAAACTCAATGACGCAACTTACACAAAACTTGTCAGTGGTATATTAATTCATGGCAGTTCACGATGTAATCAAAGTAACTGCAAGGAAAATTCAAAAAGTCACTGACTTATCAAACGACCCTCCTGTCCTATAACATACAAGTCCCTTTGCAAACTTCAGAAGAAAACCATTTCAATAAAGATATCCCCGAAATACTGATTCAGGAGGAAGGAAGACGAATGATCCTAAACTTGAGGTTGAAACAAGCAACTTTATCTATCGCCAAAACCAGCTTACAACTGAAAACTAAAGTCGTACGCCTTTTTGTTTAAAGTTTTCCCAAAAGTGAGCACCCTGTCACGTAACGTGTATGCTCAGAAATTATGAAACTGTTGAAGATTCAAATCAGCACTTCAACGTCTAACATCATCGATTCGTTTCAGTTTGTTACCAAATATCGATCAACCATTAGTTGTGCACAATTACTGCCCTTTGCGTTTGCAATTACGCCCAGAGATGTGAGCAAGTGAGCAGTCAGCTGAATCGAGTCTGTCGAATTAAGCGAGTGGCAAAGTCGGATACAATCGAACGTTGCTAATCCACTCACTTCGTTGGCAGTCATTCAAGCAGCAATTACCTCCTGAGGTAGTCGTGTACACCTACAATCTATCAGAATGTATCTACACCGCGGCACAGGTCAGTGAAGTCATGCATAATCAGCAATTAAAGCGCGGTGCAAAGCGTTTTATGGCCGCCACGCAGAATGAAATAAGCCGAGACCACCAGAAATTCGCCAAGTTAAACCTGCGCGCGAGATGCGAAAAAAGTGTAGAAAGTTGTAAATGGATTTGGCCAGCGGCAAAATATTGTTTCTCTCTCGCGGTTGCGAGAGATTATCTTGTGGTGCTGACGGAGTCTGGACTGTGGTCAAAATATTTGGGCCATTTGGGCCAATTAAGATCTAATCATTCTTTGGTCAGATTATGCAAGCAATGGGATTGGGTGGTGGTCTGCCTAGACGGAAGTTGCGTGTGAGACACTCGCACGAATGCTTGGGTGGATGACGTGAAATTTGACTTGGGTAAAGATCATGGCAATTTTGCACCGATTCGAGGTGTATCTCGTTGAAGGTCAACCGGAGGTTGGTTTCGGTTGATTGACTGCAGGCACCAGCATATATTGTATTCCTCATTGGCGAGTGTCGTAGAAGTTGCCAACAGCCAAACAACATGCCGGTCACACTGCAGCTGAAAGACTGGTCGAGGAGCAATAAGGAACTGAAGTCACGCCTTTCATAAATTGCTAAGTAGATGAGTGTTTAAACTGTTGTTATTGCATACCGATGAGATAATTGTAGTCCCAGTGTAGTTTAGATTTAACTGATCCCTGTCTATCGTGATGCAATGAAAGTCGGCACACCTCTAGATTCAGAGGGAAGCTATAAAACAATACATGATAGATTACCGAAAAATTCATGGGGGCCGTGAACTGGACATCGCTGGAATCCAGGAAACGTCGTCGAATGGGCCGGAAATAAAGACCGCTGATTTGTTAGTCTACTCTTCTGAATTCAGCAGAAAGAGGAGATCGGACTCAATAACCATATAAATTCCCTTTTGTATCAACAGTCGACGATCCAAGTCAGACCATCCTCGGAGACTTTCCACCATAACTTCGAAACATTGCCTTGCTGTAGAACAACGCTGTCAGGGAAAAGCAACACGATTTGACTTCGTTAAGCCGCAATCTCAATGGACTGCTAAGAACTTTAGCAATCGAATTTCCCACAACTCTCCCTAATTTCGACGCCATCTTCACACACAATCGAAGGTGACTGGGGCGTTGTCAAGAAGCCATCGGGGACTTTGTCAATAATTTTCTGGCTGCTTTAACTACACCTCCAAGAAAAAAGCGCACGGTTTCACAATAAGTACAGGCGTACAATGCAACGCTTCCACGAACTATGAGCCTCATTCGAGACCTCCGCAAGAATAAGCAAATAGACGGATTCTTAGGAAAGAGTACAAGACGAGTGGGATGGAGACGTGCGCTGGTGCTCGAAGACTTTGCCAGATGGAAACAATTATCTAATCGACATAAAGAACAACTTAACATAACACAAGCGGACAACGAGTAGTAAAGTCGTTGTCGATACTGAGGATTTGGTGGCGTTACTTCTGGAAAGTGTTAAACGTCGATGAAGACCCAACCGCTGTCAGGCAGAATGTTTCACTCAATCTGGACGATAATGGATGAAAACTCTGCCCCCAAACCAGACGAGGTTAAGACAGCACAATCGGGGCTGAAGCCGAAAAAAGCTGCAGCTACAGATGGGAGTAGAGAAGTGGGTTGAGTGCAGAAGGACATCTACTAATCGGATATTGTGATGGACTTCATTATTGAACCAGGTACTGGAGTAGATGGTGCGGCGGGCAGCTGTAAAGACGCACAATCATCATTATCGACAATGACTTTACGTCACTCAGAGTCCTCGTTTGTCAAATATGCTACAACAACACCATCTTTTTCTGGCACTAGACGAGTGCATTTGGTCAAAGAACGGTTGCACACCTAGGCCAACGCTTCCAGAAGTCTTATATGTTGTTAATAAACAGCACTAGCACAGTTCCGTATTTCGTTCCAAGTTTAGTAGTACATCGACTCAGCCTAGATTATCGAGTGCTGCGAGCTAAGAACATTGAGTTCTTCGCAATAGCATTCGACTAACAGAATAGGATCAACTCGTTTTTTCTTTTCTTTTGTTGGAACCTGACTCCCAGTCCTAAAAATATTGTCCATTTCACCAAGGATTCCATCTTACCCAACTAGGCTTGTGTTGTTCACGAACCAACGAGCTCAAAATATACCGCTAACAAGTGAACTAAGTGAACTACACTTCACAATGTCACTTTATTTTTTAGTTCATTTAGTTCCCTGGATCGAACTAAAATGCACAAGCCTATACCCAAAAGATGAATAGAAACAACACATACCACTATGCACCCTACGTCTGAGTAGCTAAGAGGATTTAATTTATGCACTTCATCAGCATGTCTCACACAACCATACAAACACACTCAGTTGACTCTTACTTTCCCAGTGAATTTCATCGCAATCAATCTTTCAACGAAATGCTTTCACATAAGAGCTGTGCGTGGAAGCAATAAATTCCGTTTCCACATTTGTACTTATGAATATCTTATCATACGAAATGACAGCAGATACGAACGAAAGCACTCGTTTGGTTTGCGAAACAACACAACTGACAGGCAACAATCAATTCTTCGGAGAGACATGAGCAATTGCGTTTCAAAATCTTGTTTTGATTCGAAGGTCATTAGTCTGTTGTCGTCAGAAATGTTGGATATTTGCATTTACAGACTGAATGCTTTCGCAGGGAATCAGATTAACTTTTCTTTTATTCCGAATGCGTTCAATTAAAGTCGTTGTAAACACTTCGACAGGATATTTCATGCCATTTCCTTGGAAACACGATTTCAGGCTTCATTGAATAAATACCAAACTTGTCCAAACTTCAACCAATCTGTGACCACGAGCCACTAGAAGAGCACATGGCATCAAAAGTTGGACTCTTCAACTCGTCTACTATCTCTGGCATCACCACATCTTCAGTGCATTGGCAAAATGATGCGCAGATCGAAAGTTTCCGTCAATAAATTGACTATGACACGCACAGCGCTCTTCCACGTCAAGACAATTCAATTTTGTTGCAAATAAGTTCACAATCACGCTCTCCTAGTTACTGCAACGATCTGGTCCGTTCAATAATTCCACCATCCACTGGACAACAAATACCGACTAGCTGAGAGTGTAATGATAGCTCGATAATCATTTGTTGGTTTCCCTACTCCAAATAAGTCAATTTCTTTCATTAACATCACTGAACAAAATACGGTGCTGTCAATTTGAGTTAAGATGCATGTGTTTGTCGGCAGACTAATTGAGCAGTACGACTCGTTGGATGATCTAGTTGTGATACAGATCGGAAATTACAATTGCGACTGAACACGAATGACACCAATCAGCTGTCAAATTTGTTATCATTCGAAAAACAATTTCTATAAGGAAAACCAGTCTGGACTGATTCGGGTATGGTTTCAAATCGTTTCCTGATATGAATGATCGCGTGTTCGGACCTTTAATGACAAGACGACAGAGTCATTTCAATGACTACTTAGTGGTTGTTGACTTGTTGTATTCTCTGTTGGTAGGGATCATTTGCTAGGACCTCAGTGGCTGAAGCTAGGAATAATATTGCCGTTGTCATTGACAGTCAGCGGACATTAAAGGACTTTTGGCAAAAAGCCGTCGCGAATAGCTCAAGCGTCTTCTTTCGCAGCAGTCGTTAAATCTATAGAACAAACCAGGAATTGTGACGACATCGAGTCATCGCAAGCAACTTCTGAGAAGTTCAAGTATGTCCCGAGGTACCTTCTAGCTGGTGATTCAAATTTCAATCAACAAGATACGGTTCACCTTAAGACGAGCTCTATTTGTCTTCCTTCAATCACTATTCCAAGCTTCTACAGCGACACACATGAAACGTGCCACGATCTCAATGTCATCTCCGTACCACAACAGCTGTAGTGAGTCTGTTCCGGAATCCCGTCCATGTGACGTGGTTACGTTAGGTTAAGTACGAGTGGCTGACTGCTAAAGGCAGTCACACTAGGCCCTTACAACTCCAAAGCTTGGTACCAGTTGGTGCTTATGACAAAGCGGTTTAACTGGCTAATGCATTCGAGTACCAACGACTTGCGAGAGCTCTACATTAGCAGAAGAGGGCAGGATTTCAATCAAGGATTTAAAGATAGAGACTTTAAATTTTCCGTCTTACTTCCTCATGCAGTTTCTAGAGACATCATTGAATGGGTCACCCTGCGGGTGTGTTTGCGTATAGTAGTGTGCGGTTACGATGCCGAGGACGCTCGTCCTTAGAGGTCTGCTTTTCTCTGAGCAGACGAAGTGATAGTTTATGTTTTAGTGCTGACCCACATATCCTTGGTTTAAAGGCAGGTAGTGCCCTCTATACATTTGTAGTTCGTTGCGTGTTTCTTAAAAAGATGGTGGCTCTGATTCTGGTGTTAGAGAAGGGGTTGTGCCACACCTAGCGAGTTTATCGGCTTTGCAATTTCCCAGTAGGTCACAGTGTCCCGGCACCCACATGAGGTGTATATTGAAATGCTCAGCTATCTAGTGCAATTAAGGGATGTTTTTGAGCTGAATATGACATTGTCCAAGGACTTAATTGCGGCCTGGCTGTCCGAACAGAGGGTGAATGTTTCATGGTACATCGCATATGATTTAGGTGCGAGTCAACTGGATCATTTCGTTCGCTATCCGTCACATCTTTGTTTATTTGCCGATTTATCGAAGTCTAAACAAGGCGTACCCCAAGGTTCCCTCTTAGGACCTCTTCTATTCATTTTGTATACCAAATATAGTGAAGTACTCATGCACTCATATCTATGCTGATGATTTAAATATTTAAATATATCAAAGCTGTCCACTTGGATTTATTGAGAACTGGTTTATTCACAATGATTACGTTAAATTCGAGTTTTGTTAAAACTGATTTATTACTACGGAAACTTAAAAGTACCTTAGCTACACCTAACAAAATTCGACTTTAGAAGCGACTTTATGATTTTCTATTACTAAGGGCCATTGAATTCAGAGCACTATCCTTTCTGTTTAAAATTCTGCGACTTGGTGCACCACTCTATCTTTACGACAAACTTCGTTTTCCGTTATCAGACAGGTCGAATTGCTTAATTTTATTGCTTACGTCCAAGGATGTGGCAATCTTCGAAAGATACTAATAGCCCGTGCCATTAGCATGCACGATTCGCAAACCCAAGTTCTCGATTTCAGGAATACGCCTACGTACTAACCCACACCCTGCACTCTTCTACCACTCTCCCCGCGGAACTGCCGTTAGGTATTACTTCGCGGGGCTGGTTAGCGACTCAAGCTGGATCGACTGTGTTTGCCTGTTCGGCTCGCCTTACTCTTTCAAGCCTTCTTCGATCGATCTGCAAGTTTGATATGAAGGAACAGATTTCCTCCCACTTCTCGGCTGACTCCGTCATATGACCGACTAGAAGCTCCGGTGTTGGTAGGTTTATTCTTGTCCCTTCAAATCGTCTGCAGTGGAAAGTCGTGTGTTCTGCGTCTTCTTCAGAGTCCTCACATTCTGGACAAAGGGAAGAGCTATCGTGCCCGAACCTATGCAGATACTTTCGATAGACCCCGTGGCCCGACAGAAACTGCGTAAGGTGGAAGTTGCTTGCTCTCTTTGTCCACGTTTCGATTGTTGGAATCAGTCTGTGAGTCCATCTACCTTTGTTTGAGGTGTCCCATCTGGCTTGCCACATTGTCATTGAGGCTGCTCTTTCTTCCTTCCTTATCCTGTTTACGCCAGTCTCTGGCCGGTTCGTCGATCGCCTTAGGTAGACCCACCCTATGCATCTCATTTGCGAGAATGTCGATGGGGACCATACCCGCAATCACACAGGCTGCTTCGTCCGAAATTGTCCGGAAGCCGCTGATTGTTCTTATGGCGCAGAGCCTGTATGGTGACAAGAGCTTCTTAGCTGTCTCCTTTATAGAGAGAGCACTCGACCAGACTGGCGCAGCATATAGGAGAATTGAACTTACCACTCTGGAAAGCAGAATCCTTCTTGGGTATCCGGGTCCTCCTAAGTTTGGCAGCATACCAGAAAGTGCTGCCTGCATCTTTGAAGCTTTCCTGCTGCAGTATTCGACATGCTTTTTGAAATTAAGTCGGTTGTCGAGCATCACTCCTAGGTATTTCAGTGATTCCTTGGATCTAATTAGCTGGGAGCCAACCCGGAAGTTTGCATATTCCACAGTCTTTCGGCTGGTTATTAAAACAGCCTCTGTCTTGTGGTCAGCCAGTTCAAGGTCGGAAGATTCCAGCCAATTTTTGATCTTGGCGATTGCTTCGTTTGCGGCGGTTTCCACCTCGTGGATGTGCTTGGCCACCGTCACGACCGCGATGTCGTCAGCAAAGCCGATGACCTTGACTCCATGTGGCAGCTTTAGTCTCAGTAATCCCTCGTACATTAAGTTCCACAGGAGGGGTCCAAGGACTGAACCCTGTGGAACGCCTGCAGAGACGTCGTAGTATTTAGTACCATCGTCAGTCTGGTATCTCAGTTTCCTGTTGGTAAAGTAGCTGACAATAATCCTCTTCAGGTACTGCGGTGTGCTCATCCTATTCAGGGCTCTCATTATGCAGGACCAGTTCGCCGAGTTAAACGCGTTTTTTATATCCAGCGTAACTACGGCACAGTATTTTTTTGTACCGCCCCTCCATCTTGTACCCGTTATGGCTTCACTTGCTGTGTCTACCACCTCTTTGATGGCGTCGATGGTGGAGCGCGACTTCCTAAAGCCGTACTGGTGGTCTGACAGGGCTCCTCGCTCCTCAGCCACGCCGATTAGCTTGCCGTATATGATGCTCTCCATGATCTTTCCCGTGGTGTGCAGCAGGCAAATCGGTCGATACGCTGAAGGTTCTCCGGGAGGCTTATTGCCTTTGGGTATTAGTACCAGGTGTTGGCGTTTCCAGCGGTTGGAAAAGTTTCCCTCTTCGAGGCACCTTTGCATCATCGGCGTAAACACCTCTGGTCTCTTCTCGACAGCTGCTTTGATGGCTTTATTGGGGTTGCCGTCGGGGCCAGGCGCTTTTTTCTCGCATATTTTCCTGCACGCATTCTGCAGCTCGTCAACCGTGACTGGTGGGATTTGTTCCGGACCAGCTCCTTGTGTGAGGACGAACATTGTAGGAGACTTGCTGGGGAACAGGTGTTCAACTATTGTTCTGAGCAACGATGGGCAGGTTACTTGAGGAGACCTACTGCCCCTCAGTTTCTTCATTACGATTTTATATGCTCCCCCCCAGGGATCTAGGTCTGCTTCATTGCAAAGAGTTTTAAAATAGTTTCCTTTGCTCTCCTTGATTGCCTTTTCCAGGTCGCGCCTTGCCAGCCTAAAGATGGCCAATCGTAATTTTACCTAGGTCTAATTGTTTGACATCTGAAAGACAATTCTTTATCTTACCTATCGAACCAAGATAATTAATTTTCTCCGCTCCGCTTTTTTTACGCTTATCTTTCTTTACACGTATTTTTTCCTTTTCTTAACATGTTGAAAATTAACCTAGCTCTATTTTGATTAAATGAATTTGTTTTAAACTATACCTCTTCATGTTACACAAAATTTAACTGTACTATAAACTATCACAGACTTAAAAGACCTTGCCTTATTGTAGTAGTATATCTTCTTCTTCTAGTGACACTACAGTCCGGGGTGGACCTGGGCCTCAGTCAACAAGCTTCTCCAGCTGGCACGATCTTTAGCCAGCTGTCTCCAATTACGCGCACCAATTTGGTTGAGGTCCTTCTCCACTTGTTGGCGCCATCGGTTTCGTGGGCGTTCTCTATGCGTTGTCCCACTGGTTCGGAGTCGAAGACTCTTCGGGCTAGAGCAGTGTTGTCCATGCGCTCTATATGGCGTAGGCAGTATATATAATAATAAAATAATAAAATAAACACTTGATCTAACTAATCCAACAAGACCTTGATGGAATCAAAGCCAAAATGAACAAGAATAGCAGTCAACGCCTCTACATGTTTCGAGTGTTTTGCTGCTTCAGTGAATATATGACAAATACATCCCGATAAGGTCTGCGTTCTTTTATTAGACTCTGATTTGATTACGCTGTTTCCGCGGTGGGTTGGAATCTTTAGATGATTGTAATTGTTTCTTTTCTCAATGCATAAGTAGATTAATACTTTTCCCATCAATATAATATCATGTTTAGGGCCAACTCCACAGATTAAGTAAGACAGACCATGTCACATTTCTTATATTTCTCGACATCGCAAATGCATTGGACACCGTCAGTTTCACTTAATTATATGATTAACTTTCAAGGATATACCCTGGGTCATCCTTCTCTACTGAGGGTCCAACTCTACTGAACATAATTTGTTTTCCCACTTTTGTGCACGTGATTTTTTTATCTGTGTGGTTTGCCTCGGGGATCCATTCTGAGTTCTCTATATTTGCTCTATACCTTAATGAGCTACCCTTTGTTGCTTCATATTTATTCGAAATCGATATGAACTCTTCAGCTACACCCTAGTTGTTCAACCGAGTCGTTCATTGCATTAAATGCGTGCACTAAAAATTCCAAATTCACTCGGTCGCGAAATGGATATTTCCATCGTATCGCACACCTACGGTCTTTAGATTTATTTCTGCCGTTTGGAGTTACCATAAATCTCTCCACACGTGATAGAGAAGCACGCCCAAAACGAGTGGTTAGATCCAGGTGGACTACGGATTAAGGCGTCACTCGTATTATTATGAAGAACAAATCCATGGCATTATTTAGAATGTTCCCATCGATCTAAACATATTGTGACGTGAATAGAATGCAGGGTAGTCTAGCGAAAGCGTTCAAACGGTTCAGTAAAAGCGTTGATATAGTCCGCCAGTGAGTTTTGTAAATAAAGTTACAGTAAGAGTAAACAGTATTGTGGTGAAATGTGGGGAATAAAAAGTGATGTCGTCAGTGGATGTAGTAAGTTAAAACGATCTGTAATCTTTCCTTTCCTTCTGAAATACTGATCAGTGACTCGTAAACTGTTTTTTAAACGAATAACATTTTGTCCAGTCCAGTCCTCGATTCTGGAACACCTTATTTACTTCCTACTAGCCTCCATAATTCCCTTAACACTCGAACCTTTGTGATAATTTAGTCTTGAAGTGGAACAAACTCAAACCATACTGCTCTCTTCTAGTTCCCTGTGTTTGTGTAGACCCTATCCAATTTTTGAACACTTACAACAATCATCTGACAGCACCTCTACCTATTGCTTCACTGCAACAAACACAACACTTAAGACACTTAAACACATTCAAGTTCCCACAAAACCAAGTTAATTAAGTGTTCAAAAATGCATTATGCATTGTTGCATTTCTCGAATTGCATTCATGCTGCCGACGGTGGCTGCCGGTTGTAAATCAGCAGAGCATCGCATACCGATTTCAACAGAAATGCCGGTCGGTGGCATCTCACGCACGTTGTCGGTTCAGAAAAGATGTACACTTTGATTGACTCTGTCTGCTCTGATGACGTTCATCTCCGACAGTTTTGCAATTGAAGCATTTTATCTGTATTGCCCCTTCTGTGACACACTGACTTGCTGGTGCAGATGAAGAAGACGATGACGGTGAGGTGGAAATTGCGCGGAGTAATGGGGTATTTTTAAATTTTATTTCGTAGAATGAATTCGGGCGTAAGTGATATTCAGGATACCGCAGTTAGTGGATTCAAACAGGATCTACACGAACAACTCACAACAAACCTTGACGTGTTTGAGTGATGTGACGGAAGAAAGCAGCAAAAAGAAAAATGAAAGCTTTGTTCGTAAAATTCATGTTCATAGGTGACACGATGGCTTAATCTATAAACTCTACTTTCCAGGGATATTGATCAAAATAATTCAACCACAACCACTCTATTTGCTATGAAACCTTAAACTCCTCCTTTCTCTTTTCGGAAGTCCCACAAGGCTCTGTGCTAGGCGACATCATAATCTTTCTGAAAGCATCCTGTATGCACATGACATAATTCTATTCAGCTCACATGAAATATCATATGAGGCCTCAAAATCAATGCAGTTGATTGTCATTTCAATTCAGTTATCCCATAAGGAAGATGGTATCTATTTCAATGTCAGCAAGTGCATGCTAACTTGCTGAACATAAACTGATTGCATGTAAAAATGTTTGAGAAGAAGCTTGATGACGCTGGGGTTAAGCTATTACTACATATGGCGGACGGTGAACACCTTGCTCGGCTCGCATTTCCGCATTTTTGCTTCGTTTATGTTAATGGTGAATTGTGGTGAAGCACGCTCAACCACGAATCACCAACCACTAGCAAATGGCTTCACGTTACGTAGATAGTCCATCAACGCTGCGTTGAAATGTGTTTCAGGCATTAAGATCCAAACCGTTGCGTGCTGTCAAAATAATGACAGCTCATAAGCTCGTTTGAGAGGGAGAGAGACACCAAACGCGGCCTACGGTTGGTCATCCTTGAACTTTGTGTGCGTTTGAAAGATAACATTAATTCTGGTTCGTGCTAATTTTGTATATCAGAGTTTTTCTTAAATGAATGAAATGATTTAAATACATTTTGTAAAAATACTCACGTTTCTTCCCGTAAAAATGGCTAAATTAATGAAACTCAAATGCATGTGCCTCTTAAATGATTTTACTTAAACAAGGCCACAGTCTGACACAGACTTGGACTACTACATGAACAGAAATCATCTACAACCAGATGTCCAACCCGGGTTTGAGTGTTTACTAAAACACAATCGTGTCCATCTCAGATTTTGCTCCAAGCTCACGCACATTACTGACAGCTTTTTTTTGTTTATTTTCACAGACAGGGCTTGTGAATACGAGTGATCTAAGAACAACATGGCGCTGCTCTACAGCCTTACGAAGTGTGCGTGAAAATAAAGTAGTATGGGTGCGTTTAGAGCAAAATCAGTAATATCAAGCAAATCAAATTCACCTCAATAAATTTAGGTGGGGATAATCAGCTGTTCGCTTAGGTCACACGTATTCACAAGCCCCTATCTGTGAAATGTTATAAAAAACGCTGTCAAATAAAATCTAGGGGGAAGAGACGAAGAAGTTGGCTATCTCTTTAATACTTCATCTCTGAACATGAACCTACATCCAACAAGGCACTTTACGAAATGCCTCTAGTGTCACCAAGCATCAAGTTGATGGACACTCTCCTCCTTATATGCATCACTTTAGACGTAACCATTTCCAACCGCTTGTTGTCGACAGTTGCTTGTGGATTCAAAAACTTGCCGGAGTTGGAGTCTGTAGTCGCCCTAAATGGTCAAACGGTCGTTTACCGCTGAACGTTCAATCAATTCCCACCTGGAACTTGTTCTCAACTTGTCATTGCTACTAATTGAACTGAGTACGGCATAGTGATAGATTAATGTAACACCAATTTTATTTTAGGCAATATTATCCTTAATATAGTTAAGGGATGCAAATCCTTATGACTTCTAGGAGACCTTCTTAATGACGAAGGTGCTTCTATTGGAAAGCATGTTACACAGTGGGTACGGCAGTGGTTATCGAACGAAGTTGCCGCGGACGGCGTTAGCTGGATCAGTACCGTCTGTAGTGAGTATTTGTTCACTGTCCGTCGTTCTGGGAAGCTTAAGACATGGCTCTTAAGCGAGTATGCGTATAAGCATGAACATAAACTATGGTTCGTACCTGGATTATGACTTTTTTTTTGACAAATAAGGCAAGTCTAAATTGATATAAGTTTAAAAAAAATCCAGGCCCACTCGCCCTTCTTTGACAAACTAACTTACTGGTCCAGTTGAAGATGAGAAGAAGATGGGTAGAAATGAGCACATACATGAACATATGCAATTCCTGAATGATGCGACGGAAGGCAGCAGTTTGGTGAAAGGTGAAATCGAGACTAGTGTAGTCATTCTTACAGACAATAAATATAATATCGCCTTAAGTCTCAAGAAACTATTCATAACAGTGGGAGTTCTTATAGGGCACTGTACCATTGACAGTCAGTCCTTCATACTAACATTTATAGAAGCTGTAGGGATGGAGCGTAAATAAAAGAAGTCCATGCAGGTTAGACTCTGATGAGCTGGCAGATTCCTAAAAGGAACATTTTAAAATAAATCCCTCCGCGACTTTAGATTAGGTTAGGTAGGTGGGCTGCCAGCGAAATCGCCCGCACACTCAGATGTGATACCCATAGTCAGACTACTACCACTGATCGACAACTTCAGTGATAGTGCCGTTAATTTGATCACAACGTCAAATGGTGACTGGACCAGATTTGAAAACCGGATAAAGCATATTAACTTGGCTTTCACTGGAATTCGAACCGGGGACACCCTAACCAAGGCCAAGTACTCAACGAACTGCGCCATCCAGCTGTTCCCTCCGCGCCGTAATCTGGTAGAAAATATTCCATTCACAACGTCCTAGGTCTTTCAGCTTCAACTTCTCTCAATTTTGGCGTCAAGCAATATTGCCTTCTTTAATTGGTAATCGTGGGCCCATATCCATCTTTCGTATTAGATCACATCGAACCAATTATGGTTTCAATTCACCATCGGATCTTTTCCCAGCCTTTATAATTTTTCCATTCACCAAAAATTTGTCGTCGTGGCAAGTATGTTGCCCCAATGAACTAAACTAATTTTGCCCACATTTGGACGTTACTCTTGAGACAGCAAATGGTACCAATATCTTCAAAAAGGTTTGGTTCAGCTAAAGGAAATCCAAAGTTATTGACTGTTTCTATTAAACACTGTTTAAGCGAAGATCATGTGTCCAATTATGATATTTCCCATAATACCCACTGTCTCCACAAGCGTTAACATGTCTGACTTCACAGAATGAACAGCTTGTTCTTGACAAAGCAAAGACTAGACCGAGTTTTGCTTCCTTGCAGTTTATCTGACAAAATGTTGAGAATTCGTTAACATGGAACTCCATCTCCACAACGGATGCACGGATTTTGATGAAACTTTGTTGATTTACTCATGATATTCTGCCCATTGATTTTAACTGGGGAAAATGCCATAACATGTGTGTAAACTAAAGATCCCATCAAATCGAATTGCACCTCATCGTGTTGAAAAATTTGATAGATAATGTGACGAAGGAAAGGAATTGGTTGTTGCGACTGCATATGGAAGTGGTAATCGCTGGTAAGACTCCTGGCCATAGATTAGTTAGCACTTCTCCATTCCAGACCTCTCGACTAAAATGCAACTTTTCTAATCCTTAGAGCAAATCCAATTATTTTCACTTGATCTGACAAAATGTTGTGTTCGTCTACCTCTTGACGTGTTACCAAAGTTAAAATAAGCATTCTCCACGTCTACCGGATGCATTGAAAATTCAGTGCACTCTGTGCCTTTACTAATTGTCCGATTAGCACAAATTTGTATATTTCAAGGAGTCAACGATCGACAATTGAACTTGCCACACCTCCATCGAGTTAGCCAAAAACCGGTTGGCCATTGTCAAGTCATGCACTCAGCAGTGTAATTGAATGGGGAAAGGCGGAGTTCAGTGATAAATAAATGCAGACAGCTCCAGGCGGAGAATTGCTAATCATCATTCAGTAGCCGAACTGTAATCACAATCAACCACCTTATGGAGTGCAGATAATTGCTGAACCATATTTTAATACCCAGAATTAGCCTATTTGGACAAGCAAATTGTCGCTGACAGGACTTGCTCCTACCAAAGCAATATAATGAGCGCAAAAATCGCACTCAGATATGGATGTTTACATCCAATTAGAGCATATTCCTGCAAGCCACCACCCCGCAAACATTCCATTTTAAGAACATCTACGAACTGATTTTATCTGGATATGATTTTGTTCCTCTCTCTCTCTCCAATGGCCCAGTCGACGACTACGACGACGTGCGACGTGTCAATGACAATAACAAATAAAAAGCAAAATAACCCCGAGTTGCGTAACCGATTTTGTGAACTATATTCCGACGCTCGACGGTCGTTGCATGTGTACCCAGTGAGAAACGCGACGCAGATCCAGCAGCCAAGCAAGCACTGCCAACCGACAAAGGATTGCAATGGAGCGGGTTGAGGCAGCAAAGAAAAAAAAAGCCAGTCAATGGAATCCATGAGTACTTTATCCACTCATTATTTTGTTTTCTTTTCATACGAGCACATACCTGCTGGATTGGCAGTACTCGTACCTGAGCACCTCGGAGTGGGCTGCTTTTTGCCCAGAACCCGAGACTGGGTCAGGCATGTGTTGCATGACTTTGCCAGGCCAAGACAGCGATATGCAAACTATCGCTGGGATCAGATATCGAACCTTAATGGATACTCCCACCGTGCGCGCCTGAGAGTGTCTTAATTGCTCCGGAGGCTTGTCACCGTCGCGTGGAACGAGCTATTTCGCAACCCAGCGACTGGGGCAATACATGTGTTTTTGCCTTCTTTTTTCTCCTCTGTTTGCTCCGTCCGGACATGCGGCCGCTGGTTGTGTGATTAGTGATCATGGCCGGGCTTCCTTGAAACCATAAAATTGGAAAGTGATGCCCTGTCAGTCACGTCGCCGCCAGCTGAGGAGATCCAGAGATACGATGATAGATCCGGGCCGGAACATACGCGACAAATCGCCTCAAATAATTTACCACGAAACGCTTTACATAGTTGTCTTTGACAGAAACATTAGACGGCGCACCTCATCGGTTCATTAGTTTACCAGCAAGTTGAGCGGTTTATGGTCCGAAAGTAATTGCAGGCAGTCACTGGGCGTTAGTGTCGATATCTTATTTAATTCAATTTAATTTACCGATCATTTGAATGGCGGCTTAAGGCGGTAACTGTCACGACGCGAAGCATTGGCGACATTTTATTGAAAGACCGCTTAGTGCCTCGGCAGATCGATACCCTCGGTGGTCCATTAAGACTCATCGTTATTGTATCAGTCGCTGCATTTATCTAGTTTGCAATAAATTTCCTTACTTGCGCAACAGTGGTCTCGCGAGTCTTTCCACTTGTCATTCTGAGGTGCGCGACGACAACCACATTTTCCCTTGCCAAGGAGGTTCCGCAACATGTCATAGAGTTTTATGACGCGCATTTCTAATGAATTCTGAAGACAGTCGCAAAAGCGAAGACAATTTGCAATTTTGTGCGACGTTCCAATTCTCGCCTTGTGCGGTTAATGTGTATGCTTATGGTCCCCATAATGTTGGCAAACCGAATTGTTGAAATGAAAGTTGCTTGAGACTTTAATTGCATTAAGATGTAGTTTTTTACAATCATTGTCGATGCCTGAGTGTACTCCAGGAAACCCACGAATAAGCTTTTGATGGCTCTCTGCAGGGAGCTATAGGTTCCAGCACTGCTCTTAGATCAGAGATGGAACATAATTGATTATCTTTGAAGCGTATTGACACTTGAATCAACCGATTTCGTACTTCTTTCGATTGATGTTAGTTGCTGTGGCATAGTAGGTCAGTGTGGACTCTAACGCTATAGATCCATAATTCGATCCAGGAGACAACAAGTTTCGCTTTAGCAGCACAACTTCGCCAAGGTCACTCACAATATTCGGAGAGTATGGCTGTGAAATGCTCTACAATGTCGCCCTTCAGAGCCATTACATGAAGTTACGTCCGTTGACCAACGTGAAGCAGCAATAGCTCGCGCAAGACAATTGGTTCTTGAACCGGGTTGTCGCAGAATAATCATAATGAGATATATATGAGATATATAGCTGACTACCGAAATAAAGGGTGTTTTTTTTTTAGAGCCATAGAACTTTGAAATGGAATAAAACATAGATGATTTTTTTAAATTGACATGAATTTCACTTTATTCCAACGATAATCTTCTGGCATTCTAATTTAAATATGATTTCTGCAATATGACCGCAACGGATGGCTCAGACGTAGTCTAATCTGGAGGTTCAATTTTCGATGATTTTTTCAAACATTTGTGGTCGTATATCGGCAATAATGAGGCGAATGTTGTCCTCCAAGTAGTAGGTTATCGGCGTAGACTAGCGACTTCACATATCCCCACAGAAAATTCTCAATCGGCGTTAAATCGCACCATCTTGGAGGCCAATTAGCGGGTCCGTAACGTGAAACTATGCGGTTACCAAACGTTTCCTTCGATAAATCAATTGTGGCACGAGCTGTGTGACATGTTGCGCCGTCTTGTTGAAACCAGAGCTCCTGCACATCATGGCTGTTCAATTGATGAACGAAAAAGTCAGTAATCATGGCTCTATAGTGGTTACCATTGACTGTAACGTTCTGGCCAGCATCGTTTTTAAAGAAGTACGGACCAATTATTCCACCAACCCATAAAGCACATCAAACAGTCAGTTTTTGTGGATGTAACGGTGTCTCAACATACACTTGAGGTTTATCACCACTGATACATCACTCTAAATACGGCATTCAACCAAAAGTGAGCATGGTGAAAATGGACGTAGTGCGTGATACGTATTTCGAACAGCTTGAGTATAACTCTCATATATTAGGGTCATTACGTTATTTTAAAAATTGTTTCATAATATACATTTGTCCTTAATCATTATTATCAAATTTATTCATTGTTAGATTAGGTCGAAAGACATAGTTTAAGATTAAGTTTAGCTTAGTGTGCTCGCCGAGAGCCAGTAAGTTAGATATAGTAAAATTGTTAGTCCAACTAGTTTTAAGCATTTTTGTCTAGTACGTAAGTTTCCACTGAATGTATAAGTAAAAACGAATTAAAAACAAAAACCCTCATATCTGGTCTGGTGCCTCCAAGATCATCCGGCACCTACTAGATCCAAAAAAGAGAATCCAAAATCGAGCGATACAACTTATACGAGACATCAACATCGCAGTCATTAGACCCGCTCGAACATCGACGTACCGTCTCTTTTTTGTCCGTATTTTATCGCTATTTTAACAAAACGATGCTCAAGTGAGCTAGCCAACTGCATTCCTCGTCTCCATGAATTCACCTGCAATACTCGTCTCGCCAGGAATGCTCATCTGTTTACCCCTAAGCCTATTTTCGGACGCACAGTTAAATTTAGAGACCCGTTCTTCAGCCGCACTACGCGAATATGGAGTGCTCTTCGCAGCCCAATATTTCCCACAGATATTTAAGACCAATGGGCACGGGTACCTCTCTCCCTTTTTCCCTCTATAACTTCGGCTCCTGCTGTGTCTTGACCCCGGACTCTTAAGGGTATTAACAATCCCACGAGCGCTCGCAAACTGTGAAAAAAAATGTATTTTTAAAAGAGTGATTTTTTAGCTATTGTCTTTTTGGCAACACTGGTTTAAACAGCTGACGCACGTTTCGTGTTTTGTTTCACTGTCAAACATCTTCAGTTTGGTCTATAATTTAACCATGAATCGTCTTACAAACGAACAACGCTTGCAATTTATTTAATTTTATTATCAAAATGCGTGCTCTGTTAAGAAAGTTCATCGCGTTCAGCGACGAGGCTCATTTTTGGCTCAATGGGTACGTAAATAAGCAGAATTGTCGATTTTGGAGTGAATATCAGTCAGAAGCATTGCAAGAGCTACCAATGCATCCAGAAAAAGTCACAGTTTGGTGCGGTTTATGGGCTGGTGGCATCATTGGACCGTACTTCTTCAAAGATGATGCGAATCGTTACGTAACTGTGGTGAGCGCTACCGTGAGATGATATCCAACTTGTTTTTGCCCAAAATGCAGGAGCTTGACTTGCATTACATGTGGTTTCAACGAGACAGTGCCACATGCCACACAGCATGCGCAACAATGGACTTATTGAGGGGCGAGTTCCGTGAACATTCGGGACCGGTCTATTGGCCGCCTAGATCGTGCGATTTAACGCCTTTAGACTATTTTTTGTGGGGCTATGTTAAAGCTCATGTCTATACAGACAAGCCCGCATCAATTGACGCATTGGAAGACAACAGTGAAGCATTTATTCGTGAGATACCGGCCGAAATGTTGGAAAGAGTATGCCAAAATTGGACAAAGCGGATGGACCATTTGAGGCGCAGTCAAGGTCAACATTTGCATGAAATAATCTTCAAACATTAAATTATATGGACCGTACTATCGATTCAAATAAAGATTTCATGCATTTTTCTGAATTTTATGTGTTTTTTTTTTTTTTGAAAAACTTTTCTATAGCTTTTAAAAAATCACCTTTTATATTGTTACCAACCACATGGTATAGAGGTTTAAAGTGAAGTAAAAATGTCACCACTTTTCACAAAGCGTTTGCATTTTAGCATGTCTCATCCAGCCAACAGCTGGATGGCGCAGTTGGTTGATTGCCTGCCTTCTGGTTAGAGGGGTACACGGTTCGAATCCCAGTGAAATCAAAGTTAATACGCTTTATTCGTTTTATTTTTCAAATCTGGTCCAGTCACCATTTGCCGTTGTGATTAAACGGCACTATCACTGGAATTGTCGATCAGTGGTAGTAGTCTGACTATGGGTATCACAATCGACCAACATGGTCTAAGTGTGCGGGAGATTTCGCTGCAGCCCACATACCTACCTACCTAGCATGTCACAAAAATGACACCTATTATTTGTGGAACTTGTAGAAGCTTATTAAGATCGCCAAGTGTGTATCAAATTCCGTACAAATAAAGTAAACAATTCTCACTCCAGTGACACTGCAACTTATCTCAAATTTCTGATCAATCCACAGTCAAGTGCATCTTAAAGGGAAATCTGTACGAATTCAACCAACCATGCATACGGCCATGCTACAATACTCCAGCCTAACACTTGACAGTGAAAAGAAAATGAATTCGTTATGAATGTCACTCTGCGACTGCAAGTGACAGCGAACACGACCGCATGATGAGCAATTAATTGTGGTGAACGTTGAGTGTGGTCACGGACAGTAGTCAATTATGTTTGACATGGGATCTGAGCAGTACAGTAATTTGTGGGTATAGAGGTACAATGTACGTTTTAGTGTGATGGTTGGTGGTTTAATTGAGTTGCATTTTGGAAGTAACTCGTTGAATGGTGAGATGGGTAGTTTAAATGGAGGTCAGGTCATAAGGTCGGACGGGAAGGCATTAGCGCAATGGCGCGTTGTCAAAACAAACTGAGGTCTTCGTTGATGGGCAGTCTTACTAATGACGTGAGGAATTAGTCAATCAGTTTCAGCGGAAAAAAAAATGGATGCAACAAGTATTGGCACACACATTGGCGGGTTAAGTGAAAATGTAATATCTCTGGTATAAACAGTCCCGATACTGCAAAGAAATATTAGTTCACCACATTCATGTTGTCTACCAGTCTGCCCTCCTGATCCTCCTAGGCCTGCGCAGAAGTTTATTGGTTTCGTGTTATAATTGGTTTCATATTATGTACAGGCGTCTGCACCTAGTCCCTGTCAGATCTTTAAGCTTTCAAATCTGGTGTACCAACATCCGTGTGACGTCGTTGGCAGCAGCAAAGGAGAGAGGGAATGATAATAAGTCTGTATCATCTCGATGTTCAGGAAGAAACTCTTAAGTGAAGAGTTAATGGTTGCGCCCTTAGCGAACGCTTCGCCTGGGGCCAAGAATGACTTTTATGATCTTCTAGGAAGGATATACGAACAGTGCCTCTGCTCGTTACCAATGTCGTTGCACGCTTTTTGGGGATAGCAGACTCAGGCTGTTGGAAATTGACAGTCTCACACTTCTTAGTGGTGGCCCGTGGCGTTGTGGGTATGTGCGTCGACTCCTACGCACTTGGACCTACCTGTCTAGGTTCGATTCCTGGTACGACAAGAAATACTTTTCACGGCCCCACCTCTTTCGAGTCACTGACAATGCTCAAAGAGTAAAACTGTCTAGAAAAAGCTTCTCAAACATAGCCGTTCGGAGTCGGCATAAAACTGTAGGTCCCTTCCACTCGTGATAGAACAATAGCACGCACAACACGAGTGGTTGCTGAGAAGCTAGGCCCTGGCCCTCTACGAGCTGTAGCGCCACCCATATTATATATATTACACTTCAACATTCATAAAGGAACCCCGGGTAAGAACTCGGATATCGAAAGAACAGCGGAGTCGAAGAGGAACACCACTTTTTGGCGTCCGATAACTGCCTAGGTACACTCACAATGGACTGCTAGGATAATTGTGGATTAAGTCTGCCAGAAACTCTCTGTAAAATCGCCTCCACAAACAATGGAGGCGGTGTCAAGAAGCCATCAACATACGACACCACATGAAGATCACAAGAAGAACTTTTCTCTCGAAGAAACCAAGGACTTCTTCCGGTTTTGAGATAGTCTACGTCTCTGCAACGTACAGTAGGGCGGGATGGGTTGATCAATGTCTTGCACATCGATCCTTTGACAAACGGCCCTATAACTGTATGACTTTGTCAGAAATCGCTAGAGGGGCTTGTTGTTTGAAGCACAGCTCCACTCACCGAAAAGTTGAACCATGCTTTGCCTGTGCTGGATATTTGACAGAGTCTGGTAAGACCTCTCGCTAGCGACTGTCGACGATTCACACATTCAATGGATTAAGCATTATCTGCTCGGATGGAGCAAGTACCGAGGTAATGCATAACTGTTTTGTTCTCCTCCTCATTCCTGCAGATTCTACAGCCGTAACTGTAGGGCGCTCAAAGTTGTCTGGCTTGACATTGTCTACCTACATAGGTCTTTGCCTGCCACATACAATCATATACATTCCCACCCCGATGACAGTACTCTCAGTTTCTCATTTGTTTCTAGGAAAACGTCCAAGTCCCACGGAACTTGAAATGGAACGATAGCTTATGTTCTTCTTCTTCTTTGCTTGGCGCTACAGTCCGGGGTGGACCTGGGCTTCAACCAACAAGCCTCTCCAGCCAGCACGATCTTTCGACAGCTGCCTCCAGTTGTGCACACCAAGTTGGTTGAGGTCCTTCTCCATTTGTGTGCGCCATCTCGTTCTAGGACGCCCTCTGTTGCGTTGTCCCAATGGCTCAGAATCGAAGACCTTCGGGCCGGTGCTGTGGTGTTAATCCGCTCTACGTGACCTAGCCATCTTAAGCGTTGGATCCGAAGACGCTTAACTAGATGCATTCCGCTGCACAGCCCGTACAGTTCGTGGTTGAATCTCCTCCTCCAGACTCCATCAATACAAACAGGACCAAAGATCGCGCGCAAAACTTTTCTCTCAAAACGACCAAGAGCTTCTTCATCCGCTTTCAATAGCGTCCATGTCTCTGCGCCATAGAGCAGGACAGGGATGATCAGAGTGTTATATGAAATCAGCTTGGTGTTTCGAGAGATGGCTCTGTTACTCAACTGCCTGTTGAGCGCAAAGAAACAGCGATTGACAAGAGAAATTCTGCGCTAGATCTCGGTACTGGTGTTATTGTCCCTGATTACTACAGAACCGAGGTAGACGAAGTCCTTGACTACCTCAAAGTTTCTGCTGCCCATTATGATGCTCTGTCCGTCGATGTTGTGGGTCCTTTCGTGATGACAGCATGTACTTGGTTTTGCCCTGATTCACTGCCAAACCCATTTTAAGCCGCTTCCGCTTCGTTGCCAGCAGAAGCCTCATTGACAGCTCGCTGTGTTCGTCCAAGCACATCAATGTCGTCCACGTAGGCAAGCAGTTGAACGGACTTTTATAAGATCGTGCCTCTGGTGTTGACATTTGAGTTTCGCACGATCTTCTCAAGTATAATGTTGAAGAAATCACATGACAGCGATAGCTTATGTTAAACTCATTAAATTCTGACCAATCACTATTCCTTCTTTCCATCGCTGACCTGGGCCTGGGCACTCTGCTTCCAATCATCAAGACCATGCTGTCTTGTCTGACCTTATCTACGTCGCCTTTCCAAACAGAATACTGACAACTGTCCCACAAGTGAAACCGAAACCGTTAAGTTTTGTTCACAAATGGCGTTTAAATAAAAGCCTTCGTTCAAATGAACAGTGTACTTCTTGAGATTTGGCTAACTTCCATAGCTAAAACTGCAGTGCCTAAAAATCTCAAGTCTGGACAGGTGACCACCTTACGTCCACTCGATAGGATCCAGAAAAGAGTGTGAAAAATGATAGGAGACCTAAACACAGTGCAGTCCTTGGAACATCGTCGCGTTGTCTGGTGTCTTTCATTGCAAATTCCATGAAAAGTGTTTCAGTAAAACGGACAGCTGCAACACCCGCACACGAAGGAATGGTCATTTGTTTATCTTATTCGGATGTACGGTGGAATAACACAAGCGATGTTCCTTCTTCCTAAACAGTCTCCGTTGTTTAGAACCAAAGTGCTCCTATCTTTCCTCGGATTCTTTCTGGTTCACGAAATCGAACTCTCTCTCTCAGAAGCTGGGCGTTACTTTTCGTTGTGACGGACTTACAAGCGCATGCTTACAAGAGTAGAATGTACAGCAATGAGCAATCCACCTCCTCATTTCATGTGTGATTCAGTCGGTCTGTCCACACGAGATATGACATAAGACGTATCAAAATTGCAATTACCTTAAAAATTAAAATATATTAATTTCTTTGCAAAAATGACATTTATTTACAGCTTCAAATGACAAGCTCAATAATCACTCCAAGGACATCGGCATGTGCCTTAAGCATTTCAGCAAATCGTAATTTCGAACCCCATAACAGCAAGAAAGCTGTCAAATTATCATAAACTTAGCAGTGAACACATCGAATGCGTTAAACTGACAAATACCTCACTAAACCCGTCCAGCTTATGTTTGTCAATTATCGCGATTACCGTGTAATATCAATTTCCACAACTCCACCTGTCGTGTGATCGTAAAATATTGCCACAACTCGAAATCGTCATCTAATGGCGCTCAGTTTTTCCCAACAGCATTTGCATTTGAATGAAAAGCACCGGACGAAAGCGAATGTAAAAATAACTTACCAGCTACACAGCTCATCCTAATTGACAGCAATGCAAGTGTCATAACCAAACAGACAAGTCGACAAGAGTGTTGTCGAGTTAACGGTTGAGCCCAAGACGCCAATGACCTCCGGTTGGCGTAGGTAAGTTATGCACGAAGGCGTCACTGATTTTCTCTCTATCTGACGCCGGGGTACAGAGGGAGTCTCTTCCGCCAGCTCGCTTTGCATAAAAACGCAGTCAGTGGAGTAACAAATGCGAAAATGCACATGATACGGTTTTGTTTGCGTTTGCTTTTTGTTTTTCTTGCAAATTAGTTCGAGGCGATTAACCATGGTTTTGCTACCGAGGAAGAAAGCCAGGCGGACTTGGAGCGAGGACTGTCTGGTAAACCTTGAAAGAAGCAATTGCCATGGTAAAGGCAATGAATGCAATTCAAATAAGGAATTAACAAGAGAGTATTAATTGGCATGCAATGCATGGAATGGCATGGGAACTTCGTGATTTATTCAATGATTCGGAAATTGAGCTCCAAGGTACGAGTAAGTGCCGTGCCAAAACAATGAATTTGCAATTGCTTCCGATGTTTGCATTTGCCGATGTGACAATAGTGATACTTGCAAAACTCTTAGCTGAGTTTTTCAAGTATCAGTAGCAACAATTTGGCTAATCACTGGCGTCGGCACAAGCATAACCAATTATGACTTCGGACTTGAAGTTTTTTCTTTTAAGCTTAATGATGACATTTTATGACAGTTATGTGACACTTTACACACAAATTGGAGATAATTGAGCAGTGAATCACCTAGAAAGGGAAGTTGTCGTCGTTGACGGTGCAATTAGCGAATCAGTTTCTTAAGATCATATCGAATATGAATGACGCCATTTCAAAATTGGCGTGAAATTGGTCAATTTGGCGATAGTGAATGTGTGCAATTTCTGATATCTCTTGCGACAACTTTTGTTATTGTTTTCCTTTCACAAGCAATTTTCTTCGGTTTCCTTTCTAATTACAAGACAAAAATCAAAGTCATTTCTTCATCCCTTCATTAGTCACTCACAAAGTGTCAAGGCTCAACTGTAATGGACGTAAGGAGAATTAGGTTAACTCGGACAAGCGAGCGAGTACACTGTAACCAAGTCGTTCAGTTTCCTTAAGTTGCATTGTTTACTTCAGCAGAAGCGAAATGAGTCGGTCCCTTCTAAGTGTAACCGTGTCGTTAAGTTTCGTCAATTTTTGCGGTTACTTAAATGGAATCGAAATGAGTCGGTCCCTACTGACGAAAATGACTGTGACCATAATAACCGTTTCGTTAAGTTTCGTCAAGTTTCGTTAATTTTTCGATTACTTAAGTGGGACCGAAATGAGTCGGTACCTACTGACAAAAATTCCTGTTTTTAAGTTTCGTTAAATTGTTATTGACCTAAATGGGAGCCAAATGACTCGCTCTCTCCCGACGAAAATGACTGTGACCATAGTAAGCACATCAATATTTTTCGAGTGAAAACACAAATGACAGCTGGAATCCCAGTCGGGGTCTTGGCCATTTTCAAACTTGATGATGCCTCTGGCTACTTCCCAATTCGTTCTGACATAGGCTTAAATTTAATTAACTCATTTTGTCGTCGCCTGAAAGCTCTTGTTTTCTGCAACGACCAAGTTCAATCAGCCCTCCTCGTGGGAGGTCCCTTTCACTCTTGCCAGAGTTAAATAACTCTTTTTTTTTTGTCTCCACACATCACACAATCCATCACGTTAGACATCTACGAACACATCTACTCCACCACTTGAACCAGCCTCGCATCAAATCATCAACCCATTGAATTAGGCCCGTGCCATTGCGCCACAGCCCCATGCACATGCCACCGTTTCACGCTGGCTAGGCCAAGAGAAAGAAAATCCCTGACCACCCCGGCGTTCTGGCGCACTGGTAAAATGGCCAAGCAATCAACGATGTTTCACTTTTATAGCCCATTCGTGTTGGCAGCTACCGGCACGCGCTCTCATCGCGTAATTTCTTCATCTCCAATGCGAACGTGCTTGATGAGGGGGCCCGCAATCAACAAAACGCAACAAATTCCCCCGGCACAAGACATTTAATTGACTGACTTCTTTCTCTCTCTCTCCCTCTCTCAGGTCTCCTCACAGGTGGAAGCAGTATAGTGAAACCTCAAGCGATTGGCACTAGAATGGTTACGTCGAAGCTGCAAACGTTGGCCTGCCTCACTGTGCTGGCGGCAGTCTTGAACTTGAGCAATGGACTGCTCAATGGGAACGCAGCCGAGACCAGCAAGCAGTGGAAGCTAATTTCGTATAATTTCCCCTCGAACGCACGAATTAACGACCGCAAATTTTACAATCCGGAGAGTGTCTTGATCACTGGTCTGGCGGTGGGCTTGGACCGAATCTTTATCGCCACGCCGCAGCTGTTTTCGGGCGTACCATCGGCGTTGAATGTCATTTCGAAGTCCGGTATGGGAGACAGTCCAGTATTGGAGGTACGAAGGTCGCAGCGAGTGTGGTTGAGACACGACTTTAATGCGTTTTTCGCTTGAACAGGCTTTTCCGGACTGGTCGTTCGCCACAGGTGGTCGGAATGACTTTAATTGCAGCGAGCTGAAGGTTGTGTCGGTCTATCGGCTGAAGATTGACTCGTGCAACCGTCTGTGGGTCTTGGATGCGGGCGTTTCGCGCTCGCTGGAAGACTACGAGATCACGTGCCCGCCCAAGATTTTGGTCATCGATCTGAACACTAACCGCGTCGTGAGGAGGTGAGTAACTAGCGGGGAGGGGACTCGATGACGGTCTGACTGATTACCCTTTGTTTCAGGATCGACTTCCCACCAGAAGTTCTGCGTGGTGAGACGCTACTGACAAACCTGGTCATTGACGAGACTACCTCGAAGCGGGGCACTTGTGACGACGTCTTCGTGTACATCTCGGACACCGTGGAGCCAGGTTTGCATTCTACTCTTTCTCTCTACGTCGACATCCAATCTGACTCGTTCTCTTTGCAGCCCTGATTGTGTACGACAGCCAGCAAGACGTCACCTGGAGGGTGTCGCATCCTGCCATGTACCCGGATCCGGACTTTGCTCAGTCGGAAATCCTCGGCGATCGCTTCGTGCTCATGGACGGAGTCGTGGGCCTGGCCTTCGACGACAAGTCTGGCATTCTTTACTTCCAACCGTTGGCCACTGATAGGTAAGATCTCCGATTCCACCAAAGTCCAGATGCACTCATCTCACGACCTTTCAGAGTTTTCTCAGTCACCAGGGAGGTCCTTCGCGCAGGTCCACTGGCCACCAACCAGCTGCTGAATGTGAAGCTCGTTGGAAGGAAGTCATCGCAGGGCATCAGCTTGGGAGTGTCCCCAATCGACAGCAGCCTCCTGTTCAGTCCGCTCACCGAGACAGCCCTTGCCTCGTGGAATCCACAAACCGGACAACAAAGGTTTGTATGCACCATCAACCCCCATCAAGACTGCATTTCACATCTCTCTCCTCTTTTGTGTAGCATCCTGGCGTCGGACACTCAACGGCTTCAGTTCGTCGCTGACATTGGAACGTCCTTCTTTGAGCCGGGCGTGGTTTACCTAATCTCGTCAAAGTTCCAGCGGTTCTTCTTGAAGAATCTGAACACCAACGAGTACAACAACCGTATTCTCCGCATCGATCTGAATGCCGGCGCTGGACAGAGTTTACCCCAGTTTGCCGCCTCACCACCCCGCACGCAAAGCTTCAGCTACTACCACAGCAACTCCCTGGAAAAGCGACCCACCTTCCGCTTGCCGATCGAGGATAACTTCTTTAGCACTGCGTCATCAGGCCTTACCACCCGCCAGCCCTTCAGATTCGAACCGGTCGGCATCCTTCCGCAGTCCATCCGAAATCCATTCACGGCGCTCAACCAAGGCGAAGCACTGCCTACAAAGCTGACAAGGATGCCGCCCGTCAGGTCGTTCCTGGACAATCTGCCCCCATCGGGCTACACATACAGGAGATTGGTCCGAAGTGCTGCCGGCGGCGGCGCCATGTCGCGCTGAGGCCCTCGGGGTCTCGGTGCGTCTAGTAGGTTCTCTTTGTAATTTATTTTTGCTTGTAAATATATTCCGACGACGAGTTGTACATACCACATAAAGTAACGAAACTCATAGATCTTATGGATGTAACCTTGTAAATTGTGTAATTAAAAATGTTGGTCAGACGATATGACTCAGATTGGGCCTTCATTCGGACTTTGGGATGACTTGCGACAGCCTTGTTGCAGCGGTAAGTATTAAATCTGGACAAGTGCTGAAGTCAACGATGATTTCATTTTGACCAATCGGACTGGTCAAGTTTAAGGCTGATCTAAGTCTAGGTAGTCACATGGTGTACTCAAAAATAAGTCTACACGGACGGGAAGTTGTAGGCACTGCTGGAATTGGGATCGTAACATATTCGGGCCTGGAGACGGTTCCCTTCTAGGAATTGGTTAATAAAGGGTGTTTTTTTAGCTATTATCTTTTTGGCAACACTGGTTTAAACAGCTGATGCACGTTTCGTGTTTTGTTTCACTGTCAAACATCTTCAGTTTGGTCTATAATTTAACCATGAATCGTCTTACAAACGAAAAACGCTTGCAAATTATTTAATTTTATTATCAAAATGCGTGCTCTGTTAAGAAAGTTCATCGCGTTCAGCGACGAAGCTCTTTTTTGGCTCAATGGGTACGCAAATAAGCAGAATTGTCGATTTTGGAGTGAATATCAGCCAGAAGCATTGCAAGAGCTACCAATGCATCCAGAAAAAGTCACAGTTTGGTGCGGTTTATGGGCTGGTGGCATCATTGGACCGTACTTCTTCAAAGATGATGCGAATCGTAACGTAACTGTGAATGGTGAGCGCTACCGTGAGATGATATCCAACTTTTTTTTGCCCAAAATACAGGCGCTTGACTTGCATGACATGTGGTTTCAACAAGACGGTGCCACATGCCACACAGCACGCGCAACAATGGACTTATTGAGGGGCGAGTTCGGTGAACATTCGGGACCGGTCTATTGGCCGCCTAGATCGTGCGATTCAACGCCTTTAGACTATTTTTTGTGGGGCTATGTTAAAGCTCATGTCTATACAGACAAGCCCGCATCAATTGACGCATTGGAAGACAACAGTGAAACATTTATTCGTGAGATACCGGCCGAAATGTTGGAAAGAGTATGCCAAAATTGGACAAAGCGGATGGACCATTTCAGGCGCAGTCAAGGCCAACATTTGCATGAAATAATCTTCAAACATTAAATTATATGGACCGTACTATCGATTCAAATAAGGATTTCATGCATTTTTCTGAATTTCATGTGTTTTCTTTTGTAAAACTTTCCTATAGCTTTTAAAAAATCACCCTTTAGCTTCAAGCTTTCACTCTTCAGAAAGCCGATGCCTGCCGTCCATGCGAAAGCGGAATTCTATCATCAGTGTGTGTAACGTAGTTAACGGCAGGATAAGCATCTTAGTGAGCAATACAAATTTACTTGCTTACTTATCAGGTCTGCAGTAAACAGCTTTGATTCCTTCAAGTCCCCAGGACCTGATGGTATCAGACCAGGAGAACTGCAGCAGGCCTTTAAAGCCATAAAATTAAAGCTGATTATTATTATTTTTAAAAGCAGTCTAAGACATAGCTATACTCCGAGACTCTGGCTAAGAGCACAAGTGGTATTCATACCAAAATGTGGGAAACCGAATCATAACAGACCCAAAGACTTTAGACCCATCGTTTATACTTAAAACACTGGAAAGACTGGTGGACCTGCATGTAAGAGAGAACAGTCTATTTAAACAAATATCTCCGAATAAGCATGCGTATCGCAAAGGTTACTCAACGGAAACAGCACTCCATTCCCTGGTCGGCACTGTCAAAAAGTCTGTCAAGAGCAATGAGTACGCCATGTAGCTTTCCTAGATATAGAAGGAGCATTCAATAATATAAAATTCAAGGCGATAGACTCCGCCATAAGTAAACTCGACGTTGAAATCTACATCAGAGAATGGATAAACAACGTCCTAAACTACAGAAAAATTGAATCCCAATTAGGAAACTATTGTGCGAAAGTAAGAGTCTTTAGAGGAACACCACCCTATCTCCACTTCTCTGGATCATAGTAGTTGATGGTCTATCGTCCGATCCGATCGGGTGTAAGTCCATTGCGTACGCGGATGATATTGCAATAGTCGTCACAGGAAAATTCCCCAACACTATCAGCGACGTGATGGAGGCATCCCTCAAAGTCATGACGAAATGGACAGACGAAGTCGAACTGGATGTGAACCTATCAAAGACGGAACTCGTGCTGTTCACGAGAAGATATAAAGTCCCTAGCATAGCTAAACCGAAGCTAAAAAGGATAGAACTGACTTTCACTGATCATGCCAAATACCTACCTAGGTGTTATAGTCGACAGCAAATTGAGCTGGAAACGCAACATACTGGAACGCATCAGGAAAGCATCGATTGCACTCTACACATGCAAACAAATCATCGGTCTCAAATGGGGAATTAAGCCAAAGATTACACACTGCTATAGTAAGGCCAATATTGATGTTTGGCGTCCTAGTCTGATGGACTTCCAAATCAGTCATGCAGTCTACGCATGTAGGGGCTGACGGTTCTGGGCAAGCTGCTTACATTCATCAGGACCAAGCCGCCAATGATTCGGTCTTACCCCCCTTCTCGAACCAGAAGACGGATTCAAGGATGCCATAAGCTTGAGCATTGAGTTCCATACGCTTAATGTGGCCGAGCCAGTGTAGTCGACGGATTTTTGCCATCGGGACTACATCCACATCTTGGTTGTGTCTCCTCCTCTATTCAAGTTCCGCGAGAACAGTGCCATATGTCCCACGCAGAATTGTTCTCTCAAAAGTACAAAGAATCAGCTCTTCTGCTTTCCTTAACCTCTTGCTTTTTTCTCCGTATAACCGACAAGTTTGGGGTTCTTGCTTCGAAGAGAGGTAGCGCTGGTTGACCTACATACGTCGTATATCCCCTAGAATGTCATTTGTTTACCTCTAGGTATAGACAAACTCCATAAATACCTCGAAATAGTCGCTGTTGTTCGCGATGTTTTGCTTCAGGTGTGTGCTGAAACGATGCTCGAAATCATACATTTTTTTGTCCCAATTGACCTTGACACCGGCTCATTTCGTTTGTTCTTCGATTGCCGTGAAAGCTTTATGAAATGCGCGACGATTTCGAACGATTGTGGCTGTGCCTGTTGCAGCAATTCTATCAGATTAGCCATAAGACACATGCACTAGTTCGAGCGGAAATATACTGAAATCGATAAGACGGCCACGGCAATGAAAACAGTAAATCAAGCATAATTTAGGTACTGATGCGATCAAATTTAAAATATCCGTTTTATTTCTTCTAAATTTAAATTTCTTCAATTGCATCCGATTGTGAACGCACCACAATGTGAACGCCTGAAACTCCCTGCTTCATTACAAAAGAGATTTTGTTTGCAAAAATATGAAGCATACTTTCGGGGGCACACATAATTCTTTTAGTGAGATTTTCTTGTGAATTTTGAATGTACATAAGTGGAAATCAACCATAAATTTGCTGCAGACAAAAGTCTTCTGAGTTTTATTTCGTGTTTGAGGAACACTGGCCCGTTGTGTAGTTGGGTCGAGGACTGAATTACTCTTGATATACTCGATATGAGACATATATTTGCAATGTACTAAAGTCAGCTCCTTTTTCATTGAAAGCTTCACTTGGTTATTACAGATTGGAAAAAGAGTTGGAATTAGAACGAGCATGAAAAGCACGGGACCGAGAAGTGTAGCAATAATATCAAATGAACAGAAGAAAACCATAACAGATTTTCAGTCATTTCTGCAGACGATGGACGATGGAGGCGACGAGGATCCAAATACCAAATGCACGCAGAATATTGGACTCAATTTGGAAAATGAGAATTCTTCCGCTCGAACAATGAACATTGAAACTGAAGTCAAACAAGACTACTATTGCGGACGGGCTAGGAAACTTTTAAAGCCCGACCTTGATTGATCATTGTTATGAAGTACAGGTGGATTGTTTAATTTGTTATTTGCACATATCTATATACAATTTTAGCTACTTTTCCACAGGAAATCCCAACTCCAGTCGATGAAGTAGTCCTCCCACCTAGCTTTGAAGAAGTCGGAACATCCATTAAAAGGCTGAGGAACAGCAAAGCCGCAGGCTCCGATGGCCTACCATCAGAGCTCTTCAAGGCCGGTGGCGATGTCCTGGTGGGGAGCATGCACCATATCATCTGTAAAATTTGGGGAGACGAAAGCATGCCCGACGACTGGAATATCAGCTCCATATGTTCCATCCACAAAAAAGGCGATCTGACCTCTTGCAAGAACTGTAGAGGTATATACCTGCTCAACGTCGCCTATAAGATCCTGTCCAGTGTACTGTGTGAACGTCTAAAGCCGTTTTGCACCGCACTAATCGGCTCGTACCATTGCGGCTTCCGGCCCGGCAAATCGACTATAGACCAAATCTTCACAGTAAGACAAATCCTGGAGAAGAACAGTGAGTTTCAAATCGATACGCACCACCTTTTCATGGATTTCAAAGCCGCATACGACAGCATTCATAGCAAGGATCTATTCGATGCGATGGCCGAATTCGGGATCCCGGGAAAACTGATCCGGTTGTGCCGCACCACGATAACACGTACGCGATGCACCGTGCAGTTCGGCTCAAGGATTTCTGAGCCGTTTGAAACTTGCACTGGATTTCGGCAAGGAGATGCGCTGTCGTGTGACTTCTTCAATCTTCTTCACTTCTTCAACTGGAGAAGATAGTGAGGAGGGCAACTGTAAAGACGGAAGGCACTATCTTCTAAAAGTCGGTCCAACTGTTGGGGTACGCAGATGACATCGACATCGTCGCGCGTTCTCAACGGCCCGTAGTGGAGGCTTTTACGGCGATGGAAGAACAGTCGAAACGAACTGGTCTCAAGGTCAATGAGAACAAAACAAAGTATATGCTGTCGATCAAAAAACGTTCCGTCACACATCACCTTGGACAAAATTTCACGATCGACAGCTACAATTTCGAGGAAGTAAAGGAGTTTGTCTACCTCGGGGCAAACGTGAACTCCACAAACGACATCACAGTGGAGATCCGTCGTAGAATCGCCCTTGGCAACCGGTGCTACTTCGGTTTGTAAAAACAACTGGGCTCAAAACTCCTGACTCGAAGGACCAAAATCATGCTCTACAAAACACTTATTTTGCCAGTCCTGCTCTATGGAGCCGAAAGCTGGACGCTGACCAAAACTGCAGAGCTGATTCTTGGTACCTTCGAAAGAAAAGTTCTACGTCGGATATATGGTCCCGTCTGCGAGGAAGGCGAATGGAGGAAAAGACATAACCGCGAACTCTACGAGCTGTACCAGGATGTGGCTGTAGTCGGGAAGGCAAAAATGCGTCGACTGCACTGCCTCGGCTACATCGAGCGCATGGACAACAATGTTCCAGCAAAGAGAGACTACTGGTTCGAGAAGGAGAGGAAGACCGAATCTCCGGTATAAAGACCAAGTAATCGCGGATGCAAGACAGCTTGGTCTTGATGACTGGAAGCTGCGTGCCCAGGACAGTCACCGATGGAAGGCAGCAATTGCTTAGGCTCAGACCCTCCATTGGTCGACGACCTGATAAGTAAGTAAGTAGTTGTGAAGTCCTCTTTTCCTACCAGATCGTCCACTGGATTCGCTTCGTTGAAGATGACGTCCGGTGCAGATGGATTCTCAAGTGGATTGACGTAAGTGTTGACTTCTGTGACAAAATCTGGATCATCAGGCGGTGATGGTTGGAAGTTGCCTTTGAAGGAGGATGAAAACGCTTCTGCTTTCTCCGCTGGTGTGTTTGCGTCTCCTTCGCTTGTTGTTAGTGTGGCAGCATCTTCCTCTTACCGATGATCTGGTGGATTTGTCGGAACGTGTCAGGTCCTGGCTGAATTCTGCGCAGATTGTTCTCAGCTGTAGCGCATTCCGAAACATGATGTTCCTGCAGTTCAACTCACTGAGAACTGATACATGAGCCACATGAAACCGTGTAGCAAAATAAATATTCATGGTTTATTGGCCACTGTAGAAAGTGCTTCTACAGGAACATAATTCCGTTGATCTTGACGACCAGATTCGTTATAATATTTTCAACCTGGCCTATGCCTTCAGGTGATCTGGAAAATGGCCCCCTTCCAAATTAATCGGTCTACCTTGGCAACGTCATCCTCGTTTTCGAACAAATATGAATTGATGATGACGCTTCACAATCAACACCAAAAGGATTTTTGCGGATGCATTACCTCCTGGTGGAACTCGCGTGGATTGGCGTCAATGCTTCCGACATATTTTGTGTTTCGTGGATGTTTGGGTGTTATTTGATTGTTTTTGCCACAAAACGATGAACAATCTGCTGAAAATGACGCACACGTTTGCCTGCGAAATTATCAATAATTAAAGATCATTACCACCATGACCTGTAAAAATTCAATCGTTCCTATTGGAACACATGTATGATCACTCGACTATGCCTAATACTAAGGATTAGGGTGTTGGCTCACCAATAGGAGGACAACTGATGTACATTGCTTAACATTTGGTATTACAATATCGGTTTGGTGTTTATTTTTTTATATCATACAATGTCCAGTGCTTACATCGGGGTGTTCAAATCCGTGTTGGTCCTCTTTGGATGGGGTGGTGGTATGGTAGCCGATTTAGCTTCGATGGTGACTGCTATCGCTGCTCTGGTGGAAGCCATGTAGCTCGTTTTTAGATGTCGCTGAGAAGTTCTGCTCGCTCAGCAGATTTAGCGCGTTGAGTTAGCGTTGTCTGGGGATGTTGTTTCTCAGGTTCCTGATTGCCACGTTAGGATGATTGCTGATGTCTAGAAGCTGCTTTCTGAACAGTGTTACCATGTACTGTTGTAAGGGGATGATGTGTGCTTCGTCGTAAGGCTTCCTGTTGCTGTGGTGGTTTCGTCGATCCCTGTCGAAGGTGAGACGTGTACATATTCGGAGTATTTTCCTTTCGAAAATTGCGAGCATCCCCAATGCTGGTCTTAGATATGGTGTGCCATATTGGGAAGTCGTACGTTAAGATCGGCCGTATTGGCTGCTTTTAGAGTAGCATCTTTGTCCTCTGGCTTAATTTATTTTGTTTACGCATCAAAGGATAGATGCGATGGAAGGTTGGCCTTCTTAAGAGTCAGTTTCGGGTGGCTGTTCAACTTCAGCGCTTTCGTGAAGTTAACGCCAAGACACTTGACCTCCATTGTCTGTTGTTATTTCCGTACCGTTAGGGAGTACTATCATTATGCTCCGACATTTAGCTGCTGATCTGAATCCACCTCGGGATGGTCTCCTTAAGGACATAAGTATCGATTTTCCAACATTGATACGAATACCCCATTTGGTGTAGCAGCTAAATTGTTTCGCTGTCTGCATCTCGACCCTTCGTCTGGCGATTAGTGGTCACTTCGAGCTGGCATAAGTCAGTGAGTCATCTGCAAATAGACAACAGCTCACTGTGTTGGTTGGTGGCTCACTATGTTGGTTGATCTGCCGTGTAGATGTTGAAGAGCATCGGTTCCAGCTTCGAACCTTGCGCAACTCCTGCCTTGGTGGTCCGCTCAGTTGATTGGCTGCCTTCCACTTGAACGTCTGGATGTAGAAAGCTATAGACTATTTTGATGAGGTTGGAGGGGAATCCCATCTGATTCAATATCTGATCATTCGACTAATGAATTGAAATGAGACGAGACGAATCCACAGCAGTGTTCGTATATGAGATACCGAGTTCAGCAATATTCAGGGGATCGGATATCTAATCTGTTTCCACATACAAGAGAAAAACTGATTCATTCAATGCAAAAACAATTCGAACATTTTTCCAACTGAGTCGATAGTCCAACCAAACCGTACACGTGAACAATTTTCCATGCAAATACTCTCGCAATGCAATGCATACACAAAATTCTCTCTCAAAGCAGCTGCAAGAACCATTTGACTCTATACTCCAACCAGGATTATACGCAAAAAAAGTTTAAAAACATTTGAATGTTTTTTCTCATACGATTGGATGAATGAACGATTATCAACTATCGAATAAATGATTAGTTTGCAACTATCGAATAACTACTACAACCTTATAGCGAGAGCTTCATCAGGTTCCAGCGACATTCCCACTTCAAAATCATTTGAAAAATGCAATAACACATCAACAAGTCCAACCACAGCTGCCAAAGCAAACGGAACTTTCTGTCATCATCGCAAAATGGTATCGTAATCCAAAGACACAGCGTTGCCAACGTCATGAGCACTGTCGCATGAACATGAAAGACGACACCAAACGGGCGAATCGAGCTCTTTGAATCGGAAGCTATTAAAATGGAAAACACAAGAGCGGGCAGCACCAACTGACTGCAGACCAAGAGCATTAGATCCACCTCGAATGTGATGTGTTCTGCTTCCACTTTTGCGTTTTTATTACACTTTTTTTATTTACACTCGATCGTTTTTATTCGATAGTTCCCATCATAAGTCTTAAGGTTTTCGGCATGCTTTAGGCAATTAGCATGATTATCGATTGATGGGATTTCATAAAAAGTAACACACCTAATTGCCCACCCTAGGGAAGCTGGGATAATACTTAACAGTCATTTTTTTGTCAAATACCAAGTTTTACCATCTAAGTCCTATGTAAAAAGTAGCTTCAATTCCAGAACAGAGGAAGATCACACGAACGTCCATGTAGAATACGGGGCCATGCAATTATGTTCCGGCCCAAAAAACCTACGACTCCGAGCTGGGGGAAGACATAATAGAGGATGTCCAGATTTAAGGCGGTTTAAACAAGTGGAGAAGGACCTCAATCAGTTTTGTGCGTGAAACTGAAGACTAGAGCAGAGACAAGGACTACAGCATCGTAGAAGAGGTGGATAGGTGAATGAACTCCCCTGAAATCCTCGTGAGTGGATAATGGATTTGAGCTTCAGTCCCTGCTCGCTGCAGAGGATAAGTTCAGGTCCACCTCGAACGGCTCATTCCGACGTAGATATGTGCCGCCCGAGGCTCCCTGTCAACTGTCGCACGACAACTTGCGGTTAATTTTTCGGTTTCTTCTGTATTCTCCGAATATTACCGACCACCTCGCCCTGTCCCTGCTCCAAGCCCCAAACACGTCAAAACAAGATCAGACGCAGACCTCATCAATCAGAGGTTGCCTCATCCGCAAGCCATAAAGTTTGAGACGACTGAATTTAACGATTGGCTTTGACAAGTAAGTGTGTTCAATGAAAACAGGTCTGCAATGTGGATTACATGTGCGCTGAGTTTTTTCAGGACACACGAATTCCACTCGGAGAAGGATCTCCGCTCAGGGGTCACGGCCAGGCAAATACCAACTTGCAACAGATGTCAGCCTAACCCAGTGGAATCAATGTCCTACTGATGCAAAACTCGCTTTTTTTCGCCAAATCAAACGCCAGCCAGATGGTGTACACCGAGTTCAAGTTTATAACCCGACCATCCACCGCCAGCTTGTGCCAATAAACACGTCTTCAACAAATTCACTCTCCACCTGTAAACGTGGATGTCGCCAGACGGCGGTTTTCCCAAAATCTTTGGTTTAACACGAGACCATCGCAGATTGCAGTGCAACCTAGACGAGCCGCGGCCGGGCGAACAAACGTGTGAATGAATGGCTTAGGGAATCCTCGGCCACCAGCAGATACTATCCACAAACCGGCTTGATTGCCTTGAAGTCGGCCAATAAAACGTCAAAGCTGCTTCGGTGATTCATGGGAAAACACGTTTGTCTGCGTGTGTTTGTTGTTGCTTTGGCGTCGCTTTCAAATGTTTCCGAGAATGAAACTCACAATTAACTGGATGGGTAGTCGAGCCATACCTGAATTCGTAATGAGCCATGAATGGAGAACATTTAGCCAGATAGCAGAATCCGATCGGGTGCGCGTGTGCTTGGGAACAGGAATGGCGCCTGATTTAGGATGATTTAGGGTTTCCCCGGCTTATCTGACAGAGACCTTGAGAGACTCCTAGATGAGATCTGCTTCGAGTGAGTCTGTCCGGGGCAGGCAGGCGTGTAGAATCCACAAAATTAGCATGACGACGTTTAAGTTTCTCCAAGTCTGGGCGAGAATTTCGCGCAGCGAGTAAAACCTGAAAGATGCCAAGTGGTCTCTGGTGACGCTAATTGGTTTGGGTGTGATATTCGATAGTTAACGCGATTACGAAGGTAGCCGGTTTTTGTTTTCCTTTCTTTTGACGTTTATTTGGAGGAAAGTCCACGATCGAGTGATCGGCGAATGGCAATGACTTGGTGTGTGCTTGAAGAGCCAACGGTGCGGAAATGGTGGCAGCATTTAAAAAAAAAAATTCATTAACAATTTGAAGAGATTTGAAGGACTCGAAAACTGGTTCGGTTGGTATTCTAGTCCAGATCGCAGCAAAAATGCTTCGAAGTATCGTGTATTGCCCTGAATTATGGACGGCTTAGTAGGCTTGTGTATTTTAGTTCAGTGCAGAGAGCGTTCAGTTTTGTTCAAATCTGTTTATTGAACTAGTTCGTTCTTCTGGTTCATTTAGTTCATTGTAGTTTATTGCCCAGGAAATTGAGTCTTGTGCGATTTCATATGCGTGCACTGTCCTGATCCTCGAGGCTGGAGGGGTGTTGTTCTAGTAGAGAGCATGCACCAGATCATCTGCAAAATTTGGTAACACAACATCCATACCGCATCCACAAAAAAGGCGATCCTACCTGTTTTATAAAACTGTAGTGGTATATGCATGCTCAATTTCCCCTATAAGGTCTTGTCCAGCGTGAGGTGTCATTGTCTGAAGGCAGCGCAGTAATCGGCGCAAACCAGTGCAGCTTCCGGTTCAGCAAATCGGCTATATACCAAATATTCGCTTTAAGGAAAATCCTGGAAAAGAGTAGCGATTTTCAGATCAGTACAGACGATCTCTTCATCGACTTGAAATACTCATACGACTCATTGCAAGAGACATTAGGTGGACCAAAGACAAAAAACAATGCACGGGTACCTGTCTGATTGAATTGGAAAATGCATTCGAAACCGTTTGGTTGGCGGGCCTCTTCCTCAAGCTGGTCAGGCTCGGCATAAGTAAACCATTAGTAGCGTGGAAAAGTGGCGATGTAATTTTGACCACGTTCATAAAAAAATGGGCTGCAACAGGGAGCGGTTGGTTCGCCGATCTTGTGTACTCACTTAATTGCGTATGCCGACGTTCTAGAAGCGTACAGATCAGGTCCGAAGGTCGAAGTAAGAAATACTTTGTTGCAACGTGACTTCGAAAAATTTCAGCGATTTTGCGACGATTGGAAGTTGATTATCACTTCCTGAAGTGTGAAACTATCCTTTTGAGGACCCCGTTTTGCATGGTATCATAGGATCATGGGATACACAAACCGGCGTAAGTTCGGCATAGCTGACCCGCAGGGACGGCCGTTAGATGTGAAAAGTTTAGTACGGTATTTTGGCACTTGGTTGGATCATTATATGCATTTTGACAAACATATAGATATTGCTAAAAATAAAGTTAAAAAGGCCTTTGCTGTGGCAAGAGGGTTCTTTTACAGCAGGTAATCTGCTACATGGCCCTCATCCGGCCTGTTATGGCCTACGGTTGTCCACTGTGGTTCAATGTGAGTCCTTCCCAGATAGAAAATATGAGGCTGTTCTAGAAACAGTGTCTTCGCACCTGTCTCCGGTTGTATCGCACACCCGAGTCTGAGTACAAGAAGTTCTATCCTACCTAGGTCCTATACAACGAGGTTAACTTGAATAGGATAGATAATTTTATTATTAAGCTGATCAGAAGGCATATTGCACGAGCTGTGACTTCTTCCAATAGTCTGATTTTTGGGGTTTACTACCCCAATGTTATGTACCATGAGAGAGTGCGTCTCATCGGTTTTATTCCTCCTGATGCGTTTCTCTATCTCGAGACAATTAGCCTAATACAGGACCAACAAGGATGTCCTGTCACAGTCGACAGGCGACTCCAATACCAACGTGATGTGGCTCGCAGTCACGATGATCTCCTCCGGTTCAGTAGAGCGATCTCGTGAACAGCAATTTTACTGCTGGTTACCAGTTCCCGCCCCCAAAATGACGTGGTAGTTGACCATGGTGGCCAACTTACATAGATTCTAAGGTAACATTTAAGAAAAAAATTATAAAACAAAAAAAAAAGAATACATAAACCAAAAATCAAAAAAATTAGGTGCACCATGGCGTAGAAATTATATGCGTTAGCATGTTGCATATAAATTTTAAGTCCCGATGTTGATTTTGAATAAAACACAAATGATTTAGGAAATTATTGTCATTTCTTTTTATTATGATAATATTGGTACAGTTCAATTATGTATGGAACAAAATATCGGCCAAATATCGGCAGCCGCGACCTAGGCGGCACACCTCCATCCGATAGTCCACATTTTCGATGACACTGAAGCATAATTGAGGTTCTATGCCGTTAATGTGCCGAATTATCTCATCCTTTAGCTCTTGAATTGTTGCTGGCTTATCGACGTACACCTTTTCTTTCAAATAACTCCAAAGAAAAAAATCCAACGGTGTCAAATCACATGATCTTGGCGGCCAATTGACATCGCCACCTCGTGAGATAACACGGCCATTGAATTTGTCGCGCAAAAGAGCCATTGTTTCGTTAGCTGTGTGGCAAGTGGCACCGTCCCGTTGAAACCTCATATCGTCCACATTCATATCTTCCAATTCGGGCCATAAAAAGTTCGTTATCATTTCACGATAGCGAACACCATTCCCAGTAACTGCCTGACCGGCCTCATTTTGGAAAAAATACGGCCCGATGGTGCCGCCAGCCCATAAACCGCACCAAACAGTCACTCTTTGTGGGTGCAATTGGTTTTTCGACAATCACTCTTGGATTATCATTCGCCCAAATGCGGCGATTCTGCTTATTGACGAATCCACTGAGGTAAAAAAGCGCCTCATCACTGAAGACGATTTTCTCTGATCATCCACTGTTGCCATTTGTTGCCACCATTCTGACCATTGACGACGCTTGAAATGGTCAAGAGGCTTTAGTTCTTGAGTCAATTGCCCCTTGTAAGCGTGTAAATGCAGGTCTTTATGCATAATGTTCATCAACGACAAGCGTGAGAGGTGCAATTGTTGGGCACGACGACGAGTTGAGGTGGACGGCTCTTCAGCCACACTATCGCGAACAGCAGCAATATTTTCTGCAGTACGAGCTGTACGAGCATGCACTGGTGTTTTCACATCTCCTACAGACCCGGTTTCATGCTCAAATTTTTGCACGATTTTTCCGATTGTACGCTCATTTGGATTAAATTGACCGAAAAAATCACGAAACGCGTAGCTCGTGTATCTTTCCATGGTTCAAATTGAATTAGTCTGCAATTGAGAAATGTCAAATGAAATGCAGAAAAAAAACTTGACGTTTAGGTGTGGTTCACATTCAACATCGGCCCTTAAAATGTAAACACCCTTTACATCACATACATATACGCAATTGTGCACGGGTTCGTACTGTTACGAACATAGTTAAGATAGCTTATACGTTTTGTCAGGTTAAGTTAGTTTAAGATAGGTAAGGATAGATAAATCAGGCTAAGTTTTTTACCAGTTTACAAATCGAACAAAAACGGATTGTCCATTCAGACAGAAAAAAAAACATAGTCTAAGCCGAAAGGCACAATTAAATTTAGATTAGAATAGCTTAGAGTATTCGTGTATGGTCAGTAGGTTAGATGTAAGAACAATTGTTAAGATAGTCTTAAGTATTTTTGTCGAGCACGTAAGTATAATGAATTGAAAAACAAAGCAAAAATGAAATAAAAAATAAAAAAAAACAGAGTTTTTGCTTTCCTGCATCAATCAGGGCTACAGTCGTGTCTACCCGGGAGTTAAGAGAAGATTTCTCGTTGTACGGGGAAAACAGGAAATATGACCATACAACAAAACGTGCCAATTAAACTGTTGTGCCATTATTTAACTGTCAACATTTAACGGTCATTGTGATGACTGTGGGTAAGCTAAGTCCAATGGGTTAAAAAACGATACATTGTGGCTTAAAGTTGATTGATATAACCAAAACTCGCTTGAAAAACGGTGGCAATAGTGAGAAAAAACATTTCATCTAGTCCTTACTGCTATGGGTCATCAACGAGCGCGTGTTCTCAGAGGAATGAATTTGATTGCAAAATTATAATGTCTCAGACGAGTTGTGGCCTTCACATTATCGTATTCGTCTGGCAAGCAACGTTGATAATATCGTTGCAGTATCCCCGAATTTGACTGAAACGCAGTCATATTTAAACAACAGTAAATGCGCCTCTCTACAACCAGCTTGCATCGCATTCAGAACAATGATCTTGGCCGGCTTACTTCCACATTTCAATTCACAAAAGAATTAAGGTCACGCGCACTGACATCTTTCACCTGACTGCGTGCTGGAAACGATGATTCTTTCAAAAACAAAAGCATTCTGAGTGACGGTCTCATTTGCATTTCTCTCGATGGGTAAATAATAATTATACGTTCGAAATCTCAGCGAAATCCCACAACAAATAGTGGAACAACCGCTTTGTCAACAACGAGTGGCAGTTTGGTGTCATGCCAATGACGCCTTTGGTCAGACTTGCAGTGAAATGCGATGCGATCTAGAATTTCACCATTTCATGGTTCATTGAATCAAGTAAGACCAAAATCTTGATGACGACTGCAATGAATGTGCATCTTTGGTCCTTGTGACTTTTTTTTTTGCCTGAGAAAAAAAAATCCGAAATTGCGCATCTGGTGCACATTCATATCACTTTCTTTGGAAATGTGTGGTGCACTTGATGTGAACTTTGTTCCTTGATACATATCTGAAGGGAAGGTAATTCACCAAAATCCGGAAAGAAACTGATTCACTAACAAAATGTTAGTATTTGCGTCACAAAGTTAATCATTTTTTCATTTTGATTTTGAAGAAGAAGTCATTTTGGCGCACCCTTCCTTGATAGATGACGTGATTGCTTTCAACCGCTGGAAATGCTTTCAGGTTTTCGTAACGTCACTCCCATTCTCACATATGGGCGATCGTTGCTGAAGAATGAAAATAATAGAGGTCCTAGCGCAGAGCCTCATGGATCACCAATTTTGACAATCTATGGGTTTGAAAATGAACGTTATATAATCACACAGTCAAAAAGATTGCGCCTAACACCAACGTAAGCCCCAGAGTTGCGATTTTCAACTAATCTGTACAACTACTCGCTTATACCAATGACATCGTGGGCTGTCAGTGGGGTTCTTTGTGCAGATCGAGAAGAAAGCGGCTGAGGTGGGTCTTGCGGTGAATGAAGGCAAGACAAAGTATATGCTGTCTACAAAAAAGGACCACCAACACCGACAAATCGATATAGACAGTTTTAAGCCTACTTTCTCGGACGCACAGGTATATTTAGAGACTCGTTCTTCAGCCGTACTACGCGAATTTGGAATGCTCTTCCCAGCCCTATATTTCCCACAGACTACAACCCGCAGATATTTAAGACCAAGGTACACAGGTACCTCCTCTCCCTTTCTCCCTCTATACCATCGGCCCGTGCTGTGTCTTGACCCCGGACACTTAGGGGTATTAGCAATCCCTTGAGAGCGCGCAAATCATACAAAAAAAGCGAACGAGAAGATTCTTGATCGCTCGAGAAGGTACAGTCTCTCATTTCAGATGGCTGGGTCACCAATGGTCCGGCCCGAAGAAAGTCAGACTTCAAGCTCGAGTGACAATGCGGTAAAGGAAGACCACGCCTCAGGATGCGTACACAGCTGGAAAGCCATCACAATCAGATAAACGTGTGTAGCTGCTGGATGGAAATACATGTTGACAAGGCCCAAGTCCTCGACTGGAGTGCCAACCAAAGATGTTGACCCATAAAAATGACGACAATCGCATAACATAAACAAGGAAAGTAAACCATTTTTTTTTTGGTTATGTCCAATGATGTGGCAATCTTCGAAAGATACTAATAGCCCGGACTATCTATTCTCAAACTCAAGTATTTGATTCTGGGATTACGCCTATGTACTAATCCACACCCTGCACTCTTCTACCACTCTCCCCGTGGAACTGCTGTTAGGTATTACTTCGCGGGGCTGGTTAGCGAATCACGCTGTATGCTTTATATTTCCCGATTCGGCTTACCTTACTCTTTCAAGATTTCTTAATTCTATCTGCACGATATTTATACAGGAGCAGATCCCCGGCCATTTGTCTACTGTCATGTGCCTGACTAGGAGCTCTGAAGTTGGTAGACGTGTTCTTGCTACTGCAAAACTCATACAATGATGATAGGTGCAGTTCTATGAGTTCTCGTTGTCGAAGTCAGTTTATGAGTCCATCTGCCTTTGGTTGTGGTGTCCCATCTGACTTGCCACAGTGCCACAGATGTTGTCCTTTCTTCCGTCTTCCGTGCTAGTGTCTGACTGATTTGCCGTTAGCCTTAGGCAGACCCTTTGTATCTTGTTGGCGAGTACGTCGATATGGATAATACCCGATAATACCCCGGCTACTTCGTCCGAGATTATTCGGAATCCGCTAATTGTTCTTATTGAGCAGAGCCTGTATGCTGACGAAAGCTTCTTTGTTCTCCCCTTGGTGGTGAGAGCTTCTGCCCATACTGGTGCTGCGTAAAGAAGAATTCAGCTTACCGCTCTGGAAAGCAGGACCCTTGTGGCGTACCCAGGCCCCCTATGTTCCGTAGAATTCCGGAAAGTGCTGTTTCCATCCTTGATGCTTTTTTGCTGCAGTACACGATGTGATTCTTGAAGGTAAGACGGTTGTCGAGAATGGAAGACAACATAGAAGTTCACGTATTGCACAGTCTTTCCTCTGGTTTTTAAGTCAGGTTCGGTCTTGTGGTCAGCTAGTTTTAGGTTGGTAGATTACAGCCAGTCTTTGAATCTGGTGATCGCTTCCTTTGTGGCGGCTTACATCTCGTGGATGTGTTTGGCCACGTTTATCAATGCCATGTTTTCGGCAAAGCCGATGACTTTGACTCCTTGCGGTAGCGACGGAGCACTCCGTTGTGCATTAAGTTCCACAGGAGGGGTCCAATTATTGATCACTGGGGAACACTGGGGGATTGATCACTGGGGGACTGATCACTGCTGAAATTTCGTAGTACATTTACCAGTTAGTAAAGTAGCTGACATATAATGGGTGATTTTTTAAAAGCTATAGGAAAGTTTTTCAAAAAAAAAAACATAAAATTCAGAAAAATGCATGAAATCTTTATTTGAATCGATAGTACGGTCCATATAATTTAATGTTTGAAGATTATTTCATGCAAATGTTGACCTTGACTGCGCCTCAAATGGTCCATCCGCTTAGTCCAATTTTGGCATACTCTTTCCAACATTTCGGCCGGTATCTCACGAATAAATGCTTCAATGTTGTCTTCCAATGCGTCAATTGAAGCGGGCTTGTCTGTATAGACATGAGGTTTAATATAGCCATACAAAAAATAGTCTAAAGGCGTTAAATCGCACGATCTAGGCGGCCAACTGACCGGTCCCGAACGTGAAATAAAATGTTCACTGAAAATCGCCCCTCAATAAGTCCATTGTTGCGCGTGCTGTGTGGCATGTGGCACCGTCTTGTTGAAACCCCATGTCTTGCAAGTCAAGCTCCTGCATTTTGGGCAAAAAAAAGTTGGATATCATCTCACGGTAGCGCTCACCATTCACAGTTACGTTACGATTCGCATCATCTTTGCAGAAGTACGGTCCAATGATGCCACCAGCCCATAAACCGCACCAAACTGTGACTTTTTCTGGATGCATTGGTAGCTCTTGCAATGCTTCTGACTGATATTCACTCCAAAATCGACAATTCTGCTTATTTACGTACGCATTGAGCCGAAAGTGAGCTTCGTCGCTGAACGCGATGAACTTTCTTAACAGAGCACGCATTTTGATAATAAAATTCAATAATTTGCAAGCGTTGTTCGTTTGTAAGACGATTCATCGTTAAATTATAGACCAAACTGAAGATGTTTGAGAGTGAAGCAAAAAACGAAACGTGCGGTTTAAATTAGTATTGCCAAAAAGATAATAGCTAAAAAATCACCCTTTAGTAGAATGTAATTGCAATTAAATCAATTGGACATTTTCGTAAATTTTTGATATATTTAACAATCCTCTAATATTCCACTATCCTTAAATTTAGTTTAATTTCATAGCTGAAACCAATAAGTTAAGTGCAGCCCTGCTTAGTTTAGCGTCTGACTATTGATATTCCCTAATAGAGAAAGAGTAGTATCACAAAGAAAATAAAGATTCCACAATTTAAAAAAGTAACTCGCTTTAAGACCTAGTCCAGTAAAGTGCATACGAATTGAAAAATGTCCGTAAATAAAGGGTGGTTAAATTTTAAGGGCCGATGTTGATTTTGAATAAAACACAAATTATTTAGGAAATTATTGTCATTTCTTTTTATTATGATAATATTGGTACGGTTCAATTATGTAAATTAATATAAATATATTAATGTAAATATCGGCCAAATGGCTGCCGCGACCTCGGCGGCACACCTCCATCCGATGGTCCAAATTTTCGATGACGCTGAAGCATAGTTGAGGTTCTATGCCGTTAATGTGCCGAATTATCTCATCCTTTAGCTCTTGAATTGTTGCTGGCTTATCGACGTACACCTTTTCTTTCAAATAACTCCAAAGAAAAAAATCCAACGGTGTCAAATCACATGATCTTGGCGGCCAATTGACATCGCCACCACGTGAGATAACACGGCCATTGAATTTGTAGCGCAAAAGAGCCATTGTTTCGTTAGCTGTGTGGCAAGTGGCACCGTCCTGTTGAAACCACATATCGTCCACATTAATATCTTCCAATTCGGGGCATAAAAAGTTCGTTATCATTTCACGATAGCGATCAACATTCACAGTAACTGCCTGACCGACCTCCTTTTTAAAAAAATACGGCCCGATGATGCCGCCAGCCCATAAACCGCACCAAACAGTCACTCTTTGTGGGTGCATTGGTTTTTCGACTCTTGGATTATCATTCGCCCAAATGCGGCAATTCTGCCTATTGACGAATCCATTGAGGTGAAAAAGCGCCTCATCACTGAAGATGATTTTCATCGAAATTTGTTCATCTACTGTTGCCAATTATTGCCACGATTTCGATAGTGTATCTTTAGATACTTCAAATTGAGTTAGTCTGAAATTGAGAAATGTCAAGTGAAATGTAGAAAAAACCTTGACGTTTAGATGTGGTTCACATTCAACATTGGCTCTTAAAATTTAACCACCCTTTATATTAAACAAAATTTTATTTTATTGTCTATGTGGAAGTTAACAATTTATGTCCACTACTACGATCGTCAGTCGTTCCCGTTTGGGCGTTCTTCATACAATCTTCGTTATCTTTCAACTGGCACACATCCGATCTAAAGAACATTAATAACATGTGCTTCCTTGAGGTCACACAGTTCTGGGTGTCACTGTTGTAAATTAAATAAAACAAGTTGTGTGACAGATATTAGAGATGTCTGTTTAATCAATGACGTGTCTTCACAGACTGACGCACGATAGGTCCAATTTTATATAGCACCGCAGCAGGTCAGCCTAAAATTAGGCGATTGTACGGTTAGATTGACTTTGAGAACACCTAACGTCTCTGGCTTATTGGTGCAATGATTTAAGAGAACCCCACAAGAAAAAGTCTAACCGCGTCAAATCAATATCATGACATTGCCGGCAAGTCCAAGTCGTATCTTTTATTTAAAATATGGGTGGCGCTACAGCCCGAAGAGGTCCAAGACCTAGCTTCAACAACAACCGAATGGACGGTACTTACATGTTTATGTATTTCTTAGACAGTTCTTGATTAGACACTCTATTGAGCATTCTCATTGGCTCGAAAATAGTGGCACATACCGTGAAGATTTTCAGTGAACGCACATTCCCACCGGCCACCACGCCGGAGCATTTCAGATCCAGATTCCTCTCCACAGTACATTAAGATCGTCGTTCATCATAATGTACGACATCTCACATCTCAACCTGTTGTGTACTGCTTTGTGCAACCTTTTGTAAAGAACAAGTCCCAAAAAGCTGTCAGTTTTGGTCCTACAATTTTTTTTGTACACCTTGTTGAATGTATCGTTTGAAGCGGTATACCGCATTCCTCGGTTTGGAGAAACTGGGTTTACTTCTATTTAATCCTTGTGCTGACGCTGTCACAATTTTGACCTGTACAATGTTCATCTTTCTCCAGATCAACACCAGTTTGGCTTGTTAGTCAAGTGAACCTGTGTTTGACTCATGATTGAGTTCATCCGAGAAATGCGCATGGTTTTCGCTTCACTTGTCTTCAAAATTACTGTGCAGCAAAGTTGCATCTAGAATTTCAACGGAAAGCGAAACCCGGTTAGAAAATTCATTCAGAATATAACAAACATGATCCATGATTGAAGATATTTTTTTCCTGGTGTTGATGCGTAAATCGAACCTATGGAACGTATTTGTGAAACTTTTATTTGAAAAGCTCACTGAGCACGGTACATGAACCTGGCCCGATCTTATTCATATTCTTCTAAAAAAATGTCATAATCAGATTCATCTAACAATTTCTCTTGTGATGAAATAACAATATTTTGATAGAACCCATAATCTAGGTGCAGAACAGCTAAGATAAATATATGATAATCGAAACAAATACAAATTTATGGATCTGGAAAGCCAATTCACGAATCAAAGTGAATACGAAATGCTCTCTGTGAAATCTGTGAAACGAGCCCATTTGTGTGTTGCTTTCTACATATAATATGTGCCTTCAACATGATGCAAGGAAAAATTTAAGTGGTGTAATTTTGGCATTAATTTAGTCAAATATCTGACTGGAATTTATTCTGAATGGGTTCAGAGAGAAGTGGCAAAATCCCTTGGGAACATTTTGAATCTGAAGCTACTGTCTTTTAATGATACGATGTTCCTAAATATGGACTAGATGGTGAAAATTTTATCAATTTATCATTATGTCAAGAAAGAAGCAACCTACACTACATCATTGGTTGCGATGCAAACGCGCATCATGGGGTAGTGATACCAACAGAAGAGGTGAGTGTCTTTTAGAATATCTTACGAGCAGTGAATAAAGGCTCAAAACCTACCTTCATAAATGCGATTCGCAAAGAGGTACTAGACCTTACACTCGCAAGTTCATTAATTTCTAATTCAATTGTGAATTGGCATGTGTCAGATGAACCATCCCTGTCAGACCACCAACACAACAGGTTTGACATTCCTGGCCATATCTCACATGCTGCCACCAGACAATACCTCAAATGCACAGATTGAGAGTTTTTCGAGAATTTGTATTCTCCAGTAAACAAATGCTTCTCACGTCCATTGAGTTCATCGAAAACTTAGATGAAAAGGCTTTTCAGCTTAATAACATATTCCTTGATTCCTATCAGGACAGCTGTGTCCCAAAGGCACAGTCAACAAACGCAATGTGCCTTAGTGGAACGCTCAACTGTCGACTCTCAGGAAAAAAGTAAGAAAACTCTTTAATTCTGCAAAGAAAACGAAGAAGTGGGACTCGGAGTTGAGAAGACCAAAACGAGCTATGTAGAGGAAATGCTGCGAAAACATCCACAAAGCACTAGTAAATGATCGGGCAAATAGTGTAGGACAGTTAAATAGCCTACACGACGGACCGAGAAGACACACTTAGAACGTTACTTCAGGTACACTTCCCCGGTTCGCCTTTTAACATATCCAATGTGCACTCGAATTTAGTAGACTACAGGGTCTTTGTCAACAAAAGAGTTAACAGTCTATCTGGGAAAATCTTCAGTAAGGACAAGGCCGATTGGGCCGTAGACTCCTTCGAACCTTTCAAAGCGTCTGAGGATGGCGGCCACTTTCCAGCACTTCTGCAGAAATCAATTGACCTCATCCTACCGGAATTGACAGCTTTATTTAGAGCCATTTACAATTGGGGATACATACCAATTTCCTGCAGACAGGTTAGTGTTCTTTTTATCCCCAAACCGGGTAACAGACCCAGTGAACTGCCCAAATCTTATAGACCCATAAGTCTAACATCTTTCGCTCTCAAAACATAGGAGAGATTGATTGATGTTCATATTAGAGACCGGATATAACTGTCCAACCCTTTAAATTCTAACCAATTTGCATATAGAAAAGGCAAATCCACTACATCGCTAAAAAGATAGAAAGTGCACTCGATTCCAAAGAGATTGCCGTGTGTGTATTCGAGGGAGCTTTCGACAACATCGCCTATGATTTGATCACGAATGATATGATCGAAGAATCGACCAACCGATAGAGCCATGTTGGTAAGTCGTTCAATCACCCCCTCTTCTGGAGAAGTGCCGGTTTCTGTAATTGCGGCAAAAAGATGCCCCCAGGGAGGGCTTTTATCACCTCTGCAATGGTCTTTAGTTATCGACAAATTATTTGCAGATCTTCTTATATAAAATTTGTCTTGAAAATTTCTCAAAAACATATATAAATATTGAACTCGAAGGCGGTAGGTAGGTTTCGAGGGTTTATGTGTGCCCTTGTGATATGATATAGATCGCGGCTCACTTAGAGCAACAAGTTATGTCAATTGTGATGGATAGTCCATTTTTATCGTGAGACCTCCATTTCAACAAAGGCTCCATAGGTGTAAGAAAGCGCTGGATAGTGGCGGGGCTGGAACGTGCAGTTGTCCGCCGCTGTCTGTGATGTCAAACAGAAAAAAAGGGCAGCGTTCAGAACACTCCTGTCGCTGTACAGCAAAAATGGCCAGTAGTTCTGATGAAGATGAACTGCTTCTTCTGCTTCTTTATAATTAAAATTAAAAAATGTAATTAGAAAAAGGGGGGATCGTGATGAATTTCATATTTCTGTATGTCTCGAGGGCCATGTTGCTCCATGTTGGAAAGACGAGGTTGCGACAGGGCTAGTTGCAACTGGTCAACAAGCTGTTTTCTGACCACGATGAGTTATTTGGTGGTCATCAGTGTTGGGGATGGTGGTGGTGTTACTCCTTGTTTGAACGGTAGTTCAAGACCACAACCACGCATACGTTGACTGTCCTAATTTTTAGTAGTTTTCGTTAAAGGTGGTTGCATTTCTAAATTTAACGCTTCTCATTGTTTACTCCGTCATGAGATGTTTCGGTAGACTATTCCATATTTGACGTTGTTGGCAGAGACAGGCAACCATTGCAGCGCTATACTCCGCAAGAGTATCAACAATCATTTCAACAACCAAGTGGACAATTGTCTGTCGAAACTAGCGACGAGACGCATTTCCACTTAAGCGGTTACGTCAATAAGCAAAATCTTTGTTTCTAGGGCACTGAAAGTTCGAATGTGATGCACGAAGGGCTATTACATCCACTCAAAGCTACTGTGTTGCGCGGTGTTCACGCGGGAGCTGTGATTGGGCCGTATTTCATTGAGGACTCCATCGGCAGTCAGACTCTATTACTGGCGAACTCCACAGGGCTATGATAAACGCCTTCATACTGCCGGAATTGAATGAGCGAGGCTTGGTGAACATGTGATTTCAAAAAGACAGTGCAACCGCACACACAGCACGGTCCACAATGGATATTGTGAAGGAAGTGTTTCCTGGTCGCGTATTTTCCCTTTCTGATATTTTGACATGACCAGCAAGATCGCCCGCTTTTGCCAACATGCCTCAGACAATCGCATGCGAACAGTTGTCAACGGAAATCTTGCGGAAATCTTAATAGAAAAAATTGTAATAAAGATTCCCATCGCTCAAAATCATTTTTTTGTTAATTTAGTAAAAAAATAATTCAGAAACAAAATTGGATGATTAATTTTGTAAAAACTCATTTGGGGCACGAAATCAATTAATTTGTCCACCTCATTAGACATTATTGCAGGTGCTTTATTTTTAAACAGAATACAGCTCGATTTCTGTCCGCCGAGTTCTCCACTGGTCCGCCGAACTTGCCCGCATTCTTTGATGAAATAATGAAATTCTACGAAGTACAGCGACTGCAGCTAGCAGAACTTTTGCCTGCGACTCTGGCCAGCATTCTGTTTGACGGAGCCTTAAATCCAACCAGGGATTCATTTCATAGCTCACACTGGCCTTATTTCAATTTCATAGTTTATCAAAGAGGAGCTCATAGTTTCCATTTTGCAGGACTTCTAGTTCATTTTTAAACAAATCAAATAATTCCATGAAGTCCATGATTGTCCCTGTTTAGGAAAGGGTGACCACATAGCAATGATAATTTTTCCAATTGTGATGTTCAGCAACTGGTAAAGTTACCACTGACATCAAGCTGTCAAGGTTTAGTAAGGCTTCCCATTTCATCATGCATCAAATAATAATTCACAAACATTATCAAAATTCAGGCATCGTAATTATTATCCCTTTAGCTACCAACCACAGCGCCGTAGCAGTCAGTCGAAGAACACCGGGAAATGTCGATTCGGAGTCGATCAGCTAAATAGGGTACGCCAAAGAAGCATCGATACCACCAATGTTCTAAGGATATTAAAGATCGACGATATCGACGTATTCGAACTGTGGTTCCAACAAAATTACGAATTGCTACATGGCGACGCAACGCTACAAGTTGTGTAGCATTAGTTTGACGACTGGGTCATCCCACGGCCAATGATCCTTTATTGGCCGTCACTAACAAGCCAACGACTTTGGAAGAGCTCGAAGCCGACATTCGAGATGCGCAATAACGAATCATTAAAAATTGGACCAACCGCTTGAAGCACTTCCAGAGCATCCCCCACATCTCGGCTGACTGCGTCATATGACCGACTAGGGCCTCCGGGGTTGGTAGGTTTGTTCTTGCCCCTTCAAATCGCCTGCAGTAGAATGTCGCGTATTCTGCATCTTCGTCAATGTCCTCACATTTTGGGCACAGGGGAGAGCTATCGTGTTCGAACCTATTAAGATATTTCCGATAGGCCCCGTGGCCCGACAGGAACTGCGTAAGGTGGGAATTGTAGTTTCTGTGTGCTCTCTTTGTGGGTCCATCTGCCTTTGCTTGAGGTGTTCCATCTGGCTTCTGGCATTTGGCATTGTCATTGAGGTTGCACTTTCTTCCTTTCTTATTCTATCTACGCCAGTCTCTGGGCAGTTTGTCGATCGCCTCAAGTAGACCCAAAATCTCGTTTGCGAGAATGTCGATACCCGCGATGTTCTTATAGCGCAGAGCCTGTATGGTGACGAAAGCTTATTTGATGTCTCCTTTATTAAGAGAGCACCCGCCCAGACTGGCGCAGCATATAGGAGAATTGAGCTTACCCCTTTGGAAAGCAGGATCCTCTCCGGGTCTCCGGTCGGCAGCATACCAGATAGCGCTGTCTGCATCTTGGACGCTGTTCTGCTGCAGTATTCGACGTTCTTTTTGAAATTTAGGCGGTTGTCGAGGATCACCCCTAGGTATTTCAGACCGTCCTTTTACCTAGTTAGCTGGGAACCAACCGGGAGGTTTGCTTATTCCACGGTCTTGGGGTCAGCTAGTTCGAGGTCGGAAGATTCCAGCCAATTTTTGATCCTGGCGATTGCTTCGTTTGTGGCGGTTTCCACCTCGCGGTTGTGCTTGGTCACCGTCACGACCGCGATGTCGTCGGCAAAGCCGATAACCTTGACTGCTTGTGGCAGCGTCAGTCTCAGTACTCAGTCGTACATTAGGTTCCACAGGAGGGGTCCAAGCATTGAACCCTGTGGAATGCCCCGCCCTTTAATACCATGCTCCCATGCGATGGTGATTTGTGATGGTTCATTAGCAAAATCTTCGTTTTCCAATAGTATGTGACAAAAAAAAGCTACAAGAGTTCCTACGAAATTTTAAAACTACACAGAGTAGCAAATACATCGAATAGCCGTGCAAATTGTAGCCAATGCACGCACCAAATGGAAAGTATTACCATATTTTTTTCGATTGGATAACAAAACGAAGTTCAACTGAACTGATGTCAAGATTTCACTGTACACCAACAAATTAACTCAGATGGTTCAGATGATTTTAAGTTTAGCCGTCACTGTAAAACTGAGCATTAAATGACAAAATCTTGGCACATCCCACCGATCTCCGTTCTTAATAATAATAATTCTATAACATGACTAGCACTACGCAATCAGTTACGGGCTATTGAACAAAGCTGTAGAAGTATCAATTACTCCATATTTAATTACTGATGACTAACAAAAAGTGGGATAAGATAACTTACAGTATTGTCACATATAATGTGAGTGAGAGCAGAAAGGGTGAAGATGCTTGTTATTCTGCACATTTGCGCAACAGGTTTTTCCAAATCACATAACCAATGTAAATGCATTTCAAATGGAATGTCAAATACGCTTATTAATTGGCATGTTCATCTAAAATAAACAGTGTCAAAATTTTGTGGGTTTCCGGGTTAAGTCAACACTTCCGGGAATGTTGCACTGATTCGCCTTTGAATCGGGGCACAATTTCGTTCTTCAAATCAATGATGATTCATGCGCACATGCCTTCGAGACTTTTGGTGCTTTTGTTTACGTTTTTAAATATAATTGAGGTGAATGACACCTCGCCCGTATAAGAACACGGTGACCATGACCTTGTTGACAGCCAGACAAATTTTGTTCACGCACGTTCACCCGGAGAAATCCACTAAATTAGCTAAAAAAAAACCATTTTTCAAACGATCCTAGTATGATAGTGCCTATTGGCTCCTAGACCATTCTCTGATACAGGTGTTCGTTAGAGGAATGATTGGACTGGATAATCTACTTTATGTTACGTATACATACGCTGTGGCGTTGTGGGGTTGTGCGTCGACTCCGAAGCACTTGAGTCTAGGGTGTCTACGTTCGATTACCGTACAACACAAATAACTTTTACTGCCCCACGTATTTGGAGTCACTGACAATGCTCAAAGAGTAATTACTGTCTGTATAGGAAAAGCTTTCCAAAGTTAGCCGTTCAGAGTCGGCATAAAACTGTAGGATCCTTCCACTAGTTAGAGAACAATACGAATGGTTCTTGTAGAGTCTAGACCCTACCCCTGTGGCGCCTACTGACGAACGGTCGTAATGTTGGGTGGTGGTTTTTTAGAGTCGTCAAACTTTCATTGAATTTATTCACAGAATGAAATAATTTTAGTATACATGAAATTAAACTTATTTGATAGTCATTTGTTGACATTGATATCTATTGAAGTATACCTCTATCTAGAAGGATGTTCTGTTATCTCTCACGTCGTACGCCAAACAGGATATCGCAGCCATGTACATCTCTTCCGGTTCCGTAGACCGATCTCTGCTCTCGATCTCTGACCTCTGCTCGCGATAGGAGAGTGTGGTAAAGAACGGCACTTTTACTGGTGGTTACACCAAAACCAGTCTATCCTTGCTCCTATTCCTGCTCCGCAGTAAACAGTACGAACAACATCAGTACCAAGATCAAACGCAGAATAACTCTTTTCCAAGAGCTGTTTCTTCAGGCTCAAGACTAAATTAAGTAATAGAGCCATCTCTGGAACTCTGACGAGGCTGATTTTATATAAGACACTGATCTTAATCTCTAAAGCGGATGAATAAGTCCTTGGTCTCTTCGAGAGAAAAGTTCGTTGATGAGATCTGGAGAAGAAGTGGAGAAGCATGTGGAACTTATTGACAATTTAACTAGTGGGGCAATACAACAAAGGACAATTGCGTTTTAGGCGTGGTGTAAAAGTGGAGAAGGGCCTCAACCAACTTGCCGTACGAAACTGGAGGCAGCTAGACAAGATCGATCTAGCTGGAGGGGCTTGTTGGTTTAGGCCCAGTTCCACTCTGCACTGTAGCGCTAGATAAAAAAAAAAGGGGGGGGGGGGGGTGAAATAGAAATAGTCGAGTCTCGGATATCTCATCACATCTACTCGCAACGGAAATCTCATCCGTCTCCAAAAGCGGCTCGCATCTGGATCTCCTGCTGTTCAACGCAAAACCACAGAGTTAGGTTAGATTAGGTGGTAAGTGACATTAAATAGGGGGGTGCACTTATGCCAAAAATAGGCCCATTGTACTGCCACGTGGGTTCACAAGGGGGGTTGGGGGCGGCATTCCAGCCAGACTTGTCAGTGACGATTTAATTCGTGTTTCGTTAAAGTCACTTAGGTTGTCAAAAAAGTATGAGCCCAGTATGACTTTCCCAGTCGGGGCGAGTGCAGGGCAGCTGCAGAGAACGTGTTGCACAAACCACAGAGTTACAAACGGTAAACTGCTTGAACACATTCGATTATCTCGGTAATCAATGCAAACTTAGTGCTGAAATCTAGATCCCGAGTGATACTGGGATGTTAGGTGAATTCACTCAAACGAACGGTAGGATAGTTGGACACGTTTGTCCACTCCTCAAGTACGTTCCACATACCATCCAATTAATGAAACCAGGAGATTGGCGTGTGACGAGGCAATAAAACGATCGATGGACAGTACCATACCGCGATATAGCCGCACTACCAGCGAGAAGGTGTATTGCAATGCGACGACTGATAGACTTATGGTCTACTGTCAAGACTTAAGCCCTTTACAAATTATTTACTGACGGACATAGTGAGGAAATTAGGACAACAAAATGAAATTATTCGTGTACCTTGGTGGTGACCAGTTTATCGGGAAAATACGCCATTTTTAACATTTAATCTTCGATAAAGGCGAACACGCAAGGCAGGCAGCATAAAATATGAATAATACTCATGATGTCCTGATACTGTAAGAGTAAATCTTGCGCAGTTTTAATTCCGTCGGTTCCGTTCTGTTAATTTCAATGTCAAATATGAACCAAGTTCTGGAAGGTCAATTATCGAAAACGGCGATAAAAACAGTTGTTCGTTGAGTCTGACCGTCATGTAAGCATAGTTTCGATTGCCAAGGAGCTACATATTGCACAAAAAACCGTTTGGAACCATTTAAACAAGGCTGGATACAAAAAGAAACTCGATCTGTGGACGTCGGCAAAGAACCTCATGGATCAAATTTCCATCTGCGAAGCACTGTTAAATTGCAACAACATTTGTTGTGATAGGGATTGATGCTTTCGATAAGGACGAGGGCTTTTACCAGGGAGGGATAACGGAATTACCAACAAAATTGCAACAAATAATCCAACAAAACGGCTCATATTTGACTTAAATCCTGCCATTTTTACTATACAGCCTTAAATTTCGTGTAAAAGTAATGGATTTTTGTTTACTTGTTGTGTTGTTACACCTTGTTGTTTCTCAGAAGGCATCCCTCTATTCCATCTTCCCAAAAATTGTATTGACTTCGCAATCACTGTGAGCATCACTGTTTGCAGGCGAAGCTGAAAATTACCTTGTGTTCACCTCAAAAGAAAAACGAAACCAGTTGTGCACACTTGTCGACATGAATCAGAAAATCGAAGATCTGTTTACTTTTATCATTTGCTTAAGCCATTTTTACTACAATCTGGAATAGCGAAAAAAACGAATCGTGACCACACTGCTGGTGATATTGTTTACTCGCCCAAAATACTCGTTTCGGGCCAAGCCAAGGCAACGCAAAGAAATTCCGTCGTAAAATTTCATTATCACTGCCATCCGAAGGTTCAATTTATCGCTGCAACATACATTTTGCTTAATATTTCCGAGAGCGCGTGCTCGTGGCCAAATGCATTGACCATACAAATCACATTCAAGACTCTTCCTGGATCTTTATCTCGAGCGGTGCGTTTAACCATTCGTCGGCACTTTATTGCCAACTTTCTACGGTTTGTGTGCCAGCCGGTATCTGGTTGCTGACTAAACGCATCACCCCACATCTGGCAAATCCCAAGACGAAAAGAGTTTCGCAAACGTGCACGTCAGAGCGGCTCTTATCGATCCCCTAAGTACATCGTAAACACTTCCTGTCTTGGTGCTGGTCTCTCCCCAACAGGCTGCACTGGAATTTACGGTGTTTGCGGAGAGGACTGGTTGGGAAAATGTTTGAGAAACCCCACCAGTTCCAGTTCCAATACAGATCCAAATCCAAGCATATCATGATTCATCTGTCTCGCAAGTTACGCGCAGATTCGGTGTTTACCCGACGACGACGATAAGTTATCAGCTGTCATCTGGCAAAAAAAAAACAAAAACTCACATCCATCATTTATTTCCCCTCGTCAATGTACAACTCATTACATTTCCACTTGGGACTGAGGTAGTCTCTTAATCGCATACCGTCCCCTAATGGCTAATGACGTTACAGCGCGACCTTATCACACGCCAGCCACATAACTGGAAGCTGTGCTTGGCTTATTTAAGGCGAGAAGAAGCGCCAGAAACTTGTTTAAGCAGCCGCCACCACACGGTAAAGGTATTCATCTTCACGACTGGCAGAGGGTTCATTCCGTTGTCGAAGCCACAAGCGAACGGACGCGATTTACGATTTGCATTTGAGGCGTGACTATAAGCAGCAGCTTGTCTGTAGTTTAGTGATACTGTTTAGCGATCGTGCGGCAATTTGTCAATCGGTGTAACGAGTCAAGTGAAATTTGCCTAAAGTCACAGACTGTGACAGTGACAGTGAAAAGTGCGATACGAAGGTGTGTTCTTTGTGGACATTTGCATTTGGTGAGTGCTTTTTTTTTCTTGTTTGCTTTTAATTGCTTTCGTTCTGAATTTTGCTTGTCGTGGCGGTTTCCTGTTGAAAGTGAGGAAACCCTTTCAACAAACATCTAATCACTCGACATCGTCAATGCCTTGCATACAACTTAGTCGCACTTGATCGCGTTTAGTAAACATCCTGGTAATTAATTAATTTGATCTTCTATTCGTAATGAGCCATTTGAATGCATGCTAACGTTATAATCTGATCCAAATTCCGTCATCCAAAGCTAAAGACATCGCAGGTGTTTGCTTTTGTTGCGAATCAAAGAACACAACTTAATGATTCGTGGCACGTAGCCCCGCTCAGAAAAGTAAACACGCCGAAGTGAAAGAAAGAATAGTCCCAAATAATGACCGAGTCTGGCTGGAATACAATTCCAAAGGATTTTGACACATGAATTGAACTGGGTTTGCATGTTTAACGATCGCACGTCACGCGAAACAGTCTGATGGCTGAGTTCTTTTAGTACTGCGATCACCTTGAAATAGACCGGGTTTGACTGTGAAAAATCAATTCCGCGTCAATGAATTTGTAAACAAATTTTGAATTGTCTTCTTGTGAATTTTTTCGGAGGAATTTTAACCTTTTTTGTGAGGATCGTTGCTTTGATGTTAATCCAACCCAGTTGCTAGTTATCCCAACCCCTACATGGGAACCTTCTGCTTCGAATTTATTCTCATCGACTGAGTAGCTTCTTTTTTAAATTCTTTTTGTAGCTTTGATGTTGTAACTAATGAGGCCCCACCCATTTGCAAGTTAACCAAACCATGAACAGCATCTGCTACGACATTATTCACGCCAACTTAGTAGCATCGATCGATTCCAGTGGTCTTTGCATTGTATTTGGATCAGTGCATCATAGGAAGTTTGATTTCTGTATCGTCTATCTGAAATAATGATCAGTGATCCAACATCAATTTCTACTAAATTAATTCGGTCTGATCATGAGCTGCAGCCCTCCATCAATGACGATCCTGGTCAAGCTGCTTCCTGTTAACAAAACCAAATGGCCTTGTGTCTGTGATCGCTTGATCTTTACACTGCAGGTTGGGTTTGTAACAACCTCTAATTTATACCACAACATTGTCCAACTCTGCGATAACTTTGTTTAGAGTCGACGTGGATTTTAGCAACCGACTAATTAATTTTAAGTGAAATCAGAAACCCCATGAGGTGATCAAAGCTTTTGTAGTTGAACCACGTCGGAGAAATCAAACTGGCTAGATTAATTTAGCTAACAAGCTGCTAAGATAAGAAGTTCGCCTTTAAATTAAGAATTTGCCAAAACAGCGCAATTTACGTTTTAGATTCTTGCCCTAGCAGGTTGTGATAATCACTGATCACGATCGTGACCAGCAGGGGGCAATATAAAATGTGCAATTAATCGCATACGCCGATGATATTGATTTGACGTCATCGAAAAAACACAGTAAGTTATGATGGGCAATTATAAACAATGTTCTGACATCGAACAGGGTAACCTGGAATACAGCTTACAGTTTGAGTTAATTAGAGCAAAAATAAAAGGAAAGTCTTCTCCTGTGTCATTATGTCACTGTGAAGACTAAAGAAACCATTAACACGCAAGAATTTAGTTCAAAAAAAGCCAGTTAAACGTGCAGAAATAAAATCATCACACTTTGCTAATCTACACCGTTTTTATTTGTACTTTGTGATTCGCTTCACTTTCAGCATTCGCATCCCCAATCGAATTGTATGTTACCAAGAATTGCTATTGAGGTAGGTCTACCTCATGTGCGATGTGGAAACGACTTATGCTCCCAAAACAGCAGAATGGGGCGCCAAACGTAGCTCTTGCATAGGGCGCTCATTTGACCCGGGCCGGCGCTGTGGACAGCAGATACTACGTACCAACCAGTCCATAATGATCTGCATCAGATTGTCCAAGATTGTCCAATTCTGGGGTCTATTGGACGTATGTGTACTTCTTGCAGCAAACTCATTCACCAATCGATGTGACCTGAGCGAGCTATCTATCGAGAGTATACTTCGTTTTATCATAAGCTCATGGTTCGTTAGATTAGACTAGAAAAAGCCGGGTGATATTTGATGCTGCAGCCAGGTCAACGGACGCGGTGTCAGCGGTGAATCAGCATTTGATGACAGATCTAAAAGGACGTATGGACTCAGTTGAAGACGTGAGCTCCAGGTATTCCTACTATCAGCTGATACGCTGTCAGGGTGATGACACCGAACTCATAAGGGTTTACCACCAGCAGACAGTCAGTTTTGGAAAAGGTCTATCTTGTCATTCGAGCCCTAAACCAGTTTTAAACTGAGGAAAAGGACAGCTTTCGTCTAGGTTAGCGTATGGTTACCGAAGATATTTACGTAGCTGATCTTATTTCTTAACCCGGACAACAGTTTGTTGTTGGGGGAAGGGCGTGAATGGACTACCAATCATGGTGACATTTTAAAAAATCATTCCTACAGAGCAGACCGAAGTTGATTTTGCCTTACTGTTCAACACTTCAGATCACTTAAAAGACACATAAAAGCTTAGCCCTAATCCGAGTTTTTTACGAACACACATGATGCGGTGAGGGTTTTGATTTAGATAAGCTTAGTTGTAGTGTAGGCTAAGCCCAGCAAGCCCTCTCCTGGCCACCATTGTTGGTACGGACATATGCATTGAACACTTTTTTCATGTCAAATCGATGATGAGGTAGTGTCCGACGAGCCATACAACCGCAAGAGTGCTGCCGTCTTCCTCTTCAGCACTGAAGCTACAAGCTCCTTGCAAGTTTCCACTCGTGATAGAACAGTACGCACGCACAACGCGTTTGTTTGCTGAGCAGTTAGGTATCTGTCAAGCCAACCACTTACTTACACATAGTGGCTGGCACCATACAGCCAATACATCATAGCACCTAACAAGTGACACGATAGAGGCCAATATTTATGCCATAAGTCAGAACGAATATTTAAGGGACTTTTTGAATGCAAACGACCAGGCACCAAAGCTTCTTCTTGGGTGTCACTGCAGTCGGATGTGGACCAGGGTCTCTTTTAACATGGTCCGACTAGCAATTTCGTACATAAGTCGGATGAGGTCCCTTTTCATCATAGCACTGCACAGGAGGACCCATCTGCCACTTGTGTTTAAAACTTCTTAAATTCTTCTGCAGCTTTTGCAAACTGTTTACCACTTAATTGCTTATGATTTATTGCAGTAAGATCAGAATGATCCGTGTTCAGCGATTGCTTTTCATTATTTTCGTTCAAAATCGATTTTTTGGCAAACATTGTGGCATTCCAAGTTGACCACTCTACCTCGCTCTGTGCCATGCTTTCAGTAGCGATGCGATTTGTTTTAATTTGTACTACAGTATTTTCATATAAGGTTCATAGCTAGTCCAATCCCTTACATCCGAGGACTTAATGGAGGCTAGGTCTTTCTTTAGCGCAAGACTTGATTCAAATACTCTGTGGGCCGGAACCTCATATTTTGTCATACCGCGGCCTTTTAGACTTCATTCTTTTCAGATATTCTTCGGATTTTTGAATGATTCGAGAGATGTATGCTACATCCAACGCGAAGAAATCGTTTTTGACATCATGTTGGTGCTACGGTGGTACTACCGTCCAGTAACATTTCACTACCAACAGAAACAATACAAATTCGCGGCCCTAAATAAAGGGTGTCCCAAAATGAACAGCAAGATTTGAATTAAGTCCAATCGCATAAGTATTTCCTGACACAACGAACGAGCTTGGAAAGTCCATGAGAAATTGGTCATAGAAATGTCGACGATTGTGACTGAATTCAAAAAAAGGAATGAACCCTACCCAGTAATGGATGGCCACATCAGTCTGTCGTTAAGCTAATTCACGTAAAAAATCATAAAAACGTCAGCGCTTAAAAGTGCTCAGGCTTGAAGATCATTTTTAGACGAGTCTCTCATCAGCACTCGTATGACAAAGCCGCCCGACAACGTGTGCTATATTAAGAATACGAAATGATGATCTAAGATTTGATATACCTTCTCTGGTACGGGCACATCGTAAAACGTTGCAATCCTCCATCATCTCGTATAGATATGTGTCTTTTTAGTAGGGAATTGTGTGTCTAACTGCAGTCGCTTATTTCCTGGTCTAATAACTATAATTTAAATATCAATTGACCCTGTTGACTCTGGGGTGTGTCATGACAGCGCAGTAGTTGCGCATCAACCTGTTATGTGTTTTTGATGTCAAACGAGCGATAAAAATACAACGCCTCCATGCATGTCGTCGTTTTTTGCTAAGATGATCCTCGTTTTAGTTGGATTCAATCATGAGATAACTAAAATCTGCTGCAGATCATAACTTAATTGTGTTGGCTCTGTACAACTCAGTAGATTGTTCCCAGAACAAAACTATAAAAATGACATGAAATGGCTGGGAATTTTGATATTAATGAACGCCGGCAACGATCTGAGCATGAAACAGTCTCTGATTCACTGAAGGAACCATGCTGCAGTAAATTCTTTACCCACAAAATTTTATTGGTCGTTTGTAGCCTTCGTTAGTCACCATTATTCGTCTGCCATTGTGTTGAGCTAAGTGTTGTCCAGTAGTCTTTTTTTTTTATTCCGTTTTATTTTCAAATTAAGGACGCGAACGAGAATAACCTTGAAGATCTATGCTTGGGATATTTTTGTTTAGAACTTGATCCGATGTCACTTACTTTTCACTTTTAAAGAAGTTAAGCGCGGTCAAAGAAGAACTCAAGTCATTTAGAATCCACACTGGACACGGGCTTCAACTAAAAAGCGGGATATTTTGTCAGATGCCTCTAAAGCATGGATTTTGAATTTGAAACCGCGAACTTTTATGAGGCATTAGTGCTGATCACTTTCAGTGGCTTATCCCACAGACAGAAGGGCCAAATACAATAGACGCACGTAAACCAAAGCTGATGTTAAAATCGTAAAGTAACCAGTACCCTGACTTTTAAAGTCCCCGCAATTGCTTCTGCAAACTTAACTTCAATACCAACTTACTTACTACACATTTTTCCGTGCTTAGGAAGCGATTCAAATAGCTCAAGTAAGCTTAAGTAAGCAAAAGTGATTGAACCCATCGAAAGTGAACGAAGCGTCCATTTAAGCTTCAGTGTACTCTTCACACGGAAATGTCCTGAATCGCCACAAATGCGCGATTTCTTTGTGCAATCAACCGATAACATAACCTCAATTAGCACTCGCCAATGAGTCAGAAACAAGACTGATGAATATCGGTATTTTCAGCACAGATATTTTAAATCATTATGACATTGTTTTGTCAAGACTCCGGGTTAGCCGATCATGCGCCAAGACGTACGTATTTACGAAACCTTTAAAAAGGCGATTACGAGGTGCTAATCAACTTGGCTTAAACTTGTCACGTCAATTTGATTCGAAAATTTATTGACAAACAACATTCAATGACGAATTTAGCGGAACGAAGAGAAGTAGGCTTGGGCTTTTCTGATGTATTCCACAAATTTATATTTGAACGTAGTCCCCTTTTAGGAGGACACACTTTTCCTTTTTACGTTTTTAATAGATCTGAGCCTTCACTAAAAACAAAGCACGACGTTAGCAACAATCTCTAACACAATGGGAATACGCTGGCCTAAGTGTGACAGCTGCTTGTTGACAGTCAGCCACTTCGGCCTAGCATATAAAATTTAAGATCCATTACAGCCCAGTTGCTGTCAACTTTATCTGAGAACTTAACTGTGGAGAAATTCTTTTGGTGGGACTTAAGTACCAAGTTCTATTGAGCAACCGGTCTCCAGTTTCGCACATTAAGGTGCCTGAAATACTGTCATCTCCATTGCGTTGTGTCACTGCTTCATTATCGAATTAGCCAGTTAGAAATTTCGAAGCCTTAAATCTAGCAGCAGATTTGTGATTTCTAACGACTTAGTTTCCATATTCAACTTCTGTCAAAGAAGCAGTTTCGTTTTAGCATCTGCACCACAAGATCATATTTATAAAATTTTCAAAAGTCTACTTGTAACTAAGAACGACGAAGATGAAATGATTTTGTTCTCCGATGTGATCCACCTTACGATTTCCGTGTCACTGTTGCACAATCTCCGTCACAGGGTTATTCATACGTCCCTTTGTCTTTGGTGTGACAACACGATCATCCTATCATCGATCTCGGCCTCGATATCGGCATTTCCTTCGTTGCTGGCATTGACTATGCCCTCTTCTTCTGGAAGCTTGCAAAAGCGCTTCATCTTATGCTTGGTACCTTGGTTCGTGATTGCCTGATTTGCCTGACTTACCTTCTAAAACACTTGACTCTCCTCGATGTTTGCTGGAGACACGGTGATGTATGTCCAGGCCGTCTCAGGTCTACCAATTCTATCACCAGCTCCGCGAAATTCTCATCGACATGTTGGCGGACTCGCTTACGTTGTTCTGTTTGGATATGAGTTGCCCAGTCCGTGCTACCCTTACACGAATTGCATGCATTTGAGGACGAAAGACGAGTTCAGCACGGCCAGTGGTCTTCACCAGAGCCAATACCAACCTACTTTTACATTTTCCCTTCGACGAGATAATAGTTTGGTTGCACATTTCTACTTGGCCGTTCATCCTGGGTACCCTGGCTTCAGTTTTGATGTGTTGTACCCTGTTCTTCGGTTCGAGAAAACAGTTCCTCAGCCTTCGTGACAATCCAAAATAACCGATCACCTCAAGACGAACCTACTTCCACAGTTTCCCTTTGTTAATGTCCCTTGTTGGCTATTATTTACCATTTTGAAGAGGAATGAAATGCTTTGGAGTTCCCGATGGCATCTACCGCCTCTCTTCATTGTCTACGTACCCTACCTTATCTTCGGGAACCAAAACGTTTGTTTCATCCGGTCTAACGTCTGCCGGTCGCAAAATGTTCTACATCGTCATTGAATCACCTGCCTCTTCGCTTAATTTAATTTCTGGAAAAGGCGACACTCTCGCAGGTCATAATTTATTTGCAAGTGCTTTTTCGCCGAAGTCATCTCGGTAGCCCTCAAAATGGAGATCATGCTTCGCTGCTCCGGGTCCTGTCAGTGCTTAGTTGCCACCCAATCTTCGTGAGCTATGTTGATATTTAGGTTCTGGGTGGACTCTTGCTCCACCTGCCGTTCATCTCCCACTTGTTGCCGACTTAGTGCATCAACGCTCTTCCCATTACCAGGCTAGTTTCGTAGTCGAACTCCAACTCTTGAAACTTGAGCCACCACCTCTTGGCCTTGGCCGACTATGGCTTTGCCGACCGTGACAATCTTGAAACATCTTCCCTGGAAATACACCCGGAAACTGTGTCACTGTGCTCGTACAGTCTCCGTCGACGTCTCTAGTGTGAAATAACTAGAGCAACAAAATAACTATACCATGCTGCTTTAAGATACTCCTTAACCTAGACACTCAGCGTAGGAGTCGACGAGGAAACCAACTTCACCGTGTCGGATACAAAGGCTTCAACGAATAATTTCTCTTTCGCCACATAGAAGCATGACAAAAGATCATCTTTCCTAGTCCCAGCTGTTACGTATAAACTTATCAAAATCGGATTTAGTCTGTGCCGTAAGATCGTTACCGTTTCACGATGGCCTAAAATCCATTAAAAATCAAGTGAACATAGCAATCTATATAATATCTCGGCTGTCAAAAGTCGATTGCATCAAATGTCCACTGTACCAGCTGCTGAGTCTGAAAAACAAACCGCCTCCGGTCACGTACGTTACTTCAAACGACTTAATAAGACTCCCATCAAGATTTGCATGCAGCAGAGGAAAGCGGGTGAAGCTCGTACTTAATCGTTTTGAATTACCTCAAATTGCAGCTATCTCGGAGAGTGGCAACTATTAAACATGACAGCCATTTAATTCGCCATAATATGCCTCATTAACCCTTCTCACCGAAGTCACTCGTAACTAGCTTCACCTGGATCGTGGATTTTTGCGAACGAGAAGATACATTGAACTTATGCTCTTTTGGGAGGAAGTGGATTGTAGCAAAGGGTGTTGGACTTCGGGGTGATTCATCGACTGAGTGGTGGATGAAGTTATTAATGAGTAGAGGCGCATGACGTGCGAGGAACATCATTACGATTTTTTTTGTCTGTACACGCTTGGAGTTTGATTTTGGCGAAACGTGAATTTAAAGCAGAAGTCTTCATGATTGATTTCTGATTTGAACATTTAATTTTACAGCACTGGTTGGTGGAGTTGATGAACGAGTTGTGCTTTTGTTTAAACCAGAAATCAACGTTTGTAAAGAGTTCACAGCTGATTGTGCATCGATGAATTTCAAATAGTTTGACAGGTAATCATTAATTTTTTGACAGTTAGTTTCGAAATCATGATAATCGAATGTTGTCAAAAATGATGCAAATAAATTTTACGCAGCAGGAGATTAATAGTCGACTTCTGGTTAAGACAAATCTATTCTCAAAGTAGCTTCCGACTCAATTGAAGCTACTTGTTTCCAGTGCGGAATTAAGAATCGTGCGAATGTAGTGTTGAGTTTGCGTAACAGATTAGTCTACTAAAATTGCTGTATTTTAATACAGGCTTTCGGGTTTAGTTTTTTGAAAGCCAGTTCTAACTTTCGCAAGTACTCGAATAAAGTTCTCTTCCGTTGCGTTGATTGTGAGCCGTTTGTTAGCGTAAACAATCAGCAGATAACATTTTGAGCAACTGAAGGAGATTGTCTCAAGTTCTTTCATGAGACGAGCATGTTCGAACCGTTCTTTACACACTCCGGGTCACAACATGCGGCAGCCGTGGCGATTCACTGAAACTACGGTGCTTACATTAGATGTTTAGTACGACAAGAATAATTTCCACGGTCCCACCTCTTTTGAGTCACTGACAATGTATTTCTGTCTAAAAAAAGCTTCCCAAACTTGGCCGTTCGAATTCGGCATGTACGTCTCTTCCACTAGTGAGAGACTAATAGCACGTCCAGGACAAGTGGTTGTTGTAGAAGCTAGGCCCTAGCCTTCAATGGACTTTAGCGCCACCCATATTATTATTATAAAGGAAATTGTCTACATTGGCGCAAGCGTTAGCTCCACAAATGAGAACTTAGTGGAGATTCGACGCCAAATCGCCTTTGACCGCCCTTACTTCTTCGGTTGGGAGAAACAACTGACTCAAAGTACTCATTCTGGTGACTCGATCTGGTCATTCTGGTCCTACGTAAAAGTCTTATTTGACCATGCCTGCTAATGATTTTAATATCCATCAAATTGAATTTACTTGACAGTAAATTTTATGGGATTGTTGTTTGAATATTATGCCGGGAATGTGACCTTTTCGTGTCACTGATAGTTTGCCTGAAGTTACCACTGCTGTAGAAAGAAACACCCTTTAGACATCGGATCTGTATTAAATATTGCTCTTCATAACATCACTCTCCTTAGGCATATTTTGATGTCCGTACCCGTAATCCATTGCATTTTCAACGAAATAATTCCGTACAGCTCGATGTCTAACCACAAACCACAAAAGGATCGCAAATCGTCTCTGAAACAAACGGCCAGTCTTCACAAGTAGAATTCCAAATAAATCACACCGCCACAACAGTCGTTGGATCACATTGAACATTGCGACCTAGTTAATTTTTTGAAAATAAAAGACATTTCTGTGGAACCTGATTCGCCCGGGATCGATTTTCGCTCCGGTTTAATGAACTTATTCAATAAACGCTTACCGAGCGGAGAATCAAAAGAGAAACAGGGGAACAAGAAATCAAGAGTTTCACAAACTTGATATATGCATAAATTACGTTTGTAGTTTTTTTTTTTTTTTGAGACGCGAATAGAGACAAAGGCTTCGCGATAAATCTCAATTTCTCCATGAAATTTAAATTAGCTACCTTTTAGAATGTATGCAAATCACAAATACTCATTTTACCAAGCCCACTCAAGAATTTTTAATGCAGAATAATTAACTGGCCATGCCGCAATTTAAGCTCAACGGTTCATAAGTCGAGACAGTAAGAAGAAATGCAAATAAAGAAACTGCCGGACTCGGCACGTAAGTGGTTACAAGTGAAGAGGCATAATTAGACAAAGAATGATACAATGCGCGGCTTATCCACTCATAATCACTTGTGGCTTCCGTTGAAGTACACTCGGCTTCCAATGAGTACCTCATTGCGGTTGCAAATGTTGTTGAATATGCTTGATTTTAAGTTCAAACATCCTCCTCTTCATCCAAATCAGTTCTGCAGAATTCATTGAAGAAGCGCCGTGGTTGTCGATTGTTAATCGATAATCGCCAATTGTGATTCAATGAGCCATTGTCCTATACAGACTCGTGTTGATATCCCCAGAAAGAGCAGGTTTTGGGAACGGCTTGTACTTAGTAGCCAAAGTTTCCACATTCAGGTGGCACTTGGTGACTGCCGACCACCTCATTTATTGATCATCTTAATCAAGAAATAAATGCGTATTGTTCCCTTATGCAATCAAGAGATGAACGAGATCGTGGCAAGAAACATTATTTCTGAAACGTAATAACCCCCTGTGAATTGGCTAGGAGCAGTTTCCATGTTTAAAAATGTGTAAGACTAATGTTCTAAGCTCACAGAGTTTAAGTCTTATACACCTTGTAACAAGTTAATGATTTAAGCGTCACGTGGTTAAATACACATCTTAGTAGGACCGTTATGGACTGTGCTGTCGTGTAAAAGGACGAACAAATTGTAATAGAGCGTCAAGGGCCAGATCAGTAGTGTACACGAAACTTTGGTTAACAGTGAGAAAATGTTAAATAAGCTCATGGAGCGAAAAATGTGGCTTCCTCTTTTTTCTGTGGCGCTACAGTCCTGGGATTAAACCAAAAAGCCTCCCCAGTAGAGCAAACTCTGGCATTGTGGGACCCACATAGATGTAATCTGTACATGCTTCTCCCCAAAGAATCCACTATGTTCCAAGATGAGCATTGCATTAACAATAGGAACATTCTTCTTCTTCTTTGTTTGGCGCTACAGTCCGGGGTGGACCTCAACCAACAAGCCTCTCCAGCCAGCACGATCTTTCTCCAGCTGCCTCCAGTTGTGCACACCAAATTGGTTGAGGTCCTTCTCCACTTGTGTGCGCCATCTCGTTCTAGGACGACCTCTGTTGCGTTGTCCCAATGGCTCGGAATCGAATACTCTTCTGGCCGGAGCTGTGGTGTTAATCCGCTCTACATGACCTAGCCATCTTAAGCGTTGGATACGATGACGCTTAACTAGGTACATGCCGCTGTACAGCCCGTACAGTTCGTGGTTGAATCTCCTCCTCCAGACGCTGTCAATACAAACAGGACCAAAGATCGCGCGCAAAACTTTTCTCTCAAAACGCCCAAGAGCTTCTTCATCCGCTTTCAATAGCGTCCATGTCTCTGCGCCATAGAGCAGGACAGGTATGATTAGAGTGTTATATAAAGTCAACTTGGTCTTTCGGGAGATGGCTCTGTTACTCAATTGCCTCTTAAACCCAAAGAAACAGCGATTGGCAAGAGTAATTCTGCGCTTGATCTCGGCACTGATGTTATTGTCCCTGTTTACTGCAGAGCCGAGATAGACGAAGTCCTTGACTATCTCAAAGTGTCTGCTGTCCATTACGACGCTCTGTCCGAGATGTACTTTGATTTGTCCTGATTTACTGCCAGACCCGCTTTAGCCGCTTCCACTTCAATGCCAGCAAACGCCTCGATAAATGCTCGCTGTGTTCGTCCAATCACGTCAATGTCGTCAGCGGAAGCAAGTTGAACGGACTTTCGGAAAAACGTGCTTCTGGTGTTGACGTTTGAGTTTCCCACGATCTTCTCAAGTATGATGTTGAAGAAATCACATGACAGCGTGTCGCCTTGTCTAAAACCAATTTTTGACATTGAAGGTCTCGGTGAAGACTCAATATGGACGAGGATGAACAAGAATTCCGTCCCCCCGACTTAGACGAGGTCAAGATAGCTAGACTGTAGACTTGAACCAAGCTGCTGGAGCGGACGGATTGTTCGCGGAACTATTTAAAGCAAATGGAGATGATCTAGTTGGGCACATGCACTAGCTCATCTGTAAGATATGGTCGGTGGAGAGCATGCCCGATGAGTGGAATCTCAGCGTCTCCTTAACATAGCGTACAAGATCCTCTCTGCTGTTTTGGGTGAACGCCTGAAAATATTCGTCAATAACCTGATAGGTCGGTTATCAATGCGTTTTCAGACCGAGAAAGTCCACCATCGACCAAATCTTCACACTACTCAGATCCTGGAAAAGTCTCAAGAGATGCAGATCGACACCATCCACCTATTCGTCGATTTATATAAAGAAGAGCTATACAGCGCCATGTCTAGTTTTGCCAAACTCTTCAGGTTGTGCAGGATGACGATGGAGAACTCTCGCTGCTCCATCAAGGTCGGTAACAAATAGGAACATGCTCAACCCAAAAATATCGATTTTCTCAGATCCGCATCATATCATGTTGTCACAGTTGTGCTTTTATTTATTGTTGAACATATCCGTAACAGAATGTTTCCGTCAACAGTTTTCTTTTTTCATTTAAAAGAAGAAGCAATAAAGTCTGCATCGTACACTTATCTATGACCTCGGAGACAGCAAATGCTTTGCCGACCTGTACAGTGTAGCTACGATAACCCTAACCTTTAAGGATAGAGGAGAGTTTTACCTCTGAACTCCAGACCTTATGGACCAACAGGGAATGTTGGGTATGATTCGTGTAATCTTCGTACAAGAGAAGATGTTGTAACATTCGTTTTAGCACATCCCAATTTCAATTTCATATTGTGTAGAATTTATGGCGCTGTCCCCTGTCTCTGTCACTTTCAGACAGAAGTAAGCCTTGTTGCCAGACATAACTCACTAATATATTCGAGAAATGAACCTTGATTTTGGAAGCAAAATCGCAGAATTTACAATCACTCATCTGCTCTATTCGACGATAGCAAGCAAAGAAAGCGATCTGTCAGTCATTTCTGGCTGTAAACTCACAATTGCCAAATCGGCCGTCACTTCTAAGAGTGCTGCCAAATTTATAGTTATACCTCGAAGAAAACCCTGTTTTACCCGACAGTTAAAAGACTGCGAATCGAAATGATAAGCTTCTCAAATTTAAGCACTGATTTAATAGAAATATCCAGGAAATGATGTGATTTTAAATCTCACCTTCTTGGAGAACTGTCAAATCCAAACTGTCATTGCGATGATTGATGAATCGTTAATGATAGACCGACTTCAAATCGTGTTCATTTGACTAGATTAAATTGCCAAATAGTGCAATTGAGAGTACATACACTCAATCTAGACAACCATTATCCTAAGCATTCCTTCTGTCAAACTCAAACTACAACATAACCTATTTTTTTTTTTTTCAGAAAAAAACCATAGAAAACATAAAAATGATCTTCAAAAGCCTGGCTCTATTCTTATTCGTGTTCTCATCGAGAGCAGATTCCGATTACAAGAGTCTGGAGGAGATTCTAAGGTGGAACGTGCTCGACTATGGATTTCCCTCAGACGTTGCCCGCCAATACGCCATCGACACCGGTCTCTACAAGAAAAATACCGGTACCCCCATCGACGTTGCAGTCGAATATAAACGTAAGTTCCTTGAATCTGTCAAACTTAAGCCCTTTTCAAGCCAAGATCTCTTTTATATTTCAGCTGACGGAAGTCGAAGGATATTCACGACGATTCCCCGATTCGAAGAAGGAATCCCATTCACACTGGCCGTCGTCTCGCATAGATCCGGTCCCGATGGACCAACCATCTACGCATACCCAAGTTACGAGTGGCACAACAGGAACAACGCGGGATGCAAGGGCATCACCTCTGCCTTCCGAGTTGTGGTATGACGACTGACTCTCTGTTTGCCCCTCAAGTACTAACTTCCTCTCCTTCCACTCCTTTGCAGATCGATGAGTGCGACCACATGTGGGTGGTGGACTCTGGAGTCGTTGCCGGTGTCCAAATCTGTCAGCCGCAACTGCTGACGTTCGACTTGAGAACTGACCGGCTAATCAATCGCTTCCAGTTCCCATCTGACGTGTTCACACCCGAAGTTTCGCTCTTCATCACTCCGGCTGTGGACATCCGTGACCCACCGCCCAGAGGTCGATGTGTGAAGGCCATGGTCTATGTAGCCGACGTCACCAAACCCGGACTCGTGGTCTACAGCTCGGAGCACAACGCAGCGTGGAGAATCGAGAACGAGCTCATGCGTCCCGACCCCAAATGGGGAACGCACACAGTTGCCGGAGAGAGCTTTGACCTGATGGATGGCATCTTCGCACTTAACCTCAGTCCACGTACCAAGAAAGGTAAGGCGCCCCTTTTTCTAGCCAATTTCACTTCCCCTCAAGCTTGGCCTTGTTTTTCACAGGAGGAGAACGATCTCTCATCTTCCATGCGCTGGCTTCAGAATCCGAGTGCAGCGTTCCACTGCGTTACATTGACAACCAGACCTTCTGGCAGACGCATCCCACAGAGACGGAAAGCGCCTTCCACGTGATCGGCAAACGTGGCGTACAGTCCGCGATGGAGGCCATCGACAGACGAGGCAATATCTTCGCCAACACAAACGATCCGCTGTCGATATTCGCTTGGAACATCCACACTGCGTACAACCAACGCTCGTTCAGGATCGTCGCCAACAATCCCGAGCAACTACAGTTCGCCAGTGGCATGAAGGTCGTCAGAAACCCCCTTGGCCACGAAGAACTCTGGGTGTCCACCTGCAGATTCCAAGTAAGTCGCTAACTCCACAATTCTCTGATGCCACCGAATTCACGTGATCTCTGTTTTCAGAAAATCGCAAGCGGCACACTTAACCCCAACGAGACAAACTTCCGGGTGCTGGCGTGCAAGACCGACGATCTGCTCAGCAACAGTAGTTGTTCCAGCCTGGGATTAGACTTTTTCCCGAACTTCAATTGGGTGAGGAAGAACTCGGCGATCTCGTAATGAGATCGTGGCGGATCTTAGTAGCATTTAGCATTTAATTAGGTAGCAATTATTTAAGCAATTATTTAAGCAAATATTTAAGCAAATATTTAAGCAAATATTTAAGCATTTATTTAAATAAATTTTAAAGTTAATTGATTGAGAAGACGATGCAATGTTTTCATTCAGGAAATGAGATGAGGAAGAGCTCGAATGATCTAGTGACTGTCGATCTTGACTGGGTCTTGACGTGACAGGAAAGGTAAAGTCTCTCTCAAAAAGGACGGCCCTGCTAGTAGAGCCGCAGTCAATAAAGGGAATTTCGAAAGTTTATTTGTGATGAAATTGCGATGAAGGCTGGCATTAGGCGACAAAAATTGATCAAGATGAGACGATTTACGCGGAGTCAAGGAGGCGATATCGATGCTGTAGGGCTGTTGGTGTATCTTAGCTTCGACGTATGAACTGGTTAATGTCGTCGAAGGAAAGCATTTCCCAATCGTCCCACCGTCGTCAGATTAGTAAAACGAACCCCTTCGATAGCGACAACTTACGCACGATTGCTTCGTACAGGGCTGTAGTCCGAGGTGGACCTTGGCTTCGACCAACATGCCACTCTAGCTAGCGTGATATCTTGCTAGTTGCCTCTAGTAACATGCACTCATTTGATGGAGGTCCTTCTCCACTTCAGGGGACGTCGGCGACCTATGTTGTGTGTGTTCGGAATTGAAGACTACGCGAGTTGGAGTCGGGTCGTTCTGTGCACAATATGACTCAATCACATTACCGTTGAATAACGTTGACGCCTGGTTAGAAACATCTCGCAGGCCGCGACACACAATTCGTGGTTGAAACTATTTCTCCAGCAACCATCAACGCGAACAGGATCAAAGATCGTACGGAGAGCTCTTCTTTGGAAAAAGTCAAGGGCTTCTATGTCGGATCTTGAGACGGTACCTAATCGTTACCTTAGATCATAAACTTAGCTGGACTATAATCGTGTACTCTATGGATGCATACGGTTGTTGTTCTCCCGATTCTAACATATGGATGGTAGCCGGCAATATTACCAAACTCAGCAAGGTACAAAGAATAACATGCATTTTCAGTGGGCACCACAGGCGCTCTGACGGTAATGCTACACCTTCTACCTCTAGATTAACACATTAAAAGCATTACAGAAAACAGCGTCATCAAAACCCTATGGTCACATCACCATCCTGGAACATCTACGCAGAGATCTCGTAACATCCTCCACAGAACATACGGTCCCCAACTTAATCTATCAAAGGGCTTAAATATCCAGCCAATCCAGAAGGTTGCAGTATGCATTGATAGCCAAGCAGCCATCAAAGCTCTTATAATCTAGTACAGGAATGCCGGGCTGAACTAGCGCCATTAGAAGACAAGCTCAAAATGTCCCCGATCTTCGATCCAGGTCACAGTGACATACCAGGAAATGAGAAGGCCGATGCACTGGATCTGCCCTCCACTGGTCGCTCAATCAAGGCTAAAATCTCTACGCATTTTCTTAAAATAGCTATCATCAGATGGCATCAAGAAAAATTTGGCCTGAGTACAACCGATCCAAAACAAACGATCTCCTTCGGCGAACTCAACATGATATCGTTAGATTGGTGGCGGTTTGTACGGAACACTGGCCAATAGGACATCATGCTACAAAACTCCCACACAACACACATCGTTGCGATACAAGAATAACAACGACGGCACTCTGTGTTCAAACAACCACGTCAATGTCATTCGCGTATACTGGCAATTGCACAGACTCTTGAAATATGGCGCCTCTTGTGTTGGAGAATGAGTTCTACACGATCTTCTGAAGAATGGTGTTATCACATGCGCCTTATCTAAATCCTCGGTGAGTTAATTATCGATCTATGTAAAGGGTGTTTTTTAAGAGGTAAACAAAATGATAATCCTCAAGTCTATGTTGAGACATCCATTACATCCACAAAAACTGACTGTTTGGTGTGCTTTATGGGTTGGTGGAATAATTGGTCCGTACATCTTTAAAAACGATTCTGGCTACAATGTTAAAGTCAATGGTAACCGCTATAGAGCCATGATTACTGACTTTTTCCTTCACCAATTGAACAACCTTGATGTGCAGGAGCTGTGGTTTCAACAATTGATCCGCAATTGATTTATTGAAACAAACGTTTGGTAACCGCATAGTTTCACGTTACGGATTCGTGAATTGATTTCCAAGATCGTGCGATTTAACGCCGCATGACTATTTTCTGTGGGGATATGTGAAGTCACTAGTCTACGCCGATAAACCCTAAACGATTGACCACTTGGAGGACAACATTCGCCGCGTTATTGCCGATATACGATCATAAATGTTGGACAAAGTCATCGAAAATTGGACATCTAGATTAGACTACGTCCGAGCCAGCCGTGGCGGCAAGAATGAAGAAGCAAGATTTATTCACCGTCATCTGACGAGTTTGGCAAAAAGGTCAAATCTAGTGTATCGCTCGACCCTATTCACTCTGTCAGAAGCGTCTCCGAAATCGAACTGAAATCGACTTCCCAGTCCGGCTTCACAAGAGCACAGAAAACGGCAGAGAACATTTTATAAGCGATACTAAGTAGACGAATCGTGGCATATGATAGCTGCAGCAGTGGAAGGGTATCCTTTCTTGTAAATCGGGCAATCGATACTAAAATTCTACACGTTGAGCATTATTTGCTCTGACTGCTTGTGAAAGATTAGCATTCTTTAAATGGGAACAAGATTTATATGCTTTGTGTTCGATCATCTAAGGCCGGTCAAGCATATGAGAAGTCCAGCCTGCTATCAGCCCAACGAAGTGCACAATAGATCAGATCCTAACGCGAAAAGAAAATCCCTTTCTTAAACCACCTGAAGCTGATCAGAGAAGGTGGTTCTCCTTCTCCTCGACATCAAGCACACTTAAAACGAAGTTCCCAGCATATTGCCTACTTTTGGGCGTTCAGTATATTTCATCAGAGGGTGTTATGAAATAATTCCAAGCACATAAAATTGATTTGTTGAGACTCGAAATGGAATGACATTCCTTATGGCAAAGTCGTCGGTGATGAATTCAATGGCCCTTAGTAATAGAAAATCATAAAGTCGCCTCTAAAATCGAATTTTGTTAGGTGTAGCTAAGGTACTTTTAAGTTTCCGTAGTAATAAATCAGTTTTAACAAAACTCGAATTTAACGTAATCATTGTAAATAAACCTGTCATATTCGCTATTGTGAGCTAGCACAGCTGATTTTGACACTCATTTTGAAACATTAAACTGTCACTTTTAAATTCGACTTAGATACGACTCGGCCACATCTAAATATTTGTCGATTTTAGAAGTGGGTTGCTCGTTTATTATTACGGATTTCGTGTTAAACTCGAGTTTACGTAAAACTCGAATTTAAATTCCTTTATAACTAAGGGCCAATGTTTTTTGCGTTCTAGAGGACTATACTTGTTATGGTATAAATACATCAAGCGTAGGAGATGAGAGATCTCCAGTGTTACGATATTCTCTGAGAACAGGACTCCCTTAAAACCAGCTTGGCTTTATGCAGAATATGGATCGTAGATTGATCGAAATTATTGAAAGAGCTGCATTCAAAGTTCTGCATGGAAACTTTGGTCCAATTAGTGTTAATAATAATTGTAGGCGAAGGCTCAAGCACAACCATTACATGTGTTCGACATGGGTTTAGGGAGGCGTTTTTGCCTAGAAATGAAGGAAGGTCATATAAGGGGATAGACTCTGTTTAAAAGTCTACTTTAAGACTAATTTTAGGTAGTGACCTGAGGAACTCCTAATTGCGCTGCTAACTCACAATGGGATCTTAGCAATATTCCAGAAACCAACAAGAGGTTCAGTTACGCATCATTGGTCAATTAGTGTGTGATGATTTCAATTAGAAGAAAATTAGGCGCTAGTTTTAAGAGTAAGCACGGTCTCAGTTAAATAAAGCCATGCCTTATAAGGATATAATCGCTTTGTGTTACCACGATGATCGTAGATCGTAGATCGTAGAATTAAGGAATTAAGCTCCCGGATTCCTACGGATATGGAAGACACATACGTTGAGGAGGATGGGTGAAGTGTAGTCGCCTTCCGCTGCTTGACTCTGCAAGTTCTGTCATGACGACGATGGAAAAAAATTCCACATGCTAGCTATCCTCCTGACTAAACTGGAGGAGTACCCAATCAATGGACCAATAATCTGAGTTGGAATATGAAAGTTTAATTGAAGGAGTTTAGTGTAGTTACAGCAAATACGACACTGGAACACTGATTTTCAGTCGGGTGGCTTCCTTTGTCATCTCACCAAAAGGTGTATCGCATTGCAGCCACCTTTTGGGGCCTTTTGGGGTTGTCTTTCAACAACTCGCTCTATACTTGCGTTTTTCTTGTTTTCAACATTGATTACGGGCCAAGTAGTTGGGTAACATTCCCGGCAACCGCCTGAGTTTAACGATTATCGGAACAGGAAAAATGTGCTGAGTACTAGGTAGATAATGAGGGTAGATATTTGTCGGGTTCAGTGACATGTGTCAATTGCTCGTCAAGGACGTCTCAAAGGTACTTCTAAATTAATTGATTGATTCTTGCAGTTTTGGTTTGAAGCTGTTTGTGGAGCTATATCTCTTAAAAGGTTGTTCAGGTCTGAATTCGGGGTGTGTGATCATCTCGGATTGAGAGCAGGCCATAATTGTTTTGTAGTGATGCACATTTTGCCATTAGATCATGTGCGATTTGTTTTTTGAAGTCGCGATAAGCGGAAAGCGATCTGAATACGTGCCCATTCTTGCGAGTTATACACATTTGCAATTTTCTGAAGTGTGGCAGTATCCCAGCACGGACAGAAGATACTGCCAAAATAATAGGCGACCTCGCTGAAAGATCTGTGAAGCTTCTGGCAGTCAGACTTTCAGTTAGATCTGCAGGCGATGCTGGGTACGTCTCTAGGTACGGACCTACATCTTTCGAGGATGAGAGAGTACAAAACAGTTCCTTCGTATACTTATATTCTACTCAAGGGAACAGGCATTTGTTTTGCCATCTTTGGCAATACCGTTGCATGCAGTGTGTAAGATTTGACGTCCGAAACAAATGAGGAGCTGATGAGCTCTAATTATAAACTATGAAAAGTTTAGACAGTTCTGTGCTCAGTTCGGATGAGGATCAGCTAAAAAAGGTGGAAGGAGCATTTTTCTACGGTTCGATGCCGAACACGCAGGTTTCCGAACTGGATCTTCTTGTGTCGACATAATCAACACATTGCGAGTTATTGAGCTGTCTTGAATATAGATCTACACTGTTCATTGATTTTGAAGAAGCATTTACAGTCAAATAGAGTTTATTTGAAGTGCCTTACGCGGGAGGCATACGCTAATTGCTGGGTTGTCAGAGGAATTCGAGATCTAATGGCGAGTAATACAACGCTACATGCTATCACCATTTTATTCCTTTTTTTGTGATAAGGGATGTGCTTCGAGCAGCCCTGTAGACTGGAAACGGAGGAATCCAATGAATTCTTACAACACAACTACAACGGCCGACGATTTATGTATGTTTACTTTCACATAAATTAATAGACCTTCACGGAATGACATCAAGGATGAAGAGGGAGACACAACATCGCCGGGCTGAAAACAAAAGAGTACTGTATCCGATGGCGGTACCAAACTGGATACTGCTAGAAGAACCGCAAAAGCAAAATCCGCGTTCGATATGCTATCCAAAATCTGGCGTAGCAATGTAAAAAGCACCAACACCAAGCTGAAACTGTCAATGTTTTATCTGTGCTTCTTTCCGGATGCAGTACGTGTAGAGAGACAACCACTATCGCGAGAAAGGAACAAACATTCGTCAATAGATGCCTACGTAACATATTACGAATTTCTAAAGAAGACCTTTTCTAGAGAACGGATCAGGAATGAATAGACATCACTATATAACAACGGAAATGGCAGTGCATTGGTTACACACTACGAAAAGTTGAGAGCCAACCCCTTAACACAGACGACCTGATGGTCCGAATGGTGGAGAGTGAAGCGCGGCAGTTTGGGGAGAGTTGAGGCACATTGTTTTTCATTTCATATAATTTTAAGAGATTTTAATGTAAAAAGTCGTAAGGAAAGGGTTGAGGACGTTTATATTCTAAAAGAAAACAATTTTCCTTCTATTGGTGGTATCAGTAGTTATAAAGGGTGGTTAAATTTTAAGGGCCGATGTTGATGTCGATTTCTCAATTTCAGACTAACTCAATTTGAACCATGGAAAGATACACAAACGAGCAACGCGTTAAAGTTATTCAGGCTTATTATGAAATTTTTTCGGTCAATTTAATCCAAAGGAGCGTACAATCGGAAAAATCGTGCAAAAATTTGAGCAAACCGGGTCTGCAGGAGATGTGAAAACACCAGAGCATGCTCGTACAGCTCGTACTGCAGAAAATATTGCTGCTGTTCGCGATAGTGTGGCTGAAGAGCCGTCCACCTCAACTCGTCGTCGTGCCCAACAATTGCACCTCTCACGCTCGTCGTTGATAAACATTGTGCATAAAGACTTGCATTTACACACTTACAAGGTGCAATTGACTCAAGAACTAAAGCCTCTTGACCATTTTCAGCGTCGTCAATGGTCAGAATGGTGGCAAGGAATGGCAACAGTGGATGATCAATTTTCGAAGAAAATCATCTTCAGTGATGAGGCTCTTTTTTTATCTCAGTGGATTCGTCAATAAGCAGAATCGCCGCATTTGGGCGAATGATAATCCAAGAGTGATTGTCGAAAAACCAATGCACCCGCAAAGAGTGACTGTTTGGTGCGGTTTATGGGCTGGCGGCATCATCGGGCCGTATTTTTTCCAAAATGAGGCCGGTCAGGCAGTTACTGTGAATGGTGTTCGCTATCGTGAAATGATAACGAACTTTTTATGGCCCGAATTGGAAGATATGAATGTGGACGATATGAGGTTTCAACGGGACGGTGCCACTTGCCACACATCTAACGAAACAATGGCTCTTTTGGGCGACAAATTCAATGGCCGTGTTATCTCACGTGGTGGCGATGTCAATTGGCCGTCAAGATCATCTGATTTGACACCGTTGGCTTTTTTTCTTTGGGGTTATTTGAAAGAAAAGGTGTACGTCGATAAGCCAGCAACAATTCAAGAGTTAAAGGATGAGATAATTCGGCACATTAACGGCATAGAACCTCAATTATGCTTCAGCGTCATCGAAAATCTGGACCATCGGATGGAGGTGTGCCGCCGAGGTCGCGGCTGCCATTTGGCCGATATTTTGTTCCATACATAATTGAACCGTACCAATATTATCATAATAAAAAGAAATGACAATAATTTCCTAAATAATTTGTGTTTTATTTAAAATCAACATCGGCCCTTAAAATTTAAACAACAATCAAATCTTCAGTGTTTGGTACACTTTTTTCCCAGAACTGCTCCAACAGGATTGACGTTTTGATTGATTCAACAAATATTCACTCACTTTACTTTAAGTAACATGATGTGGTCTGAAGATTTGCACGGTTACATATCTAAGTGGCCGTTAATTGATCTTGAATTCTTAAAATACCACAGACAAATTCAAAGTGACCATTTTATTATACTCAATCTCACGATTATCTCAGAAATAGCTTGTTCTTATACCTCTTTCTGTGGCTGAAAGTTACTTAAGAAACAGAAACGTTCTCTTATCTCTTACTCATCATAGAACAATTTACGAATAAATCGAACCCACAACCCGTTCTCCTTTATTCTTTAACGTAATTTATATTGAAGTCGACCTTTAAATGCGTAGCAACATGTTTAAAATTGTTTAATAATATTAATCCTAGACAATTATTGTCAAACGATATCCATTGACGAATAAATAAATAAATAAATACCTCAGATTTTAAACGTTAATCCGTTCAAAAAAACAAGACCGGTCTCTACCGAAACCTACGCCCAGACAGGAGTTCTTAATGCGTTTCCTGTTTTCACTTGGTTCTCTGAGCTCTGAGCTTATTTTTTCCTGCACATCTGCGGAGTGAACATAAATCTAATTGAACTGAGACCGATCGGTGACAGCTGATAATTAATTTAACTTGTCGCTTCCATTCAAACGATGTTCCTAATTGCACGCCAATTCATTTAAGTCCTCCTGTTAATGATCCACTCAGACCACCAACACTGCTGCCCTCACTTTGAAGACGGTACATTTGGTTGAATTGTATTTAGACACATTCTTTGCATTGAATCGGATCAGTCTCAGAGTTACTTTTGATGATCTTGGTTCAGAGACGAGAGGACAGTCATTTGCATCGGACTTCTTGTTTCGATTTTAAAAATAGAAAGTTTGGTGTGCTTAGTATTTGATTCTGTGAGTGTACATTAATTATAAAACCGTCATTAAATTACTTTAATTGAATTGAATTCGTTTTCTGAGTGTTGTTGGAGTGGATTAATAAACTCATTTAATGAATTCTAGTGAACGCATAAATCGTTGAATTGAATCCCGGCACGAGCATAACAAGACGTGCAGTGAGTGTCATTTAGCTTCAGTTGGCTAGAATAAACAAGAAAAACAGGATAGATGGTGGTTTTTGATCAAATTTGAGTGCTTTTCCTCTTCGTTCTGTGTTCCACAACTGATTAGACATGTTGGCAAAATTCACTTTGACCTTATCTTAGAAGGCGATGGAATTTCATCTTAGATCCGTCACTCTACTGATAGACGTGAACGTTCATCGGAGTGCTCTTAAGCTTCTCGACATAAGTGGGCACAGTTCCGGACGTGGTTTGCCTGCGTCCATCAAACCTGTTCAGATTTGACGTTAAGTAAGACCAGCAATGTGTGAATCACTGCAAATCAACAGCGAGTCCAAATGTCGAAGACTAACCACCGAATTATCATTATTTCAAACCAGACCAGGATTTATTAGATCGACCGGACAGCTGCCCGTTGCACTGGTCTTGACGCTAAAAGCTGCTTTGGTTGCTTTCAGGTGGGCCGTCTCCAGACATAACATTTCATCTAGTCACTTTCCGGACTCAATTAAGATCCATTGAATGGAGTGGTCTTTAAAGGCAGAGATTGCAAGTGAATTTTGCTTGTACAGTGAGTCAAGATTTCTTGAGTAGACTTTGGATGTGAACTTCCATTTAATTTGTCTTGTTACTTTAACAAGTCTTCGACTCCACGCTAGTGGGACAATGCAATAAAGGATGCACACGAAAATGAAACCAACTTGTCGTTATTGGAGGCATCTGGCTAAGAATCGCCTCTGTTGAAGCTCTCGTACTTAGAGTTCACAGTCGCATATTGGCGTTATGAAGCATCACCACAAAATGGAACGCAAACAAATCGGCGTCGTCTAAGGAAATCAAATACAAATACGTGTCGTTTTGTTCGATGAATTGCCTTCATTTCTTTCTTATATAACTCTTCGAACAGAAACTGGAAAAGATGTTTATCACAACCCTTCTTTGAGGCGCATTTTTCACCAGAAACAGGTGGCAATTGCTGTCAGGTCCGGACTATAAGGTGGATGGATCAGAACCTCCCAACGAGTCTTTCGGAGTTACAGTCGCTTCGTTATTGTGAAGTGTGTGACCTGGCATTGTACTGATGGAATACAAGTCGTCTGCTTTCGGACTAATGATTCCTTCAGATAGTCAAATTGTTAAATGTAAAGGTTTGAATTAGAAGTTGTGTCGTTAAGGGAACATGGCAGATGATTCCTACCAATTCCAAAGCCATCCTTAATCCACCACCATTAGCCACGTATTCGCTTGAAGTTGTCGTAAGTTTTCACCAGAATAGCACATCATTCAATTGGCCCCTTCGGCTTCGTTGACAGCACCCCAGCGGTCGCGACTGTAGAATTGTTCAAGACACGGTCCAATGTATGCCGTCAATATTCCTCAAATGTTGGCCTTGAGCTCGTCCAAAGTGGTTGGCGTATTATTGACTACGAACTTGATGTAGTCAATAGTGTCAAGTCGCAAAATCGTGGCGGCCTGTTGCCAAGTTTCTCTTTCACAAGCGTTGCGTAGCTTGTCTGGCATGTAGCGTCGTCTTGTTGGAACCACACATCGGATATATCGATGTTGTCGAGCTCTGGCCACAAAAAGGCGGTTAGTATCGCTGACTCCTTCCTAACTTGGAAAGAAGCCAATCATTTTGGATGCGTTGACGTTTGGTCGAAAACTTGCGGCTCAAATAACGCAATACGTAGTCCTCGTCCGAAAAGACGATTTTTGTGCAAAATCCTGATTCCCGGTCAACATTCCCAGCATTCTATTAGCAAACACAGTGCCTGCGTTGTCTATGGCTGTCCGACGTAGTCATTTTTTGCGTCAGCACAAACTTATACGGATGTAGGTAAAATGGTCCAAATCCCTTCATCGATACTGGGAGCTACGGCGGCTGCTTTCTTCATTTCACATCAATCTCTGTCGAGTTAGTGGCTTTGCATCCAACTAGTGTACTCACGCTCGAACGTTTACACGTTGCGACGAATTGCCTGAACACTGAAGCCATGATGACGAACGACGTGGTTGGACGAGGACGTTGGTCGAATTATTCACTCCCATCCGTGAAGAGATATGATCACTGACACAGGCCTCGCTTCCGCCATTTCGATCACAGCTGCGAAAGTCGTTCTGCAGTGATTGATCCTGGCGAACTCCCAGCTTCCTCACCACGGAATGGAATTGGAAGATTGTTGAAATTCGACAAAATTTGTTGAATGAAAAAAGACTCTCAATTTCAGATGACCCAGCGAAGTATGTCCTTCAAGCTAATCCCATTGATTATTGTGCTGGCCTCTTGGACGACAGCGCAACAAGTCAAAAATCTCAAAACCGTGTTCGAATGGAAGTCTCTTCAATTTGGATTCCCCACGGACGCCGATCGCCAGCAAGCCATCGGCAGTGGCACTTACAGACCAAATTCAGGCACCCCCATCGATATAGACGTCGAATACAAACGTAAGTCTTCCCTTCATTCAGAAATGCCTCTTGAGCAGACTCAAACTCTGTTCTTTCAGCAAATGGAGACAGGAGAGTGTTTCACACAATACCTCGCTTCACCGATGGCATCCCGTACTCCCTGGCAACAGTTTCCTTTCGGGACGGGTCTGAAGAGCCGATTCTCGAGGCTTACCCCGCCTATGACTGGCACAACTTGAACGCGGGCCATTGTCTGGGCATCACATCCGCCTCTCGAGTGAAGGTACGAGGTAACATCTCAAATCCGAGTCCTCGAAGTGACATGAATCTCTTCACAGATCGACGAATGCAACCACATGTGGGTGATTGACTCCGGAATCGCTGGCGGCGTTCAAGTTTGCCCACCCACGCTGCTCACCTTCGACCTCAACAATGACCAGCTCATCGGTCGCTACCAGTTTCCACCGTATTTGTACAAGCCTTCGCAGTCGACTTTCCTCTCAGTGGCCGTGGACATCCTAGATCCACCCCCCGCCGGCAGCTGCAGCCAGGTGAAGGTGTACATGGGCGACCCCAAGACGATTGGCCTCGTTGTCTACGATTCGAAGACCAACAATGCATGGAGAATAGAAGACAACCTTATGTCGCCCAATCCCGACTGGGGAAACCACTCAATAGCTGGGACAACTTTCAAACTCCTAGACGGCATCTACACCCTCAACCTAAGTCCCCGAGACCCACAGGGAGCCGCCGGGGGAAAGACGCGGACCCTCTACTTCCATGCCTTCGCGGAGGAGACGGAGTGTTCTGTCCCACTGCAGTTCCTTGACATTGGTGCTCCTCCTCCGGACTTTTACTCGACCATTTGGCAGCGTCTGAAGCCCAGTGAATTCCAGGTTATCGGCAGACGTGGTGTTCAGTCGGCAATGGAGGCGATGGACAGCAAGGGCAACCTCTTCACCAGCACCAACGACCCGCTGTCTATATTTGTCTGGAACATCAACACTCCCTATGAACCTAATTCATTCCAAGTCGTGGCCAATAATCCCACGCAGCTGCAGTTCGTCAGTGGAATGAAGGTTGTGCGGAACCCAAGTGGATTCGAGGAGCTCTGGGTGTTCAGCAGCAGATTTCAAGTAAGTGCGGGCGCTTCCTTGGTTCGGAGACTTGCTAAAGACGTTCCTTCTTTCAGAGAGTCTTCACTAGGACGGTGAGCTACGAAGAGGTGAACTTCGTCGCTTCGATGTGCCTGACTGATATCCTGCTCGAGTATGGAGAGTGCAAGGGCTATGAAACAGCGAATTTTATTAACCCGAGGTCGTAGGTTCTTCGTGCGAGACTGCTCAAGAAAAAGGGAAATTTGATGAATAAAACATGAAACGTGGACTGGTGGTTTGAATGAATGTTTGTGGAAGTTTACAGAAAATAATTGGTTATGAGATAGAAACTGTGGCAAACTGTGGGATTCGTTGGGATGGTAGACTTTCTTAGAGACGGTAAGTGGAGTGGATATGACGAATCGCTTATGAGAAGAGAAGAACGCGAGTCATTTGTAAGCAATTAATGACACCATATGACTAGGGTCCGTGGGCTTATTGAAGTATGCTTGGCAATTCACCTGAAATGTTAATATTGACAACGACGAACAAACTGTCGAGCATCGACTGCGTCAATTGGAAGAACTTGTAGCATGCTCGTAAAATATTGGTACTGCGCCCCGAACCCGGGTGTTTTAATGTCTGTTGCGTGTTCCACATATTTGTCGCTCGGAGCACACAACAGTTTGTTGAAAGAACTCCCTGATATCGCGAATAAGAAACATTTGTATAAAAACCTGCTGCCGATGAATGAAACTACTCGTAATGAATTGTTGCATATAATAATACCGCTAAATAATACCGTTCAATGCAATGCAAAAAATAATGCTTTAACGTAAGTATTGGCGCAAAATCTTCGATCGTGTAATCCTAGGCTAGGCGAATATATGGTCCACGATTGACAGGACCAATATTGTAATCGTCATTCCTACTAGCTTTGTACATATATGTATATGTACCCCCTATTGGCACGTCCCAGCAAACTTCTGGCGGAAATTTGTGGTACTATTTATAAATAGCCAGTGGACCATGCGGGGCTGTAGTACAGCAATACACAGCGGTGAAGACTTTTGTGACACGCTGTTGGATGTTGGGTGTCCATCTAAAGTCAAGGATTAGACCCTGTCATTCAGCTGAAGTGTAGTGCCTTATATTGAGAGAGGCTCAAAAGCCTAGTCAAGGATACTAGCTCAGTTTTCTGCTGGTCATCACCTGTAACGTATTCTCTAGTTCATTTTTCTGGTTCGAAGAGGATCGACTGCAAAATATCCATTTCCCAGAGGCCATAGCAACATCGTCTGTTTAGAAAATCACCTTGCATCCCGTCCTTTCCAGAGCCAGTGGAAGTTCAGTCACCACTACGTTCCACAAGAACCGCTCTGCAGATCTTGACATCACCCAACCGTTTAGATGAATTACATCGAATTTTGACAGTTCACTGGCGGGAAGGAATTTGGATAGAAATTTTTAAATGTAGTGGTGATTTAAAAACGTGAAATTAAGTAGAAAAATAATATTTTTAATTCCAAATAATGGTTGAATGTTGAGTGCATGTGCCCATTTTTGGTATTACGTGATTGACAAGCCTTCACTTGCGACAGTTTTTGTAGGAGACTGTTTTAAAAAATGCAATTAACCACCAGTTTTACACGAAATTGTTGTTGTGCTGTCATTCTTCAAGAAAAATATTATATGAATGGTGAACAATATTATGTGTTATATTGATAGCTGGTTAACAAATTAATTAAAACAAAATCAGTGAAGTGAAACGCAGCTGAAAATTCGTACATTCATTTTTTTACATTTTTCATTACGCGATTCCAAGTAAACTAACACTTCAGAGGACTTGACAAGTACTTATAACAAAACTGACATACTTTTTCTTGATATTTCACTATTAATTGCAAACCGAAATTAATAATTGGATACATACTTTAACACATTTTTGTTTCCTCCAAATTTGAATTTTCAATACAAATTCCTTACCAGCAGAGATCTGTCATAATTCAATGCAATTGATCTGGTACCAAAATTTGTCACATGCGGCGTTAGGTTCCATGTTGAGCCTAGTAAATTACGGTTGATGAATCGAACGTACGATGTGAGATGTTTTCATTTGCGAACGCATTCGGCATGCTACGGTTGACGAACTTTACAATTCGAGTAATCGCTCCCATTTCGAACATTTTTTTAAAATTTAAGTCGAATCAAAGATGCTCAATTCGTCAAACGTGGTACCAATATCTCACAAACACTCATTTATTCGTTCGAATCCAGTGACCGAATTCAGGAGACTGTGTAAATTCTGAATCGAAATCATGTCAAATATAGAAATTCCGAAAGCAAATATCTACTGCCACGTCACTCGCACAGAGTTCTGGTGAAATGTAGAACTTCTTATCATGGGTCCTAGTTAAATTGGTCTCCCGAGAAATCATTGGCATTAATTTAAAAAGCCTTAATGGACTTTAATGTTGATTTTAATTTGCCCATTGCCGTCATTATTGTGGCGTTCATAGACTTCCCAAAACAACCTTGAACACAAACCACCACAGTCCAGTCAACAACTTCTACCTAGCTCTGGTGTCGCCATCTACCGAAATAGGTATCGATCTTCACCTTGCCGAACACGAACATCTCTTCTTCTCAATCGTTCTTGCTCAATGTAAGCTTCGTTGATTTCTTTTGGCCGTCACGCATGATTTTTAATTATTCTGATTCGATCTGAATCCTTTTCAATAGCACGTTCATCTTCCATTCGATTCGACATTTCGGTGACGGTTCTGATATCGTAACAAACATTGAACTATAATGCCCAGTTTCACAGTTCACAGTTCACAGTTTCAACTTAAGTTCAGCTGAACCTTAAACTGAGTTAAAACGTTGGGCTTAATTCGTCCGATTTCACAGTGAAAAAAGTGTTAGGGCTTACGATATATTTCCTGTGCTTTTTAGTCATATTCCTTTCGAACTTTTGTAGCGCGAAAATTCGAAACGCATCTAAGATGCTCTTCAACATGTCTTGGCTTGAATATTCAACCACAAAAACACGTTCTAAACCACACAGCCACACAGAGTGTACATGAAATTATCTCGCTACCCAAAACTACTTGACACTATCCGACAATACCCGATCCATTGTATCTATACATTTTCATGTTATTATTTTGCCGATCGTATACAAATATACATACATACATAATATGTGGATGCGAATCTAAAACATTCGACGTAAAAGATGCAATAAAATGATTGGCAAGAATTAAAAAACAGTGTTTTGAGAATGGTCAGGCCACTGTGTTGTTCACTGATGTTGTGGGGTTGTGGACAGTGTTGGGGAGCCGCAAAAAGATCAACAGGTGTCAACAACACGCGGTGTTCCCAAGCGGTCCCCCATCCAAGTACTAACCGCGCCCGATGCTGCTTGATTTCGGTGATCGGACGAGAACCGATTTTTTCAACATAGTATGGTCGTTGACAAAATTTTAAATTACACATCACGCCCCCGAGATACAGGTTCGAGATACATTCACTGTTGCTTTCCATGGATACAACGCATCTGTTTGCTTAAGATATATTCATCACTAGCTGACCCCTGCTCACCTTGCTTCGGCTGCATTAAATCGAAGAATTCGTAATATCGAGCAAATTTTCCTTGTACGAAACGTTAAATAAATGTACAATGTTGAAATATCTACCAGTTTTACAAGAGACCCATAAAATGCATACACCCACAGTCAAGACAGTTGATTTGTGCCCTTCTTCTCTAAGGCAGCAAATACATTCGTTATATCGAGTGTCAACTCTTTTTTCATACGATATACAGAGACACTAATGCATTTGAAAACGTTATATCGATCTTTCGTTATGTAGGCAGCGATTTTCCTTATGCTTTGAACTTAGTTAGTGTGTAAAATTTCATTACAAATAGCCTAAAACGGATTTGAGTAAAAAACAAAAATACATACAATTCTGAATCTATAGGAGAAAACTGCACTCAAATCCGTTAGGCGGATGCGTAAATTTCATGGCAGATACAAATATACATCGAATCTGACTACTCTTTTATAGAAGTAAGTGATGATAGTGATGCCCATAGAATCCGTACAAATTAATATTTTAATTCTTTAGAAAAATATATTTCCATATAACTTACACACACTAAATTCGTCGCCGATTTTTTCAATGTGTGTGTCATTTCCTTTGCGTGATCGCTTCTGTCTCACCTTCCATGTCCACTTCATACAAAAATCGGCTACAAATTTAACGTAAAAGCGGCCTTACGTTGCTACGTAGCAGCATCTATGCACTTATCAACAAAACAAATGAGTAGATTAAAATTAGTAAATTGCAATGGACTCTCCCTAAGTCGAATTTTTATAATAAAATAATCGCAATATTATTATACAAAATAGTTATTAAAACAATCAAAAAGTGGTAGTCGGTAATAATTAAAAATCCACTTCGTTGGTAAAGTGTCTTTATTAGCTGGGACACGTTCTTTCTTGCGCCGCTCTTTTTCTCACATATGTCTGCGTACGTGGCGATCTCCTTTTTCGTAATGGCCGACCCCGACTCGAAGTTGGCTGCGGTTCGTAAAAATCGATAACACCGCGCAGCTGTCATCGAGTACAGGTTCGGTCAAAATTACATATTTATTTAATCTACCACAAAGTATACATAAATTTATTCAAAAAATTCCGAATTGACAAACATATTAACAGTGTCCGTATAAATTTCGAAAGAAAATGTTAGTTTTGGACTCGTATCGCATATAAATTGTACTGCAAGATTTGTAAATTTGTTCAATCATACGCAGTTCGTCAAACGGTGTTTCAATTTTAAAATGCATCTTGTAATAAACTTCTATTTCCCATGTTACACCTATTTGGAGTCACTGACAAAGAGTATAACTGTCTAGAAAGAAAGAAAAACTGACTCTACGGGTTGCAGCGCCAACCATGTTTTATTATTATTATTAAGGGCTAAAAATGATTTGGAGTGGTAAACAGCTGATCAAAAGACAGCGCTTGCGAAAGTATGCGTAAAACATAGATTCCGATATGAGGTCATACTATTTTTGCATGGGAAGTTGAATATCTCCATTGAACCAGTTGATTTCTGGTTCTGGCTTAAACTTTAGCTTAGCCGAACCCTAAACCGTGTTAAAATTGTTGGTTTTATTCGTCCGGTTTCACCGTGAAATACGATCGAAAAAACTATGGCAACACTTTTTGTTCATGTATTGGCTAACATTTATAAAGGCTTTCGATGTGCATTCCCTTTGAACTTTCGTAGCGCGTCTATGCCGCGGTATTCAAATGCAAATGATTTCAATTTAAGGAATCCCAGAACTGAGGTTTAAACGGCAAAATACTTTTGCTTATCTTAAATTACTGTAAATTGAATTCCGTTCTCGGTTCAACGAAACGAAACTATGAAACCGATTAAATCGTTGAACTGAGGTTTAAACAGAAAGTGGAGTTTCAACCAGAAATAAATGAGTAAAGAGATATTCAACTTCGGCCATTTTTGTCCCTAGTCCACACCGGAGAAAAATGTGATAGTAGTGGAATTCCCTTGCATTACACGCATATTTTTACAACGTTCGTCAATTCACCCCAATATGGCGGCCGATTCGGGAATTTTGTGGGAGATTTGTGAATTTTCCCACGAACATGTATTTATTGTTCGGAGGGTGTTCAGAAGATGACTCATATTTTTAAGAGGACATATATTTGTAATAAAAATGTCCTACGCTCTCTTTACAGGAATAGTTTGCATCAATTTAATTCTTTAGAGTAAAATATAGCTGATTTATATGCGATGACTAGCAAATGAACTTAGTCTTATATCTTTCATTCATGAATTCTGAAAACTTCTGCAATTAAATTACATAATTTGTTAAGAACAAAGGCTTAAACTGTACCAAACTCAAACAAATTTGCAATTAACTTTCATCCCTATTTCTGTAAAACAAGCAAAATAAGCAAAGAAGCTGTTTATTTTAAGTGAAAATACATACATGAAGTCGTATATTAATAATTCATGCATAAATAGTTAATGTAAACAATGGCAAAATTATTTAGCCCTAGTACCTCAGACTGTAACTCGCAGAAAGCGAGTGCTTTGAGCTTTGTTCGTTTGATCTATGAAGAAAAAATGTACACTTATGCATAAAATGCAAAATAAACAGTTTCCTTTTCATGATAATTTTATTCTGCTAGATTGAGGAATTCGACTATAGTCCGACCACGGTTCGTTCCATCGAATCGAGAAATTGATAACGACGTCAGAGGCAGATTTCGATTTTTGGAAAAACACAGAATGTCTCATTAAACAAGATTAAAATAAGAATCCCAATCTTTTCTTGTGAAATGGCTTATCAAGAAAGAGCCCGCCCCAGCTCTGCTCTGAGTTGCTGAAATAGACTTCTCGACATCAGAAGGGGAACCTTGGCGTGGTTTGGACAAAAGTTAAAGTGATCTTTTTTAGTGGAAATCGAAATAAAATACAAATACGTGCTATCCAGGGTCAAGATCGAATTGTATGTACTTTTTTGAAATTGTTTCTATGTTATTTTACTTGCCCTTTGAATGGCGACGAGTCACTAATGCTGAATTGTTTACTGCAAAAATTTGTGCAAAATCATATAAAGTGCATAGAGAGTATAAGTCTTTTTTGGAATGAAGTGAAATTTCCCTTAAATAATTGTTAAAGAGTTTCAAAGCGAATCGATTTAGCGAGGCGTGTGTTTTCTTTTTATTTTTGTATTGTTGTAATACCGTCCCATCGTTATCTCTCACACTATCAGAGTGCACAAATCACGGTCACTGCACATGTACATATGCATATTCTCTGTTAAAGATTTCCGATAAGTTCCTATTAAGTATGGCGAAAACTCTTGTTTCTGTCTACTTTTGCATTGAAAATGAAATAATTGTGTATTGTTGTGTGCCGTTGACAGAGTAATTGAAAGGTATCAAAACCCGGTGTGAGAGGGTCTGACCTTAATAGTCGAATAGTCTCCTCGAAAAATTCACACGCTACAACATATCAGCCTGGAATTGAAGAGATCAAATTTTTGCCCCAACTCAAATAAAACTCTGTTCTTTATTAAATTCTTGTTAGACATTTCAGGTGTTCCTTTGTGACAGCTCACGGATGACACGTGGCATGTGTCAAAGTCAGACATGTAGTCTTACACCAGAACAACGCAGACGAATTGTTTGAATTTTATCAACGAATGCTGTGCTCCATACATTTTTTTCGCTAATTTCTGTTTGTCATAACCGCCCCATAGTTACCAAATTTCGCACAAACTTCACGCTATTTGACATCAAGTTACCCTACTGTATGCATAGAGAGAGTACAGATGAACATATTGCTGCTGTATCCTATAATAATGATTCGCAGCAATTGGGATTGTTAAACTTGACTTCGGTTTGCCAATGAAACATGGATTTCATAAATTTGTTGCATTTGTTGCAGACCGCGCAAAGGTGGGGGGGGGGTGGAACTTGTTGGACGGTCTCCGGTTTATTTTCGAAGTATACGGTGTTAAGAGGATCAATGATAAGCGACCCCCCACCAAAACATCACAAAGTCTGGGTGGTGTCCACGACGGGCTCTCGGAATGAGTACGCATTTCGTAATGACCGAGCATAAATGCTCTTCATTCTATTTGTTGAACGACTCTTGAATGGTGAATATTTTCTCACACGAAAAAAAGGATTTTTCTATAACGTACTGGGAAAGCTTGCCCCATTGCATGCTTTCTTGCAAGCTCGACTCAATTGCCCATAAACTCCATTTGTAAATTAGGTTAGGTTGAAGTGACGTGTGACAGCTGAATCACCTAACAATTTCTACTCCTATTTCCATACATCAATTTCCATATATATCGCGAATCATTTAGGCCAGGCATGTCAAACTCATTTCAGTCTGCGGGCCAAATTCTTCGAAAGTTGTAGTCCAAATCCTCTTGAGGGGCGCATATGGCATGTCCATAATGCACACCTTCTTTCAACACAAAGGCATCCATAAATACACGCGGTACCGTCTGAGTCTTCAACAGAAATCGTTGATAGATCTCTTTGTGGTACCAGCGTACATGAAGCGGATGATTAGTGAAGTTCGTGTGATCAGAAGTGATGAGAGGGGCTGAACTGTCAACTGATCATCACCTGGTGTTGTGTGCGCTGAACCACAATCACAGAGTTCCTCTTCTGCCAAGGCGGAAGCAAAGTGTGGTTACACGCATACGGTGCGAGAAACTACAGAACAGTGAGATGCAGCAACATTTTGCACGGAACATAGTTGTGCTGCGGGCTGCAAATAATCATAAAGAGGACCGCATGCGCCCCGCGGGCCGCGAATTTGACATGCCTGATTTAGGCGATAGAAAAATAATGAGTTCAAGCTTGACAAAATTACTCTTTAATTGCTTTGACTTGAACTAATTTTCTTACTCTGAATGCTTCCTTGGACTGATAATTTGGCATTCACTTTTATAACCAAATCGGTCAACACTTCCTAGCTGTTCATAGTTGACACCGCTTCTATCACTTCAGGGACCATCTTAAATTTCGAGGATTCAGAGAGTTGCTCAGGATCGGAAGATTGGGGAGTTTCAGCAATTACGAGTATATGATTCTCAACATTGGGTTAGGTTAGAGTGGCTGACTGCTGGTTTGTAGCTGTCACACCTAGGCCAGCTCAGTTCGCCTATTTGGTCCCTGGTTGGTTGGTTGGTTTAAGTGGCTATCAGATTTTTCTCAAATCGGGTACAAGTATCGCAGTTGCGTGCCGTTTTGATACCACACCTCGTAGACCGTGGTTGTTTGGTTAGCTAAATCCAACCTGTGGAGTTTAGGAAATTGATTATGTTGTGGTTATCGATCTCGGAGAGGTCACTAAGGAAGGGTTTGCCGGACGCGATGTATATTTGTTTGGCTAATGCCGGACAGTCACAGACAAAGTGAGGCAGACTTTCCTCTGAGTGGGTGTCGAGGCAACTGCGACAGTGTGGGTTGAACGTGGATGCCTATAGGCCAGTGTCCCGTGCTTACAGCCACGACTCTATCGATTTCGGAGCTGTTTCTTTTGAGGAGGTCATCAGTCTTTCGTTTAGTGTAGGAGGGACAGGTTTTGCTAGAGACTTATTTCTTAAATGACCTAGTCCGCCTTCCAGTAGCTAAGGACAGAAAGTGTTGATAGATGGCTTAATTGAGGTGGTTGATTGTGGGGCCTACCAACTCAGTGGGGGCGTTGCCGGAAGCTCCTTGCTTGGCCAGTTCGTCGGAAATTTCATTTCATTTGGTCCCTGGTGGTGGAATTTGTTTAAAGGCTAGCCCAAGCCGATTACATTACATCAGAGATTAAGTAGAAGAATGCTACTTAGTCCCATCAGATTGTTGAAGTAGTAGGCATCTATGTGACATTTTCTACGGGAGGAGAGAGCACTGAAGAAGGTTGCACAGAAGATTGCAATCAATTTTCTGCCTCCTCTTCGTCTCTCCCTCTTCATCAGAAGTCGTTATAGGAGAGGCCTAGTTTGGAGGCATGTATTCCGGTTATGACGCCGAAAATGGCTATGAGGTTTTCCCTACTATTTTGATTAGGCTACTTGAGCGTTTCGGATTAGTTGTAGACCAAACATATCAATTTTATAATGAGGCACCTAGTGCAGGTAGACCATCTACTACTTCTGTGAGTAAGCGCTTCATGCATCAGTAGATGCTTTGCAGTAGCAAAAGAGTTCCTCTTCACAATTGTCTGGAATGTCACAGTGTCCCGGCAGTCATAAGTTGGATGCTGGTTGTTGGTTGTTGGAGTTGGAGGTGGCAATTCTGGCAAGACTTTGAGCTGAAAGTGACTGCACTCAGAGATTTGATCGTTGACTGGCAGATATTACATCGATTGTTTGTATATGTTTATTCTCAATTTTCAACATTATTCTTAGCACATTTCGCGAAATCTAAAGCCTCCATGTGGAAACAAGCCGCATTTCCTGAAAGCAGTCTGTATGGTAGCCACAATATCCTTGTTTTTAGGAATCACTTCCTTCAAAAGAGTGCAACATTTTCTTTTCATTTGTGCTTATTCCTCTGGTTGTACTATGTGGATGGCGTTTGGTAGCATCGCATACATGTCCGGAGACTAGAAATGTCCTTTATCTTAGTATTCGGACACGGAAAATTGGGTTGTAAGGTGGACAGTAACGCATAACTTTTCTCATTTACATAAAGGAGTGCATTTCTGTAGTTATTTGTGAAACTTCGTTGCGTGCGTTGTGTTTAGAATCCACAAAAATCTTAGTTGCCGGATTGCAAAGAGGTGCTCAATGAATACGTACGTTGTGTCCGTTATTCATCAAACACCACAACGGCAGTTGGATTTGGGTGGGAAAGAAACTGTCAAAATATGAAAAAATTAAAAGTTGACTAACTTCATCCATCGTGATTGATTCCACTTGTGGACTGCATTTGCCAACGAATTCTATTGGTTTGGACCTTAAAACTTCTGTAAGTAACCCTCAGCAACGGGAGGTTAATGAAATTCCACTTGTGGACTTCAAGAACATAAGCTAAGTGCTTGTACCTCTCATTAACGTGCTGTAATGAAAAATGTAACACCCGAATCTAGAAAAAAAGGGGTTTTTTTCTCGTTTAATTCTACTTTGCCACCAGTTTATGTTTTGTTTTCAAGTTTGTAACTTTTGTCTCGTCCTTTTGTTCGTACATTCGTCGCTTCGTGCTTTCAGTGTCGTCGTCGTGTGATACACAAGAACAACCACATGAAAAATCATGCGTGGAAGCGCTCTATTAGTGTAAGCCATGCCTTTACCTTGCTTTATAAGAGCCTAAAAATATGCTTTTAAGTCATTCTTTTTCCGCAACGGGTTTGGCTACAATTTTGACTACAAACATATTGATCAGTCTTTCTAACAAATTAATTGCTTAATTCCAGAAAATCGACGAAGATGTCTTTAGAAGTCATCCCTCTAGTTCTCCTTTTATCATCATTCATAGCAGGACAATCCTATAAGGACCTCAGAACAGTTTTCGAATGGAAGTCACTGGAATTTGAATTCCCAACAGATAACGATCGCCAGTATGCCATTGACAATGGCCTCTATCAACAAAACGCAGGAGTTCCCATTGACATCGACGTGGAATACAAGTGTAAACTATCCTCTTTCCCTCGAGGATTGTCAATAAAAAAATGATTTCCTTTTTCTCCTTTCCAGCAAATGGACACATGCGATTTTTCCAAACAATACCCCGCATCGCCGATGGTATCCCGTTTACGCTGGCGACCGTTACCAGACGGTCCACTCAAAATGGACCAATTCTTGTGCCCTATCCAGATTACAATTGGCACAACGTAAAGAATGCCAAATGTCAGGGCATAACCTCCGCCTTTCGAATTGTGGTAAGAAGTTGTCAATTCAAAACGGATTTCCGTAGCTTAAAAAGTTCACTTCATAGATCGATGAATGCCAACACCTGTGGGTGCTTGACTCGGGCGTCGACAAGGATACTCAAATGTGTCCACCGCAGCTGCTCACCTTTGACCTTAGGAATGACAGCCTGATTAGGAGATTTCAGTTCCCTGCAAATCTATACCCATCACCCGATACCATTTTCGTCACAATAGCTGTGGACATTCGTGACCCTCCGCCATTCGGAAGCTGCCACAATGCCATGGTGTACGCAGCCGACATTCACGGCGGAGGACTTGTCGTCTACAATACAGAACGAAATCTTGCTTGGAGAATAGAGGATGAGGTTATGTTGCCACTAACAGCTTGGGCAACTCACTCAATTGCTGGAGAAACCTTTGTACTGAGAAACGGCATTATTTCGCTTAACATTTCGCCACGCGAGGAGCAGACCCGGTATCTCTACTTTCATTCATATGCCGATGACAGGGAGTTTGCTGTCCAACTGCAATACATCGATAACCAGAACTCATCGTACAACAAAAGATCAACACAGTTTCAACAGATAGGCACTCGAGAAGTGCAGTCTGCGATAGAGACGATCGACAGCAAAGGCAATATATTCACCAGCACCAACGACCCACTCTCCATATTCGCATGGAACATCCACACTCCGTACAGTAAAGGCTCATTCCGCGTGGTGGCTGACAACCCGGACCAGCTGCAGTTCGTCAGTGGAATGAAGGTTGTCAGGAGTCCATTTGCGGACGATCAGCTTTGGGTGGTCACCAGCAGCTATCAGAAAATTGCCGCTCGTACAATAAATTACAATTTAATTAACTTTAAAGTCTTGTTTTGCCAGACTGAGGATCTGCTGACAAACGGAAGGTGCACGGACACAGTGAACCAGCCTTTTACCGAGTGGATTTCAGACAGTTCAACTAACCGATACTTTCCTGTGGGATGAAGTTGGCGACGAACACGGTTCTCTCCATCTCCTTGAAAAGCAAATATTCGTGTTCCCTTGCTTATCTAATGAGTTGTTGTACTTGTTTCTTGCGAATAAATGAGTTCACTGGAATGAATTGAACACGTTTTGCTTCGAGGTTTTTCTTTACAGTGAAACCCTTTCTTGAGATCTATCCGTAGAAGTCAAATTAATTTATTTATATAGTCCTCTCTCGATAATTTGAAACTCAAAGGACCAGAGAAAAATCAAATTCAAATTACCAAGATTTCAAATAAACAAGAGGCAGGAAGCAACGTTCAAGTAAACGAGAGTTTGATTAAAGTTCGTGGTTTATAACTTCAAACACGTTAATTTTGAAATGAAATCCGTAATTTTCTGTTGAGAGTCCAATGAATTTTCGATTGTGGTGAGAACTGAGAAGAAATCGGTACTTGTGCCCCTCTCTGTGGGCGTAGAAGATTAGGATGGTAAGAGAGCTCCTTGCCTCGCTCAATGTGATTGGAATTGGTGTTGTTCTTCTTTACGTAAGTGAGCAAGGAGATATCCAACTTCGGCGAGAATTTCCCCTAGTCCACACCGGAGAGAAATGTGAGAGTAGTAAGTCTCTTGTAAAGGGTGGTTAAATTTTAAGGGCTGATGTTGATTTTGAATAAAACACAAAATATTTAGGAAATTATTGTCATTTCTTTTTATTATGATAATATTGGCATGGTTCATTTATGTATGGAACAAAATATCGGCCAAATGGCCGCCGTGACCTCGGCGACGCACCTCCATCCGCTGGTCCAGATTTTCGATGACGCTGAAGCATAATTGAGGTTCTATGCCGTTAATGTGCCGAATTATCTCATCCTTTAGCTCTTAAATTGTTGCTGGCTTATCGACGTACACCTTTTCTTTCAAATAACCCCAAACAAAAAAAGCCAACGGTGTCAAATCACATGATCTTGGCGGTTAATTGACATCGCCACCACGTGAGATAACACGGCCATTGAATTTGTCGCCCAAAAGAGCCATTGTTTCGTTAGATGTGTGGCAAGTGGCACCGTCCCGTTGAAACCTCATATCGTCCAATTCGGGCCATAAAAAGTTCGTTATCATTTCACGATAGCGAACACCATTCCCAGTAACTGCCTGACCGGCCTCATTTTGGAAAAAATACGGCCCGATGATGCCGCCAGCCCATAAACTGCACCAAACAGTCACTCTTTGTGGGTGCATTGGTTTTTCGACAATCACTGTTGGATTATCATTCGCCCAAATGCAGCAATGTGCCTCATCAGTGAAGATGATTTTCTTCGAAAATTGATCATCCATTTTCATAATAAGCCTGAATAACTTTAACGCGTTGCTCGATTGTGTACCTTTCCATGGTTCAAATTGAGTTAGTGTGGTTCACATTCAACATCGGCCCTTAAAATTTAACCACCCTTTATATCACATATTCTTTTACAAAACCATGGATACACCACAATATGGCGGCCGATTTGTGGATTTTGTGGGATAATGGCGGCAGATTCGTGGATTTTGTGGGAAATTTAACACCAAAGTTTAAGTAACGAGCGAATTTTCAAATAAAAGCTCTAATTGGGGAAGAGCTCACACGTATTCACAGACAGGGGAGAAAAAGCGTATAAAAAGATGAAATCAAGGGGCAAGAGAGGTAGAAGTTGGAAATCTCCTTGCTCTCTTATTTCTGGTACCCACTTGAACGTTTGAAAGAAAATTAGGCTGGGAACCAACGCATATGCATACATATCTGATTCGTGTGAACAATCGACATGTCTGTACATGTATGTAAACAAATCGGTTCATGAAAAACGCTTCAAATCATAAAGAGTAGGAAAGCCTGTCCTTATGGTACAGCTGCAGCAAACTGCCATCTCCCCAGTATACACTTGCTCTAAATTGGTGCAGCATTGTAAGGAGGAACTCAAACAGGCCAGTAGCAGGGGTAGCATTACTTCTTCTATTAACACACCGCGACGTACCGTTCCGATATTTATAACTCCTCACAGGGTTCTGTAAAACATTGTCGCGATTTGGCTATAGAAATTTGTTTTTATCGAAAAACTGTTTCATTAAAAATAAACGGAAACAGTTGAATGAAAATGATTTAAAAGAAAAAAAAGAAACGAAATTTGGATCAAAAAGCATCGTCGGCGCATCTCAGGTTGTGTGAAATGCCATGAAACAGTTCTTTTCACTGGTGGGACACAGATGAACTTGACATTTCCGGCAAACAAATCGAGTTCGTGAGTCGAATCCAGGTTTATGTACATCGATGTCGAGTTGTATCGTGCTCCGGCAAGTGGCCGATTGTGTCTAGCCGTACAACCTTCGGTGGCAATTGAGCAACATTCATTCGAGCCCGCTTGGCTGCGATCTCCGATTCCAAGTTCGATAAGAGTATGTCGAATTTTGTAAAACAAGTGGCCACATCCATGATAATTAGCGTTGGTGATGGGCATATTGCACATGTGGTAGAAAAGGCGTTGTGTCCATTTGCGTGATTTGATGCGGATGCGACATCGACCCAAGCATGCGTCCATTAGATCGACGCCGCCCATGTATTTGTCGTATTCATGTATAACGTTGGGGCAATCAACTGATTTTACCGATTTAGGCTTTTTGTTGAAATGCTGAACTGCTGTTGTCGCTGCCGTTTAATCGGACCATAAATATGGGTTGACTACTGCCAAGAAGTTGCAAGATTTCTTGTCCTTTGACGTGAGGGCACACCAAAGACGTCTTCATCATCGTCACGATTCATTCGTAGAGCAGCTTCAGTGTGGAAAAAGCCTGCTTCACTATCGGACTATATGCTTGTTGATTTACGTATGCTGTCAACTCTTCTTCGTTGATAAAATCGATTTTGCGCGGCATTCTAAACAGCAACAAGAAGCTTTACGACGAATCACGCATCATCCCCTTATTACAATACATGGTGACACTATTCAGAAGGCAGCTTCATGACATCAACAATCATCGTAACGACGCAATCAGGAACCTGAGAAACAACTAACTACGCAACACCTTGATCATTCTGTCCTATTCTACGGCACGGAGACACGGACCTTCCGAGAAAAATACTCTGAGCTCAATCTTTGATCATTTTTGCATTGATTTCATTTGGAGAAGAACATTTATATCGACCTGAGTCTAGACAGGCGTCTACGGATCCATCGCCTAAAATAGCTAAGCCACATGGCCACCAGGCACTTTTCACTTGGAAGTGATAGATTCCTGAACGAATAGGAACCAGGTTTATATGAAAACTGATGAAAGTGAAAAGAAAAGGAGAAGACAAATTCTGCTCAGCCATTTTCCTTGACGTCTTTCAGGCCTTCGACAAGGTGTGTCACTATGATTTGAATTATAAGCTGAATCTTTGTTTGTTTTTTTTTTTTTTTGAGAATCTGCACTCAGCTCAGTATTACTTTTACATGTGAAGCAACAACAAAACAAATTACTGAGCAGAAACCACTCAGTGATATTTGACAATCAGCACTGACTAGATCGCGTTGAAGAATCTCAATCACAGACGGCGCCAACGAATGTTCAGAGAAACTATTTTTTGCTTAGACGTTGGTATCCATCGATTATTTGACAGTTGTATGTGTTTTTTTTAAATACTTCTTTTTTCTTGATATTTAAATATAAATATATAACAAAATATGAGTTATATAAAAAAATAAGAAAATTGCAATTTTTGAAAAACGTACAGAGCAAAGACAAATGAGCTTACATAACAGTATTTTGACATCTACTGTCATGAACGTAAGCACACGTACCGATTTTTTAAACAGAAAAATAATGGGGGTAAGGAGTTGTTGTATTGAGAATCACCCTGAGTACTGAGTTCTCAAAAAAACACGCCTATTTATAGAATCGTACAATCATATCTTATAAATAGACAATTTCGTGGTAAAGACGGAAACTAATACATACTCTGAATTTAAGAATATTGCCGCCGGAGTCCCACAAGGAATAGTCTTTGGTCCTACGTTATTTCTTCTTCTTTACTTGGGATATCACCCAAATTAAAGGTGCGTTTGCTGATGACACCGCTGTCTTGGCAACGGACACTGCAAAGAGAGCAAGATTACGCTTGCGACTGGACAAGACGTAGGGTGTGAACATGGGCATTGCTCATAATGATACCAAATGGCAACTAGAACGGCAACTAGCCCTAGACGCGAAACTCAAGTCTCAAAAACAAACGTCAAAAAAGTGACGATCTTGAAAGTCTCTATCGAGATTCAAAGCTAAATATGTACATACAACAGACTGCTAATGAATGGGTTTTTTTGCCGGATGATTTTTCTGTATTCTATTTACGACAAATTTGTATTGATTTTATGATAAGAATCACGATCCAACAACAAACGAAACACGATCAGATCGTTTATTTACTGCGGCATGTGTGATCATTCGACTTATGACCTAGGTTAACAATTTGCGACGGGGATATTATGCCGATTAATCAATCGACTGCAGTCAATGCAACTCGTGTCTCGTAAATGACCGCTGCTTTGCAATGCGAATCACTAAGCAAGTGGTTAGGCATTCCCTTTAGCGCGGTGAGCAATTAGGAGTTTTTTCAGCCATCCGGTCAGGGTTTCCCGCTGACTCGTTGTGGTTCATGTGTGTGACTTGCTTGATTCGTGACATGGGTCCAAGTTAAACATGCTCAGTTAGCATTGCCTTTTCATCATGGATGGTTTTACATCCGAGCAACGCTTAGAAATGAGTGCATTTTATTATCGAAACTCGTGCTCTGTGAACAAATAAGTCTCATTGCTGACTGAATGGGTACGATGAGCAACATCAGGCATATGTCAACGTACCCGAAAGAATGCACATTAGTCGGTATATTTTCAAAGACAATCGAGAGGACAACTCTCAATGGCCCCCACTGTTGTTTAACGATTTCGAACGTGTTACCCAAAATGGAAGAGATGAGCCTGACCGAGTGAGGTTCCAGTAGAATAGCGCCACAAAGCTCACAATACGTGAATCGATGGACCACAATTCGATAAATGAGTTCAGTGAGAAATTAATCTCTCGTTTTGAATTGGCCGGCTACATCGTGCGATTTGACGTCTTTAGGCTTCAGACTTTTTATGGGTTGACGGATCCCACTCTAGTCTATAGCGGCGTTCACATTCACCATACGATTTGCTTCACAATCGTGCTTGATGGGCCAAATCGTCAATGTGAACGCTTGACTTTTCGCTTTGCTTGATCGACATGCAGTTAGGTCTGAACACGTGTTGTACAACTTCAGTATATTTTTCATTTCTGTTTGGGATTTTGTTTTGCACTGCATCACAATACCCAAAGCAGTGTGTGCGCCGCCATTGCATTTGAACACTTCGAAGTTTCCCTCAGAACTGAAATCTGTCAAGCATTTTTTATGTGTGAACGCTAAGCACCAGTTTGTCGTCAAGCCGATAATCGTAGGTATCGACAAATTGTTGAGTGCGAACGCTGCTTATCCCGATAAATCAGAGTCAATTGCAGCTTTGGAAGCCTAACTAACATGTGTTCCAAAATTCGACTCTCTGTACGTCACACTTAACATGGAAATATTTACATGAATTTACGATATTTTCTGAATTATTAAATTAATTTAACGAACTTTTCGAAATGCCCTAGAACAACCCGTATATGCATACGAATCTTCAATCATTGCAGAACATAAATGTTCACCTCTACTTAACGAATTTTGTCAACTTATAACCGTTACATAGCGAATCTCATCGATTATTTACACTCAATTCCACAATAGTTCATCTCCCAACAAGTTCGGACACGTTTCATTAGACAGTCGTTGTTGTTTAATACATACTTAGGGTCGTTTGCTGACACCACACACGTGCGCATGTTTACTTCCACATCATAACCAAGTTACACTTACAGCTTAAGTTGAACTTTATCTATTCGTCGTTGCTCGTAAATATTTAAGTCGTACTTAACTATGACTCGGTATTTTTTAAATGTTATTCCCTATTTTTAATGAGTGAATGTGACTTTTAATTTGGGTTTCATAGATGGCGCCAATCACAAATGGAAACAAAAGCTATTCGAAGGAAATTATTTATTGCCATTTGCAATTTCGATAGCTGCTTTAAAAGGGCCGCTTTTTGCCCTTCGAACCTGCGAAACTAACCTGTGTGCACTCGAAAAGTGAATTTCTCCGAAAACAGCAATGCAAATATGTTCCTGTCCCGTAAAACCTTAGGGCTCAACTATAATGCGCGAGCATGAGCTAGTGTCAAGTTTGAACGAACTGTTTCGTTATGATTGCTGAAAAAAACATGAATAACTATAATAAAAACATGCGCGCATAGTCTCTTGTAAGAAATTCTTCCGTTGCTTGCTTTATTTTTCTATTTAATTTTGATTTACATATTATGTATTCCTCATGTTTCCAGTTCGATTACATGTGTATGTATGTACGAATACCAATACAATATCAGCTGATTTGCTCATTTTTCCAATTTGATTTCTTGTCTGTGTTTTATCTGTCACATTCGCATATGCGTGGTGCGATTCATTTCGCACTAGCTCATGCTTAACGAAACATTTGTGTTTTGCACATGATTAACGAACATTATAGGTTGCCTCATAGGGGTGGGTGCATTCGCTCACTCATCCATGCGCGTTTGACACTAGCTAATGCTCTCTCATGCGCATTATAGTTGAGCCTCTAATGTGACAAGTAGTTGTTGGATATGTTCATATGTAGGTGCAATCGAATTATGTCTTGGAAATATATATATCTTCATGTGAATGTTCAAATGAATATGGAAAACCTATTTAACCTATTTAACCTATTTTACCTATTGAACCTTTTCCAAATTTGATTTGATCTGCTGTAATCCAGGACATAACCTTGATTGTTGGTTATGTCCTTGATTTGCCGAAAACTTTTATAAATCGAAGTTCGTCAAAGCTATACAAATATAATTTCTGTTGACGACATGACGAGCCACACCAACTTCTTAAATTTCTACCACATCATCTTCAAATAAATCAAGTAATTTGAGATCCACACTCAATTTAATGACACTAGTATTCAAGTACAACTTCAGTTCTTATGATCCACTATTTCTTCAACTTAGTTTTAGTTATAACTAGCCGACTTTAGGGTCTACTTTTCGAATCGTGCAAACCGTTAAGTCCAACTTAACTTGGTAAGTGAAACTTAAAGCACTAAGTATCAGCAAACTGTCCTTAGTAGTGTAAAGACAGCTGTTTTGTACTGCTGTTAATTTTGAAGTTGTAACGGGTGAAAAACGAAAAAGGTGTACCCTCACCGTCGTAGACAACCGAACATTCATTAAGTATGTACACCAGACCGTGTTAAAACTAATCGTAGTCAAACCCAACATTTATATAACAAACCTCATTGCAACGAATTACTTGTTACAAGGAATATTTTCTAATTGCCTGGTTGTACTGTATTTATTAAATTAACAGAAATAAGTCAATAAAAAAATTGAACGGTCTTCTTCGACTCAAAAGCTTAAACTTAACGAAATGTCGTTCACTTTAGGCTGACCGCACATCCATGGTGGTGCACGTCATACATGAAATGATTTCGGAGAATTAAATGACAAGCATTGATTTTTAAATTAACTCTTTTTTGACAATTAAAAACCAAGTGCTTAAAAAATCACACTTTATAAGAAAGTGCATATGTTGCACTCGGTGATAACTCTGGGGTTCAACCAAAGCAAGCACCAATAAATACTTCCTAGGATAGCAGAAATGATGATACACAAAGAGTTCTAGTGATTGATACAGAAGACGGCGAAAGTTCAAATCCCACCCCTAAACTAGAATTCATTGTAACCATGACATACTCCGAACAATGGACATGAGAAACGTTGTTTGGCGACTTCAAATATTTGAATGTTCGTCGGCTCCTATGGATATGAGAATACTGTGCGCAGGTTTGAGCTGACACCAAAAGCATGGTGCCGAAATATTCAGTAACGTTTGCTATTTCCTCATGCATCGTATCACGTTTGCAGAAGGTGCTCGGTTCAGCTGAAAGTACGCAACGCGATTGAGCATGAGTACAATATTTGTAACCTTTAGCCACCAACCAGACAGAGTAGTGCGAAAGGAAACATAGGCGCCGTAGCGAGAAATGTCAATTCGTCAGCGGTCAGTTTAATTAAACATCACCAGAGAGTCAAACCGACCGTAGACCACGTCGCGAGGTTGAACCAAGAAATTTTGGCCGAGTATCCGGATTTTGACCAAACCTCTCGGAGGAGACCCACTTTTGCCTTAGCGGATATGTCAACTAGCAAAATTACCGTTATTTACAATCCACAAGTGTTTGACCGAACATCAGTGCATCCACGAAGACTGACTGTTTGGTTGATCGGATTATAGCAAGGCGGCATCAGGCATCATCGGAGCTTAGTTCTTTTGAAATGAAGAAGAACACGCAGTTTTCGTCAATGTTATCAGGTATAGCGCAATGTTAACCCGCTTTCTGTGGCCACATGAGCGCGACAACATCGATACATTCGTGCTCTGTTATAATAAGGCGCTACGTACCATACAAGCGACGCAACGTTCCAAGTTGTGAAGCATAATTTTTGGCAACTGGGTCATCTTACGGTGAGCGTTCATCAATTGGCCGTTCATGCGAATTGACAAATTATTGGGGGTAACGTAAAGTCCTTAGTGTATGCTAACAACTTTGGCCGAAATCGAGGCTAGAGTAACGTCGCACACATTTGGAGAGAATCATCAAAAATTGCTTGAAGCACTGTCAGCGTAGCCGAGGTGACTATTTAAGTGATGTGCTATTCCATGCATAAATGACATGAATTTAGCTTCAAATTAAAGCCAAGATGAACTTCATACCTCACATCGTTGTTGTTTTAGTTAAATTCCTCTCCCTTTCGTTCTTGTCTGGTCACAACGTATTATTACTGTAATAAGATCCGTGCACACAGAACTGTAGAGCTGATGACAGTATAATGCTAAGCAGGTATTGTAGTATTCAAATCTGATAATGCTCCACAGCAACACTTTCACGTCTCACCAATGTCGAGAAATTTGTTCATCACGCCGACTAGCTTTCCAAATCCATCACCGCTTTCAAATTATCTGTGCATGAATATGTATATGAGCAGACCCTTTGGGACCAAGAGACACAGCTGTATGCATTATCAAGTATATTCTATTAAGACCGATATGGTTCACAAAATTAAAGAGGTCGCCCAGTCGAATTGTTTTTTTCCAGATTACTGAGCGTCAGTCTCGCGAATACTTTAAACGTGGACGGTGTGGTACATCGAACTGAACAATTGATAACGATTTCAAGAGCAGTCGATTGTTTTTTGCTCGTCAACGGTGAGTGCAACGCTTTCACAGCCCATCCAGAGTCCATAAAGTGTGACCATTTCAAGTGGACGGTGGTGCATTGCGTTGTGGAACTGAGCCCAGCTTCTGCTGCAACTTCATATCGCTAGTGCCGACAAAGGGTCATGCAAGAGATGAGGTTGGATCTTATCAAAACAGACTGTTACACGGTCTTAAAATAAGAGCAATTTTCTTGCTGCGTCATGGCTTATAAGTAGCGGCCGTTGAGTTTATTTTGTGACATTTGTTTCTCATCATAACAACGGGGACTCTTTAGTAACATCGAAGAAATCAAAAGTGATTTTTCGCTCCATGTTCACAAGTGTGCAGCGAGTCTTTGCATATTTCAATCGACCAGTGTCTTCTCCTGTTCTTCCTTCTGAATCGAAGTCGCCGAAAAGAGAGCTGTTTGTTAGGCCACACATCTAAATTCCTTCTCTTTTCACAGAAAATCTCTAAAGATGTCCTTCAAGGAGATCACTTTAGTTCTCCTTCTATCGTCATGCATAGCAGCACAATTTTATAAGGATCTCAGAACAATTTTCGAATGGAAGTCACTGGAATTTCAATTCCCTACGGACAAAGACCGGCAGTATGCCATCGACAATGGGATTTACCAACAGAACGCCGGCACACCCATCGACATCGCCGTGGAATATAAGGGTAAGGCTACCATTTTTCAGCGAGGCACCTCTAAACAATTCTTTTCTTTTAGCGAATTCAATGGTGAGGATTTTTCAAACAATTCCTCGCTTCAGCGATGGCATCCCCTTTTCACTGGCGACCGTCACCAAGCGGTCCACACAGAATGGGCCAGTTCTTAAGGCTTATCCAAATTACAATTGGCACAATGTGAACAATGCCGGTTGTCAGGGCATAACGTCCGCCTTTCGAGTTGTGGTAAGAAGAGGGTACTTCTCCCCACGTTCCTGCAGCTCATAACCTTCTCTCCACAGGTCGATGACTGCCAACAGATGTGGGTGATGGACTCAGGCGCAGTGAAGACTGTTCAACTGTGTCCACCGCAACTGCTAGTCTTTGATCTGAAGACTGATAGTCTCATCAGGCGGTTTCCGTTCCCTCAGTATCTGTTCACACCGTCCGAGTCCCTCTTAGTCTCAATAGCTGTGGACATTCGTGATCCTCCGCCGAACGGCAGTTGCCGCAAAGCGATGGTGTACATGGCTGACATGAAACTGGGCGGGCTTGTCGTCTACAGTTCGGAACGAAACAGTGCTTGGAGATTAGAAAACCCTCTGATGTTGGCAAATCCCGCTTGGGGTACACACACAATAGCTGGACAAACCTTTGAGCTGCTGAATGGCATCTTCTCACTCAGCCTTTCGCCACGCGGCGATAAGAACCGATACCTCTTCTTCCACGCTCAGTCTGATGATAGGGAGAGTGCCGTCGAGCTCAGTCATGTCGACAATCCGATGTCCACGTTCAGAGCCAGCTCCACCCAGTTCCAAGTGTTAGGCAGCCGAGGAGTGCAATCCGCGATGGAGGCGATCGATAGCAAAGGCAATATATTCACCAGCACCAACGACCCACTCTCCATATTTGCATGGAACATCAATACTCCGTATGAAAGGCGTTCATTCAGAGTGGTGGCTGACAACCCGGATCAGCTACAGTTCATCAGTGGAATGAAGGTTGTCAGGAGTCCATTTGGGGAGGATCAGCTTTGGGTGGTCACCAGCAGCTATCAGAAAAGCGCGACTAGAACAAGGAATTACGGAGAAGTGAATTTTAGAGTCACGTTTTGCCTGACTGCGGATCTGCTGACAAACGGAAGGTGTACGGATACAGTAAGTCAAGATCTTTCCGAATGGATTTTTGAGGACATTGATCCTAACCAACCTTGGGCGTGAGAGGAATCGTGTGTATTGCGTCTTGCGAATAAAAGAGTTCGCTTGTCCTTTAATCGAATGATGTCATCAAGGTCTGTTTGTTTTATTTCTGTGCAGATTTATTTGCATGCATAATTTTATGGCATTAATGTTTGAAGGTGATTTCGGGCCGCGGCTGGCGTATACATGGCGTAATCTGTAGGTCCAATTTTAACATAATCTTCACAGTACATCAGTCTGCATTTGGGCAGTAACGTCTGATACTGGCCTCGAAAATTGTAATTATGTCTCTGTACCGCTCACTATTGACTGCAACGTTTTGATCGTCATGCTTTTGTGCTCAGAAATTTACCAATGATTCCAACGGCCTATTAAGTCCACCAAACGGTCCTTGCCTCTCTTCTTCTGGATATAACGATGTTCGGACAATTGCTTTTAAACGAGTTTCTCGAACTGAACAGTGTTTTTTTTCAAAATGTTAACAATTTCTTATAGTACGTTTACAACGCACATAAATCCAGCATTTCGGTAAAAAAAATTTCGAAATCCCACTGGAATTTCAACATTTCAAATGACATCTAGTGTCAGAATTGATAACTGATATTTCCATTCTCATTGAGATGATCACTTGAAATGAATGATTGCTTAGTTGACAGCTGTTTTTTGTTTATGTCATCTGACTGAAAAGTGATTCAATGACGTGCTGAATTTGGAAAGAGGCTTGTTCGATTTGACAAACTTGTAAATATAGCGAGGAAATTGAACATAAATCATCCAACAATACGAAATTATGGAAAATTAATGCCAAACTGCTGAACATTTGGGCTGAAATGTTGAAACTAACCGAAATGTTGGATTTAGGTGCGGTGTGAATGAACTATTGAACGTTTCTCCGGCGTGAGTTTTTTCATGATGAATTGTCAAACCAAACAAACCTCAAGACAACTAAGGCAGCTTTTACACACTAAGTTTGTCTGCAACTTTCCAATCTTGTTGGCAAGGAAGGAAAAACGTGCAAGGGGTAGCCCGAGTTGCGTGTGCTCGAGAATCGCAATTGATCCTTCGTATTCCCTTTTATCTCTTTTCGTTTTTTTCGAATTTGTTTTATTCTTGCCTTCTCAGCATTGGGTATTGAAAGCATGCTATGAATATGTAAGAAAGAGATGACACATGTGTGAAAGGGTGGGAAACGGAAAAATTGAGCAGGAATTGCAACTGGGTTGATTTCTACGTGTAAAAAATCGTGACTAAAAAGTTGCGTGTGTAAAAGCGGCCTAAGCTGTCACAGAAAACAATGTTGCCAACGAAAAGTTCTCCGAATCTAAAAAAATCATCCTTTACTGGAATAAGTAGGGCAGAGTTGGCTGTTAAGTTCACAAGGAATTGCAAAGTGACTTCGAAGTATTAATAATCAAAATGCTGATTTTGTGATGCAGATTCGCCCTTGATTTCATTAAATGACCACCCAGCTTCCCTGGCAGTGGTTTAAGCAGTCGCGTCAGTCCAATGTTTAAAGACTAACGTCCAATTTATTGTGCATATTTATTCGGGCAATAGCGTCTCGAATGATCATATCGTGCTCGTCCAGAGTGGTTGTCTTCTTGGCGTAGATCTATAGAAAATAATCGACTGGACACGAACCATGCTCTGTTCATGAATATGACGAAATGAAGTAGTATGAAGTAGAAAAATCCAGTGTTTCATATTTTGCACCATTTTTTTTATTAGTGTTCCAACGTTCAAAAACAGAAATGAGTTTATTGATTCCAAATGCTTCACTTTTGATAATCTACAATTGTACTTGGTACATTTTGTACGGTTTTCTGATGCCCAGTAACGAAACTATGACAATATAAATAAAATCCATTCTGGTCACATGTTGCCACGAAGAGCTTAAGATTTGCACTCTATAACCATAAGCTGGGTACCGGGCAACATCAATCGCGAGCGTGCGTTTACATCCCATAAACAATTTTATTCACGGACGCAAATAACACACATAATGAACGCAACGCACGCAACGGGCCGGAGCCTTAAAACAGCTGATAAACGTGCAAGGAAACCATCTAAGATTAACCTATACCAGGTAAAACTCGGATTTCAAAAAAACGGTATGTATGAATATTTTCTGTGGGGATATGTGAAGTTGCTGGTCTACGCCGATAAGCCCGAAACGATTGATCACTTGGAGGACAACATTCGCAGCGTTAATGCCGACATACGACCATAAATGTTGGAAAAAGTCATCGAAAATTGGACCTCCAGATTAGACTACGTCCAAGACAGTGGCGGTCATATGCCAGAAATCATATTTAAATTATAATGCCAGAAGATTATCTCTCAAATAAAGTAAATTTCATGTCAATTTAAAAAAAATCATCTTTATTTTATTTCATTCCAAAGTTCCAAATCCTTTAAAAAAACACCCTTTATAACCGATGTAGCACACATAATGTGGGGTTCTCTTACCACCTGCGAAACTACTCGGATGCTTTGGCATATTTCTTACAAAACCTTCAGGATTAACATCTGTGCAGCTTAAAGTATCGAATGGTGGAACAATCCACATAATCATAATCATAATCGGTACGCAGAAGGACTCAAAGAAATGATATTCACTTTCCTTTCCTTTTTTCCTCTATTGTGTAGAACTATATAGCTTACTTTATTTCGGTATCGAAGTTCGCGTTAATGAAACGTAAACAAATTCTCTTCGAATGCATTTCAAATTTTTGATTTCAGTGAACCTCTATTCCCGTCCTGTCTAAGATTCACTTTCTAAGTTGGGTGATTTAATTTATTTCAAGACTACTGTCAACTTTATTGATAATATTTCTTAGTTTTCACTATCGCAGGGTCGCGTAGTTTTTTCAGATTACTGAGCATCAGTCACGCGAATACTCTTAACGTCGACGGTTCGGTCCGGGAAGTTGATAACGACTTTAAGGGCAGTCGATTGTTTTCTAATTCGTGTGCGGTGAGTATCAACATATTCAGAGTTCATAAGGTCTGACCACAATATTTTTGGACATTCATACACAGTCAATGTTGAATATTGTTGAAATGATAATCACCACTTCTGTGTGAGATGGCTTATCAGTAGTTTACAAGTTCAAGCGCGAAACATATCATCGGGTTTTAGGAAAAACTCTTCCCGATTGAGCAATCGGTTTAGACTTGACCTGATTTTGACTTAATAAATGTCGTCATAAGACTTAAGGCAGTCCAATAAGTGGTATTGTAATGGTTGCTTTGACATAGTGTGACTGTGTTACAGACAACTTGTGATACGAGAGAAATAATTACCAGTGTTTGAACACAGGGATCCGTTGCTTGGTTGCGAAAGATGTCGTGCAAAATATTCTTCGTAACCTGAACTGTGGATATCACGGCAATATGTGTCTCCAACATAACAACATTTTTATTAATCCGAATCGATCGGAAGAAACCTTTTGCTAAATGTCCGAATACTTGCTGTTGCAGTACTCAGTGTTATTGCATTTAGCAGTCCGACTCTCTGAATGTCTTGACTATACAATGAAAATAAATGAGGATCAAGGAAACTCCCTCACATAACTCTAGAGCCACTTTTGTTTTGCATTCAGTTCCGTGTTTAATACTAATACATTACTTAGGACTCAAACATAAACTTAATAACCTTTTTCATCAAGTGTTTCATCTCTGTATTGTAACGAGATAAAACACAAAACTTCAACTGTCTTAAATTACAATAACATTTATATACTAATACACTACGCTTGTTCTGAAATTGCCTTTTCCGTCGGCGCTCCGGTATTTATACGTCCTCAAATGGGTTCATCTTCGATTACCCTTCGTAATAAGCATTCAAAAGGTTGTTACTTTTTGTGGTGTGGTTGTGATTAGATTTCCTTGTCATTTTATTCACGTCACAATTGCGTCATGCCTTGTCTAATGACTGAGCATCTAATGAATGAGATCGCTAAGGGAAACACTTCTTTTAAGAACAGGCTTCCCAAAGGCGATCGTCCCACAAGATAGTCTCGCCACCCATGACAGAAGGAACGAGCAGCACAATTAGTTAAAGCGACGTCGAACTCCTTTTTCTTCACAGAAAAGAATTTTTACACCTTTGTCTATAGAATTCGTTAGCAACCATACTAACGCCAATAAAATGGAAACTGACAGATACCACCAGCAGGTCGCATCATTTATTAAACCTAGTTAGCACAACTAACCAAATACCAAGGACATACTTACTTCTCATGCCGACGATCCGTGAAAAGTTTGAGCCTGAGCAATAGGTGCCGTCCATTGATGACGGTCCTTGGCAGGCTGCGTCCAGTCACCCAGACCGAGCTGTCTTACGTCAGCGATAAATTGGTCTTTTTACCGGAGAATCAGTCTGCCTCTCCTTCTCGAACCAGAAGGCTCGGTCAAGCCAGTGCAGCCGTCGAATGTGTGCCTTCCTGACCACATCTACATCTTTGTACAGTTCGTAGTGTTCGCGGTTGTGTATTCTCCTCCATTCACCTTCTTCGCAGACGGGACCATATACCCGACGCAGAAATTTTCTTTCGAAGGCACCAAGAATCAGCTCTTTTGTTTTGCTTAATATCCAATTTTCATCTATATATAGCACGACTGGCCAAATAAGGGTTTTCTAGAGAGGTAGACAAACCCCTTCACTATCTAAAATTGTAGCTTTCGACTTTTATGTTTTGCTCAATTTAACAACCTTTATAATTTACGGCTACAGCTCTTGTGAGTCACTAAGTCACAAAGTTCGCCATTCGGAGTCGGCGTAAAACTGTATGTCCCATCCATTCGTGAAACAACAATAGCACCCACGATACGAGTGGTTGTTGGAAGAACTAGTCCCGATGCCCCTTCTACTTGTGCTTATTGTGTTACTTTACTAATTTCAATTGTAAGGTAATAATTTGTAAAACTAGTAATAATAATGTAAAATGCAAACGATAGGTTCGTTAGCTAAACTTTTTCACTGTGTTGCTCAACTGTCTCTTTATGTATGCCAAATATTTTGTACAACTAAACTCTAACTCAACATTTCTTCTTTGCCACAAAAGTTTTCAAAGTATTCACTAATGAATTGAACTATGTGCCTTCGACTCTGCACTCTTGTATCCTGTTGCAAAACTACTGTAACCACTGCGCCTAAATATATACTAAAATTTATGTGTTTCTGGAAGATTCCTTCACTTCTTCCAGTCAATTATCTGCTTGATAGTCACTTCTGGCGATACCGTTTAACTCGCACGATAAAGATAATTTCTTGTCTCTTCACTGAACAGCAGCAACAGTGGTTTACGTTTCTTCGCCTGGTACTTTCGATTCACAGTCTGCGACAAGCACTCAGCTGCATTTATTTGAAAGGCGGGGTCTACCAGCTCACCCATAACTCCCATGGGTGAGTATGATCCTACACAAAATAAAGATAAAGACATTCACTTCATGCAACGAAAATCCTGATTTCTGCGATTCCTCGACTCAGCGATGCCTCTACCCTGCGATAAATTTTTTTCATGCGACGGCCTGGTTGTTGCTTAAAGGCACCTTGACGGACAGATTATATTGTTTTTTTTCTCTAAGATTACAGTCATATCCTAGCGTTGGAGTTGGTTCTTTGTCAAGCCTCGGTACGTGACATTTGTTCAAGGACACGGTCTTTGTTTTAAAGTGGTTGCATACTTTTCAGCTCCTCAATTTGCTTGTTCATTGATATGCTTAACCATTTGTTCTAGATGACTAGCAAATATAACCGTCTTTTCTTTCACAGCCCTTGTTTGATTGCTTAAATTTGTTGTCCATTGATCTTCATTTCTTCTTACAGAAACCTCCCAAAAGATGTACCTAAAAGTGATCGCTTTAGGAATCCTTCTTTCACCCTGCATAGCAGCTCAATCGTACAAGGATCTGAGAACAGTTTTCGAATACAAGTCACTGGAATTTGAGTTCCCATCAGACAACGATCGCCAGTATGCCATTGATAATGGTTTTTACAAGCAAAACGCCGGCGTTCCCATCGAAATCGCAGTGGAATACAAACGTAGGTGCTGCTTGTTGTCTCCAAGAACTGTCAATAAGATATGTGTTTTCTTTTTTATTTAAGGGAATGGGAGCATGAGAATTTTCCACACAATTCCTCGCTTCGGCGATGGCATCCCGTTTACACTGGCGACGGTCACCAAGCGCTCCACGCAAAATGGACCAATTCTCACGGCTTATCCAAACTACAATTGGCACAATGTGAACAACGCTGACTGTAAGGGCATAACATCCGCCTTTCGAATTGTGGTAAGATGTTGACATATTATGGCCGTGCTCTCAACTTTTCGTCCTCAGATCGATGAATGCCAACACATGTGGGTGATTGACTCTGGCGTCGCAAACGATGTGCAGATATGTCCACCGCAGCTGCTCACGTTCGACCTTAGGACTGACAATCTGCTCAGTCGTTTCCAAATCCCCTCAAATCTGTACACATCGGCTAAATCCCTCCTCATCTCACTGGCAGTGGACATTCGCGACCCTCCGCCGACCGGCAGCTGCCGCAATGTGATGGTGTACATGGCCGACGTTCAACGCGGAGGACTTGTCGTCTACAGCTCCGAACGTAATCTTGCGTGGAGAATAGAAGATGAGCTTATGTTGCCAAGATCCGCTTGGGGAACGCACAAAGTTGCTGGAGAAACCTTTGAACTGATGGACGGCATTTTCTCGCTCAACATTTCGCCACGCGGGGAGAAGACCCGATATCTCTTCTTCCACGCCTATGCCGATGATAGGGAGACTGCTGTTCCCCTTCGATACATCGACAATCCGATGTCGGCGATCAACAAAAGATCCTCACTTTTTCAAGTGATCGGCAGCCGAGGAGTGCAAGCCGCAATGGAGGCGATCGACAGCAAAGGCAATATGTTCACCAGCACCGACGATCCCCTCTCCATATTTACATGGAACATCAACACTCCGTACAATAAGGCCTCATTCCGAGTGGTAGTCAACAACCCGGATCAGCTGCAGTTCGTCAGTGGAATGAAGGTTGTCAAGAATACCTTCGGGCTCGAGCAGCTTTGGGTGAACACCTGCAGATTTCAGAAAATTTCGTCCGGCTCTATGAATTACTTGGAAGTTAATTTTAAAGTCTCGTTCTGCTTGACTGAGGATCTGGTGAGAAACGGAAGGTGCACGGACACAAGAAACGAGAAATGGCCCGACTTGATTTATGAAACCACTCTGTCTACCCAAAAGTGGGCAAAGAGAGAACAGAAATAAGTCAGCTCAGACAAAAGGAATCGTGTAGAGTAGCTTAATTTTTGTAATTAATTTTTAGGAATAAAAACTTTACTTTGGAATGAAGGAAGTTCCTTCTTCTTTTTTACTTATTTACTGCAACTAAGTTCGCTTGCTCACTTGTTTACTTGCATCTCGATAGGGGAAGATTTTGGCAGCAATGCCGTCGCATTTGTCCTCAATCCGGGGAACGGACGCGAGCTGGAAAACTTCTTATGAGGAGAAGTTAAACAACCTTCACAGTACCCACTTTCCATCCTACTGTAGTAGGATAGCATGGTCGATCAGATTCTTCTCCCAGTACAGTAATGGACTTAGTATCGAATCCTGCGGCACACCACTTACAATCGTTAGAAGAAACAGCTTGCACACGATTTCTAAAAGTTGAATAAATTAAATTATAACAAGAGTGGGAGAAATTGAACAGTACAGACAATAGTTTAATTAGAACAAGTGGACTAACACAATCAAAAGCTTTAGAGAAGTCAATTAGAGTTACAACGTAATTCTTGTTTCATCAATAGATCGTCATTTATCGCCCGAAGAGACTCGAAAGCTTTATATACAAAAGGAAGAATAGCTATTGATCGCTATTCTGTATTACTACAATGTTTAAGTATTGGTAGAATCTTAGCTTTTTTTCCGCAGCAAGAGACACAGTCGTCTGAGCCTCTAAGTCGAATTTTCTTTTATAATTAATTTATTTATTATTATATTTATATTTATATTTATTATATTCATCTATGGATATTGACTACAATTAATGATTTACTATATTCACAATTATTAATTAATGATTATCATTAAGAATTCTCAAAACAATTCTCTTAAAAATATTGAAGGTCAACTTTATTAGAAATTAAATTAAGAAGTGATAATGATCGAGATATAGGTTCATTTTAACTATAGTTCGTCTTATGACTAGGAACAAAAAAAGAGAACCTCCCTATTACTAAGATTTCTCTCAGGAACATAAAAAGGCACAAGATTTAGTTATTCAGGTGAATTTACTTTTTCAACGAGAACGTCTTTTAAGAAAAGGGTATACCTTTGGGTTACTCTACGGCTTTTCAAAGACTTAAGATCTATCAATGCACTATCAATGAGGGCAAGTTTCTCAATGGAAAGCGTGTGAATCTTCGTTGATTCAGAAGAGTTTTCATAAAAAGGAGACCAAATAACACAACAGTATTCCAGTAAAGGTGTGATTAAAGACATAAGAATAGCTTTTAAGGTATAACTATCTTTAAATAGGGCTGTGTTTCGCTTTGAAAAACCTTTAAGTGAATTTGCCTTAGACACAATAAAATTAATATGTGCCGAGAAAGATACTCCAAGATCTTTTATTTCACTAACAGTATTTACAATATTTCGTTACCAAGACTGTAACTGTATCCTAGGTGTTGAGTAAGAACCTCTAAGCATTTTACATTTAGAGATGTTTAAATCAATGTGATTATATTTACGCCAATGAAAAATCTTATCGATGTCTTACTGAAAATTCAAACAATCCTTAATTGATGATATTTGATTGAATATTTTTAAATCGTCAGCAAACATCAGGCAATTATAAAATTCTAAAAAAATTAGGAATGTCTTTAACGAACATGTTAAAAAGTAGTGGCGCCAGGTGACTGCCTTGAGCAAGGTTAGCAAGGATAATACACCAATAGAGTAAGATTGATCATTTTCGATTTTTTATAAACTGTTTCCGATTCGATAAATAAGATTGCAATCACTTAAGGAAACCATTCTTGAAGCCCGTCCTCTCCATTTTTTAATAAGAAGCTTATGATGCACCCTGTCGAACGCTTTATTGAACGCTTTATTGCATTTTATTTTCCAAGGAACACAATCAATAGTTTGAAAAGAGAAGTATTTGAGCTTATCGCAAGCCAATTTTTCAAATAATTTTGAAATCACCGAAAGTTTAGACGCTGGTCTATAATTATTAATCAAATGTTTAAAGCCACTTTGTAAAGAGGACTTATAGAAGACAATTTCAATTCTTAAAGGAAAGCAACATCGTGAATCGATTAATTAAAAATAATTTTTTTAACTTCGAAAAGCGAAACTGCATATTTATATAACAAAAGCGGAGGAATCAAATCCAATCCGGGATTTTTATTTTGATTCAGGTGAGTTAAACCATCTAAAACTTTTTCATCTGTCAAGAAGAAACAATCAAAATCAATTTGACAGTCAATTTCATTGTACACATCTTCAGCTATTTCTATAGTGTACATATTGTATTTCACGGGTAATCAAAATTATTTCGACATAGAGGATGGTTATTTGTATGAAAAATTGATTGAAATGCCAAAATAGGACGAACAACAAATTCGAGTTAGAGGAAATTTCGACTTAGGGAGAGTCCACTGTATTATGAGGCCATGTCATTGTGTTAAGGATGTGCGTGTTATGCGGAAGAAAGTCGCAAGAATTAAATGCGAAGATCAACTCTCTATTGAAGGGATCTCTGAACATGATTTACTTTCTTGTACACTTCATATCGTTTTTTCTCATGACGTAGTACCTGCTACATTTACGTTCAGAGACTTAAAAGCAACTAAAATGTGTTCTTGAATATCTGCTTTGATTATCGAAAGTATTTATTGAGAGCCTTCACTTGAGATTGATTGATGATTAGGAAATGATTTAAATGAAACACTTTTGCTTTAACACGGAATTCTGTAAGTGCACTATTAAGTCTATGCTAATCCAGAACATAATCAATCTCTACCCATTCCAATCCAAATCCACACAGCCGGAGCAGGAGCTAGAGCACCACAAAGATCTACACCGAAACTTTCACATTTTCTAACACTTTTATAAAATTTTATTCAAGATTCGTCCCATAAACTGAAAGATTTGCGGTCGCTAAATACGGTTTAGATCGCCTCCGTTCAAGCATGCTTACCACTTAAGTTCTTTAATCCCGCATCGGTTCAGAGGAATCCGCATCGATATCGGACCATCCGTAAAGCGGTTATTTAGCACGACATAAGCAAGAAGCTGTCTTCGTCCAACAAGATCGAGCCCGCAGCCAGTTTCTGTTTGACGAGAGACATTTCAGTGGACTTCAGTGAATAATTCCAAATGAGGTTTGGCTTGAAGAGATCATTAAAGATCATCCACGATGTCTGCTGTTCCAGATCGAATACCAGAAGTGATGATAGCCCAGGATCGGTTACATAGGCCTTGCCTCGTTTGTACTGACCCCTTAGAGGTGGATCGTAGATGTCAACAATGATCGCATTTTTGAGAGAACTTGCATCAACATAAACACAACTATGGAACGGTTTAACTTGATGTTAGTGACGACATACGCTGCGGTATCGATTGTGGGTTATTGCCACTATGTTTGTTTTTGGATTTTTCAAAAGCATTTCGTTCAGTAAACCGAAAAATATTAGTTAATATTTAAATTAAATACATCCACATAGCACTCTTAGGTCAGCTTTTTTAAGTTCAAGAGCTTCTATTTGAGCTTCTCTTGAGTGTTATCCATCTATCAGCTTATTACATCGTACACTCAAAACCATATTCAAGCAGTGTTCTAAGAAAGCAAAGCTGCGACGTGTCTTAATGTCGTGTCCGATGTGCCACAGGCCTCTGTTCGTGGTCCACTCTTGTTCATATTTTTTCTTAAACGCCAAATTGCGCTTCGCTGTGCATGCAGATGATGTGCGTCTCTTGAAAAGTTTCCCCAAATCGGATGTGTTATCGGCCGTAAAGGAATTGAATGGTGATATAAACGCCATTTGTCGAATGGTCCCAACAAAGCAATCTAAACTTTTTAATAAAGGGTGTTTTTTTCTAGAAACTTTGAAATGGAATAAAACAAAGATCATTTTTTGAAATTGACATGAAATTTACTTTATTCGAAAGATAATCTTCTGGCATTATAACATACATATGATCGGCTGGCTTAGACGTAGTCTAATCTGGAGGTCAAATTTTCGATGACTTTTCCAACATTTTTGGTCGTGTATAGGCAATAACGCGGCGAATGTTGTCCTCCAAGTGGTCAATCGTTTCGGGCTTATCGGCGTAGATTAGCGACTTCACATATCCCCATAGAAATTAGTCAAGCGGCGTTAATTCGCACGATCTTGGATGCCAATTCATGGGTCCGTAATTTGAAACTATGCGTTTATCAAACGTTTGCTTCAATAAATCAATTGTGGCACGAGCTGTGTGACATGTTAAGCAGTCTCGTTGAAGCCACAGCTCCTGCACCTGTAATCTCCTGTAACCTCCTGTAATAAAAATGTAATGCTGCGCTCTCTTTACAGGAATAGTTTGCATCAATTTAATTCTTCAGAGTAAAATATAGCTGACTTATATGCGATGACTGGCAAATGAACTTAGTCTTATATCTTTAATTCATGAATTGTGAAAACTTCTGCAACTAAATTGCATAATTTGTTAAGAACAATGGCTTTAACTGTACCTAACTCAAACAAATTTGCAATTAACTTTCATCCCTATTTCTGTAAAACAAGCAAAATAAGCAAAGAAGCTGTTTATTTTAAGTGATTCAAGCAAATATTTCAATAATATTGCTATTATTAGTTGCCGGTACACATGTTTCGTGTGAATGCTTTTTTCGGTATTATGCATATGCAAAAATACTTACATGAAGTCGTATATTCATTAATAATTAATGCAAACAATGGCAAAATTATTTTTCCCTAGTACCTCAGACTGTAACGCGCAGAAAGCTACTTCATGAACATGAGCTTTGTTCGTTTGCTTATCCCTCCCCATTGTGTTGAAAATTTAACACCGAAATTTGAAAAAAGTTCAAGTAACGAGCGAATTTTCAAATAATAACTCTAATTCACCCTAGTAGTGGGGTTGGTGAAGGGTATCAGCTGTTAGCCAGCTGTTCACAAGAGCTCACTCGTATTCACAGACAGGGGTTGAAAAAGCGTATAAAAAACGCTGTCAGATGAAATCAAGGGGCAAGAGAAGAAGAAGTTGAATATATCTTTACTCATTTATTTCTGTGCCAAACCAAACTAAAAATAAATCACATGACAGCTGACAAAATGGCCGCCAGTTAAAATAGTGTTGCCAACTTAAAGTTCCATACCTCTAAAAAAGACACCCTTTAGAACACCTTCAGACATGTCTGTATGTCACACATTCAAATAAACAACACTACCTATCCGTTAAAAAATCTCCGTGAAAAAAAGGAAATGGTACCTACCAGATTAGTTGTACTCAAAATTGAATTATGTCCGTTGTCAAAGAACGCTCAACTTTATTACACCATCGCGCAAATATTTAGTAAGCAGTCGTCAGTTGTTTCCAGTACTCTGTATCCTAGTACTGCGAGCATAAAGATGTATGGTAACCCCTTCTTTTGGTCTAGGATTTAAGTGCTGCTTTCAGATATGTATGTATTTTACAACTTCTTTAGATGGGATTTCTTGGAAGTCTTTCCATGTTACGGATGTTCTGTTTATCATCTTAAGTCTTTCTCCGGCAAGTCTTTGGCAGTCGATTAGTATTTGTTCCATTGTTTCTTTTCCCTGCCCACCGTGCCAACCGTACTGTTATGGCCCATTTTATGCAGGTGATGAGTACATGAACCGTGTCCTATTAGTGTTGCATATAGCACTCTTATCAGATTTATTAAGTTCAAGAGCTTCTTTGGCTCATTTGGAATTGTAGCTTTATCCCTGAAAGTCCCTCATGGTTGTTACAAAACCGTTTCATTTGTTTAATGATCCATTTGTATAGGTGAATGTGTCCTTATTGTTGAAACCATAAAGTAAGCGCGGGTCCAATGAAGGGTATCTGAGCACCTGCCTCAACTTGTTTATCAGCATTTGTATTTTGTAACATTCCTAGTCAACCTAAGAGTTGAATGAGTATCTCTTTAGCGCCTTAAGAACCGCTTGGCTATCTGAGAATACATGTATTTTAATGTTGGTGAGTTTTCTGTTATCAATGCAGCTTCGTTGATTGCAAACAATTCAGCTTGAAATACTGTTGATACCTTCCAGAGAGGAAGCTTGATCCTATCACACAAGCCTCTAATTTGTTTCCAGATTACGACACATTTGTATACCATTTCTGTGCTTCATTCTTCATCCAAATAGGATTGTTGTTCCATTCCTCTCTGCTTGGTAGGAATACTTCATAGTATTTTTTAACTTTTAACTCATCGACATCAGGACACAAAATTGTCTAAGCCGAGGAAGACAATTTGATATATCAGCAGAACATTGTTGGTATGGACACTTCATTTCGTATTCGTTTTCTACATTCGCCGATTGTCTGTGATCTCTTTGCCGGCCTGTTGTGAGTGACTGTTCTTTTGGAGTTCGTAAGATGTGTTCGACGCCTGAAACCGTTCGTCAACAATCTGATAGGTCCCTATCAGTGCGGTTTCAGGCCAGGTAAGTCCACAATAGATCAAATTTTCACACTGCGTCAGATCTTGGAAAATACCCAAAAAATGCAGATTCAGACCTACCACCTATTCGTCGATTTCAAGACCGCATATGATAGCGTGCATAGAGACGAGCTACACAGCGTCATGTCTATTTTTGACATTCCTACCAAACTCATGCGATTATGTATGATGACGATGGAGAATTCTCGCTGCTCCATTAAGGTCGGCCGTCAGATTTTAAATAAGGCGACACACTGTCATGTGACTTTTTCAACATCATACTCGAGAAGATCGTGCGAAGCTCACCGGTCCAGAGGCACGATCTTCCAAAAGTCCGTTCATCTGCTAGCTTACGCGAATGATATTGACGTGATTGGACGAACACAGCGAGCCATCAATGAGGCGTTTGCTGGTGTTAAAGCGGAAGTTGTTAAAATGGGTCTAGAGGTAAATGAGGCAAAACAAAGTATTTGCTGTCGCACAAGGACTTTGTCTACTTCGGCTCTGTAGTAAAAAGGGACAATAACACTAGTGCCGTGATCAAGAGCAGAATAACTCTTGCCAATCGGTATTTCTTTGCGCTCAAGAGACAATTGAGTAACAGAGCCATCTCTCGAAAGACCAAGCTGACTTTATACAACACTCTGATCATCCCTGTCCACTCAGTTAAGTGTTTTCGGATTCAACGCTCTGGTCACGAATAGCCTTCGAATCCAGGCCATTGGGACAACGCAACAGAGGACTTCCTCGATCGAGATGGCGCACACAAGTGGAGACGGTCCTCAGCCAACTTGTTGTGCCCAACTGGAGGCAGCTGGCAAAAGATTGTGCTGGCTGGAGAGGCTTGTTGGTTGAGGTCCAGGTCCACCCCGGACTGTAGCGCCAAAGAAAGAAGAAGAGGAATACAACCTCCTCCACTTCGGTTCGAAGGACCCAAATTGTGGGTCCGACTCTAAGAATCTAAAATATTTAAATAGCTTAGTAAACTACAAACACAACAGAGCGCCTTGATAAAAGCTCAACCGCAGGCCGACTTGTTTATTCATCGACTGTGTGTGAAAGCAAATCACGGTGATAATTAAACAGCAACCCGATTTTATTGATTTTTTGAGTGGCTCAATTTGAACGCTTTTAATGGTTAATTAAGCTAATAATGTACAAACGGGGAATGCTAAATGAAGCCTGTGATGGATGCTGGATTTGCGAAGCAAATAAAGACGACAAGTGCAAGTGTTATTCAGTTTCACATCCGCTTTGCCGCCAAAATGGGTTTCTTCGCACTCGTCTTCGTTCATCACCTGTGTTTCAGAAAACTGGGTTTTTTGATGACGGAAATCATTTGAATTACATCATTGCATTAACATTTTTGTTGCAACTGTATCATCTCGGCTGTCTGTGATCTAGGCATTTCCGTATCGTTGCTGCCGTCGTCATAGTAATAAAGTTCTGTGACCATTGCCGAGCCGTCTCAAAGGCTATCTGCACGATCATGCGATATAAAACCAAATAAAAAAAAAACAACATCAAAAAGCTCGGAAGACATTTCAATCAACTCTAGGGGCAATACGCGCGTCGACCTTCGCGCGTATGTGATGTGATGTGATGTGATAATCATTTTCCGAAAATATTCGATTTACACGTCTCTGCCGTGAGTCATGATTTACATTATCGACACTTTCAAACGACAGTTGGTGACGCCGGTTCCGATGGACCGTTCCTCCCGTGCGTCGTCGATTGATGTTGTCAACAGACGTGATAGTATTTGCCTGACGTCACCATCGAAGGTGTTGCTTAGTTTCAGCTCACTGAGAATCAGTCTCGTGAATACTCTTAACGGCGACAGTACAGACGGTCCGTGGAGACGGATGTTGATAACAAATTTAAGCGGCGGTCGATTGTTGTTTTTTTCTTTATACGTGTGCGATTTCACGAGAATTTAAATTAAATAATCACAATCTTAAGCTGAGATGAGTTATCAGAAGTAATTCGCTGTATTTGTGCTATAAGCTTTGGAAATTTGTTTTTCGACTTCATTGTATCTTCAACAAAAGTGAAAGTGACCAGTGTTTTATAAAGTTTGTAGTCCAAGTGTGAGTTAGGTGGCGGGTGCTTTGAGAACAATTCTTCACCACAAATAGGAGACTTAGAGGATCACGAAGTTAAATTGTACGTATACCTGCTTAAACACTTTCTAAATGTTTGCCTCTTGAGCCGATGCTTATTTATTTGTGAATCATGAATCTGACAGCAATTGGTTTGGTAATCACACTCGTCCTAACGTTGTCTAAGTGCGGCTCTGTCAAAGGGGCAAACCATAATGGACGTAAGTAAAATGTAGCCAGAAGCATCGTCAACATTCCAAGTGCATACAATTGGAGCAAAATTGCAATACCAACGGACGCTAATCTGAGTTCAAATCGCTTCCACTTACATAAGCAGGCAAAAGTGGACGAACCTAACGAAGGTTAGCCAAGCGGCTATTGTGATAATTTCTCTCCATCCACCACAAGCGAATGGTCGTCACTTTATCGTGTCTCATGATGCCTGCGGTGTCAGCAAATGAAGAACGACAAATCCATTGGTCATTGAAGAGACACAGCACTTGCTTTCGAGGAATAACCTTGTGGTTAAAATAACATTCTTCGATTACCCCGATTGATTGGCCGCAACAGTGAATCCGCGCCGACGCCGATTGGAGTGGTTTCCAATAGCTTCGGGGTTACAATAAGAGAAGCCTGCAAGAGGTACAAGTAAACATTTTAATGTACCTGAAGAGGGATTTTTCTGTCATTTCCCAGATTAGGAAGCACAATTGCTTGATGTTAAGTGCACGACTCTCGCTGGCGGTTGGAAGGAGACACCATCGAATGCCGTCTATTTGATTTTGCGAGAATTGGAATTGTGTTGCATCAACTAATTGCGATAGTGCGAGATAGATGGTTAGATACCGATTATTTTGCGAACCTCTAACTCTGAAAAAAAATTGACTAAAGTGTGTGACACTCTTCGGACTATTCTAACGATTGAATCCCGAGTAAAAGACAGAGTTTTAGTTTTCAGCCGTCAGTAACATTTTGGAGGGAAACAATTGCATAGCTATCACTTTTAACCTGTTTTTCTTTGCCAGCGTGTTGAGTATTTGTGGCATTCCCAGGCAGTAAAGCTGCTTAGGGTTTTACGCACTGGCTGGCTATCTGAGAATATTGATATTTTTGAGTTGGGTAGCGACCAATTGCTTGTGCAATGCGCTGCTTCATTTAAGGCGAAGAGTTCAGCTTGGATGATTGTGGACATTCGAAATAACAGTTGGGGGTATCACAATGCCTGCTCCTGCTCCAGTTTCTGATTCCCTACTCTACTGAAATTGTTTTAGTTAATGTTTTTAACCCAATCCTTGTGCGACGCTGTACTAGGAATAATCACTCTTTATGGATGCCGGTGAAGGAGCTGAACAACCGATTGGCTAAAGGCTCCATTCTGAAAGGCTTTTTTTTCCAAAGCCAGATCGGGACCTTGGAGTTGAGTTGGCGGAGCACGAACACCACGAGCGAAGTTGCCAAGTTCAGAGAAGACAGCAAAAACATACGGCTGACGACATACCCCGGCGAACTAACCACGGATAAAGATTTTCGGTTCTGCACGTAGACTGTGAGGGTCCTTAACTGACCAGTCGATACTGGGAATTTCAAGAAATCTGCAGACTATTAATAGTCGATGAGGACCCAAATACCTCTGTCAGCCAGAATATTCCACTCAATCTGGAATTCCCTGCTCGACTCTAGACAAGGTCAAGATATCAAATGCAAGACTGAAGTCTAACAAGGCTGCCGGTGCGAACTGTCCGCTGAAATCTGTAAGACAGCTGAAGATGATCTGCTTGGGCGAATGCACGTTCTGGAATCCCAGCATCGTTTGGCCGATCCGCAACAAAAGCAGGCTCATTTGACAGTGCCAATTATCGCCTGTAATTTCGCCTGAAGCCGTTGTGAAGCAATATGATCCGATTTCAACGCCGCATTTGACAACGTGCGTAGAGACGAGCTATACACCGCCATGTCTAGGCTTTACATTTCTGCCAAACTCGTCAGGTTGTTGCAAAACAACAATGGAGAGCACGCGCCGCTCCTTCAAGCCCGGTAATGAACTCACCGAGACCTTCAATGTCTAATAAGGATTTAGACAAGCCAACGCGCTTTCGTGTGTCTTCCTTAACATTATTCTTGAGAAGAACGTGCAGATCTCGCTTGTCTATACTAGATCCACGATCTTCCAAAAAATTTCGTTCAACTATTAGCACACGCCGCTGATGGCATTGACGTGCTTGGCAGAACACGCTTCGCACAATACAAGTTACCGATTATTATGCCAAAAATCTTCATGACCACGTCGGCCAGATTACATCATAGTTCCAGATAAAGTCATCAAGTGCCAGAATTTATGGTAATTCCCGATCGAATAAGTAAACAAAAAGTTCAGATTTTTTTAACGGTTCGGCCATCCCCATGCGCTGCTTGGTTGGTGGAATGTGCGCACGAATGATGTTTGGGGAATTTACTAGTAGTCTCGGGAATTTCCATGAAACACTAGAGCATGAAGAGCTGTTTCGCAAACGTGGGCATCAGCAGTAAGGCCTTACGGCGGAAAAGAGGTTCGAGGTCATCAAACCACTTTAATATTTGGACAGAATTCATCGAGACCGGTGGGATGCGAATCTCGTGAAATCTCCAAATATTATTAATCAGTCGAGACTGACACCACATTAGTGTCTACATTGCACCCGTTCGGAGCTGGGGATTATTTATAAAATGATAGATTTATTTGCTATTTTACAATATTAATGTTGTTACACAGGTTGTGGTGGCCCGTGGCGTTGTGGGTATGTGCGTCGACTACCACGCTCTTTTACCAATCTGTCTAGGTTCGATTCCTGGTACGACAAGAAATACCTTTCTCGACCCCACCTCTTTCGAGTCACTGGCAATGCTCAAAGAGTATAACTGTCCAGAAAAAGCTTCTCAACTTTGACCGTTCGGAGTCGGCATAAAATTGTATGTCCCTTCCCCTCGTGATAGAACAATAGCACGCACAACACGAGCGGTTGCTGAGAAGCTAGGCCCTGGCCTTCTACGGGCTGTAGCCCCACCCATATTACACAGGTGGAATTCCATTTCACAGGTCGCTTGCTAAAGGACAAGTGTCCGATTAGACGTTTAGACAACCGTCCTGATATTTCCAAAATTCTTAGTTGGACTTGTGTGAACAGTGCTGCCAATAGCCTGCTACATTTTGCCCACACTAGTCTTTCTATAAAGCAATATATTTACCGTCTCTCGGACTCATTGTTGGTCGGAGGGCTGCCTTTTGAGCAACTTTGGCAACTAGTTGGGGTGCCATAGCAATCTCTGGCGAACTGGCGTAACTGAACCTCATCCGATTTGAATCCGTGTAGATTTCCATTGCAGCCGGGTTACGCACTTTATCTCCGTCCCATTCCTCTCTCGAGAATATTATTGTCTTGTGCTTTATTTCGAAGTCCAGGAAAGACGTTAGATAATCTGTTTGTTTTGGGATCTTCGAGTTTTTGTGTACCTTCATGTGCCCTTTGCTGTGAGTCTTACAACAGCGCGGCGGTTGCATTGTCTTTGTTTTATCGCTGCATGCATGCATGTCCAGTCAATCAAATTCAAGAACTACCAACAATAGCCATCAACCCGAGCAGTATGAACATCAACGTCAGTTGCAACTCGACGAACGGTGGACACACTTCAAGTTCAGACCAGTTGGAAGAAGGACGTCTTTCTTGATTTTTTTCAAATAAAATACCCATTAATCTTACATATCCACGGGGCGAAGATGCAGTGATATTTCTAAAGCAGCTGTGGGCGTTGATCTGAGTGCATCTGTAATGAAAGGGTGCTCGGTCAGAAGTCGCACTGGTACGTGCCGATTAATGCAGTGCAAAACGGTTTTAGACGTTCACAGATTACGCGACATTGAGCAGAGATACACCTCTATAGTTGTTGCAAGATGGGGGATTGTCATTATTGTGGACTACTTCCTCAAGAGGATTTCCGATTCTACACTGTGAAAAGTGCTGCTTAAATAAGGGATGTGCCATAATTCACACAAAATTAAATTTTCTATGACCGTTTCGCATAAATGTGGCTTAATTTCATTAATACACATCCCAATTTTCTCGTTCAAGGCAAGGTGGTGGTTAGCTTGTTTGCGTAGACATTTGACTTCAAGAAACCCCAAAAGAAAAAGGTCTAATGGCGTTAAATCGCAAGATCTGGATGATAAATTCTGATGGCAAAAACGGCCGTTTCTCTGGCTGTATGGCATGTGACACCATCTTGTTGAAACCACACGTTGGTCACATCCAAATCTTGTAATTTAATAACTAAAAACTGGGTTATCATGTAACGATAAAGAACACCATTAATTGTTACTGCCTGACCAGCTGCCTGTCCGATAATGCCTCCCGCCCAAGATCCGCACCAAACCGTCCCGCGTTGTAGATGCATTACTTGTGAGTTTTTTGAACTCCAAATGCGACAATTTTGACGATTAACGAAACGATTTCATTAATTTCATTCATTTGATTGAACTGTCAATAAAAACTATCAAGATGAAAATGAGCTTCATCACTGAACATGACTTTGTACGAAAATTGCGGACAGAAGCTGACAAGCCTTCATTATTTTTTAAAATATGTCTCTACAATGAGAGTGTGTTGTTCTTTCGTACAGCGCACCATTTTTACTAACCCCGAAATGACAGCTGTCACATTAATATCTTTTTTTGCGTTGGCATCACTGTATTTTTAAATGGCGCAAAAGTAAAATTTGGTGTGAATTATGGGACACCCTTTACATCCACTATTCCCTGCGGGTTAGTAAATAGGTCACCCTCCAAATTCGAAGAGTCTGTGTACCTTTCCTAAAGCCTTTGGCCAGGATTTTGGATTTTCTATAAAAGGCCCGCGTGTCCTCAGACTCTTCGGTATCCTTGAGCTGGAAGGTTGCGAGAGACTTTTTCGTCAGAAGCTTCTTCTCTTTCCGTCTCCTAACCTGGAACTCATGGCTCTAATTTTACGCCTTTCGGTTATCGGTTGCACGTTTCTTCTGTTCACACTCGTGTTTCTTGTCGGAAATACGACAATTTCGGTCGTTCTCAGAAGCCAACACCCTCTCTGTTGGCTGGTGCAACTTTCTGATATTGGACAGTCGAGCTTTGAGTCGTACTGCTACGAGACAATGGCCAGAGTCGACATCGGCCATCAGAGTCTAGTCGTACAAAATACATCTCAATTCACAACTTATCTCGTCTTTTTTTTCCCAGAAAATCTCCGAAGATGTTCTTTAAAGTGATCGCTGCGGTACTTATCGCTTCATCCTGCGTAGCAGCTGTATCGTATAAAGATCTGAGAACAGTCTTAGAGTGGAAGTCACTGGAGTATGAATTCCCGACAGACAACGATCGGCGTTATGCCAACGACAATAATCTTTACACGCAAAACGCCGGAACTCCGATCGACATCGCAGTGGAATACAACAGTAAGTGCTTGCTTGTTCCCCCGGAAGACTGACAATAACAAGTGGTTTGCTTTCTTTCAGCCAGAGGAGACATGAGAATTTTCCAAACAATCCCTCGCTTCAGCGATGGCGTACCCTATACACTGGCCACTGTTACCAGGCGAGCCACGCGAAATGGACCATCCCTTAGTCCTTATCCAAACTACAACTGGCACAATGTGAAAAATGCCAATTGCCTGGGCATAACATCCGCCTTTCGGGTTGTGGTAAGAGGAGGACAGTTCAAGGCATGATTTTGGAAGATCACTGGTTTCTCTTTGTAGATCGATGAATGCCAGCACATGTGGGTGCTTGACTCCGGCGTTGCTAATAATGTGCAAATGTGTGCACCACAGCTGCTCACCTTTGACCTGAAGGATGACAGTCTCATCAGTCGTTTTCATTTCCCTGCCGATCTGTTCACGCCGACCATGTCTCTCTTCAGCTCGCTAGCTGTGGACATTCGCGACCCTCCGCCGACTGGCAGCTGCCGCAATGCGATGGTGTACATGGCCGACGTGCAACTCGGAGGACTTGTCGTCTACAGTTCGGAGCGCAATTATGCGTGGAGAATAGAAAACGAGCTTATGTTGCCAAACCCCGTTTGGGCGAATCACACAATAGGTGGGGAATCCTTTCAACTGATGAACGGCATCTTTTCGCTCAGCCTTTCGCCACGCGGGGCTATGAATCGATATCTCTTCTTCCACGCCTATGCCGATGACAGGGAGTGTGCTGTTCCACTTCAATACATCGACAGTCCAATGTCGGCGTCCGACCCTAGTTCCACGCAATTTCAAGTGGTCGGCAGCCGAGGAGTGCAATCCGCGATGGAGGCGATCGACAACAACGGCAACATGTTCACCAGCACCAACGATCCAGTCTCCATATTTACATGGAACATCAACACTCCGTACAATAAAGGCTCATTCCGCGTGGTGGCGGACAACCCGGATCAGCTGCAGTTCGTCAGTGGAATGAAGGTCGTCAAGAGTCCCTACGGAGGTGATGAGCTGTGGGTGATCAGCAGCAACTATCAGAAAATCGCGACCAACACAATCAACTACCTGATGGTTAATTTTAAGATTACGTATTGCGTGATTGATGATCTCCTGACAAACGGAATGTGCATGGACACAAGGAATCAGTATTGGTCGGACTTTCTGTATGAGAAGGCAATTGCTAATCGGCAGGAGACTGAAGGGGACGAACTGCGAACCAGAAATTGAATGTGGATTAAGAATGTTTGCTTGGAAATGTTTCTTGTGAATAAATGAGTTGTTTTTTCGAGTGGACTTGTTTCCTTTCAGTCAGTAGGTTTCTCCACTCCACGCGCCTCGTTTACAAAACGCCAAGTTTGGCCACCACGTTTTCGCCACTGCCATCAAGTTCAGCCTAAAAGTATGCCACACCACTGACAGAGTTTCTTCGCCAATTCCGCCGCCTGACCAGAGACACCAGAGGCCCCAAAACAGCAGCTCTTCTCATCTGGCAGCGGACTCATCCATATGCATGAGGATGACCCAGAAGTTTGCGAATGATAATCCGCCTAATGGGTTTGACGAACTCTGAGAGCTATTGCATGGAGCTTGATCCCTTGGCTTGTGCTGTGGTTCACATTAGCTTGATCGCGATTTCACAACTGGAACAAGCAAAATTAGCTCGATCGGGGATCGTGTTGATAACAAATTGAATTCATCTAGGCAGTGGCTATGACGTGGGATATTTATTCGCAGACATTTGGTATGCAGATGAGTCCAGAATGCCGCCGCAGCGAGGCTTTGAAGAGAGGAGCACTTCGGGCCTCTGAACAGTCGTTCAAGGCGTCTGCAAGTGGACAGATACCAGATCTTGGAATATGTAAGTTGATCTCAGTTAAGACTGCTCACGGTTCAGGATCATTTCACCCCATGCAGGTTTAGGATAGCGCTGGTGGTGGTGCTCTGTGCATCGTCGGTCCTTGGACAGGCAACGAATACTATAAAGAAGCTCAGGACTCAGTTGTCATGGAACAACCTCGAGATGGGTTTCCCCTCGGAGCGGGACAGACAGGACGCGTTCTTCTACGGCTTCTACCGCACGGACAGTGTCATCCCGATTGATGTGGACGTCACCTACGCTGGAGGCGATGGACGGGCACGGTTCTTTGTGACAATTCCACGCTTGAGTGATGGCGTTCCGTTTTCGTTAGCCGTAGTGACAAACGAGACCAGGGCAAACGGCCCTCTGCTGGTGCCCTACCCCAGCTACGAGTGGCACAGTTCGCAAGGAAGTGACTGCGGCGGCCTCACCTCCATCTACCGTATCATTGTGAGTTTATATCCGTTTCGGTCGCGAGTTTCTTGTGTTGAATGCATTCACTTTGCAGATCGATGATTGCGATCGTCTTTGGGTTCTGGACAGTGGCACCATTGGATTCAAGCAGCTCTGTCCAGCGCAACTCGTCTGCTTCGACCTGAACACTGACGAGGAAATTGATCGCTTCGACATACCGAGCCATCTGTATAAGCCTGGGCGTAGTTTGCTTGTCACACCAAAAGTGGACGTAGCGGATCCACCGCCAGGGCGATGCCGGAAGACGAAGATCTACATCGCGGACTCCGTCGGAAACGGTATCATTGTGGGAAACCTAGAGAAGCGTAGCTTCTGGAGAATAGAGAACGGTTTCACAGGACCCGATCGCCGTTTCTCCACTCACAACATTGCCGGGGATAGCTTCCAGATGGCGGATGGTGTCTTTGGCATAAGCTTGACCCCGAGAAATCTGAATAGTGAGTATAACCCTGTTCAGCGCATGGATGTGTGATGTCATGTGATTCCTTGCAGTCCAGCGCTTCCTATTCTTCCACGCCTTGGCCAGTGATAGTGAGATCGCGATTCCCCTGAAGGCAGTCAACAACCGCAGGGTATGGCGCGGATGGGACGGTGGTTCCGATCAATTCCAGGTGCTGGGCAATCGCGGAACACAGTGCACGCAGTCGGTCATAAGTTCGGAGGGCTTCCAGTTCTGCACGCACCACAATCCGCTGGGCATCTTTGCCTGGGACATCAGGACCCCCTACGAACGAGACAATCGCTACTTGGTGGCGCACAACCCGGACACACTGCAGTTCGTGAGTGGCATGAAGATCGTCCGCAACCGTAAGGGCGAGGAGGAACTTTTCATTGTGTCCAATCGATTTCCGGTACGTTGAGACGTGCGTGTGTTGTGGTTGAAAATACTCACGGATTCATTTGGATTTTTCAGAAATTCATCAGCAAGACCATGAACTACAACGAAGTCAACTTCCGTGTGCAGTCGTGCAGGATTCGTGACCTGCTCAGTGGAGATCCCTGCAGATCATCGATTTAAGTGATTTTGTTTGAATCTGTTTTGCAAATTTAATAAAAGAAGCATTGCCGTGAAGACCTTTTTAATTTGTTTATTATTCAGTGTGGTCGACACCAAAGTGTAGACCTTACTTAAGATGTCAGAACAGATTAAAGCACAGCAGCCACTCAGGGGAAGACAGGTCAGGTGTCAGACTGTCTGGCTAATCAATAAAGTACTTCATTCTAAGGCACAGCAGGAATCGATGTTCCACTTGGTGACTCGAATTCGATACGTGTTTTGACAGCTGAGACCACACGCTTGGATGAAGTCAAGCAGGATTATACCGAATCCGATGTAAAGTCCTGTGCGGATTTGAGGAGTGACAAGTTTCTTTGACTGATGGAAGAAATTATTGGGAACAGCTCGCATGTGTATTCAATTGTTTCAGACAACCTGGATTAAAATAGACACTACGTAGGAGAATACTACTTACGACCCGTGGAGGGTCTAAGCCATCGTTGTCCTGGGCACGCTGCTTCCAGACATCAAGACCTAGGTGTCTTCATACCGGAGATTCGGTCTTCCTCTCGTTCTCGAACCAGGAGGCTCAGAGTCGAAGACCCTCATTGCTGGAACCAGTGTAGTCTGGGAATTTTTGCCTTCCTAACTACATCCACATCCTGGTACAGCGAGTAGAGCTCGCGGCTATGTCTTCTCTTCCACTCACCTTCCTCGCGTTTAAGGCCATAAATCCGACGCAGAAAAAATCGTTCAAAGGCACTAAGAATTTGCTCTGCAGTTTTATTCATGGTTTACTGGCAAAGTACGAGTTTTGTAGGCACATTCAGAACGCGCGACGATGTCAATGTCATCTGCGTAACCAAACAGTTGGATAGCTTGCAGAATATAGTGACTTCCGTGTTCACAGTTGCCCGTCGCACTATCTGCACCAGTACCAGATTGAAGAACTCACACGAGGTAGGAGAATAGACGAGAGTATTCCACCACCAGTGGCCGCTCAGGTGTGGAGGGTATGTACATCGACATCTACGCTGGGGTATGGCGGTTGAATCTATGACGGAGCTGTCTTCGACACTAAAGAAGACAAAGTCAGTTGGAATCGAGGAACATTGTGCTAAGGCATCTCCCCCTAGATGTGCATAAAATGTACACAATCCTGTTTAATAATGCACATTATCTGGAACATTGGAAAACTGCGATTGTGCAACTGGGAAATTAGTCTTCTTCCGAACATGAGAAGTCTGCTCAAGTAGGCGGAGGACGTAAATATTATTCCGGATAACTAATTCGGTTTCAAAGCGAAGTCTAGCGAAAGCCTCTATTCACGCCGCGTCGAAACTGGTGTCGAATGTTCATTGGAACAAGAGCAAGGAACAATGTACGGATGGTTTCCTGTAGAAGACTATCGATACCGTGTGGTTAGAGGACATTTCAACATGCTTAATCGGCTAAGCATTAATAAACCACTAATGAACCCATAGTGCAACATGGTTTCCGGTAGAAGGTACGTCCTCAAGAATGGCTACGTGCTGGGCATATTTGAAGTAAGAAATGGTCTCAAGCTCTTTGTCAAATCTGACGTTGAACATGACCGGCAAACAGGTCATGTTCAACGTCAGATTTGACAAAGATCTGCGTTACTTGTCTCCAACTCAAATCAAATCGGACTAACGATGACCTTCTTCGTAAAAGTTAAGAACGCCGTAAACGTAAGTCGCTGTATAGCAGATTTGCAGACAGAAATCAAGTATGCAGTCCAACTTTTGTTTTTGACTGCGTTTAGATGCCCATGTGCTCTTTTTCACGTAATTGCGTACGCATACTACTTGATCGTGTACAGATCAGGTCCAGTGATCAAGGACATAGCCACTCTCGTGCAGGGTGACTTCAATTCGTTCATGCGATATGGCCATGACTGGAAGTTGAGTATCAACCTCAAAAAAGTGGAAAATCAGTTTGTTTAGAACGCCATTGTACAATGCTACGGCGGATGCCATAACGCATTGGCGAAAGGGCAGCCACTGACGCAAAGGACTGTAGTCAGATATCATTACACAAACAAACGTGCAGATGCTGCACTGGCTAGAGCCCGAGGTGCTTTCGCTTTTACAAAGAGCTAGCTTTTCAACAGCCAACTCGATGCGTGGGTTAAGTTTATGGTCCCAGTTTAATGACCCTAAACACACAGCAAACAATGTAAAGAAAAGACCAGATGGTTTAGATAATGCTTTTCATGAGAGGGAATGAACTGTGAGGCTTTTATCCCGGCAGAAGTACAACCGACCAACTGTTCACTCTATAAATGGTACTCGAGAAGCCTTGGGAGTATGCCAAACAAACCTCCAGCTGTTTTATAGATTTGGGAGGCAAACGACCGAGTTCCTGGGGTGTTCTGTAGGAGTATCGGATTGGTGGTCCGTTTTTTTAAGGTGATCGCACGCGTTATCAAAATAGACATTGTACGGCGTAGTCGTGGGCAACATTTGCACACAATTCTATTCAGAAAGAAAATGTCAGACACTGTTCTTTCAAGCCATAATAAAATTGTCATTTTATGTATTTTATCTAAAATTTAAAAGAAAAACAGGTCTTAATGAATCCAGCGTCAAAGATTGCATTGAACGACATTATCTCTTAAAGCGATTGCAATCAGGTTTCCGGAAAAGGTGTTACAGCCTCGTTAAAAATGGACGACATAAGAAGAGCTATTGACGAAAGCATTTGACTGTGATGACCTAACGACACTCTATTATAAACATTCAACTTCTGTAATCCCGCTAATAAATTATTTCTATCATATCCTTCTAAACGAGTCGAAGTTGTTTTCTAATGGGTGGTTAAATTTTAAGGGCCGATGTTGAATGTTTTTTTCTGCATTTCATTTGACAATTCTCCATTTCAGACTAGCTCAATTTGAACCATGGAAAGATACACAATCGAGCAATGCGTTAAAGTTATTCAGGCTTATTATGAAAATGATGATAAATTTTCGAAGAAAATCATCTTCAGTGATGAGGCACATTTTCACCTCAGTGGATTCGTCAATAAGCAGAATTGCCGCATTTGGGCGAATGATAATCCAAGAGTGATTGTCGAAAAACCAATGCACCCGCAAAGAGTGACTGTTTGGTGCGGTTTATGGGCTGGCGGCGTCATCGGGCCGTATTTTTTTCCAAAATGAGGCCGGTCAGGTAGTTACTGTGAATGGTGTTCGCTATCGTGAAATGATAACGAACTTTTTATGGCCCGAATTGGAAGATATGAATGTGGACGATATGTGGTTTCAACAGGACGGTGACACTTGCCACACAGCTAACGAAACAATGGCTCTTTTGCGCGACAAATTCATTGGCCGTGTTATCTCACGTGGTGGCGTTGTCAATTGGCCGCCAAGATCATGTGATTTGACACCGTTGGCTTTTTTTCTTTGGGGTTATTTGAAAGAAAAGGTGTACGTCGATAAGCCAGCAACAATTTAAGAGCTAAAGGATGAGATAATTCGACACATTCACGGCATACAACCTCAATTATGCTTCAGCGTCATCGAAAATTTGGACCATCGGATGGAGGTGTGCCGCCGAGGTCGCGGTGGCCATTTGGCCGATATTTTGTTCCACACATAATTGAACCGTACCAATATTATCATAATAAAAAGAAATGACAATAATTTCCTAAACAATTTGTGTTTTATTCAAAATCAATATCGGCCCTTAAAATTTAACCACCCTTTATAATTCAAAACTGTCATCTGTCACATGCAATGGTGTTCCTCACGGTTTTATTTTCGGTCCGTTATTATTTTCCATTTTTTTTTTTCAATGACCTTTCAAAGGTGTTGTCCTATGCAGACGATGTTCAAATCTACTGAAGTTTTCCTCTTGGTATGGTTGAAGATCCAGTCGCTAAAATAAACGAGGATTTGGGCTTTATTGTAAATTGGTCTACTAAAAATGGTCTAATGCTGAATTCTCACAAAACCAAAGTCATTCTGCTCGCGAAACAACCGCCTTCATTTTCCAATCTCCCACCAATAGAACATAACTCAACCACAATTGAATGTGTAAAGGGTTTTCCAATAAGGACCTGACAACTTTGAATTTAATTTGTGAACGCACTCTTTCACTAATCATCAAACTGTCACTGTCAATTGATTCAGTAAACTCAACATTTTCATCATGGTAAAGTACACGAACGAGCAACGTCGTTGCGTGTTATCTCAAGAAATGGGCCAGTCGATTGGCCGCCGCGTTAGTGCGATTTAACGCCACTTGACTATTTTCTGTAGGGCTACGTTAAGTCATTGGTTTGTGCCAGCAAGCCGACGACGTTGGGAGAGCTCAGAGCCAACGTTGAACGAAATAATTCTGTCGATTGAGTCGTAGGTAATAATTCATCCACACTTGGGTAATGTCATGCAGACACTTCTTCATTCATACTGTTCATGTCTGGAATCACCCACCTTCAAGGATTTGATCTAAGGCCGAGAACAACCTAAAGCTCTTACGTTCATGTAGAGGACAGGACAGCACAGACTCTGAGTCTGTGAGATCATATACAAATAAGGATTTTTAATAAGGTGAAAGGAAGCCAGAATTCTGAACCTTAATCTCAAGGAGAACCCACTTGCTTGCTTTTCAAATCGCTGCTGTTCTGAGGCTTTCACTGTAAAACTTCCTTTACACACTTTCTCTCGCTGTCTCACTGTATACACCAACAAAGCCGTGTTATTGCCGTACCCATCGCGAACCCTGAAGGAGACTTTAGTTAAAAACAAAGTGCTATGGGTGCAGTGTTTATGTCTTTCAAAAAATCATCAATCATATGAAAAGCAACAGAAACTGTCATAAAAAAATGAATTTTATTTTTGATGAAACCGCAAACAAACAAATGTTCATTGCTTTGACCGCTTACATTATGAAAATTTGAATTCAGAAATTTGAATGGGAGCGGCAATGAACAACGCTGCCATCTGATCTCATAGAATAGTCACAAAATTCTGCTGAGAATTTGAATAAATTAGGTTATGTTGGTCAGATTAGTTCGCTGACATCACTTTAGGATCGATCCAATTTATGGTTCCGGTTCGTTACAGTTTTAATGGTCTTTGAGAACTGCAGTGTTAGTGGTTCTTCGAGTTTGATCTTTATAGTGTGCACTGCCATGGCATTTGTACACGTTTGCATGCAATAAAAATCGATTGACATCAGAGGACGACTTAACGAGTGGATGTGAGAATAACAAATGAAAAATGTGACAAAGAGAATTATGTATATACAGTGCAAGTAGTGAATTCGAGGCAGTTGAAGTCAGCGGTTGTAATTGAGGGATAAGGTGGCCCACATGCTGACTTGACACTTGACCGTGACTTAAAGTTGGCCCTAGAAGATCGATTAAATGAAAGTCTGAGAGGCGATCGTTGTAGGCAGTGGTAGGAAGTTGCTAAAGTAAGGCTCACTAGTTTAGGTTAGGATGGAGTGGCTGACTGCAGAAAAAACATAGACCCATTGCGATACCAAGCGGATTGACTACTCCTAAGCTTGGAAGCAGGTGATGCTTATGACAAGGCTGACGCTATTTAGTCCGCTGAGAGGCTGTACTATCCGAGGTCGACATGAATCATACGTCTAAATCAATTGCGGACACTTAGTGCGGTCCGCAGTTTGGTACGAGACCCAGATGGTGGCCCCTGGTCCTAAATAATGAATCTTATGAGGTTTTTCTCTCGCTCCTTCTCGGTCATAGAGCCCTAGCCGTTGCCGAAATACTCAGGATAAGCCATCGAGCGCTGGCTCTATCTAGGACTTCGTCCTCTCGCTTTTTCCTTGCGGAGCTGAGTGGCGTGGACGCATATGGGATGGCTAGAGATTTTCCCAACTCCGAACCTATTTTCACGAGGTTGTCATTTCCGTTTCCATATATTCCAGTATGCCCCGGTCACCGAGCTCACCAAGGATATCTCACTGATGCTCTGTCTGCATCGTCTAACCAGCTTCGATGTCAGAATGTCTGATGCTATGGCCTTTATTGCCGCTTAATTGTCAGAAACAATTGTGCTCGATTTGCCGGTTTCAGGCACTTCCGCTTGAATGACGTTGCAGCCGAGCTAGGCATTTTTCGAAGAGATCACAAAAGACCCCCGCGCTTGTGCGAGTACTCGTCAGTGCACAAGATGACCCCTTTCGACTTCTATTCCCAAGTTCCTGCCAGAGTATCAGCTCCGGAAATTGCTGATTAAAGCTCCTCTCCGGGGCTTGGCTTGGTAGTAGATAGTCAGTTCGACCTATATTTTGTACTGCTGTTCACTTCGTTAGTATGGCAGTGTGGACTTGTGGTCGCTGCCTCCAGAAACCGGCTTCTCTTAGCATTATCACCGATGAGGCGTGCTACAGAATAGGTCGAGGGGAGGGAGGAACGGAAAGGCCTCTAGTGCTTCCGTACGTCGCTGTTGTTCTTCTGCAATGCTTCCCACCATAACAAAGAACCGTACGTCAAGATAGGTCTTGCTATCATAGTGTATAGCCAATATAAAAGGTGATTTTTTTAAGAGGTATAGAACTTTGAAATGGAATAAAACAAAGATAATTCTTTTAATTTGACATGAAACTAACTTTATTCGACAAATAATCTCCTGGCATTGTAATTTTAAATATGATTTCTGGCATATGACTGTTACGACTGGCTCGGACGTAGTCTAATCTGGAGGTCCAATTTTCGATGACTTTTTCCAACATTTGTGGTCGTACATATATCAGCAATCACGCGGCGAATGTTGTCCTCCATGTGGTCAATCGATTCGGGATTATCGGCGTAGACTACCGACTTCACATATCGCCACAGAAAATAGCCAAGCGGCTTTAAATCGCTCGATCTTCGAGGCCAATTCACGGGTCCATGACATGAAACTATGCGGTTACCAAACGTTTCCTTCAATAAATCAATTGTGGCACGAGCTGTGTGACATGTTGTGACGTCTTGTTTGTTGAAACCACAGCTCCTGCAGATCATCATCATCATCATCATCTTCTGACCCGCATGATCCACTAAAGGGGTCGCGTGGGTAAACCACGCACGAGAGATCTCCAGGCAACTCGATCCTCCGCCATCGACTCTAATTCATCAGGAGCAATGCCCAAGCGTAACCCGGCGAGTTTTTGGACTTGGTCCCACCACCTCTTCCTGGGTCTACCAAGCGGTCGCCAACCTGATGGAATCGCATTCAACGCCCGCCTCGGAAGTCGTGATGATGGGGATATTCGTGCCACGTGACCAAACCACCGAAGCATAGCCCTTTCCGTTCGAAGAAGCAGCTGCACAATGTTGAGTTCCTCGCGCATTGTCGTGTTTCTCACCCTATCCCGGCGAGTAATTCCCACCACAGCACGAAGAAATCTCATCTCAGCAGCTTGGACTCGCGATCTTATTCTTTCGGTCATTACCCAAATTTCATGACCATAGGTGAGAGTTGGAACAAATACTGAGTTGAAAACCGCTAACTTGGCTTTGACACCAAGCTCGGCCTTTCTGATTTCAGAACTACCAAGCTGTGTCAAAACTGACCCAGCTTGACCAATCCTACAGGAAAGCTCAGCATTACTCCTTCCATCACTCGTGAAAAAGACTCCGAGATACTTAAACCTCTGCACCTGCTTCAATAGGACTCCACTAACATGCAGAGTGCATTGAACAGGCGTTCTGGAAATGGACATAACCTCCGATTTGTCCACGTTAACCCTCATTCCAGCATCAGCACATACAGCCACAAGCCTATCGAGAGCGCGCTGGATTTCCGTCTGGGAGGATGTGAGGATAACCAAGTCATCTGCAAAAAGAAGATGACTTACCCTCAACTCTCCCAATGTGCAACATTCCTCACCTCGGCTGCGCTGCAACATCCAGTCCATATATACAATAAAAAGAAGAGGTGACAAGACACGCCCTTGGCGAAGTCCAAAGCCCACGGTGAAAGGTGTTGATTTAGCACCGTTTACCCGAACACAGCTGCTACAGTTTGTGTATTGAGACTGAATGGCCCTCAGAAGAGGACCATCAATCCAATACTCCTGCAGGACACTCCAGAGTTTATCTCGAGGGACTCGGTCATATGGCTTTTCCAAATCTACAAAACAACTCTAGATGGGTTTGGCATACTCCCAAGCCTTCTCAAGTACCATTCTTAGAGTGAAAAGCTGGTCGGTTGTACTTCTGCCGGGACGAAAGCCGCACTGTTCATTCCCCATCCTGGGCTCGACCATAGCTCTAGAACGCGCTTCCAACACCTTAGCATAGAGTTTCCCGGGGATACCTAAAAGAGATATGCCCCTGCAGATCATGGTTGTTCAATTGATGAACGAAAAAGTCTGTAATCATGGCTCTATAGCGGTTACCATTGACTGTAACGTTCTGGCCAGCATCGTTTTTAAAAAAGTACGGACCAATTATTCCAGCAACCGATAAAGCACACCAAACAGTCAGATTTTATGGATGTAAATGTATCTCAACATACACTTGAGGATCAAGTGCGCATGGTGAAAATGGACGTAGTGCGCGATACGTATTTCGAACAGAACCATGATTTTCAAAATAAATTTGCACAATTTGGAAGTGTGGTTCAGGCCTATTCATGTTGAAATGCCAAACCAAACTAAGAATAAATCACTTGACAGCTGACAAAATGGCCGCCAGTTAAAATAGTGTTGCCAACTTAAAGTTCTACACCTCTAAAAAAAACACCCTTTGTGTTTTGAGACCCTACGTTTTTCCGAAGGCTCACTTGCACGTTTAGAACGTCACATATGCCTTCTTTACACGGTCATCGATATTGTCCATCCAGATGCTATCATAGATCCACCTATTATGCCACATCTCTCTACGCGCCTTACTTGTTGTGTACTTACTTTTGCGATGCTAATTTTTTGGTTTATGACCCGTTGTGTCTATAGTTGCTGGGCTATCATTTGTTCTTGTTTTAAGTACATTGCTAATTCCTATAAAATCCACATTCAAGGTTTTTCTCTTGGAGTCCCGTTTGTATTTAATTTTTGTTGACAACGCAGCCACCTTTGTGCTGTAACTATAAACAAAACACACATCGTGTGGGGTTGACCAATCTCAACTAACTTTATATCTATCCCTCGTAACTTGAATCTGTTTTTGTATGCTAATGGATCATGTGGTGTCGTCGAGTGATAATAAGGTGTACAATGTAATTTTTATCTGTCGTGTCATCAGTGAGATGGTTATCATGTTCGGCATGGATTTGGTAATCTGAGAAGGATAATTAGGTATCAATGGATTGTGCTAACTTGTATTCTCACTTTTGCGACTGACTGCGTATCTTTGTCTGTGTTTTTGTTGATTTTAAAGTTGCATTTGACTCGGTAGACGGGACGCAAAAAAAAGGGATGTTAAAATTCCTCAAAAACGTGTACAGGTATACGGATAGCAGGCCAATTTATGAAGGTAGACGATTTTGTCATACTCGCAGAATCGCCTTAATGTCTATATCAACAAACTGCATTAAAACGTGGAACCTTAACAAGTCCTAGATTACGCCCCGCAGCAGACATCATAAACACAGAGAAAAAGAACAATGGCTCTTTAATGATGAAGCGATTGAATTTGTCTGTCAGAAGTACACACCTGGGTGTCGACCGAATTGTAATGAATTGTAATTTTCGAGGAAGCAGACTGCTTAAATTCGACACAGGCACGTTATTTTCCAGGATGATCCATGAAACCAGGGTCGGGCGGATGTTTCAGGAAGTGATTTCAGCGCATTCTTAAATGTGTCATCGCGTACTGATGAACAGTTCTTTCAAAATTGCAATCATTGTCGACATCTGCATGCCACGGGACAGTGAAATGTGGCAAGGCCAATGTGATCGCTGCTGTAGCATCATCACTCTTGGTATTCGATCTGTAAAAGCAGATATCATGGGTGATCTTTAACGACCACATCAAGCCAAACTCGACCTATACACCAATCACAATCGCTCGACTACCGTGGCAGAATAAAAAAAAACCACTCTTAATAGAGGCCCGTGGCGTTGTGATTATGTGCGTCGACTCTTCCGCACTTGAACCTACCACGTCTACGTTCGATTCCTGGTACGATAAAAAAATTATTTTCACTGCCCCACCTCTTTCGAGTCACTGACAATGCCTAAAGAGTATAACTGTCTAGAAAAAAGCTTATCAAACTTGGCCGTTCGGAGTCGGCATTAAACTGTAGGTACCATCTCCTAAGAGAACAATAGCACGCACAACGTGACTGTACCTGACTCTCTAGGGGCTGTAGCGACTCCCGTAATAGAGCGAAAAGTAATGTCCTTTTTCAAAAATAGACACACTCTTCCTCTATTCATTCACATCCCAGTCGGAGATGGCTGCAAAATTAAGCGACGCGAACAACCAGTCGCTGTCGATCAACAACCCGACAGGCGACCAGGACGTCTTCAAAGTGATTGACGACAACCGACTCGAACACCATCAAACGGCACAGATGAAAAGGAGGATAACTACTACTGCCTCCCTAAAATCCTGAAATCCACAGGCTCCATATGACATCACATTCAAGGAGCTCTTGAGAAGCAATGAATGTCTGGCATGACGCTAAATATTCCTACCACAGGTTTGCCTAAAATGTGTTTCGCACAAAATAAACAGCTACTCGCAGAAGAACAACTTTTTGATCACGTGCGAGGCTCGGCGGTCTTCGATTCGATGCGATCATAGGAACATACATAAATTCTTGAATGGATGTGAACCACTTTCTGCGCCCGCATATATTTCTGTTTCTGGGTCGAATTTTGAATTCCATTTTGAAAAACCAAAATTAAATCGGCATTCGAGCACATTTACATTTCAAAATAAAACTTTCTTATTCATTTGCGAGAATTTTAAATGTCATCTTGACTTAATTTCGATCTGTCGAGAGTGGCTTTGACCGGTTAAATGGACCTCTTCGCATCTATGAACATATTTGCGTTTCAGTCTCATCGTGGCGAATTGAAGGCGTTTCCTCTGGAAAAAAAGCTATGGAAGAAAAGTTTTCATTACCAGACAGCATTGAGTTTTAGAAGCATTCTACATTCTACTACCGAAGAGACGGCTCTTCGTGAATCTTTGATTGAATATGAAAAGCTGCGAGTATAGTGATCAGCGAAAGAGGGAATTCGGTCATAAATAGTAGTCCGAGACTGTTTGTGTTGAAGCCATGCTGTCCATGCATTCTACTCAGGCATTGGATCCACAGTAGCCTGGATAGAATCATGTCTCTGTAAAGTCAATATAAAGGGTGATTTTTTAGCTATTATCTTTTGGCAACACTGGTTTTAACAGCTGACGCACGTTTCGTGTTTTGTTTCACTGTCAAACATCTTCAGTTTGGTCTATAATTTAACCATGAATCGTCATACAAACGAACAACGTTTGCAAATTATTGAATTTTATTATCAAAATGAGTGCTCTGTTAAGAAAGTTCATTGTGTTCAGCGACGAAGCTCATTTTTGGCTCAATGGGTACATAAATAAGCAGAATTGTCGATTTTGGAGTGAATATTAGACAGAAGCATTGCAAGAGATACCAATGCATCCAGAAAAAGTCACAGTTTGGTGCGGTTTATGGGCTGGTGGCATCATTGGACCGTACTTCTTCAAAGATGATGCGAATCGTAACGTAACTGTGAATGGTGGGCGCTACCGTGAGATGATATCCAACTTTTTTTTGCCCAAAATGCAAGAGCTTGACTTGCATGACATGTGGTTTCAACAAGACGGTGCCACATGCTACACAGCACGCGCAACAATGGACTTATTAAGGGGCGAGTTCGGTGAACATTTTATTTCACGTTCGGAACCGGTCAATTGGTCGCCTAGATCGTGCGATTTAACGCCTTTAGACTATTTTTTGTGGGGCTATGTTAAAGCTCATGTCTATACAGACAAGCCCGCTTCAATTGACGCACTGAAAGACAACATTGAAGCATTTATTCGTGAGATACCGGTCGAAATGTTGGAAAGAGTATGCCAAAATTGGACTAAGCGGATATACCATTTGAGGCGCAGTCAAGATCAACATTTGCATGAAATAATCTTCAAACATTAAATTATATGGATCGTACTATCGATTCAAATAAAGATTTCATGCATTTTTCTGAATTTTATGTGTTTTCTTTTGTAAAACTTTCCTATAGCTTTTAAATAATCACCCTTTAGTTCGTTCTCAAATAGGACCGCAGAAGAGTCTAGGAGACAGATAACTTTTTCATCCATTTCCGAAATTGTTTTGGCCTCTGCATCATGGAACTTAATTGGGATGATCAATGTCTTGTATAAAGTCAGCTTGACCCTTCGAAAGCAGATGTGCTCAATAGATTCAATAGAGAGTAGAGAGTGTGATTAATCGTACTTCCACTAAATGCACGAAACTTAACGAAACTAAGTGAAATGGTTACAGTGCATAATTTATGTATATTTTCTCGATTGTTTGGGTTGTTTTACGTTCCCTTAGACCAATGTGGTTGGACGTTTAATCTGCGTTTAGCCTCACTGCTGCTGTTGTATCGTAGAGGTAGATATAGACTTCATCTACTCCCCCAAAGTTATATTCGTCCCTTGTAACGCTGTGTCCAAGAAGACGATGTTGTGTGTAATTTCTTGATCACAAAATATATGATATTTCGTTTTCCACCAGACCAATTTTAGCCGGTTCCGTCTTAATGCTCATTGGCGACTCGTTGTGTTCGCCCAATATCGCCTTAATGTCATCCGCGTATGGAAGCAGTTGAACGGACTTCTTCATCATCGTGCACTAGCCGAAGAGATGGGCGGGAATGAAACCGGAGAGAGACGCACTCCGTCCTTTGTGGCTAATGAAATCGGCAAATAGGTGGTGACAAATGAGTGCCAATCTGCACTACTTGGGTATTTTCCAGGATCGGACGCAGTGTGAAGATATAATCTATTGTCAACTTCCTTAACCGGAAGCCAAACTGATAAGAATTTGTTTATGAACGGCTTCAGGCAGTACACAAGGCGCGAGGAACATCTTTCCGCGGTCCCTAATCAGACTTTTCCCTCTATATTAGGGTCTCATCTCTTGTGGATCTGGCAAATGATATGATTCCATTCGTCGAGCACGCTTTTCTCCGTAAAGTATGCCTGCCACACTTGGATTGCATGGCTTCCTTCCATTCTTACAGGTGATGTTGTGAATTCACCCAATAGATGATTGCCAGCTAAATTCTGCGGCCATATATTGTTTTCTTAACCTCGTCTAGATCTAAGTCAATCGTCAATCATCAGAATGCGTGGAACAGTCTGCTTTTCCTGATCGCCGTTTACCAATCTGTAAAAGTGATTCCTCCACATTCTCAGTATCGACTACCGGTTGTCTATCTTGGTCCTGACATGCTTCGGTCCGCACTTTGTATCCACCCTCTGGTAAAACTTTCGGACAACATTCCAGCAACTCTTCTTTTCTCTTCTCTTCTGTTCTGTTCGTAGAGATCGCGATCCGCACTCGTACTCGATGCAACGTTGCCTCGTACGCATCCAGTCTCACTGCACTTGTTGTCAAGCTCAAAAGCTAATGGAGCAAAAAAAATCAGAAAAGGAATACGTCATGTCTCTCTTTCACATACGCCTTCGACTGTCACTCCTTCGGCCCTTAACTAGGCTCCATTAACACCCGACACCGTCCCTGTTATCCGGTCATTGATCGTGTTCTAATTGATCACAATCACTGCGTGTTAAGAGAATGTTAAAAAATGTCCCATAAAAGTAAGCAAATATAAACCGATCACCGGCCGAGCAAGTCCATCAAATGATCGCCGGATGAACATAAAGACGCACACACATTGCCACGATCGTCAAGACGACCGAAACGGGTTAGGGTCCTTCACCTTCGAATTCTTGTAATTCAAACCCTGGTTTGCTGCGTGAATTCATCATCGGACTCGCATGGTCAACGCTCATTAAAAGCAATATTCCATCGGCAAAACGATGACATTAATTCAGAATGAAGCACATTTGTGTCCACTCAGGCGTCTTCTGAAGAGAAAGGTAAGCGCTGCGACAAGATGGTTTCCTGCAATAAATTCGATGGATGTCGGTCGGCTCTTAGATGTGCGCGCATAATCAATGTAATCCGACGAGCATCACGGCCGATGGGCACACTTTACAAATGCAGTTCGACATGAAGTTTCTCCAAAGCAACGCAGGGCCCCCCTTTGGGCGTAGTTCGCTGGTCAAGATTTATGCTCCTGCGGACAGGAATAGTTTTGCATACGAGATGAGGGACTTTCTCTTACATATTTCACACCCGAGACGGCCACTCAGGAATGCACTTGCCAAATGATTAACATATCAACACGCACCCGGGCAGGTCAGGTCAACGAATGGCGACGACGACGGGTGAGAAAAAGACACAAACTGAGTGTGTGTTCTTTGTTTGGCTTTGCGCCAGTGTTGCGGGTTCTCTTCACCTTCAGCTTCTTTGTCAGCGCTCTCTTTCAGGCAGACCCAAAATGCCCGTCCATACCTGCGGCGTGGGCATTAGAATCGATCAGCGGACCACCGTACCTTCGGCGGGTGCCTCGCATTTGTCTGGATTGCAGTTGAATCTTGGCCCAGCAGGTGTACAAACGTGTGCGGCAGTGGAAATATGTGTTATCTGAAATTGATTGTCTGCGTCCTGGCCGTTGCGGCTGCGTCGGTGTCCGCGAATAAAAAACTAAAGACGAGGGAGCTCTCGGTCCTGCACGAATGGATGGACTTCGAGTTTGGTTTCCCACTCGATTCGTTTCGGGAATTTTCGATTAACACTGGACAGTACGTGAAGGGCAATGGTATTCCGGTGGATTTTGAAATCGAATATGGAGGTGAGTGCGAGAGATGCTCGATCTAGGCGTGAATGGATTTGTTTTACGTGTGTTTTGTTGTTTCATTTCTCAGAGAACAGCACATCGTATCGGACGTTTGTGGCTATTCCTCGACTCACCGCTGGCATCCCGTACTCACTGGCGGTGCTGAAGAACGAAGACGGCGACAAGAGTCCTCAGCTGTTTCCGTATCCGAACATCTACTATCATTCAAGTCATGGCGCCGAGTGTGGTGGGATAACATCTGCCATTCGAATTTATGTGAGTACTCAGTGAATTGATTTGATTTTTTGATGTGTGTAAAGTGAGTGTGTCTGCGGATTTGTGTGATTAAACTTGCTATCCAACCTAAAAACCCTTAAAAAGGAGCATTGTTCATAAAAAGGGTGTATTTTCAATGCTTTTATTCAAAATTTGACCTAGAATCAAGTAAAAAAAACAACGTGTGTTCAGCTCAGTTCGATGCACGAGGCGATTCACAGAGTCCCGCATGGCCCATGGCCCGTCTGCAACGCCTCCACCCCGCACGACATCAACCAGTAGTTGTCATCGTCCAACGAGATCGAGCCCACGTTCAGTTTCTGTGAGGAGATACATTTTAAATACATTTCCGTTCAAAATCATTGCCTGTGCGACTTGAAAAACCTGCAAGGGAATATTTAAGATCAGCAGCGTCTCCAGACCCTTCCTGTTCCGAACGACTTTCACGCCGGCGGTAAACTCGATTTTCGGGCTGGTCACGTGCACCTTGAAGTTGGACCGGTCATAGGGGGTTCTTGGATTCCAGGAAACTACCGACTGCGTGTCCAGGAGAGAAAAGTAAACATTCCCCTTGGCATCCCTGGCTTGTGTGGGGGTCTGCGTCGGCCGAGTGCCAATCACTTTGAAGAGATCCTGATTGCCCGACGGATTGTCGATCCACAGCGACTGGTTGTTCACGTCGCTCAGCCGCACAGCCATCTCTGACACGGACGTGAATGAATGAAGGAAGAGCAGACCTTTCTCTGAAAAAAGAAAAATGCATATTATCTCCGTGAAAACACAGTCGTTGATTCTCACCTCTCCAAGGAGTGGTTGTGTAGATGCCGTCTGGGAAGTTGAATGTCACTCCAGCGATGGTGGTTGCCCTGTAAGCTTCGTTGACTTTGAACAGATCGTTGAAGATCACCCAAGATGTTTGCCGTTGAAGATCGAAGACCAAAAGCGAGAATCCCCGAGGATCGGTCACGTATGCCTTGCCACTGTTGCACCGGCCCTTTGGCGGTGGATCGTAGATGTCAACAATGATGCCATTGTGCACTGACTGAAACGGAATGTACTGTCCCTCGGGAATGTCGTATTTCAGGACGAGCTCGTCCGTCGCGAGGTCGTAGATCAGAATCTTCGGCGGACACACCTGAGTGGTTGGGGCGAAAAAATCCCGGCCAGAATCGATCGCCCACAGCCGGTTGCACGGATCCACCTACAAAATGAACCGCATTAGAAGGTCGATGAGACTGCCTGACGCCTGAAATACTTACGAAAATTCGAAACACTGAAATGATTCGGTCGCAGCCGGGTGTGTCCCTTTCCAGATGAGCTGCGAAGTTGGGATACGGAAGCAGCAAGGGACCGTATTGCCCCTGTTGTTTGGAGACGCGACTGAGTGTGTATGGAATGTTGGCAACTATTCGAGGGGAGCTCAGGAAAATTGATATTTCTTTTTGCTCTGGAAAATAAGAGGAAGAAAAGTATCATGAAATGGGAGCGTTTTAGAGTTTTTTGTGATTGTTGCTGCGTTGCAATGGGTTGCATTTGTGTGGATTTCGCTGTCAGAAAATGTGTTATCATTTTAGAGGTGGGTGGGTGTGTAAAGCGTCAAGCGAGGATCAACAACATTTTTCTTAGGGCAGTTTTTGAAGGTCAGAGCCAGGATTCCACGTAAAAAAAATGTGGAATCCTTGATACAAAGACAGACTCCACTTGGTCTGTTAAATTGACGTCGGATGACAGGCTTCCAAATTTGAGAAAATGGGGCTACGAATTCCCTTGAGTGGCTTTGGTCAAGAGGTAGAACGAGCACAAGGTATAGAAGGAGTGGATTAACGTAGACTCGAATGGTCCGAATCAGACCCAAGAGCGAACAGATGAATTAATGGTGGGGACGAATACAATTAACTAACTCATTTGAACGACAAAACAGTGGAAATCAAGCACATTTCGTCGATCGATCTTGCGATATAGCTGTCTTCCATAGGTGATCGAGTTAGAGTAGTATTCATCAATTTTCCAGTGCTGACAAAATGCTCATAGAATAAATATATTTTCTCAGAGCGAAGCCAAATCCGCTCATAGGTTGTGGTTAACAGCGTGGAAATCGCACTTATTTTCGAGAGAAGTCATTAGACCTGGTTTTTATGAACAAGTTTTGGTGTGACCGGCCTCCTGTTGAATCCCTCGTGGAGTTTGTTGTTTAAACCCAAATCGAGTCAGATCATGGTGTCTATCACGACTACTACTCGTGGTGATCGTGTGCTACATTGAGATCAGCAGTCAATTATTGTCCAATCGGCGTGGAGTTGCACAACTACTAAGTGCTGTCACCGATAAGCATCACAGGTGTTAGACAGACATTACCTTGAAGGAGAGGAGAGGGATTATCCCCAAAGACATGAGTTCAATTAGTCATTGGGAAAGGCTTAAGGACCTCGTGGAACTAAGCCTCAACGGCATAAGATCATAAAAGCATTCAACTGCTTCCCACATGCTTTATCTTTCACTTTTGAATTCTGTCAAGTATTTTAAGAGCAGGCAGGAGATACGAATATGAAAAGCTGAGAGTACTGTTTCAGAGAAGGAATGAATGAGACTAGAAGTAGTTGGCTAGATATTTTTCATAAACCTGAGAAAGAGTACCGGATACAATACAGAGCCTTGGGGAACACCAGCCTATAACAGGCTGAAATAGATAATCCACGCTCATTGATGCCACAGGGCTAAAATCTTGACAAGAGAGCTTCATTATCAGTTGAAGCCAATCCAGGTATAGCCATATATTTTAATTGAATGAACTGCCTTGATCTTGTTTTTTGTAGGTGTCTTGTAGGTTAGGTTGGAGCGGCTCACTGCTGGTTGGCAGCTTAGATCAGAGCAGGCCCGTTGTGCTACCACGCGGGTTTATTTCTCCTATTTCAGAAACCAATTACCGCTTTTGATGAAGTGCAGGAGTTAACTAATGTAATGCTTTTTAGTTCCGTCAAGTTATTAAAATTGTAGGCGCATAGGTGACGTGGTGGAGAGAGCACTGCAATTGCGTGGAAAGTATGCGATAGTTTCTGCCTCCTCTTCGTCTCTACAGCTTCTGCAGAAGTCGTTATGGTGGAGGCCAAATCTGGAGGTATGTATACCAATGGCACAATACCCGGTTATTGTGCCGATAATGGTTCTGACGTTAAGTCTGCTCAATCTGATCAAGCTGCTTGAGAGTTTTGGATCGATGGTAGGCATAGCTGTTTTGTAATGATTGAATTGATTGAATCTACGATTTATGTGAGTAAGTGTTTTAAGCTTTAGTAGATGGAAAATGTACCGAACTGGTACCGTTTCTAGCGAGTTAACTTCACAATTCCCTGGGACGTCACAGTGTCCTGGCACGCACATAAGTAGGATGATAAAATACTTGGCCATCTCATTGAGAGATAGACGGCTGTCTTGTAAGTGGAAAGGGTTAATAAAACTAGTTGGTTCTTCGAGAGCGGCTCCTATTACTCAAATGTCTCATCTGCCTGAAAGATCGGCGGAGAAGACTTAAGGCCCCACCATTATTGACAACAATAATCTTAACCTGATGTCAGAACCGAACGCAAATTCGTACAAAGAATCGTAAAATTAGTACCCAATATAGATTCGTGGAACTTACTCAAAATTCCATCACCGTACGTAGAGAGTGATTGATGATGCTCTCTTTAAATGAACGAAATTTAACGAAGCTTAACGAAATGGTTATTATGGTCAAAGTATATCATTTTTACGTATTTGCTCAGTTGCTTAGGTTGATGTGAGTTTCCTTACGTCCTTTATGGTTGTTCCCATAATTTGTTCACAGTTTTGATGTTGCTCGTACTGCTTACCGTGTAACCGACGGAGCCTGTAACTTCGTCTACTATCTCAATTTTATTCATTGTGACGTCAATTGTGAAATTTTTAGGAGATTTTAGGGTATTTCCCTTGAAGGAACTCTTGTCAGTGACAGGTGACTCGAAGTTTATGGTGTCGTGAGTCCACAATTGAACCTTCGCCCTTCAGGATGAGTCCGGCACTTAACAACTACCCCGTGGTAGTACTCAGAAATTAATTAAATTTCTCCACGTTTCAAATGCGATGTACGGCAGCCGAAGGAGCCAGTTCAATTGACAATTGAGAGATAAAGGTACTTTGGTAGATTTGCGTTAATTGACGATGGCTGTTTAAACATATCTACGCAAACAGCGAAGTACAGTGCTTCGAGAACTTTTGAAAATTCCTTCTTTCCTCTGACATTCATTTGACGATTTTAATGGTTTACCAGTCACGTTCGATGAAAATCACGTTTTCAAACAATTGTGGTTTTGGACTTTAGTTCAATGTCAACAATATCTGGGCAGCTACACAAACAAAGGACACACTCGTTCTAGCTCTTTAGATTCACTGCCGATTGTACACATAATGTCCTTACCATCAACATAAGTATCCACATCATAAGGTCTCTTGAAACCGTCTAGTTTGTAAATATTATTATCGATTGCGTACTGGTAGTCCTCTGGTGTATTAAATCCGTACTCCAAGTTCTTCCACGTGTGAATAACAGTCATATTCCTTCGGGGACCCTTGACTGGTCGGTTCTCACTCGGTGATCCATGCACACAGGGTGCGACGAGTGCCCCGATCGCAAGCAAATAAATCACAAACATTCTCATCACTCAAACACTCATCTAACCGAACTAGGAACTCGAAATACGTTCGCTTTCTGTCACGAATCTGAAGGTCGCCTGTTTTGTTTGTTTCACTTAAAAACTCCGCGTTGAACTGCTTGCCTGAGAATTCGTGGAACTTGTTTTTATACAGCCTTATCAAGAAATGTGACTAAGCCATTACAATCCGATATGCGACTTTGGGTTTTGTTGTTTGTAGATCAACCTGCACTACCTGAATTGCGCTGACGGTAGACGCTAAGTAAGGTGCCCTGACCTTGTGGCAGCTGTTTGACTTACGAGATAATCTTTGTGTGCCATCCCCGACTCAATTCCTCAACGAAAGCAATTCAATTTTATGTATGCATGATCTTGAGGTTGAATTATGGGGGCGGTAAGGTTCCTGTTTTGTCAGGGAGGTTGTTCAACTGAAATTGAAAACAAGCGAGTGCACTCTAGAGTTGAATTAAGTTCATTCAGACCCTCTTGATAAACGCACGCATATTGTTACAGCAATTAGAAGAGGCTTTAGGCGAGAAGACAACGTTGGGGTTGCGACTCCTCCTATCTGCTGCAAGAACATGCAAATTTAAGCCAGAATTGCCTTGATGCAAGCAAGTATTCACGTCGTGTGCATACTTTATTGTTGAGTTCGATGACTGCAACTTCCATTGAATGGAAGTCAACTTGTATATCATTCTGCATACGATGCTAGTTTTTTGGAACTGAAGTGACAAACTTCGCTGTTTTCTCTCGTATTTGTTATCAGAGATTCAGCTTATCTTCCGGACACTCTTCTCAACTCAAGAAGCAACCCAATTTTCTGTTTTGGTTCAACAACAAGATCAAAAGCTAAAGACGTTTTTCACTCGATGACGAATGTAATCAGGAAGACCGAGCTTGGTGCCAAATTAAGTATTTGTTCCAAATCTCACCTATGGTCATGAAATTTGGGTAATGACCGAAAGAATAAGACGACGCGTGCTTTAAAGGCGATTCCATCATGTGGGCGACCCAGGACGAGGTGGTTGGACCAAGTCCAAAAACTCGCCTGGTTGCGCTTGGGCATAACTCCTGATGAGTTAAGAGTCGATGGCGGAGGATCGAGTGGCCTGGAGAGCTCTCTTGCTGCCTTGCCGCCCGAACCGTCTGTAGTGGATCATGCGGGAAAAAGGACGAAAGAGGCAACGCTTCGAATCCAAAGTATTACTAAGTTCGATACTATCCATTTCCTGAGATATGACGGAATAACTCAGCATTCGCTTTTGTGGAAAGCTGCTACAGAGACTACTTAGGCGAACTTGTCAGACATGCCTCCACGTCCCTACAAAGCGTTAATGTTTTTATCTACTCAAAAACTATTACATCAAGCGGTTTCAACTCAAGAAACTAATAACAACAAATAATAAATGACGTAGACCGCAAATTACAAACAACACTGGTAAGCCGACTCCCTCTTGTGGCAGACCATTTTAAAGACCGTGGTATTTTCTTCGCCATTGCATCGCCGTAGTGGAGATAGAAGTTCCCGATCAGGGCTGTAATAGATCATGCATAGCAATGATTATCTTAAACGAAGCCTGACCAACCTTACGGGGAAACTTTCTAGCCGTAGGGTGGCAATCAGCTTCCCCAAGTCAATTAAAAAGGAACGAATGCTCTGTTTTTCTTGTTTTTATTCCACTAAGTGTTGGACACCAAATTGGACGCGGCGTGTACTACATCTTGGGCCGCCCCAGAGGGGGTCGTACGTACTCGAACATGATTAAACCAATTGATTTTCGGAAGTTTCTTAAGCAAATTATAGAAATTACAGAACCGTAAGAACCTATCGCAGACGCAGATGTTTCGACATGTTGAAAGATTTGCGTGAGATAGTGCGTTCTGTTGACACTTCCCATACAAATTCAGAGTTTTTAGTGTGTCAACGCATGTTCTCTTTTGACGTATGACAGTGGCGCGTTAATTTTTCACAGCTACCGAGAACCAATTTTTTGTAATAGAGTTTTTAGCGAAGCCTTGCAACCCACTGCACTGGAGTGTCGTTTTTTTTAACTGCAAATGCATTCACTTATTTAACCCAATCCATAAGCCATCTCAGAAAACTCTTCACGCAATTGCATTAAAGTAAATACTCTATCCGACTTACCGTTAATATAAATATCTACATCATATGGTCGCTTGAAGCTCTGCTCGTCGTAGAGTCCACTGTACACTGCAAACTGATAATCCTGAGCTGTCTCGAAGCCATATTCCACATTCTTCCAAGTATGAATAACACTCATATTACTTAGTGTTCCCCCGTTCTGCGGTAGTCCCCAAAGGACCACAAAGCCATTAAGAATAATAGCGTAAATCACAAACATTTTTTGAATGAAAACCTTAGCTAATTAAAATGTCTATCAATCCGTTCACTTAGATACTCACTATGGAACTAACGCGTTGCTATGATTTATTTCTATTTAGAATCGAAGACATGCTCCGTCAGAGTAACCCAATTTAGTCTTAATTACACCCTTTTGGTGCTGTCATTTAATTGTTATTGCGTCTATTAGCAAAACTGGGTTAAATGCACGTCATGCAGCGCGGCAACCTTGCACAGGGGCAGAACACTTATGGTGATTTAATCTTAAACTTGAGAGATTACATGCAATAAAGTGTTGAGTCGAAAATCGTTCAGTTCGGGAGATCTTGCGGTTTTTTTAATAACTTTCGTATTAAAGTGCGTGGATTTTTATAAGATATATCAGTTTTTTGAAGTAATCCTGCGTCATTCTGTTCAACATTTATCTGCAAATGCGAAATCAATTAAGCAATTAAGCGAAAACCAGACAGACTATCGCTTAAGACGGAATATACCCACATAACGAAACAGCTTCCTAAACACCTATATCTTCATGAAGCAACGTTTGATTTCGCAGTCCACCATAGCACTTACAACATTTTGATAAAAGACATGCCACACTTCTTTGTTAACTTGACTTCTCTAAGGCTTTGATTCACTTTCACAAGATACTTTGCTGGATGTTGAGAAATCTCTTTTGGTTTAGTGACAGTGCCACTCAAACACTTCCCAGATCACAAACACTTGGACTGCGGAATAGGAATAATCAGATCCGCCTGGTAACACAACGAGCCTACTCTGGCCAAAGTGTGACTGCTGCCAAATAGCAGTCAGCCACTCCTACCTAACCAAACCTAGTAACAGCGCAGTTTCCTGTCAGAGAGATTTCATAGAGTTGTTGTGAAATCTTTTGATTGATTCTGGGTTGATTCACACACGGATTTCAAAAACCGGATTTTGGCTCAACAATTTACTTGCATTTTCCTTCAATTCATCTGTTCAGTGTCAAAAACGGACCCTGAGTGACGTTACAAAACAAAAAGATGGCGGTTTTGACAAGCTGTCCATCACACCATATATTCCTTCCACCATGGGTGTCATGTATGTATTTGAAAAAAATCAAAAAGCATGATTGCGCGGATGTGCCACTTTTTTTGGAGTAAGCTGACCTGACCTGACGTAGGTGGCCATGATTTTTTGTATAAAATTGCGTTTCCTGCAAACTTTGTTAACTTATACTTACAGCGTTTGTTTTGAAAAGCTTTGCTTACTGTTGCGCTAACCTGTAGAAAACAATGTCTGATTTTTTAAGATTCTTTTTCATCGCCTTCTGAGGGATAGCCTTCAGGCAGTATGCGGAAGAAAAGATTTCAGAATACATAAAATTAAAAGCGCAACTTGAGTTAAAGAATACACCACATTCATTCTCGGCTGGAAAAGCTAAAGATTCATGCCGATGAGTTTTTATATTTAAGTGGATGCTCACTGTCTTTCTGGCACTGGTCTTTGCAGATGCAATCGGCTCAATGTGCATTTCACAATTCTGCGTTGGTGCGTCGCCTCATTTTTCAGACTACACAATACAATGGTTCCATCTCATTCACTGTGTACTGCTAGGTTTTGCTCACGTAAGCGAAGTATTCCCTCAACAGAATGTTTTCAACATGCTGAAACATTTAGGTGCTCTTTGACATTTCCCTGAGTATTGTCAAGATATTTCAAAGCAAATATCGTAACCAGTACGTAGGCCAGGCACCATCGTAGCATTATGATCGAGAAGAAATGCGATAAAGATTTCGCAATCACCCGACAAAAAACTAATAAAATCTTTATGCATCGATCGTTTGTGGAACCAAGTCGATCGGGGGTTGGTTTGGAGAACGAAAAAACAAAACCAAAATCAGTCACGTATAAATACTTTGCTATTAGTGGAGCTCGTTGAGTGGAAGTACGCAATAATGCTTTTTGCGTAAGCAGTTAGACCGAATGGCTTTTCAGCAATCACACGAACTATCGTCACCCATTGACCATCGTCTTAGAAATGCATTATGAATGGAACCTAGAGTACTTACTTAAACCCTACGCTATCACATTTTTGTTGCAATATATTGTATAATCCAAGAAAGCAGGATTTAATCAGATTTTTTTCGTCTCCTGAACAATTTTTAAATGCGTTTTGAAAATAAGTGATTCAATTATGTTCCGCTCTCAATCAGCGAACAAACTCTAACACTATAAATTTCCATAGCCTGTCTATACAAAATGGGTTACATTTAAGTACGAAGAGGTCCCAGATAATTCCTATTTCAAATTCAATAATTTCCTTTCACTTCACACACTATCACTGGAGTAGTCAAACAGTGGTAGTAGTCTGACAATGGACCAACATGGTCTAAGTTTGCTCGCGATTTCGCTGGTAGCCCACCTGCCCAACCCCCAGAGTTGATTTTTTGAGTGTGGAGTTCTGACCCCAGTTTCTTCGACAAACGGTGCACCGGTGTTGACCACGTTAGATCCCCACCAGGAGGACGTTCATGGAATTCACGTTTGTAACAGTGGTGTCAGCCGCCGACGTTATTTGCCACGATCCATAGGCAATTGGCGACAAGATGACGGGTCCCTTGATGTCGACAAACACACCAAGGGTTGTGACAGCACGGTGCTTACCACGGACAGTGGTGTTGGTGAGGACTGCGTGTGGATGAGTAAAAAGAAGGGGCAGTCGCAGTCGAAAAGTAGAATCGACAAATTTGAATAAAGTGATATATTTAATAGAAGAGTTGCGTTTGTATTTAACACGTTTGCCCAGTCGTAGATAAAGTCCCCAACTACCTTAAAATTGTGACAAATGTGTCTTTTGTCGGAGCGACGGATCTGTTTTGCACGGCAGCATATAAAGGGTGCTCCAACGAAAACGCACGATGATAAAGTAAATAAAACAAAAAGTTTTTAGAGAATTATCTGAATATTTTTTATTATAATAGAAGGATCTACGATGTGTGAATCAAAATATCGGCCAAATGCTCGCCACGGCTTCGGTGGCATACCATCTATCCGATGGTCCATATTTTCAATGACTCTGAGACATAATTGAGGTTCAATGTCGTTATTAGCTCATCCTTTAGCCGAATTATTTTATCCTTTAGCTTTTGAATTGTTCTTTGCTTACTGACGAAGTCCAACGGTGTCAAATCACGTGAGATAACACGGCCATTGAATTTCTCGCGTAAAAGATTCATTGTTTCGTTGGCTGTGTGGCATCCTGTTGGAAGCACATATCGTCCAGGTCCATATCCTCAATTTCTGGCCACAAGAAGTCCGTTATCATTGTTCAATTGTTGGGCACAACGACGACTCGATGTTGACGGCTCTTCTGCCACACTATCGCGAACAACAGCAATGTTTTCCGCAGAACGAACTGGACGAGCATGCACAGGTGTTTTCACATCTCCTACAGACCCGGTTTGCTGAAATTTGAGCACAATTCTACAGATTGTGGACACATTTGGTCGAAACAAACCAAACGAAAAAAAATCACGAAGTGCACGATATGCATTTTGATTTGAACGCCCATTTTCTGCTGTTCAATTGTATACCTCTCCATGGGCTGAATTTGTAAAAACACTGAAACAAAAAAATGTCAAATTAAGTCGTGAATGTGTTAGTCGCAATTAACATCGTCCATTATGGTTGCATCACCCTTTATTTAGTTCTCTCCTCAGTAACATAAAGACAAACATTGTGACAGAGTACGTAGTGTGAAGCCGTGTCATCGTAAGCAGTACATAAAGCAATGAAAAAGAAAAAAAATCCTTAAAAAAGCAAGATGAGTTGCAAGATATGTACATCGAGACTGGGCAGAACTTCTACCAAGGCAGATAGGGCACGCAGGATTTCAATAACCTCTGCGTAACCAAACAGTTAAACTGATTTGTAAAGGGTGATTTTTTTAAAAGCTATAGGAAAGTTTTTCAGAGAAAAACAAATAAAATTCAGAAAAATGCATGAAATCTTTACTTGAACCGATAGTACGGTCCATATAATTTAATGTTTGAAGATTATTTCATGCAAATGTTGACCTTGACTGCTCCTCAAATGGTCTATCCGCTTAGTCCAATTTTGGCATACTCTTTCCAACATTTCGACCGGTATCTCACGAATAAATGCTTCAATGTTGTCTTCCAATGCGTCAATTGAAGCAGGCTTGTCTGTATAGACATGAGCTTTAACATAGCCCCACAAAAAATAGTCTAAAGGCGTTAAATCGCACGATCTAGGCGGCCAATTGACCGGTCCCGAACGTGAAATAAAATGTTCACCGAACTCGCCCCTCAATAAGTCTATTGTTGCGCGTGCTGTGTGGCATGTGGCACCGTCTTGTTGAAACCACATGTCATGCAAGTCAAGCTCTTGCATTTTGGGAAAAAAAAATGGGATATCATCTCACGGTAGCGCTCACCATTCACAGTTACGGTACTATTCGCATCATCTTTGAAGAAGTACGGTCCAATGATGCCACCAGCCCATAAACCGCACTAAACTGTGACTTTTTCTGAATGCATTGGTTGCTCTTGCAATGCTTCTGGCTGATATACACTCCAAAATCGACAATTCTGCTTATTTACGTAGCCATTGAGCCAAAAATGAGCTTCGTCGCTGAACACAATTTTTCGGTAAAGAAGTGGATCTTCGGCCAACTTTCCAAGAGCCCATTCACCAAAAATTTGCAAACGTTGTTCGTTTGTAAGACGATTCATGGTTAAATTATAGACCAAACTGAAGATGTTTGACAGTGAAACAAAACACGAAACGTGCGTCAGCTGTTAAAACCAGTGTTGCCAAAAAGATAATAGCTAAAAAATTACCCTTTAGAAGATGCCAATCTCCTCCACAGGAATCACAAAACTGCCAATTGCCTTGCCGAGATCCGGTGTAGGTTTCGAACGGCTCGAAAGTTATTGAACGCATCAGAAAATTTTCAAAAAATGAATCGGATTGCATGAGTTGATAATATTAATATGTGTGGCGCTACACTCCGTACTGGACCTGAGCCTAGCATCTACCGAGACGCGTGCTATTGTTCTGTCACACTACAGTTATATGCAAATTTCGAACGATGAAATTTGAGAAGCTTTTACGAATTGTCGGTGACTCGAAAGTGGTGAGACCGCGATAATTTTTCGTTGCACCATGCTTTTATGAGAATGTTCGAAGTAGTTTTGACCAAAAGCACTCATTGAGTAACATTTTCAGGAATGTTGTTTAAATTTGTAGGCACTTTGGCTTACCAAAGCGAGGGGACGATACTTGGAACAAAAAACACAACTTCGCACATCATTTAGTATGACCTACATATCAATTCATATCTTACTCCATGGGGAAGGCCAAACTTTCTCAAATGTGCCGATACTTCATTTGTATTTCGATGCTTTTTTTGCTTACTACAAATGTCTCGGGTTGTCTTCAAGAAAGAAGCACCGCCAGTGGCAGAGTCGAATGTTTCTAAGTACATTCCTCACCAGTATAGATCACACCAACAATCTCCGCACAAACGCATGCCCTTCAGAAGAGAAACATCTTTATCAGCAATCACATCACCAAAACCACAAACTTCTGAACAGTCTGCTCTTTTATAGCCACAGTCACAGTTGTAAGCATTAATTTATGTAAATGACGTTGAATTCTTCAAATACCGCTTTGATTCATCACTCTTCTCTTCTGTGGGATGCTGTGCTTCACCCCTTCTCTGTTGAATTTTGTTTGCATATTTTCCATTAGTCGGCCATTGAACTGCATTTTATGTGCACACCATCCGAGTCGAACTTTCTTCGGCTCAATGAATCGAGTTCGAAATGTTTATGCTTTTGAGGTTAGCTAATGGAACACATTTCTGTTATTCAGAAAATGTATATAGCGTTTTATAGCAACAAATTAGACATTAGCATACGTACATAAAGATTGCTGAAGGTAGGTAAGGTCGTAAAGAAAAAAAAAACATATTTTGATCACTATTTATTGGCCCTTGCCGGCAATGGCGACCGTTTCAATGGGCAGTTAAGTCATAAACCGTCTCAGTCCCGTTATAAGGTGCGGAAACATGAGATTCATCTGGAAGCGGTCAGAAATCAGAATGCTTTTAGCGACTCTGAGATAATGGCTCAACTTGAAATGCTTCGGCTTTGTAGAATAACAAATGACAGACCAAAATGCGTGTCAGAAATTGAGGATTTTAAGAAGAAAAGTTTTTGTTAAACTGACAGTTTTTTGTTTTTTAAAAAAGCGAACATTTTATTGTGAGCAGAAATATTTTTTTTACAGTTTGAGATTATAACTAAGTGTCAGTGGGGTGGCGTGGAAAATTTTTAAAGGTAAGTCGGAAGAAGTCCTGCCTTGCATTCCTCACTGGCGCGTGTATTTGCCAGACGCTACGTCGGCACATTGTGCGCAACAATTTGGTCGTTAACTTACATCGTTATTTACATGTACATTACTCGATAGGCCAGTTGCCGTATGTGCAGATGATGGGATGAAGGTTAACGTGGGCAAACCAGAGACTATGGTCATTTCCAGAACGACTTTTCTATGCACTATACATGTTAGTGGAGTCGCATTGAAGCAAGTGGAGAAGTTCACGTATCTCAGTGTCTTTTTCACGAGTGATGGGAGGAGTAATGCTGAGCTTTCTTTTACGATTGGGGAAGCTGGCTCAATTTTTAAATAGAGTGAAAAATACGGCAGTGCGCGAGGAACGGAAAGGGCTATGTTTCGATGGTTTGGTCACGTGGCACGAATGTCCTCAGCATCACGACATCTGAGGCGTGCCCCTTAGGACGAGGTGGTTGGAGCAAGTCCAAAAACTCGCCTGGTTGCGCTTGGACATAACTCCTGATGAGTTAGAATCGAGTGGTCTAGAGATCTCTCGTGTGCGCATTACCCCGCGAGCAGTACATACAAAATTCACCAAATAAGTCGAAGAAATGCAGGTTATTTTTTTTGCGTAGGGAAGCGTGTCTTGGACGCAGAACGAGTCAGATACAGTGAACGATAAAGGGAAAACAAGGAAAGAAAACCAATTTGTTCTAAACCGCCACATATTTTATAACCCGACATTTTTCGGGTTACTCTGCGTCCAACAATGATGCTCTGCGCCTGTGGCATATGGAGCAAGTGATGTTGCTGAATAGGCATGTAATTGATGAGTGTAGTGTATGCGTATGCGTGGAGCAGTTCAGAACTACATGAAAGCGGATGACTATTGACTTGCAGGTTGTGGGCTTGTGCGTTGGTAGAATTTGTTGCTTGCGTGTCAGGTGTAGGAAACACACAAATATTATGTTTACATGCACATATTAAGATTCATGTTTCTTGTTATGTTGATACCTTGTAGAAAAGAAGAATTTTAAAAGGTAAGTAATCGGCTTATATGGACGCCATACTACTGCTAGGCTTAAAAGGGTTTAGGGTTAGGGTGTTGACTAAACAATAGGGGCCCAACTTATTATTTTGTATATCCTGCAATGTCCAGTTCTTACATCGGGTTGTTCAAATCCGTGTGTCCCTGTTGGTCCTTTTGGGAGGGGTTGGTGGTGTGGTAGCCGATTTAGCTTCTATAATATGCTATTTTAAACTGATGAGTCCCATCGGAGCAATGCTCTGGAAATGGAACGCGGAATCCAGCGATCTGTGCAGGAGCTGCGGATCCAACATCTGCTTTGCCACTGCCTAGCTCTCTAGAAACGACGCCTAGCCTCGCTGGGCCAAAGATTCTTCAGAGAGACTGCGGACTTAGCAAACCCAGACAAATCGAATCTCTTACGATTCGTAAAGAGCACGGGGTGGTTTAAGCCATCATGCGACAGGATATGTCAACAGAATATGTACGCCACAAATGAAGCGATTCGCAATGGGCCCTAAGGTCTTCGAGTGGAAGTGATGTTCAACCATCACACTCCCCTTCCAAAACCTAACGTAACCTAACCTTTAGCAGTTGATGTCTGCATGAAGCATTGCATTTCGTCCAACCGAGTGGTGATGATTCCATAACAATTAAACATACAATTCTAACGACGCTGGTGCCCACACCGTTCATCGTTCATTGTGTACATTCGCTTGATTGCTTCGGGGTTGGCCAGCACAATTTGCGGAACATTCATTTGTGTGTACGGAGGACACAAATTGAGAAGATGAAGTATTTGATGACACCTTCTGTATTTTGTGTTCCACAACCACACAGTCTCCAAGTTGACTTCGTTAAAATTTGCATTCCTCCTCAAATCATCAGCAACATTAACATTTAATCTTAAAGTCTGCCTTTTTCAAGCGCTTCAACAACAACTAACATCTACCATTCCTTTCCTTTCAGATCGACGAATGCTGGCGCCTTTGGGTGGTTGACTCCGGTCAAATCGCTTCAGTTCAGCTCTGTTCCCCGCAGATTTTGGTGTTCAACCTTCTGAACAATCAGCTTCTGAAACGGTACGAGATTCCACACACTCAGTACATTCCCGGTGTTTCAGTGTTCACCTCGGCTGTGGTGGACGTGCGCGATCCCTACCCGGAAGAATGCACGAACACAAGGATTTACATCGCTGATCCCTGGGGATACGGCCTGATCGTTTACGACGCACTGCGCGACATAAGCTGGCGCATAGAACACGACCTGATGCAGCCCGACAGGAGTCTCTTGAGGGACAACTTCCTGTCGGACGGTATATTCAGCATTAGCCTGTCGCCCAAAGAGGATCCCGGTAAGGAAAACTAACCCATTAAAGCCTCGTTCAGCCCAAACTAAATCCGATCTACCTCCCAACAGAGAGGAAGATGTATTTCCACGTCCTCAGCAGCAAGAGGGAAATCGTTGTGCCGCTCAAGACCATCGATGACGAGACCATCTGGCAGAATAACCCGGATGCCGCCACGTCTGGTGACTTCAAAGTCCTGGGCAATCGACGCATCCAATGCGAGTCGGAGACGACGGATAGAGAGGGAAATCTTTACTGCAGCTTGCTGCGCCTGAACGCCATCATCACCTGGGACGGAAAGTCGAAGTATAACTCGGACAACCTGAAGATTTACGCGCACAACAAGTCCCAGCTGAGGTTTGTGACGTCTATGAAGGTACTCAAGAACGCCCATGGCGAGGACGAGTTGTGGGCACTCAGCAATGATCCTAAGGTGAGCAAATTATTCTTTTCGCTTGGCACATCATTCTTACTGATTCTTCTTGCAGCTCTTCTTTGGAGGTAACATCACCAATAGCGTGCCCAAATTCAGAATTGTCGGCTGCCGGGTCAGTGACTTCTTGGCGGGCAACCCATGCACCGTGGATGCGTTTTAGGGGCAAGTGCTGGAGCTGAAATGTGATCATGAACAGATAGTCGGTTTTACAGACGTTTTTGAAAATAAAATAGAACTTTGGAAATTTTAAATTTTTGTATTGAAATTTGAGGAATTTGTCTAAAGATTGTGGAGATTTCGAAAGGGCGTCAATGTTGCGGGGGTTGCTGTACACTTCTGGCTTCCTGTGCACTTTGCAGAAAGAATCTGGAAATCTGTGTAGTTAGTCAACGGTCTGTCAGCAATATCCATTAAGTCAATATTTCACTTTATTAAGGGAAATAACGCAAATCATCTTTGAATATGCGCCGCAGAGAGTTCCACTGACGTCAAAATGAGGAGCGCGGTGAGGATACGAAACATGTGGGTTCTTGGCAACATTCTACCTTACGGCGTCAACCAGTAATTGGTCGTCTTGGGCGCAGATGAACGACATGTCGAAAATCTCCCACTTTCGCGTGCCCAACGAAATTCGACGCAAAATATCATCTATACTCAAGTCAATCGGTTACACTGTTACGCCCCAATAGAAAGCTCGTCTGAGAATAATAAGGAGAGTTTCTACAACAGACTATGTGCCGTCTCCAGAACAACACCAAATGGAGACATACCATTTGTAATAAGGAGATTTTTATGCCAAAGAAGGCAGCGAATGCCAAGGGCTCAAACATGTTACAGGAAAACATGTGCTAGGCACTGAAAATGTTGATCGGTTTGAAGATTTCTTCAATAGCAATCGTGGCACCATGCTTGAGCACAAGGTCTGCCATAAAGTTAGTTAGGTTTCCAATGACAGGCAAGCCGTCTCCAACCGTTTTGACATCAGGCGGTGCTTCAAATGTAGTCGCCTTGACGTAGGAGGAAAGAAACGAGGAGCTGATGTGGGCATAGTCCGTGACCACCATCTTATGATAGCTACTCTCCGACGCCGGACTGCAGCAGTTCAAACGTTAGACACCGCAGATTTAACGTCGAAAGGATAAGTGACCTCCTCAGTGCGCCGACAACTAAAGGATCATCTCGCGCAAGATGTGGAAACAATCAGCAATATAATCGCCACGACAATCGAACTACATTGAATGACTGTGAAAAATGGTTTCACATCGGGTGCTGACAACATTGTCGGTCGAGTTCAGGGAAGACACAGAGCGTGTAGCTCAGATGATACCTGCGGCTCATTAGCGAAAGGAAAAAACTTAAAACTCACATTACAGCTGTATCAGAGAGAAGTTACCGAACTGGTCGCAGATAAATCTCTGCTTCATCGTTGATTCATTGATTTTGAGAATGCATTTGACAGTGTAAACAGAGAGTTCATTTGGAGTGGCTTACGCAGGAGGCGAATTCCAGGCAAACAAATTGCTATTCCCAAGGCTACATACGACGGATCCAAATGCCACGTGTTTCATAGAGATATTCTGTCAGAGGAATTCCAGAACCAAGGTAGAGGAAGACAAAGCTGCATCGCATCCTCTTTGGATCTTATTCCTTTCAGTGATAAGTGATGTGCTTCGAGCAGCCCTGTCGACTGACAACGGAGGCATCCAATGGAATCTTACACCACAACTGAAACACTTGAACTACGCGGATGATATTTGCTTACTATGATATATGCTTACTTTCGCATAGAATAATGGACCTCCACGAAATGACATCAAGGGTGGAGAGGGAGGCACACATCATAGGACTTTTAGTCCGTAAACACACAGAAAACAAAAATAATGAGACTTGGATCGAACTCATCTGCGCCAATATACATTGCTGGCCAACTGGCTGGAACAGGAAATGAATTCCAGTTCCTCGGAAATACTAAGTCAACCGATGTCGGAACCGGACTGGATATTCCAAAAAAAGCTCCAAAACTGCTTTAAAAAGGCCATTGGATCCCATTTGCATCCACTACTGCCACCTACTGCTCAGACATACACCTCAATTGTCAGACCGATACTAATGTACGGCGTCTCAGTATGGTGGACAGCAACCGTGTGCAAGAACTGGCCGGCATGTGTAACAGCGGAGCAGTCAGCACAGCCCTAAGACTCAAGACACTTCAACTGTGGTCCGAACTCACCCACACAGCTCGCCTACTACCCCAAGCCATATTCGAGAAAATGTTCTCTATCAGTTTCCCTTCCAAATCGGATTGGCATTGGATGTCTGACGATGGACGATACCGTGCGTATCTGCATAGACGAACGAGGGGGAGGGGAAATATGGCCAGCATTTAATCTCGAACGATCACTCTGTCTGCTGAGAATAATCAGACCTCCGCTCAGGATCCTCAGCGGTGTCGTGACAGGACACTGCAGAATTGGCACACACGCCCGCAGGATTGGTGTCTGACAGTGGATTGGCTCGTGCAGTGCGGTGGCTAGTCGTGGGTAAGCACGCACAGATGTCTACTTTTACAACAATCCCTGCAAACTGAATGGTGTCAGTATAAGCCAACTACATCGCTTCGTCAAAAGCACCAACAGCACTTTTGGCACTCTTATTTAACCTAACCTGACGGCATCCGTCCTCTTGCTAGGGCTAGTCATTCGCAGATAATAGACTGGATGTTCTACATCTTCCTCGTGTACTATAGCATAAAGCCCGGTAAGGACTCCTTCAAGCATACGCACTTCCCTGCGACTAAACTTGATCATTGATCTCTTCTCGAAACACTAACTCATATCCTTTGTAACTGCCCAGCACTAGCTAACTGGCTAAGAAAAAAGACAAAATCAACCCAAGTAATCTAATGAACATTGTGCTCTCTTCAACGTCATTCGGTAGGTATACTAGATAGGAATAGCTAAGCAACCTGATCATCTCTAAGTTGTTTTTTCCTGTTTTCGGCGAAATTATGCACCCCTTTCTGGTCTGTTTGAGGCTATGGCCACCAATCTAAGCTAACCTAAACTAACCAAACCGCTTCTCTCTGCTCAAGGGCAACGCTACGTCTGTTAAGATAAAACCATTCCACTAGGCAGCTGAATAACTCTGCTAGAAAATAGATTACTTTAATGCTCTAAATTTAAATTGATTATTAACTAACTCCAATCGTAATAGAACAATAGCACGCACAACACTAGTGGTTGCAGAAAAGCTAGGCCCTGGCCCTCTACGGGCTGTAGAGCTACCCATATTATTATATTATTATATTAACTAAATAAATGTTTAGTTTCTCATTAGTGTATACAAACTTCTCGTTAACAATGTATTTTCAAACATTCTCTCACTTATTGACACTGAGATGGCAGCACTCGCACAAATCGTACTAGATTCATCATTACTCATCGAGACGTCACTCGTAATCGGCTTATCAAGTGTCAACTGACACGTCAAATCAATTTTGTTTTGTTTGACAATTTTCGCCTTATTTTTCAACTTTTATCTTCCCTCGTTAAAATTAAGAATTAAGCGTGAAGAATTAATTTTTAAACATCGTCGATTAGCATTTATCGTAAAGCATTCCTCGACTGAAAATGACGAATCTAATGCGTTGGATTATGTACGCCAGCATATTTGCTCTGCCATACCTCTGCGTAGTTACCGGTCAAATCAAAACACCAACAACGGAGAGATTTTTATTTGAAATACAAATTCTTCCATTCATCCTTGTCATCTTGTTCGGGGTGAGTGCGCGCAAAAGTCTGAATTGCTAAGAATTTCCTCACTTAATTGTATGTTTCATCAGCTTTACGCCGCGACAACAGTGCTCTATAGAACGTTGACATTCAACGATTGTCCCGAGGCATCGAAGGAGTTGCACGCAGAAATCGCAGAAGCACGAAAAGACTTGATAGCTAAAGGGTTCAGATTCCGAGACTAAAGTGGCCATAAACGATATGTTGTTAGTTTAAAGCAATTCAATAAATGATTGGGACTGTTTTTGATTTCGTTTTGCGGCAGCCTGTTGCTTTGAGATGATTTTCGTGGTGTGTTGAAAATAACTGCCCGGCTAGCTCAGTCGGTAGAGCATGAGACTCTTAATCTCAGGGTCGTGGGTTCGAGCCCCACGTTGGGCGACTTCTTTTTTTGTGTTTTTTTTTTTATCAGGTGTGTGCCTATTTCATCGACAATTGTAAGATAACGTGTTGTGATAAGATAAATATTGAGAATTACAGAAAGAGGCATGTATTCTGACTCAGTTTAATGATGATTGGCGTCGAGTTTGTGGTTAAAGGAACTTCGACTCCGTCTTTTATTTTGAGAGATTCCGTATCCTTTCTTAGCTACTTTTGGACCTTTAAAGGACAACGAAATGTGCTCGGACTCGATTATCCTTTTGAACACGGCCAGGGAATGAATTATGGCATCGTGTACGGAGATTGCTTCGTTCTATGAGTTGAATCAGACTATCCACCAGCTTTGTCAGACTCGCTAATACATAGTTCCCCCCTTGGGAATAACTATACAGAAGAAAGTGAGTTTGATTGCTCTCAACCGGGAGGGGTTCCAGCAACGATTCCTGTCAAGGCAAACAGTCTCTCCGTGACACCGTCTGACTAGCTCATAGAACAACAGTTGTAGTGGGTGAACATTTTGGGATCAACCTTAACATGACCATTCTGGTCGTTGTGCGGAGAGTTAACAGCAGAGATGAAGTATTACAGAGATAGTCAACTTCTACCTCTCTTGCCCCTTGATTTCATCTGACAGCGTTTTTTATAAAATGTTCACAGACAGTGTTTGTGAATACGATTCATCAGAGAGCAACTGCAGGCTGCTCTAAAGCCTTAAGAAGTGTACGTGAAAATAAAGTAGTATGCGTGCTTTAGAGCAAATCAGAGATTGGCGAGGGGTTTTTTTAGTAAAGACCCAAACCCGAGTTGGACATCTCTTTACTACTTCATCTCTGGTTAACAGCCCACTCTTCTGGCAGGGTTTACAAAGCGCGAGAAAGGACAACCATGTCAGTTCCGAAATGTAAGTACAGTCCCTTGAACGAATGCATCGACGGCGTCCACGAGTCAACCATAACAAACGTACGTATACGTATTTCAAAATTGAACGAAAAATAGACAAAAGCAACGTCAACACTCAAAGCGCCCACAATTAAATTCTGGGCACTTAAGCAGACTGCAGCTGTCATTCGTGTGTTCTGTCAAGCCAAATTTTCAAATTAAACCTGAAGCACACAATGAACATGGATCTACGAAGAGCAAGGCAATTCAAATACTTAAACATCATTCGTCATATCACCGAAATATTGGGTATCCTAGAAAAACTAGAAAAACTGGAAGATTTGAAAGATGTGAAAGACTTGGAAGTAAAGAAAATAACTAAACGGAAAAAAAGACAGTGGAGTGTACACCCATTAAATTGGGATCGCCAATCGAAGGGTTTCTTTACGGTTACATTTCTAAAAGCCAAACAAATGGACAGTGGGGAGTTTTTCACATACACCAGGATGACGGCAAAATATTACAATGTTCTCATCAGCATGCTGCAACCGCTTATGGTGAAGAATTCAATCAGGCAGCCTGTCGATCCAGAATGTCGTTTGGCTATCCTTCTGATGTACGTTCCCCTCTCTATGAAATGATTAAATGAGTCTAATGCTGTTTTTTTTATTTGATTAGGTACCTAACCCATGGCACTACTCTGCAATCAATGGCGGCATCTTTTAAATTGGGAAAAGAAACTGTGCGGTCGATTGTCTTAGAGACGTCTGAAATCGTTTGGCATGCTCTTTCCACGTTCTGCGTGCGAGAGCCGAGTGAGGAAGATTATCAAACGATTGAAAGTGATTTCTGGAATGTGTGGGACATTCCCAATTGTATAGGCGCAATAGATGGCAAACACATTGCCGTTAAATGTCCCCCCAACAGTGGCAACGAACTGGGTTGGCACAATAAAATGTTCAGCATAGTCCTGATGGCGGCTTGTGATGCTAAGCATAGTTTTACCTTTGTAGACGTTGGTGTATACGGAAGTCAGTACGATGGAGGTAAGGGGCTTGAATGTTCAATGTTGGATGGAATTAATGGATATTTTACGTTTAGATGTTCTGCAAGCAAGTACACTTGGCAAGAGATTGGTGAATAAAACTCTTCCGCTTCCGCCGGCGGCAAATTTGCCCAATACTGACGTGGTGCTTCCTCACTTTTTCGTAGCTGATGCTGCATTTCCATTGGGACCAAACCTTATGCGACCATATGCGGGCACAAGTCTATCACCGGACAAGGAGAACTACAATAAAAGACTGGCACGAGCTCATCGCACGATAGAAAACGCTTTCGGCATTCTGGTATCTCGCTGGCCCATATTGTTGACAACCATTCATATGCTGCCAGCCAATGCAGAGAAGATAGTACTGGCTTGCGTTGCTTTGCATAATTTTATTCTGTTAAACGATGACAACCTTGCATTATATGCGCCCGCTGCATACACAGACTGGGAAGATTCAAAAGGGGAACTTCACGAAGGTCAATGGCGGGAGAAGGTTGAAAACAATATACCCTCGATTGCACCATCTCCGTCCACCCATCATTACGGAGGCCGCTCCTCAACAGACATGCGGAATGCTTTATGCGACTACTTTCAAAATAACCCCATTCCCTCAAAATAAAGACGTTCACTTCGATTGAATTCAATTCATTTGGTTACGTTTAAGGTACAGGTACATTTTTAATAATTTAGGTAAGTAGATCGCAGCTGCATGAGGTTGTTAAACGTTTCCGCCATGAATTGATCCCTCACTTGTGTCGGCAGATCCTGCATCAATGACTGTATGGTCTTGAGGTACATCTCGGTTGTGTCCAGTGAGGATGCTTTTGAGATATCCTCCACCAGCATGCTGGCCGCCTGATTCAACGTCTCGTACACATCTGTACTTTCTTTGAATTTTTTCGGCGGTGTCGGCGCAAACGTGGATGTGTTGTCCACCTCCCAAGAATTCTCGCTTGGCGGCGTCTCGTCCTTCTCGTCTTTGATAAGCTCCTTGCATCGGCTACTGTAAAATTGAAAATGCAAATATTTTGACATGTCCCCAAATGTGAATGCTTACGGTCTCGCTGTGACTGAGTCTTTTAAAAACGACATTTGGCTGAAAAGCGGCCATTCGCCGACAAAAGAATCCGCACTGCCCGATGGAGCGTTTTGCTTTTTCAACTCCCTCGTGAAGCGTTCTCTTAGCAGTTTCCATCTGTTCTTGCACTCTGGAGCTGCAATCAAAATGATGTACGTTAATGTTTGTATAGAATACAGATAAATTCACGTTTACCTGGTCGACCAGTTTTGGCTGCAACATCATTCCAGGCCTTCTCTTTTTCGGTTTTTTTGAAGTAGCAAAAATCATCTTTACAGTATAAACATTTCTTTTCGGATACATTTGAAATTAACATGGACGAGAATTCGAATTCGCTCGACATTTGTTTCACTGTTTGTTTATCTCTAGCATGTTCCCTTTTCCGTTTCAATTGACGTTTTCGTACGTATAGAGCGATTCGTTTCGCCAACTGACGTCTACGTACGTAGGGAACGTTTTGTTTCGCTCCCACTTAAGTGAATTGAGCGAATACACACCAGTGACGCACTGTGGCCATAATGACCGCTTCGCTCGCTTTCGTTGAGTTCGTTCAGTTTGTTGCTGTTGCTTGAATTAAAGGCATGTCCATAATTGACGTACGTAGCACTAAAGGCGGAACCACAATAGACGAACTTCATTCGGCTTTTGAGTAAAGGCATATTGCACATACAGTGTTGTGCAAAAAAATGCGAACACATGGTTAGGTTTGTTATTATTGTTTTTAATTTTATTTTTCAACCAGCCTTCTGGCGGATACTGTGTTCGTCTGACCAAAGTATAGGGTGAGCTATCTAGTCTTTTTTTTAGGTTATTTTGACACTGACAGTGTTTTCCGCTCGAAATCTTGACAGAAAGCCAGTCTTACCTCCGCGGAACCAGAGATAAAGTAGTAAAGAGACGCAACGTCTTCCTCTCTTGCCCCTTGATCAGAAATCATGTACACCCTGATAATCAAATACTTCATTTCTGTCCTTGATTTCATTTGACAGCGTTTTTTTTATAAATTGTTCACAGACAGTGTTTGTGAATACGATTGATCAAAGCAAATGCAGACTGCTCTAAATCCTTAAGAATTGTACGTGAAAATAAAGTAGTATTCGTGACTTTATAGCAAAATAGAGAGAGGCGAGGGCTTTGCTTAGTAAAGGCACAAACCGACTTGGGCATCTCGTTGTAGATGATTTCTGGCGGAACGAAAGGAGTCGTTCACCTTTGAACAACGATCAACGGGAAATAATGAAAACTTGTGTAGCCAAACAGTGCGTTACTTTGAAAAGAAGAAGTCTTGGAACAAATGAAGCACCCACCGCCACTGTTGTACGCAAGTTTGTGCAAAAAGTTCGTGAGACTGGTAGGGTAGTGGACAACACTCATGGTCCCCTTCGTCGTGGTGCGCACAGATGAGAATCTGGCTGCAATGGCCTTCTTCGAGAATGAGGTTGGAAACAATGTTTCGGTTTACGGTGGGCGTTAAAGAACCATCTTAGCCGACTATTTGTTTACTTAAATTTAAGACTTAGATTTGGACTACCTCCGATTCACACAATATGGCGTGCCATGCCACACAGCCCATTCCGCAATCAGTCTTTTGCGCACTAAGTTCCCAAATCGTGTTATTAGCCGTCTGCGCGATGTCAATTTTTATGGGGAACCGTGGAGGACCAATGTTATGCCAACAATCCGCAAAACGATTCACGCACTTAAGGCCAAGGTAATCCAAGCAATCCGTAAGCTTCAGCCCGATACCAAGAACAAGGCCCGGGCAAATTGGTGTGAAAGAATGCGCTACTGCGAAGCCAGCCGATGTTGTATTTCATAATTAATGAGAATGTTTGTTCTTACTAATAAAGCCTATAATACAAGGACAAAAAATAATATTGTTCATTTTATTGCATTTTTAAAACGAAACTTGTATTTGGCCCACCTTGTATATGAATCATTTCTCAGCTTGGATATTTTTTTTTGTTAGAAAAGTGGCGTAGGACTGTTGAAATAATGTGTTGACATTTTGTTTTTGTGTTTTGTAGATGCCGTGACTTGTCAGAATACAAAGTGGCTTATGACGAAGTGAAGGCAAGCTGTTCATTGCGAAATGCTGCAAAGAACCACGAACTGAATCACAGCTCTCTGTTAAGATTCACTTAAAAGTCAGATGTGTCTGTAGGAGAACACCAGTGTATGGGACACAAAGCACACTATAAATTATTTTCTCAAGACCAAGAAATGTCCACAAAGTGCTTCGCCCGTAATACTTTCTGGACACTAGCCAATGTCCACAAAGTGCTTCGCCGAAGTAGTTTCTGGACACTGGCCGCTGTCCACAAATTGCTACGCCCGTAATACTTTGAGGACACTGGCCATTGTCCGTAGGATGTCACCTACTCGAAATTAGATTCACTTCCTTTGGCGATCAATCTCTAAGGCAAGGATTGTGGATAGATCACAGCAAGAAGAAAATAAAAGACCTCTAGAGAGAAGAGAACAACGTTGCAGAGACAAGATGCTGATCAAGGGAAGTCCCTTTGAATTACTATCTAGAACACATCTGATTGATTATGGAAGTCAGACACTTGAATCTGAAGTCCCTTTCGTTAATCGTTGCAAATAGAAGAATGGCATGCATATTCATGGACATTCAAAGGGAATCGATAATGTATGGCATAACAGCAGACGAAGCTAACTTCGGTTTGGTGATTAACGTCAATTTTATGTAAAGCGCCCTCACTACTGCGTGTTTTGACTGCAATGGGCAAGTCAATCAAGAACTGCTGTTAATTGTTGCTTGCCATGAAATTCATGGCATGCTGTGAATGCTAATATCTCAAGGTCAATGGTTTACTTTTGCCTTCCAAAAAGTGGTCATGACATTTCTCCATAAATAGTCTCAGCCGGGAGAACTAACAACTCCTCCCATAATTTTCCATTTCCCAGGGCTACTGCCTTTCTTCGTCTTACTTTCCATCCGAATCTGAGGTAGTTTAAGTACAGGGTGGACCATCTAGTGGTTTTCTTTATTAAATCATAAGTTATTTTGACACTGACAGCTGCTTCCCGCTCGAAATCTTGACAGAAAGTCAGTATTATACCGCCGCGGTATAATACTGTCGCTTCACGCTTGAACAACGTTGGGAAATATTGAAAACTTATTTCCAAAGTCAGTGCTGTGTAACCCAAGCAGTGCGTTTTTTTGAAAAGAAGTTTGGCCCAAATGAAGCACTCGCCGCCATTGTTGTACGCAAGTTTGTGCAAAAAGTTCGAGAGACTGGTAGGGTAGTGGACAACACTCATGGTCCCCTTCGTCGTGGTGCGCACAGATGAGAATGTGGCTGCTGTCAGGCTGGGAACAACGTTTTGGTCAATGGTGGGCGTTACAGAGCCATGTTAACAGACTATTATTTTTACTGAAATTGAAGACATAGATTTGGACGACCTCTGATTCATACATGATGGCGCGCCATGCCACACAGCCCATGCCACAATCGGTCTTTTGCGCACTAAGTTCCCAAATCGTGTTATCAGCCGTCTTGCCGATGTCAATTCGACCCCTTTGGGCCTTTTTTGTGGGGAACCGTGAAGGACCGATGTTATGGCAACAATCCGCAAGCGATGCAAGCACTTAGGACCAATATCCTCCAAGCAATCCGTGATCTTCAGTTCGACACCATCAACAAGGTCTTGGAAAATTAGGGTGACAGAATGCGCCAGCAGAAGGATCCACTTGAACGACATTGTATTTCACAATTAATGGGAATGTCTGTGCTTGCTAATAAAGCCAAAATACACGAACTAAATTTAATTTTGTTCAATTCATTGCATTTTTAAAAAAGGAACTTGTATTTGGCCAACTTGGCACATCAGCCGTACTTTCCATCCGAGTATGAGGTAGTTTTAGTACAAGTATCCACCTATATATGTATGTATCTGCACGGGTATTCAATTTTGGAATTTTTTCTCTGCTTCCCACACCCAGAATAAACTGATCACACATTCGTAGGCCTATAAACTTTCAACTAGCGCCACGAATTTCCCTCCTTTCTTTCTCTCAAACACAGAAAGAATTTGCCTCCAAAATTGGGTTAGTAACTCCTAGATCCCGCATAGGCTTCCGACGAAAAAGTGAATCCCTCGATAATCTAGGGAACACGTTAATGTTTCGACTTTGATTTCGTTATCTATGAGTGAATGAATTGCTGCTACAAAAGTGTCTGTTGAAAGAGTGTGTATCGAAGCCAATGAATGCACCAAGTGACAAGAAATTGCAGATGCGGCGTAACTTAAATTCGGTCTCCCTCAACAAAGCCAATGGTCCATGAGAGAACGTGGTTATAATCAAGATACAGAATTACATACGTCTAGTGGACTAGTTGTCAATTTGCGCCGACTTGGTAGATGAGGCATGTTCACAACGCGATATGACATGAGTTAATTATCACAAGCTAAAATCGTGATTGATATCAGTTATGCGATGGAAATGTCATGTTGTACCTCTCCCCATCGGCTGGTGACTGCGAATGCCTGACTGAAAGTGGAAATATCACGAAGTCATCTAAGTGTCCGCTAATGCCTCGAGCCAACAGGAGAAAGTCGAAGATATTAGGCTCAACTGTTTCTGTTCTGTTTTACCATTCTTCTTATCAATGTTGTCTATATCACATTCTGAAGTGTAGTTTGCAAATCGAAAGGTCGCGACCAATGACAGAAATGCCTTATAGGACCATTTGAATGTCACAGTCTAGTGGTGTGCCAAACCGAAACATTCTTAAACCGATTTAACTCGAGTTGGAATTGAAGCGAGCCGAGTTGCAACTCGAGTTGACTAATAAAGAGTGGTTAAATTTTAAGGGCCGATGTTCATTTTGAATAAAACACAAATTATTCAGGAAATTATTGTCATTTCTTTTTATTATGATAATATTGGTATAGTTCAATTATGTATGGAAAAAAATATCGGCCAAATAGCAGCCCCGACATCGGCGGCACAGTACCATCCGATGGTCCAAATTTTCGATGACGCTGAAGCATAATTGAGGTTCTATGCCGCTAATGTGCCGAATTATCTCATGCTTTAGCTCTTGAATTGTTGCTGGCTTATCGACGTACACACCTTTTCTTTCAAATAACCCCAAAGAAAAAAAGCCAACGGTGTCAAATCACATGATCTTGGCGGCCAATTGACATCGCCACCACGTGAGATAACACGGCCATTGAATTTGTCGCGCAAAAGAGCCATTGTTTCGTTAGCTGTGTGGCAAGTGGCACCGTCCTGTTGAAACCACATATCGTCTACATTCATATCTTCCAATTCGGGCCATAAAAAGTTCGTTATCATTTCACGATAGCGAACACCATTCACAGTAACTTCCTCATCGGCCTCATATTGGAAAAAATACGGCCCGATGATGCCGCCAGCCCATAAACCGCACCAAACAGTCACTCTTTGTGGGTGCATTGGTTTTTCGACAATCCCTCTTGGAGTATCATTCGCCCAAATGCGGCAAATCTGCTTATTAACGAATCCACTGAGGTGAAATGTGACGATTAAATTGACCGAAAAAATCACAAAGTGCACGATATGCATTTTGATTTGAACGCCCATTTTTATAATAAGCCTGAATAACTTTAACGCGTTGGTCGATTGTGTATCTTTCCATGGTTCAAATTGAATTAGTCTGAAATTGAGAAATGTCAAATGAAATGCAGAAAAAAGCTTGACGTTTAGGTGTGGTTCACATTCAACATCGGCCCTTTAAATTTAACCACCCTTTAGCATCGGCTGCCAAGGCCGATTCTACGTCGGATCTCCACTAAGATGTCATTCGTGAGGTTCATGTTTGCCCCGAGGTAGACAAACCCCTTCACTACCTCAAAATTATAGCTGTCGATAGTCAAGTTTTGTCCCTTTTCAATCGCCGCAAAAGCTTCTACTACGTCACGTTAGAAACGGGCCATGTTCGTCGATGACATCTGCGTTGCCCAACAGACAGACTGTCTTGTAGAATATAATGCCTTCTGTGTTCACAGTTGCCCGCCGCACTATCTGCTCCAGAGTACCAGGTCCTTAAGTCGAGATGAATGGTGTTTCGCGCTTGTGTTGTCGTGGTGCACATAATCGGATCAATTTCCCCGTAGATCCCGAATTCGGCCGTCTGTTTTAAAATCGAAAAGATGGTGCGTATCGATTTGTTACTCGGTTACAGGACTTGCCTTAGTCTATACATTTGGTACATAGTCGATTTGCCGGGCCGTAAGCCGCTCTGGTATGTGCTGATTAATGTGGTGCAAAACGGATTTAGACGGTCACGCAGTAAGACAAAACTTAAACAACTACTCAAATATATGCCGCATCCAATTCTGGTCACAGTCAGGTGAGAAAGAAAACTCAGACGTTCGCACTCCAAAAAAAATGCATGATGGTCTACGAGTATCTCAGGAGAACCAAGGAGGATCTGAATAACGCTGCCCTAAGGATATTATGTGGTGTACTTACTGGAAAGTTCTCATGAAACTATCAGCAAAATGAGACACAGCAGCTCAGCACCTGACATTAAGCAGATAGGCATAATATAACGAACAGAGCCACCTTCATCTTTGTTCAGAAAATAAATTTAATTAGAGCAAAAGCATTCGTTTAATTAAATAATTTTTCAGTGCTCATTTGTCGAAGACTTTTCTCCATCAGTGTGCTTATTTTTCACCGCTCCAGAGTGAGGATCGCGCTCTAATTTTAACAAATTGGTGGAATGAACCTCAAAAAAACTTGGATTCTCTGTAACTCATTCAGTCCCGCATTCACTTCATAATTTAGTCACACATAACCAATCCTCCCCAAACGAGCAACATAAACATCCCTACCAGATCTACCAGAATGCCGATAATCGGATCCATGCATTTGTTGATGTGTTGTCGAGATCCAAGCATCTGTCATAGATGACTGGCAACATTAATCACCAGTCAGCTAAATGCCCAGTTGTTCGCCTTTACATCTGCACCATCTATTAATGCCGCACCACACCGCAACAGAGAAATTAAATTTACCACGTCCACTCCTCACCGCGCGCCTAATGATCACCTAGTCGTTCCAAACAATACCCCAACCACCGCTCAATTCCAGTTTGTTTCACTCTCCCAGTTGATGTGGCTGAAACTTAATTAGAAGCTTCGCTCGCCACTGCCTGGGACAACGACGTACAGTCTGTGCGTAAAAGAACACATCGCAACTCTCTCTTTCTCTCTGTTCGACTCCCCACTCTCGAAGGTAAACCGTGCTCCGGCACCGTCCCTCATTCACCCCAACTGCGGCGAGCTTGAAGTCATCGACAAAACAAGTCGTGCTTCCTCACAAAGGCGGTCGTGTATTCGAATTCGAAAAAACAACTTCAGTCGTCTTGCAATCGCCGCTTGTTCAAGTTGTGGTCGCCGCTTCAGTCAGAGCCGAGAGTACGTAATTGTGACACTCCTCAAAACCACCGTCGCACCCGTTGTGAATCGCGAAAATTCAGTTGATTACCCAAGTGAAAATTGCATTCAGTACCGTGAACAATGCATCAACAAGTGTTCGCAGTCTTCGTTGGCCTCATTGCAGTTTGCAGCGCGCTTAAGGTAAATAGTCTCCCCTTCAACTCAATTCCTTTATTGTGTCTCTGTGTGTGGGTCAGCTGCAGATTGACCTTTTCTTGCCTTTCCTACGCCCGGTCAACGTTCAACGAACTTCGTACGTGTGTACCTCTGTCTATCTGTCTGGCTGTACGTAGTAGCGGAGAATGTCTTTTCTCTGTTATTGTAGTTTCTTCAGCGTATGCAGGGAGGGGAGAGCACGCTTGGCGTCTTCGCGGGGAAAACCGGTTCGCTGTACGGTTGTGTTTACAGATGCAGCTGTGCTCTGGAATTGTTGCAGTTAAACAACACAGATCGACTTAGACCAAATTTGGGCGTGGCACCGTTTCATATTTCACAAAGCTAACTCGTGTCTGCTCTCGGCACGGCACAACGCGCACGTAAACAGACCCGCTCATGGATCGCAATCAGTACCAGTTTCTCAAGCAGCCACAAACCGATGAGGGAATGAGTGGCGAAATTGTTTGGATACTGAACTCTTGTGAGCCCCTCATCAACAACCACGCGGAGGGGGCTTTAATTTGAACAAAAACAAGCCAATTTTCACACCATTACCCGAGATGGGAGGCCACTTTCCGTGCTCCCTGAAGCTCACACAGTCGGTGGAGCTCTGTAATTAGGGTCGTGGTTGAAGGAGAACAGCCAAACAGCAAAAATAAGCAAACAGGGCTAATGGCTGATGGCTAGATGTGGATTTTCTTTGAATGGGATTGTTTTCTGAAATTACAAGTGCTTAGTGCTGTTGGCTATGATTCCAAGCGTGACCCCGAAGAAGAGGATCATTTCCTAATTTCCTAACGATGTTGTGGTGAACTCGAGTCACGCTTGGAGTTTTTTGTTAAGGTGGCGGCAATCGATCTTCACTCAATCCCGGCCATCTGCAGATCAATTCCAGATCAAGTTCAATAATTGTTAACCATTCAACTTATTAACGAGCAAACACTGCGCGTTCCTAGTCAACGTTCGATCAGTGCTTTGCTCGTTGACATCGCAATTATCCGTGTACTTTCTCTTCATTGCAGTGCCTTTCCCTTTGATTTGTGGCCAGAGCAACTGTCCGCCCATAGCTCGTTTCCTATTTCGACGACGCAGGAGATTCAATTACATTTTCTTGCGAAAGATTGTTGTATTTCTGCGGACTGAAAAGTATTAATTTCCTTTTCTTACTTACAAGTTGTTTTTGAATTGTGTTCTCCAGTCTCTTTGGCCGGGTTTGTTGGTTGCGGCCGGAGCGGCGCCGCAAGTTGTGTTTATTTGATTTTATTGGTCTTGCGAAGGTAAGTGTGAATATTCGTAAGGAATTATGAGGACGTTCGCACATAGTAAGGTGAGATGTTGTGTCTAGTGAGCTTCCTTGGTCTTGTGGTTTATCACAAGTGTAAAGCTAAGGACCAATAACCCACGCTCCCAGCTCAAAGTTTCAATATTTGGGTGTCGTGTAGCACAATCCATTGTCTCTAAAATGCACCTACATTTGTAGTTCGAGGCATTGCGGTCTGTGCTTCCAGATTCATCCGTAGTAATTAAGTTTGTAAAGTTATTTTTTAGCCATGTTTCTAACGCTGTTTCGCCTTATGGGGAGGAGTGGAGTCTTGTTAGTTTATTTTCGAATAGTTTTGTGTCAAGGCGGCCTTAGGTTTCAACACCTCCTTCACAGAAATCAACCAAACAATCACAGAGTCTGGGTGGTGTCTACGTTGAACACTCGGAATGAGTTCAGACGCATAAATCTTCTATATTCTGTTTGTTATACGAATCTTTAATGGTGAATATTTTCTCATCAGTAAATAGGATCTTTCTGGGACCATTGTTGTGCGCACTCGCAAAGCTTTCCCCATTCCATGATCTCGCTTCCGAAGCTTGCCCCATTCCACCATGGTTTTAACTTTTAACGCGGAAGCTTTCCATAAATGTCTCTTGTTAAGTTGCAGTCAAGTTCTCTTGTCTTTTGAGAATCAATGAGTTCATTTTGTGTGCCAACATATATGCTAGTACTAGGTATATTGTAGCTTAATCATTCATGCCAAACTTCGAGAGAAAGTCTACACATGTCCACCTTTTTATCAAAAAACACCTTTTCCACTAAATTCCTAGAATGCTTTATTCCAAACTCGACTTTGTGGTCCAAGCAAAGGGATCCAGTGGGTACCAGCAGCTTCAGCGTCAGATGACAATGACGTCTGAATCTGATATGCCACGAGTTCTTTAAGGAAGTACTCGTTAGAAGATCGTTTTGTTAGGGATTACTGCGCGGGACAGTGACAGTGAGTGTGCAAGGAAATAGCCTCATCCCTCTCATTCATGTACTACTCGAGGGTTTTTTCTAGAGATACCACAGTTCTATGATTTCCAATTGCGCTGACTGCCCTCAGGGCTGATATCTGGGTAGTTTGGACGTTCTTACTTGTTTCTCCAGTTGGTCGTATTTGACAAACGAAACTCGGAAATGTGAAACCATAAATTCGAAGTCAATTATGTCATGTTCAAGTGTGAGGAACGTTGTTTGAGGGCGAAATAGAGGCAAGTCAGTTAGGTTGTGTTGGTGTGACCACTTATGTCTATTGGGATATTGCTAAAAACCTCAGCCCTCTTCCGTCCTGTATGACCGGTCTGTAACACAATAGAATCTTTGTCAGTCATGCCGCTTAGCTTAGGTTTAGGTTGGAGTGACGGTCACAGCTGAATCACTTATGAGCCATCTATATCCACTCATTCCTGGCAGCATCTGCAGCATTGTACATCAATTCCAGTTGAAGTTGAATCATTGTTAAGTTCAAAGATTTGCTACCTAGCGTGCCGTTCCTTGTTCTTTTATATTTATGTATTCATTGCCTCAGTGTACATGTTTCGAGCGCGAATCGTGCAACTCATCCATTCACTCAAACCTGACGGAACTCAAAGATGTGTCCAATGCAGATGTTTTTTTCTATGGCAGTGAGTCGGAGACTCTAGACCAGACCATCATTTTACTGAATACCAACCGGTTTTTGCCATAACCGGTTGCGATGTTAAATTGACATGACCAACTTTGTTGTTCGTTTGACTTTTACTTAGATTGCATTAGCTTACGTTACAGTCGCACTGGCAATTGTTAGCAGACTTAGCTCCAAATGGTAGTTAAACAATAATTTGTTTTGCTTTTAATTGGCCTATAAAGAAAAGTCATAATCTGTCAATAGAACTGTTTTGGTTCCTTATTGTTTTTTTTCTATTTCTGGCATCGTGAATCACTTAAACCGGCTGACAAATGTTATTGTTTTTGTCTTGTCAGTGTGTCCTAACACACAAACTAGCTTTCGGGGGATTGTGTATAATCGGTCACTATGTATGACAAGAGTCTACTCATTCTTGCAACCGAAAGTAAAGTGTCATGTCGAAGAATTGTCAAATTCAGGACTTTCTTGATGTTGGTGTTTTTATAGCAATTCTAAGGTGCTCTTGAAGTGGAAACAAGCTTCACTTTATTTCCATTAGTGATTTATGAATAGGTACATATGTAAATTGTATTCAACACAGAGCGAGCTCTCTGGAGATACACAGGTTGTCTGTGCAGATCCAACTATAGCCAATGCCGAGCACATGTCCGGAATGGAGAGTAAATAATTTAGGAACCTCTAATACCTATCGCTTAGTTCCAATTGAAAACTGAACAATTTGCGAATAAATTCCAACTGACGAGGATCCTGTGCAGATATACATTAGTTGCTTGACCTCTGTATAACCGTATAACTAGAAATCTAGTAAAGGGTGTCCCAAAAGTAACGCAAGATTTGAATTTGATATAAAACAGAGTTTTTGGCTATTTGATTGTTTTTTTCGAATTTTGAATCATTAAGTACCTACATACATCTGTACTCGTACTTTATTATGAAATAACACATCGGTGAAAATATGAAGTAAAAGCGGCGAAATATCAAAAAGCACCTAAATGTCTCAGCATGTTGAAACATTTTGGTGAGACATGAGACACGTCGCTAACGTGAAATTACGTTGTTCTCACTACACTAATTTTTCTGACAAAAGCACAACGCAGTGAAAGGCGTGGAACCATTCTAGTGTGTACTTTGAGAAAATAAGGCGACGCACCAACGCAGTATTGTGAAACGGGCATTAATGTGCCTGACTTTCGTTGATGCAGTGTTTAATTTCCTCCTGTAATGCACGGGTAGTTGTTGACATAGCATAACTTCATAAAAGAAGTTTAATGGTGCTAGATCACACGATCTTGGGGGCTGATCACCGAAACAAGCTGGAATTGAATTGTTCCACGGGGTGTATGCAGCGTTGGTATCTGGTAATCTGGTTTGTGGCACGCATGGCTATAAATATCACTTTTCGGTAGCAGTGGTGGCACTTTGAAAAATATTTTTTCAGCAACGCTGGGTGTATGGTATGTAGCACAATCTTGTTGAAACCACATCAATACCATCCAATATTGGCAGACGGAACTCTGATATCGCGATATCTAGCACCAGTAACAGTCACTGTTTGACATTGTACGCCTACTAGTTAGCTATCTTTGAGAAGAAATACTCCGCTTGCATTCCATCCAGATCGTATTGGATGTCTGACAATCAGACCCTGGATGATTCTCTGCGTATCAACACAGACGGATCGAAGACGGACGAGGGAGTTGGTGTAGGTGTCTACTTTGGAGACCTTATTATTGCTCTCTCATTTAGTCTCACCGACCACTGTAGTGTGTTTTTCAGGCAGAAACCATTGCGATATAAAAGGCACTGTCCTGGCCATATCAAGATCTGTTCGGACCGCCAGGCCGCAATTAAGTCCTTGGACAATATCATGTACAATTCAGGCTGTATCCTAATAAGATTGCAATATACACCTCTTGTGGGTCATTGTGACATACCAGGCAATTGCAAAGCCGTTGCACTTGCAAGATCTAGTACAACTTCTTCCCTAGCACCAGGAGGAAATTCACCTTCTATGCCGATCGCTAAAGCCTACCATCTTTTGACTGAAGTGGCTAGACAGCACCTGCCTCAAAACAAAGGAAATATGGCCAGCAGGTCTTAAGCGAACCCTCGGTCTGCGCAGACTAAGCAAACCTTCACTTAGGATGCTCATCGGCCCCTTAATCGGACACTGCGCAATTGGCATATATGACTGGTCCATATAATGATTTCTGCAGAAGCTGTATGGTATTACAATGGGCCTAAGTGTCACTCTGTCACGCAGTGTCACTCCAACCTAACCTAACCTAACAGTCACTGCTTGACCAGCCTCATTTTCAAAAAAGTGTGCGCCAATGATGCCTCCATTCCTATTTTTGGGACGATCAGTGTCTTTAGTGTCTCCAACTGACCCAGTCTCCCAGAATTTTGACATTGACAGTTAAAACACTATTCGACCATAATTTATATGAATGTTCGAAACACGTTGTGTCATTTACTGAATTTCCTGAAGGGGATCCACAGGCACCCAGTTTCTATAAGGCCATTTGAAAAACCAATTTGATTAAACAGCAGCTGCCGCTGATGACAGTACAGAAGAAAAAATACTATCACCTGTTGTTGTTATTTTTTTGCGAAACAGTCGTCAAGAATGGGAGATGTACGATGACGCAGTAAGGTGATCAATTATCGTTCGTTCTGCGCAGCCTGCCTGTCGAAGTTTTCAGTTTACACACGTTATTTCCCAAATGAAGCACCTGTACAGCTTTGGTCAAATGTATTAGGCACTTCCGAGAAGTGATTTGGCAGCAAAGCCAAAAGAAAATTGTGCCTAATACATTTGGTGCCTCAACTTCCGATTAGTTTTCGATGGCACAAGATGTGTTTGGTTGTTTGGAGTGTGATGCATCATATTAGAGCTACAGGCTGATGCTTCTCCGGATAGTGATTCACTTCGTTTAACAGCAACACAGGCATTGCACTGACAGAGCATATTATCTACATCGGCAGGCAAGACATTTACTCAGACTGCATGATTTTTGCAGTCACGACACATTGCCTTTGGTTGAGTGCGCTTCACTTTTTTACTACAGTTTTTACACGACATTTTGAATTAAATGTTTAAGTGTCTGTTTAAGTGTGTGGAAATGAATGTAGTTCGAGGCGTGCGTGCCCGACAGCAAGTGGTGACTTTAACTCTACTACTCTTTTGCGCCTCTTTGAAGTCGCCCATATTTGGGCATTCAACAAAACTGATTTCAAAGTCGAAAGGCATTCTAAGCCAAGGCCTATAGAGCACATGCATTTCAGAACTGAGTCTAAGTGTTCCCTCAGAATTTTGGAGGGAACACTCCATCTGGTGTGAACACAAATTATGTTCGTTAAGCTTAACGAAAATCCTCCACTCACATGTCTTGACAGTTGAGACAGTCATGACGGTTCCCTCCATTTTGGTGTGAATAAAGATGAATAGTATTGAGTAAACCCTTGAAGGAGTTGAGTGTGTGTGTTAAAAATCATTTCTGGAAATAAATATTCCCTTTGTTCTTGATTATCTTAAAACAAATGTTGAAAAATAAATTTGACAACTCTGTGCTCGAGTTTCAAACTTCAACTTATTCACACTAAATTGAGTGTTATCTTTGATGAAAACACTTTACTCATGAGTGTTAACTCGGAGTGTTCCCTTAGTTTTTATTCACACCACCCAATAGCTCGAATAACGCAAGAGTGCGGAAGTTAGGCCTTAAAAGCTGGGAAGGCAGAAAGAAAAATGTCGGCGGATTGGAAACCTTTTACATGAAAGTGAAAAGACTTCGATTCGATTAAATCTTCGCCGTGAATTTCCATGTAGAAGTGGAAGTAAGAGCTTGGATCAAAACGAGTAAGTTTGAAGGGTACGCCACTGAATGGCACTGGATCTTAAGCATATTCAGAGTAAGCTGCTGACAATGACTGCATCTTAAACTACACATTTCTTCTTCGTCCTCGATTCCAAATGCAGAACAAAGTAAATCTCTGGGTAGTATAATCGTTCACGCATGAATGTGAGTGGCTGTCAAGTCTTCTGTCAGTTTTGCTATCTCTCTCTGCGGTGACCAACTAGAATTGAATCAAACATTTCTCGCGTCACAGATGGGAATAGCGTAGCCGTCATCCTAGGCGTATGCAATTCAAGTTAACGATCAGCATCGATCACATAATTTAGTGATCATTCATTGGCCAACATTCATGATTAATAACAAAAATAAACTTAGAACAATAAAACTTTCCAAAAAAATATGCCTTTTTTCAAATTTAAATAGATCGTGCAGCTATAGTTAGCGTTGCTATTCAATTCGATATGCTTTCAAAATTCTGACAAATTTCTAAACCATTACCCGCTTGACTCACAGTGACTACAAACAAATTATGTCATCCTGAATCAGAGTGCAAATTGATGATGTGATCGATTGTGAGCGCTTATAAAAAAATTAATAATGCAAATTGCCATTTGTAACTAAATTTGCAATTTTATCAAATCTGACACGGGACACGAACAAATGGCATTACAACGCCTTCAATGATCATTGCCTTGAGGGTATTGTCTGACAGAACTTTTCAGTTAACTATTCATTTGACAACCTTCGGCTAGGAGGCAATTGTGCGAGTATACGATGTAAGCTCTTCCCTTGAACGTGAACGTTTTGTAAATCCTCCATGCATTGTGCATATTAATTAATGCGATGACATTGGAATTTAATTGTTGGCCGTCAATTGAGAGAATTTTCGACGATCTTCACGTTGATGGGAAGTTACTTGCATCTTAGTGGGTGGTATGTGCAATTAAATTTATCGTGAACGTTTTGAATACTCATTTAAATTCAACAGCAGAATTTTGGCATGATAAACGTGGCCATTACCGCTCGTATTGTGAAGCTTCCCAAATAAGCAGCCATCGCTTTGAATATGCAATTGTGCAACTGGCCGCGTAGTGGTTAATTGCGTTGACAACTCCGGTGGCGGTTCTGAGCTCAATCCCTGACGGGAACTTACTTACTTATAAGGCCGACTACCCTTGGAGTGCCTGAGCCTAAGCAATTGCTGCTTTCCATCGATGACGGTGCTGGACACGCCGCTTCCATTCACCCAGACCAAGATGTCTTATGTCCGCGATGACTTCGACTTTATACCGGATGCTCGGTCTTTCTCTCCTTCTCAAACCAGAAGGCTCGGATTCTAAGTGCAGTCGACGAATATTTGTCTTCCGGACTACATCCATCTTGGTACAGCTCGTAGAGTTCGCGGTTGTGTCTTCTCACCACTCACCTTCCTCGCAGTGGGACCATATATCCGACGTATAATTTTTCTTTCTGAGGCACAAAGATGAGCAATAACTAGGCGAATGCTGTCCTCCAAGTGGTCATCGTTTTGGCCTTATCGGCGTAAACTAGCGCTTCACATATCAGCAGCACAGCAAACAGTCATTTGTGTGGATGTAACGGTGTCTCAACTTACACTTGAGGATTATCAACACTTCAATATTGACGTATCCATTCAACCAAAAGTGAGCATAGTGGAAATGGATGTAGTGCGCGATACGTATTTCGCACAGAACCATCATTTTCAAAATAAATTTGCACAATTTGGAAGCATTGATCAGGCGTCAGTCTATTCATGTTGAAATGCTAAACCAAACTGAATAAATCACTTGACAGCTGACAAACTTAAAGTTCTATATCTCCAAAAAAACACTAGCGATTTCTTTCTAGTAGTCAGTAGATGTCACTAGTTTTTCGTATATCGATAGTAACTTTCATCTGAAGGCTGAAACATAACTATGTTGCAGAGGATTTAAGAGATTGTGTTCCTCAATGTCATCTTTAATGACTCGACTGACGATATATTCTAGAATTCGTTTTCTTAGGAACTGTTATAATCTTTACTTGAATGCGTCATTGTCATGATTATGGATGAAAAGAAGTATAATTGGAAGCAACACTTTTATGAAGTCGGGCTGAACTTTCTCTTTATAAAGAAAACATAACCTACTGAGTATGAATTCACTCTTCCTACTTTAAAAGAACGTTGAGATGTGCAAACAGCAGACATCGCAGCCTTATTCCTTTAATGCCGACTAATTTCTTGAAAATTGATTCAATTTTCGCAACTAAGGCAGTTACGACAAGTAAAATGCATGGATAACTTGGATCCGGTCCGAAGATTCTTCAACTCCGGGTCTGTGAGACAACGAAAATGAGTATGGCCGTATGATTTTGGTGCTGATTACAGGTGGAGAAGTCTCTCCGATCAATAGCCAGAAATAAATGTAAGTGTATTCGTTTCACTTTCGTTTTCTCAACGGCCACGAGCATAATTCAAAATTAGTGAATGTACCTCATGAATATTCATTTAAATTACCAGTTCGAAGTAAATAGACAAGGCATAGTCATTCGTTTATCTTCTTTCAATCAGAAACGATCCTTAAGCCACTTTAGATCTGATCAGAACGGACAAATGATCAAAGTCATCCCCCAACCGCAACTCCCTCGGGGTCATTTCAAATTAATGACATTCACCAGAGAAATTTCCATAACTATCATCATTCAGCTCCAACGACCGATAAATAATTTATTCCTCAAACGCATCACATCATAACATCCCTTGAATTCGTTATGACTTACAAAACAACAGCCAAGAACTGGTTTTTGACGCCGCTGCTGGTAAACAAAGCCTCGAATTACGCGGCATTCATGTTGAAGATCGTCATCATCAATTTTTCGAGCTAACACTTCAACTCCGACCGGCATACGGAACTCAGACAATGGCTCGATGTTTTGCAGTTGTCAGCTAACGAATGGATGTGGATGCAATTACCGACTGCCTGACCACTGTGCGTGTTCGAAGGCATCCACCGGAAAAGGTACCGTAGTTTGAGTTGTTACGTGCGTTCCCCACCAAGCACTTAACGCAGTGCATTGTGATCGAATAGGCGGTAACTGATAAATTGCCGTTGTTACAACATGAACACACGTTATCGAGTTTTGTACACAATTGTTGAAACTCTCTGAATGAATGCACATCTTCGGAGTTGATGAGAAGATAATGCCACTGTTTGAGTGACTCGAGGTTTCTTTGGTGTATTTTCCAGCTCTAGACAGTGGACACCCCTTCTTAATTTGAATTAAATTTCATTTTTATTCACTTTGCGGTGCATACGACGTGAGAAAAATCTCGCATTGTAGCAAACATCGCAACAGGTTTATCGTGAATTTGTAAAGAAAATGTACTCGTTACCAGAACGACCCTCGGAACTAAAATTCGAATCGGAAATGCAAATAAATTCAAATTTAGGGATTTTCTCAGCGATTACATCATAGCTATTCTTCTTTTGCCAGCACTATGAACAGATATGATCGACGAACTCTAATCGGAAACTAGACTGGTGCCATCCAACAGGGCTGTCCTTTAGGCAACCACGCCAAATGGGTACCTCTTTCAAAGACTCCAACACGATTTTTTATCATTTTTTGTCGGAGGGTTTTGGACACTACATCGGAGCAATCAGACTCAAAAACAGATCCATTGTACTACCAGGCAACAACCTGCATTCGTTGAAATTGCATGGTCTTCCGGAGGAATACCAGCAGACGCTTCTGTGATGCGGAGCCTACATCATCAGTTCTCACCTCATTAGCACCAAGTATCCGCCACCTGATCCGAACAAAGGCGGGACAGTGGCGGATGAAGTGTTCTGCAGTGTCGTCGTCTTCTCTACATGCGTCGCAGTGGGATTAATCGCTAAGTCCAAGCACATTTAGGTGCGAAGGTGTAGGCTGCACTTTTCTGTCATGAGATAATAAGAATGGCCCGGATTTCTTACAAACGCTAGGGAGCATGTGCTTGGTTTGTCTACATCCTGGAGAGTCATACCACCTCCGGTTGTGCTCTCGAGAAGCTCAACCATAGATGGTAGCCCTAACCATGGACGCGGGTTTTCCCAACGCAGGTTCGGATCCTAAAAGTTCCCCTTATGATCCTTGTCTAGCAAGTTTATCGACACAACAACGACTTTTTTAAGAATCAGTGAACAACCCTTAAACGTTTGTACAGCTTTCACTGAGGAGAATACTTTAAAAACCTATAAGACCTTGCCAATATATTACCAGAAGTGTTGGATTAAAGTCGAAAAGAAGGCAAAGTTACTTGAATCGACGTAACCGAATTTATTTCCATAATTATTGCTGCTTACAGTAAGGCTTACAGTTGATAGAATCTGACCTCAAATCATGATATCTAGAAGGCGCATATATAGAGTTTTCTTTAGAGCCATAGTCTCTACAGATGGAGTCCCACAATGTAGTCAACTTGGTCCTTTGTACGTTTTAACCATTCACGATGCTGCTGCTGTTGCTGTGATACTGACAAACAAAATGGCATAACTAAGAATGACCAGATATCAATGACAGCGGCTGTCGAAGTTAAAAATGACATCCACCTGTCAAAATGTTCAATAAGGTTTCTGAACGTGTGGAAATTAAGTGTAACTTAAATACGTAACGTGAATTTCGGCGTGAGGTTGGTCACCATAATGGCTTCAGTGTGCAAGCAATCCGACACGCCGTGAACTATTTTGATCGTGACTAAACTCTTTTGGACCTTAAGCCACCAACCAATCAGAGATTGTTGTGAAACGAAGAAAAGAGAGTGCCATCGTAGCACATCACCAGAGAGTCAACCTGGCTAATTGTGCGGTTTCGGTCTGCATCCGCATAAGACATAACGCCATGCTTTCGCTAATTAAGCGCTGGAAATATTGACCGGAGATTCAGATCTTGTCCAAAAAATCAACTTTCGGACGAGGTTAATTTTTGGCCAACCGGCTATGGCAGCAAGCAAAACTGCGGTTATTGAAACAAATACAATCCAAAGTGTTCTGCCAAGCATCACATAGATTGACTGTTTGTTGACGCGTTCATGGGATGGCGCATCATCGGAACTTATTGCTTTCGAAATGAAGAAGGAGACGTCGTAACCGGTAATGGTATCAGGTATAGATCAATGTTAACCGATCCTGAGATCGACAACATCAATATATCCGAGCTGTGGTTAAAACAAGACGGAGCGACGCTGTATATCATTCATTAATCGCTTTCCATCTTTGAACTTAAATAAAGCAAAGTGTGTGAATTCATCGACATTTTTTATTCGTTTCAAAGGCCTATCGATGCCATTATGTATGGAATGTAAAATCCTGACACTGACACTGGCGAATTTGACCGATGGCATGGGTTATGTTGTTTGTGGCTTACTCGCATAGTCGTGCGACTTCAGAAAATCGCACGATCGCATGCCTTCGTGCGGAATGGCTCTAGCGGAATTTCCAATGTGGCGTGAGCTGTGTGACAAGTGGCGTCGTCCTGTTGAAACCAAATGTCGTTGATGTGCATATCATCCTCGTCGTTGACGGTGGTGGCTAGCCAACGTCGTTCTCAAAGAAATATGGACACCGCCAGACCAAAATCCGCACAACACCGTGACTTTTTCGGGATGTATGGCAAGTTCACTTCGGCAGTCCCTATTGCAAGATCAAGCGACGTAACGCTCGAGTTGTGATGGAGAAATTTGTCGACTGCGTGATCTTACGGCGAACGTTAGCCACTTGACATCATTTAACTATTATGCTGGTGCTACGTCAAGTCCGTAGACTACTATGCTCATAAAATGTTTTTTGGTGTGGCTCTAGACTTGACTAGATCCATCTTCCATGTCTGCCCAGCTGTTTCCAGTTAAGTTTACCAAGCTGGTTGAGGTAATTTCTTATTTTTTTGAGCCAACAGGACGGTCACTTTGGCTCCTCCATTGCCGTGTTCCACAGGTTCGGGGAGCTTGAGATCCTACACCTCTAAAGAAATCTCCCTATGCAACAGTTGCGGAAACTATCTTTCGAACTTCCACTAGTCGGAACTTGGAATGTATATATTTGGGATGACTTTTAATGCTTGTATGTATATTGCCTCTAACTTCTTAGCCGAAGATAAGTTATTTTCGGGACTGTGGTCGAATAAACGGTGTTTTATTATATGAAAGTCTCATTAACCTTCAGCTGTCAAAGTCATGCCATCGTACAGTAGTGTTGGCGACTGAACAAACTTACAAATTGAATCGAGCTTGTATTTTTCTCAAGGATGTTCAAGGTGCAATTATTCAAAACGATAGCCGTTTAAGCACAGCAGAAGGTTCACAAGTAATGAGTGACACCTGCACATCCACTTAAATTGTTCCGATTCTAGTTCTTTCGAGAACGATTACAGCGAAGTTGTTTTGTTACTGTTTGTCGTTATCGGCATCGTGTAATAATGCATTTTTCGTATGACGTCGTATGACGCCCTGATGTCATTCCAAAATCAAACACCCTGTACAACAACCTTTCCTGATCATGGCACTGACCTCTTTAATGAATGAATACACCCAACGAGGACGTTTGATCTTAACAAATACAAAAGTTGTTTGAATTCCAACGACATTCAGCCAGAACCAGATGGCATTTCCAGAAGTCAAACAAATTATAATTGCTCCGCACTAAAATTTGAAAGAACCTTTTGAGCATTCTGACCCCATCGTTCGAGAGTCCCAACTAAAATGATATAACTGGTGTATTGACTCCAAAGTCATCGGCCCTATGGCAAGAGCTGAGTAAACAACAAATAATTCACATGTTTTTATTTGTTTGTTTACCGCGAAGAGAGCGAAGAAATTTTATCGCAAATATGCTAATTGAAAGTGAATGCCCGGTTTGTGGTATTATTTTTGCACCCGCTGTGCTAGGGTTCACACCACTGTCTTGCGCCTTAGTTTGAAGTGAAACAATTCGCTTGTGAGGCACATTTTCTTTATGGATTTTATTTTTGTCATCGGTCACGGTGGGAAGGCGTAAAGTGGTGGCGTAAAATTAGCACACTCGGTACCTCTTATGACGAAGAAGTGAACACTAATTCAATTGTGGGTATTTCTTAGCGTTTTTTTTTTTTTTCTTAACTTCTTTTGAATCATGTCAGCCGTGAAGGCGAAGGGGAGATAATGAATGCGTTGCTGGATAGTCTGAGATAAGCACTTAGTTGGCCATGGCCATTGTGTGGAAACTATGCTTTCCTCAGACTGTTCGATGAATTTGTTCTGGTGAATGGAGATGCACTGTCGTTTGCTGTCTGTCGAATGCTAAGGGCAGCTGTCAACGAGTTTAAACGTGGTCGTAAATGTGATGAAGGAGCGGCCGGTGTAATAGAACTGACTGACCAATGAATCGGTCGCCACGCTGTCTTTCAAACAAACTGCTGGGGTCTCTTCTTCTTTGAGCTCACCGAAGTCATGCCGAGTTATGCGGCTAGCCTTTAACTATTGGGAATATGACCACATTTGAGTACTTTCTTGATTGGAATGTCACGAGCAACGCGCGGGCTGATTTTTACGACAGAATTTAACTCGGAAACACATAAAGTATGTCCCCACTCATTTGTGGATGTACGTAGATATTGATGAAAATTAGACACTGTCTCTACTTGGGTTTTGTCAGGCAGTGTTCCCGACTTAGAGAATTTCGAGGGGATTTTCGTTGGCAGTGGCGAGACCAAGTGGGAATCATGCGAGGATACTTTGCAAACGAAGAATCTCTGCCAGTTTCTGGTCTAAACTAATGATGGGTTAACTAGAGCTTATAAACCGCGTCAAACTGAATTACGTCCATACTGAGTTGGACCCGAGGTTAATTTATGTCAAATCAAGTTGGCGAAACTAGGACGAAATGAATGTTTAGTAAAAATCAAAAGCCGAACTAGCAAGACGTCTGCAAGAAGTACCTTTTCGTTGTGATATGGCGGGCCTAAGACTCAGCAGGGATAAATGCAGTTCCGGCAAGTAGGCCGTAGAATTTCTAGGTTTCAAACTGGACTCATTAGGCATTAGGCCATCAGCAACGAAGATAGAACCAGTACACACCGCACCAGCCTCAACCGAATTTTCAATGAGATTGATATCCGTCACGACGAGTTCTCCCTTTCCAAACACTCTCCGCAGTTGGGTGACGCCTACACATGGCTAGATGGGTCCTCGGTTCGAATCCCAGTGAAAGTAAAGTTAATTCGCTGTTATCCGGTTTTCAAATCTGGTCCAGTCACAAAATTAACGGCGCTGTCACTGGAGTTGTCGATCGGTGGGTATGGGTATCACAATGGGACCAACATAGTTTGCTGGCGATTTCGCTGGCAGCCCACTCATCCCACCTAACCCAAAACCCTCTCCCGACCGTGGAAAAGTTCTTCAGCAGTCCACAACCGATTGCACCAGCGCCGACGATGAAGTACTTGATATCGCTGAATCTGTACATCGTAACGTGTGCCAATTGGGAGGGCATCTTCTTCGGACTGTTGCTCCTCCAGTAAGCACTCGATAGCGTCTTAGTACAAGAACTGGACTACGGGAGCGAATTTACCACTTTTGCAATGCTTTGAGCACCTCTTAACAGCAGTTGCCAGGGCATGTTATTGAGAAGGTAAGCCTCAACTTTTCGTTGATGACCGGGTTGACGGATTTGACTGAACTTCTAGGCGCGTTCGTTGTTCGAGGGCAGGGCACAGTTTCCCGCCTGTTCAAACAATTTATTAATTGCGGCAAATGCGGTGTGCAATGTGCCGAGGTGTTCGAATTTTGCAAAGACTGAGATGAATTCGGGCTGTTTTTTTGCCTTCGCCAATGGCTTAAAGTTCACAGTCTTCGGTATGTTCACCTGGGTCACGATGGCCCCACGAATGTGTTCGCTGATTGCGGTTATGTCTCGAAGATGTAAGGTCCTAGGATGTGGTCTACTTGCTCTTCTGTCGTTGTTTCTTTTTTGCATGGTGTTTTCTTCTATGGTGTATCAAACCAAGTGAATAGTAGGATGCAGATTATACAGTTACGGTGGATTTATTATATTAATAGTGTACCAAGCTCATCCGAGCAGAGGACCAATCAATAAATCAAATGATTCAGTTTGAAACTCGTTCGCTTCAATTCTAACTCGGTTGAAGAAAGTTTCCGTTTGGCATATCACCAGTCTACGCTCTTGATGATACTCTCATTTCATTGATTTTCTTACTATTCTCTCCGCCAATTTGAATTTGTTGATTCTTTCGAAACCATTCTGATTCGATTTGATTGTCTATATGTGCAACATCATATTGTGATGTCATCTTTAGAGGAATTCCCAATCAGCACTCAGACTTATTAATTAAGTGCTCCTCGGTTGTTGCGTTCAATTGAAGCAAATTAAATTATCTCAAACTGATTTGAAACAACTAGATATTTTCTCTGAAATGAACTTAATTGCGCGCACTGACTGATGTGTGCTCTCCGACCTCAAAACTGAACATTTCGATGGACAAGAGTTATTTCTAGTTGGTCAAGCGGGTCTTTTCCGATTCGACGACATCGGAGAGATGTAACAGTCGCTGGATCATTCATTCATTCAAAATCCAATTTGGCTTTGGTTTTTAATTGTCAATAAAACACAGGAAAATTGCAAAAGTGTGTAATATTGTTATAACAGTTCATAAATCATTGCTTGCCATTTACATTTTGAAGATTATTTAACATACGTACATATGTATGTAAATATTGTCCTTAATGATTCACTTTTTGGAGTCTATTGGCATCTCAATAGAATATAAAAGATAATTAATAAATAAAAAAAAATAAAAGATATTAGACTGCAAATCATCATCAAACTAAATGGAATCCAAACCGATCAAATATTCCTACGACGCACTACAACCCCTAGCTAGACACAACAAAGTGAAACTCGGCTGGGTCTCAGAGGGATGGCAGACAATGAATCCGCAGCTGATTTCGCTAGGGCTGGATAGGAATCTGCGTTCATAGGTCCCGAACAGTACTGTGATGTCAACTGGACAGCAGCTACAGCAGTGATTAAGTAATTGGAATACAAACTTCGCCTTGAAATATTTCGCCTCAAATAAGATTGCTAATAAGCTTCCTTACTGGCCACTGTGGCCTGAATTACGATCTAACAAAATTAACCTGTGTCAAGACAAGGTATTCAGGCTCTACCTGGAAGTGGAGGAGACATCTGCTTTACAAATCCATCCTCTGTCCCAGACGCTACATGCTTATTAGCGGGGAAAATCTTGCGAGACTGCACTCCAATATCTCGTTGACAGAATTGAATGTGTAATCGACGGGAAAGAATACGCGCTGAGCATTTTCATTGATATAGAGAGGGTGCTTTTGACAATGCGACTTTTAATGACATGTGTAGGGGAATCATTAGTGTTGTGGATCAAAGCAATTCTAATAAATATAACTATCATTGCGGACGCGGATTGTAGCCAGTATGTAATGTCTGGGGTAAATTGAGGCTGCCCGCAGGGCGGCGTCTAGTCGCCTCTGCTATGGTGCAGGCTGGTTGACTCTCTGTTTGACGCCGTCAATAGTTCTAGCATCTACGCCCAGACCTATGCGGCTGAAGTAGCTGCACTGTCTGTCGGATCGTGCCAGCGGCTATGTGTTCGAAAGCGCAGGCAACTCTATACGTGATTGACGACTAGGGAGGGGCATTCAGTTAACCGTCTCAAAATCGAGGTTCTTTTCTTCACGATGAGGAGGAAATTGCCTAGTCTGACTCAATTAGTACTAAAAAGTGACACAATCTGCGAGGTTCTTCTCTTCACGATGAGGAGGAAATTGCCTAGTCTGACTCAAATAGTACTAAAAAGTGACACAATCTGCTTTTCCGATGAAGCTAAATACCTGGGTGTTGTCTTGGATAGAAAACTTCTCTAGAAAAAAACACATTGAATAGAAAACAACCGAGGCGCTGTCAGGTTTCTGGCAGTGTAAATGAATTTTCGTCAAGTCTTGGGTCTATCACCAAAAATATCACTTTGGACGGTCTGTCTTGGCTGCATTGCGGCCTTCCATAGTACGCCTGGATCTGTACTTGATGCAGTTGTGAATCTCTCCCACTTGATGTCCAGATCATGCACTTTCAAGGCTATTTTTCGCTTAACCATTTTTTGGTCCTTAGTACAACTTGCGCTGGAGCTTCGATGACCTTGTGCACTGCATTTCCTTTGACCCTAGTCTCATGGATATACCACCTGACGCACGGACAGGCGAATTAAGTTACGCAATACTTTCTGCTTGATTTCGAAGCTAATTTCGAGAAATGTTGTAATAGAAGACCACCGCAAATACGATGTCGTGCACAATTTTGGAATTCAACCAAATTGTAGGTAGCTGGCCAGTTGAGCCCCAATTATACGCGGCTTGAGACTGCATCAACACACTGTCGCTTACAAAATCGATCGCACCATACGAAGGTACTAACAACCGAGAGCTTAAATCTGAGTTTAAATTGTCAACGTAGAAAAAAAATGCCAAAGTCTTGCAATCATCTTAACCAACTGCAACAACTGTCTTCAACTGGGCTTAAGTTTCAGACATACGAGGGCGTTCAATATATTCTCGGTATCGATATGAAGGAAAATGCGAATTCGAGCGAGTTTACCCCGTCTTTTCTTTTTAATTTCCTCCCGCAAATTATGCAAAGTGGAAGCGTAGGATGTAACGTTGATGGTTTCACTTTTTTTTTTTGTACTCAATGAGCAAGATTCCCTTTGAGTCCCAAAAAACTGTGGCCATGAGCTTCCCGGCAGACGGAGTGACTTTGAACTTCTTCGGGGGGTCTGTTCCTTTTTTATGCTACTGCATGGACTCTTGTTTGCTTTCAGGGTCATAGTGGTGGACCTATGTATCGTCACCAGTAACAATTCGATCCATAACACCGTCCGTGTTCTCACTACACATCTCCAAAAGCTCTCTACAGCATGCGATTCTCACTTTTTTCTGTGGCGCTGTGAGCATTCGAGGCACCCACCTTGCACTGATCTTTGAAAGGTTAAGATGGTCATGAAGAATGGTGTGAATGGTACCAAATGATCTCTGCCATTATTTTCACCTTTATTCGGGCATCCTCAAGAACAAGTTTTTCGACTTCTTTGATGCTTTCTCCCGTACAAGCAGTAGCAGGGGCGTCGGAGCGGGGGTCGTCTTCAATGCTCTCTCTGCCTCTCTTGAACTCACTTGACCACTTTTGAACAGTTGATAATGAAGGTGCGGAACCCTGGTAAACAGCCACCATCTCTTCATGAATAGTTTTTTGACTTTTTCCTTGCTTAGTGAGAAATTTAATTACAGCGCGATGCTCAATTTTCACCATCATCGTCTCAGTTGCCATTATTATTCTGTTTAACTAGAGAAGACGCGAATTAATAATCGCATTTATATGAAATTTTACATGAATGCACTACAATAATAGTATTACTTGATAAATAAGTCAATTTATATATACAACCACAGCTGCACCCCGATACCGAGAATATATTGAATGCCTCTCGTACATTCTATGCTTGAGACCTATCCCGGGTCATTCTGCGTGGTAATTGACGCCACGTGCAGCACATCCGACCTTCATCGGTATTTCTAAATGAACCTCTGTCCCTCCTTTCCTTCAATTCCAATTTCTCAATTCAGTTTACTCACGAGCATTTAATTTCTTTTAGGTTCCCGTGACTGTTTACTACGAGTCCCTGTGCCCGGACAGTGCAGCCTTAATCACGCAACAAATCCAGCCAGCTCTTCAGGATGACCTAAAGGACTATGTTGACATCACCTGGGTTCCATTCGGCAAATCCGATGTAAGTTCTGCGTCGCGTAAGCACAGCGCCAAACAATAACACTTCTCAATACCTTCTGCAGTTCCAAACACGTGGCTCTGACGTGGACTTCAACTGTCATCATGGACCGAACGAATGCTACGGCAACAAAGTGCACGCCTGCGGCATCGAGCACATCCAAGCGAACTCCTATCAGACCGAACACACCAGGGAATCGTTGATTCTCGGATTCATCACTTGTCTCATGAAGGTCGGCAAGAACTTCCCCGACAACATCTACCCAGGTGCCCGGTGCGCTCGGGAGAACAACATCAACACATGGGAGAACATCCAGACCTGTGCCAACTCCACCGAGGGCAGCAAGCTGCTGCAACACCAAGGCGATGTGACCAATGCGTTCCAGAAGCCTTTGACCAGTGTCCCCACTGTTGTCTTCCGTGATGTAAGTCACATTCGACCCCTCCACACACACCTGTAATTCATTCGTTTTTTTTTCATCCTCCCCGCAGCAATATGACTCGAATACACAGGAGCAGGCCCTCAAGGATTTCCGCGGTACACTGTGCAACCACATTACCGGTCCGAAACCAATTGTGTGCATGCCCACCAGCTCAGCCGTAAGCTTTTCTATTGCTCCACTCCTGGGTGCTTGTCTGTTCGCTTTAACTAGGCTGTTCTAAGGCTCCCCCTGGACCACAGTAGTAGCTCTGCTCTTTTCTCGGAATGTATCCTATCCCTTCTTAAAGTGTTGATTCGTAGAGTTTGTATCGTAGAGTTGTAATCGCATCTATTGGATCTTGTATCCCATTCTCATCGTAATTTAATTATGTTTTATTTTTTTGTTTTTTTTTTAAATCTGTTTTTAGACATAATTCGATTGTAAGCTTAAAGTTGTATCTCTTGATCCGTCCAGATGGCGCATTGCATCCAATGCACACAAGTATATTTTTGTAAAACAAGTTTTCTTGAATCAAATACACGTATTATTTTTTTTTTAAAAACGATTCGTTTTTTTTTTTTTTTGTGTGGGAGGTGAGTTTTTAGAAGGAATTTTAGCAGAAACTGTTGGCAACCCTACAAGTGTGACAAGTGAGAGATGTTGGAAATTCGAAAATTAAAGCGTTTAGCCGACTCTTAAGAAGTGGATGTGTGTGGCAAATAGGAGGATTAATCTAAAAAGGGTGGAAGGATCGTAGCAACATCGGGCCTGGATTGTGATTCATCTACTGGTACGCTGAAATCTTTATAGCATCTCGGGATCATTTTATCGAGCCTACATTAGTTCATCTGCAGGCCATGGTCAGAGCATATCATGCCCGACGAATTCACAAGAAATGAGACCTCTTGATTGCACTAATGATCGAAGGATAGCATCCTTAACATCGCGTACAAGATTTCTGCCGTCTTGCGTGTTCGACTAAAGCCGATTTTAGTCTAGCCTCAGATCAGCAAAGCCCACAATAGACCACATTCATACACTGCAGCGGATCCTAAAAAGGACAACTTAATCGTCGAATTCAAAGCCGAATATGTCAACTTGAATAAGGACGAGCTATATAGCCCCGTGTGAAGTTTTGACATTCCTGCCAAACTTGTCAAGTTGTGCAGGACGAAGATGGAGAATTCTCGCTGCTCCATCGAATCCGATAACTCACCTTCAATGTCAATCTTTTGAACAAGGCTAATTTCTCAACATCGTTCTTGAGGAAATCATGCAAAAATCAGAGGTCAACACTAGAGGCACGATCTATCAGAAGAACAGCTGTTATCGTATGCGGATGGCATTTGTCTGATTATCAGAACGCAGTGAGCAGACATGAGGCGTTTGCTGCCATTGAGGCGGCAGCATCTAAAGTGGAGCTGGCGGTGAACGAGGAGGAGACGAAGTATGAGAACAGCCTGTACCTCAGTGATATACAACATTGCTATAACTTCGCGGGAAGTTCTCTACATCACCATCACGCAGCAATCAGTACAAACAACATCAGTAGAGAACAATTGTGAACAATCGCAGAATAACCGCTGTTACTTTGGCTTCAAGAGGCAATTGAGTAATAGAACCGAAGGATCAAGCTGACTTCATATCAGAAACTGATTATCGCAGTCCTGCTGTGCCTTAATCACCCTTGCACCACGCAGAGGCATGGCCATTCCCAGACTACACACTCGTATGATGATGTACTTAGTCCCTTGGTCGTTTGTGCGCTAATGGCATCTGAGGGAGAAGATTCAACCACGCCTAGCCGGACGCCTTAGTTGTCTATAGAGCTTGTGAGTGCACTAATAACTTGTCTCTGGTTCGAAGTTTATTTGACATCAAACCTTTTGGATAGCGCAGCGTCCACTAGCCAGTTTGTTGACTGAGGCCGATGTCCACACAGACTCCGGACTGTAGAGGGAAATTATAACTGCCTCTCAAAAATCGATTGTGGTTTAGAGTAATGATTCTGAGGCTCACAAGAGAAAACGTTTCTTTTAATGAAAAGTGACATTATTAGCACCGAAACGTGGAAAACTGTTAACCGAGAAAAATCATTACCAGTTCTTCCGATAGATATTCCTAATCTGAAAGGCATTTGTTCAAAAAAGTTTGCCCAACCGAAATTCTTCACGGTTAGCAAGTCTTTGACAAAATTATGTAACTTTTCGGAGGATTCGTTTCGTTTTAAACTTTAAAAGGCAATTGATATGGTCTGAGGTTCCGCCAGGAAGCTTTGGTGGTCCCTTCTCCTATTTGTGCACTACAAGAACGAGGGAATGGTGACGATACGGTAACCATGGTACCAGATCGTGTATGATCAAGAATGATGTATTACAGATTACGCATTGCGCATGTCCGCCATGTTTTCTGACAGTTTGCCTCCATCACAGGCGACAAGAGCATATTACTTCCTTCTGAAGGAAGTAGACTTTGGTATATAATTTCTACTATTCTAGAATCTAAAATTCGAAATGGGTACCTATGTTGCTATTTATAAGTCCTTACTTACGTTGATGTATGACAGTTAATCATGGATAAGTGCAGGATTATGCTATTATATTACTGTTCCAACCGTAAAACCACAGTCGACAGTGATCCATTCATCCATTGATATTAGAATGCAATATAAATTAAAGCAGGACATGAGGATATGATTGCAAGCTTGTTTGCAAGAAACTGCAGCCATTCTAATATAGTTCCTGAGTCGCTCGACTCGATTCGAGTACAATTTTGTTCTTTTTAGATCAATGTAAATGTTGTTGTGAAGTAACTGATTCAGATAAGCTTACAAGGAGGTAGTGGTGTTGATGAAGAACTCATCGAAGTAGTAGAATATAGTTTGGATCGTTGCAGGGAATTAGTTAATCAAGGAGCCAACAGAACCAGTCCTCCGAGTTTTCTTTTTGGTGTCCTCTGACTCTTAAGCAACAAAGCACCGAAATCAGAAATATATGAAAAACTTCTTCTTCTCTTGCCCCTTGATTTCATCTGACAACGTTTTTTATACGCTTTTTCGGCCCCTGTCTGTGAATACGTGTGAGCTCTTGTGAACAGCTGGCGAACAGCTGATACTCTTCCCCAACCATAGTATTGGGGTGAATTAGAGTTCTTATTTGAAAATTCGCTCGTTACTTGAACTTTTTTCAAATTTCGGTGTTTAATTTTCTACACAGTGGGGATGGGTAAGCAAACGAACAAAGTTCGTGTTCATAAAGTAGCTTTGTGCGAGTTACAGGATGTGGTACTAGGGAAAAATAATTTTGCCATTGTTTACATTAGTTATTTATGCATGAATTCTTATTGAATATACGTCTTCATGTATGCATTTTTGCATATGCATAATATCGAAAAAAAGCATTCACACGAAACATGTGTACCGGCAACTAACAATAGCAATATTATTGAAATATTTGCTTGAATCACTACAAATAAACAGCTTCTTTGCTTATTTTACTTGTTTTACAGAAATAGGGATGAAAGTTAATTACAAATTTGTTTCAGTTAGGTACAGTTAAAGCCATTGTTCTTAACAAATTATGTAATTTAATTGCAGAAGTTTTCGCAATTCATGAATGAAGGATATAAAACTAAGTTCATTTGCCAGTCATCGCATATAAATCAGCTATATTTTACTCTGAAGAATTAAATTGATGCAAACTATTCCTGTAAAGAGAGCGTAGGACATTTCTATTACAAATATATTTCCTCTTAAAAATATGAGTCATCTTCTGAACACCCTCCGAACAATAAGTACATGTTCGTGGGCAAATTCACGAATCTCCCACAAAATTCATGAATCTGCCGCCATTATCCCACAAAATTCACGAATCGATCGCCATATTGGGGTGAATTGACGAACGTTGTAAAAGTATGCGTGTAATGCAAGGGAATTCCACTACTATCACATTTTTCTCCGGTGTGGACTAGGGGCAAAAATGGCCGAAGTTGAATATCTCTTTACTCCGCTATGAACGGATATGCTTGTGCGAGCATTGAAAGTACGGTTTCATCGATATATTCTTCAATTACCAAACAAAATCTTTAACAAATATGACAGAATTAATCAGATTTAAAACAGGAGATGTAAGTTAATTAGGATTATCAAAGCCAACAGGATCAAGTGCAACACCTTGTAGATATTTTTGAAAGAATCAATGGGGACAATTTGCTTATCTTCAACGATTTTTTTAAAATAATACAATGAAAAATGCATCCCTTTTTCATCACTTTTATTCAATGCATTGTGTTTAATAACACATTAAAAAATACAAATGGAATATTAAAATATTATTTCACTTTAAAGTAACCCGTTTCTGTTGATCTGTATGAATGCTTCAAAAAAAATTGTAATAGAATTTTAGTAATTCAATTAAGAATACATTAAAACAACTTTTTCTTCCTGACACAATTTTAAAACACTATTATTCTTAACAAAAGTACAAATATTAGTTTAATTTCTTGCAATTCGTATGGAAATCACATAGAGCTGTCAAAGCTGTCAAATGTCGCCTGTGACGTACGCTGTGCAGAACGAACAAAAACTGAACTCATTATTGCGTAATCTTCTATCTCTCATTGCTGGTGTACGATCGTGTACACGAATGAACACAATTTGGTGAATCGGTGTTAAGGTAATGATGTGAAGAACGTCCATATAAAGTCACTTCTAAAAACGTAAGTAGCCTGTCCGTTTTTATTATGTAAAATTCATTTTAGAAAATTAAACAAATTACTTCGGGGTGGCACACAAGATAAGATTTAAATGGAAGGAGCACGTTAAAATGAAACATGAAGAGCTTGCGAATAGAGATTTCTACCCTTGCCTGCAATTTACAACCCATTAATCCACATCAAAGAAGATTGAGACCACAACAATGTCAGGAATTCTGGTGAAAATTGTGTCTTCGCCATAGACAACAGATGATCACTGGCATGTACTTCATGACGAAGTAAAAAACAGACATATTTAGCCATCAATTAAAATTGAGATGGTAAAACCTTCTTCGTCTGTCTATTCAGACACAACGAATCAATATGAAATGATTTGGTGTGTAGTAAACACAATATGTACCTCATAGTTCACTTCAAAGCTGATCATATGGTAACAGGTGATTTTTTAGCTATTATCTTTTTGGCAACACTGGTTTAAACAGCTGACGCACGTTTCGTGCTTTGTTTCACTGTCAAACACATGAATCGTCTTACAAACGAACAACGCTTGCAAATTATTGAATTTTATTATCAAAATGTGTGCTCTGGTTCTTACCAGTTCGCGCGCTTCTTCCATTTTATGGTTAGTTTAATCTGAATTTTATGTGCTTTTTTATGAAAAACTTTCCTACAGCTTTTAAAAAATCACCCTTTACATACATTCCAAAGAAATTGTTTCAAAAACACAACTCTAAATGTTAAGTAATGAGTTCAAAAAATTGGAGTTCAATGTACTAAATTTGCATGAATTTCAAACCAAAGTCGAACATTCTTGTAAACATCTACAGAATAACCACTTCGATATGTTTCGTCAGGTGTCGTTAAGTTTATTCAAGTGTCGTTAAGTTTCGTTCACTTTTGCTACTTGTTTACCTTTTTGCTCGAGACATTTGTTGAAAAGACTACAATGCGATATTTTATCATTTCGATACACAACGAACATTATTTGGCAAAGAATACTCCGTAACGCCATATGGGTGCACCATCAGCTAGCAAAATTCGCTCCATAACACCTTGCTTGAGATAACGTCATTGACTTTATTCAATTTGGGTGTGAAGTTCCCTCAAGTGCAGGAATTTTAGTCATAATTAATTCCTTCCCAATAAGCCCAAGCAGAATCGCTGTGATCGCCATTGAAGGAACCTTAATCTCTGTTTCTCTGTTTTCTTCACAGTTTTCTAAGTCAGGCTTTTAAAATGACTTTGTTCATTGATTGGGAAATCAAAGCAATGACATCGAGCAACCATCCGAGAGGAGCTCGCCAACTGAAGCATTCCTTTTGCAGTGTGGCTTGATTCTCATTCTCTCGCCTAGTTAAATAACTTTATAATTACATTTACTTCGGTGTGCATGTCCTCAAAACAAATCTAATCTGTTCTTCTACCCATACAACACTCACCTCACGAAATGACAACAAGCTCATTCTATCACAATTAATGTCCCAAATTTGCATCCTTATCTCGAGTAATTTTCAAAAATCGCCACCCCTTCCACTCAAGCGATATTGTCGACATCATGTCCTTGCGTAATTTGCAATTCAAAATCCACACGGGTGGCATGAGGTCGACAAAAACAAACCACTTCAGGACTACCTGCCCCCATTATTGAGCGCCCATATCATCTGACTTATTGGTCGAGTAATGAAGCTGTAATAAACAATTAATAACAACACTTGCGTACGTAACACATGTATCTGCATTCGATTATCAATTCGGAGACAAGCGTAATTATGTTTGCCGCAGCCATGCAGGTGCTTATCGGCTATCGATTTCCGCCTAATCGGAATGGCAGGCGGAGCATACAGGAGCTGGACAGATTGTGACAACTTGTTGCTACGATCGAGGTACTCAGCTGATGTCAGAGAATCCCGCGGCGGCGGGTGGAGTTTTGCTCATATTAAGTGAGCGCTGTTATCGTGGGAACATCGATTTGTTGACAATCACCTCGATTCTGTGTCAAATCAAAAACAGCACCCGATGATGGGAGCCCACTCCGAAGTGTTCCATCAATTGCTGATTAGAGGCGACTGTGCGACAGTTGGCAGTTGTGATTTGTTGCGAGGGTTGCTTGGGCTTAATCGGGAATTAGCTGTGAATCAAATTGCTGCACTCGAGTGTGGTATTAAAGGGAATTTGTAGCACTTGGCAAATATTTTGAATCAAGTCAATGATGTTAACTTAAGAAAGTCGTTATGCACATAATTCTGACAACAAAAGCATTTAGTGTGCTTTCAGTTGTGACAAATTCAAAGAATTTTGAAGAGATTTTTAAGGCAATTCAAGTCCCGGATGGACCTCAACCAAAAACCATCTCCAGTCAGCGCGATCTCCGGCTAAGTGCCTCCTGTTTCGCACACCAAGTTGGTTAAGGTGCTTCTCGATTTGGGTGTTGCGAATTAGACCCTGGTGTTCTCTGTGACGTTGTCCCCACATTTTGGATTCGTGGTGCCTGCCTGGCCTGGCTAGGCATATAGCGCTGGAGTTCGTGGGTCAATCTTCTCCTCCAGATGAACGTACACACAACGAAAAATCGCAAGAAGAGCTTTTCGCTCGAAGAGATCAAGGACTTCTTCATCCGTTTTGAGATTGTCCATGCATCTGCTCCGTACAGCAGGACTGCGATGATCAGGGTCTTATACAAAGTCTGCTTGGTCCTTCGAGACACTTGAGGCTAAAAAAAAACACCGGTTGACACGTCTTATTCTGTACAGATGTTATTTGTCCTGTTTACTGCAGAGCCGATGTAGACGAAGTACCTGACTAGGTCGGAGTTATAGCTGCTCATGGTGACGCTCTATCCAAGACTTCGAAATTATATACTGCTACCAGAATAACCATTTTGATCTGTTGCGTCACGTGTCGTTAAGGTTCGTTCACTTTTGCTACTTGTATTCCCTTATCTTTCGCTGGAGGCATTCGCAAGAAATACTGTTAAAAATGATATTGGAACTTATGGATTTCAAACGTTTGCGAGGAATACTTGGTTACTCCAAGAATTCAGTCCACAGTCCAGAGTCCAGACTGTTCAGTGGTCGGTTCAAATTTGTAGACAGATGATGCAACGATTTAGTTTTCGACTACTGTTGCAGCATTAGCAATCAGCTACTAGAGAGATTAGAGTTGGCCTAAGTTGCGATTTTAAATTCACGGGTACAACTGTGATTGTGATTTTCTAATCGCAGTGATTTTAAACTAAAGAAACAAATGTTTAATATTATTGTGTGATTAGCTGCGTTCACACTCGACAATTTGGCGATACGATTTGCTTCATGTCATGTACTATGCGTACTACAAGTCTGCCAACTTGTGCTGCTTCCATCGTTGATGCTCCTGGGCACGCTGCTTCCAGTCATCAAGACCAAGCTGTCTTGCATCCACGATTACTTGGTCTTTATACCGGACATTTGGTCTTCCTCTCACCAGGAGGCTTCCTCTCACGATGTGGCCGAGCCAGAGCAGTCGACGGATTTTTGCCTTCCGGAATAAAAATACACATCCTGGTATAGCTCGTAGAGTTAGCGGTTATGTCCACTCCTCCATTCCCCTTTCTCGCAGACGGGACCATAGTATATCCGACGTAGAATTTTTCTTTCGAAGGTACCAAGAATCAGCTCTGCAATTTAGCTTAGCGTCCAGCTTTCGGCTCCATAGAGCAGGACTGGCGAAATAAGAGTTTGTAGAGCATGATTTTGGACCTTCGAGTCAGAAGTCCGTCGCTGGTACCTTAATAAGAAAAGAGTAATATCAGATTAATAATGGTATACCTAGAATTGGTACAGCATACTCAGATTTTGTACACACGCCCGCCATTTCATTCGCATTTAAACATGAAAATCGTTTGTGTAAGTGTAAGTCAAGCACCGTATATCGTTGTGGAAAAGGAGGTAGATCAATTACAATCGCACTTTAGGTCGCAATCGCAGTTTAAATCACATTCAATCGCAGACTGTAATTGCGATTTTTCAATCACTGAGAGATATCTGACTTCGCAGCTGATTGTCTACAGACAAAATTTCAGGGATCTTTTAATAAGGACCGTATGCCTAACTTTGTGTCGGATTCATTAACATTCTAACATAAAGTCTGCTTCTTTTAATTTCACAAAGTCAGAGGTCTTAGACTAGACCGCAGATGCGAGTAGAAGACTTCTTCTTCTTCTTTGTTTGACGCTACAGTCCGGGGTGGACCTGGGCCTCAACCAACAAGCCTCTCCAGCCAGTTGGGCACACCAAGTTGGTTGAGGTCCTTCTCCACTTGTGTGCGCCATCTCGTTCCAGGACGCCCTCTGCTGCGTTGTCCCAATGGCTCGGAATCGAAGGCTCTTCGGGCCGGAGCTGTGGTGTCCATCCGCAGCCATCGTAAGCATTGGGTCCGAAGACGCTTAACTAGGTGCACGCCGCTGTACAGTGCGTGGTTGAATTTCCTCCTCCAGATACCATCAGCGGAAACAGGACCAAGAGCTTCTTCATCCGCTTTCAATAGCGCCCATGTCTCTGCGCATAGAGCAGGACAGGGATGGTCAGAGTGTTATATGAAATTAGCTTGGTGCTTCGAGAGTTGGCTCTGTTACTCAATTTCCTCTTGAGCGCAAAGAAACATCGATTGGCAAGAGTAATTCTGCAGTTGTTCTCGCTACTGGTGTCATTGTCCCTGTTTACTGCAGAGTCGAGGTGGACGAAGTCCTTGATTACCTCAAAGTTTCTGCTGCCCATTATGACGCTCTGTCCGCGACGTCGATGGTGTGCGTCCTTCCGATTTATGCCGATGATGACAGCATGTACTTTGTTTTGCCCTGATTTACTGCCACACCCATTTTAGCCGCTTCCACTTCAATGGCAGCAAACGCCTCATTGACGGCTCGCTGTGTTCGTCCAATCACGTCAATGTCGTCCGCGTAAGCAAGCAGTTGAACGAACTTTTGGAAGATCGTGCCTCTGGTGTTGACGTTTGAGTTTCGCACGATCTTCTCAAGTATGATGTTGAAGAAATCACATGACAGCGTGTCGACTTGTCTAAAACCTTTTTTGACATTGAAGGTCTCGGTGAGTTCGTTACCGACCTTGATGGAGCAGCGAGAGTTCTCCATCGTCATCCTGCACAATGTGACGAGTTTGGCAGGAATGTCAAAACTAGACATGGCGTTGTATAGCTCGTCTCTATGCACGCTGTCATATGCGGCCTTGAAATCGACGAATAGGTGATGGATGTCGATCTGCATCAGTTGGGTTTTTTCCAGGATCTGCCGCAGTGTGAAAATTTGGTCGATGGTGGACTTTCCCGGTGAGTAGAAGAGGTCATCATTAAAACAAGACCCCCGCTTGATGAGATTAGTGAACCTGCGGAGCTGCAAGCAGTCGCGTGCACAATTCCTTTAAACCATCTACAATATGGGATGTGAACATCATCTCGATCGATTTCCGTCTTAGTCAGACTCTTTGTTGACACTTTTTCGAACAACCTCTCCTATTTTGCTTCCATTCCTATTCATGTTGTATGCCGACAAGTGATGTAATAATACTTCACTGCTTTGCGTATTGAATAATTGAATAATTATTGACATCATCCATCGATTGATTGTTCGGGTTCTTAATCAAAAATTTGTTCACTAATTACTGTTGTAAGTTGTACTCGCTTGCATTACTTTTGAAAGCATCGATTCATTGATTGGCATTTACTGCTTACAACCGAGACATTTAAGCTTCCACGCACGATGAATTCATTAAAATCTAATTCAAACTAAATTCTAGGAAATAAACGTCATCAGAAGAGTTGGGGTTGGTTGACAAATATGCGTTCCGTCATTAAATGTCTACGTCACATAGGTAATGTGTGTTTGAATATTCTTCGAGTCTTAAATCGCGTGTGAGCGTGATTGTAACGTAATTGTGTTGGCAATACTTGTGGCCACGACATTTTTCTCAACAGCAGGAAAAGCACAGTCGTCCACAGGCTAGGAGAAGTAGGTAAGTCTTTGGAACGATGCAGCATTTTGAGCTTGTGCCCATCCAGTAACAGTCGGCAGCTCTCTTGAGGTATAGTAAGACGTTCTATCTGTCAATAGGTAGGTAGATATATGGAGATACATGGAAGATGAGGACGTTAGGGTCGCGCCACGCTTTATCCAAAGTGCTGTCTGCATAACACCCTTAGTGGGGCATTGTGAAACCTGCATTATTCCAAGTCAGATTCACATAACTTCTTAAGTCTCTCTCCAACTCTATAAAGAAATAATTTCCCTGAAATGTTGGCGAGGGCTGGGTATTCGCAGAGCTGGTTCCGGACAATTTTCATTTCTTCTTCGGTGCGTCAACCTTTGCGAAGGTCACTGTGACGGATGGAAAGTTCCAATGACACAGCACTCCTTAAGAACTCCCATCTTACATCCTTGCCACAATGGTTATGTTTTCTTGCTCAGCCCTCGCCAGTGACAGACTCAGCAATCGATTTCTAGCTTTATTCAAGCTTTGGGTCATTAAGCTTCACGCCAAGAAAGTGGTTGAAGTAGGAACCAGTAGAAGCGGGTTTTCAAAGCCAGCAACAAGCAACGACAATTGCAACGTGGTACTTTGTGGTGGGAGTCTTTACCCGACGCAATCCGCTTGACGTTGCAGGTAAAATGAAACCTGTTCGCCGGAATTTATGCTAAGATGTTAATGAATCCGACAAGACTTCTTTTGACAAGGACATCATCAACATTTTGTGCACAACTGGAGGCAGCTGGCCAGATATGGAGTTAATTGGAGAGGCTTGTTGGTTGACCCCCATTCCCGACGACTGGAATAACAGCTCCACCTGCCCCATCCTCCAAAAAGGCGATCCTAACTCTTGGAACGACTGTATAGGTATATCCCCGCTCAACGTCGCCTATACGATCATGTTCCGCATGCTGTGTGAACGTCTAAAGCTGTTTTGCACCACACTAATCGGAACGTACCAGTGAGGCTTGCAGCCCTGCAATTCGACTATAGACCAAATCACTATCTTTTCATCAAGGCAGGTTAGGAAAGACACATCATTGCCAAGGATTAAAGACCCATTACGCTCTCCTCCTTTTTACTGAAAACTTTGCAATGGTTACGTAAGTAAGGCCGTAGCTATTTCTCTAAGTCGCAACATGCCTATATGAAGTGTAGGTCGGTGTCCACCGTCGAAAAATCCATACATTAGATGGAATACAATGTGGGGGCGTACCTCGTCCGCGTATGCGGCTACTGTGAACCTTTCCCTCACCAACTTGGGGTGAGTACCTTCGGGTGAGTACCGTCGATACCTGCTATGCACAAAACGTTGATAATGTCCTTCTCAAAAGAAGTCTTGTTGGATTCATGAACATTTTAACATAAAAAATGCATAATTTAAGCGAAGTTTCTTTCAACGCTTAGCAAGCGTCTCAGTAATGTACTAATGCTAGCCAACAACTGAACGTCAACTCGAGTAAGACGGAACTGTTACTATTTTCCAGGAAAAGGAACATTTCTGAGTTCATCTGTCCAAATATAAATGGGGTTAAACTCAAACGCTCAAATCAGGTGTTACACTTGATTCCAAACTCAACTGGAAGTAAAACACGAGGACCGTGTAAAGAAACGTGCCTTCGGGAAAAACAACTGACCTTTAACTACGGGTAGTACACTGGCTACGCAGCATGATAGTAAGACACATCTTGATTTACGGATCTCTAGTATGGTGGAAAGCTTTGGAGAAGAAATATCTTCTAACACAGCTTACAAAAGTCCAAAGATCGGCTTGCCTAGGCTTGTCTCAGAACTACACCGAGGGCAGCACTCGACACCACTCTGTTCTTGGCTCCTCTCGACCTGTTCTGTAGCAACAGTTCAAGCTCATCGGCGGGATTCTGGAGGGATAAACCATAAGGTCACGTTTTCATAATAAAAACTTGGAGAGCAGCACAGTACAACAATCAAACCAACACTAGAAGAAGACCCTCCACTTACGTTTTCCAGACCGAAGACAATGGCAAGAAAAAATGGTAGTAGCAGAAGTGAAAAACTCCTTATACACTGATGGTTCGAAATCGAGTGCGGGTACATGAGCAGGGGTCTTCTGTGACCACTTTAAATCCTGGCACTAAGTGACGACTGCAACGTTTTCCAAGCCGAAGTGACTGCGATACACAGAGCAGCACTTGCGCGAAGAACGGTGCAACAAAACCAACAAATCGATCTCGAACGTTTTTTCCGAACGGCAGGCGACAATAAAGGCCATATCATCGGACATTTTGAAATCGAAATTGTTCAGGTTATGCCAATAAAGCGTCCGTACTCGTAGGCCACCCAGCATTCATCTAAGGAGCTATTCGATGTGGTGGTCGAATTCGGGATCCCGGGGAAACTCATCCAGTTGTATCGCACTACGTTAGCACATACGCGATGCATCGTGCATTTCGGCTCAAAAACTGCCGAGCCATTTGAAACATGCTTCGGACTTCGGCAAGGAGAAGCATTGTCGTGCGATTTTTCTAAACTGGTACAGTGCCGGTCAGCTGCACTCTATTTTACAAGTCATTGACGTCGCACGTTCCATACGTCCACGGCAATTGACGAAGAGGCGAAATGAGCTAATCTTAAGGTCAACAAGGACAAAACAAAGTACATGCTGTCGACCAAGAAACGCTCCGTCACACACAATCAATTGCAATTTTGAGGTAATAAAAGAGTTTTTCCTAATTCGGGGCAAACGTTAACTCCACAAATGACACCCTAGTAGATTCGCCCTTGGCCAACGGTGCTACTTCGGTTTGTCGAAACAACTGGGCTCAAAACTCCTGACTCGAAGGACCAAGATCTCTACAAAACCTTTGTTTTGCCAGGCCTGCTATATGGATCCGAAAGTTGAACATTAAACAAAACAGTGCCTTCGACAAAAAGTACTCTACATCGGATAGCTACATGGTCCCGGCTGCGAGGAAGGTGAATGGAGGAGAAGGCATAACTGCGACAACTACGAGCTAGACCAGTAAGTGGATGTAGTCCGGAAGGAAAAATTCTGTTGACTGCACTGTCTTGGCCACATCGAGCGCATGGACACCAATGCTCAAGTTAAGAGAGTCCTCGAATCCGAGACTTTTGTTTCGAGAATGAGAGGAAGATCGAACATCCGATATAAAGACCAAGTTATAGCGAACGCAAGACAGCTTGGTCTTGATGACTGGAAGCAGCGTGCCCAACACCGTTGGCGATGGAAGGCTGCAATTTGCTCATGATCACACCCTCAATTGGTAGCTGGCCTGATAAGTAAATAAGAAGTTGGTTCACTCCATGTTTATCCCAGACAGTTGCGCCACGTTAAGAAGAAAAATAGTTATCTGACCGAACAACCACTGCAGCCTACAGAATCCTTGAAAGCGCTTAATATCTTCAAAGAAGTGAATAATCAAAATCACATTGATTTAAGGACAAAAAGGACTCAGTTTATTGGTCCAAGATATCCACTTACCCACCTTCCACAGTCAACCTTCCCCAGTTGACTAGAAAAGAGAATTCAGGTTTAAACAAAAAGTCAAACAGAAATATCAACTAAATTCCCAAATAAAAGTCTCTTCAACTCTGCCACCGTTCTTCTGCATCTCCAAAGTCAATTAATCCATAAACTTCAACGAACTCTTATTTTCAAACAAAACGAAACTACACAAAAGTCAACATATTATTTACAGCAACAATTACATTAATTTGTGCTCCGAAATGATTTTCAACTGAAAAGAGTCAACCCAAAACACATCCATTCACAACCACCCCCCGAACTTCACATCAAATGTTGTGTAGGCGTCCGGAAAAACATCATCAACAGTTCTCAATGTTGAATCGAGGAGTACAACTTTCACCAACACCACGGCAAAAGCTCTTCACTCTGATTGGTCACAATCTAGGTATCTGCCGCATGTACGGAGTATAAAAAACTAACCGCTGTCTGCAGTCTTCCCATTCAAACATCAGTTTCCGAAGGTACAACACATACGTGGCTCTCTGAAATAACGGTATTTAATTTCCACATAAAGTGCAGTCTGAAGTGAATCCAGGTGCAGTGTGCAGTGTTGAAGAGTATCCTTCGAAATTATTGTGTGTGCAGTTTGTGTTTCTTGTGGTTTGATTGAAACCGATTAATTTTGTGCAACAAGTGCGCCAGATAACGGTGTAGTCGAGAGTGTACGATTTGAGTTAGACAAGCAAACAGAAAACCAAGGTACGTACACACCATGAATAATGGAATAGAAGTTGCTTGTACTGAGGCAAGCGTGTGTCTTGAGCAAATATCAGCAAGATATACGCTTCAAGGTGTCCCATCAATTCAATTAGTGTTTATATCCTTTCCTTGTACCCACGTCCTCATTTTGTTCGCGAGTGATGTACAAGATGCACCGGCAAGGGAGTGAGATTTTAGTTGGAGGGGCAGGGTTAGGATGATTCCTTTGCAATGGGAAGTCGGGAGTTTAATTTTGCCTTGATTTAGGGATTCAGCAGCAACGACGATTGATTGCGTTAATTTTTCGAGACAAAATTAGTGCTGTGGCAGAAAAATTGTCCTTATGAGGTCCAGGCGCACCACATGACTATAATCTAACTTATCCTAGTGTGTTTGATAACAAAAAAGAATCAGAATATTGAATTAATTCTAGAAATTCATTAAAATTTTGTGTAGGACTACCTCTCTTCGTGCTACATTGTGAAATCAAAAACCTCCTTTTCAGTCTTAGGCATGTTCGCCCTTCAATAACAAAATCTGCGGCCTTAATAGCCTAGATCAACTTGTTTCTGGGAAGCAATTGAAAGGTTCTTCTCGTTACCTGAAGATCTTAATTGCGGCCGCATAAATCTGCGAAACAAGCGAACGTTCCGCTGGAACATTGTGAAGCTCTTAAAATAATTTAATTGTTTCATGATAAATACATCATATACATGTGATCGAATACATCATTAAGTGCAACTTTTGCGGGTGATTTTGATGAGAAAATAAGTCACATAAAGTTCAGAGCTTTGATTCGATTGTTTTCATTTATTTCGGCATTTTCCTGAGGTGTGGGATATTCGTTGCATAGAATGTAAAAATATGTGCATAAGTGGATGGAATTGTGTTAGAAAATACCGACGAGTTTTTAATGACATTGAGAAGATCATTTGTTCATCACTAAACAACAGTGGCCAAAGAATTGATCCGTGTGGTATTCCTGAAAAATATTCAACAAAATGTAACGACTTTTTATTCGCTTGGTTAAAAGACCAAGAAAAGACACTCGATCAAGGTCTATCGGTTTTCTGATGTCATCGCAAACTTCCGCATGGTTGTCATCAGCGGGATGTTAGCTTCAAAAAGGATTTTTCGATGAAATCTTGTAGAAATTTTGCTCGTTCTACTGTTGACTGTATAAAATAAATTTGTTGCGAAATTGTATAGGACTTTCCGTTCGAGGAGCTGTTTCCTCGTTGGAGAAGCACGTTGAGTTCCTTGCGCACTGCCGTGTTCAGCGCCGTTCATATAAGCCGCGAACTGCGAACGCGAACTCTCAGAAACAACCAATTCCCAGCAAATACAAACCAAAAGTTACACATCGTGGTATACAAACAGATGAGCATTGAATTATCGAGTTTTTTTATCGACAAAAATCTCAACAAAAGATAGTTTAACCATCCTAATTACGGATTTTAAATTGTTTCTCCGCGAATCAATCATTCTCCTTGCGAACTGCCAAGCTGAGAGCGCAATACACAAAGAGGTAAAGGCGATCCACAAACTCGACCACAAAATTTGCAATGAAGTGTCAGTTTTCATATATGCTTCTCTGCGAATGAAATAAACTCCATATGAGTGAAGTGTCAGTGTTTGCGAAGTTCGCAATTCGTAGCGACCTCATACGAATGGCCCTTTAAACACCGTCCGCATGAATTTCGAAGGAAATATCTGTCAAACACAGCAAAATTTAAAAGTTGAGCAATTTCATCCGGCCTGATGCATTCCACTTGTGGGACTGCATTTGCTGTAGCGTATTTTTCCTTGTTCTTGCAAGGGTTGGACACGTGCCGAGGTAGTGAAGCATGACTGCAGCTCCTACAGAAGTCGTAAGGGGTTCCCATTCATCTTGCATGTGAGCCCAGGATACAGTGACCTGTGATGATCCTTACGATCTTACTGGTTATATTTCTGTTAAGGCTTAGGAATGTACTTGTCCTTTTCGGATAAATTAAATGCCAGGGTTGCCTCGAAGTCTTGCAAGTGTCCATCTGTATGTAACATGGTATTTATTACTTGAATTGAGGCCTGATTAACTGACAGTGGCAGGCCGACCCCTGTTTCAGCTACTTGTCGGCTCTTTCTTTGCCTAGAATACCATTATGCCCATAGACCCAACATAAAGTAAAGCTGCATCTAACCGTAAGAGATAGGCGGCAAAGTTTTATCATCATTGATTTAGTTGATGGTGAGTTCAGAGCCTTGATAGCCACCTGACTGTCTATGTATATAACGATAGATTGGCTTAATATTTGACAGTAAGCTCCTGGATAGCTTTTACTTCTGCCGGGAATACACTGCAGTAGTTAAGCAGTCGACGACGGTGCCTTCGTCTGTCCGTGTAAACTTCCAGATTGGCAGGTTTTCTGACTATATCATTTCCCTAGTCTGGGATTAGTACTTTGTACCCAGATTCAAAGTCTAAAAATGGTGCGTTTAGTCTGTATGCTTTGGAATTCTCGCATTCTTGATTATTTCCATGTGACCTGGACTATGTGTTCTGTTCCAGTGGTTACACACTCTCAAGCTAATCGCTGCCTTGGTAGCCGTTAGCTTTCCGTATATGTCCATGGGAAGCAGCTGTAGCATTGTCTCCGTGATGCAGATACACTTTCTTTGGATTCTGCATATCTTTTTCAAATTTTATAAATTTTCATCCTGAAAGTGTGGCACATTTTGTTCCAATTTTCTTTATTATCGGGGTGAAGTACAATCAAAACATTTATGAATGGAACTCGACTTCGTTCATATGACCACCGTGGGCACGTTTGCAACTGTCGATTTGTTGAACCCAATTTTCAATAACACATTAATGGCGAAACGTCCGCCATTTCGCGTTCAATGTTGGCTCTGAGCTATTCCAACGTCGTCGGCTTGTTGGTATAAACCAATAACTTAACGTAGCCAGCACGAACGAGGCGGCCAATCGAATGGTCCATTTCTTGAGATAACACGCTAACCATACTTACTCTTCAATAAATCGATTGTAACGTGTGCTGTGTAGCTTGTGGCGCCATCCTGTTGAAACCACATGTCGTCCAAGTCCATATCTTCCAATTCGGGCCAAAAATAAACGGTAATCACGGCGCGATAACGCCGACCATTCACAGTAACGCAACGACCGTTATCGTCGAAAAATTAAGGCCCAATAACGCCGCCGGCATGCAAACCGCACCCAACAGTTATTTTTTGTGAATGAAGTGGTGGTTCATGAAGCACATGTGGATTTTCACCCGACCAATAAAGCATATTTTGCTTATTGACGAACCCATCGAGCCAAAAATGAGCTTCGTCACTGAAGAAGATGCACGCTCTTAAAGTTGCAAACATCGAGTCCGAATTTTTTATAATTTTTAGACTTTGCTCGTTCGTGTACTTTACCATGATGAAAATGTTGAGTTTACTGAATAAATTGTCAGTTACAGTATGTTGATTAGTGAAAGAGTGCATTCACAAAATAAATTCAAAGTTGTCAAGTCCCTATTGGAAAACCCTTCGACAGATTAGACCTCTCTCTCTCTAGCCACTGTCATTATTTTCCATCCTCAACAAATAAGTATCAACTCCTCACGCCCATCGGATACTGTCATACGCAGCCAAATAAAGCTACCACCACTCTATAGGTTTGGTCACTTCATTCTTTGACCCGATCAGAAGAATTTATGCGATTTTTTGTAGTGCTAAATTTGGATAGACCTTATTCATAAGCAAATTAATTCGCACGATCCATTAATCATCATCTCAATTATTGGTAATAGGATTTCCTTCGGGATTGCCCCAGGTCGTGACACCACGAAAAACAGCAAAAGTTGTTAACAAAGCGCTTACCCACCACTTGGCGCATAACTAAACGTCAATTATCACGAACGAAAAGGAACCCAAACCAAACATAAACTGTTCGTCTAACAAATGAAAATAACATTTTCCCCAAGGCATCCTTTCGAGGCTGGTTTAAAAACTTTAAACGAACTTCAAACGTTAAATTGTTTCGTGAATAAATTATCCTCGCATTAACCCCTTCCGATCAGTCAATGTCCAGCACGTCATATTCTCCCAACCACGTCGAGATGCTCCCACAGTAGAGGCAGATAAATTTTCCACTGACAAATTGCCCATCCCCCCCATCTGGGGTGGCAACCGTTCCTTTTTACTGCTGTTCGCAATATCAATCGAGGGTTATCTTTTGACACCAGGCACCCGCGCCCCCACCGAGATGCAAGCTACTGCAGTTTTCTCGGAAGTGCTTAGACAACACCCGTAGCCCGTAGATGTGGTTTGTAAACAACTGGAGACCGAGCATCAAACAACGGCGCGGCGTCCTTGAAAAGTGGATTTTGCTCCCCCGAACTCACACGCTTGACTCCGGTATCTGCGGACTATTTTTCGATTGACCACACTTCTGGCGATAACGAAGCACAAGTATCATGAACTGTGACCACTCTTCGACTTCAATCAAAGTCAACGATGACTTCGAGAGATTCCACGCGGGCGAGGGAAATGGCAACGCACCGCGGGAAGTCTCCCCTTCTCTGATCACAGATGAGCCTCTTATCGGGTCGGGCAACTGACCTCGTGTGCTAATCGCTTTCCAATCAAAAGGTGTTCTTTCCCGAGCTTTTTTCTACTTGTTTGTGTTTTGCGTTTTTTTTCCTGAACTCTCCACGTCACCTTTTGACGTTTTCCTTATCAGCGGGTGGGTCGAGTTTAATCGCATCACGAAAACAGAGAATCGGGAGTTTTTTGTGTGCACTAAGCGCAAACAAAAAAATAAACAATGCCAGATGCATCTAGCATCGGTTTGTGCTTTGGTCTGAGGGGGGCATAGGGGGCGTAGCTGGGCTGTGTACCTAGCTGTGAGCAAAACTCTGTTGACTAATACGCTGATTTCGGGGCATCTGGTGTTATCTGGCCTGAGACGTGGACGCTGTTTACGGTGGGAAACAAGCAGTTACGTGTTTCTTATTGTGATGCGGTTAGTTGATTAGCTTATGCGGATTCAGTATTTGCTAGATAATAAGCTTCGGTAAGAACGTTGGTTACTAGGCGTTGCGAAAGAGAACACACACAGTGGCGTTGGCCAGATGATGTTACACAATTTTGAATTATGACGGTGGTGTCGTGGACTGGTCTTCAGATGATGCTCACTGACTGGAGGGGTGTTTTGAAGACGTTCTTAGTCTAGTTTTAAAGTTTTACACATCAACTTGAATCTTCGAGCAGGTTCCTGATGAAACGGGCACTTACAGCGCCGGTACGTCAGGTCACCTTGCCTCAGAAAGCGCGAAGGCGGGTCTTCCTTTCTGGATGTTGGGGCACACACTTCCTGGTCTGCGCTTTGTATACACAAACGCATCGCTCGCAAACATAAAGCTAGTGTTCTTGCCTGCGGCAACCCTCGGTCTTAAAAAAAAGGTTGGTTCCCATGTTGTTTCCTCAGACCACGTATTCAGTGAAGACGACATTAGCGAAGAGCCGTCCATGTCGCTTCAGTGGGTGAACATGTTTTGAAACCGCATCTGCAACCTTTCCAGCCTTATCTAGCGGTGCTGTCTTGGCAGGAGCTGCTGCTGGTTTAACTTTAACTGTCGTGTCAACCATTTTTACTAGAAGCTTGACAACTTGATGGTGAAAAAAAGCAGAACACGTTCTTCAAAGCATGGCTTCTGGATCTGCGTGTATTTGGTTTACTGGTTGGAGACACTTATTGGATGTGTGGCTTGACGATAAATGTCTAGTTGCATAGATCCCGTAGAACATGGACTTTGCTCGCGATCGATGGATTTGAACGATTCTATTATACTTCATATAAATGTCCGCGCCCGCGAAAGTGAAACACAGAAAAATGATTTGAACATCCATGAGTTTGAATTTATTTGGCAGATAATTTTACATACTCAACGCAGTACATCAGACCGTATTTCGGCAATAACGCATCGAATGTTGGCTTCCTAGTCCAACTGTTGCAGTAAAAAGTTAGTAATCATGTCTCAGGACCACACACCGTTGACTGTAACCTTATGACTGTCATCATTTTTGAAGACATTTGAAGCAATGACTCTACCAGCCCATAGAGTCCAGCAAACAGTGACTTTTAATGGATGTAATGGTGTTTCGACAACGGCTATATTTTGAGTTTCTCGAATTGAACACCAACATTTTCGAAGCATTACCCCGGCGTGAGTCTATTTATGATGAACTAGATTTCGTATCCGGCTTTGCCCGGGTTCGTTTCTTCAACCGGTACTTTACCTGGTACTAAATCGGCTAATCCGTTCAGAAGTTCAATATTCACAATTTCAGCAAAATTCAATGATTTGTGTGTAGCTGTGTATATGTACATGCATAGATAGTTTGGGTATGACAAAATAAGAAAAGTACGAAAATGTTTATTGTTTCCTTTTCGTTTGGTGACTCAGGCAGTCGTTCGTATATGTTCGATCGAGACGTAGAAAAAAATGAATGGTTGCACCAAAGCAAAATCTGAAACATGTGTGTGTATATATGGAAGTTACATCACACTGGGGGATGGTTGATACCCACGACTACGCAACTTGAAATGGTTTCATACCGGATTGATGCAACCTCCCTTATTTTGAGAATTTTATTCCCGTTTAAAAAGTGCTCGTAACTTCCGAACCGTATCTCGTATCGACTTAAAAATTGTCACATTCAGCATCTAAAGTTTAGAATGATTTTTGTTGGAAATTTCAGAGCTCTACGACGTGTAGTTTCGGAGCCTTTGTCGGTCAGACACACAAACTTTCTGCTTTATAGTTACGAATTGCCAAACCAAACTAACCTCAAAACAACCAAGAACTGTCAAAACATTGTTTTTGTTTTTGTTTTGTTTTTCACCTCTTAAAAAAACGCCATTTAGAAAGTCAGTTAATTTAAAATATGAGCGTTATCGTTATCCATACTATCGACACTACTAGAAAGATGGGTTGAGATGGCATAAAGTAGCACATCCACCAAGGAATATTGTGGTGCTGTATGAATAACTCATATCTTAATCCATTCATCCGTCAATTGAACATCAGTTGGAGCTTCCAAAAAAAACTTCTTAGACTGTCGATGGTTTCCTCCGCCTTAAAGCAGACGGATTTTCGAATATGTTTGCTCTGAAGTACTGTCTGTAAGATGCAAGATGCGATCAGAGGAGGTGCTGCATATTATCGATTTTCTCATCATCTACACAACAGCAGTCATTTGTGTTTAACGTAAGCACACTTGCATTTTATACTACCGTGATCCTTACAATACTTCCTATTTCTGGGTCTACATAGGTCCCAAGTAAATGTTGTGGATTTTTTTGACCCCTAAAATGGATCCTAAAGATAGAAGCCATTTTAAGTTGCTACATAAGGTTGTTTGATTTTGTTGCTCTCACATTTCTTTCTACAATCTTACCTTCTTTCGAGCTCTGTGTCCATTTATTAAAAATGAAATTGAAAATACAGTAAAACTTTAATTCGGAATATTGTTTGTTTTAATTTTTTGCATTCTTTCAGCATTAGAAATATGTTTTAGTGTATAAAAAAAATTCTCATTAATTCGGAAAATTCGTTTATTAGTAATGACCTTCCCCCCAACCATTCCGAATTAACGAGCTTTTACTGTAGCCTCATCCACCGCTCCCCAACCGGGACTATTGCATTAAAATATTTGCATTTGGGTGCTCGGATACTCAAATAATTATTTGAAAGACTTCCCGAACTATTCATATCCTCACTGTATCAACAATGACTATTTCCGGATGGACAACGTGCCCGTTCAAACAAAACTGATTATAACCTTTTTAGGTGGATTTTTGTGTTCGCAACCCCAAAAGAGCATTTGTTTTGATTGTATAATTTGCACAACGCTGCACTTTGCACCAGAAATCAACAGCGCGAGCAGATAAGAACAATAGAAAAAGAAATTTAAATAAAACAACAACTGGTTCTGGCTCTATTTTGCTACATTCGTGATATATTATATACGAAACTAGCGGACTCCCTGCACGTTTCACTGTGGGGAAAAAATAAAAATAACACCACAGTTTACATTCACATTATATATGCATGTATTTATTGTTGTACTCTAAGATAAACAACAGTTTTTGTTTTTCCATTTTCCTGACAATGTGGTGGCCCGTGGCGTTGTGGATATGTGCGTCGACTCCTACGCACTTGGACCTGTCCTGGTACGACAAGAAATAATTTTCACGGCTCCACCTCTTTCGAGTCACTAACAATGCTCAAAGAGTATAGCTGTCTAGAAAAAAATCTTCTCAAACTTGTCCGTTTGGAGTCGGCATAAAATTATAGGTCCTAAGTTATTACTGATGGTTTGCCAACACGTGAACAGGCAATGTACAATTGTCAGTGACTTGGGAAAGCACTCTTTTGCAGCGCTGGAAGACCTGCACGGTGTAGAGATGAAAAGCCTCCTGAAGTTCTCAGAGGAAGCAGGATGGTTTTGGTAAAAAATAAGAGAAGGTCTCATGGTAGCAATAGAGCATCACCTATTAAGGGCACAATGAATCCACTTTGTTGGTCTAAGTGAGCCACGGCCGCAAGGCGGTAAGGACACCGATATACCTACCTACCTACCTAACCACCCCTCGTTCATTGGTAATAGTATCAACAGACATATACGAAACCAATTCACGAGTTATTTTGTATAGCGAAAGTCAATTCATTGACATCTTTTATTCTTGGCTGCCAAAATTGCTCTTTCGCTTAATCAACCATGATTTTAATATTGCTGTGCTGTGCTATGTTAGGAACAGAAAATGTGTGGCAACGTAATCAATCCACGTTCATCAACTGTCATTGAACCATTTCCAATCGTCAACAATTGCGATGAAAAGTCAACAGCTGATACATCATTTCTGCACACGAATATCTGTTTTAAGAGAAAATATCATCACTTGATTGATCTTGGTATAAAAGGTAAAGTTTGTCGAGAATGTCCTGACAATAAAATCAAGGCCGCACTAAACAAATCGGAATCATCTCGTAAGTCTTTCAGCGTTATTTTCAAAGCTTCAAACTGATTTTTTTATGAACCATGGTGGCCTAATCCCACACAATAAGAGCAGCACGCTGCAAAACATTAGCCATTCCAGATGTTGCAGCAGGCTAAGTGGGTAACTTCAGTGTCGAGGAGGAGGACGGCGGCGAAATTTTGTGGGAGATAGCTGGCATTCAACGTCAGTTTCAGTGCACAATGTGCAGTTCGACCACATTCTAACAAAGTTGCTGCAATAGCAGAAGATGCCAGCGCTAGTGCAATTCTGTTTTGAATACGTATTGTTGCCAAACGCAGTGATATTACAAAAAGTTGTGCCTGTTTCTCATGGAGCTTCCAAAAAGTAAAATTTTCCGGCTTTATTCTCACAACAGCGTATCGGATGGTGGCCACGAGACCGTCCAAATTGGTTGGCTTATGAGTGTAGACTAAGCACTTTATCGCATGAGCATGGCAACCTATTGATGAACGCACCCCGTGAATTTTTTCCTTCAGAACTGCTAGCGCTGCGTCGCTTGTAAGCCATGTTACCTTGTCTTTTTGGAAACAAAGCTCAAATATATCGATCTTGTCGAGTTCTGTCCACAGAGAGTCGGTTAACATTGCTCTCTATCAGTGGCCATTACCGGTAACGACGCGGCGTCTCTTGCTTCATTTCGATAGAAATAAACTTCGATGATACCGCCATGCCATAATCCTCACCATCAATCTGTGTGGATGCATTGATGCTTGGTCGAACACTTGCGGATTGCCTTGGCTACAATAACGCCAAATTTAGCTTGTTGCCAAAAAAAGCCTTGTAAAATGTGATTTATTAGTCATAAAGGCCCAAACCTATATATATAATCGGTTGCGTACGTTGCATTAAGTCAACAAATTGACAACTCTAATGACGGAGAGAGAGAGAGGGAGACAGCTAGTGCAGACCACAAGTGGAATGCATCACGACGCATGAAGTTTTTCATACTTTGACAGTTCCTTACCCATCTAAATAATTTTTTGCTGATGTCGTCATAGTGGTGTTAAATGGACTTCGGACGCATTTTACGTATTCATTGGGCACCTCCTGCAATCCGGCAACAACGAATTTTGTTGTTTCCAAACGCAACGATTTCTATGGGTTTGGCTCTTCATTCGGATCTCCGGCCATCATTTCCAGTGCCTCATGGCGTTGTCTATGGTCATCCGACTTTAATTCTTACATCAGCACAGTATAATTCGGATTGGTTGACTATGCCCAATTCTGCTGATCGACGACGAATTAACATTTTTGGATCTTCTGCAATACTCGCCGGTACGGCGGCTTTTCTTTCTTCGTTGCGGACCAATCTTTTTCTAGTTGGTGGCTTAAGATCCAAAAGAGTGTACTCTCGCTCAAATTTTTCTACGGTGCGACGAATTGCCTGCACACTGAAGCCATGATGACGATGACAACTTCATGACGAAATTCACGTAACGTTTTTGCAACTGTGATTTCCGCACATTCAATAAGTGTGAAACGATGTCTGATTTTTGTCATTGGCAACGTTGACAGCTGCTGAAAATGTTAATTGGAAAAACTAGCATTTGCGTCATTACTCCGTACTCGTAAACTTCGTGCTCACCAATGCGTCGCCTTCTACGTTGAAGGCTCTGGGTTCAATCATGGCTCCACCTCTTTCAAGACACTGACACTGCTCAAAGAGAATACCTGCCTAGAAAGGGCTTCTCAATCATCGCCATTTGGAGTCAGCGTAAAACTGCAGGTCCCCTCCACTCATGAGCAATAGCATGCAAAACCCGCCTAGTTGCTTTGGAAGCTAGGCTCGGTCCGAAGCGCCACCCAAAACTCGTGTTCGACGTACTGATGCGACGTTCCCAATGACAGATGCATCATTTTCCGACAGCGTGACAAAACAATCGCTGAGGTTGAACAATTTGCGTGAAATGGAATGTAAAGCAATACATTAATCGTGAACTGGATTACAATACGTTGACATTCACAGATTGAGGTCGCCTGGGGAGACGCAGTAAAATCTCAGACAGTAAACAGAATATCGGTAGCAAAACATGAAATACGATTAATAATTCATCTATCTGTCAAAGGGTCTTATTTTTAGCAATCGCCTCAAAATAACTTCTTTCGTAAACAACCAGGCAGCCACTTCTTCAGAATCATTTGCACCCCTTGAGCCCAGCCTGGCCGACTGTCTGGCAGTCTAGCCAGTCAGTCTGAGCGCCAGTCTCCCCGATGGATTGCGGATTGTTTTCAATTCAATTCCAATTGTTCTCTTTCGTTCGCCAACCAAAGAAACCTTTCCCTCTTATCGCAACAACGCCCAGGTTGAGGTTGCTCCAATAACAATCCTCTGTTCCAGCCATTGCAGGTGATACGTATCAGTGAGCAGTCAGCAGTGGTTTTATCAGAAATCCACTGTTTATTAGAACCGCCCTAGTTTGCGCCGCTCTGCGAGCGGAGAGCCATGCGCACCGGGAACGTCTCGATTTGATTCGACGCCACGAAAATATAGATCGATGGGAGTCAGGCAGTCGGGTGGCATGAACGATCGAATGAGGACACATTCGTGACGACGTGTTCAGTCATAGACTTTTTGCTCGCCCAAAGAGAATCGCTTAAAAATGTGAAAAAAACGCCCGGTTCGGTTGGAATAAGTTTCTTTTGCTGTCGGGAAGTGTGGTGAACAAGTACGAAGGACAATATTCGAGTGAGTTCGGGACAATATTCTTTTGTGATTGCATTTGATTTGATTATCATTTGCTTGGAGTTTTCGGAATTAGTCTGTGATTTATTTTATTTTTCTACCTAAACTAGAAATAGAATATTTTTTTAACTTTTTTGCATCTCAACTTTTGACTGATATTTTTTAATTTTTCGAACATCTCATAGTTAGTAGGTGAGTGAACCCATTTTTGACTTTCAATCCAATCTAGCACCATCGGCAATCGAGAACAATCATTCTGAAGATCATGCCACCCAGCGGTGACCCCAGCAAGGCCATCGGCTGAGAGGCCTCTGATTCTAATCAAAACTTTGTCATTGTGACCTTTAAATCGCAATTCAAATTGATTTATTCCATGAAAACATTATAATCTGCTCTCTCTCGGGTGCGCTTATATAAAAGAAAAAAAAAAAGGAACAACAAATAAAAAAAGCTTCATGAAATAAACAAGTTAATCACCTTTCGGAGATTGACAGTGAACGTTCGATCAGGGGGCTTCCGCTTTCGCATTCTTTTTTTTTCTTTTTTGTGAGACCTTTGGAGTCGGCTTTTGTTCGCCGCTAAGTGCCGTACGCAAATGTAAACATAAGTACATTTGCACTGATTTATTTTCGGTTAATCAGGAAATTCGTTCCTAAGAACTGGGTCAAGTTAACTCTTATCAAAATCTAGTTCATTGTAGCATATCTTTTTTTGTTTTTGTTTTTGTTTTGTTTTATTGGATGCCAGATGTTAACCACCAGCCACATGCTGAAGCTCTGCTAATCTCATTGATTGATTTTCCATTGGCTGGTGAAACGTCACTACGGAGGATAAGGGGGATGGCTGGAGAACTCCATTTCATTGCGAAGTGCCTCTGAGAACAAACGTAGTCGAATAAGTGACATCTTCTGACTCCACTTCTGATTCTAGAATCGGCACCTGTTTCTGTGCTAAGTCTGAAGTATCACACTAATGAGCTCCGTCACAGTATATCACGTCTAATAGAGCAGATTGTGCAGGCAAATAGAGAAAGTCTACCTAACTTTTTATAAGATTGCTCGATTACGCGAAATTACCTTTCCAATGGTGTAAATATCATGGCATTCGGTTGAGTAGAAGGGTTTATAAGCGGATGACAAAGATGGACAACACGTTTTTGCATATAGAATATATAGATTCAAAGCATTGTAACCGGAAATTCAAAACTAAGAGTCTATGGTGTTTGTTCTAGCACGATCATTATATAATACTGCCCTTATACTCGTGGGTACACTGTTCAAACACAATGTTGACGTTTGCAAGCAATGGTCTCCAACCCAATAGACTTTATGATGTGCGGCTACAGCAGCGGTATCTTATTGCACATCAAATTTGCACGCAACTAACTTCAAATCGAATTATTCGAACAGTCACTCAACGACATTTTTAATACAATCGCCGTCACTTATTACCTTCCAGTGCAGCTATCGAGCCACTTACGTAGTCCTCTATTCATTTCGGTCCTCTTGATAATGATGATAATGATTTATAATGATCTTAACACCATGACCCCCAAAATAATGCAGAAGCCTAAGTTGATTCGAAAGCATAAGTGGCGCCAATGTAAGTTGCCCATTGCTTCTCTATTCGATTGGACCTACGTTGCATACAGCTTCGGAGAACTTTAGATTTCTATGACTCGACTCTTGGGTTTTAAAGACGACCAATACATTGTTTCAATTTAAATGTGACATTCAGCCTAAAGAGTAAAGACTGCGTGCTACTTCCCATATCCCCCGGCTCCTTGTGACATACGTATTGAAAATAATATCGAGCGAACACACAGAAATGATACACTGCGACCATAAGTTCTGGTAGAAGCAAGATTAAGCAAAAATCAATACTTGATTGCTTTTGTTTTTTTTTTTGTTTCTTGTTGTGAATTTCTATGGGCCTGACTATAAAAAAAATACAGGGATATTGCTACCAGCTCTACTTTTTTAGTTTTATTATTTTGACAAAAAATACAATACCATGGTGGAGGAATATAAGGTGTGCAGGGCAGCTTGTCAAAACCTCCATCTTTTAGTTTTGTGACGTCACTCAGGGTCCATTTTTGACACTGGATACATGTATTGCTTAAACTTACATCACAATTCAATTTCGTATATTAAAACATGAGGAACGAAAAACAGGAATGGAATTGGAAATTGATGTAAGACAAATGGATTTACTTCATTTATAAAAGGAAAATTCAACAATGTGCAGTAAATGGCTGCAAAAACTATAATGAGTAGGAAAATGTTGAAAAGAAATCGGTTTTTTTGTTTTTATGTGTGTGAAAAATGTTTATCTGTTTCCACCTTTAAGTTTCTGTTGACATACAAATTCCCGCGATGACGTCACGCAGGGTCTCAATAGAACTGTTCAGCACACCTTATATTCCTTCCACCATGATACAATACATTATGTTAAACAAAATTTCTATTGAGCCCCAGTAAATGATCTTTTATAAGATTTCCTTGAACGAACTACTTTCGGTCGATCTCGTTGCAAACTCCAGTAGTAGTCTGCCATCATATGTGAGTCCCACCGCCCCTGAAAACGCTTTTCCATTGTCCAAAGATCCTGATGGAATATTTCACCCTGCTCCTCACTAGGTAGGTAGGTAGGGTGAGTGCATGACTGATATGGAAGTCATACTCACTTAGACCATCCGGTCCATTGTGCTGCCACGTTCGGCTTTGTGTCCCAAACCTTGACCTTGTAGTTCCTCCCTCTTGGGATTTTGTATTCCTCTTGGGATTTGTTGGCCATGTGTGATTTCTTCTAACATCTCTTGTAGCCATTTAGAGGCTTTAAGAAATTGAATCTTACTCAGATCCTCAAAGTTGTTGAAGTAGTACTCACCTATTAGTCTTCTTCTTGTTCCCGCAAGTGCGGGACATGTTCCGAGGTAGTGTAGTATTGTTTCAGCTTCTTCTTCATCCATGCAGCTTCTGCTGAAGTCGTTATAAGGTGCCCCAAGTATTCTGGCATGGCTGCCTATAAGACAGTGGCCAGTTAGGACCCCAATCACTTTACTAATTACCTTCCTGTCTGACTTTAGGATGTAATCAGTCCTTCCTTGATTTAGCACAGGCCAGATCGCTTTCGATATCCTGCAAGTGACCAGTTCGTTTTTCACAATCTTCATCAATTGCGATTTTATTGTTTTCAGATCGGGGTGGGGTGTCTCCTGATCTGCTGCCACTGGCATACCCGCCCCTTTTCTTGCTAGTTCATCAGCTCTTTCATTGCCCGGAATACCCTTGTGCCCGAGGACCCAGCATAGGGTCGCTATCTCTCGCTTTAGAGACAGACGTCAGAGTTTTACCATCATGGAGTTTAATGATGGTGTGTCCAGAGCTTTTATGGTCGCCTGACTGTATAAAACAATAGATCTTCCGTCTATTGGGCTCATTGATAGTCGGATGGCTGCCTTTGTACAGCTGTTACTTCCGCTTGGAATACACTGCAGTGGTTCAGTTCGTAAGCTGACGTATATGCCTGATCCCGTCCCTTCTTCCGATTTTGACCCGTCAGTGTAGATTTCCCATGCGGCTGGGCTACAGCTCCTCACTAACATCACCCAGATTTTGTGGAAATCTGTCCAAATGCGAGTACAGGAAGTGAATTTGTATGCTCATGTTGCGCTCTTGCCCTTGCAAGTTCAATAGCATGCACTCAACAAGCTCGACTGTTAGAGAAAACAATATTTAAAAGATACGCGGCAATTTGAGATAGACACCAAAAAAACCAGTGTTAAGAACAGTTCCTCTGTGCTCCAGAAAAAATGTCCATCATACCCATTTATTCAAATGACAAAAAAGAATGCTGTACCGAACAGTTGCGTGGCGTCCATACAAGCCGATTCCTACCGGGTTACCTTTCAAAAGTCTACTTTTCAATAATAATATGGGTGGCGCTACAGCCCGTAAGGGAACATGGCCTAGCTTCTCAGCAACCACTCGTGCTGTGCGTGCTATTGTTCTATCACGAGTGGAAGGGACCTACAGTTTTATGCCGATTTCGAACGGCCAAGTTTGAGAAGCTTTTTTTTTCTAGACAGTTGTACTCTTTGAGCATTTTCAGTGACTCGAAAAAGGTGGGGCCGTGAAAAGTATTTCTTGTCGTACCAGGAATCGAACCTAGACAGGTAGGTGCAAGTGCGTAGGAGTCGACGCACATACCCACAACGCTACGCGCCACGGTTATATTCAATAATGTATCAATATAACAAGAACCATGAATCTTAATATGTGCATATCACCTGCCCACGCAAGCAACTAATTCTACCAACAATTCTACTGCTCCACGCACACCCATACACTACACACATCATTGCCTGCCTATACTCCAACATCACATACTCCATAGGCGCAGAGTAAAGCGGTCGCCTACCTGATGGAATCGCATTCAAGGCACGCCTCGAAAGTCGTGATGATGAGCAAAATAGAGCCAACTTGACCAATCCTACAAGAAATTTTAGCATTACTCCTCCCATCGCTCGTGGACAAGATCCTGAGATACTTGAACTCCTCCACCTGCTTCAATTGAATTTCACTAACATGTAGCGTTGAATAGGCGTTCTGGAAATGACCGTAACCTCTGATTTGTCCACGTTAACCTTCATCCCTCTGCATATACGGCAAGAAACCTATCGAGTGTGCGCTGGCGTTCCGTCTGAGAGGATGTGAGGATAACTAAGTCTTCTTCCAAAAAAAAATGACTTAACCTCAACTCTTTCAATGTGCAAAATTCCTCGCCACGGCTGAACTGCAACATCCATCTATACATGTAAATTAAATCACCTTAAGCGGTGGAAAATAAAAAAATTAATTTAATTTTTCCAACTAAAAACTGAGTTACAATTACAATTCTACAACGCGTTTAACCTCGCCCAAGTGCATTAGTTGCTGCTGCTCGCGATGCTCCAACAGATGGTGTTGGTTTTCATCCGCTAAGTGATGCAATGCAGCAAGCTCCCGCTAAGTTCCCTCAAATGGTATTAGGTTGCATCCGCTACTGCGTGATGGAATGCAGATTTGAAATTCGCCCAGACGGTCCCAGCCCAGCGGTTGACAAGTGTGGAGAATGTGATTTTGGAGTTGTCATATAATTTGACGTTAACTTGTATAATGAAAAGGAGAAGTGACAAGACGCACCCTTGACAAAGCCCGACTTCTTCCGGCTTACCTTTTAAAATTATCCACGCCACGCTACTGATACCCAACTTGAGCACATCAAGTTTCCATACAAGCTTTGCTTTATCTTACTATGCAGTGTCTCTTCCACCTTCGGGTAGGGGTTAGAATATACCCGAGGTAAGGCATGTCTGTCGCAAGAGGCGACTAAAATCCATGATCTGAGAGCAACTGGTTTAGGATACGTCCCTATTCCAGTTCTCGTCGTATTAACGCTAGGAAGCTCGCAAAGAAATGAATGGAAAAGAAGAACGCGCCAATCTCAATTATTGATTTATAGCTGATTAGACTACGGCTTTTTGAACATTCGATAGCGGTCAGTCTGGGGATGTTGTGGCATCCTACTGGTAGCTTGACCAAAGGCTATAGTCTGGTGCCACGGGAGATCAGGAAAGCCCTGAAACCAGCATAGGTTTCAGCCTGAGGTTGGCCCCCAAGTGGGAGCGTCGTGGTGGCTGTGGCTTAAAACCCAAAGTCGCGGGGAGATTTGGGGATTATACCTGCATGTCCGAGAGTCAACTTTGGTTGAGGGTGGACTCCGAGACGTGAAAGGTATATGATTCAAATCTGTGAGGAGTTGCAAAATATAACCGGGTGCTACGACCCAGTGAGTAGCAGAGGCTTGGGTAGGCCTCACCACATTACCAAGGTGGAGAAATAATTCTATAAGCTTATTTCTAAATTTGGAACTTGAGATTCCTACTGAAGGTGTCTGGTCCAGAGTCGTTAAATTGTCCTAGAAGTAAAAGAACTCGTGATATAAGGCTCTAATGCCAGTTGATCACGTAAATCAATTACTCATCTGTGCAGCGTCCCCATAGAGTTGTGTGTCTTTTCTGATTCTGACCCAGAATCTGTTTGTTTTTTGCTCAAAAATATGTACATATGTAGCTTATTGACCAAATATGTTTGAAGCGCAATCTCTTCTTCCTCCAGTCATAGACCGCAAGAGTCGTCTTAAACCGGCCCTATCTTCCGCAGTGGCGTAATGGCTGAAAGATGAAAATCAAATTTACCTCAAGTTCAAGGTCAAAACGGGGTAAATTTGAACTTCCAAGTGATCTAGGCTCAACTCTGATTTTAGCACCACACATATTACTATTGTTGTTTTCTATCTATGTTCCCAAGGATTGTGTGCTCAAATCATAATCCTTAAGACCGTCTACACCCGTCCATATCTGATAAGCTGATTTGGAGCTACCCCATGACTCATTTGTTGATCAGACATTCAACCAATATCTCTTCCTGACAACGATTGTCAAATTCTGCGGGGTTTACTGCACAGAGTGTAGGTCTGAATGGATGCATGTCAGACACGCTATAGTCATTCCGGATGGATGATGGAAGCAAATACATTTTTCCTTAATTTAACGTCTTCTCTGGTTTGGTTCACAATAGAGAAGCAAGCCCGCGAGGTGGTCGCCAAACAGTAACAACAATATGCAGGAAATATGCTCTACAGACCAACTTCTTCTTAGCTTATCAAGTGCCTCACCTTTTCTCAAATGTTCTCAAAAAATAAAGTCAATGCTCTACAACTGATAACCTGTCTGTACTTGGGCACCATACTTTTCGAACAAACGAATATGTGGGCAAACGGTCATCTTAGAATCACATGTTGAAGCTGATCTTCGACTGGTAATTGACGTTGCACCCAGATTAATGGGTCTCATTTGAATGATCATTTAACAATGCGTCTATTTTTAGACTGCAGACGAAAGAAATGAATGTCCTAATCGGTGGGGTCTGTTTCATACAAAAGCAAACTCAGTGTACACTCAGTCAATTGAGAAAATAATGGTTTAACTTGAAATTAGTTGACATTTGCTTTAGTGTGATAACTTTGTCTGTTCTTGATATTTTAAAATGACTGTTGAGCCGCTTGATGTACTGATCTACTTGCGGTGTTGGGGAGGAGTTTCGCGATTTATTTCGTTGCTAACCTCATAAAGTGTAGTCTATAGCCATCCAGATCAAAATTGGCCGAATTGCTCTATTAATTAGCGTGCTGTTCGGCATGTAGCCTCGCTGGAACCAGACTCAACTCCCACATTTTGAGCAAGTAATTGTTTGAAATCACATCAAAAGTTCGTAGTCGAGTAGGTTAGGTTAGGTGAGTGGGCTGCCAGCGAATTCGCCAGCACACTTAGACCATGTCGGTCCATTGTGATACCCATAGTCAGACTACTACAACAGATCACCAACTCCATTTATAGTGCCGTTAATTTGATCCCAACGGCAAATGGTGACTGGAGCAGATTTGAAAACCGGATAAATGGACACCTTTACCAGGGGCAGTCTTTCAACCAACTGCGCCATCTGTTTCGTAATCGAGTAACACAGTGCCAATTGCTGAGAACTTCTTCTTCTTCTCCAAATACCATGAACGCAAACAAACCAAGGGCATCTTCATCTGCTCTTGAGATTGTCCATGCTTCCGCAAGAAATGCTGCGAACAGCGCAAAAATGACCCATTCCAATTTGCTACGAGCTTCAATGATGAGGTAGTAGCAGGGCTGGGTCTAATTGGAATGAGAGATTGTGTGTGGCTGCATCTAGCTTTTTTCCAGCAAACGCTTACAGAGCGAACATACTTATTCAGAGTTAATTCAAGGAATAGTCGGTACCTTTATAGAAACGAATAAAAAGTGGTTGGTTTTGTGGCCGTATGCGCTGATGTTTGGATAAAAGTTAACGTGGACAAATCAAAGTCTTTTTAGAACGCCTGTTCAGTGCACTCTACATGTCAGTGGAATCCACATTGAAACGGGTGGAGAAGTGCAAGTACTTCGAGTGATGCGAGCAGTAATGCTGCTTTCCTGTAGAATTGGCCAAGTTGGGTCAATTTAGAAAAAGCTTAAAAGATCCATAATCAGGATGGCCGAGCTTGGTGTCAAAGCCAAGTAAGCGGTTTTTAAGTCAGTATTTATTCCAACTCTCATCTATTGTCCATGAAGTTTGGGTAATGCCCGAAAGAATAAGATCGCAAATACAAGCTCCCTCTTCGTGCTGTTGTGGGAGTTGCTCTCACCGTGATAGGATGAGAAACACGGCAGTAGGCGAGGTGCTAAATGTTGAGCAGCTGGTTCTTTAAAGGGAAAGGGATATGCTTCGATGATTTGGTAGCTCACGCGGCACTAATGTCTCCATCATCACGACCTCCGAGACGTGCCTTGAATGCGAATCCATCATCGGGTAGGCGACTGCTTGGCAGACCCATGACAAAATGGTTGAATCATGATCAAAATGATTGCTTGGGCAACTCCTGATGAGTTGGAGCCGATGGCAGAGGATCGAGTGGCCTGGAGATCTCCTGTCCGTGCTGCGACCCGCAACCCCTTGCGGATCACTGAAGATGTATGTACGTGTGTAGTAATTATTTAAGTTTGGGGAACACAAGAAGAGCGTGAATATAAACATTTCCGAATGAACACGTCCTTTCCCGTAGGTAGTTGGAGCCAGAAATAAAATAGTAGAGATAGCCGACTTCTGCCTCTCTTGCCCCTTAACATTTTAGGACATTGTTTTTTATATGGTTTTCTTCAACCCAACTGACCAATCAGAGAATGCCATTTACATTATGTCGTGAATAACGGTCAAAAATTCGTGAATAACTATCAAAACATCTCAAATTCGTCGATGACCAAGCAGTCAATATGCTGTGAAGTCGAATATCTAGAGATAATACCTGATTTCTGGTTGAATGTTGAATTTGAAAAATTAAGTAACAATTTCTTTCAGTCTCAATCTCTGTCCTAAAAGACAGATGCTCATCACTACTAACCTCTCTAAAGTATGCCCACAACGCAAAGCAAAGATTCCACATGGATACTGTTGAGTTTGGTAATTTGTCTGACCAATAGTCTACCACAACCTTTCTTACGACTTTGAACAAACATAGCAATTTACAAAACTTGGTGGCACTCATTGTTGAATAATCTTGTGGTACCCCGACTTTAGACGTCGCCTACAACCGAATGAATCATTTGCTCAGAATAATTTACAGTTAAAGTCACCACAACCATCTCTGTTCTGCTTCTGGGTAAACATAGACATAGAAATCCATGCGAATGATTGCCCACAAATTAGACGGCATCCTCCACCGCAGATGCACACATGCAATTGCTTCACAAAGGACAACGGATGGATTTAATTTTGATGTGCGTCGTTACCCCAAAGATGATGTTCCTTAATGGAAATTGGAAACACACTCCCGCTCCCTGACTAGCTAATTTCAACTACTATCCTCAGTGCATCATTTACCTGAAGCCCACATGAATTTGCGCACACATTTCGCTCGCATCTGTCGGTCGTGTTGTTTAATCTCACATGTGGTTTTCTCTGGAGGATATTTGATTTAATTATGGATATCTTGTTGTTTGCATTGCCTCTCCAGTGCAACTGAATGAAATTGAAAATGCATCAAACTCTGCTCCCACTATGCTCCTATTTAGCGTGAACCCTTTACCTACCCCTTTAAGCTCTGGCCTCAATGCGACGCACGTTTTAATAGACCTCATCTTTCTTTTTGTATATTTTCAGAATAAATCATCATCATGAAGCAGTCGATGTCGTTCTTTTTTGTGATAGTTTGCACCATAGTTTTGGCGGCTCAGGAATGTCAAGCCAAGAGTGAGTACCTTTTGAATATTTACCCTTTACATTTAGAAATAAATTGTGAAAAAAAAAATTGTAGGCTAAGTTAAAAACGCTTTCATTTTGATTGAAAGGTGCATGAGTTAATAATGCACGAACTGCATGAAAACTCAATTTAAGGATAACCTTGTGTAACGTTCTTTCGTGACAACACGTGGTGTGGTGTGTGTGCGTGGGTCGACTTCTACTCTAAGTTGACCGGCACGATTAACTTTTCCAATTCACGGCCCCGCATTTCGCGTGTCATTGGCAATGCTCAGAATGTACAGATGTCAAGAAAAGGCGTCTGAAAAGTAGTTGCTAAAATCTATGAAACTGAATTGACATTGTCTCAAAACTAAGAAATAATTGTACTAAGCCGACTGAACGTCATCGAATTCATCGAACGTTAAGAGACTATAGGCATTATCATATTTTCTTCAAGTTGTTAAGTCTATTAAGGATCTCCAGTACTTCTTGTTAATGGGTGATTTTAGGAAGCACCTTACGACGCTTAGGGCCGTTTGCTGATACTACACTTAGCGATTCAAGTTTCACTTAACCAGTTAAGTTGGACTTAGCGGTTTGCACAATTCGAAAAGTAGATCCTAAAGTCGGCTATGCAAAACTTAAACTACACCAGCCGAAGAAGAAGAACAATACGCCAGCGGGACTCAGTTAGTGTAACCTATAGAGCAAAATGCCTCATAGACGAACCAAGGAAAAGGCAGATTTTGCCATTTCACCTAAGACCGGCGGCTCTAAAGGCTCAGGCTACACCATTGATACAATCGAAAATCCTAAAATTTGCCACTTCCTAGAGGAGATATGGTCCCTGATCATCCCTGTCCTGCTCTATAGTGCAGAAGCCTGGACAATCTCAAGAGCAGTCCGTGGTCTGTTCGAGAGAAAATCATGTTTGCGTTGATGGTTTTGGAGAAGAAGAATCAACCATGAACTGTTGACTGTACAGCGACATGAGCCTTGTCAAGCGTCTACGGATTCAACGCCTAAGATGGCTAGGTCATGTAGAGCGCATGGACAACACTGCTCCAGCCTGAAGAGTCTTCGACTCCGAACCAGTGGGACAACGCAATAGAGGACGCCCACAGAACCGATAGCCCACACACGTGGCGAAGGATCCCAATCAACTTGGCGCGCGAAATTGGAGGCAGCTGGTTTAAGATCGTGCCAGCTGGAGAAGCTATTTGACTGAAGCCTAGGTCCACCCCGGATTGTAGCGCCAATAGAAGAGGACGGAGAGGAGATATGGAATTGATACCATTTCATCCTCTACTGTGTCTGACAATGGGATTAGAAAACAAACAGCGACGGCTGCATATCTATTATCTAACCACTCTATGCAATGCCACAGGGCAACAGAAAACGTTTCTCATTCTCCATTCAAAAATCTACAAGCACATATTTTTTTAAATAAACGCCTTCCAGTTAGATCAAGTATGGCATGAACCTAAAATCAATGTCATTTGATTGCTAGTCAACACCATCGAATGGACATGGCAACCCTCCCAAACGACAATTCGTTTCTAATTAATATTCGCTCAGCAGTTTTGATTATTTATCAGAAGCACGTTTCAAGTCCGATGACACTTACACATTTTGGTGGTCAAGACCAACCGCATTGTGTTCTGCCTTATTTGTTACTTAGTATCTTGAATTGCTACATCTTTGTAGGTGACTTCGATATAATTCTGGGAACTCCAGGTCACTTGAGGTCCGGACTATAAGATAAATACATAAAGACCTCCCAACCAAGCTCCCGGATCTTTTGGCGAGACGCTATCGATGTGTGTGGCCTGGCGTTGCCCTGACGGAGCACCATTCCTCTTCTATGGGCGACCGTTTTCCTTGGACGTTGTCGTAAGTGATACAATTTTCGTCACCATTCACCATCCGCTTCAAAATGTGTCGATGTTATTGCCTGACACTCTGAGAAGATATGAATCATAGTGTCCTGCGCCCTTTATACCCGTGGGGTGATTTTGTCTGGCGTGGAGTTCGGCTTGGAACACGGTAGGACTCCACAACAGGTACGGAAATCCTTGTGCTGGGTGCAAAGACTCAGAGCCCGACTCGAGAGTCCATTTTGATCAGCTTCAGTAGCGATGGGGATGAATGGCCTGAATGGACTATTGTTCCTTTTAACGAGTTCGTCAACTTCGCAATATATTTGATATGTCACAGTGTGACGGCTAAAATACGCGAGCTTTTCGTTAAGGGATGTGACTGCATCCAGAGATTTAATCGTTGCCTGGGTATCAGAACGACATCTGTCTGGTTCCTTCGAAAGAAACGCCTTTCGCTTCTGAAAAAAAACGAGTTCTAAAACTGATATTGAACCAGAAAATCCAAGGTGCCAGTGCTGTTGTTCAGGCCATTCAGTCAGTCATCGGAATTGCGTGGGTGATTATTGCATATTTCTGGCAGCATTTTCATTTTAGCTCGTGGCAGTAACGATATTGTAGCTTAAATATAGATTTCCTTGCGAAGTCACTGTTAGCAGGCTTATATCAGATGACAGAGATGTTGTGAGAATAATAATTCTCGATGTCAAAACGGCCATTTTGTACTTTTTCGAGCTCATTCTGGGCCCGCTTTTCACACTAAACAGTTTTGTTTCTTAAGCTTACACCACAATATTCATATGTATTACATAAAAAAATTAGAATTAAAAACGCACACATTGAGAAAAGGATAAAAGGACAAAACGACTTTTATTAATGGTATGCAGCGAAAGGTTGTTGAAGCATTTGTTTTCACCTTTAAATTTCTATTGTCATGAAACTGCCATCGATGACATCAAAGCTGTCCAGCACACCTTGGTTTCCTAACATCTTGGTTTCCTAACACCTTGGTTTCCTAACACCATGGTTCTAAGGTAGCTTCATTAAATGGTCACCTCCTTTCAAAACCGATGTCGAACCATGACGAACAGGTCAAAAATGTCTTGATGAACACCTCATCATGAATTGATGACTCTGCTGTCACAGTCTAAACGTCAAAAGTTACGACAGATTGATCGCCTGTAGCTGAACTTTAATGTAACATGTGGCAGTTATGTATATCCACGTCCATAGCCACAGACACTCGCTCAGAGTGACCGCGATTTTTTTTCCATTTAGATGACAATCATAATGTATACCGGAGATGGGAGCCCTAGCTTATCACAAATCACATGTCACACGCGCCTTTCTCTGACAAAAGTCGGCATTATCTCTCCCCCCCGCAAATAAGAGCATTTATCAAGACATGATTATCCAATTCCAGACAAAGCACACGCCGAAGGCGATGGGTTACCGCCACACAACCCTACCGACAGCCGCCCAACACGTATCCCACACAGCGAGTTTTGTGTAATCAGAAAAGTCAGAACATACCCTTTGGGCCAAATGCACATGGTCCTTCCAAGAATTGAAAAATATTCCGAACATTTCCAAGCGATAACCGATTCAAGTGCTGGGTTGTAATCACTGTCAACACTCTGGGGGTTTGTTCCGTCTTTTGAAGAATCGCAGAAGGACTAGGACACTGGTGTACCCTTCTCTGGGCAACCGGCTTTTGTCGAGTAATCCTTGCGGAATCCTTCGAAACAAAGTTATGGTGAAGGAAAGGAAAAAGTTAGTTTTTCCTAGGGAAATGCTTTAAAATGCTAAACAGCTACTGAATCATTCACGATGATGTTCACTCACGGATGAGTGGAGGCCGTGTGGGGCGCCCGTTCAACTCCCAAGTGGAGTACATTTCTTCGAAATAATACCAATTTTTATTCAAGTTGTCCTTGTTATGTTTTTCAATGAAACCCCTTCACAGGCAAGTGTGTTGTTTTGAATTGTCACACTGCTTCCAGCAGCGGTTTGTGGTTTCTCTTGTGGGAGAGTAGTTATCTTCAAAAGTCACAAACGGATGCAATGTCACCACAAAAGGGGGTTTCACCTTTGCGTTGGCCTCCAATTGAACGGCATTCAAGGGGGTTGTCACCTATCAACGCCTGAAATGAATTTCATCTTGGCACTAGTGTGTAAAGGATGACAAGGATTCAGCGGAGGACGTGTGGTGCCTGTAAATTGCTCTTAACCTGATTGCCAGATGCCGGAACGAAGATTATAAAGTTGACGCGAGTTGTGAGCGCCGACGGAGAAGTTTTCACTTGCAACTTGAAGATAAATAATGACGTGCGCTGTGTGCACTTCGGAAGTTAATTGTTTTGAGAAACAATAGCGTAACACTCAGTAGGAGGCAATTAGATGCAGCTGAAGGATGGTGCAAGAAAATGTGCGCGTTGTCGTTGACGAGTGTACATATTTCGCAAAATCAAAGCTCCGGCGAAGTAGCTGGAAGTGGGTTGGGTTTATGAATTGAAGGCGACGCTTTTGCACCACTTGAATATTCTGGATGACTATGATGTGAGGCACAGAAGAATGAGAATTCGTCACAGACTGCACGGACTCAGTCATTTCAATGATTATTTGAATTTGAACTTGAACCTGAAGCGTGTATCATAGTTCGTTGAGATGTGATAACTTTCTGCCAGTCTCTCACTCTTTTTTTTGTTAAGTTTCATCTGGAAGCAACAGGTTTCGACGGGTAAGTGCTCAACTGTCCCCTTAGCTCATCCCCAGGTCATGTGGCTTCCAGCGTAGTGTTTTCGTTTGCATGGATGGTAGTACAGTAGAGAACAGAGATATGCATGGTCATCCATTTAGTGGTTGGGAAATAGATTTAAATAAAGCACACTATGTGCTTACATAAAAATTGCATTTCAATATATTGCTTAGATCTTGTCGTTCTAAATAAATTAAATCATCATTAAAAGTTTCTCCACGGGAATTCTTGCAGTACTTGACTCATTTCCGATAACTTTTCAACACATTGGGCAGTCACTCGGCCTTAATTTAACGAATAACCATTTTCGGAGCGTCAACAGATTGCGGATTTTTGGCATCAGCACGAAAAGTGAATATAATCTTTGGTAGAATGTTGGCGGAATCAAGTGTTTTACCATCAATCTCTTTTGTCAAAAATCTATCATTTTGGATGGGGTCAAGTCTAATATCCACCAAATACATGCTGGTGTCCCCCAAGGCTCTGTTCTGTGCCCGACACTCTTTCTCATTTTTATAAATGATATCCTATCTATCACTTTTAATCCAATTCCCTTCCTCGCTGATAACGTTCCTGATTCTGGACCACAAACTGAATGACCTCATGTATAACTTTAAGGCCTCCTGAGACATTTTGAGTGTATTGCCTTGTATCCAAGTTATACACAACCATAGTGTAGTTGGTTGCATAGAAAAGGTTGCAAGAAGTGCTGATGATTCTTAGATTTAAGGGGACGCCAATTAGCACTATGGTAGCTACACAGTTGGACGGCGTCTATGTTCGAATCCTCGTACGACAAACAAAATAATTTCCACGGCCCCATCCCTTTCGAGTCACTGACAATGCTCAAAGAGTGTTCAAACTTGGTCGTTCGGAGACGGCATGAAACTGTAAGTCCCTTCCACTCCTGATATAACAATAGCACGTACAACACGAGTGGCTGCTGAGGTCCTTCACGGGTTGTAGCACTTTAGTATACTGTTTTGATGACCAAAAATATCAAATAGCTCAGTTGTGATATGGTCAGAGTTCAGTATTTGCTGATGAAACTTTGAATTTTCTATTTCACGGTTTCTTTAAAAAGACAGACTATTATTAATATTGTTGTATAATTGAGTATAATGACCCCCCCCCCCCCCCCCCCCGCTATTTATATATTTGTTGTGCCCCCTTACGAGTTCTCCTCACAAATCTCACATACAGTTCTTTATAGAGTTATGGACTTCTATTGTCCAAAGGTGGGAGAGATTTATTCTAGAGTATTCTCTCTAAGCCAGTTTCATTTAGGAATCTGAGTATGGGAGATGGTTCTAGTGACTTCAATTCTTCCTCTGATACCAGGTGTTTGCCCAGGTTTCTTTGTCTTTTGTGGGCTAGTGCCTCACAAAACCCCGAATGTGTTCTGAAATTTCATTAGATCTCCACAGAATCTGCAGAGACCTTCTTCTGATACTCCCAGCTTCCTTAGCTGCTCCCTGAGTCTGCAAAACCCTGTTATGAAGCCTGTTACGATACGGAGTTTGTTCTTGCTCATTTTGATACATGCCTCAAACTTCTGACCAAAGATTGTTCTGGCTTGCTATTTTAAAGGTTTCTGTCCAGTTCGATCTTTCTAGTTCGCTGAATTCATCTCTGAGAACATGATCTCCAACAGCGCACAATGGTATGGTGGGCCTGGTAAGGGTTCCCATGCTCCTTTCCTATCTAGGGAATCGAGCATTTCAATGCCTTCTATGCCCGTACTCTGTTTCTTCTACTCAGTTCTTGAAGCTTCTGTAGACATTCCCACACAAGTTTTATGGAGTCTAGTGCCATCATAGCGGATCGACTTTCCCACATTATTGCTCTGTCAAGATTGATTTGAATGCATCTGTCTATGGTATATATATCAACTTGAAAGAAGCTGATACGTTTGCCCATGGGTTCGAAGTATTTTGTCCTGGGTCCGAATATATCTGCCCCAGATCCTACACCAGTTCTTGATCCGCTTGTGTACCATTTCACTGTATTGCTGCTCAGTGTTGGCTATGGATTCATTGCTCCAGTCGTTTTTGGTGCTGAGCTTAATGGTAAGCTTCTTTTGGAAATTGAATCACGCCATCCGTCTGAATAGTGTATAGAGTGGTATCATTTGAATAAACTTTCTCCTTTTAGTAGAGAAGATCCAGATCCACGGAGTTTGAGTTTCTCTTAGGCTATTTCTTAGGGACTCTTTTTTTCGGAAAACATACGGTCTTGACGGAGGGGACACTGCATTCTTGGCCATGGGTTTATTAAATGTAATAATTGGTATCCTAACCAGAATTCATAGAGCCTACGTCCAAAGAGGGTAAATTTGCCAAAGAGCCTGAACTGCCACTTACTAATTTTATTCAGCCCGGTGTACAAAAGGTGAATTTTAGTCGTCTCCAGGTATGGCTACCTCGGGTATATTCTAACCCCTACCTACGGGAGGTACATAGAAAATAATTCGCGCAACATTAAAAACGTCCAAGTGTCTGTGGTGGATGTGGCGTACTGGATATGTGTTTCGCACTCTCTTGCACTTTGCCTGTGTTCAATAATCGTCATTCACAGCTCCACCTCTCTCGAGGTACAATGCTCTGAAAGTATAATTGTGTAGAAAGGCTTCTCAAATGTCGTCGTTCCGAGTCGCCATAAAACTCCACTCGCGTGAGAACAAGAATATTTCTAAGTCCGTAGCCCCGCCTTCAGATGTGAAAATATTATTTAAATCCCTTTTAAATGTTCACATCAATGTCGCCCAGTTACACATAAAGTGACTCAAATTAGATTTCTGAAAAAAATGTCCTCTTAGATTGGAACAACATTTTATGCACCATTTTGTTGTGCAAAGTGCTTCGCAGTGTTACTCATTTTCATAAAACACCCTCGAGCTGCCTCCTCATATCCTCCGTGAGGTGTCTAGCTAATACCTCCCCCTCCTCCTCAACTGAAAAAGTTCCCCCAAAACTTCAGCAGTTGACTTACCTTAGATTATCCCACTCGCATCCATTAGAAAGTTAATTCACACATCCTCTGAACAAACCTCTCCCCCCTTCGATGAGTATAAAGCCGTCTGAAGACACGCGCCTCAGGATGGTTTTTTTTCACGCCAAAGTGATGCCCAATAGCCATGGAATCAATCACACCCCAAAACAATCAAATCCAGCAGGATCCGTGTTAGGAATTCGAAAAAGCATTCATCCAACAGCTAATTAGTATCCTTTTGATATTCCCGGTGCGTGCAAGTCAAACACGCGTTGACAGATATAGATTAAGAGTTTCTAATTAGAAGAATTATTTTTCCATTATCCGGTGATTAATAAATCCTATTATCTTTATCTTTGCAGAGGGCTGCAACGCCTACGGACACGCATGCTACGGCGGACATGGAAAGCGTTCATTGGGTACCGTCGAGGAGGAAGTGCGTCAGGATTCACTGCAAATGGTCCCCAGCGAGACGGAAGATGGCGAAATCGATCCATATCACAACTACCGTTTGATTAAAATCATTAAGCAACTGGTGAGTATCTACCCCGTGTTTTCCTTTCTGTTTATCTGAGCGAGTTTTGTGCAAATTTAAGGAGGAAGCAGGTATCTTTGCGACCTACTTGCATACTGCTTCTGTAAATGGCTGCGGTCCTCGTGAATGAAGCAATTAGCGCGCAGCGTCTTGCGGAAAATTGTAGCCTCACTCTGTCAACATCTTATGCTTCTTTAAATTCAATTAGGGTCCTCTAATGGAATCCGAAACCTGGAAGGTACAAGTGATGTGGTTTACGGGTCGGTTCAGCGGAAAAGTGAAGTCCCTGGACACAAATGAGATGAAAGCTTTATGCACTCATTCAATTATGCAACCGTGATTTTCTTTTGCATCCATGAGAGTTGCCTGCATAATATATGATGGCAATTTTCTTGAACTATTAACAAGGATATTCCCCATCTGCAACTTTGACAAATGGCCTGACTGAGTGCCGTGGGACTGCGGGAGACCAAGTTTTCTGGTGACGAATTATCAATGGAGGGAGTTGTGTTTGGATAGAATTTTGGTTAAACTTTGAGTTTTCAGTTCAAAGGAACTCTCTCTAGAGAGATTCAATAGCTTTGCAGGTTGTAGTGCTACTCTCTAATTTAGTAGTTTAGCGCCGTGCATACTTGATGCAAGGATTGTTTTATTCATTTTCAATGACAGTGAAGGTATTTAAGTCGTAGGACAGAAAATCAGAATCTGGAGCAGAGCAACAAGTTTACACTCAGTGGAAGACATCAAGAAGTGAAAGGAAGGAGTTCAAAAAGATAAGAAGAATACAGCGACCAAGGGCATTCTCTGGGCGCATGGACGAATATAAAGCTAAGAAATTCCGTTTATGTAGCTTAAGTACATACGGACGCATTGGTACTTCCTAGTGAATGCGCTCGAATTATAGCATAGCGGTTATTGGTTGTTCTTTACCATGTCCTTAGGAAATCCCGACTATCACTGACCGAACTGAAAGAAGATGCAGTAAAATTACTAGGGCTGCTGTCCCAACAAAAGGCCAGACCAGTGCCTATTTTATTGCAATGGTTTCTGCCAAGGCTCAAGCAGAGAGCAATACTGAGGTCTTTGGAATAGACAGTTAGACACCCACATACATCTACCTCTTCGTCCATCTTCGGTTCGTCTGTGTAGATTCGAAGGGGATCATCCATCGTCTGATTGTGCACTTCCCTCACTTTAACAGACATTGCAAGAGAATTGAAATTCCAATGCTTGCGAACGGATCAAAAAGGTCTCCAGTTTTATATACTTAAGCACTAGGATCTTCGGATAAAAATCGGGACCACGTCCTAGGATACAGTGACTGTCAGACCCATTGACAGATGATAGGATAGTCTGCACTGTAATTGTAAGCCACCAACTTCAGCATCATTGAGCGGTATACACTGATTTCCAAGCATGGGATCAAAACTACCCCAGCAGCCATCTGGACCGCCTTGGGAATCGTCTGTTCGCGATTTTGAAAGATCCTTCAGCTGTCCAACCACAGATTGCAGCAATGGCGTGGCCATTCTCTTCTAAGTGTTATGCATTTACTCTTCAGTCAGACTTTCATACTACGTCTAAGGTCTTGGCAGTCAAAGAACAGGTCTGAACGGTATCAGTGTTAGGTCCCCGCTTACAGGGATATGCGACGGCGGGTTAAATATTCGCGCAGCGACATGCAGGCAATACCACACATACCACGACGGCCAGGAATAACAAGAGGATAGTAGATAGAAGCCACCTGCTGTCACATATTCTTCTTTGAGTTCTCAGTTCAAAGAAACTATGTCAAATGTCAATAGCTTTGCAGGTTGTAGTGATACTCTCTAATTTGTTAGTTTAGATCCCTGAACGCTTGTCGTAAGGATTGTTTTATTAATTTGCAAATGGCGCATCATTGGGACTGAAATTGATCCATCCGAGACAACCCAATAGATTACGCCTTACTTGCAGATGTTAAGAAAAACGTGAACGACACGATCCTAGAGCCGGCGAAGAGAATGTGATGTTTCCTTAACCACCAAGATCGCCGGGATAGCTGAACATCGCTCAAGAATAGTTGATTCAAACAACTTGGGCAGTTTTGAGGCATTTGTTCCCATTGACATCACAATGTGTCCATCAGGACCTACGTTTGGTGTGACGAAAGTTTGTCTAACATAACCTAACCAAGAATTTGTTTTGCTCCTGAGGTCTTACAATCGAAGGCGGTGATAGAGGAGTGTCCTTAAATTACTCTGGATGATGGGAGTCAGTTGTCCAGCAAACATTGCTAGCAACTCTCTGTAGCACTGGAAGAGATTGCTGCTTTTAATTCGATCGCCGTGGCATAGTTTATGCGTCGACTTCTACACCAAGATTGCCAGGTCCAATCATCGAATTGTCCAACTTTCATAATTCAAAATTTCACCTGTTTTGAGTGTCTGAATCCTCGGAGTTTTCCCGACTAGAAAAAAGCTCTTCAAACATCCGCTCGGAGCATAACATTGTAGATCCCATCCACATGTTCTATTCCGAACAGCAATTGTAATCACAACTCGGGTGCTTGCGCTCATGTTATCCTTGTGCCAAAATGCAAGTTGGACTTGGACGTAGTTACTACAGTAAAACATCTTACTTATCAGGCCGGCGACCCATGGAGGGTCCGAGCCTGAGCAATTGCTGCCTTCCATCGTTGACGGTCGTGGGAACGCTGCTTCCAGTCATCAAGACCAAGCTGTCTTGCCTCAGCGATTACTTGGTCTTTATACCGGAGATTCAGTTTTCCTCTACTTCTCGAACCAGTAGGCTCGATAAAGACCCTCTTTGATGGAGCATTGTTGTCCATGCGCTCGATGTGGCCGAACCATTGCAGTCGACGTTGTTGCCTTCCGGACTACATCTACATCCTGGTACAGCTCGTAGAGTTCGCGGTTATGTCTTCTCCTCCAGTGTCTCCCCTTCCTCACAGACGGGACCAGCCAGCTCTGCAGTTTTGCTTAGCGTCCAGCTTTCGGCTGCATAGAGCAGGACTGGCAAAATAAGAGTTTTGTAGAGCATGAGTTTGGTCCTTCGAGTCAGGAGTTTTGAGCCCAGTTGCTTTGACAAACCGAAGTATCACCGGTTGCCAAGGACGATTCTACGACGGATCCCCACTGTGATGTCGTTTGTGGAGCTGTCATGAACATACTACAAAAAATTAAACTTACCGCAGCCGACATTTGAAAAGCAAGCGTTTTAACAGAATGTCAATCAATTCCACGATCGCCTGTTGGTACTACTACACTACACGGTACTACTGCATCTGATATCCTGATTCCCATTTGTCATCTTCGTTCAGTAATCATTCTTAACCAATGGCCCTGAACGTGTCACAACATAAATAACAGCCCCAAAGCATAATTTTGTGGGCAATCCTGAATAATACGTCATCTATATTTTACGAACATGCTCCACGTTCACGAGACAAAATTTTCGACAAAGGAAACCAAAATTATCCACCTTTCTTTCTTTGGAACCTATCCTTTATAGAGACCATCGAACGCCACTTTTTAGCAGCAGGACAAGAGTGTGTTCGTTAGGCGGGTTGATTCTTGTCTCAACATTCTTTCTTGCTGAAATCAATAATCTTCGGCCTGAAACTATCCAATGAAAGTTAGCAAGAGATGAGACAAGATGCACTGAAAAGAAAGTCTGAACTGACGCCGAACTAACAACTTAGAATAGGTAGATGAAAGGAGACAAAGACCAGAACGTAGGACCATGTAGATAAATGGAGCAAAGATTTGGATGCTTTTAAAGGGTGATTTTTTAGCTATTATCTTTTTGGCAACACTGGTTTAAACAGCTGACGCACGCTGACGTGTTTTGTTTCACTGTCAAACATCTTCAGTTTGGTCTATAATTTAACAATGAATCGTCTTAACAGTTTGGTGCGGTTTATGGGCTGGTGGCATCATTGGACCGTACTTCTTCAAATATAATGCGAATCGTAACGTAACTGCGAATGATGAGCGCTACCGTGAGATGATATCCAATTTTTTTTTCCCAAAATGCAAGAGCTTGACTTGCATGACATGTGGTTTCAACAAGACGGTGCCACATGCCACACAGCACGCGCAACAATGGACTTATTAAGGGGCGAGTTCGGTGAACATTTTATTTCACTTTCGGGACCGGTCAATTGGCCGCCTAGATCGTGCGATTTAACGCCTTTAGACTATTTTTTGTGGGGCTATGTTAAAGCTCACGTCTATACAGACAAGCCCGCTTCAATTGACGCATTGGAAGACAACATTGAAGCATTTATTCGTGAGATACCGGCCGAAATGTTGGAAAGAGTATGTCAAAATTGGACTAAGCGGATGGACCATTTGAGGCGCAGTCAAGGTCAACATTTGCATGAAATAATCTTCAAACATTAAATTATATGGACCGTACTATCGATTCAAATAAAGATTTCATGTGTGTTTTTTTTTGAAAAACTTTCCTATAGCTTTTAAAAAATCACCCTTTACAAAGGCCCTTGTTTCCACGAACCCCTTTGTCAAGAAGAAACCAGATATTTTTCTGTATCATATATTTACAATCTACTTATTTCTTTCAACCTACACACAAATAATATTTGTCTTCATTTTTCTATTTTCAGATAGGTGGACGTACAAGGCGCTTCTCAGCTGATCGCCAGAATGACTTCGATTATCCACTCAGTTCCAGTGAGCTTTTCAAGGACAATACCAATTAAACTAAAGTCTCAACGAAAGCCAAACAAACCTAAAGAAAAAAAAATCCCAAATAACCTTTCCCCTATAAAAAAAAATCGCATACCAAACCGCCAATCCGCTAACCCCGCCAAACCCAGAGTCAACCCAGAAACAAAAAAAAAACAAAACACGAGTTCTCCTCAATTATCAATTGTAAATAATCAAACTAAAAAAATTATCTATGTGTACGTATAACCCGGCAAAGAAATTGTGTAAAAATGATGTCCAATTGCAAGAGCAAGCATGAATTAAAGAAATTAATTCACTTAATTGTTTTATTCTCTTCTGAAGCTGTTGGCTGGAACGTTTCAGAAACACTGGTCAAAGGCAAATTACAATAGAAAGTTCACACGCGCAAGTAAACACTGGAATTGCAACCAAGATAAGACTACTTTATGAAACTGACAATTGCCAAAATGACAAGCATGTGTGGTGGGAGAACAAAAGGATCCTTCCGGACATCCACCAATGGAATGATGTTTTAAGTTCAGGTAGCGCATTTAACAAGATTGATCTACTGCTGTATTTATTGAATATATTAAATAGCAAGAAATATTTAGCAACAGTCAATAAAGTGTATTGTACCATAATTTATCTGTAAATGTGTAACTAAAAAAATAAACATTTTAACAACTGGCAAATAAGCATTTATGAAATGTTGTTTCTTTTTAATCCACTCTTCTTTTTACTTTGGGACTTTTTTTGGTCTAATTTTCAAACTGTCAACTATCTCAATATGCGTACAACAAAGGTAGACCCATAGAAACGGCTCTGCACACATTGGTACGTAACATTGAGAGATCAGGTGTTTTCATAAACGTCAGGCTAACAAAGGACTGCGTTATCCATGTTCATTAATGCAGATTGGCGATCATACTAAGTTAGGTGAACTGCAGTACCTACTGTTCATAAACGTCAATAGCTCATCGATGTCGGGCAGATTGTGCAGTCATGGCTGCAAAAAGGGTCGATTGGAAGGAAAATATGTTGTACTAAAGCAAGCCTGCAGACATCCTACACCGTGTGTATGTTCAAAAACGAATGAGAAAAGAAATGCAACTGTACTAGCGCAGATTTCCGACGTTTATGAAAACACCCATCACTTAACCATGAAGAATACGCAATGGTCGCTTTCCTAGGCGTAGAAGGCGCCTTCAACAACATATATCCACATGCAATCACACAGGCATTGGCAGAACTAAACGTGGAAGCGGGACTAGTGGCATTAATAAACCAACTACCTACAAGTAGATACATTAATGCAACTCTAGGAAACGCATCCACGAAAAGCTTTACCAGAAGAGGTACGCCTCAGGGGGGAGTACTATCGCTTCTACTCTGGAACCTAGCAGTAAATAAACTGCTAGTAATACTAGAAGGGGCTGGTTGCAAAACGATTGCCTATGCGGATGATGTTGCCACAGCCTTCTCGGGAAAGTATGCCCAAGTATTGAAAGACTTAATGCAAAATGACCTCACTCTACTCAATAACTGGGCGACTGAAAATTGTCTGAGCTTAAACGGACAAAAAACCGAGATCGCCGTTTTCGCTAAGAATTATAAAATACCTCATATCAACCCTCCCACCCTAAATGGCACAAGTTTGCAATTCTCAAATAAGTCAAAATACCTAATACTAGACAGCAAATTAAACTGGAAGCTCAATACAAGGAAAGAGCAAGGAAAGCCATCACAGCCTTATATATGAGCAAAAAAGCCGTCGGGCACAAATGGGGACTCCAACCCCACATGACACACTGGCTCTTCACTGCTGTGATCAGATGCATCCTCCCATATGGCGTAGCAGTATGGTGGCCCATACTCAACGTCGGTACACATCTCAACACTCTAAGAAAGGTATAAAGACAAGCCAGTATCTGTATAAGTGAGGCCTTGAGAACGACTCCCACCGGCGCATTTGAAACCATGCTAAACCTTTCCCCCTAGATATTCTAGGCAAGCATATAGCAACCAACTGTGCAATAAGACTAAAAGCGTGCTCTCAATGACGCGAATGTGCCCTCGGACATGCCAAAATCCTATTAAAACAGCCACTTACCTCTATTAATTGTACACCTGTACACAGATGTATCCAAAACGGAAGCCGGAGTAGGAAGTGATGTATTCTCTTAACAAATCAATTCACTTACCTAATCATTGCAGTGTGTTCCAAGCGGAAATAATGCAGATCAGCGAAGCCCTGTCCTAGCTGGGCTGGCATGTGATATCTGCCCGCGATGTTGGCATCTTTGCGGATAGCCAGGCAGCAATAAAATTCCTGACATCACTCTCTATAAACACTACACTAGTCACAAACTGTCGCGAATGTCTTGACGAGATATCCGAACAGTTTCACATTCGCTTGTGTTGGGTACCAGGCCATAGAGATATTAAGGGAAACTGTGAAGCTGACAAACTCCCAAAAATCGCCACCACATTGCCAGATAACGGAACCTTTTGTGACATAGGTACCCCCCTAGCTACGTTTAAGTTACAATTCAACAATCAAAGTAAACTAAAAATTAATGCCAGATGGACTGCAGGCAACGCTTGCCAAATCACCAAAAAAACTGGCCTAATCTCCACCCTAAAAGATCCTGATCCTGAAAAACACCAAAGATCAGCACCGCAGTTTGGATAATCACCTGACACTGCCTATTAGGACTACACGCGAAAAGACTAAGACTAGGACTATTCTGTAACGACTTTTGCAGAAGCTGTCTAGATGAAGAAGAGAAAGAAAATGTGCAACACCTTCTCAGCAGCTGCCCTGCACTCGCCTCGGCTCTTACTTCTTTGACAACCTAACGAAACACCAATTAAATCATTACTGGACTTCACAGACAAATCTGACTATCATAATCATGCCGCTCTCAACCCCCCCTTGTGAACCCACGTGGTAGTACAATGGGCATAATTGCACCATCCCTATGTAATGCCACTTATACATAGTCTAACCTAACATAACCTTGGTCTAATTTTTGGATTAGAAATGAAATTAATTAGCTGTCCGACTTATCGTCCAGCATTCGTCTTCATATAAAAGACTGACAGAATCAACGTACAAATGAAAACGGCAGCTTTTGCACTCAGCTGCCTTTTAAGGAGTGTGCTTTCCGATGTAGAAAGAGGTTTAAATTAGATCAATGTTGCAAGTGCTGACTTGCTGCATGTCTTCCTAGTAAGTCTAGGTCTTCTAATTTCAAGGTCGCTATTTGTTGCAGCGCAAAACATCTCAGGTTCCGATGGGCGCCATTTGGTTTCCAAATGGGTCGTGTACGAGAAAGCTGACCCAGCGAGCTGAGCCGTGCAACCACAAGCCCAACTCCTTCTCCATACTGAAGCTACACGCTTAGTCTGCTGCAATAAAATGCAGACAGGTTATTTTACAATACATATACATAAAAGGTCTCTCGCAACCTCCTAGCTGAAGGAGGGACTTACACGAACAGTCTGGAGCAAACAAAAATTAGACGCTGGGCTTGAGAGATGCTTAAGAGCCCCAGATTCTTCGAAATAGAGATGGTTGTCATGATACTGACCCTCAGGCAGTAGTGGATGTATTTAAGAAGTACTTCCAAGTTGCTAAACGGGCATGACCAGGAGAGAGTGACAGGAAATATAAAAATTCCAAATCTAGTCGATGAACTGGCTTAACTTTGAAGACGCCAATAACACCGTTAGATCTCCGCAAGCACAGTGACGATGTGTTGCAGTGAGCATGCACAAGACCATAAATCATGGTCACTTAATACTTCATCTCTGCACAAGATGAAAGCATGCTCGACGACTGAACGATATCAATTAACGATAGCATTTATTGCAAAGAACTATTTCATGCGATGGATTCTGTCGTGTTGTTTCTTCAATTGGGGAAGGGAGCTATACACATGGGGCGGTGATAAAGTAGTAAAGAGATAGTCAACTTCTACCTCTCTTGCCCCTTGATTTCATTTGACAGGGTTTTTTTTTATAAAATGTTCACAGCCAGTGCAGGCTGCTGTAAAGCATTAAGAAGCGTGCGTGAACATAAAGGAGTATGCGTGCCTTTAGAACAAATCAGAGATAGGCGAGGGGTTTTTTAGTAAAGACCCAAACCCGAGTTGGACATCTAGTTGTAGATGATTTCTGCTTCGTGTACGTCCTTCCTTCGACTGGGGGCAGATAACTTGTCTTCTAGCAAGATACTACTTTTGCAATGCATTTCTTTTGCGTTTTTCTCACACTCGGCATAATACTACTAAAAAAGGCACCTAGGTTCTTCGAAATGGTAAGGGTTGTCGTGTTACTGGCCCACGGAGGGAGTAATGGATGTATTTAAGAAGTACTTCCAACAGCTGCTTAACGGTCATGACCAGGAAAGAGTGGTATGAAATGAGGAAATCCAAACTTTTGATTATAGTCCAATACTTCACCACTAAGTAGCCGGGATAACTTTGAAGACGTCAGATGATTTACCATTAGATCTCCTCAAGGACAGTGGCGATATTCTTTTAGTAAGAAGGCACCCGCTCATAAACAGAATTTGAAAGATGAAAGCATGTGTATGCGCCATCCACAATATCTGGAGAATCCTATCTCCTGTTGGTATTTACTTGCCCATATTTTTCTGCGACACGTACCAGTGTAACTTAACTATCGTCTATAGACCAAATATTCGCACCAAGAGAAATTCTGGAAGAGACTATCGAGTTTCAATCGATGCGCATAATCTTTTCATCCCTTATAAAATAGCATTCATTGCAAAGAACTAATCAGGGTTTGCAGAAAATTGCCTCAGTTGTGTAGCACTACGCCAACACAGACGCAATGCTTCGTGGAGTTCGGTTCAAGGACTTCTGAGTCTTTTGCAGCCTGTACTGACTGTCGTTTTGCTTACTTCCAATTGGGAGGGCAGCATGGCCACTATCTCTAAAATTGGTCTGGCAGTAAATCAGGGGCAAAACAAAGTAATTGCTGTCATCGCGGAAGGGCGCACAATATCGACGTCTCACACAGAGCGTCATAATGGGCAGCAGAAACTTTGAGGTAGTCAAGAACTTCGTCTGCCTCGGCTCTGCAGTAAACAAGGACAATAACACCAGTACCGAGAAAAAGCGCAGAATTACTTTTGCCTCGTTGGACTCAAGAGGCAATTGAGTAACAGAGCCATCTCTCGAAAGACCAAGCTGATTTTATACAACATTCTTATCATCCCTGTCCTGCCAGAGACATGGACGCTATTGAAAGCGGATGAAGAAGCTCTTGGTCGTTTTGAGAGAAAAGTTCTGCGTGCCATTTTTGGTCCTGTTTGCGGTCCTTGATAGCGTCTGGAGGAGAAACTTCAATCACGAACTGTGCAGCGGCATGCACCTAGTTAAGCGTCTTCGGATCCAATTCTTAAGATGGCTAGGTCATGTAGATCGGATGGACACCACAGCTCTGGCCTGAAGAGTCTTCGATTCGGAGTCATTGGGACAACGCAACAGAGGACGTCCTCGCACGAGATAACGCACGCAAGTGGAGAAGGACCTCAACCAACCTGGTGTGCGCAATTGGACGCATGTGGCAAAATATGGTGCTGGCTAGAGACTCTTGTTGGTTTAGGCCCAGGTCCACCCCGGACTGTAAGGCCAAACAAAGAAGAAGTCGTTTAATGCAGATTTCCGTGCAAAATTAACAAAAATTGTGGATTTCTGAGGCCTTTTGACACAATTTTCTACTTTTTAATTTTGTTTGCTAAGGCATTGAAATGTGCAGCCGCTTAAAAGCCGCCACTGTTGTTTAAAAAATTAAATAAATCACCAACAACGAGATACCCTACAAAAACATTCACTTCGTTCAAATATACACATGTGTGCACTTACCCTATCAATTCACATGAAAACTTTCCGAACACTTCCCAAATAACAAACACTTCGGCACTCAACACGTGCGCCTTCGCTTGCCCTCGGTTATCACAAATTTGTCGGCTGTCAAAGTGGCCGTTTTCCAATTTTGACATACGTCAAAGATAAACGTCTGCAGGTTCTCCACCATCTACCGCGTGGTAAAATACAAATAAATTCGCGAGCAGTGTATCGGCAAATGTGAGAATAATTTTTGTTCATATAAAACTACAATGTCCGCGTCAGGCAGTAAGATATTCCGTCGGAACAGATCCGTAGGCTATGTGAGCAATCAAGTGCCAGCAAACACGCGCTTCATACAAAAGCGCAAAGACACCATCGTCACTACCTGCATTGGACGATCATTTCAAGCGTACACCGTCAGTCACTTTCGCCTGATTCACGTGAGCGATGCCCACCCAGATGATATCACCTGCATGGCCAGAGACCGAAGTCACATTTATACCGCCAGCAACAAGGTAATCTTCGCTTGGCGAGCGGGAAAGATAATCGTGCATCAGTACAAGGGGCACACGAAGAACGTGCATTTGATGCTGCCCTTCCGCAAGCATCTCATTGCAATCGACGAGGCAAACGTGCTGAAAGTCTGGGATATTAGGGATGAATCAGTGTACTTGGAGGTTCCGTTTCCACAAGGAGAATTCCTGATCACTGCGTTAGCGCATCTGCCGACGCACATCAATAAAATCGTTCTTGGAAGCCAGTCGGGTGGGCTAAAGATCTGGAACTTGAAGCAGAACAGCTTGATTTACACGTTTGCTGGGTTCGGCAGCAAGGTTACGTGTATTGAACCAGCGCCAGCCATCGATGTGGCCGCAATCGGGCATCAGAGTGGCAAAATTGTCCTGCTCAACTTGAAGTTCGATGAAGTTCTCATGGAATTCAACCAGGATTGGGGTCCAGTCACGCAGATCTCATTCCGTACCGACGGACCACCGATCATGGCCACGTCCAGCAACAATGGAAACATTGTCTTCTGGAATTTGGAAGAGAAGAAGGTTTGTGCTAAAATTTGAACCTGCGAACTGTTGTGCTATCGTTTTGTCTCTTTCAGGTGGATAATCAGCTCACAGCGCACGAAGATTCGGTTACGACAACAATTTGCTTGCCCAACGAACCGCTCATGTTGACCACATCGCCAGACAACTCTATGAAGCTGTGGATATTCGATCAGTCGGGTGGCGGAGCACGTCTTCTGCGAATTCGAGAGGGCCACCAAGCTCCTCCACTGTGCATTCGATATCATGGCAGCAGTGGCGCAAACATCGTGTCCTCGGGAGAGGACAGTTCAATGCGGATCTTCAGCACGATCAGTGAAACGTTGAACCAGAGCATGGGCAAGGCGAGCTACAACCGGACCGCATCCAAAAAGAAAAGTAACTTTTACACAACTCTTATGGCTAAGTGACAAAGTAACGATAGCAAATTGTTTCTTTTAGATCGCTTCCAGGTGGACTCGTGCAGGATGCCCCCCATCATTCAATTCACCACAGAGAGCACCAGGGAAAAGGAGTGGGATAGCATTGCAGCGATCCACTCGGGGATCATTCAGACCACCAGCTGGTCGTTCCACAAGAAAAAAATGGGCGACATACGATTTATTCCGGAGAAATTCCACAACAAGAATCGGGGGGACTTCCAGACGGAGACAACGTGCTTGGCTTTGACGCATTGTGGCAATTTTGTCATTATAGGTAAGTGATTGTTTCGATTCGATGGTGGGACACAATTTGTTGTTTGTCCAGGTGTCAGAATTTTTTATAATTTGCGCGAGGTCATGTGATTGCTAATACCGTGCTAAATGCGGGGTGAAAACACAGCACGCGCCGTGGGTATAGAGGAGAAAGGGAGAGGATGTACATGGTCACATTGGTCTTAAATTGGCAGAGCAAAAACGAGTCCCTAAATCCGTCCGAAAACCGGCTTATGGGTAAACTGATGGGTAGTCCTGACGAGACGAATATTGGGGGTGAATTCATGGAGAGGAGGAATGCAGTTGACATCGACGTACCGTCTCTTCAGAGACAAAGAAGAGACGGTACGTTGATGTTCGAGCGAGTCTAATGATTGCGATATTGCTGTCTCCTATAAGTTTTATCGCCGGCTTTTGGATTCGATCTAGTAGGTCTTGGGGGCACCAGACCAGATATGAGCGTTGTCAGATCAAGCTTGGAGCGAATATACGCCTTATAAATGCGCTAAATCAGAGTGGGTGAAATATTAAGGAAACCTAAACATTTCGCTGCATTTTTGGCGACCTCAAATGTGTGTTCGTTCCAACTAAGTGTTGATACACATACCAAGGATGGAAAGCTTTCCGGTTTCATCGACACAGACGCCATTCATGGATAATGGCTTGATAACTATGTTGGCAGCAGACAACTATGATAGAATAGATGTCAAGGGCACCAGCCGACACGGTGTCATGCCGTATGGTCTCCTCACCCTGCACAATTGATTGGTTATCGTGTTATGCACCAAAAAAGATGGTTAACCATAGCCACAGACATAGTGGATTAGTATTATTTCGACGAGAGAGTAGAGGTCGTACCACGTCGAGTACATTGTACACCGGTTTCGTAATTAACCTGTACGGCAAAATGTTCACCCTCCCACGATGTGGATGTTGCAATGTTCTGCCATGTGAGGTGTTCCAGACAATTAGTACTACTTTCTTGATATCATATTGTTTGCATTTGAACAAATTGCCACAATTATTGGTCTTTATTGGTAGATGTTGCTTTCAAGATTTTTGCAAGATTGATTGCAGATTCGCTCACAAGTTTTCAATAGGGTCTAGGTCTGGCGATTGGCTTTGCCAAGCTAGCAGGACGATTTTGCTTTTAACAAAGCATTTTGCTCACTAGTCTTGAAGTATACTTTGGGTCGTTATGTACCGAAATTCCTGGTAGAATTTGGTTGTAATTTGGCTTACAAAAAGCCAAACTTCCCAGACCAATAGCCAGGCAAGTGTATATTTATAGAATTCCTTGGCTGTGGTGCATCTCACAGTTGGTTCCAAACAAATTAATCCTTGCTTCGTAGTTTCACAAAATATTTCGCCATTTTATTCACCTGTCCAGTTTACATATGTTATTGCAGACTGCCCACAATTTTGTGGAGTGGACGGTCATTTCAAAATATGTTGGACTGCTGTTACGCTTACTGGTTTTTTTTTTTCAAAACTTGAGCACATGTTGAAAGGCTTCCTTCGGTAGTCGAAAAAAAACGTAAAAACACGTTTGAAATAAATATAAACAAATTGAGAAGAAAACACAAATAAAATATTCTGCACTTATTTTGAACTGGGTAAATCAAATGGATTTGTTTGCTGCGTGTAATGTATAAAGCAACCTGGTCACTTCAGTTTTCATCAATTTACTTCTTTAAGCACTCCATACACGATTCAACTCAGTCGGTTTTTCCCCAAATCAACTCGTGTGTGGCCTTGTCATTTGATCGACTTGACGGTTGATGAAAAATCAAAAGATTTTGATTTTTTTAAGTTGACTAGCAAGTCTTCCAACTTGATTGAATTGTGTCTGACTCAGCTAGTAAATGAGCCCACACGTATACCTGACATCGCAGATCATTCCGCCAACACCCTGGACCTGTTTCTCACCTCTCACCCTGATAAATATTCTGTTGACATACTGTCGCCTCTAGGCTCGTCTGACCATTGTGTCATATCAGCTAATTTCTCGTTATCACCACACACAGTTAGAGAACAAATTCCTAAAAGAACAGTATGGCTGTACGAGAAAGCCGATTGGAGCGGACTCAACAATTTCTTTAGGAATTTTAACTGGTCACTATGCTTCCTCGATAGTGACGTGGATGCCGCTGCTGATATGATCACAAACATTCTTCTGCTGGGCATGAGATCCTTCATTCCGCATAGAGTGAAAAGTATCAAGCCCAAAGAAAATGCATGGTATGACTCGAGCTGTAAAGAGGCTATCAGGTTGAGAGAGTTGAATTTCCGGGCATACAAAGCCAACCCTACTGAGGAAAACCGAAATAAGTTTAAACGGGCCAGAAATGACTGCAATGCAACTATCAGACGTGTGAAATTCTCCTATGATCAAAAGTTGAGGCAAAAAGTGCTTCAATGTCCCAAAGGTAGCAAAAACTTTTGGTCATTTGTAAAAAACATAAAGAATTCCACCTCGTCTTCAATTCCCACGCTCATTTACAATGACATTCCAGCTGTCAGCTCTTTAGACAAAGCCAATCTGCTTGCGGCGCATTTTGCAGCCAGCTCAACACTGCCAGATTCCAATATGTCTCCACCTGTACTTGAGAGCGTTGATTTCACCATGGGAAAAATCCATTTCCGCACTCGTACAGTTGCAAGAGTACTTAAAGATCTCGACGTGCACAAATCCGCTGGCCCGGATGGTATTCCCCCTATACTTCTGAAGAGGTGTTCTTCTGCACTGGCAAAACCATTGCGTAAGCTTTTTCATCTATACTACTCTTTAGGTATCTTTTCGAGCAGATCGAAAACAGCATTTGTCCAGCCCGTCCCTAAAAAGGGCGAATCTTCGTCACCCACCTCGTACCGACCCATAGCACTTACGTCCCTTCTTTCTAAGGTCATGGAAACGCTGATAAATCGTCAGCTTATGAAATATCTTGAATCGCGGAAGCTTCTTAATGACCGGCAGTACGGTTTCCGTAGTAACAGGTCCACTGGTGATTTGATAGCTTATCTCACCGAAAAGTGGAACACATCTTTGCATAATGCAGGTGAAAACAAGATCGTTGCACTTGATATTTCTAAGGCATTTGACAGAGTTTGGCATCAAGCTCTTTTGTCGAAAATGCGTGCATATGGTATCGATAAATCTCTTCTTCTATGGATTAGAAATAACCTTTCGAACCGTTCAATTCAAGTTGTTTTGGATGGGTTCAAGTCTGATATCCACCAAATAAATGCTGGTGTACCCCAAGGCTCTGTTCTGTCCCCGACACTCTTTCTCATTTTTATTAATGATCTCTTGTCTGCTACTTCTAATCCAATCCATTCCTTCGCTGATGACAGCACCCTCAGCTTTTCATATTCGTTCCGAGACTCACGACCCTGCCCTTCGGCCGTAGAATTGGAACGGCAGCGTATGTTAAGCTCCTTGAATTCCGATCTTGACAGCATAATTAACTGGGGAAACAACAACAGAGTGGAATTCAATGCTTCTAAAACTTAATGCTGTCTGCTGTCACTCAAGCGAACCCTTGTTAATCAGCCATTATCCATGAATGGTGCTTGTGTCGATGAAACCGGAAAGCTTTCCATCCTTGGTATGTGTATCAATAGAACACTTAGTTGGAACGATCACATATTTGAGGTCGCCAAAAATGCTGCGAAATGTTTAGGTTTCCTTAATCGATGCAAGAAATATTTCACCCCCTCTGATTTGGCTTTCATTTATAAGGCGTATATCCGCCCCAAGCTTGAGTACAACGCTCATATCTGGTCTGGTGCCCCTTAGACCACCCTGCACCTACTAGATAGAATCCAAAAGCGAGCGATAAAACTTATAGGAGACAACAATGTCGCAAAGTCATTAGACTCGCTCGAACATCGACGTACCGTTTCTTCTTTGTCCGTATTTTATCGCTATATCAACAAACGATGCTCAAGTGAGCTAGCCAACTGCATTCCTCCTCTCCATGAATTCACCCGCAATACTCGTTTACCCTTAAGCCTACTTTCGGACGCACAGTTAAATTTAGAGACTCGTTCTTCAGCCGTACTACGCGAATTTGGAATGCTCTTCCCAGCCCTATATTTCCCACAGACTACAACCCGCAGATATTTAAGACCAATGTGCACAGGTACCTCCTCTCCCTTTCTCCCTCTATACCTTCGGCCCGTGCTGTGTCTTGACCCCGGACACTTAAGGGTATTAACAATCCCTTGAGCGCGCGCAAAATATAAAAAAAAAAAAAAAAAGTGGGCTGCTGTAAACAGAAAACATTAAAATATACTCTAGGCAGTTGAATTACAGATTTGAACTGAACAACACGTGTTTTATCTGCTGTTGTTGCTATTTTTCAATAACAAACAATAAGGGCCTATTAGGAAACGCAAATTTTGTATACCGTATCATGCGGAAATGCGTTAAAGCAAACAATTCGAAATCGCAGTAGCATACAGTGGGTGTAATCAATATTCGGTTTTCTACTTGAATATATTAAAAAATGTAGTTACAGGTTACAACCAAGTGGCTTTTACACCATTCCATTCCTGCTCGGTAACACTTTTAATTTTCTTTAAGATTATAAATTTTATTGAATAAAAATCCAAACCACAAGATATTTAATTTACACCAAAAACTATGAAAAAACTACTTTCATTAATATTCGGTTTTTTAACCTCCATTTCTAATGCGGTACAAATTAAAGAACCCTTTTGCATGATAGTTTTAAATTATCATTTCTACGCTCTATATTCCGTCATAATTTCGTCGAAGATTGTCCCACAGTGATATCAAAATTATTAAATGGGCCGCAAAGGAAGGAACACTCGATTGAAAAACTAGAGTTGGTATTAAGTCATCATTTAAAAGGCGACACATACAAACAGATTGTCGAAATGTTGATGATGAAGCCCAATACAGTCGGTGACATGGTAAGACGGTTCAAAATCGTTTTGCTTTTTAGAATATCACAAAAATTTACTTGAAATATTACGGAATGCGTTCCATGTCGGTTATGATAGCTGAAACGTTTCGCGAAGGCTTACAAAATTGAATGTGGACAACATTGTGGACCAACGACATTTGGGAATGGATAATTTCTAAGAAAATGAAATCCGTCTATGTTTTTTTCTTTTAATTCCGCATCAGTTATTGGCCACTTTACTATTGATAACAATAGAATGCGAAGTTCTTTGACCAATATTAAATCGATCCGATATGTCACGGCATATGCAACCGTTAGCTATTTTCCATAACGCAATGTAGAGTGCTGAACACAAATTTAGTCCGGGCCAAAAAGGAATTCCAAAAAGGATCTAAAGTATGGAAAAATTTAAATGTAAAGGCTCAACTATAATGCACATGAGCGAGCATGAGCTAGTGTCAAGTTTTGACGAACTGTTTCGTCATGTTTGCTGAAAAAACATGAATAACTATAATAAACACATGCGCGCATAGCCTCCTGTCAGAAATTCTTCCGTTGCTTGCTTTATGTTTCTATTTAATTTTGATTTATTATGAATTCCTGATTTTTCCAGTTCGATTATACGCGTATGTATGTACGAATACCAACACAATAACAGCTGATTTCCTCATTTTTCAAATTTGTTTTCTTGTCTGTGTTTTCTGTCACATTCGCATATGCGCGGTGCGATTCATTTCGCACTAGCTCATGCTTAACGAAACATTTGTGTTTTGCACATGCTTTACGAAATGTTCGCAATCTTTCATGGACGACATTATAGGTTGGCTCATAGGGATGGGTGTATTCGCTCACTCACTCATGCGCGTTTGACACTAGCTAATGCTCGCTCATGCGCATTATAGTTGAGCCTTTAAGATAACCAAGAAGCCCCGTAGAACCGGATTGACTTTGAAACTCCTTCATAAACTTGATACTAGATTTTAGAAGCTTTTCACCCAAATGTCATTTCCGCCCTCGCCTGTCCACCAACCCCGCTTATCATGGCCTTGGATTTGCTTGTCATGCTTGTCATTTGCTATGTCGTCAGCATACTTATGCGTTTTTATACGAGTATTTGCCAACAAAATTCCCCCGTGGGAGGAAATCGTCAATGTAGAGAGCTTACATTGCAGTCTTGTCTAACACCTTCTTCTGTGGCAAACCACTCGGACAAAGCCTCACCGTTCCACACCGCTGCCTTTGTGTTGCTGTATAAGTTTCCCATTACTTTGCCGAACTGGTGGGATTTTTAGAGATTTATAGAGCTTTAAAAATAGCTTTCTTCGGGCAATGGTGTGAAAAGCAGCTCTAAAGTCTATAAAAAAAGCATATAGCTTCTGTTTTTTTCTCTATGAAAATGTTTTGAAAAATACCTGTAAAAACTTTCCCCGAGGCACACGAGTGAGATGCCACGGTAATCTGGAATATTGGAAATATAACTGCTTGTATGAATCTTTGCGGCTCGTCTGCAGTTTCGAGTATATTATTGAAGTTCACTGTGAGGATAGTTAGACATTCTTCCGTGCTGTATTTGTAGAATTCTGCCGAATTTTCAAGCGAAGATCTTGGTTTGAATGCTTACAAGATTCAGCTTGCACATGATCAGAAATCGAAGAATATCCTTCAAACCTACACACTCGTAAAATTGAATTAAAATCACCCACCACGTCTCAACTAAGACTCCGCTTCACATTCTTAAATTAATTCAACTTACTAGTGGTCCCCATCTCAAGCAATTGAACACTGAACTCGCAAAATATCTCGAAATAATCATTTAACCAGTTCATAAGCCTTAAAATATCGTTCAAACCAAAGGCTAATTTTGTACGTGATTTTCTTTTCCAGGTTACTCCAATGGTGACGTGGAAAGATTCAACATCCAATCCGGTATCCATCGGGCCAGCTACGGACAACCAGCTCACAAGGCAGCAGTCAGAGGCATTGCTTGCGACAACCTCAATCAATTCGTTGCTTCCGGATGCTCTGATGGACTGTTGAAGTTCTGGCCGTTCAAGGAAAAAGGTAACCGCACGCGCATCTAACACCTTAGCATTTCTAATTCCACGTTCTTCCCCCGCCACAGTGAACCAACCAACGACAGTGCTGAAAATGTCAAGTGGAATCGAGTTGATTCGGTCACATCGGGAAAGTGCATTATTGTGCGTGGTTCTTGAATCATTTGCGGTGTGCATCATTGACTCCGACACCAAGGCAATCATAAGGAAATTCGAAGGACACGCCGCTAAAATAAACGATGCCACCTTCAGTCCGGACAGTCGATGGTTGATAACCGCTGGCATGGACGCCGTCATCAAAGTCTGGGATATTCCCTCGTCATACCTGATTGATCACTTCAAGGTCGAACGACCATGCTTGTCGCTGACGATGTCCCCGACGGGAGATTTCCTTGCCACGGCACACGTGAACTGCTTGGGCATCTACCTCTGGGCCAACAAGACACTCTTCACTCACATATCACTGCGATCGATCAACCCGCATGCGGAGCCGCCGTACATTGATCTGCCGTCGAATGTTCGCGATGAGATCAGTTTGGAGACAGCCGTGGAAGAGCTCAACGTAGACGACGACGACGACGACGAGGGAGAGGAAGTCGATATGAACTACGAGACTCCGGCGCAACTATCCGAAGAACTCATCACCATGTCGGGCTTGGCGGAGTCTCGTTGGCAGAACCTCCTCGACCTGGACCTCATCAAAAAGCGCAACAAACCAATAGCACCGTTGAAGGTGCCAAAGCAGGCGCCGTTCTTCCTGCCCACCGTTGCCGGAACTGAATTCAAATTTGACTTGTCCGGCGCGACGAAAGACGATGAAGGCTCCAAAATGCTCTCACAAAAGAACTTCAACAACCTCTCGTCGTTCGGAAAGCTGCTCGAGCAGTCCAGCGAGTCTGGCGAGTATCAGGAATGCGTGGACTACCTGAAGAAGATGGGCCCATCAATGATTGACTTCGAAGTGAAATCCTTGCATCCCATTGGCGGTGGGACTTACAAATCAATGACGCAGTTCGTCAAAATGATCACCTACATGCTGGCGACGAATACAGATTTTGAACTCAGCCAAGCGTACTTGGGCGTGTTCCTGCGGTCGCACGGAATGTCACTCGTGGAGCGGCCGGAAATCGTGAAAGCTCTAAAACAGGCCGAGGTGGCGCAGAAGAAGAGCTGGGACGTCTTGGAGCAGAAGTTTTTATACGGCCTCGGAGTGGTGTCTGCGCTTAGGAATTATGTGAATTAGATGTAAATTATTAGAAATTAATTTTTTGAGAAAATTATATATTGTTTGAGAAAAAAAGACCCCGTACATTTGTTTGTTTTTGGTTTTGGAGTTAGTGGGGGACTTGGGCGTCTGCAAGTGTGCACGCCAAGTTGGCTGATGTCCTTCTCCATTTGTGTGCAGCGACGGTTTCGTGGACGTCTGCTATCGTCGCGCGGAGTCGACGACTCTCCAGGATGGAGTAGTGCAGTTCATGCGCTTTGCACAGCCCAGCCAAGTTGGGCGTTGAATCCATAGACGTCTGGCTAGATGCGTGTCGCTTTAGAGCCCATACAGTTTGTGGTTGAATCTTCTTCTACAAAGTCTACGCAACCAAGACCAAAGATTGAACGCAGAACGTTTCATCTAGTCTTGATACTGTCCTCGGGTCTTCGATTCCGAGCCATTGGGGCAACACAACAGAGGACGTCCTTGAAAGAGATGGCGCACGCAAGAGGAGAAGGACCTCAATCAACTTGGTGTGCGCGATTGGAGGCAGTTGGCGAAAGATCGTGCTGGCTGGAGAGGCTTGTTGGTTGAGACCCAGGTCCACCCCGGACTGTAGCGCCAAACAAAGAAGAAGAAGAAGAGACTGTCCATGTCTTCGTGGACCAGGTGCCATATAAAGGCATCATATTGCTACGAGAGATGGCTCTATTACTCAACTACCCAAAGAACTGGGCCAAAAGAAAAACAGCGACTTGACATGAAAGCAGCTAGTACAGCCTTATCGCCCCGGGGCTCAGAGAGGCGAGCTTGTTGAAGGAAAAAATATGCGGTCACGCTTCCATACTCGAAGGATGGACAGTGGCACAACACAACAACCAAACGCACTACCTGCCGTCAACATTATCCCCGGAGAAGACCTTTCACTTACGTTTCCCTGAACGGAAACAACGACAAGAACAACTGGTAACAGAATGTGAATTTTCATTGTACTGACGGCTCAAAAACGAATTCGGGTACAGGCGCAGGGATCTTCTGTGATATACTCGGAAAATCACTGGCACTGACACTAAAGATTGTAGCGTCTTCCAAGCTAAAGTGGCTACGATACACGAAGCAGCACTCGCGCTGAGAGAACTCAATATAACCAACAAATCGATTTGCATATTTTCCGACAGCCAAGCGGCAATAAAAAAGCCAAAGCATATGACATCTTGACGTCAAAACTAGGCAGGTTGGATAGACGGAGCCCCAATGAAATATCCTTGGCAAACTAACTACGCGGGGTAGCAGGGCACACTGGCGTCCAAGGAAACGATAAAGCGGAGAGCCTGGCCAAAAATGAATCTGAACTGGGTGAATCTCGGGCAATCCATTATGCACTCACACCGCTTAGCTCCTTAAGAACAAAACTGGCAGACGAAACCCTGGATAGAGCCAGAGCACGTTGGTTCAATCTGGAAGTTGGAGCAATAGCAAGAGCCATGTGGCCGAAGCTGAGAAAAAACAGCTCAACATAACTAATCAGCTTTAGGCGCAAGGAAGTGCAAACGCGTCGACCCCTACGCACTTGAACCTCGGCGTCTAGATTCGAATCCCAGTACGACAAAAACTACTTTTCACGGCCCCACCTCTTTCGAGTCACTGACAATGCTCAAAGAGTACAACTGTCTCAAGTTTGCCGTTCGGAGTCGGCATAAGACCCTTTCACTCGTGATAGAACTATAGCACGCACAATACGAGTAGTTGCTGAGAAGCTAGGCTTTGGTCCTCTACGGGCTGTAGCGCCACCCATATTATATTATATTAAGTGCGAACGCTAATAGGAGCCCTTACCGGCTAATAGGAGCCCTTACCGGCACTGCGCCACAGCCACCCACGCATCGCCACTGAACATACCAAACAACGACTTTGGCAGAAGCTCCAGAGATGAGGAAGTAACATAATCTATACAACATCTGCTTTGCGAATGCCCAGCCCTAGCAAGGATAAGAAAACGATTCCTGGGAATGCACTTCTTCTTTGCAAAGCTGGAGGACTTATGCGGTGTAGAACTGAAAAACCTCATAAAGTCTCTAAACGAATCCGGATGGTTATAGTAGCAACAGAAGATCTCATGGTAGTAATTACAATATCCGTCAAGTCAATGGACCCAACTTGTTGGTCTAAGTGAGCCACGGACGTAAGCGCACCCATTTAGGATAGGATAGGATAGGAATGTGGGTAGACGTGCGTCTCACTTATGTCCGCGTACTATCGGACTCATTAAGACGTTGTATTCGTTGTTTGTGAAGACCTCTCTTCGTCCAGCCAGCCCGACATCCTTATGAATTTGAAAAAGGAATCGGATGTCATTAAGTTCTTGCAGGTTCTGGAAGAAGAATTCTCCCATGGTCCTGTATCGTAGTTGGCTGAGGCTAGGGCAGTAGCAGAGATAGTGAGGAGTGTCCTCTTTTTCTTCCACATCATTGGATAATCCCATATTTGTTTCGTGATACTTCAGATGATTATGCCCCATTAGAGCTCCGACTACCATCCTTAGCAGGCTTATGCCACACTGAAGGAGTTTGTTGGTTTTAGTTCTATTGATAGGATCCTAGTAGTCTTACAGGTGGTATAACCACCTTACTCTCGCTAATTCTAGAATTTTATAATCCACCATCTTCTAGACATCTACCAGTGGTGGTTGAATCATTCGATTGCCTGGGATGGGTCGATTACGGCCCCCTTTCTGGCAAGTTCATCTGCTACCTCATTGCCAACTATGTCCCTGTGTCCTGGGACCCAGCATAGAGTTACCGAACGTTGCTCGCTGAGAGCGAGGAGCTTCCTCGCGACCAGCTTGGGCTTGATATCTATTGCCGAAATTGCATTTATGGCCGCTTGTCAATAAGACTGGTAATATCAGCCGGCGGTATTTCTAACATTGTTATCATTCTGGCCGCTTCTTTGACTGCCAGGACCTCCGCCTGAAAAACGCTGTCTCAGGAACCCTGATAGAGCAGTGCATGCTTAACAATTCGGATAAAATGCCCGCACTTGTGCCTGTTTGCATCTTCTATCCATCAGTATATACTTGGATGCTCGAATTATTGATGGGTTCCTTTGTGATCTCCCTCCTCCCTCGTCGGGAAATAGCATCCGTAGGGTATTTCAGAGTCGAGGAAAGGGAGTGTATAGTGACTTACGGACGGTTCAATTTGCAGTCTATTCAGTTAATTTTATTTTTTTTTTGGTTTTTGAACACTACACTGGAGCACTCAGACTCAAAACCTGGTCAATTGTACTACCAGGCAGCAACCACCATTTACTGAAATTGCATGGTCTTCCGCAGAAATGGCAGAAGTCGCTTCTGTGATGAGGAGCCTACATTATTTGCTCTCACCTCATCAGCACCAAATAACTGCCACCTGATGCGAGCAAAGGCAGGACAGTGGCAGAGGAAGTGCTCTCCGCAGGCGACGCAGAGTGTTTCGTCGCTTAGCACATTTAGGTGTTTGGCGAAGGTAATGGCCCGTTAGTACGCCGGTAAGTCGTCTGCAGTCTTTTCTGTTAAGAGATAACAAGAATGCCGCGGATTTCTTACAGACATTAGGGAGCATGCGCTTGGTTTGTCTGCATCCTGGAGAATCATGCCACCTCCGGTTGTGCTCTCGAGAAGCCCAGCCATCGTTGGAAACCCTAACCGAGGGCGCGGGTGGTTCCAACCCAGATTCGGGCCCTAAGAGTATCTTCGCTGATCCTTGCCTAGCGAGTTCATTGGCGATCTCATTTCCCGTGATCCCGTGGTAGCCCGGGAACCAGATAAGTCTTAGCGAATTGAACCTGCAGATCCAATTCAGAGAAGACTTCGACTATCCTGGAAATGGTTAAGGGGTTGAGAGGGGTCTTAAGCACAGCTTGGCTGTCGCTACAGACACAAACACTTCGCCTCCTTCCACCTGTTCTTCACAATATAGTTCATGGCCATTAGAATCGCATAGGTTGCCGCTTGGAAGACCGAAGCAAATTTACCTAAAGAGGTGTGCAGTCGAATGTTGTCGCTCTCCACGAAAGCGCCAGCGCCAGACCCTTCATTGGACTTGGAGCTATCCGTGAAGATTCGAATACATCCCTTTCCTTGCTCAGATTCTGGCCAGAGCCAGTCCTGAGTGCAGGGAAAGTCGACTGCTGGATTGAGAAACAGAAGACATATCAATGAGTCCGTGGTCAAAAGAAATACGGTGCACAAGGTATAGACAGTGATGCTACTTGACTGCATTTCTGACACTGACACTTGCGTTCAAGAATACACATTCACCCCGATTACGAAAGTCGTGCCACTTAAACGACACAAGGTGTTTTGAGAGTCGAATCACTTTACAGGCCTTTGAGCATCGGTATTACGAACCTTAATCGATTCGAGCTTATGTTCTACACACATTCTGCCAAAACTGCCACTCAAAAACTTACTGTCAATTTGACAGATCAAGTCGTTAAATGGGGTAGTTTTCATAAATTCTACCGGAATACACATTTTTTAATTGTTGTTTGAGGTGTTTGCTTAATTAAATTATTCATGGAATTTAATGTAAATATGAACAGCATTGCTATGATTATTTATTGGATTAGTGATGAGAAAGGCGATCAAGGATTGCAGAAAAGGAAATTAATTAACATCAGAAGAAGTATTCGATTAAAATGCAATCCATTTGATCTACCAGATGCTAAGTAACTAATACATTTTACACGATTCCAGTTAAAACACAAAGAAAACTCACGTTTTTACTTGTTTTTCCACTAGAGTCGTTCACAAAATTCAAACCGCCTTCTTTTAACGTGTTACTCGTCATTTTGGTGTAGTAAATCGACTTTCGGAATACCGACACACGACAAGTGTCACACAAAAAATACGTTCCAAATAAGCTTATCGCCAGAAGTAGTTTTATGGCGTTCGTTCAACAATCGTAATACCGTCATCACAGAGGCGTTTCGACACAAGTCGTTAAACGACTTTCGTAATCGAGGTGAATCTTGACAGGAACTATACCAACTGTGACATAGCAATAATGTCGGGCAGTCGTGCCGCTATCCTGGCACTAGACTCCTATATCATCAAATCCAGGCTCGTGTGGGAATGTCTACAGAAGCTTAAGAAGCTGAGTAGGAGTAACAGAGCAAAACTCTGTTGGATACTTGGCCATACAGGGATAGAAAGCAATGAAATGGCCGACTCCCGAATATTTTATAGGCCCTGAACCATTCTGCGCTATAGGAGATCACGTCCTCAGGGAAGATTTCAGGGAACTAGAAAGAAGGAACCGGGCAGATGCGTGGAACAACGCTCATGGTATGAAGCAGGCCAAGAAACTCTTGGGTCAATATAACCGCAAGAATGCATGTTGTAGAATAAGCTCCTTTTCGAAAAGATCTGCCGTGCTTGGTTTTTGCTGGCCTTTTGATGTCGTTCTAGCCGAATTATTTCTATTCGACTGTGAATGCTCATCATTTGAATCTCTCACAGGCTGAGTTCGTAAACGTGAAAAAAATGCGCATCGCGTAAGCATCACAGCCTATGTGATGCTATGCAAACGATAATCTGTGATGCGCGGGTTGCTTTAGTTTGGCCGCTTTTAAACACGCAACTTTTTATTGACTTTTTTTGCTATTCGCAAGCCACTTTTACACGTCGAAATAACCCAGTTGCAATTCCTGCTCAACTTTGCCGCTTTACACCCTTTCATCTCTTTCTTACATATGCATAGCATGCTTCCAGTACCCAACACTGAGAAGACAACAACAAAGCAATTCGAAAAAACGAAAAGGTAATAAAAGGATAAAAGGGAATACGAAGGATCAATCGCAATTCTCGAGCACACGCTACTTGGACTACGCCTTGCACGTTTCACCTTCCGTTCCTACAAGATTGGAGAGTTGCAAACGAATTTAGCGTGTTTTTCCCCATTTTCGAATGTTTCGACGATACCTAGTGTTCGAAAATGGAAAAAAAAAATTATTCATGATAGGGCTGAATAGGGCCGAATTCATAAACGTCGAACTGCTGCAGCCCTGCAAAATTTGCGTTCATAGATGTAAATACACTGCATTGACTATGCATCACAGCAGTCGACAACAGCGTTCATAAAAGCAAAGCGACAGTCAAACTGCGATCAAGTTGGCAGTGATTTTTGTTTTGTTGCAGGATTGCAGGGAAACCGAAAGTTGGACTTCTTCATTGGAAAGTGGTTCTTAAGAACATTATCCGAAAATTCTCTTATTATTTTAAAGACATTTCGGTCCTTTTTGGAAAACGTCTTGACTTCCAGTTCTTTTTATTTGAAATCATCCCCTTTTGCTTCGTGTTTTTTTGTTTGGCAATACAATTAAACATCACTCACTTTTGCATCGCCTACTGATGTTGCGTTTATGAATATTTTTTCGCTGCAAAGTTGCGGCAGTATTTGTATTCATAAATGCATCGAGAACATATTATGTGCAGTGCAGTGACAACAATGTTGCAATTATGAACTCAACCTAGATCTAAAGATCGCGGTGCAATTTACCCTCAAGAATAATCACCACAATTACGAAAGTCGTTTAACGACTTGTGTCGAAACGCCTCTGTTATGTCGGTATTACGATTGTCGATAAAGTAGTCGTTTTACGCCATAAAACGACTTCTGGCAATAAGCTTATGTGGAACGTATTTTTTGTGTGACACTTGTCGTGTATCGGTATTCCGAAAGTCAATTTACTACACCAAAACGTGGAGTAGCACAACAAAAGAAGGCGGTTTGAAATTTGTGAACGACTCTAATGGGAAAACAAGTAAAAACGTGAGTTTTCTTTGTGTTTTACCTGGAATGGTGTAAAATGTATTTAGTCTTAATTATTTATATCTTAAGGATCAAAAATTTCCAGCCAGAAACAAATAAAGCGACTGGTTGAACTGATGGAGGCAAACAGAAATTTAGCAACAAATTTCAAGAGGTTTTTCTCAAGAAGTGCATTTTTGTTTGATCCTGTTCTTTCGTACTATTTCTAAATCTAATCCAAATAGGACGAATAAACTCCTCCACTACGTCGATCATTTCTTTAATGATTTTGCTTACAGTAGGCTGTGCTTAGCCTAATCCAAAGTCGTTCCCATTTCCCACCACTAGTGATGCCGGCCGAATTTACGTTAAATTGCACGAATAATTTTATTAAGCAAACACCTCAAAACAACAATTAAAAATGGTTATTCCGGTAGAATTTATGAAAACTACCCCAGTTAACAACTTGAGCTTTCAAATTGACAGAAAGTATTTGAATGGCAACTTTAGAATGTGTATGGAACATAAGCTCGATTCGATTAAGGTTGCTTAAACGCCTGTAAAGTGATTCGACTCTCAAAACGCCTTGTGTCGTTTAACACTACTTTCGCAATCGGGGTGAATGTGTATTCTTGAACGCAAGTGTCAGTGTCAGAAATGCAGTCAAGTAGCATCACTGTCTATACCTTGCGCACCGTATTTCTTTTGACCACGGACTCATGGATGTGTCTTCTGTTTCTCAATCCAGCAGTCGACTTTTCCTGCACTCAGGACTGGCTCTGGCCAGAATCTGAGCAAGGAAAGGGATGTAGTCGAATCTTCACGGACGGCTCCAAGACCAATGAAGGGTCTGGCGCTGGCGCTATCGTGGAGAGCAACAACATTAGACTGCACACCTCGTTAGGTAAATTTGCATCGGTCTTCCAGGCGGAAACCTATGCGATCCTAATGGCCACGAACTATATTGTGAAGAACTGGTGGAAGGGGCGAAGTATTTGTGTCTGTAGTGACAGCCAAGCTGTACTTAAGGCTCTACTCAAGAATTTAACCATTTCCAGGATAGTCGAAGTCTTCTCTGAATCGACAGGTTCAATTCGCTAAGACTTATCTGGGTCCCGGGCAACCACGGGATCACGGGAAATGAGATCGCGGATGAAATTGCTAGACAAGGATCAGAGGAGAAACTAAAATAAAACCTAAAGCGAAACCGACAACCTAAACGACTATGAAGACAGCAGTAAACAAGACCAACTTCAAGATTCCGGCACAAATAAAACCACAACACGTATATAGACCATATTATTTTCAAAATCCTAGCTGTATTTTTATTTTCATTATATTCCTCCTGATTACAAGAACTAAATTAATTAATTAAAAAAAAAAAAAAAAAAAAACAAACAAAACAAGTTTGCGTCGTAAAGTCTACTGAAGACAAGAATCAATATAAATGGAAATTCCATTCCAGCTGACCACAGGCCCAGAAATATACATAATTGATGATTACTTGATGAGTGTAAATAAAAAAAAAAAAAAAAACGTAAAAATAAAGTTTTAAGGAAAACCGAAAAACAATTCTCTTCCCTGAAAGAGCACCGAGATGGTGGTGCTCCGTCGGGGTGAGAAAAAGAAAAGCAAAATGTCCGTGCGCATTTAGCCGGCTGCACACTGAATGAAATAAAATAATTGTGTCTACATAGCTGAGTGATAACAATAGAATAAATACTAAAACAAAGAAAAAAAATATATATATAATATTCTGCAGGAATTTGCTGTTGATATCTGATGATTTCAGTTAGGTTTTCTTTACTTTTTTCGTTTCTTTACACTAAATTGTTCAAAGAGATAAACGTTAATCTTTTGCATGTATTTTTTTTTTTCATTTTGTTTTTGCGTATTCTTTTTTTTTTTGTTTTTAAATGGAATTGTTTATAATTTATTCTTTATAGTGAGTGAGTTTATACTGCTAACAATATATTCGTCGCGAGATCACACGCAAAATAATGAAATGGTTTTGTTTCGCTAGTCGGAGGAAAATGCAAATACTTTGTGTGGGAGGTCGACGACGAGGACAACACATGCTCGACTTGCTTGGCTGTAGGATGCACAAAAGCAAATTGTTTCACGAGTAATCTACAGACGCCGCTGATATATTTTGCGCTTAGTCTAGAGATGTGGTTTCTGCAATTACGTTTATCAACCGTATATCCAATTACAAGGAATCTAATTTGAATTCTGTGTTGTTGTTTTTTTGTTTGTTTGTTTGTTGTTGTTTAGTTTATTTAAAAACAATAAAATAGCCTTAACACGAAATGTACAAGTGAAGTTGAATATTAATTTTCTGTATTGTTTAATTTTGTTTTTTTTTCTGATCCATTTAAAAATTCGTGTTGAGATATATAATATATGTATGTAGTTTTCACGCGCTTGTTGGTCACTCTGTCCCTATGATTTTCCCTTGCGGTATTCTTCTTCGAAATGTACACAAATATTTTTATTTTATTTTATTTTTTTTTTTGCTTTTTTTTATATATTTATTTTTTTTTTGTTTGTTTCTGTATGAGTTAGTTTAATTTTTGCTCTAAGGGATGTATGTATATGTTGTATGGATGTGTAAGTAGCTTAATTGGTTGTACATTGCTGTATTCTTGGACCACCCTGGTGATAGCAATCCTCGTCTTCATCGTAAGCTTGACGATGCGACTGACGTTGGTTTGATCGCGGATCAAGTTCCTCCTGTTGGGAATAAAGAAAGAAGAAAAATATGATTAGAGAGATTGTTTCAATGGATATATACGTACACGAGGATATATTTTTTTTTTTTTTGAGGTTATGGGTGAGGCAATGCAAATAAGAAAGAAAAAACGTTTCATCAACACTCTAGACTGCCTATCTACTGTCATACAAACTGAATAGAATCCCCTAGCCAGTATCCATCAATGGCACTTGCATTATATTGGGTTGATTGGTTTAAGTGGCTATCCGATTTGTCTCAAATCGGGTACAAGTAGTGCAGTTGCGTCCCGTCTGCGACGAAGGTGTATAGAAGAGAAGACAACAGCGAACTCTACAAGCTGCACCAGGATGTGGATGGAGTCCGGAAGGCAAAAATCCGTCCTTTGCACTTGCCTCACCCACATCGAGCGCATGGACAGCAATGCTCCAGCAAAGGCCGCTTTTACACACGCAACTTTTTACTCACTATTTTCTGCAATTACCTTTTGTGATCGCAAGCCACTTTTACGCGTAGAAATCAAACCAGTTGCAATTCCAGCTCAATTTTTTCGCTTCCCACCCTTTCACACATGTGTCATCTCTTTCTTACATATGCATAGCATGCTTCCAGCCTCCTGGCTCGAAAAGGAGATGAAGACCAAATCGCCGGTATAAAGACCAAGTAATCGCGGATGCAAGACAGCTTGGTCTTGATCACTGGAAGCAGCGTGCCCAGGACCGTCAACGATGGAAAGCTGCAATTGCTCAGGCTCGGACCTTCCAGCGGTCGCCGGCCGTAAGGTAGTCGAGGCAGGGTGGGTGCTTGCCAAAGTTCATGATTTTTTTCGGTTTTATAGTGCCAATAGCATCTTTGACCTGCTTCCACAAGATTTGGAAGATTGAGCGGACCACTCAAAAAGTACAACTTTTTATAGGCAACAAATCATTCCTTTGTCAATTATGCGTTGTGTTTTCGACCATTGTCTAGTTGAAAAGTCCACATCAGGGCAGCATTTCCTCTTCATCATATGCTAACATTACGGTCTCAAGTATGTTGACCACAGATTCCTTGATCATAATTTCATTTAATAGGTTTATGGGACCAACTCATACTAAGAGGTACATGCCCATACCATGTTCACTCCCTTACCAATCTTCATTAGGAAGATGGCTGCTAGACATGCCATAAAACTGCATCTTGAGTATAATTGTAAACCAGGTAACTTAACAGGTCACCTCTGCATACTCAAATCGATCCCCAATAGACATGTTTTGTACAATGCCGGATGTAATGGTCAGGCAACACTGTTTCGAAGTTGAAACATAGGATTGCTCAAGCTGGTCCAATGGTGTCCCAGCACAAGACCCTAGAAGTCTGGTATGGTACACAGACGGATCAAAGATGGAATCCGGAGTGGAAGCAAGAATCTTTGGCGCCAACACAAGCATTTCCGTACCTAATCGGCGTAAATCCACGCCATCGAGATCTGCGCCAGGCAAATCCTCCACAAAGGCATTAAGGGCGCTAATATATTGATATTCTCAGACAGTCAAGCAGCACTAAAGGGACTATCGTCTAACCTTTTGGACTCCAAAAGAGTCAAATAACTTACTAGCTTTCACGAGGGAAGTAGTACGTCTTTTGGGATAACTCCAACCCTCCGATACAATAGATCCACCCTGGTCGCGATGTCGTTGCCTTCACGGCACGGGTTGTACAACAGGAAAAAACATATCATTCGACTTATTTTTCACTACATGTTGCCCAGTTGTCAGTGTGGGTGTATCTATTTTTTTTAGTAAGTTTATTTACTGATACGGTAAATGGTATTGCTTCGATTTTCGGGTCAAATTTTGTACTAAATTTCTACCTACTTCCCTCAAAATAGGTGGGTCCTCAGTAAACGGGGGGGATATGTATTCATTATTTTGTCCACCACTGTATGTACGTTGGAAACCATGATAAGATCGGTAACCGTCTGCCGAGTACCGGGGCATACTGGAATACAAGGAACCAACATCGACGACAGTCCCGCAAAAAAAAGCCCTAGATGGAACCAGAGCTAGGTGGCTTAGTCTAAGTATTGAAGCAACGGCGGGGGCTCTACGGCCGTCAAGAGCCCAATGGACCCAACAAGTTGGTCTACCTACCATCTCTCCTGTCTAACCTTTTTCGAGAGCATTAAGACAAATCCTAATGAGGTTAGGCGGATAAATCCTTTCTCACGCGAATCACAGAATTGCCACAATTTTGTGGTGGAATTTTCCTTTACACACCGTCTTCACTGGCCATGAACCATGCCATGTTCACGAACATGAAAAAGAGACACAAAAATCCATGTCCAAACCAACATCATGTCGGAGAATTTCGATTTACGACAAGACATGAGCCCTGTTCAAAAGTTGGACATGAGATTTGACGTTTAACTATACGTGCACGTTTTTTTTTTAAATGAGGTGGTAGGCGAAAAAAATAAAAGTTGAGTGTGAATCACACCTAAACGTCAAGTTTTTTCTGCATTTCATTTGACATTTCTAAATTTCAGACAAACTCAATTTGAACAGCGGAAAGATACACAATCGAGCAACGCGTTGAAGTTATTCAGGCTTATTATGAAAAATGGGCGTTCAATCGTGCACTTCGTCATATTTTCGGTAAATTTAATCGTCCAAATGTGCGTACAATTGGAAAAATAGTGCAAAAATTTGAGCAAACGGGGTGCAGAAAATATTGCTACTGTTCGCGATAGTGTGGCTGAAGAGCCGTCCACCTCAACTCGTCGTTGTGCCCAACAATTGTACCTCTCACGCTCGTCGTTGATGAACATTACGCATAAAGACTTGCATTTACACGCTTACAAGGTGCAATTGACTCAAGAACTAAAGCCTCTTGACCATTTCAAGCGTCGTCAATGGTCAGAATGGTGGCAAGAAATGGCAACAGTGGATGATTAATTTTCGAAGAAAATCATCTTCAGTGATGAGGCACATTTTCACCTCAGTGGATTCGTAAATAAGCAGAATTGTCGCATTTTGGCGAACGATAATCCAAGAGTGATTGTCGAAAAACCAATGCACCCACAAAGAGTGACTGTTTGGTGCGGTTTATGGGCTGGCGGCATCATCGGGCCCTATTCTTTCCAAAATGAGGCCGGTCAGGCAGTTACTGGGAATGGTGTTCGCTATCGTGAAATGATAACGAACTTTTTATGGCCCGAATTGGAAGATATGAATGTGGACGATATGTGGTTTCAATAGGGCGGTGCCACTTGCCACACAGCTAACGAAACAATGGCTCTTTTGCGCGACAAATTCAATGGCCGTGTTATCTCACGTGGTGGCGATGTCAATTGGCCGCCAAGTTCATGTGATTTGACATCGTTGGATTTTTTTCTTTGGGGTTATTTGAAAGAAAAAGTGTACGTCGATAAGCCAGCAACAATTCAAGAGCTAAAGGATGAGATAATTCGGCACATTAACGGCATACAACCTCAATTATGCTTCAGCGTCATCGAAAATTTGGACCATCGGATGGAGGTGTGCCGCCGAGGTCGCGGCGGCTATTTAGCCGATATTTTGTTCCATACATAATTGAACCATACCAATATTATCATAATAAAAAGAAATGACAATAATTTCCTAAATAATTTGTTTTATTCAAAATCAACATCGGCCCTTAAAATTTAACCACCATTTAGATGTGTTGATTAATTCCATTTTTGACACCATATTTTTAGTGAGATCTCATTTTTTGATTGGTTGGTTGATGTTGACTCTGGCATCCAACGTTCAAATGAAACGACATATCATAATTTTCCCACAAAAAAGAGCAGGGATGGCTGTTCAGATTGTGGATGGGATGTTGGACATCGCGCATGACCAATGAAGACGCTGTGTTAAGTCGTATTTCGTAAGGACAATTCGCAAAATTTGGCAAAACACTTTTAAATAGTAGCGGAGCCAGATCAAGGAAAATGAATCATTTTATTAGTCTTTCTGAACCCCCGACTGAATACTTTAAAGTAACAGGACAACGTTGGAACACACAAAGGAAAACAAAAGACAGCGCCTGTAAATATGCAAGTGAACACAGTTGACTCGCATCAAGTTTGAGCTCATATCGTATGCAGTTTGTTATGTGTTACAGCATGAGTCGCAGCGCATAAGTTATCAATGGACGACAGCAGTGTTTCACATAAAAGAAAAATATGCCAACATCAAAACGGAATCGAATCCACTGCAGGATGTTGAACATGAAGAGGGATTTTCCAACCACGTGTACTTCATCTATTTATAACTACCGGCGAAATTGTTGGCTCAAGAGGAGGGGGTTGGCTTTTATGACCTTAACCAGGTTATGGACAGTCAGTCTAGCAGAAATCATTGTGAAATATGGACACAAATTTAAGATTAAGCCTTTTTTTCAAATTGAACAGTAGTAGAACATTTCCCCTTCTTTGTGTGGCGCTATAGTGCGTTGGGTGGACCTGGCCCTCATCCAAAAAAACCTGTCAAACCTGCGCGATGTCTGCTTAGCTACCAGCTGAACGCACACGAAGTTGGCTGCAGTTCTTCTCCACTTGCGCGATGTGTTTAGCTACCAGCTGTACACACACGAAGTTGGTTGCAATTCTTCTCCAATTATGCAAGTCAATCAAGCACATTTAATGTAAAAAAAAATTAGCAATCCAGCAATCAATCACTGATCCTGTCTAAACACACTTCAAAAATGTCATTGTTGTCTTGGAAATTACTTAAGAAAATGACTTATCACGTCACATCAAAAAAAATCAGTGAATATTGTCACTAGTCCCACGAACTGAGTCACTAGAGTCTGACTGATAATTGAATAACCTCATATCTTAGTCATCGAATGCTGGCGATAAGCTTCTTCTGTTCTCTAAGTGGACAGGCTGAGTCAGATGTCTTTGATATGCAATGTCTCACACCATAAGATAACCCGGAAGAAATAGAATCACAATCAAATAAGAGAACACTTACCAAAGTGGCAACTTCAGCATCAACTGGAATAGAAACTTCGTCCCGCGGTGGTAAGCACTGCTCTAGCTGTGGAATAATAGTAACTGGAATCGAATCGGGGAAGACCACTTCGAACTGGATGATCAATCGTCCTTTTTCTAATGGATTTTTGTAATGAGGCATGCCCTCTTCCAAAACGCATTTAGTCTGATCATTCTTTATGACTTCACCGGCGGGTGAAGTGATAACTAAATCACGATTATCCAGTGTCTTGATCACCCGTTGGAAACCGCACAGTGCCTCCACCAATTTGATGGGCATTTTCAGTGTTAAATCATCACCAAGACGTCCATACATCGAGTGTTCTTTCTCTTCTAGCAAAATGATAATATCGCCGGGCTGCAAATCGGGTTCATGATCACCTTCGCCGGTGAAAACGATTTTCTGTCCATCACGCATACCCTTGTCGATGTGCACTTCCAATACTTTGCGTTCGCGCACCGTTTTGCGACCATTGCACTGTTTGCAGCGATCTTTCTCCGAAATGATCTCACCCTGTCCCATACATTTGCGGCAAACCTGTTCGATGTGCTGCACAACACCGGGTCCGATCTGTTGAACGCGGGTCTCGTAGCCGTTGCCTCGACATTGCTGGCACTTTTCAATTGCTCCCTTCTTTCCACCACGTCCTTCGCACTTGTCGCAAATTACGTTCTTCTGTAGTGCTAGCTTGCGTGTCGTTCCGTTATACAATTCCTCCAACTGGACAACCATTTGATGGACAACATCTTTACCGCGACGTTCACGTCGTCGACCAACGCCGCCGCCGCCGAAGCCACCGCCGAAGAACTTCTCGAAGAAGTCCATGGGGCTGCGGAAATCACCGGCATCGGCACCGCCCTTCTTAATGGCCGACTCGCCACCGTCATCGTACACCTGCCGCTTGTCCGGATCGGAGAGGACCTCATACGCCTGAGAGATTGCCTTGAATTTGTCACCCTCATTTGGGTTCTTGTCAGGATGATATTTCAATGCTAATTTTCTGTAGGCTTTCTTGAGTTCCTCGGCTGAGGCATTTGGCTTGACACCTAGAACGTCGTAATAACCGGTCTCCTTAACCATTTTTTCGCTCGTTCTTCCTTGTCTGTGACACTGATGTTAATTCTGAAAGAGAGAATAGCCATGAGTTTGATTGCGAAACGAATGGGACTCCAAACAATTGTTCAGAGCAAGAACTGAACTGAAATGAAAGAGCTTCCCGCTGTCGACATCAATCACACCTGTCACTTGACCAGCGATGCATAGCGCAGGGGGTTGGAATCGATTTAAAATGAAAAACCAGGAAATTAGCTTAAATTCTCGAACTGCAACGGACACCGGGAGTGTACATCGCATTTGTGTGCACTGCGGGTGACCTTGATTTAACGAAAATGCTCCTTGGACAAGGTCAGCAAAAAAAAAACCTACACCCACACGAAAGTAAATAGGTAAGCACATACATATGTATGTACACATGGCATGTCATGCTGTGTGTAATGAAACAATAATTTGCATCAGCATCAACCGGGGAAGAGCTCGAGCGCAGGTTGTGTGGGTGCTCGATGTGTTGAATAATGCCGTGTGTCTTACGTTGGTTAATGCGTCGTTCCGAACGATGTTCTTCATCATTTTTTTTTTTTGCGCAAATTAAAATCGATACACATGACATGGAAAGGTGAGCGTGGGTGCATCTCGAAAGCGCGTTGACGTAGACAGCGCTGTCATTTTCGTAACCAAACAACTAGCGAAACTCTTTCTTTATGCAGAAATATGTTTGCCTGAGGGAAAAGTTAGTAATTAATTCAAGGGATCGATGTGAAAGGGAAAGCGCTATGGCTTCATCGCCAAGTGCATCAGACACAAGAATTAAAAAATTCATTCGGAGGATCAAGATCACATTTTCAGTGCATCCTCTCTGTGAATTGTCCAAATGGACACTCCTCAAGGGTGAATGACTTGATTACGAATGAAGATCTCCCCCCAACCATTATTGCTGACTGTGTTATGCTTCTCGCACGAATGGCTAAGACGACGACGCCAACAACAAGCGAGGTTTTCTCTCACATTTTACAACTTCAATGACGCTGGGAACTATAAAACCATTGTTGGTTTTCGGAAGGGGAATCATTTATGCGACTTTGCCGCAATCAACAACCTGCCATAGCGATAAAACAGATGTCAAAATGTGGGAAAGATCAGATTAGATTGAACACAGCAACAAACGTCAAGATGTTTCACAGTGTGTGTTCAGGGTTAGGTTAAACGCAATCACCTTTGCACTTTGAAAACTGAACGAAAGATGATGAGCGGATGAATGCATGTTTTCTCGTGTTGCATAACGTTGGTGTCGTGTAAAAACCAGCTACAGACCACACGTGTGAGGAATATTGCGGTTACTTTCAAAGTTCCACACTCGTTGCAGTGAATTTCAAACGCCCCCACGCATCAGATGCCTCTGATTAAATTAAACACACGCATTCAAGCGTCAAACCGAATTCACTGACTCCGAAAAATGACTTGCTCTTCTGCTTAAACGTGGAGAAAAACAAATGCACATGTATTCTCTGGTACGTTGGCGATCAACTTACAAGATTACCAACCCTTGAAGTGTGACGAAGTTCAGACAAACAATGATGGGGGGGGGAGAAAAAGCACTTTCTCCAATTAAGAGCTATAATGGAAGGGAGCATTTTTATTGTTTGCCCAGTGCAAGTGTCATACTGTTGAGTCATCGCACAATAATATTAATGATAGCTGCGCTGACGGGCACTTGGCACGCCAAGTATAACTAGCCGTACATAGCTGATGCTTTAACTACGATGATTTGGATGGAATGCGGCAGAAGTGATGAATGGCAAGTACTCATCAAGCAATCAGCCGTGGAATAAGTGCAACGGTGACAGTTGTCACCTCGGCCGGCGGGTCTTTTGACAGACGAAGGTGCGTCTGAAGATAAACACGAAATTTGCATTCAGTGACAGCGTCCAAAACCACAATTTAAAATCTTCTTAGAATATTTTCCGAGCCAAGCGGATTTTCTGAACGATTTAAGACTGCTTCTGATGAGACATTTTTTGACACCGAGTTTCGCTGCACAAAACATACAAGCATTTTCAGTTTCATTTTGTTGTCAATGATTTTTCATTTTGTTTCATTCATTTCGTTCACAGTATTCCCTGCCCAAGTTGCTATCGAGAGTTTCATAATACAACTTAAGCCCAACCCACGCCATTCGACAAGATCAAGGTCTTTAACCACGTGCTCATGTGAAGCTGCCGAAGTGTGAATGGCGTGTGAATGTGAATTCGTACAGGGAATCGGAAAATTGGATCTGAATTCCTGGTATTGGATAAATGATTGCTTCCATGCCGGCACACATCTCACACACGTGACACTGTTTCTGAATGATTACCCCTCGACGACAGAATGAAACAACTTTGTGAAATCCTTAAAAAAAAAAGAAATCAGTCTTATTGCTTCATCAAAGGAGGTACAAAAACAAACATATTTGGATAATATGTATGCCATAAGTATACACAACGGCGAAAAGAGAAGAAGAAGGAATAAGGTTATGTAATGAAGATAAGATTCAATGAGAATACTGCACAGAAAGAGCGACTATATGGAATGAAAAAGGGTGCCTTTGAAAGCACACACACGCGCTATTCTAAGCACACTACGGGCTTAGAAGAGCACAGCATCAAAGGGTTTTGATCTCAGCACGAGTTCCTCTTTAGAAATCTGACCAAGTACTTGGCATCAAACATATACATCAACAAACAATCAGAGTAACCAAGGAGAGAGAAAACATTTTTCTTTTCGGTGTGGGAAATCGATTGATGATATCAGAAAAGCACATAAGCGTAGATGAATCAATTATTGCTGAGTTTGGATGGATCCCTTTCGATTGATGATGGCCCCATCAATAATTTACTCCTCACATTTGCCGATTGAATTGGGTGAACCACACAGTATGTGTGGTTGGAATTAAAATATCACAAAGCTAAATGTGTCGCATTATGTTTATAACTATGCACATGCATGCGCTATACTTCGTTGGACATGTTTTCATTAATTTATTGCGATTGTTCCTAAAGACTTGACAAACAAAGAACAAAGATTAGAGACTTTTTCGAAGAAAATCTTCGTAGAAAGTCTTTCAACAAAAGATCCCAAAGTGCGCGCTAATCATAAATTGATTAACCATGTCATTAAGTGTTTTCCTCCGTCTTTACTCCTCAACGAAAAAAAATTCAACGAAAGTGAGCAACGCGATGACACTCACATTGCCAGTTATTACATGTGGGAATGGCGAATGAGTGCATGATTCGACTTTTTTTAAGTGAAATTCACTCTTTACATTGAGCTTGTTTAATTATTTACATCGAGCAAGTAACAATAAAAAGAATAAGGTTTCTAAATGAGATCTCTTAAATTCGCATCTGCCTTGAAGGTGTGAGCTAGTCAGGCGTTCTCATGGAATTTTGTTTTTTGACAATTAGCATGTCATCAACGCAGTCACAGAGAGGGCAGGTGACATTTGTGAAGCCAGATGTCACGGCATATTAAGTCCAAACAGCAGTGATGCGTTGTCAAGTTGGAACAAAAATCGACGATCGAATGGAGGCCAGGTCAGAGACATACGCCAGTTAAAGTTGTAGTCTTCAAATTTGTGAAGCATTCCAACGATCGATATTAAAGTTGAGAATACCTCAGGCAATTTATGTATGTGCCCATTCATAAATTGGCGTATTTAATCAGGTGACTCTGGAGATGAAGGAAATGTTTTTGTTTGCCAAGCACGCTAAGAATCAATGAAACATTGCGGTACGCCAGCAAACATGTGGTATGTCAAAAGCAATCACCTGTATTTTATAGGGTTTGCATGTTGAGTGGAGAATTACATATGCAATATTATAAAAAAAAATCTAGCCAAAAGTGCCTGTAGTTCCAACAGGGTTAAAGCGTTTGCGTTTTGAATTATAACGAGAAGCAACCATGCCATGTATATAATTATTATTCACCTTGATACATATGTATATTCAAATAACTTTTAAATTATGTCAACCCTCAAATTAATTCCGCGCTTATGCCCCATGTAAACGTAGGCAAAATAGCTGGACTGACTTTGACAGCAGTGCATGTCAAACTTCAAATTTAACTAATTCTTGTGATTCTCGTCGAGTGAAATTTATTGTTTAAAGAAAATAAATAATAAAAATTAATATTTTACTGAAACGAAAAAAAAAACTATGCAGAAAACAAAGTCTGTTTCAGAACAATACAGACTGAGATTATTTGAATTAATTTGACTAATTCACACGTCATTACCAGCGATCGACCTATGATCACGGAAACTATTTAAATTACTTAATGTTGAAAAGAAAAAACTAAATCCATCAAACTGCCACTCGGATCATGCTCAAAAGAATTTATTTAGTTTTGATTATCGACATGAGACCGTATGGGGAACACGTGGATAGACAGGCACAATGATTGTGAAACATCTTTATTTATCGCAGACGTTTTTATCTGTTTGCACTTGAACTTTAATTGAATTCGATCATCTGGGGTTTACTCTGTGAAATGCACTAGAAAACCAGGAAATCGATAAGCTGTTCGGTTTGCGATTAAAAAACTAAAGAGGGGAACTATTTGAAGTTGCACATCGTATAATATTCTAAAAGGAATCATGCACGTTTCTCAAAAAAGAAGTCACTTCTAAAATCAGTCCAAGTTCCAAATAATGGGATTCGTCGAACGCACCAGAGGGACTTTCACAATTGCACAAAATGATCCATGATCCCACACTTTTGCTCAATGATCAAAGCCTTTGTCCACTTTTTTGTATCAAGCCGTTAAGAACACGATGCCACGATGCCACGATGTCTGCCCGATGGAAAGGGCCGCATCTGCAACTTATATGGAACACAGTTCTGTAAATTTCTACAAACCTATTTAATTTTCGTCAGAAATTAAAATACTCGAGTATTTTCTTCTTACGATCCGCTCAAAAATACGCGAACTTTCGACGGGATGATGACTAATCACAACATCCAATTGGTAATTCAAATTAATTTCTCGTCTCGTTTGCTAAATATTGATCAAACGTCCGTTTTGCAGATGCACACTGTGCTGAATTGAAGACCACACACTACTGATAACTGATGCTTTGTCCGGTAAAAACTCCATTTTATAGTTCAATGAACATATGAACCCGTGGAGACATGGCAGGTAGACAAAGAAAATGCCCACTCAAAGGACATCGAATCAAAAAAAAAAAAAAAAAGGACACAACATACTATGCACCTGGTACCCGATTTCTGATGAACTTGGTTTACATTCTCATTGAAAATTCAAATGTACCCGGAAGCGAGAAAATCTACACGAATTTGTTTGTGCATATTGTTGTTTTTGCTTTGCTTTTGGTAACCATCCCCGTATTACATCAAATAGAAACACCGCACGTTACACACATACATGCACTCAGCCGTGTATATGCGCTGCTGCTGCTGCTACTGCCTTCCTCTTGTGTACATGGCTACCTATACCTCTACATTATAAATAAAACGCAAATGGCAGACGCAAAAGATAGAATTTTCTATCGATTTCCACAGAAGAAAAGTTTCAGCTGCAAAAATACAAAATTTTCCGATGGAAAAATGTCCTGCACTTGTGAGTTTCAGAAAAAATCTACCCCAAGTCTGCCGAGAACGAGACAAAGGAAAACGGTTTCTCTTGAGCATTCCCAGGCCCAGTCTTGATTCTAGTTTCTCTACGGTTTTTCACATATTTTGCTTTCAAACTTTTGCTAATGAAAAAAAAAATAGAAAGAAAAAAAAATCATGGCCGCGACAATTTTCGCACCGTAATGTTCTGACGTGCTCACCAATGCGAAATGCATCAGAAAAAAAATGTTATATAAACCAACTGAAATTCAACCAATTGAACACAAAAAAAAAACCAGAACGAAAGTAAATTAATTAACTAGACGAAAAGAATTGATTGAGATTCGTTACCTTTTTTTTGTTCTTTTGTATGTCTCCTTCGATTACGGGACGCAAGCTTTTTTCTCTTCACAGCAGAAAAAAAAATATTCCACAAATTAGTTTTCAAAGATTTCCTGGGGCTTGTCGTGTTTTTTCTGTGTTTTCACTTCAATTAAATGCGAAGGCGTTTTCTTCTATTTCTTTTCTTTTTTTCTTCTTCTGTCTGTGTTGTAATGCGAAAATTATAATACACGAGAAACTTCCGTTTTCGAGATGATTATAATCCAGAATGTGTAGTGAAAAAAAAAAATGAATGATTATTTCTTTGCCAGTATCGCGATTGAATTTCCTCTTGAAAATACAAATAAAACAATCGAAGTTCTAGGGATTCTTGGTGAAAATTTCTTTGAGAAATATTTTTTACTTCCAGCGAAGCTTCTCACAAAGAAACGTGGTGCTTGGTTGATTGCTCCTCGGACAATTTATCACAAATGTCTAGAAAAAACTTGGCGAAAAATGGTTGCCCCGATGTCTCCAATCCTCATTGGAAATGTTGAAATTGCACAACGGTGGGAAGGCATTTTGAAATTTCTAGAATTGAACACATGTTTAGTCGGCGAAAATGTGTGAGCTAAAGTGAAGTGTTCGGTAAGCACTTGAAAGTTATCGATATCGGTTTTGGGATTTATGGGAAACATGAAATATCTCTACAAAAATGCAATTTGGATGATTTTTAAAGGTAATTTAAAAATATGTTGTTCTTCGGAACTTTTGAATGATAGATGATACTTAAGTGACTGATGCGACTAAGCCATTAACTGAGACTGAGGGCAGAATTCGACCTTATTTGAAGTCGATATTTGAATCTACATCAAATTAAGTTAGGAATATAGTGGTCAATTTGAGAGTTGAAACCTAGTTATACTTGAAACTGATTTTTGGACTATTTGAGGTTTCGAGAGTTTAAATCATTTAATTTCCTTCACACCTTTTACAATGGAAAACAGAAGTTCTCATATGGTATTCGTTGAAAAGCCATTTCACAAGAGATGCGTGAGTTTATAACTACCGCAAAATCGAATTAAATTTCACAAAAAATTCTCCAATTTTTTCGATAACACCATCAATCGAAATTCCCGTCAGTTGCACACGCTTTGAACGCACCCTTACTTTTCGCTCACTTAACCTACCCATAATTTCCCGCAATACGCATGTCAAGTTGACAGCACACCTCTTGTTATTACAAAAATAAAAGTAATTCAATTTTTTTTTTGATACGATTTGTGAAATCGAAATAAAGTAACTATTTTCAATGAGACATCAATTATATTTGGCCCGTACCGTTTTGGTACAAAACAACAATATTGAAGAAGCATGTCGTTTGCTGAATCGAATTCTGGGCAAAGAAGAAATCTTCGATCAGTTCCGGCGAACGAGATTCTACGAGAAACCATTTCAAGTAAAATGAATTACATAAAACATTAGTTTCAAGAGTTAAATGAATGTGTTCACTTGTAGGTGCGACGACGTGTGAATTTTGAGAAATGCAAGTCAATTTACAATGAGGACATGAATAGGAAAATTCAATTTATTCTACGGAAAAATAGAGTTGAACCATTTCCCGGTTGCAGTTAGAGTTTGTATGCTGAGTTACCCTTTTTTGATGTAAAGTTGGAAAATATAGTCGTTAATTATGTGCTAAAAATTGTTTGATTCGCATTTTGTGAAATACATACTGGCTTCCTCTGAGCAGATGGGTGGTGTAAATGATTTAAGGAGGAAACGACCGGCTGTGGATCCTTAAACTGAAAGCGGCTACACAAGCGCTGTCAGGAGTAAAGCAACTATCAAACTTCAATTGAATAGTCTGTATTTGTAGAAAAGTTATTTCTAAATCAGAAGGAAGCCAGCATTGGTTTGTGGCAAAATTGAAACAAAGTATTGACTATAATGCCTTGCTGCTGCATCTATATTCCGGAACACGGTAAAATCGTGAAGAAAGTCACTGAAAAGTGGGGCATTGCATCACAGTTTCTAGTAAGGATATGTGCGCGGCTGGAGTCCGAGGCGGAACTGAGCCTACAGTGCCAACCCCGAGGTAGTGTGACTCTTGACAAGAGATAGGCGATGAATTATGAATTTGAAAATTACCCACGGCTAAGATCAGTCGTGTCATTAAGGTGAAAACATGAGGCACATCGCATATACCGCGATCAGATCGCATACCGTACATAAAATGACAATAATTAAAAAAAGATTGTTTTACGAATGGTCAGGCCCATTGTTGTTTCAGGTTGTGGGTAGTAATGGGGAGCAGCAAAAGGTGACCGTGAAGACTACTTGACACTACCCGATAATACCCGACCTATTGTATCCATACAAATATGTACAATCTACATCTTGTTGTCATTTCGCTGATCGTATACAAATACGGATGCGAATGTAGAACATTTGACAAGTGAAAGATGTAATAAAATGGTTGGCAAGAATTAAAAATAGATTCGTTTGAGTGTCAGGCCACAGTGTTGTTGTTGCATGTGTGGAGTAGTGGGCTAGTGTTGGGGAACAAAAAGCTCCAAAAGGGTGTCAACAACACGCGGTGTTCCCAAGCGGTCCCCCATCCAAGTACTAACCGCGCCCGATGCTGCTTGATTTCGGTGATCGGACGAGAACCGATTTTTTTTTTTTTTTTTTTCCAATGTAATTTTTGTTTTATTTGAATTTTGTGGACTTACTTGCTAGACAAAAGTACTTAAAACTAGCTTAACTAACTTAAGAATTTACAAATGTTCTTAATACTAACCTACTGACCCTATGCGGGTACTCTAAGCTAATCTAATCTACGCTATAACTGTGCCTTTCGGCTTAATATATGTTTTTTTTTCTTTTTTTTTTTTTTAGTTTTTCACAACAATCTTTTGATAAATTCTTCATTTGCCAAGAAAACTTTTTTTAAAAAACTTGGCTAACTAAACTTACTTACATAACTACTTAAACTACCTTATAATTACTTACTCTAACATAAAACTTAAGACTATCTTAACTATGTCCGTAACAGTACGGACACGTGCACCAGGGCGTATATTTTAAGTATATGCCTAACATATATATTTTATACGCCGTGATGCACCTTTTTTTTTTTTTTTTTGTTTTTAATCTTTTTTTTTGAATGGGATTTTTTGTTTTTTAATTTTTTTTTGGATTTTTTGTTTTTTAATTTTTTTTTTTTTTTTTTTTTTTTTTTTTTTTTTTTTTTTTTTTTTCTTAACAGCTACCTTAAACCTATGTAAGTTGGCCACCATGGTCAACTATCTGGTCATCTAGAAAAGCCAGCGGTGGCGGAGACTGGTTTTGGTGTAACCACCAGTAAAATTGCCGTTCTTTGGCAGACTCTTTCCTGTCACGAGCGGGGATCGCTCTACTGAACCGAAGAAGATCCTCGTGGGTGCGAGCGACATCCGGTTCGTATTGGAGTCGCCTGTCCACTGTTCGGCGTACGACATGGAAGATAACAGGGCATCCGTCTGTATCCTGTATTAGGCCAATCGTGTCTAAATAAAGGAATGCTTCGGGAGGAATAAACCCGTTAAGGCGCACCCTTTCATGGTACATGATATTGGGGTAATAAGCCCCGAAGATCAGACTGTTGGAAGAAGTCATAGCCCGTGCAATGTGCCTTCTGATCAGCTTAATAATAAAATTATCTATCCTGTTCAGGTTTGCCTCGTTGTACAGGACCTCGTTAGGATAGTACCTCTTGTACTCAGACTCGGGTGTACGATACAAACGGAGACAGCTCCTAAGACACTGTCTCTCGAACAACCTCATCTTTTCCATCTGGGAAGGACTCACGTTGAACCACAGGGGACAACCGTACGCCATAATTGGCCGGATGAGGGCCATGTAGCAGATTACCTTCACCCTGGTATCAAGTTGGCTGCTGTAAAACAACCTCCTTGCCGCAGCAAAGGCTTTTCTGGCTTTCGTCAGAGCAATATCTATATGTTTGTCAAAATACAGATATTGATCCAGCCAAATGCCAAGATATCTAACTACACTTTTCACAGCTAACGGCCGTCCTTGCGGGTCAACTATGCCGAACTTGCGCCAGTTTTGGCGCGTATCCCGCGTTGCCGTGTACAACGGGGTCCTGAAAAGGGTAGTTTCACACTTCAGGAAGTTGATAATCAACTTCCAGTCGTCGCAAAATCGCTGAATTTTTTCGAAGTCACGCTGCAACAAGATATTTATTACTTCGACCTTCGGACCTGATCTGTACGCTACTAGATCGTCGGCGTACGCAATTAAGTGCGGCATGGAACCTATAAGATCCGCAGTGAATATTGAGAACAAGATCGGCGAACCAACAGCCCCTTGTTGAAGACCATTTTTAATGTCAAAGACCGTGGTAGAAGTTACGCCGTTACTTTTCACGACGAACTTTCTACCTGTTATCATGGCATAGATCGTATATAGCAATGGTTTACTTATGCCGAGCCTGACCAGCTTGAGGAAGAGACCCTCCAACCAAACGGTGTCGAACGCCTTCTCCAAGTCAATCAGACAGGCACCCGTGCACTGATTTTTGCTTTTATTCCATTGAATGTCGGATACCAGCTTTGACGCGGCATGTATGGTATCATGCCCCGCCCTAAATCCGAACTGGTTGTCCGGTATGATTTTATTTTCATCAGCCCATTGTTTCAGAACTCCTATGACTATCTTTTCAAAAACCTTGCTTATGCAGGGAAGAAGACTGATCGACCGAAGATTTGTCGGGATGGATTTGTCTTTGTCCCGTTTAGGGATCGGTTGCACTACAGCTGTTTTCCAATGCGCCGGGTAATGTGCATTACTCAGCGCGTTGTTGAACAATGTTGTGTAAATTTGGACCGCTTCGGGGGGAAGATGGCGAAGCACAATATTCGGTATTCCATCGATTCCCACTGACTTTTTCTTTTTCAGCGAGTTGAAGATACCCTGAAGATCTTCTTGGGAAATCAAGATGTGATTTAGATCGTAGGCGACGGCACTATGTGCCATATTATCGTCACTGAACCTGGTGAAACCTGGATTCTCGGATCGCCATTGACTTATCTCGTTGCGGAGATAGAAGTGGTTTAGCAAGGCTCTGTTCTCCAGATCGTGATTCGGCCTACTAACCTCGTTGACCGTATACACTCGCTGGAACACAGCACCAATAGCTTTAACCTTCTCCTGGGGATCTTCAACCACGAAGAAGTCATTGTCTAGCACTGCCTCATCTGGATCGATGTCAATTGAAGTCAGTAATTGTTCGTTATCTGTCGTCCTGGGAAGTCTAACGACCTGAATGTCATTTTGATCTTTCCTCCGAAATATTTTATTTACTTGCGGGAACATACCCGGGTTGTTGGATTGTACAGCCCGGATTTTATTGCCCCAGTGCAAGCTTATAGCCAAACTGTAATTTATTCGAATTAACTGTTGGAGGTTCTTGATCTCAGACTTCAGTGCCCTGACTTCCGCGTTTTGTGGATCTGTAAACCGTCTGTGCAAGAGTTTGAGTCTTGACAGCAGTCTACTTTTGTGCACGTGAAGTGCATCGATGGTAGCATTTCGATACACATCGCTGTCATCGATTTGTACTACCTTCGGAATGGTTTTCTCCATGGTTCGTTTTATTACGTCGTCCATTTGTATGAGGTACCTGTCAACCTCTTCGTTCGTCAGGTTTCTGTTTGTCGGAGGATTGATCCCACTCGAACGTAGTTCTGTGGTTAAAGCCCTGGAGAAACGTGGCCAGCGGACCTTATTGTAATTATAAGGGTGCCTCTGGACATATTCCTCCAGTTCTTCCACCTCGTTCGGGAGCTGAATAGCCGCGAAGAGTCCGCAGTGGTCACTCTCGTACTCAACCGCAGTTAAACAGTTCCGTGTGCGTCTATCCACGTCCAGTATAGTCAGTCGTTTGTCTATCAGCATCAGATCCAGATAGGACCCGCTTCTGGGAAAGGATGGCCTATCGGTTGCAAGCAAATCTAGCTTGAACTCACTATTGTGCTCTACCAACCAGTTATACAATGAGGTCCCCCTGGCATTATGCACCACGTTGCCCCAATCCATATGCCTCGAGTTCAAATCCCCGGCTATGACATAGTAGTTCTCTTCCGAGCTCAGTCGAAGGCTAGTAAATAGAGTATCGAGCTCTGAAATGAATTGGGGATTGATATGTGCCTTGTCAGACGCATAGATCGCGATCACATATAGCCGCTTACCACCCCGAAGGGGGATGCGTGCGATACACGCTTCTATCGCCTGGAATTTTCGCACTTCACCGCTATACACGACCTTATGACAAAGGCCTTTTTTGATTAAAAGAGCGACCCCACCAGCTAGGTAGGCTCGGTCTCTTCGAATGATATGATAATTCTTGTACCTGAGGGTATGCGTCTGGTTTAGCCTAGTTTCGCTAACCATCAACACGTCAGGATTATGGATTTGCAACAAGTTACCGAAGTTTAGTTTACGTTCAGGCCTGATCAGTGAATTCACATTCACTGCTAGGATTTTAAGGTTACGGGCTGCCTGCGCAGCCATTAAACCGATGTTGCGTTTGGCTCTCCGAACAGCGTCGAGTAGATGAGGTCTACTCGCGCTGCTTGCTCAAGGAACTGCTTTTGAAGCTGAGCGATCTGCCCCTGGATGGAGAGCAGGACCGTCTTCAGATCCAGATCGGCTTCAGGTTGCCTGGCCACTGAGACCGGGGCCACCTTCGGCACTGTCTGTTGAACCGGTCGCCTACCCGATGCCATTTGGGCATAGGAGACTGCCGGAGTAACAGTGGTAGCTGGAGCACGGGGCACTGGCCTCGCTTCTACCATTTTTCCTTTCCTTTTGGCCTCTATAATTTTTCTGATTTCTTGGACCTTAGGGCATCCCCGATAGTTGGCAGGGTGCCCGCTGGTCTTACAGAGTACACATTTTAGTTTGCTCCTATCCTCAACTTTCTCCGGCCCTAAGGGGCATTCCCCTCGATTGTGGGTTCCTGCGCATTTGACGCAGCGAGACTGCATGTTGCAATTCGCCGCGGCATGCCCAAACCTCTGACAACGAGCACACTGGAGTGTGTGCTTTGTCTTCTTTAATGTATCCCATTTGACATCAATAGAGCCTAGACGATGTATTCGTTTTAGACTATCTAATTTGCTGTCTGGGGTGACCTGGACTAGGAAGAACGGAAGTTTCCTGTTCTCCCTTTTCGAAACCGCAGTGATGAAGGGCTTAACCCCAACGACCTGGACATCGCCGCTCTGCGCTTGGCGCAGCTTAGCGAGGATCTCCTCCGGATCAGTGTCAGGATCCACGTCCTTAAGGAGCATGGTCTGCACTTTTTCCCCTTTTGGGGTATAAGAAAAAAACTCGGCCTCCGCCACCGCTAGCCTGTCTTTAACTACAATATAGTCTGCCATTGATAAGCAATGGACAGATACTCTTAATGGACCCTTATACCTTATATAATATGACTCTTTGGTGACCAACTTACATAAGGTATCGACATCCTTCGTCTCCAGTCCGAAGACGTTGATTGGAGGGCATCTCTCTTTTTTCGCTGGCTGCTGCTGTTGTTGCTTCCGCTGTTGTTGTTGTTGCTGCTTCTGCTGCTGCGGCTGCTTCTTCTGCTGCTGCTGTTTCTGTTGTTGTTGTTGTTGTTGCTGCTGCTTTGTCTGATGTAGTTGTTGTTGCTGCTGCTGTTGATTCTTGGCAGCTGTTGATCGTTGTCCCTTTGGCAACTGATGGGACTGTTCTTGTTGTTGCTGCTCTTTTGGCTGCTGTTTGTGTTGAGCAGCCTCTTTGGCCGCTCTCCTGGCCCTTAATTTGATTTGGAGGGCTTGGATGTGGGCATCCAGCTCCTCCCTCGCCTTCTGGCTCTTAATCAGCTGCTCCCGGTCCTCTTCCTCTTCGTCCTCTGATTCGGACGACGTTAGAGCATTGAAGGGGTTCTCTCTACCGCTGTAGGAGAATCTCCCCTCGCCTTCTGTCGACTCGTATTCTACGTCGTCGACCAAAGTTTGCTGCCTTCTGGCTGCTGCTGCTGTAGTTGTGGCTACAGTTGTTGTTGTTGATGCTGCTGCTGTTGTAATTGCGGCTGTTGCCGCAATTTTCGCATCGGCTGATCCAAGGCTGGAACGGCGCTTCACCAGGTTTGGCTGTGGCTGAAGCTTCTTCCTCCTTTTCCTCCCCGCCTCTTCCTGTGTTGACTGGTGGTCTGATGTCCCAGCCACCGGTACAACATCACCCGATTTTCGGAGCTCGGGTCGCTCAGCTGGCTTCATTGCACTCACACTAAGTGTCTTTGTTTATTTTAATTTAAAAAAAAAAAGGATTTCAGTTTTTCTTCGGGATTCGAACCCGGCACCACGAAGTCACCGGTGATCACTTTACCGCGAAGCTACCGATTCTTATTTTATTTAGGCGATATTTTTCGCACTTGATGTTTTACTATTTCCGCACTAAGTCGAAACACGTCTGCACTGGGTGGAGGTCTGTGAACGACTGACGAGAACCGATTTTTTCAGCATAGTATGGTCGTTGACAAAATTTTAAATTACACACCACGCCCTCGAGATACAGTTTTGAGATACATTTACTGTTGCATTCCCTAAATACATCACCACAGATCTGGGATGCAACTAAATGAGAAAGAAGATATGAAGTGATGGTTTTACTTTCCATACAGACCTCTCTTTCAATAACCGATTCGAAGTTTGCGCCATTAGATGTAAATCTTTCATTCCTACCAGAGATGAAGTATTAAAGAGATAGCCAACTTCCGCGTCTTTTCCCCCTAGATTTCATTTGACAGCGTTTTATTATAACATTTCACAGACAGGGTCAGAAATCATATACACCGAAATAGTCGTCTTTCCAGTGGAAAACCCCTTGCCAATCGCGTTTCACCCTGAATTTTGCTCTAAACGCACGCGTAATACTTTATTTTCACGCACACTTTTTAAGGCTTTAGAGCAGGCTGCAGTTGCTCTCTGATCAATCGTATTCACAAACACTGTCTGTGGACATTTTAAAAACGCTGTCAGATGAAATCAAGGGGCAAGAGAGGTAGAAGTTGACTATCTCTTTAATACTTCATCTCTGGATAGGCGCTTGTGAATACGTGTGACCTAAGCTAACAGCTGATTACCCCCACCTAAATTTATCGAGGTGAATTTGATTTGCTTGATATCACTGATTTTGCTCTAAACGCACCCAACTATTTTATTTTCACGCACACTTTTTAAGGCTGTAGAGCAGCGCCATGTTGCTCTTAGATCACTCGTGTTAACAAGTCCTGTCTGTGAAAATAAAAAAAAAGCTGTCAGTAGTGTGCGTGACTTCAGAGCAAAATATGAGATGGACACGATGGTGTTTAGTAAGCACGCAAACCCGGGTTGGACAACTGGTTGTAGATGATTTCTGATGTTGATAATTTCCCTTTAATAACATTATTTCTGAAGATAATTGTACTACATGGCCGCATAAATCCTTTGTTTAATTAGTCCTTATTTAGAAATTAATAAAAACATTCACAACGACTTATGTATATATCGCAAATGCCTTTATCATTTGGACATCATTTCTTTTCGGATTCAAATTTAGGTGAAAAATATTCACCATCAAAAATGGCAGGAAATGTTAGAAGAAAATGTATGTTCACGAGGTGCATGAAACTTGGGACTGGATAATTCCATTGGAAAACGACGTTAAGATTGAAAATTATCAGATTCAATAAAAACATATTATCACATTATCAATATGGGATAAGAAATATGGTATATACACTGAAATAAAAACCATAGGTATATAAAGAAGTTGAAAACTAATATACCAAATACGATACCAATATGGGAGTTCGCAAACAACAATTTGTTTGAATGACAAATACGAAATTCATTCTAAATTACGAACATAAAATATAATATTGGAGATAATAAGCAGTAATACAATTCTGTGTTTCATATATGACTTGCACTTCTAGGCTTAATCCAAAAAAACACATTCGTAAAAACATTAACCCTTATTACAGTAGTTTCATCGGTATATGAAATAAAATATTGGTATATTTTTTCACATTAGTTCTGACCGAAAATCCTTCATTATCACCGTAACGATTATTATTATTAAAATGATTTGCATATTTAGCCGAAATTTAGCGATGTCTTATAAAAACACCAACAATAAAAATTCTTTTAAGAACTTGTAAACCTTACGAACATTCACATTGGAAAACTTCCAATCATGAGCATTTTTGACATTATCATGGGCACTCTCGCTCCTTTTTGACACTATTGAGGGCAAATTCTAAAACATGGCGCTGCTCTAAATTGTTAAGAAGTATGCGTGAAAATAAAGTAGTATGCGTGCGTTTAGAGCAAAATCGTGGTGAAACGCGATTGGCAAGGGGTTTTCCACTGGAAAGACGACTATCTCGGTGTACATGATTTCTGATTCCTACCGAATAAAGGGTATTTGAACTCATATAGTCAGATATTTTATATTAGTTGATTTCTGCGCGAGTCTGAATCAGGAAATACGATTGTCAGATATTTGGAATACATACACGGTCGGCCCCACCATAATTGTAAATGCACAGGACACACAGCGCTTGCGGGCGCATTATGAAGACTAAATAAACCTATGCTAAATATGCATTTCCATTCACACAAGCATTTAGTTCGAAAAAAGCCAAAATAAAAAATAAAATATAAAAAAAATAAAAATAAAAAATTCGTTCAAGAATGTTTATAGGAAAACAACTCAAAATAATAAACTCAGTTCTCAATTCTTATGGAATCGTTCGAGTCAAACGTGCAGAACTTATTTCTATTATTTCGAGTAGGGAATAGCGGTGGAAATTTACTTCATACACTGATGGACAAAATTATTTGGCATATGGGTGTAATCGGCTTAAAACGTTAATAAAACCCAAACGGCCCAACGATTTAATGAATTGGTTTTTCTTATATTTAAAGCTATGCTTTTGCTTAAATTAAGTCCATTTTCTAGGGCTTTCAAAATCTAATTCAAAAAATATAAAAGTAATAGAAGTTAAACAACTCCACATGTTGCAAACCCACTCCATTTTTTTTTTTGTACTTCGTAATTTGCTTCACTATCTGGGCTCAACATTCTCATCCTTAAACGAATCCTGTGTCACCGAGGACTAGGCCTACCGGGGATACCTCAATAAACTAAAACGTATTGAAAGTCTGCCTCTAATGTAATGTCAAAACGACGTATGCTGCCAAAACATCAAAATGGGGCGCCAAACATAGTGCACAGGGCGCCCATTTCCCTTGGGCCGGCGTTGAATACACATGACGTCACATAACAACCAAATGAAAAAATTAAGTGACAGGAATCGGTTACCTTGTATTCTGTGTATTATGTATGGAAGTATACTCGTGTACAAAAGCATAGGTGATTGTATCGAAAACAGTAGAATTGTGCCGACTTTTTCATCCCTGCCACAGATCTATTTGCTTGAGATAATTGGCGTTCACATGGACAAACATTCCTGACAGACGCATATTTGATCGTGTGAACGCAAGAAACGACGGCTGAAGGACATGCCGGATGGGAAGGAAGGAGATTTCGGAAGAATAAAAGTAGAGTTAAAAATGTTTACTTTATATTATTCTGAAAAAAAGTTTTTAAATGGTATAGGTATGTACCGGAAATTTGGAAAACAAAATGTGAAAAATACAAAAATAAGAACAGCGTAGAAAGCTACGCAGCAGAAGTGTAACTTCATAGCTTTCATAGCGATTGAATTTCTAGAGATGTTATGATGTTTGGCATTGCAGTCAGTTTTTAATGAATATGTCGAAATCTAAGCGAGATTTTGTTGGTAGATCTTCTTTTTCTCTATAAATGAATAGTTATTAATGGTTATGTTTTAGTTGACTCAGTGTCTTTACGCACTATATGTACAAAAATGTTAGTGTCTTAAAAAGATAATGGTTCGGAAGTAGCATTGTTCACCCGAGAAACGAAGGACAATCGCTCAGAGTTATTGCCAAAAACGATTCTTGTTCCGTAGGAGTGGTCAGAAATGCTTTAAATTTCAAACATTCGGAAGAAACTCGGTGTCGAAAGCGCAATCCCTCTTCTAAAACTGAACTTTAAATAGTTCGATGTGTGAACAAAATCGGTTTATAACATCGAGACAGATCAAAACGGATTTAAATTTAAGCATCGATACTTCAATAATTACTCGTAGAAGAAGGTTATTAGAACATAAACTAAAGCTTCCCATCCAAGAAGGTGGTGTCTTTTATTGAAAATGAAACCAAGGAAAGTGGCGAAACATACTGTGGTCTGATGGGACAACAACTAATTTATTTGGACCGGATACATAAAAAAGTACGTGAGAAAGCCATCTGCAATAAAATTTGACCCCAGATTCAAAGTTAAAACCGTGGAACATGGTGGCGGAAACATGCTTCTCGTATTACGGTGTTGGTCCACTTCACTGGAACAAAGATGTTCTGACAAAGAAAAAATTTGTCGAAATTCTAGACACAATGATGTATCCATATGTAGATGACAACTTGCCACTGATTTGGCAGTTCCAACAGGAAAATTATCCTAACAATACTGCTAAAAATTTTGTTTGAAATTCCCAATTCATTATGCCGGAAATTGATTAATTCAATGCCCCGCTGTTTTGAAGGTAAAATGAAGCACAACTAAATATTAATAATAACTGAAGTAATTATTCAATAATGCATTACTAACTTTATTTCTAAACAGTTTGTGCAAATATTTTGGTTTTTTGTTAAGCCTGCTTATTTTTTCTCCTGTACAAAAATATGATATTCTTTGGTTTTTGTTAATATCCAAAAATTTTACTTTTTGAACTCCATATTTCCGTTTTTCATTTTAAAGTAAAAATGATACAGTTTGAGAAAAGAAAAGCTACCTAAGCATAAACCACTCGTTTTTGACTTTAATAATCGGAAATTCATTTGTCACCAACCTGTGCTTATTATTTTGCACAGCAATGTATACATCAGAAGATCAACTCACAAATCGCTTAGCAAACTGGAAAAATAACAGTTTTTTTTTCGAATGTCAATTTTCAAATTTGCACGGTCTGCTAACGTATTTACTGTACAACTGACTCGAAGCATAAACGACGTATGTCGAGGTGAACTTCCTAAATTTGTTCGACGTCGTAAGTCGAAATGACTTAACTGGATGTATTACTGTACATAGAAATATTTCTAAGATTAGTTCCCCGCCAATAGCTATGTAATTACATTTGAAATCAGTTTAACTCGATGGAAACGACCTATTGAGGTTTCAGTAATAATTCATCCAAATCATTCGATTTCCGTTCGGTGGCAACATAGTACTACGCATTGCGTAGCCGATGAGGGACGCGTTATTACCGAAGGTTCTATTCTCCGAATTACCGTTACCTTTCTATAACACACTCGCCTCTCCGTAACTCCTGGTAAGTAACTTAGCTTTCAGTCAATTAATTTATTTTAAACTCAAACCATAATTCCAAACGAACTTTCCACTGACTAAGAGTATGCAACGAACATCTTCTCGAAACGAAAGGCAATAAAAAAGTGTCGGTTTTCGTAACATATGAATTCTCGAGTATTCGATTTATCCCCAGGCGCACGTGTAAAAGTCTTCCTTCAACAATTTCTTTTTTAATTCTTCTATTCTTCTTCGTTTTCTAAAACCTTGCCTTGAGCATGTAATAGCGCTGCTACGAGTACGTCCACCATCACTTGAAATAAAGTCCGACGACATGTTTGATAATGTGAACGCTAACGACAACGGTCTGTCCGACATCCATCCGACCAAGTCTGTCCAGTATGCTTGTCCATGTGAACACCCCTATAGAAAACTGCATTTAACGTTGCTTGTTTTCGGTGGAGTCCAGTTAGACTTCCATTTTTCTTGTTAAGAACACAGACAACACTACGCTGCACTCTTATTTTTGTGACGGATTGTACATCAGATTCTTCAGCTCTTCCATTTATGGACATATCCACGAATCGTAGAAATTCGATTTCTATTTACCAAGCTTCCACATCGAATTATTTCCTGCCACAGCCAAAATTTCGAACTCAGCCCGCCAACGGAACTTTCGCAAAACTTGAAAGCTCACTCAGCCCGAATCATCCCCAATTTGTTTTTCGAAATTAAAAAAAGCCCCCCAACCATGTCATCCGTCTCTTTCTGAACATTCGTCCAACAAGCCACCATCAAAATAAAATCATCACTCCGAGTCAAAGTGTTTTTACCATTCGCCCAGTAAACACTGTGTCGCTCCCGGAAAAAAGAAAACCCGACGTGCCTCCTTGCCGTAAGTGGATATACACAAACAAATACACACGCATACATTGACAGTGGCTACAGTGTAGCAGTGTCTCCCTAAGGATACACCACACCGCTTAAGTGTCATCATTTCGTGGAGTTTTAATTCGGTTTGAAAAACAAAATACGAACAAATCAACATCTTTTCTTTGTGATCCTTGCGCGAATGCAAACTACATCCTGTGACAAGGGTTAAGAAACCCGGTTCTCTCGAATCCGAAGTTCGTGTGCAAAGTTGAGAAGTGAAAAGAAAGAAAAAAACCAAGAAACACATTAACTACTACTCGTTTGTTTTTGGATTCCTTTACATAGTGGTGTGTTTGTTTTTATGGTTATTATAACACCGCAATAATACACTAGCAGAGCAAGGGTGCCGAGTACAGCGGGGACACAAATCTACGGTCCGCAGAGCAATACAGCACTAAGGTAAAGCAAATTGGATTACCTTGTTAAGTTAGGGCATTTAGTCAATGTGGCTGTTTATTTGGAGACCCACCTTCGCCACCATCCTTACACGCGTGGCTTGACATTGTCCGCAATGTGCCACCTACACACGTTGCCTCGCTGGCCATCGTCCGGCATCGGGCGAGCCTAAAGATAGGTTAGCTGTTTCCCTCCCCCCCCCATTTTTTCCACTCGCAGCCGTTGCATTGTCAGCTCGTGGCCAGGGGGGGTTGTGTGGGCGGATAACTCATTTATTTACGATTCATTTCCACCCCATTGAAGTTTCACTGAAAGTGTGTGAAGCCCATCATCGATTAGTTAGTGGAATCTGCTCTGCTCAAAGTCGTATCTCTCGGATACTTCCGCACCATTTAAAATCGATACACTTGGGCCCAAGCCGTCCATACCTCCGTCGTTGACGTGATGTGTTTTCAAAGAACCCTCCACCATCATCTCCATCGTCATCGCGTTGCGGAGTGTGGTTTGAATTTTGTTTTATGTGTTTCGCTATGCAGTCTTGTTCTGCCTACCCTCTCCGCCTGTCTCTCTCTCTCTTTCTCTCTCTCTCTTGGGTTGCCTTTGTAAGGACAATGTACGTTTATTACACGGCGGCACAAAGTCTGCTTCGCTGGGTGGGCAGAGGCTGAGTGGAAGAAGTGACTGCCTCGGCTGCTGCTGCTGCTTCTGGTGATGGTGCTCCGGTAACCTGTCACGGTGCTGTCTTCTTTCAATTTACTTGAGCAAATTAAATATTCATTCTTGTCTCTGTTCGAGTAAGAACTAGTTTAGTGTTGGCCTTTGGGTTTCTGTGTTACACTCATACTCGCAGAGAAAAAGGATTCCTTTGTTACTAGTGCTAGGGGACTGGATTGTGTGTGTTTTCGTTCTCCCTTGTTGCAGTTCGAATAAAGGTAAAAACTGTCGCCAATTAAGGAATTCTCGTTGAATGACACGGTAAGGATGTGTTCCATATTTTCCTGTAATTAGTGCATGCCTCCCCATTCCATCGACTCACCGGTGCCGTGGTGGGGTGGCGGCGTGGCGTGGTGGCCAAATGTAATTATGTTGGGCCTCGTCTTTGGGGTGGTTCATGATAATTGATGTCATCTGCTTGCTTTTTTCTTCTTGTCTTCGAAATCACTTAGCTAAATGGATTCTTTTGGTTATTGCTCAGAGATTTGCATGGCATCCTTGGCATGTGCTGTTGGTTATGATGGTATAAGTGAAACGATATTTTTTTTTTTGGCAACATTTCGAGGCGCTTTTAGTGTGTCCTTGGAATACTTTCGGCCCACTCAAGTGGGTCTCATAAATTTATGCGCACTTCATTGGACAATTATGAAGCACATTGGCAGTTAGTTCTCTCTCTTGTCAGTGGGTGGCCAGGCCACTCGATTTGGGTTGATTTCGAGCATCGTTATGCTCTTCTGCTCCGTCAATATATCGAGTAACTTGTTGGATCGTTCAAGAATCCATCGACGGGGCTAGTGTCTTTTTGAGGGCGCCCCTCAAATGCTAATGAACCGACTTCAACGACAGTTTAATGGTTAAGGGCTGGCAATAAATCTCAGACTCTAGAGCATATTCTCCGTACATCTTGAGGGGTAGGCATTTGATGACTTTTTTTGATATCGTTTTAATTTTTGTCTTGAGGGTTTTTACACGTTTTGGGTTTTTTTTTGTCCAACTTTAGGTAGCCTCCATTTATGCACAATTGCGAGAGGTTGCTCCAGAAGTTCGTCCCATGTCTACCTCGAACTTTAGCGCAACGTAAATTAGAAGAAATGCCAAAGGAGCTCCCTGCCAGGATCTGATTTCGGCGGTGATTGAAAATATTACTCACCAGAGGATAGACAACATATTGCATCCATATTCGTTCCATTTCCACAAAGTTGTGCCCTCTGGAGATTGTCAGTGACTCCTGCGTGAATGAAAATTGGTGCGTTAACCTGGATAGGAGCCATTTACTTTCGTTGTCAGAGTCACTGCTGTCACCTCTTTTCTACTTATCCTCTAAGTAAGTAGCGGGGCACAGACTCATTAAGGATCTGAACCCGAGGCTAGGGGGTGTGTTCCATTGTTATTGATGGCTGCAGTGGAGCCGCTTCTATTTGCCAGCACCAAATTGACGTAGTGGTTGTCAGAGCCTTCGTTTATAGTCCGTGGTGTGTAACTTTTGTTTAGAAAGCAACCATTTTTATCGGTTTTTAACGTTTTCTCGGACCATTTGGTCTAGTCAGAGGATGTCATTTCAATGATTTCTTGATTAACTAACTCATGATTAACTGTCAAAAGCTTCCCCCCAGTTAGTCGTTGGGTAAGGAAAATGACAGCTGCGAAGTCGGATATCTCTATTATAGGTTATATCTGTTTCTAACAAAAGGGACGTTTTAGGTCATTCGTTCTTATGCTGCAACCGCACAAAATCGCGAGGTTTCATCAAATTTCTCCAAACCGCGGGGTTTCCAAACATCGCATTTTCGGCTAAAGCTAGTTGAAACCCCCTCGAGTTCATCCGTCCGTGAGAGGTTGTCAAACCGAACAAGCCTAATGCGTGAACTTCAGTTTATGGTCGACTTCATAATTGCAGCATTGTTGCCCCTGCACTGCACAAAATATTCTCTCTATGTATTTATGAACAGAAATACTGCCACAAGTTTGCAGCAGACGAGTATTATCAAAAACGTATTCATAAATGCAACTTAAGTAGGCGATACAAAAAGGTTTGTGACCTTTCATTCTATCGCTATCTGAAATACTATTCACAATGTTACTCGTGTGTTTTCGTTTGCCATATTTCCCTGCAATCCTGCAGCAAAATAAAAATCACTGCGAAGTTGATCGAAGTTTGACTGTCACACTGCTTTTATGAACGCAGTTACTGACTGCTGTCATGCAAAGGTAAAGTTAGCTTATTCACATTTATGGACGCAAATCTTGCAGGGCTGCCTTTATGAACTCGGCCTATTTTGGTGGTAATTTTTAGATGTCAAAAGAATTCTAGCAATCTGACAAAGAGATAATATTTTCAAAAGAACTATTTCCAAATATTTATACAATTTGTTAAATATTCTTCAGAAAAAAATCATTTTTAATTTTTTTCTTTTCAACACTACCTGTCAACAAACAGCTGTTTTGCCGGGTACTTGACAGATAACGTAAAGGATACAATAGTTGCCACCCAAAACGAAATTTTGACTTTAAAAAAGCGTATAGCGATTGTTATACAATAATAATGGCGCTACAGCCCGTAGAGGGCCAGAGCCTAGCTTCCCACCAACCACTCGTGTTGTGCGCGTGCTATTGTTCTCTCACGAGTGGAAGGGACCTACAGTTTTATGCCGACTCCCAAAGGCCAAGTTTGAGAAGCTTTTTTCTAGACAGTTATAGTCTTTGAGCGTCGTCAGTGACTCGAAAGAGATGGGGCCGTGAAAAGTATTTCCTGTCGTACCAGGAATCGAACATAGTCAGGTAGGTCCAAGTGCGTAGGCGTCGACGCACACACCCACAATGCCATGGGCCACCATTGTAATATGTTATACTATATATTGCTTAAGGAATTTCCTTTTTACTAAAAATGTACTTCTTCGAGTTAACGGGTTGCAATTTGTAATTAAATTGATTATAAAAATGTCTCAAAAACTACAGTAGTTGGCACCGCTGTACAGTCTTTGGCTGTCTACAGAACTACAGTTGTTGGCACTCAAAAATATTGTTTTAGTTGCTATTATATCTGAGATTAATAAAACTAAAATGCGATACTTTGATAGGTTATTATTTAAAGAATATAAGAAAAGTTATTTGATATTGATTCCATCTCCTTTAAAAACTCTACTTGGGTCATCTACAATTGCGAAGTAATCATTGTCTACCAAGCATTGTCGAATCGAATGGAACCACGCAAAAATATCCGACAACGCTAAACTAGGACATGGTACAGGATCAATGCTATAAACTTTAGTGAGTGAAGCCGCCTAAAAAAGGCATTAAACCACTCTTTTTCTGGGTTATTGTCTTCTTCAAATTGATGTTCCCTTTCATTTTGCTCTAGGCATTCTTTGACGACACTTAAAACATATTCCTTTCATGTTGGAAAACCTTTATCCAATTAACAGTAACCTCCTCCTCTTTCGATAAAATTGAAGACGGGACATGGCCGGGTTTCTTAAAAGTGGCACCAAGACGAAACTGAATACAGTCGCCTCTCATTAATTTAAACCTGCGATAATTCGAACATCTCCATAATTCGAAGTTATCACGAGTTCCCTAGAAAATCTCTTTATATTTCGAAAAAAAATCGATACATTTTTAAGCACTTGGTAATTCGAACAAAAAAAATCATTGCTACGCAACAAAACGCCTAGTAAATGAAATGAAATGCTGCGGTTACAAATGAAACAAGCAACCATGCAGATGGGGATGATACATCAGAGACAGAGGCATCAATAATGCCGGAAATACTATAGTGCTTTGTTGCGTTGCGTTGTCTTGCACTGCGTTTTCTATCACAAAGTCAAACGCAGCAACGCACTATTGTGTTTCAGGCATAAAGCAAGAACCTCATTCGACACATTACAAGACAGCATTTCGGGTACAATTTCTGATAGAAATAAGCTACTGATCAGTCTCATCAATGTGCCTGGAAGCAAAATAACATTAAACTTCTTCCGAAAGACAAATAATTAATTCACATTATTTACATATGTGTGTATGTACATGTTTATAAGTACCTCTAACGTTTTGATTTTGTTAAAAAATAGCAGTTTATAAATAATATTTGATTATTGCTCAATAATTCGAACTTTCATATTTTTCTCTCGAACATTTCGGAATATCGCATTTTCAAACACAATATTCTGACACAAATAATCGTCGTATAGTACAGTTGTTGGCACCGACAATAGTACAGTTATTGGCAAAATGTTAATTCTTATTTTAGAGAAATTCAGAAATATACTATACTTACAAAAATTAAAAAGATTTCACACTAAAAAATGTACAATCCATATACTTTGATTTACGAATATCGACTGAATATAAAGGGTGATTTTTTAGCTATTATCTTTTTGGCAACACTGGTTTAAACAGCTGACGCACGTTTCGTGTTTGTGAAACAAAACACAAACATCTTCAGTTTGGTCTATAATTTAACCATGAATCGTCTTACAAACGAACAACGCTTGCAAATTATTGAATTTTATTATCAAAATGCGTGCTCTGTTGAGAAAGTTCATCGCGCGTTTCTTCCAATTTTTGGTCAGCTCGTTTTTGGCTCAATGGGTACGTAAATAAGCAGAATTGTCGATTTTGGAGTGAATATCAGCCAGAAGCATTGCAAGAGCTACTAATGCATCCAGAAAAAGCCACAGTTTGGTGCGGTTTATGGGCTGGTGGCATCATTGGACCGTACTTCTTCAAAGATGATGCGAATCGTAACGTAACTGTGAATGGTGAGCGCTACCGTGAGATGATATCCAACTTTTTTTTGCCCAAAATGCAAGAGCTTGACTTGCATGACATGTGGTGTCAACAAGACGGTGCCACATGCCACACAGCACGCGCAACAATGGACTTATTGAGGGGCGAGTTCGGTGAACATTTTATTTCACGTTCGGGACCGGTCAATTGGCCGTCTAGATCGTGCGATTTAACGCCTTTAGACTATTTTTTGTGAGGCTATGTTAAAGCTCATGTCTATACAGACAAGCCCGCTTCAATTGACGCATTGGAAGACAACATTGAAGCATTTATTCGTGAGATACCGGCCGAAATGTTGGAAAGAGTATGTCAAAATTGGACTAAGCGGATGGACCATTTGAGGCGCAGTCAAGCTCAACTTTGCATGAAATAATCTTCAAACATTAAATTATATGGACCGTACTAGCGATTCAAATAAATTCATGCATTTTTCTGAATTTTATGTGTTTTCTTTTGTAAAACTTTCCTATAGCTTTTAAAACATCACCCTTTAGTAATATATAGGAGCTTAAGGAAAATGTGAATTTTTTTTTTAAAAATGTCCTAAAAAAACTAACTGAAACGGAGCAAATCGCTATTGAACAGAGAGGTGTCAACTACTGTATCCATTATGCAAATGACATTTGAAAACAACTCGGAGAGAACGGCCTGTTGAGTTTTCAGTAAAAGCTCATTCCTTTGAAAGGCCTATCCATACATAATGGAATATAACATGGGCGCATTCGAAATGTCAAGTTGTCCATGACCCTGGCGCGTAAATCTGGTTGAATTTGACCGATGGCATGGGTTATGTAGGCTTTGAGGGCTGCTATAGTTTGTGGCTTATTCGCATAGACTTGCGACTTCAGGATACCTCACAAGAAAAAGTCAAACGGATTCAAATCGCACGATCTCGGTGGCCACATCACGTATAGGTGAGATGACAATGTTGCCTGAGTTGTGTGCCACGTAGTGCTGTTCTGTTGAAACCTCATGTCGTTGTCTTCCATATCATTCCGAAAAAGCCACACCAAACAGTGACCATTTTCGGATGGCATTGGACGCACTAGGGCCTGATGTGGATTGTACGTACCGATTCATCCAGAAATCGGACTCATAATTTTATTGATGAAAAACCACAAAACTGAAATGATGAATCTAGTTTTGTTCGCCACGGTATACAGAAGGTTTATATTGTTAGACTAGTCGGACAGACTTGGTCTAGTAAATGGTTGACAGCTAGAGGTCGTTAGCAGCTGCTTGGTCAGACATGTTGTCAGATTTTCAACTGAATTCCAAAGACGAATCTGAGCAGCGATTGCAATAGATATAGGTGCTATGAATTCAGCAGCGGCAGACCTACGCTCGCTAAGTTGGTATATGTGTGTAAGCTATGGCTCCAGGGCACCCTATTATCCACCTACCTACACTCATGGTGCAAGGAAAATAATGTGTGCTGGACAACTTGTCAAAATCGCCATTTTCGATTTTGGGAACTCTTTCAGGGTCCGTTCTTGACAACTGATCAAAAAGTCAGTACCTGGGATCTTTTCACAGTAGTCTGCGATCGACTGTGACTTAAACTGCGATTGTGATTGAGTTGCTCCTTTTTTAAAGGGATTCCATGTGTCCTAAAGTTTGGCAGATGCGAATGAAATGGTGTGCTTTCTTAATGTGATATTACCCGGTTCCGGTCGCCTTCAATATACGATAATAGTAGTAAATGGTTAAATCACTGTATTTAGAAAATGGCAATCACATGTGAATATAATCACAACTTAGCTTAACTCTAGATTTAAATTCATCAATTGTGAAGAGATTAATTGAAAAATCCAGTCAAACTGGATCAGTTGGAGAGGCAAGGGCACCTGTGTTTGAATTGCTTCAGTCGAAGTGGCAAAAGTTGTAAAATTTTTGCTTTTCACAGCTTTGACTGCTTTCAACTTATTGAATTGAACACATTGCTGCTGCTTCGATTTGTGGTGGAAACGATTAAATGCACAGCAGCTTGCTTTGCTGTTGCTTTCGATCAGGGGCAGAAGTCGAAGCAGCAGCAATGTGTTGACTTTTCTGCTTTTGCTTTGGCCGTTGTTGTCGATTTTTTCAGAAGCATAAGCATCAGCAAAATCAATGCAAATGGAACTCATAGCAGTTTTTCAAACACCGGGCAGAACACACACTGAACATCAAAAACAAGCCCGCGTGAGAGGTTTAGTGAAAATTCGGGAATATCAAGTCGATGTCGTGGACAAGAATTACAAATTTCAAGAAGCTCTCTTCAGTCCTATCCTATCCTGTCCTAAGTACCCACTTTATGATTCAATACAGAAAATAACAATCTAAAGTCTACAAAATGTGTTTCCTATTTCATTAAAAACTAGCGTTAACTTTGTAACACCCTTTACTTATTTACTGCCCAAATTATTCAGATTTTCATGTTTACATTCCTGCAGTAGCTTACAGGACAGCGCATCACTGTCTACGAGTCACTTAAAATGATGTCAAGTCAATTTGTGGCACATAACGACCCCATAACTCTGCACTTGTCAGCAGAAACTGCTGCAATGGCGTGATTGATTAGATTCCTCTCCAACCCAATGATTTACTGGCAAGCGGATTTTGTGAAATGTGAGCAAGGAAATTGCCAAATATTTGAAATCGTCTGTCGCTTCAGATTGCCTGATGCACCCCCCGTCATCGCTTACAAATTGCGTAAATTTTCAAAGATTGCTGTGCTTTTCAATTCAATTAACTCCCGCCGCTTGCCACACGGCAAAGCTGTTCTGCCGACGCCTCAAAGGCAATTTAATCATTCATTGAACAAATGTCTTCCCTTAAATTTACCACTTCCAGCACACTTGGATAAATTCACGTCACTCCCTGAGATGCTGGCATTTCGGAGAAACTTTTTTATTCTATTACCTAATGAGTTTTGAAATTTATCACTCCTTACGGCCCGACCTGCATGGTTGCGGGTGGGTGCCTTGTGCTGTATGCCTGTTATCTCAGCTCATCATGTGTCTCCGGGCTTCCGCCCTTCACCCGGCTGCTGATTCGCAAATGATTCCTGGTGTCCCGTGACTTGTCTGAGACGTGGCCCGGCAGTGAATTGAATTAATTCAGTAAAGTTTCCCTGTCGCAAAAGGATACTACTGCTTTGAACCGTAAAACTTTTCCAATCAATGAAAAGGAATTCCTACCAATTATGCCAATACACCAGGTTCGCAAATCTTAATCCACTCCCCTGCGGGCATGCGATACACTTTTTTGTGCGAAGCATAATAAATTGCTCTCGAGAAAGGATGATACACACTTTATTCATCGATGCGTCCGTCGGCAGCAATCAGGAGTCGGCCCTGTTGCCAGCTCAAGAGTTAAGCAAACTCACTGCCATGTGACAATTTTCCACTCGAAGTATTCAAATGAACTCGAATTGATTTCAGCAGGCGCCCAGGAGTGGGGATTACCTCCACTCTTCAGCGCGCGCATTCGCCGTGGGCTTGGGTGCGAGTGCGGGTGTATTTGCTCAAAAGCAAGCCACTATTCATCCGGCAGAGACAGATGCGAATTGATCTGCTCCAGCTCCAGCTCCACAGCACAGTGCCGCGCCGGCCGGGGGCGTGTAGTCAGATTATATTAGATTTCCCTTTGCTGGTTCGCGGCTATTAAGCGAGAACTGAAATTAATTCCGCGAATGAGTGCCATCATAAAAGGACATGCCCCCCTGCAGTGTAGCGTTGGTGCAGACACAAAATCACAGCCGAGTGCCATTTGCGATATTTAATTAATTGCCAATTACGTTGGATGTGAAATTGGTTTCGCGCGCGGGAGCGGTGTGGACAAATCGAATGACCTATTGAACATCAAACACTGGACAGGGCCTGCGGATGATGTGGATTATCAAAGTTGCACTTGATTGCTCTATCAGCCGCACACACTCTGACCCATGTCAGATGAAAGCGAACAGGCGCAACCACAATTTAAGGCCAATTTCCATGAGCAAACACACCCCTCGCTTTGGGCCACACCAATGATGTGGCCGATGTGATGGCATTCAGCGCCACAGTGTAGTGGAGCTGGTGGAACTTTGAATGAACATCAAAAGTTCACTTGTCACTCACAGGCCCTTGGAGATCGTATCTCCTCTCATCAACACAGCGCCGCGCCTCAGATGCGAATTTGATTATGCAAATAAAATTATTGACTTTGCAAGTTCTCGGGATGTGTCTGGAATGCTGCCGAAACCAGGAAATTGATTTATTCAGGCGCAGACACGATTCTCGGATTGATTTTATTTGAAGTTCTCATTTGAGTTGCGCGGGTTCTTTTTCGATTTTTGATGGGCTTTCAGTGTTGCGGGGAGATCTCTTCTCTCACGTGGTTTATGTGCCCTTCAAAGTAAATGGGGGTTGTCAGGTGTGCCAGAGGGATCCTTGAAAGTGAAATCCTTGTATCAGGTACGTTGCGTAAATATATTGGCGCACATTTCGATGATGGTTAAATTGCTTCAATAAATGTTAGTGGTTCTGAAAACGGAAAGTGTTTACATCCTCATCCGGCTGAGTTTTTTCGGCATCCATAAACTCAAACGACACTTTAAGTGTGTTTACCTGAAGAAGGGGGCTATAAACTTTGTGTGCTCTCTTAGAGGCGCAAATGAGAGGAATTGAAATGAATGATGATTGCTACGTCAAATCGCATAGAATTCACTGCAGCAATCCCGAATTGAAATGCGCGATGCGTCATGGGTTTTATTACGGAGTTTTGGGTAATTTTTGTCTGCTATTGCAAGGGTAATCTTCTTACGGACCCTCAGGGGATAGTGGATGATTTTAAGGAACACTTCCAACAGCTGCTTAATGTGCCGGGTTAGGAGAGACTGATGAGCAATCAGGAAATCCCAACTACAGTCCTCCTACCCAGCTTTGAAGAAGTCGGCATAGCCTTTTAAAAAGCTGATGAAGAACAAAGCCGGTGGCGATGTTCAGGTAGGGAGCATGCACCAGATCATCTGCAAATAACGAAAGGATGGCCGACGACTGGAATATCAGCTGCATAGGCCCCATCCACACAAAAGGCGATACTACCTCTTGAAACAGCTAGTAAGCTAAGGTATAATCTAAGGTATATCCTTGCTTAGCGTCGCCTAAAATATACTGTCCAGCGTACTCTGTGACTTCGGCAAGGAGATACGCTGTCGTGTCGAGTCCCGAAGTGCTTACTAAGGACGCTGTGACTACCCGCAGGTTCGGTTCCTTAGAGTACCTCCTCTAATTCTTGTCTATTAAGTTCATCCCGTGGTGGCCCGGGACCCAGGATGTTCTAGATAATTTAGACTACCGATCGAATTCCTGGACTATCTTGGAAGTGGTTAAAGCGTTGAGCACAGTTTCGCTGTCGTTACAGATACAAATACTCCTCCCCTTACATCTGTTCTTCGCAATATAGTTCGTGGATTAGGATCGCATGGGTTTCTGCTTGGAAGACAGACGCAAATTTACCTAACGAGGTGTGCAGTTTAATGTTGTCGCCATCCACGAAGGCACCAACGCCAGACCCTTCTTTGGTCTTGGAGCCATCCGTGAAGATTCGACTACATTCATTTCCTGGCTCAGATTCTGGCCAGAGCCATTCCTGAGTTTAGGGAAAGTCGTCCATACAACGTTATGGAGAAGCTGTAAACACGGAAGGCACTATCTTCTACAGGTCAGTCCACCATTTGGGTTACACAGATGACATTGAAGCTTTTTGAAGAACAGACGAAATGAGCTGCTCTTAATGCTATCGAGCAAGGCACGTTCCACCACTCACCAGCAGCAAAACATAACAATCGGCAGCTACAATTTTGAGGTAGTGAAGTAGTTTGATTACCTCGCAAACATGGACTCCACAAACGACATCCTAGTGGAGACCCGCCGTAGAATCGCCCTTGGTAACCGATGCTACTTCGGCCTTTTGAAACAACTGGGCTCAAAGCTCGTAACTCTGTAAGCTGTTCTACAAAACTCTTATTTTGCCGGTCCTCTATGGAGCCGATGGAGTTGGACAATAGGCAAAGCGGCTGATTCATGATGCCTTCGAAAGAAAAATTCGATGTCGGTTATAAGGTGAACGGAGGTGAAGACACAAACGCGAACTCTACGAGCTGTAGCAAGATGTGGATGTAGTCAGGAAGGCAAAATTTCTGAGTCGTCAGTCGACAGCATCGAGCGCATGAACACCAATGCTCCAGCTAAGAGGGTCTTAGAATCCGAGACTCCTGGTTCGAGAAGGGGAGGAAGACCGAATCGCCGTTTTAAGGATACGGTGCAAAGCTGTGCAGACCAACATCCAAAGATCGGCCTGCCTACGCATAACAGATTGTCTCAGAACACACGAAGCCATCCTCTTCCTCTCGACTTATTCTGTAGTACCAGCGCAGCAGAACATAGGACAAACCGACTACCTTCCACGAATACTTGCGTCGGCAAAGAGCTTCTATCTCAGGTTTCCGAACCGGGAACAATGGATGGAACAAGTTTCAATAGCAGAGGGGGAGATCACGTTTTACATTGTCGGCTCAAAGACGAACGGGGGTACAGGGGTAGGTGTCTGTTCTGTAACTTTTTCGAAAAATCTCTGACTCTCTCTGGCAGCTATACATGAAGCTTAAACAACCAACAACTTTCTGAAGGTTCATCTGTGAATGTGATCACACTCTCTGCATTTCTAAGTACCTTCATAGGGATGGTTGAATGGTGAAAGCTTAGCACTGGCGCCTGTTATCCTTGATATCACAAATTGAGTGTGTGATGTGTGTAGGCAGGTATGTGCTTCATTGTGACTATTTCCTGTGTAGGTGTGATGCACTTATCCGAAGAAAGGCAGGCGTTGTTAATGTTTTTTTGTTGAAAATATGAAGAGGATGTAACCATTGATGTCAGAACTGTTCAAGTGACTTCCATGGTGGCTCATGAATTTGACTGCATTCTCCTTCTTTTTATTTGGCTTGGGCTATAGTTTGGGCTAAACTGGGCCTCAGCCAACACGCCTCTCCATCCCACACGGCATTGTGCTTATTGAGGTCCCTTTGCAGCTGTGTAAACCATCAGAGGGATGGTCTTCCTTCGTCGCGTTGTTCCTGGGGGTTGGAGTCGGTAGACTTTTCGGTCCGGAGCGCTGGTGTATACGACTTCGGATTTTCAGACGAAAGACTCGAATTCGATTGAACAGGTCGAAGTCGTTGTACACCCCGTAAAATTCGACGTTCAGTCGAAGTAGCACTTATATTGCCTAGTCGGTGGACGAAGTGCTTTTTTTACACAAAATAGCAGAGATGATTCCATATGCAATGTTCTCTGTTATGAAGACGGTTTCCTTTCTTTACGATCGGCCAGTCTGAGATGAGGCGTAAGACCTCAATTGCACCACACGTGATAGCTGCAGTAAAAGCATTGAGGACTACTTTGCTGCAGTTGCTTAAGGCGAATAAGTTTTAAAGTTAAAATTAGGAAAATTCACGAAGAACAAAACTTAGAAACATTTGATGGACAGCTTCAATACGACGAATGTACAGTCCGTGTATATAACGAAAAGAAGAGATGACAAGACGCACCCTGGGCGAAATCCAACGTCCACTGTGATATGCGTTGATTTAACACCGTAGTCGGTTGTACTTTATAACTAACTCGATGACCCATGCTCGCCTTGCTTCGCCCGCCTTAAATAGAAAACATCGTAATATCGAGCAAATTTTCCTTGTACGAAACGTTAAATAAATATACGAATATTCTTTCTTTCTGCACCATAAAAAGTTTTACAACAGATGCAACTCATGCAAAATCCACACATCCACAGTCGAGGCTTTGTGTTCTTCTTCTCTAAGGCAACGAACAAATTCGTTATATCGAGTGTCAACTTTTTTTTGCGTACGTTATGTAGAGACACTGATGCATTTGGAAAAATTATACGTTATATCGATCATTCGTCATATAGTCATTAGTTATACTGGACCACTGGGCAGCTATTTTTCTTATTCTTTGATCAGTTAGTGTGCAGGATTTCATTAAAATGAGCCTAAAACGGATTTAAGTTTAAAGGGTTTGCCAATAGGGACCACTTTGAATTTAATTTGTGAACGCACTCTCTCACGCACTTATTAGGTAAACTCAACACTTTCATTATGGTAAAGTACACGAACGAGCAACGTAGGTAGGTAGGTAGGGTGACTGCATGACTGATATGGAAGTCATGCTCACATAGACCATCCGGTCCATTGTGCTGTCATGTTCGGCTTTGTGTCCAAAACCTATTTACTCTTTGACCTTGTAGTTCTTCCCTCTTGGGATTTTTGTATTCCTCTTGGGATTTGTTGGCCATGTGTGATTTCTTCTGACCTCTTTTATAGCCATTTAGATGCTTTAAGAAATTGTAGTAAGTCCCTTGGGTCAATGTTAGTCAGATCCTCAAGGTTGTTGAAGTAGTTCTCGTCGCAAGTACAGGGCATGTTCCGAGGTATTGTTATATTGTTTCCTCTTCTTCTTCATCCATACATCTTCTGCAGAAGTCGTTATTAGGTGCTCCAAGTCTTCTGGCGTGGCTGCCTATAAGACAGTGGCCCCTATCACTCTACTGATAACCTTCCTGTCTAGCTTTAGGGGGAAATCAGTTCTTCCTTGACACTTATCCTGCAAGTGTCCAGTTCCGACCATTTGCGGTTTGTATCGTTTTTCGCAATCGTTATCAATCGCGATTTTACTATTTTCAGTGGGCGGTTTCTTGCTAGTTCATCAGTTTTTTCATTGCCCGAAATACCCTTATTCCCGCGGACCCAGCATAGGGTAAGATTGCGTCTTGCCGCTATCCTCGCTTTAGAGACAGACGGCAGAGTTTTACCATCTTGGAGTTTATTGATGGTGTGTCCAGAGCTTTTATGGCCGCCTGACTGTCTATGTATAAAACAATAGATCTCCCGTCTATTGGGCTCATTAATAGTCGGATGGCTGCCTTTTGAACAGCTGTTACTTCCGCTTGGAATCGTTGAAATCGGACACACTCTGCATAGGGATTAAGGGGCTTTCGTGGATTCCACGTTCGATTTTCACTATCAAAGTGGATCTGTGCAAATTCCAGTTGCTGTCGAGCAAGGATGTGCCCCGAATTGATGAATCACAATTCGAGGATTATTTCGCTTGGAGTACACCGCAGCGTTTCGGTAGTCGGATTGCACCCGAGATCTCTGGCAAACTGGCATAAATGCCTGATCCCGTGCCTTTTTCCGATGTGGACTCGTCAGTGTCGATTTCCCATGCAGCTGGGCTACAGACTTTGTCTTCGTCCCATTCTTCTCTTGTGGGGATTAAAGTCTTGTGTTTTATTGCTTCAGATAATCAGATAATCTGTATCCTTAGGGACATTCGTGTTTTGTAATATTAGCTTGTGCCTTCTTCCGTGGGTTTTGTCCCATCTGTTGCCTTCTCTTAGTCTTCCACAAAAAATAACTGTTTGGTGCATTTATTTATATGCATTAGTGTACTTCAATAATACGTAGATATCAACATAATGATATTTTTGCAGCTAAAATAGTTCATTGTATACAACATTTGCGGTTATACGATGTAGGGTTAATAAATGCAAATTGTCCTGCCTATTTATTTGTGAGAAGGCTAAGTAAAGCTGTCCATGCAAAAAGCATTCATTTCATAAATCAATGGCGGTGAATTTAGCAGTTTGAGCCTTATTGATAGTCAGCAAAACATAATTTAATTGGAAATTGTAGCCTTTTAAAAAGAAGAGGGTAGTCCGAAAGTATCATCGATATTCGTGGAATAAATACACTCTCACCTCTGCCTGGTCCTGTTATAAAATTCGCTTCAATTACATTAGATCTTAAAGCTTTAACCAGTAACCTTGTTCCATTGCACAGCTAACAAAGCTGACAAACATTTCAAAGTACAATCATTGGCACTCCTACTTTTAAAAAAATTAAGTGCCCTGGTAGACCTGCTGGATTCGTAAAATTTAAAAATTCTCTTGAAAAACAAAAGGTTTTTGTTAAATGAAACTTAATATGTGGTATAGAAAAAACTCCGCAGTAGAATTCTGCATCTGCAGAAGAAAACTGCACTCAAATCCCTTAGGTTGATTCGGTCATTTCGTGGCAGATACATATATGCATCGAATCGGACTTCTCTTTTATAGAAGTAAGTTAAAGACCTTTATGAAAAATTCGGTGCAAAGAAATGGCGTCTCTAAAGGAAGTGTGTACGCCTTCAGCAACACTATGGTATTTTCGACCGATCTTGGATACGACACACAGAGTCTTCATATCGCCATCAGACTATTAAATCGTCAATTCGGTTGGTCACATTGCTTCAATGGAAGTCTGACTGAGAGCTGTCTGACTCGATTTTCTTGTTGCCATGATACAGAAAAAAACAGATAATTCCCAACGGATTCTAGAAAGTACCACATGACTGCCGACACCAGCACTCGAAGAAGACTCCGGAACGTTGCTTAAGCTGCTACTCGTGTACTGGGTTCTCCGAAAGAAAGCCCCTCTGACAAGTCTTACCTGGCGTCGGTTTGTGCTTTACAGTGGTGTTTGACACAATTGGATTAGTATTCCAAGAAAGAAAATATTTCAAGTCTCATAACTTTCACAGAGCATCTGAGGATTATGCTCGATTACAAGATACACAGGATGAGCCACTCCTCCCAGGAGTAATCTCCTTTCGACTGTCCGACGACTTTCTGCACGTGTTTCCCTGACTTAATGCCGACATTATTATAAGCTCCTTGAACTCAAGGTTGTGTCTTCTCATTAATTTTCCCCTTCCCAACCATGCTTGTGCATAAAATAAATCTGCCATGATACCACGCCTCTTTTAATTCGCCTGGCACGTCATGTCACGCCATGGTGATGTGTGCCATTTCCAAGAAAACGACTGTCAGCTGCTCCACGCCAATGATCATAAACTGAAAGCCACTTAATTCTGGAAAATCATCAACAAACTGATGCCTTCAACGCGCCGTTCCTCAGCCAAAGTATGGGGACTCCTAATGCCTGTGTAACACAATTTGGACTCTGCCAGAAAGACATAAACCTCTGAAAATTCCTCATGCTGTCCTCACCTGGACAGCGTATCTAATGAAGTCCTTTCAAACCGAAAAAGAAAAAGCTACCGAAAATATTTCGTATATAAATCAGCTTTGTGAATGTCCCTCCAGCCGTGCTCAGCTGGCACTTCCTCGTTGTTTCGTTGTGACACTCGTCCGCCCGTCCAACGGACACACTCTGCATAGGGATTAAGGGGCTTTCGTCGATTCCACGTTCGCTTTTCACCATCAAAGTGGATCTGTGCAAATTCCAGTTGCTGTCGAGCAAGGATGTGCCCCGAATTGATGAATCACAATTCGAGGATTATTCGCATATGATGTATTTACACTGATAACGTGATAAACTATGCATGGAATCCAATTCAACGCCATGAATGGGCAGCAGCAAACAGAGATCAGTCTGGATTTCCATTTCAAAAACAGAAAATTGTTTATTTTATCGATTCGGGGAGTGGATGGGTGTGGAATTTGGTTTTCAATTAGAACAGCTTTTGTTGCATGGCTTCTGCTGTGTGTCAGGTCGAGTGGAATTCGAATCGGCATTGCCTTCAACTGACAGGGGGGAATTAATAAAGTTGGAAATTTGAATTAGTCCTCGATGGTGAATGTTCCTTTCAATTCAGTACAATTTTGCGCAGTTGTAGTCTGGAAGGTTTTCTAATTTACGAGCATCTAGTGAACCTCAGCCTATCAGCTCGCTTGGCTGCTTTTGACCAGATATGGCTGTTATTTGGTTTGAGTGCTGTGCAGTGAGTTACAAAGTTAAGTCAAGTGTGGAAAACATTCGTGTTCTGGGTTTATTGTATGAAATCATGTGAATTACGGCTAAAATAGGTTTTCTCTTCGGTAATCTAGTCCTTTTTTCACTGCAAAGCATTACGTTCTCCTTCCCAACACAGTCTGAAAGGCAGATCAACAGCTATGTACCTTACTGAAATTGAATTTTGCGTCTCAAGCATTTCAATAAAATTTCACACCAAGTTATTATAAAGGGTGTTTTTTTACAGGTATATAACCTTAAGTTGGCAACACTATTTTAACTGGCGGCCATTTTGTCAGCTGTCAAGTGATTTATTTTTTTAGTTTGGTTCGGCATTTGTGGGTTAGTATAGCATAGTTGGCATAGCAAGGTAGATTCGGTGAATGGGCCTAAAACGAGATTGCCGTTGATCCCAATATTCAAAAGCGAATTTAGCTTAGCGATGATGCTCACTTTTGGTTGAATGGATACGTCAATAAACAACACTGACATACTTGGAGTGATGATAATCCTCAAGTGTATGTTGAGCCATCGTTACACCCACAAAAACTGACTGTTTGGTGTGCGCTTATTGGGTTGGTGGAATAATTGGTCCGTACTTCTTTAAAAACGATGCTGGCCAGAACGTCAATGATAACCGCTTTAGAGCCATAATTATTGACTTTTGCGTTCATCAATTCAACAACCATGATGTACAAGAGCTGTGGTTTCGACAAGACGCCACAACATGTCACACAGCCCGTGCCACAATAGATTTATTGAAATAAACGTTTGGTACCCGCATAGTTTAACGTTACGGACCAGTGAATTGGCCTCCAAGATTGTGCGACTTAACGCCGCTTGACTATTTTCTGTGGGGATATGTGAAGTCGCTAGTCTACGCCGATAAGCCCGAAACGATTAACCACTTGAAGGACAATATTCGCCTCGTTATTGCCAATATATACGACCACAAATGTTGGAAAAAGTCATCGAAAATTGGACCTCCAGATTATACTACTTCCGAGCCAGCCATGGCGGTCCTATGCTAAAATTATTCCATTTCAAAGTTCTGTACCTCTAAAAGAAACACCCTTTATTTAAACTGACAGCCCTAGTTTTTGGAAATCAGAAAATACAAAGTCACGTTCAGCTCGTCTGTCTCCAAACCCAACGACGCCACATCGGGTGTACCACAAGGTGGCCACCTCGGTCCGTTCATTTTAGTGCTTACTACCAACCCCGAAAATGACACTGAGAATGACAGAGCCGTAGTCTTGAGTGGGGCTGATGGAGGAAGTAACCAATTGAATAGCTACGGCTTAGCAAATCCGCTGGTGTGGATAAAAGCCGGCCAGTTATGCTTAAGGCATTGGGTAAAGACAGGTTGTTAATAGGGACTGGCGAACGGCAAATTGGGTTGATTGTCCCCCTTTTTGAAATCAGGGCCTCCGACTACATGGGCATATCTTCTCTAAGGTGTTGGAAGCGCGTTCTAGGGCTTTGTTCGAGTCGATGAAGGGCCGTTAGCAGCGGCAGAAGTACAACCGACAAGCCTTCCACTCTAAGAATGGTACTCGAGAAGACTGTGGGAGTATGCCAAACCGATCTACAGCTGTTTTGTAGATTTGGCAAAGGCATATGACCGAGTTCCTCGACGTTAACTCTTGAGTGTTCAGCAGCATTCCTCTTTTGATTGCCATTCAGTCTCTATACACAAATTGTAGGAGTTGTGTTCGAGTTAACGGTGATAAATCAGCGTTGGACTTCGCCAAGTATGTCCCCTGCCACCTCTTCTTTTCATTATATTTTTAGCCTGGAATAACCGGATAAAGAAAATGCAAAGGACAAGGAATTATTCAATGTATTAGCCGAATTCGGGATTTCAGAATATGTATCCGTTTGTGTTCTAGTTCAGCAGACAGGGTGGGAGCCAGTTGTATTGCAGTTCCACGATAAGGGTCGGAACGGACTAGTCCGTCCGTGCAGAGCCGGCATATACGAGTAAGGCTGAATACAACATGTCTGAGGGAGCTCGATCGTGGTCGTTTTGACCTCCAACCATTCATTCTAGGGCACGGTTTGCTTTCAGCTCACTCTACCACTGACATTAGGTTTGACTTCCTATTAGTTTTCGATTCTCAAGTCGATCCGAGTCTATGGTCATTGGGCCTACTTAAGTTCTGACACCGTGTTAAAGTGGATAGTCCTGCTAGGGACATAACCGCGAATTATTTGGGCTGTGCGTATAGTCCTGCAGATGTGGCTATAGTCTTGGAGACAAAAATCGATGTTTAATTCGTTATGTTTCGGTTCGTTTTACGGACTTGGTTTTGAGGCAGGACTTCAAATCACGACCGATCTTCGACGTTGGCCTTCCAATGAATTTCCTGTCGAAGATTACACCAAGAAATTAAGCTTGATTTGTGATTAGGTAGGTAGGTAGTTAGGTGTGACTGGCTTAAAGTCCGTTGTGCTGTTACTATTCGGCTTTTCCCGCCACTTCGTTGTCCGACTAGGCTCGTTCGTACATGTGTCGGTATGTGTTTTAATACTTATAACCAGTTGGTGGTTTTTATGAGCTTGGGGATGTCCTTTATGTTGATGTTACCTACATCTTCAAGATTGTCGAGAAAATAGCTGCCTATAAGTTTTTTTCTCGTCTCTGCAAGGTACGAGCAGGCTTCGAGGTAATACAGAACAGTTTCCTCTTCCTCCTCATCCATGCAGCTCCTGCAGAAGTCATTGTAGGGTGCTCCAAGCCTTCTGGCTTGATTGCCAATTGTGCAATGGCTAGTGATTACTCCTACTACTTTACTAATGTTTCTCCTGTACATTTCTAGGAGAGTTTTAGTTTTTGATGGATCTAGTGTAGGCCACATTTTGCACACATTTTTTTTCATCCCACTCAATTCTCGAGAGGATTACTGTTTTGTGCTTAATTTCGAAGTCCTTAAACGGCGTTATGTAATCAGATTGTTTAGGAATCTTCGAGTTGTGGGGTAGCTCCATATGCCCTTTGAAGTAGGTTATTCCCCAATGTTTAAACTACCTCAGTCTTATTGCTGCATGTGTGGCAATAAGCTTGCCGTAAATGTCCATGGGGAGGCATGGATCTGATTTTGCTTTATTTGTGGTGCCTTCCACCACACTAGTACTCCGTAAGTCAGTACTGGTCTTACTATTGCCGTGTAGGGCCAGTGAGTTATTCTCGGTCGGATTCCCTATTTTGGTCCGACTTCTGCAGGCGTAAAGTGCAATCGATGCTTTCCGGATGCGCTCCTGAATGTTATGTCTCCAGTTCAGTTTGCTGTCGACGATAACACCCAAGTACTTCGCTCGCTTTCAACATTGGATGCTTGGAATGTTGTATTTCCTTGTAAACAGGACCAGCTCAGTCGTATATGGGCTTACATCAAGTCCAACACTGTCCGTCCAGCTAGCTAAAGTTTTCAAGGGCTGATTCCGTCATGTCAGTGATGGTGTTTGAAAATTTACCTGTGGTAGCTAGTGCAATATCATTCACATATGCTATGAGTTTACATCCTTTCGCCCTTAATCTCTTCATCAACTACAATAATCCAGAGAAGGGGAGATATGACTCCTCCTTGAGGTGTGCCTCTGAAAACTCTTCTTTCTGTTCTTCAGTTGCCCACTTGAGTCTATTATGTAGTACATTATTACATTATTTATCCACTCCTGGATACAGATTTCAACATCCAGGTTTCCAGGTACGTCCAGGAAAGCTACCATCACGAAATCCTTGCTGTCTCTGTTGAGTAGCCTATTCTGTAAGCATGTTGGTATGGAGACAGGGTCTGAATAGAGTACTAGGGCAAAGTATGAGAGCGTGATGGCATGTGATTAGCAAATCGGAGTCAAGTTGCCCATGTGCTCTTCCTCTTCATCGCCTGGCGCATTCCAAAGTTGGCCAGAACCTCAACCAACAAGCTTCTCTAGTTCGCGCGCTCTCTGGGCAGCTGTCTCCAGTTTCTCACGCTGTTCTTCTCACATGTGTGCGGCACCTAAGACGCGGGTGTCCTCTGTTGCATTATTTCACAGGTTCGGAGTATTGCCGAAGACTTTACGGGCCGGAGCTAAGTTATCTATATGCTATACATGTCCCAGCCATCTTAGGCGTTCGATCCGTGGAGGCCTAAGTAGAGCTCGTAGTCAAATCTTGTCCTCTAAATGCTATCAACGCAAACAGGACTAAAGAACTTCCGCTTCTGAGAGTGTCCTTGCCTCAGCGCCGTACATTAGGACTGGCATGATCAGTGTCCTACATAAAGTTAGCTCATTCCTTCGAGAGACAGCTTTTTTACGCAATTGTCTCTGGAGCCCAAGGAAACAGCGGTTGGCAAGAGTTATTCTGCGTTTGATCTCGGTATAGAGCAGCTGCCAATTTTCGCCCCAACAAGCTCTATTGGATAATTCTTTCACCATTTAGTAATACCTTCGAATATCATTCCTGCCATTACACCTCGCCCATGAGCTATAAGCAAAAAGCTATGACCAAAACGTCTTAATTTTTAGAGCCCTAGAAGCATGGTTATGTGGTGGATCGTGGCGTTGTGGGTATGTGCGTCGACTCCTACGCATTTGGACCTACCTGTCTAAGTTCGATTGCTGGTACGACAGGAAATACTTTTCACGGCCCCACCTCTTTCGAGTCACTGACGACGCTCAAAGAGTATAACTGTCTAGAAAAAGCTTCTCAAACTTGACCTTTGGCAGTCGGCATAAAACTGTAGGTCCCTTCCGCTCGTTACTTCCACTGGTTACTGAGAAGCTAGGCCCTGGTCCTCTACGGGTTGTAGCGCCACCCATGTTATATTATATAGAAGCATGGTTATGCTCTTACCGCTGTACAGCCCGTACAGTGCGGGGTTGAATCTTCTTCCCCGGATGTCCTTAACGCAAACAAGACCACTTTTCTCTCGAACAGACCAACGACTTCATCTGCTTTTGAAATTGTTTCCACCTCTGCGTTTCTTCAAGAGACGGCTCTATTACTTGGTTGCCCCTTGAGCCCAAAGCAACAGCGGTTATCACATCTCTTACCTCCGAGCCTGTACTTCAGACCTAAATAATAACATCACCACTTCTAATAACAATATCTCATCTTTCTTCTGATTTAAATTGATATCTCTTGTGGGACACCTTCCAAAGTTCACTAATTTTGTCATTAAAACTACATCTACTACCACCTCCGCATTCATGATTAGCACGTATTTCCAGCACAGATTCATTTATAACCAAAGTGCTAAGCGAATTAATTTCGCTCTCATTTTTCACCGAACAAACTCCTCAAGTGCCAGTGTTTATGCTCGCTGAAGGCGAATGCATTCAGCAGAGCTGAACACGGTATATTTAGAGACAAATGATCAAAAGTTTTTAGTAGATGCATGCATGTACATAGTATGGCCGTAATGGCATCCTCACACTTCTGGGAATGCCCTAGATTTTAACACAAGACCCATTGACAGAGCTGTAATTTATTGTTTATTCGTTTTTGTTTGTGTTCATTTTCAGGTCGACAATGTTTGCTAACAACTTCTACATCCTGCTTGGCGTCGTTTGCTGTTTACAGCAACTGAATGTGAATGCATATCCGACCATAAATATCCGTCGACTCTTTGGTAAGTGCAGTCAAACTGGTTTATGTCCTTTCAATTTATCAATAAGTCCTTGTATCGAATCCGAGTGTTGTGTGTGTGTGTGTGCCTGTGTATGAATTTTTGCCGCATACATAAGCCATTTGCTGTGCAATTGAATCGTATCGTTTCCGAGAAATCGCTGGACCATTGGCCCTTCGAAGATGTGCGTCCCTTCGCACAAAAGAATACGAGCGAGAACCACCCGAAGGAAGGAGCAAATGAATGCGCAACGAAACAAGCGACTTCCCCCCGACCGGCCGCCGCACAGCAATAAAGGTTTTCATGGACTTGTCCGACTTGCAGCGAACGTCCTTTTGTGTAATCGGGTGCCCGCATGCTGCTTAGATACGTACTCATGGCTGTGCTTGTACATCGTAATTGTTAAATCAATACGAGGTTGGCTGTGCCCCAAGTTCCTGATGTGTGCTCGTGGTGGTGCGGGCTGAGTGGGCACCTTGTTTTGAAAAATGATACGAATACAAGGTGGTCGGTGGCTGGTGGCTGGTGGCCGGTGGCTCTTCGCATGTGTTTTGAGTAGCGCTCTGTAAGCATTTTGAACTTCTTCCATTTGAAGTGTTTTTTCTAGAAAGTTTCCCTCCACACCCTCTCGAGAGACGCAGCGGTGCACACGTGGAGAGGGGTGTTCACATAAATTGCATAATTTCCTGACTTCGATTATGTAACGTCCTCATTCGACATTACCCCGAATCCGAGTCGCCATAAAGCCGGCGATTAATCGGAGGAGAAACCAAGAAAGTTTCGGGTACACACGTGATTTTTGTTTTGTCGCCTGTCTTATGGATGTCCTTGGACGGTGCCGGGTATGAAAACGAATACATTGACATAGATAATTGAATTTACACATACCCGACGTTGTTAGCAGCTATTCACGAGAGTGAATGAAACGCGTTAGGCAAGGCCATCCGGAGACGGCGCCGGCGGCGGCGGTGGCGGGGTGTGCAAAGGATAATTGTTGGAGGAATCTATTTTTGGGGAAAGACTACTTTAAGGTGGCATGCGTGGAGCGATGCGAGTGATGGAATCAATTAGGCAAATGTTTATTTATGTAGCATTTGAATATTAATTCATTTATGTGTGTTGAACATGCCGCACAGGGACACGACATGAATTACTTACGAGAATAGTTGACAAATTTGTTAAGTAATGGGAACATGACATGTGTGAGGGATTCGATTTGATTAAGGAGTTCGGACACCTTTGGGGGGCTAGGAATGATTCGCCTCCTGGGATCTGTAAGCAGATGAACATTTGTTAGTGGCAACGAATGTGCGTATGAATATGTGTAGGGTATCGTGAATTGATTTTGTAGTTGGTCAAGATTTGTTGAAAATGTCGTCAAAACAGGTGAACATTCTTGAATTGGAGATTGAACTCTGAATGGTAGCAGAGCTTACACGTGAATTCACGTGTACATGCACATGGCACAGGTATGCATACATTGTGGACAAAATAAAAATGAGTAGACAACTCACGAAATAACTAGAGCCAGGACGAAGCCGAAGCCGAAGCCGAAGCCGAAGCCGAAGCCGAAGCCGAAGCCGAAGCCGAAGCCGAAGCCGAAGCCTATGAGATTCCGGGGCTATTTCGTTTTAATGGAACATCTCGTTTGCGTCAATGCAAAGCAGAAGAAATTTTTGGAATAATTGGACCACATGTAGTCCATTAAACTGAATAAAAAAACATTGCATTAACACCAAGGCAACAGGTTCCTATGACAAAAACTCGACCGTAAGCAGATGAGTTCACAAAGTTTGTACAACAGTTTTTGAAAAACTTGTATGTTGGCCTAAGATACACGAAACCGTATCCGAAGGGGGACAAGAGCACAAACGAGAGATCTCCAGGACACTCTATCCTCTGCCATCGATTCTTAACTCATCAGGAGCAATGCCCAAGTGCAACCAGGCGAGTTTTTAGACTTGGCCAACCACCCTGTTCTCAGGGTGTGCCAAGCAGGCGACCGCTGATGCATAGACTGATGGAATCGCATTCAACTCACGCCTCGAAAGTTGTTCTGATGATCGAAGCATAGTCCTTTCTGTTCCAAAAAGCAGCTGCTCAAGATTAAGTTCTGCGTGTACTTCTGTGTTTCTCATCCTATCACTGCGAGTAACTCCAACAGAAACATTTTCATCGAAACATACTCGTCTTGGCAAATTCTATGGTCATAGGTAATAGTGAATTGTGAAGTAAAGTTAATTTAGAATTATAAATACACTCTTGGTCTATACCTAAAGGGTGTTTTTTCAGAGGTATAGAACTTTGAAATGGAATAAAACAAAGATGATTGTTTTAAATTGACATGAAATTTACTTTATTCGAAAGAGAATCTTCTGGCATTATAACTTAAATATGATTTCTGGCATATGACCGCCACGGAGGCCTATTTTCGATGACTTTCCAACATTTGTAGTTGTGTATCGGTAATAACGAGGCGAATGTTGTCCTCCAAGTGGTCAATCGTTTCGGGCCTATCGGTGTAGACTAGCGACTTCACATATCCCCTCAGAAAATAGTCAAGCGGCGTTAAGTCGCACAATCTTGGAGGCCAATTCATGGGTCCGCCACGTGAAACTATGCGGAAACCGAACGTTTCCTTCAATAAATCAATTCTGGCACGAGCTGTGTGAAATGTTGCGCCGTCTTGTTGAAACCACAGCTCCTGCACATCATGGTTCTTCAATTGATGAACGAAAAAGTCAGCAATCACGTTCTGGCCAGCATCGTTTTTAAAGAAGTACGGACCAATTATTCCACCAACCCATAAAGCGCACACCAAACAGTCAGATTTTGTGGATGTAACGGTGTCTCTACAGGATTATCATCACTCCAAATACGGCAGTTTTGTTTATTCACGGATCCATTCAACCAAAAGTGAGCATGGTTCACCATGGACGTAGTGCGCGATACGTATTTGGATCATAACCATGATTTTCAAAATAAATTTGGTCAATGTGGAAGTGTTGTTCAAGCGTCAATCTGTTAATGTTTAAATGCCAAACCAAACTAAAAAGAAAACACTTGACAGCTGACAAAATGGCCGCCAGTTAAAATAGTGTGTGAGATATAAGATTCTGGCTTTATTTTGAAGCTATTTATGCCATTATGCCGCATCGATTTCGCTTGCAGTGCTTCAAGCGTTCGGTTGATGACACATCAAAAGTGCAGCGTGATCCTGGCAATAGCGTCTCAAATGTTGGCCTCGAGGTCGTCCAAAGTGGTTGTCTAGATAGCGTAGACTTGACGTAAGCCCAGAGAAAATAATCGCGTGCTGTTCAGTTGCCATGATCGCTGCACCCAATTGAGAGATGATCATCTCGAAATTTCTCCTTTCCAACTTCGAGCGTTGCTAGCTTTGTATGGCATGTAGCGCCCATTTGTAGGAACTTGATGTTCCTCATGTCGAAAGAAATAAGGTCCGATTCGCGCGCAAGTTATTAAGAAATATTATCCAAACTCTGGCTCAGTGGTTATTTACCAGACGCATCGTGAATTTTGTGATAAAGTTGGTCGTCGTCATAGCTTCAGTCAGGCAGTTCGTCGAACTGAGTACGCTCTTTTGGACTTTAAGCCACCAACCACGCAGAGATTGGTGCTAAATAAGGAAAACATCTATACCACCAGCTGACTTAAAATATACCCTTAAAGCTGCAGTTTCCCGACTTGAATTACCGCACTTCTCAAAAAACCGAGACCATTTGTGACAATTCATGGAATTGCTTGGCTCCTGCAGATGACTTTAAACTTTTGTTTAAACTTTCCAACGACTTCGCATATGTATTTGACTAGCTTTCATTTTACCTCAAGCGCACTCAGTAATCCTCTTTCCTTTCAAAAAAGACTTAGGGGCGAGTTTTAAAACTTTCTAAGCTTCCAGCCACATCCTTCCCTTTGCTCCCCGAACCGAATCTGCTCTTGCCTCTGGGGTCGGATGGACACATGTTGAACCCACTTTTGACACTCCACTTCATATCCCAGTCACCGAAACGACAAGTCATTGCTTCCGCTTGTCCGAACACACCCTGTGCGGCCCATTAGCCCTTGTGGCTTGCCACATTGATTGTTTATTGCACATCCGGCTAACTTAATTAATTCAGTTCACCTAAAACTGATACCGACACCGCTAATCAAATAGGACGCACGCCCGCACACACGCCGTCCCGCGTGGGTGGGTTGAGCACAACCATTGTAAGCACTCGGGCAACAGTCAAATTGCAATTATTCCCCCAAAGCAAACAGGAAGAATGAAATTAATGGCAATTCACTGGGAATGTAAACTGAAACCGTCTCGGGATTAAAGTTCGAAAGCCTAAAGAGAATTCTTGTACTGCTTGCTGATGCCCTGGCAATGGGAACGTGGCATGCGTGGGTGTGTCCTTGGGCGATGAATTTGATGAAATGTGTCTGGACTCGATGATTTGTACCCCGAACATGAGTGAAACGGGAGAAAGCCCACAACTCACAATGGAAACAGAAGTAATTTCAGACAGACTGACACACTGACCGTTTTCCTTTCACTGGGCACATTCTGCTGGGGACAGCTGGCGGGGGTTGGGCGCGTCATGAGGTATTCGAGTTTCACATTGTGCCCTATGCCTTCGTATCGGCAGATTGGCAGAGCTCTGTGGTTGCAGTGCCACCCTTGGATAGCATCCGGATTTCTCTCGACTATCTTCTGTAGGCGATGTGGTTTCGTTTCTCCTTGCTTGCTTCAGACGAAGTGAATGTGAATTGCGCTTGTGTCTAAGGAACGTCCGGTATTTAGTTTGTTGGAGGAATTTAATTTTGCGAAGGCATGTCGGTTTGTGTTTTGGTAATTATTCACACTTGTTGTTTGCTCAAAGGCGAGGCATTCCATTTGAGGACACTTGTCAGATGGCATTGAAGGTCTCATGACATCACAGTGGTGTGTAGATATAAGTTGGTGGCGGGTTTCAATGTGGATGCACACATGTTTATGAAAATCTTTCGAAAAAATTTTAAAGTCACGCTCACGTAATTTTAATTTGTTCTTGAGGTAGTTGATGAATTTTCTAGTGACCCGTAGTACCCAAATCTTAGTTAATTTTCAAATAGGACCTGCAAACCTAGGAGGGTTTGAGCTTGAGGTCACTGATAGGGACCTTTATGGATGTTGAGGTGTGGGAACCGCGTGTTAGCTATAGAAAGATAGTCCTTTCTACGTTTCCCGATGATTTTAGCAAAGATGTCCTCCACCTACCTGTGCGTTGAAAGCTCCAAGAACGATATTGGTGTCGAAGATGGGGCATTGTACGTATGTCCTTTCTAGAAGATCGTAGAAGTTATTCTTGCTGTCCTCTGTCGGAGCGTGGGCGCAAATTAGACTGATGTTCCCGAATTAAGCCTTCATGCGGATTTTTATAAGGCGTTCAAACAAAGCTTAACAAGTTGTGTCTAAGTCTGCCTCGAACAACATGCAATAACCTTAGTAGATGTCTCTGGTTTTCATTCTCTTTTTCCTTCCTACAATCCAGGGCCTCCGCTGTCTTCGGCTGCACGTGGTCGGTTAAGGGATTTCACATTCCACTTGCAGAACCGAAAATCGTTGTCCTTACTCCGTTTGCCCGTATTCGAGGTTGTCTATAAACCATTTTTCTTCTGTGGTGAGAAAGTTAACCTCACTCACATCCTCCAACTGGGAGGCCAGGCCACTTTTATTGACCCCCGGGTGAAAGATTCGGATGCATCCGGTGTCGGTAAACTCGCTTAGGCTATAATCGCCGCCATTGATTCTAGGAGGATAGGACTCATTCACCGTCAACTCTACTTTTTAGACCTAAGCCCCGAATTTATCAGAGTAGCTTCAAAAGGGATGCGCACCGGGTAGTCCCTGCAGACTGGAGTTTCGAAAAGTCGCCATTGGCCAATCCGTTGATCAGCTCCTCCGCCGCCATCCACAAAGAGAGATGAACCCTGGTACAGACTCACTCTTCCCTATCTCTCGTTAGCAGCCGTCTCAATCTCTCACTTAATTGCTCGTTGTTGGCTGGTGCAGCTTTCTGACATTTGACAGTCGAGCTCTGAATCGTGCTGCTATGAAGAACTGATCAGAGTAGCACATGGTCGATTTGGTTGGCCGTTCGACTATCCGCAGATCGCCAGGTTGATGTGTGCATTCCTTTCCGAGGGAACCTCGTGCTACTTATTACTGTATCATGTGCTGGCGCAAAATCTGTGAGCCGGAAGCCGTTATCTGTTGTCGTGTCGTGGAGGCTGTTATTTCCAATCACTCCACCGAAGATGTTTTCCTTATCGATTTTGGTGTTGAAGTCTCCAAGCACGATTTTTACATCGTACTCCAAACAGACTCCGTAGGCACCTTCCAAGAGGTCGTAGTAGTCCTCTTTGATATCTTCAGACTCGTTAGTGCGCAAATAATGTAGAATCTGCCTTGGGAGCGGATTACAGCCAGGCGATCACTTATGGGCATAAATTCGATGACCTTCAACCTTAATTGCCTTTCCCGCATCGAATGCAGCTGTAATCTGTAGCCATTCAACTTGTCACCGGCCTTTTACGTGTGACTCATGTAAGCCTCCGGATTTCGTAAGTCTCTGCGGTTATTGATGAAGAATGCTGCTAGATGCTGGACGCTTTCCTCCTCATTAAGAAAGCTTCTGCCGAAGTCAAAGGTGCTGAGACTGCTCGCATGGTCTTCAATAAGACAATGTGCTGTGTTAACACTCACGATGTAGTGCTCTCTCCTCTTCTATGGAATGTAGTAGTAATCGAACTCCTACTGCCTATGCAGACGATGTTGCCATTGCGGCGGTTTCCGGGAAATACATATCCACCATCAGGGATATCCTGCAGGTAGCCCTCTTCGAATTAGAAAAATGGTCTAGGAAAAGCGACTTGAGTGTCAACACGCAGAAGACTGAACTAGTACTCTTCACTAGGAAATACAAAATTCCTATCTCTGATCCTCCCACTATATGTGGAATCCCTCTACAACTGAATAACAGTGCAAAATTCTTATGCCTCATTCTAGGCACGAAAATAAACTGGAAACCTAACATCCAGGAACGCGTCACGAAGGCCTCTACGGCTCCATACTGCTGCAAAAAAGCTAAATGGGGTCTACAACCCCGCATAGTCTACTGGATATTCATCTCTATAGTCAGGTCCATACTACTATATGGCGTCGTGACCTGGTGGACCGCCTTAAGCTTAAACATCAATTGAAAACCGCTCGACAGAATGCAACGGATGGCGTGTGTATGCATCAGTGGAGCGCTAAGGACAACGGCTGGCGTGTGTATGCATCAGTGGAGCGCTAAGGACAACCCCTTCCGAAGTCCTGAACATACTCCTTAACCTTTCGCCGATAGAGTTATTCGGTAGACAGTCTACTGGCTGCTAGGCGATTAGGCTGAAATCACTAAACATGTGTGAACTCCGATTCGGACACTCCACTATTCTAAATTGTTATGTGTCCTTATCTGAAGACACCGACCTCCTAAAACCCAGAACTGTCCCTTCGAGAAAAACTTCTCTATCAGCATTCCCCCAAGAACTTATTGGGAGTCTGATCATCAGACGCTGGATGGTCCTCAGCGAATCTTCACAAATGGATCGAAGATTGGCGATGTTGTGGGCGCGGATGTTTACTCAAAGGATTTAAACATCTAACTGTAATTCCGACTACCAAACTGTAGCGTTTTTCAGGCAGAAACCAGAGCGATTAAAGAATCACTGTCCTGGCTAAAAAAACAATGTAATACCAAGCACAGGTCATCTGTTCTGACGCCAGGCAGCGATAAAATCTCTGGACGCTGTCGCTATTAACTCAAAGACTTCCCTGTATTGCAGCGGATCTCTCAACGAGATGGCCAAGTATTTTAACATCCAACTTATGTGGGTGCCGGGACACTGTGACATCCCAGAAAATTGTGAAGCGGACGAACTCGCTAGAAGGGGTACCAAGCTGGTACGCCTTCCGAATGGAGATGTGCCATCCATGCCTATCGCTACTGCTAAACATTTACACTTGAAACACTTCCTAACACAAACCGTAGATGGTCTACCGGTACTAAATACCCACCATATGTCCAATACGCTCACTTAGCTCGATCAGATTGAGTAGACTCAACCTCAGAACCATTATCGGCGTACTTACCGAGCATTGCGCCATTGGCACGCACGCCTCCAGACTAGGCCTTTCCTTTAATGACTTCTGTATAAGATGCAGCGATGAAGAAGAGGTAGAAACCATTACACATCTTCTATGTAATTGCAATGCTCTCTCCGCATGTAGAAAGCGTCATTTGGACGCTTACTACTTCAACAACTTGACAGAACTAAACAACATCAATATCAGTCAACTCCTCTGCTTTATCAAAAGCGTTAGCTGGTACTACGGGTCTACTCTGGCCTAAATGTGACTCAGCTCCAGCAGTCAGAGCTATTGGATCAGTGATGAGGAACCCCGAAATTCTAACATAGTGCTAGTTGCTCATCTGGCACTATGGGTCGGATTATATTTACTTTTATATTACTTAATAGTTTCTATCTCTGAGTTGTCTGGCCGGTGTCCAACACAGTTTAATGTTGAACTTTTCAGCTATATTCAGATGAGCAACAGCTGGATGCTGTCTTTTAGTTTGGTGCGACAAGTTCCAAAACCCTGATAGGCTGCCAGTTGTTTGCCAAATATGTGAGTTTAAGAGGAGTTTGGTGGAGCGATTCTGCTTAAAACACTTAGGCAGATACCTCTTATGCAACTTCGTGTGACGTTGAAGTTTACAGCCTTTTCCTAGATAAGCCACATGACTGCTACTCCTTGTGGCAGAAGGAGACGCACAACGGGGACGTAATTTCTATAAGAAATTTGTCGATGAAGACCGAATGTATGTCCATCGGCTTGGAGCTATGATTCTTATCAAGGATTTGTCCTTAGAACTTGGCGAGTTCTTAGTTAAGAGGACGATCTCTGTCTACTGAGCATTTATGCTTTTCCGTCTGAAAATGTTTGCCAGAGCACCTTCTTCTAGTAGTCGTTGCTGTTCACTTACTACTAAGTTCAATTGAGGAGCTTTATAAGCATTTTCACTAAGAGAAGTTAATGGGTCTTAGGTTCTAGGGTGAAATCGTAAGCTGCGACCTGCTTGTTGGAGGAAACGCGAATCGTGTCACTCTTTGAATTCAACTACCAACCAAGGGAGAATTATGTCGGAATTATTTTGTAGCCCCACCGATATGACTCCGTCTCGAACACGGACAGTCGAAGAAGAAGCATATCTTCCAACGTTATATTCTTCGAAATTGAGCACCAAAATGGCGCCCAACATAATGCAGACGTTGTTGACTTGTGTGCTTCCTAATGAAAGAGGAACTTAACGATGAACATGATACATGATTCAAGTCGCGGATCAATGATGACGAAGACGATTAACTCCTTGAATATCATGTTTTCTTCCAAGAACCGACTGAAATTGAGACAAACAAGGACAAAGCAACAGAGGAGGGAAACAACATCGAGACCATTTCCGAACGAATGGATTGCACTTTCTTATCGAGAGTCATCCATCAATTCCCTCCCACGCCAGCGCACCGACAAATCGAGCATCAAGCAGCATCCTCCGACAAACAAGTGCATGTTTTCCTGCTCGTAAAATGGAGCCAATTCGATGTCTGCTTACGCTCTTTAAATCATTGCCATGGCGAAGAGCAACAAATTGGAAGAATAACTCGCATTTCTGCGAAAAACAATTCAATTTATTAATCCACAAGTGCTCCGCAGCTCATAGATACCAGAGGAAGTATTCGCAGAAATATTTCTAAATTACATTTTAAGCATCCACCCACCGGGGCGAGGAGACACAATGGATCTGTGCCGTCACTCCGGGCACTCCCACCGGCCCCGTGCACCGTGGGAAACTCGACTAAACTCAGCCAAAAAAAAGAAACAAATACTGCCAAGAAATTTCATTAATTTTTTCCACAGATTATTTCATTAAACTGGAATCCAGTGACAGGGGTTGGGAGACCACCCTGCACATCGACTCCTGAGGAAGGAGCTCCACGCAGGGTTATTGTTTCTCACAATCACACAACTTTCGAAAGAAAATCGATAAGTTAACCCACCCACGGGTGGTGCGAGTGTAATACAGTCTTAACGGCCGCTGGGCAAACAAGACAAGGTATACCTTAATTAGGAATGTATCAACGCTGTTGTGGCGATGTCAAATGGCGCGGTGCGGCGCGGCTCGCCGCTGTGGTCACGCGATCGACGAATTAGCCGCCACTGCTATCCTGCGGACCTTTCTTTATTGATTACGATATGGGTCCTTGTTCATTTGGGATAGTAAATTCGTTTTGAGTAGAGCCCTAGATGGAAGTCAGTGAAAACAAATCTTTTGTTTCTGGCGACTGGCCTACGGGCGTTTCATTTGAGGCGCCTACGTCATCGGAAGGTTGGTTTTTGTTTTCCCTTGGAGGAGCGTGATGGGGCATAAATCTTCAAGGATTTCGTATTGATTTGGCAGAAATAGACGATAATTAAATGTGAACCGTAGTGGAAAATGTGAGGTATAAATTCTGAAATAGGCATGGCCTTGAGTCATGCGATGCAGAGGAGCTCTCTTGGCAGGCATTCCGTTCACGTGGACGGTGTGCTTATGTGTGGTATGTGGAGTTGAGTAGGATTTCTGCCTTTTTGCTCTGTCTGGTCACGTCACTGATATGAGTGGAAATTGTATTGATTCACGAAAATGGTCACTTGTACGGACATTCATATTTCCGTTCAGTATCCGTCAGTATATTTGGAACGAGTTTGAGGGTCAACTGGTTTCAATTGACGATCTGTGTTTTGATTGTTCAGGGAGAATCAAGCTGTTGTATCGCTGGTGATGTTTCTCTGCGTACTACTGGCGATCTGTTTCCCCCATCCAGATTTTGTGTCATTCCGCGCACCGGTTACCGGCTCCTATGTTGTTGCATACGCGAGTTCTGGCTCCCTCAATTTCCTCGTTCTCGGTTTTGGCATTGAGGTGAACTTTTCCGAAAATCTCCAATTTTTTCACATGTCCTACTATGGCTTCAATGGACTTTGGCTCTATAAGCCCTAACTAGGTCTGGTAGAACAGAGTCGCTGAATAATTCCCAACTCAGTTCTGTGAGGCGATCGAACATGTTGATTTTGGTCTCCACAATCTTTTAAATCCAATGCAATCAGGATTTCCTAAAGGAATTAGCTTTAGCTGACGACAAGCTATTGACGAAGAAAAAACAACCTTACTAGCTGTACTTGATTATTCGAAAGCATTCGACAGTTTTTAATTCGTCATTACTTTGTCATAAACTGTCCACCTAATTTAACTTCTGTAATCCCACTAATAAGTTAATCTCGTACCTTACCTACCGCGTTCAAGCTGTTTTATATAACTCTAGGCTGTCGTCTTTTCTAGATGTTCACAATGGAGTACCACAAGGTTATATTCTCGGTCCGTTGTTATTCTCAATGTTTATTAATGATCTTTCTAAAGTGTTATCTCATTGCAAATTTCATATATATGCAGATGATGTTCAAATCTAATTAAATTTTCCTCTTGGTATCCACCATCCCCATGCATCGCTCCCTCTCAAACTTTCCCCCCGTAGAATTAAACTCTATTGCCGTCGAATATGTAACCTGTGTCAAGAATCTTTGTGTAATATGCAACAGTGAACTAACATGGACTGACCATGTAGACAGTGTTGTGTCAAAGGTATATGCGTCTCTGAGAGGTTTGTCGATTAGTAAATGTATACTCCCAACCAGCGTCAAACTAATACTTGCCAAAGCACTCATAGTACTTCTCGGATGTAAATTGTTTGCTGACTGTGATAATTTGTCTCTGCAAAAATTGTTAAAAGCAATTAACGCGTCTGCACGGTATGTCTTTTAACCTTCGAAGATTTGAACATGTCCCGGACCAACGTCGCATTCTCCTTGAATGTGAACTGGAAGCATTAATAAGCGATATATAGCATCCTACATCGTACTCTTCAAAATCATTCTCAGAAAACAACCTAACTATCAATATGAAAAATTAACTTTCTGTCGATCGATCCGTTATACATGTTTAACGTCGCGCAGGCATTTTTTCATTCATTCTGTGCATCTTTGGAACCATCTACCTTCACAGGCACGGTCCAAGACCGAGTACAGACGATTTTGTTCAGCTCGTTTTACTTATCTATCCAACATGAATTGACATAATTTCCAAAATGTGTTTTTAAATTGGTTGCATGTAAATTTAATTTTAATATTCATATTTAAAACTTCAAATATTCAAATCTATAAATTGAAACGTATGTATGTACATATGTCACTATCACGCTACTTATCCAATGTTATATTTAAGACCTGTACTATTAAAAGAGTATTATACTCTTAATGTACAGTGATACTATCTAAACAATAAATGAAATGAAAATATGTATACCCCCATCGAGTCATCCTTCCCCTGGATTATCCGCCTTATTTCCTCCATTAATATCAGCGGGGTCCCAGCTAGAGGTTCCTTTCCCGGACCCTACTGTACAGGGTACTAAAAACATTAACTGCCGCCCTAAATAATCCTGCAAAACGGCCTTACTAGATTTCTCGATAGCATTTGACTGTGTTGCCATACACTTTCCACCCAATTCAACTTCAAGCTGTTTTCTATAATTCAAAACTGTGTTTGCTTTTGCGATTTAAAAGGTGTTTTTTTTTAGAGGTATATAACTTTAAGTTGGCAACACTATTTTAACTGGCGGCCATTTTGTCAGCTGTCAAGTGATTTATCTTAAGTTTGGCTTGGCATTTCAACATGAATAGACTGACGCCTGAACAACGCTTCCAAATTGTGCACATTTATTTTGAAAATCATGGTTAATGTATAAAGCAACCTGGTCATTTCAGTTTTCATCATTTTACTTGTTTATACAAAAAATATTAAAATACACTCTAGGCAGTTGAATTATAAATTGGTACTGAACAACACGTGTTTTATTTGTCGTTGGATATTTTTAAATAGTAAACAACAACACTACAGTTCTGTTCGGAATACGTATCGCGCACCACGTCTATCTACACCATGCTCACTTTTGGTTGAATGGATACGTCAATAAAAAAAACTGCCGTATTTGGAGTGATGATAATCCTCAAGTGCATCTTGGGACAACGTTGCATACACATGACTGACTGTTTGGTGTGCGCTTTATGGGTTGGTAGATTAATTGGTCCGTACCTCATTAAAAACTGTGCCGGCCAGAACGTTACAGTTAATGGTAACCGCTATAGAGTCATAATTACAGACTTTTTCGTTCATCAATTGAACAACCATGACGTGCAGGAGCTGTGATTTCAACAAGATGGCGCAACATGTCACACAAATCGTGCCACAATTGATTTATTGAAGGAAACGTTTGGTAACCGCATTAGTTTCGTTACGGATTTTCATCCCAGATCATGCGATTTAACGTCGCTTGACTATTTTCTGAGGGGATATGTGAAGTCGCTAGTCTACACCGATAAGCCCGAAACGATTGACCACTTGGAGGACAACATTCGCCTTGTTATTGCCGATACACAACTACAAATGTTGGAAAGTCATCGAAAATTGGACCTCCAGATTAGACTACGTCCGAGCCAGTCGTGGCGGTCATATGCCAGAAATCATATTTATTTTATAATGGCAGAAGATTATCTTTCGAATAAAGTAAATTTCATGTCAATTTACAAAAATCATCTTTGATTTATTCCTTTTCAAAGTTCTGTACCTCTAAAAAAACACACTTCCAAACATCATCCAATTCAGGTCAAAATCAGTTGCTAACCGTCGACCTATAGCGGTCGCCGTTGACGATGATGGCCTGGTCAACGTCGTTCTCAAAGAAATATGGACCGATGCCAGCTCAAAATCCACATAGACTTTTTCGGGATGCATTAGTCGCTCTTCGATCTCATGTGGATTGGTATCGTCCCGACACTTTTGTTTGTTGACCGAGCGAAGTGCGCGGGTCTTTTCCCGAACAGAACCAAATCCATTGTGATGAAACAATTGTATCATTTGGAATTGCTGTCGAACGCCACATCCGTCCATGGTGATTTGGGAAAACAAACAGAATGAATGTAAGCCAATTTGACAAATACCGTCCATGTGTGGTCGGTTTGTCATGCAATAATCGCATTTCCAATTTAAAATTATTCAACTGAATGCAGACTGCAGTCGCATCGAGTCTCATTTGCGTTCTATTTTCATGTTCATCATCCGCCAACAAGCCGTGACGCACAAAGACCAGAGAGGGGAGTGGCATCATTAAAATAATCAAATTGAATAAATATCCTGCTGACAGTTTTACGTCTCATTTCGGCGATTAATTATGAATTTCCAATTAAAATTTACAATCGACACAACGGAATACGGTTTCAATTACGACGAGCTCTCGCACGTTTTGCACTCGTCAAGTAATTATCTGCGGCGAGGGAACTGAAAGTCCACTCTGTTGGCTGCTGCAATGTCCTGTCACTGGAGGATCACGTGGCAACGAATGCCTCATTACACATTCAACTGCTTCCAGAGGAGCATGACTTGAATGGGTTTCAATGTAATTTCATTCAATCATCATCCGTGCGAGCCCATTTCGCGAAACGAAAGAAGTGCACATAAAATCTCTGTTTCAGAGGAAACGGCCGCTACCAAGGGATAATCCATCCAAATTCATTCCCGTTTCAGTGTTGCCTCGTAAATGGTAAAATAAAACTGTCTGCAGCTGAATAAAACTTCGCCAGCGTTCGGGGTACAAAGAACTTTTATCACGCGCTTAACGTCACCGACGCGTGGTCCTCCGGCGGAGGAGGCCTTCGTCTGTTCGAGTTTGACAATCGGAATGACACTATCTCGGCGGGCACACTAGCCGCAGGATTAGATGAGCGAATTTGACACACACTTGTCACAAGAGGGGGAGCTGGTCGATGGCGACCGCTGTCACCGCTGCGATGGCACACGCCCTGATACATCCGATAGGATTAATTGATATCGAAACTTTCAGTTCTATTTTGTGGTTGAGCATGGATTTAATCAACGAACAAGTGGAAGTTGGGAGAGGCGCACAGAAGGATGGATGGCGACGTTTTATGGGATTTTTGTTTTGTCCTTAAGCCCAACTGTCTACAACATCATTTCCTGTGAAAATGTTTTTCTTTTTTCTTTAATCCTTGAATGACAACATCTTGAGCAAGGATGAAAGGAGGTCAATGGGCACGAGCACAAAGGCAGCGGAAGAGGTACTCCTCGGAAGCAAAACAGCACGTCTTCGCATTCAAGTTGAGGGTGAAGTTCTTTGTCGTCATTTTAAATGCATGACCCACCTTTGGGCAGTTGCTTTAGAGTGCAGTGTCGTCGTCGTCGTTGGCTGAACTGGGCGAGTTAACAATGACGACTATCAAGGTTAAAAGGGTCGATGAGAATTTCTGATGAGGAGTCATGAAAGTGGATCTTTGACAGTTTGCTTCTCGCCAGATTGGTGAATAGCAAAACCCCTTCAGGTAAGGATTTAAGTTTGAAGCACTAAATGCGCTCACAACAACGAAAAGAAACCGTTAATGGGTGCTTAACGTCGCTTACAGTTAGTTTTGTCACACGCCGAGCTTGTACATCTGACAGTAGGCAATCGAATAGAGGTTACTAACGTAGCCCTAAAGTGAGCGAAATCTGTAATAGCCTTCTGTCCCGATGTACGCTTAGATCTTTTAAGCCGCGCAACGGATTTTAATGCGGGTTTCATCAATAGACAGAGTGATTCAAGAGGAGGGTTCATGTGGGGTTCGAAATGTTGAAAAAACGCCACATCCAGTGAAGGTCCATTATCCGATGTGAAAGTATACAAACATCGTCAACGTAGTCAAGGAGTTCAATGTTAGATGTCATAGTCCATCGAAGTGCATCATTTTCCTCCGCCATCGCTGCACGGAGTACATATCTGATAACCACCAGAAAAAAAATAGTGGCGACAGTATGCACTCTTGATGAAGTCCACTATAGACCACATACTCGTGTTTGAAGGAATTTTTGGATCTGGCTGCGACTGTCAGACAATGCTACCCAATGTGATATAAAATAACCACGAAACGTCTTGGGGCGGTGCACTATATCACCCTCTTCTAGTGGTGCTACAGTCCGGGGTTGACCTGGGCCTCAGTCTACTATAGGATCACTATGACATTTTAATTAGGTGCTAGGTTGGGAATACCCACATTTATGTTCAACGTTGCAAGAGTTTTAACTTGCAACCTGCCTTTAGGCTAATACCATGTGTTCCAGTTCGCTGAACCAACGGCTTAAGGTAGCATCTCAAGTACCATTTGAATTCATACTTTTTCATGTCTCAGAGAGGCACACGCTACTTTGCATCTAAACCACAACCACCACAATGCTCCCATAGGAAGCCAACTTCAACCGATCAGGCTAAACTCGCACCTGATTTCAGGGTATCCTGATCTTCTATCGTAACCCAGTAGCTACTAGCAGTAAGATGGCATAACATCCAGGAGTAGTCGTCTTTTAGTGTTATTTCCATTCAATGAACCACAGTCCATTACGGTTTGACGTTGGAAAGCTACAATTGCAATCGACCGCTAGGAACTTTGTCGACCGAGTCTCCCAGAAACTCTTTGTAAGTTCGACCCTGCCTACACTCGCAACAGACCAGGAATGGAAACGCTGTCAAGAAGCCACTGATGTGCTGGGCTTTACGACACCACCAAGAAAAAACACATGGTTTGACAACGAGTGCAGGCAGGCACATGCAGCCAAACAGGAGGCCTACAAGGCAACGCTGCATCGAACATGGAGAGCTGTTGGTGAGCTCCACGAACTGAAGAGAAAGGAAGAGAACCGTTTTCTCAGAAGGGAGACTATAGACCTCTGCCCGAAGCTTGCAGGGATGAAAATAGACAACTAGTAGTAGAGTTTCAGTCGATGCTGAGAATTTGGAATAATCACTTCTGCTTCCCTGTTGAACGGCGATAACGACACAAATTCCGCTGTCAGGCAGAATGTTCCGCTTAATTTGGACGAGGATGAATAAGAATTCCGTCCCCCCGACATAGACGTGGTCAAGATAGCGATATCTAGACAGTCGAGACTGAAGCTGCTGGAGCGGACGGATTGTCCGCGGAACTGTTTAAAGCAGCTGGAGATGATCTGGTTGTGCGCATGCACCAGCTCATCTGTAAGATATGGCCGGAGGAAAACATGCCCGATGAGTGGAATCTCAGCGTCGTTCTTCCGGTCCACAAGAAAGGCGACGCATTTGACTGTGCCAACTATCGAGGGATCAGTCTCCTTAACATAGTGTACAAGATCCTCTCTGCCGTTTTGTGTGAACGCCTGAAACCATTCGATAATAACCTGATAGGTCCTTATCAGTGCGGTTTCAGGCCGGGGAAGTCCACCATCGACGAAATTTCGACAATTCACACTACGGCAGATCCTGGAAAAGACTCAAGAGATGTAGATCGACACCCACCACCTATTCGTCGATTTCAAGGCCCCATATGCCAGCGTGCATAGAGACTAGAGCTATACAGCGCCATGTCTAGTTTTGACATTCCTGCCAAACTCGTCACGTTGTGCAGAATGACGATGGCGAACTCTCGCTGCTCCATCAAGGTCGGTAACGAACTCACCGAGACTCCGAGACTTTCAATGTCATCAAAGGTTTTAGACACACTGTCATGTGATATCTTCCACATCATACTTGAGAAGATCGTGCGAAACTCAAACGTCAACATCAGAGGCACGGTTTTTCAAAAGGCCGTTTAACGCGGAAGACATTGACGTGATTGGGCGAACACAGCGAGCCGTCAGGCGTTTGCTAGCATTGAAGTGAAAGCGGCTAAAATGGGCCTGGCAGTAAATCAGACATGGACGTTATTGAAAGCGGATGAAGAAGCTCTTGGTCGTTTTGAGAGAAAAGTTCTGCGTGCGATCTTTGCTCCTGTTTGCGTTGATAGTGTCTGGAGTAGGAGATTCAACCACGAACTGTACAGTCTGTACAGCGGCATGCACCTAGTTAAGCGTCTTCGGATCCAACGCTTAAGATGGCTGCGGATGGACACCACAGCTCCAGCCCGAAGAGTCTTCGACTTCCCCTAATGAAATGGCGCTCATAAGTGGAGAAGACTTGCAATTGGAGGCAGCTGGCGAAAGATCGTGATGGCTGGAGAGGCTTGTTTGTTGAGACCCAAGTCCACCCCGGACTGTAGCGCCAAAAAAAGAAGAAGAAGAACCACAGTCTATGAATTCTATGAGATTGATCATAGTCAATGCCAATACATTTGTCAGCGAGCTTTTGGGACATTCAAGGCATTGAGCATTGGGGTAAGTATGCTGCGTAAACCAATGACTCTAGCTCGATTTAAGTCGACCTTAGTAGCCTTTTATGACATGCATGCCTTACCTCGGGTAAATTCCCGCTCGAAGAGGGGGGAGAAGAAGTAAAGTGACTTTCAAGGATTTTTTGAACATCAATGGGTATCATTGTAGTCATCCGCCAAGGACTCACGTAATAAATGCTCGTTGCTCGAAATTCAATGACATTCCTTTGCCAAAGGATTTATATTTCACATTAGGTGCATATTTAACACCTTGAAATACAAAACGCACGCAATAAACTCCTGATTTATTGATATGTTTGAAGGATCTTACATTTCACATATTAAATTACTTTTCTGTAATCTCTGCCGAGAATGTTCTCCTCATCCGATGCTTCGGCTGGAGCTGCGGCTTCGTCAGTCACTGGCAATAAACAGGTCCTTGAGTTCGGTGTCAAATCAGTTTCTGCGAAGTGAATTCTGATTTAACCGAGTTGGAAGAAAGGGTTTATAACGTCACACATATTGGACTGAATCATAGTACATGGGAGCTCCCGCTTGAAGTACTACCAGCGAAGCCGAGGCGGCTGCTTGAATGACGTGCTCATCCATATATAAGCGCATGAATATAGTATCACAATAAAGCCATAATCAATTTTATATTTCACACCGCTGTTGCTTTATTTAGATTTCTTTTCATATCGTTCTTAGCTGGTCGCCTTGCAGCTGGCAACGACTAGTTGAATTTCTGAGGAATTGCAGCTACGATCCCACACTTTTCACTCGATTCCCATTGTCGAGTGTCCTTTCACTTGACCTTTTATTCTATTTCAATGAAATTATGAAATCTACATTTCCATGAGCACGGTCATCGCAAATCAAATCAAAGCTATCTTCCTGGAAACTATTCGATTTTTTTCATTTGTTTTTCTCTCTTGTTTCGTTTCAGATTCCGCAATCGACACCAGATACAAGAAGAGTGATGTACCAATTCCACAGGTTAGTACAGCCACCTCCTCTTCCCTATCCCTTTGCACCTCTCATCCTCTCTCACAAGCCATGGCTCAGTGTTTGCGCACAAAAAGGGATCCCTATCCTCCCGGAAGGCAAACACTTCGGATTTCCGTAACGCAGCGCCAGTCGGGATGTGCGGTCATGAAGAGAGCTCTCTCGTTCTGTATTCAAATGAAAGTAATCATTTGAGCAAGAAAAATGAAATATTCAAAAAAGAAAAAAAAAAGAAAATGTTCCACATACGCCCCGTTGTTGTCGTAGGAACTACGCAATGGCGCACCTCTTTGAAATTCAAATTGCCTTGTGCTCCATTCCGGGAAGTCTTGTTGGTTTAAATTAAATTTAAAAGTCAATGCAAAGGACACAATCATCCGTGCGGCAGAAGTCCGGGACGACGGACCCTTCATCGGGATCATCTTCAAGTGAGACCCCCGTGCACCTGCGTCGCTTTACTACACCTAATCCCGCATGGAGCGAAGAACGTTTGTGTAATTAAATTGAATACTTTCACAATAAAAATGCGTCAATGTCAACGGTTGAGTCCTTGACGGCTGAATGCGGCTCCGGTTTGCCACCACACCACCGCCGATGGGGAATAAGCCTCGTGAATGCCTCTCGTTCGTTGCGGCTTGCGGTGTGTGGGAAACAATCATTCGGTTGATACTTGTCGTTGGAATTGATTCTTTTTTTTTTCCTTCCTCCTTGATGAGTGTGATGATGCGGTAATTTCAGTTTTAACAACCCCATGGGGTCTGGTGGCTGCTTGTACGGTTGTCGTTACACTCGTAGACGTGGTGGGGAAACGACTGCTTATGGATGCTCCGACAGATGAGTGTTGAGTCATTTTTATGCCGTGTTGCGGCAGGGAAGCGTTAATGTGGCCTATTGAGGCGTGACACTCGAGACTGATTTGTCGATCTCATGCATGCTCGGTTGACGCTTTCGATTAACATTTAATGCCACGCTTCACTGGGTTTCTCAAAATCTAACTCGAATTTCCGCAGGAAAGGAATGCCTCGAAATAAATACTCCTTATGCCGTTGCGTTGACACCATCTCCAGGCAACAACCTCTTCTGCATTTTTACGTGGAAATAATCCCCAAGTGCTGCGCGTAATGAAAACCAACCACGTAGTCGTTGAGCTCAAGGACACCGCCAAAGGACGTAGCAAAAGGAGAATCTACAGCACGGGACACCGTCAAGAAGCATGGAGGACTTCGCCGACGGAAACATTTAAAGACGCGTGAGTTCAAAATGGGATTGCAGTGTCTGCGAAATTGATGCGTCTGAGAAGCAATCTGGTGAATGGGCATTCCCTTAACGAGAAATAATAAATTATGCTGAAAAATTGAATTAGCTGCTCGTGAGCTCTAAGAGAAGAGACCCGGATTCTCGGAAGGGAAATTGCGAATTTCCGCGATGTAGGAGATGGAGAGGTGTTATGACAGAAATGATGTCCGAAGGATTTATACCAAAGGGTAAACCAATTGTCCAATGGATGTAAAGTTCGAAGAGAAGGCTGTCTAGACGAAAATTGACAAGCGGTTGTATAGTCGCATTCGATGCTGAAAGTCTGGATAAATCACTTCTCTTTCTTCTTTGTTTGGCGCTACAGTCCGGGGTGGACTTGGGCCTCAAACAACAAGCCAGTCAGCCAGATATTTCGCCAGGTGCCTCCAATTGTGCACACCAAGTTGGTTGAGGTCCTTCTCCACTTGTGTGCGTCATCTCGTTCGAGGACGTCCTCTGTTGCGTTGTCCCAATGGCTCGGAATCGAAGACTCTTCAGGTCGGAGCTGTGGTGTCCATACGCAGCCATCTTGAGCGTTGGTTTCGAAAACGCTTAACTAGGTGCATGCCGCTGTCCAGCCTGTACAGTTCGTTGTTGAATCTTATCCTTCAGACACCATCAACGCAAACAGGAGCAAAGATCGCACGCAGAACTTTTCTCTCAAAACTACCAAGAGCTTCTTCACCCGCTTTCAATAGAGTTCATGTCTCTGCGCCATATAGCAGCACAGAGGTGATCAGAGTGTTATATGAATTTAGCTCGGTGCGTCGAGAGATGGCCCTCTTACTCAATTGCTTCCAAAGCCCAAAGAAACATCGATTGGCAGGAGTAATTGCGAGCTTGATCTCGGTACTTGTCCCGGTTATTGTCCCTGTTTACTGAAGAGCCGAGGTAGACGAAATCCTTGACTATCTGAAAGTTTCTGCTGCCCATTATGACTCTCTGTCCGAGACGTCGATGTTGTGCGTCCTTCCGTGATGACAGCATGTACAATACTTTGTTTTGCCCTGATTTACTGCCAGACTCAGTTTAGCCGCTTCCACTTCATTGCCAGCAAACGCCTCATTGACGACTCGCTGTGTTCGTCCAATCACGTCAATGTAGTCCGCGTAAGCAAGCAGCTAAACGGACTTTTGGTCCGATCGCGCCTCTGGTGTTGACGTTTGAGTTTCTCACGATCTTCTCATGTATGATGTGGAAGAAATCACATGACAGCGTGTCGCCTTGTCTAAAACTGTTGTTGACTTTGAAGGTCTCGGTGAGTTCGTTACCGACCTTGATGAAGCAGCGACAGTTCTGCATCGTCATCCTGCATAACCTGACGAGTTTGGCAGGAATGTCAAAACTAGACATGGCGCTGTATGGCTCGTCACTATGCACGCTGTCATATGCGGCCTTGAAATCGAGGAATATGCGGTGGGTATCGATCTGCATCTCTTGAGTCTTTTCCAGGATAAATCACTTGTAAATTGTAAATGGCGATGAGAACACAATAACTGCTGTTAGACAGAATGTTTCACTCTACCTGAACATAAATTCCGTGTCGTCCTTATATGGCACGAGGTCAAGATAACGATATCAAGACTGCAGTCTAATGAAGCTTGTGGTGCGCTCCGCTGATAGGCAGCTGGAGATGATCAGGTTGGGCGCACCAGATTATCTGTAAAATATGTGTGTTGGAATCTGAGTATCGCTTGCCTGTTCCACTTGCCCGCGCCACCTTTAGATGATTATTAACAAAACATTGCGTACAAGATCTTCTCTACCGGATTGTGTGCTTCTTTGAAACAATTCCGAAATAATCTGATAGGTCCTCAGTTCGTTTTCACTATGAAATGGGAGAGTCCACCATCGAGCAGCAACCTTTCCGCGATGGCAGATCCCAAAAAAAAACTAGAAAAGCTGCAGATCGACTGTCACCACCGCATATAACAGTCGGAAAAACTATTCGACGATTAACCACATTTTTACAATAACTTCAATTGTTGAAGCCTTCCAAGAGAGAAACAAGAGAGTACATGCCTTTTTCCGTCGACTTTAAAGCGGCCTTTGATCTAGTAAATCTAGTGTTCTAATGCTCTCTGTTCGGACACTACCTCCAAGGCCTTCTCGCAATACCACTAGGTCTATTTTCCAACGACTTCTGTAGGAGCTGCCTAGACGAAGAGGAGGAGGAAAGCATCCACCACCTCTTTTGCTCTCGCCTCAATCAGAAAAACTACCATAGGCTCCTACTTCTTTAACAGTCTAAAGGACCTCAGCAAAATACCAGTCAAGACGCTATTCAAATTTGCTGAGAAAACCAACTGGCTGTCCAAAACCCCCCTTCATCACCTTCTCCCTATCTGAAAACACTCACGTGGCTGTACAATGGGCCTACTCTGGCCTAAGTGCATCAATGCCACTTCCTACCTACATATGTACCTACCTACCTAATGCTCTCTTCTATAAACTTTCATGACTAGGAGTCTCTACCAAGGTCATTAATGTCATTAAAGAACTGTATTCGGAGTCAAAGGCAGCAGTATGGAATGGAATATCTTCCTCGGATTGGTTCGAAACGAATAATGGAGTAAAACAAGGGTGTCCTCTGAGTTCGTTGTTGGTTTCAGTTTTTGTTAATGATGCGATTACCTGACTCCCTTAGAATAGCTGATTTGAACATCAAGGTACTAGTGTACGCGGATGATCTGGTTGTTCTATCTGAATCACCAGAAAACCTACAACTGATGGCCAACCGCCTGTGCGAATTCGGTCATCAATGGGATCTTGTTGTTAACACAACGAAGCCAGAGACAGAAAAACCTATAACTGGACCTATAATGGAGTTAGTTTGGAGACTGTTAACGAGTTTAAGTGCTTGGGTGTTAAACTGAACAGGATTTCAACTTACACCTTGTAGAAAAATCAAAGTAATCACTTAGTCTGGAGTAAACGTCAAAAAAATGCGCATCGCGTAAGCATCACTGCCTTTGTGATGCTATGCAATGATTTTTTTGCTGTTGCGATGCATCACGATAATCATTGAGGCGCTGGTTGTTTTTGCGGTGTGCGCAGCGGCTTCTTTCATATGACGTTTTAGAACACGTTACATTGCATCACTGCCCAATGTTTGCAATTAAAAACGCTTGACGTTGCAGTACTGCGCTAAGACTGCGTTTACGAACTCGGCCTCTGCTCAGTGTATCGTGGAGAAGCAAATCTGTGCTAAATCAAGAAATATTGGCCTGGCCATACAACCGTTCCAAAACGAATTCTCTCCTTCGCCGAACTCGTAATGATATCGCTAGATTGGCAAAACTAGGTATTCACACAACACACCTTGTCACAGTTGCAACACCATAACTAAAGAGGGAGACCTTAAATCTTGCTACAGCCAGACAGCGAGCGCTTGGTAGACTCTTCTTCAACTCACTTGAGAAGATTTCTGCGGAGGATATTAATGAACGAATGTCCTTCTTAAATATGTTGTGGCATTTAAATGGCACATAGTGCTAATTAGGTTCCCCTACTTACCTATCAATGCAAGGAAGCCTTGCGACGACTTGAACAACTCTTGGATAGCAGTGGAGTTATCAATGAAAGTGGCCGATATCTTCAGTCCTCGAAGACTGACTATTAATAACAGCTGTCCTTTCTCACACATGTCTCGTCTCTTTCTAACATGTACATAGCATGCTTCCAATACACAACACAGAGAACACAAGACTAAATCAATTCGAAGTGAAAAAAAAATAAAAGGTAACATGCATGCATTACCTGGGTGGTGGCACCGCTATATTTTGTATTTTTGTATTTGTACGTAAACTTGTAAAGTGTACGTAAACTTATTTTGCTCACTGTAAGTATACTTATGAAGATTTGGTTATGTTACTTTGCGCAAGGAGGGGGACAACGAAAGACGAAGCTTTCATCCGATACTGCATGTTTTGTGGATTTTGCAGCCATTGAGAGGGAACGTGAATGGTCCATGCACCGGATTGCTTCAGGCAATTTGAATAATATGTGAAGCGAGTATTAGTAATATGTGTTAGAGTATTGAGCCTAAATCGTCGTTTATGAAAAAAAATACATTTTTTCAAATTTTCTACATGAAATGGAAATCTCTGCAAATCTAAAAGAGAAGTGATTTCAAAGACTACATCGTTTCTAGATGAGTTGTCAACTAAACCGAATTCAATGACTTTTTGTGGACGTTCATCTAAAAGGCCGTTCCTTCAGCGCTTCCTATCTTTAAATTTAAATTTAAATAAAATAATTTTTTTCTTTCTCTTCTTCTCTTCTTTCATTCATTGCTATCTCCATGAAGCTCCTCGATCACTGTAGCGTCTTTCAGGCAGAAACCATCGCGATTAAAGAAACGTTGTCATGGCTATGGCCGCTATAAAATCCCTGAACAATGTCATGTCATCATCATCATCTTCTGACCCGCATGATCCACTAAAGGGGTCGCGGGGGTAAACCACGCACGAGAGATCGCCAGGCAACTCTATCCTCGGCCATCGACTCTAATTGATCAGGAGCAATGCCCAAGGGTAACCCGGCGAGTTTTTGGACTTGGTCCAACCACCTCGTCCTGGGTCTGCCAAGCGGTCGCCTACCGGATTTAATCGCATTCAACGCCCGCCTCGGCAGTCGTGATGATGGGGACATTCGTGCCACGTGACCAAACCACCAAAGCATAGCCCTTTCCGTTCGAAGAAGCATCTGCTCAATGTTGAGTTCCTCGCGCACTGCCGTGTTTCCCACCCCATCCCGGCGAGTAATTCCCACAACAGCACGAAGAAATCTCATCTCAGCAGCTTGCACTCGCGATCTTATTCTTTCGGTAAATACCCAAATTTCATGACCATAGGTGAGAGTTGGAACAAATACTGAGTTGAAACTTGGCTTTGACACCAAGCTCGGCCTTTCTGATTACAGAACTACCATGCTGTGTCAAAACTGACCCAGCTTGACCAATCCTACCGGGAAGCTCAGCATTAGGTACTCCTTCCATCACTCGTGAAAAATACCCCGAGATACTTAAACTTCTCCACCTGCTTTAATGGGACTCCACTAACATGCAGAGGGCATTGAACAGGCGTTCTGGAAATGACCATAACCTCCGATTTGTCCACGTTAACCCTCATTCCAGCATCAGCACATACGGCCACAACCCTATCGAGTGCGCGTTGGAGTTCCGTCTGGGAGGATGTGAGGATAACCAAGTCATCTGCAAAAATAAGATGACTTACCCTCAACTCTCCCAATGTGAAACATTCCTCACCTCGGCTGCGCTGCAACATCCAGTCCATATATACAATGAAAAGGAGAGGTGACAAGACACACTCTTGGCGAAGTCATGTTCAACTCAAAAACATCACTTAACTGCAGGCTGTCTCTTTAAGGACATGGCTGAGCATTTTAACATACACCTCATGTGGGTGCCAAGACATTGTGAAAAACCAGGCATCTGCAAAGCCGATGAACTCGCCAGGTAATGGTACAACCTCCTCCCTATCAATAGTAGGGGTACCACCTTCCATGCCGATCGCTACAGCCTACCATCTTCTGAAGATATATACAATGAAAACCACCAATAACAAATGGCTAGAAGGCACCACCTGCCTTAAAACAAAAGACATCTGGCCATCAGTCTACATAGACTGAGCAGACCCTCATTAAGCACGCTCATAGGAGTCATAACCGGGCACTGTGCAATTGGCATTCATGCTCGCAGCGATGTGAGGAGAAGTCAATCCGCTTGGGATCACAATGGGTCTACTTTGGCTGACTTTAGCAGTCAGCCACTGCAACCTAACCTATCCTAATTGTGTGTGAGATATCATCGACATTTTTGTATTCGTTTTTAAATGCCTATCGATGCCATTATGTATGGAATCGTGGCTTCTCCGCGCATCCGAAATGTCAATGGGTTGGTATAGGTTATGTTGGCTTTAAGGGCCGCTGTGGTTTGTGCCTCAATCGAACGATTCTGATTGACGACGCGGACCAGTAACTTGTTTTTACAAAACAAACAAGTTTAACAGCCAGGAACGCGTCAGGAAGGCCTCCACGGCTTTATACTGGGGGGAGGGGGGGACCACAACCCCGCATAGGCCACTGGATATTCATCTCTATAGTCAGGCCCATACTACTATATGACGTCGCGACCTGGTGGACGACAAATTTACCCCGTGTAGAAGCCCCTCCTCGAATCCATGCGACAAATGAGCATCTGTTCTTGATGTGAATGTAATGCATCTGTTCGTCAACCTCATTCATTGACATACATCCGTTCCAGATCGCAACGATGACGTTAACGTAACGTCCATGTCGCGTTGATCGTTTCGCATCGAACATCTGTTGTGTCAATTCAGGCACAGTCAGCGCTCTGTACTATTGCCATCCTCGTGATATTGATGGAGCAATGCAAAGCGAGAAGGTGACAGCCTATTTACGAAGATCAGCATTTAGTTGGCCACAGAACAGAAGACTGGTGGTCACTACAGACTTTGTCAGTGAGACTGAGACGGTAGTGGCCTTTTATATACGTTTCCCTGACCAACTGAATGCTAATCTTCATAAATAGACTGTCAACATGATTCAAGTGACCAAACGTTGGCATGGGTCAGTGTCAAGGGCTCATTAAGGTCATTAAGGGCTTCGTTATCGACGCAGTATGTCTTGTCTGTGTTTTCAACCACTTGGTGAACTGAGAGTGTGGCGGGTCAAACAACGGTATCTAAAAACTTTGGCGATGGTACGAGTGCTACCTAGTATGTGTTCATGATTTTATGAGAGGATATACGAAAGGATGCCCATGCCTGAGCTGGTGCCACCAGCATCAGGAATGTTGATATTAGTGGAAAAAGTTGGAATTAGGAAACGGACCTTCATCCTTCGTAGAGACGGGCTTTACAAATAAGATGAAAACCGAGGAAGAATTTAGACAGGACGCTGGAAAAACTTGCGCACAGGTGTTGCCAACAAGACCTATTCTGAATGGACACCTCGTCACAAGTCTTGGATGAGCGACTATACGACCTCCAGAGGCTATCACGTCGACAATCCCTTTGCCATATTTCCAACCACCCTTTTGACCAGAAGTCTAACGATTGCTCTGCCACCCCCTAAGAGTATCGATCAACTTGCCATCGCATCGCCTGAATTCTTTTTACCAGGTCAACCTCCAAAACTCGAAGAGGATTAATTATACAAATGCTTCTAAGTAACTTCCACCAAATAAATAAAACTTCCCATCCCATGACAACCTCGTTAACCTCGCCCCCTCAAGACAATACCTTCCTCGTCGTCCCCCCTCCCCGCAACCAATCATAAGTTGCAAACTAGTCGTCTTATGAAACAAAGCCATCTCCCCCCAAAATGAAGATGCCATTGGACTGACTTTCCTCCAGATCCTTTAAAGCAACCTTCACTACTCCCGGTGATAACCTTTCGCCGGCAAAATTCTTCAAATTCATTGCCTTGTCCAGAGGAGCAACTTTCTTGCTCTAAACTTTTCCCGAACTCATAATTAATGGTCCTCCATCTGTGCCGAGGTGTGCGCTCGCCACGGACCGTCACAGTGTGCCCCAGTTCCCAGCAGAAGGGCACTTGGGCAAAAAGAGGAAAAAAAAAAACAAAAACACGGAGAACTGCTTGATGCACATCAACCAGGATTATTTTTAACTTTTCCCCAGTAATCCCTTACAGTCCATTACGTCTGTGTGACACCTAAACTATGCAGCGGACGGGTCGGAGCCTCTTCAGCTCTTCAGCTGTACTGCTCTTCGTTGATTTAATTAAAGCCACATCAGAGCCGCTTAGATAACCAGCGGCTGACATCGCCTAATCCCAGTCAACCCCCACTGCCCCAGGCCGATCCGTTCCATTACGAAATTGCAGCTACGTCGTCGGTTTCTGTGTTCTCTTTTGTTTATTCAGGCACAAGCCCCAATTTGCATAACGCCCAGTCCAAGAGTGGACATGACACATAACCGTTCGTCGATGCCAACGAGCGGAGCAGGGATAGAACAGGGGCAAAAAAATCGATGGCGTTGAGGTGGCTGAAACCATGAAAAACTACGCCGCAGTGGTTTGGTGTGCTTTCATTGAGTGAGACTGTTACATGACAGCCCTCCCCCGGTGCTCTAAATTTGGCCGCAGCTCGTGCCAACCAGGCCAGTGCCTCAAGAACTGCCGTGCCACTCAGCCACGGAGGCTGGGAGAGTGCTGCCTTCAGGCTGTGTAGCGGTAATGTGATGGAAGCAATTATTATTGACGCCGTAATGGAAATCAGTTAATTCCTCTTTCACACATCCTTTGGCCTCAATAGTGCGCCACCTGCCGACGCAGGGGGTTCATTCCTTTGTGCCGCGACACGAGCTACTCATTCTCATCGAGGAGACGCACGTCGAAGGCTGAGAGACGCAGCAATCAATAAAAATCCCATTTGCATGGTAATAAAAGCCCATTAGCATGTTGGCTTCCCCGCCGCCACCGGTAGGCGGATGAGAACTGGGTGGCGGCCTAGTTGTGGCAATTCCACATCTGGCATTGTGTAATCCCATTGACATGGCTATTACTTGCAGCACTTGAGGCAGTTCGGAGCTGCGAGATTTGCGGAAAGTTTTTTATGAATGCCGGGCGCGTAAAACTGGATTGCAGTTTACTGCGCGCGGAGACTGTGTTGAAGAGGCGGCGCGCCGCGTCATTGCTTGTGGTGGGGATTTATTGCGCCGCAGGGTGTTCTATTCAGGATTTCCTGGCGATGAGACGATGTAAGTGAAATTGGTCGGTACTGGCAGTAAATTGAGGCGTACTGGGAGGCGAATGATTGGTCGGGTTGATGTGTGTCTTCGTAAATTTGCTACAAGGACATGGAAGGATTTAGCTGCATTCGAGTTAGATAGATCGGAAAGTGTGTGAAGAGCTATTCACCGGAACCGTCTACTAAAAGTTAGAAGACGACTTTGTGTACTTTTGAAGAGAGACTAGCTTTGACTTGACTTTGACTTGACTTTGACTTTGACTTTGACTTTGACTTTGACTTTGACTTTGACTTTGACTTTGACTTTGACTTTGACTTTGACTTTGACTTTGACTTTGACTTTGACTTTGACTTTGACTTTGACTTTGACTTTGACTTTGACTTTGACTTTGACTTTGACTTTGACTTTGACTTTGACTTTGACTTTGGCTTTGACTTTGACTTTGACTTTGACTTTGACTTTGACTTTGACTTTGACTTTGACTTTGACTTTGACTTTGACTTTGACTTTGACTTTGACTTTGACTTTGACTTTGACTTTGACTTTGACTTTGACTTTGACTTTGACTTTGACTTTGACTTTGACTTTGACTTTGACTTTGACTTTGACTTTGACTTTGACTTTGACTTTGACTTTGACTTTGACTTTGACTTTGACTTTGACTTTGACTTTGACTTTGACTTTGACTTTGACTTTGACTTTGACTTTGACTTTGACTTTGACTTTGACTTTGACTTTGACTTTGACTTTGACTTTAACTTTGACTTTGACTTTGACTTTGACTTTGACTTTGACTTTGACTTTGACTTTGACTTTGACTTTGACTTTGACTTTGACTTTGACTTTGACTTTGACTTTGACTTTGACTTTGACTTTGACTTTGACTTTGACTTTGACTTTGACTTTGACTTTGACTTTGACTTTGACTTTGACTTTGACTTTGACTTTGACTTTGACTTTGACTTTGACTTTGACTTTGACTTTGACTTTGACTTTGACTTTGACTTTGACTTTGACTTTGACTTTGACTTTGACTTTGACTTTGACTTTGACTTTGACTTTGACTTTGACTTTGACTTTGACTTTGACTTTGACTTTGACTTTGACTTTGACTTTGACTTTGACTTTGACTTTGACTTTGACTTTGACTTTGACTTTGACTTTGACTTTGACTTTGACTTTGACTTTGACTTTGACTTTGACTTTGACTTTGACTTTGACTTTGACTTTGACTGTGACGTTGTCTTTGACTTTGGCATGCACTTTCTCTTTCGCTTTCGCTTTCACTTTCAAGACGTGCCCATTGAACCCAATTCAACGGTGAAGCTTACCTTCTCGCAACCAGACCATAATTTTCCGGCAAATTAGCGCCAAAACAAACCAATCGCCTTAAGCCCCCAGTATCCCATGGCACCTGTTGAACCGTTCACCCGATTTATCGGTATTTATACCAGCCTCTCTTCTGGTGCCATAATCGTGGATAAAGCCTATTTAAGACGGTCATCAATCGCTCGCCGAATAATCCTCTTTCTTGAATGGGTTTATTATGTCGCCCTCCACTTCGGCATCGACCCTCATCGTATCTCCGATTCATACACCCTCTCACACTACCCCCAACCCATCCAGCCTTGGTCGCACCTAGGGACACGACCCACAGGTCCCACATTTCCATAAATTGCCATGCAAACCCCCTCCTTGACCTGTGTGGGTGGAATGAACATAAATCATCCCATGAGACAATTCACTCACCCACCCACCCAACGTTGCCTTGTCCAATTTGTATCTCTATTCATTCCCCTTTTCTGCTTCTCATTCCAGTCGGACGAGGATGTCCTTGAGCTGGAGCATCTAAAGCACGACGAGCCAACGGATGACTCTGGCGAGGGCGGCGACATTCATTTCGAAATACCCTCGGCCATACGTCCACCAGCCGAGAAGGCACCAATCAATCCGACAGATTTATTGCCCGATCTGGAGCAGCAATTGGAGGAGGTGACAACGGCAAAAATCAGCACAATTAACAATGCTGGCCAGCGCGAGGAGGAGGAGGCTCTCGGCGGCGAAACGCATCACCGTCCACCCATGCTGCCTCAGCACGACGGCGGTAAGGTTGGCAATAACCATCAGCAGCAGTCAGCGCCTCCGGCAACAGGCCGTGTTGAGCCGAATGCGCCCAGCGAAGGCAACGGCAGTCCTCCAATGTTGACCAAGGTAAGTGCAACTGGATATCCATCCCCATCACGCTCCACTGCCAATGAGACATGCAAATAGATATCCGGTAGTGAGGAATAGCCCCGAGCAACGCAGAGCCGATGCCCAATCCGCAACAGGATACTCTCTCTCTCTCTCTCTTGACGTGGGGATTTATGAGAGTTCCCTGCAGCTGTGGCGAACATTCTCCGATGCGTTCCGATGGAGAAATTTGTAGCAAGACTAATTATAGCCGGTTTAGGGGTGAATGGTTTCTCGAATCCCGAACCGCCGCAGGGGCCAAGTTAATTAATTTCCAGAGATTATCACTGCCTGCTGATGCTGTGCACCAATTAGTTGTGTTCCGTGTGGTCTGCTGCATAGTTTCGGCTTCGATTGTCGGTCGAACGATCCCGCTGCGAAGGCATTTCCGCATCAGATGCGTCAACCCCAAGGGAGTTCATCAAATCAGTCACAATGAAATTGTAGGAATCATCGCCTGCTGGGGGAAGCCAGTCCATCTAATCGGAACGGAAACCCCGCAGTCCTCAATCCATGTTGCCATGGCTGGCTGTGGGCATGTGGGCGCTCTGCTGTTCCACTTCCTACTGCAGGTGACTTTCCATGTCGGAGCCTGGTGGATTGGCAGAGGCCGACGGAGCCACTTGCGTCTTGACAGACCAACCGAGTGTGGCAGATGTAGGGGGCCTTCTTGTTTGCGGTTGCCTGCGACTCTTTTCGGGGAAACCGAATGCTCACAATGCGGACTGGCAGCCATCCACGTGGAGCGGTTTGCGCCCAACTTGGAGATCACATTTTCTACCTCGATTTGAGATGCTCGCGGGGGCAGAATGTGTCCTTGTTGGAGTGGAGCTAGTTAAGTTTATTAGCACCGGCGAGGGTGATTTGACTGCATAGGATGGCAGACGTTTCGAGGGAGCATTTGAAACATCGGGCACGTGACTCCCAATCGGGTTTTTGAAATATTTTCGGTTTAGGTGACGTGGATGATTTCATGAATTTATTTTACGGTTTCTAAAAGAAGTAGGTAATGGATGTTTTCTTAAAAGGTATAGAACTTTGAAATGGAATAAACAAAAGATGATTTTTTTAAATTGACATGAACTTTACTCTATTCGAAAGACAATCTTGTGGCATTAGAACTTAAATATGATTTCTCGCATATGACTGCAACGGCTGGCTCGGACGTAGTCTAACCTTGAGGTCCAATTTTCGATGACTTTTTCCAGCATTTGTGGTCGTATATTGGCAATAACGCGACGAATGTTGTCCTCCAAGTGGTCAATAGTTTCTGGGCTTATCGTCGTAGACTAGCGACTTCACTTATATTCACAGAAAATAGTCAAGCAGCGTTAAACCGCACTATCTTGGAGACCAATTCACGGGTCCAAAATGTGAAACTATGCGGTTACCAAACGTTTCCTTCAATAAATCAATTGTGACACGAGCTGTGTGACATGTTGCGCCGTCTTGTTGAAACCACAGCTCCTGCACGTCATGGTAGTTCAATTGATGAACGAAAAAGTCAGTAATCATGGCTCTATAGCGGTTACCACTGACTGCAACGTTCTGGCCAGCATCGTTTTTAAAGAAGTACGGACCAATTATTTCACCAGCCCATAAAGCGCACACCAAACCGTCAGTTTTTGTGGATGTAACGGTGTCTCTACAGGATTATCATCACTCCAAATACGGCAGTTTTCTTTATTGACGTATCCATTCAACCAATAGTGAGCATGGTTCATTCTGGACGTAGTGCGCGATACGTATTTCGAACAGAACCATGATTTTCAAAATAAATTTGCACAATTTGGAAGCGTTGTTGAATACCTGTCATGTTGAAATGCCAAGCCAAACCAAACAAATAAATCGCTTGACAGCTGACAAAATGGCCGCCAGTTAAAATAGTGTTGCCAACTTAAAGTTCTATGCCTCTAAGAAAACACCCTTTATAATAAAAAGAAGTGGTGACAAGACGCACCCTTGGCGAAGTCCAACTCCCACAGTGAAATGTATTGATTTAGTACCGTTAACCCGTACACAGCTGCTACAGTTTGTACATAGCGAATGAATGGCCTTTAAAGGAGGACCCACACTCCTTCAGAACATTCTAGAGCTTACCTCTAAGAAGTCGATCGTATTTCTTTTTTCAAATCTAATCAAAACAGCTGTAGATTGGTTTGACATACTCTGAACTCGACTGAAAAGTTGATTGGTTGTACTTCTGCCGAGACGAAGGCCACACTATTTAGCCCCTTATCATCTGGTCACCCTTAAGCCCCGCAGGGAAAATATAGTTTGTAGATCTAAAACGCTTTAAATATGTATACGAAGTAAGAAACTCTCCTCTGTCGGTGAAACCAGCTTAAAGTTTCCTTCGCCCGCACGTCAAGTTGAAGGACGATATCGAACGACATAAGCACGATGCAGAAAGATATCAAGTGAGGAAATGGAAACGAGCACATTGTGCTACATCCACAGAAAAACATCTCATGAGCGCCACAAAATTATGGATGCAAATCCGTGAGGAATCATTAGTCTCACACGCCCGCTGAACTCACTGTCTGTTTGCACATTTCGCTTCACACCTGCCGCAGGAGGGCCCTTCGTGCCTGCAATCAAAATTACACAGCTGAGTCCACAGAAGCGAGCACTTGTCCTTGTGCTCGACGAAGAGACAACCCAAACATTCCTCCTTTATTGACAACTTGAGCAGAAATAAAAGGAAACAAAATTAAATCACTCGGAGGACGACAAAAGAAAGCAAGCAAACCGGCGGAAGCCATACGCAAGCACTCATCCGTCCTTTGTTAGACAACAAACATCTGATGTCTTCCGTTTGTGCAGAGAAGGGGAATGAATGCGAGTTTGAGTAGCGACGAAAGCGGAGTCCCACACATCATCCGAAAGGGATTCAAAGGCTAAACATGATTAAATTAGGCATGCCTTCTGGGATCTCCGAATGTGTACGTGTCGTAAAGCGACGACGACGCGCAAAGCGAGGGGTATTCCCCTTTCATTTTCCAGGACATTAATTGCACAATATGAAGCACAAGCGGTTGCAAAAATATTTCATAGGCCAACGTGCTGGATATGGGATACAAGCTCGCTGATCCGAAAATAAAAATTCTTTCCGTTCAGCCTTTATGGCCGTTGCCAGGCCCCCAATGCGAACCTCTCAATGTGGCGCGTCGGCCTGAAACTGCGTTCTCTCTGCCCAATGAATGGAAACGTCATTTTCAGCGGTTTTCATCTCCTGATTCCGTTTAATTAATTTTCGCTCATAGCACTCGAATAAAGGGCCATTCAGCAGCGATCTCGGTGATAATCCACGAGAGAGCGCGCCCCGCAGCTGGATGAACGCCCGTGTGACCTTGTGTCTCGGCTTGCATTTGCACAGCTTCAAAGCGCCTCGTGCTCTAATGTTGAACGAGTGAAAGAGTAAACATGTCCTCCACGTCCTCACCGAAGTGGTGGGCGTGGGAGCATCGTTCCGCGGGTGACTGACTTGGCGCACGGAGACGCCTTTTCATGGAATTATTCAGTTCTAATGTAAATCGTGATTAAATGAAAATGAATTCATGGGGATTCTGTTGACGAGTCTCAAGGAACGTCGCACTTGTCACATGTGCAGTGTCAACTTGACAGAGACGTCCCCCCCATCCATTTAATGCAGTTTTCTTTTGAAAAATTCTGGAGTGGATTAACTGAGTGACCGAGGATCTGGATGATTTATGTTAAGCACTTGCATGCACTTGGATTGCTCTTGGAATCATGGCCTGGAGGAGATTACTTTTGCAGTCTTTGATAGCAGTGGACGGTGGGTACTCGTCCCACTCATCTGAGATTCGTTTTCTTTAACTCTGTAGTCAACGGGTCTAGGATACGTACGCTTGACAAATGTGGCCACAAGGTTAAGGAAGTGCGAGTGGGGTTTCTGGTTTTCGTTTTTTAAGTTAGGCAACACGTAGGGTTCCCATCTTTCACCGAAAGACGAACAGTTCTTCTTGTGCTTGAATTATAGTTTTAGCGCCACGAATCTGGTTGTTTGTAGAATCTCCCAACTTATGTGTCATCTTTATTGTGAATTTCTATTGATTCGTTTCCTCCTTTGAAGCTGAAAAATTGCACACACATTGAACCTATGTTTGAGATTCACATTATCAATTCAAAGTTCTGTACCTCTAAAAAACACCCCTTATTACAAGTGAAACCACGTCGGAGCCTGAGCTGTTACTTAGTTTGTGCCCTTATCCATAGATTGCAATACACCTTCATTCAGAACCTCGGCTAAATTAGAGCAATGGTTCATTATTGTCTGGCCTTGAAACCCATAGTAGACCGACTCAAAAAAGTTGCCAAATAAAGGGTGGTTAAATTTAAGCCGATGTTGATTTTGAATGCAACAAAATATCGGCCAAATAGCCGCCGCGACCTCGGCGGCGCACCTCCTTCCGATGGTCCAAATTTTCGATGACGCTAAAGCATAATTGAGGTTATGCCGTTAATGTGCCGAATTATGTCATCCTTTAGCTCTTGAATTGTTGCTGGCTTATCGACGTACACGTTTTCTTTCAAATAACCCCAAAGAAACAAATCCAACGGTGTCAAATCACATGATCTTGGCGGCCAATTGACATCGCCACCACGTGAGACACGGCCGTTGAATTTGTCGCGCAAAAGAGCCATTGTTTCGTTAGCTGTGTGACAAATGGCACCGTCCTGTTGAAACCACATATCGTCCATATTCATATCTTCCAATTCGGGCCATAAAAAGTTCGTTATCATTTCACGATAGCGAACACCATTTACAGGAACTGCCTGACCGGCCTCATTTTCGAAAAAAATACGACCCGATGATGCCGCCAGCCCATAAACCGCACCAAACAGTCACTCTTTGTGGGTGCATTGGTTTTTCGACAATCACTCTTGGATTATCATTCGCCAAAATAGGACAATTCTGCTTATTGACGAATCCACTGAGGTGAAAATGTGCCTCATCACTGAAGATGATTTTCTTCGAAAATTGATCATCCACTGTTGCCATTTCTTGCCACCATTCTGATCATTGACGACGCTTGAAATGGTCAAGAGGCTTTAGTTCTTGAGTCAATTGCACCTTGTAAGCGTGTAAATGCAAGTCTTTATGCATAATGTTCATCAACGACAAGCGTGAGAGGTGCAATTGTTGGGCACGGCGACGAGTTGAGGTGGACGGCTCTTCAGCCACACTATCGCGAACAGCAGCAATATTTTCTGCAGTACGAGCTGTACGAGCATGCACTGGTGTTTTCACATCTCCTACAGACCCGGTTTGCTCAAATTTTTGCACGATTTTTCCGATTGTACTCACATTTGGACGATTAAATTGACCGAAAAAGTCACGAAGAGCACGGTATGCATTTTGATTTGAACGCCCATTTTCATAATAAGCCTGAACAACTTTAACGCTTTGCTCGATTGTGTATCTTTCCATGGTTCAATTTGAATTAGTCTGAAATTGAGAAATGTCAAATGAAATGCAGAAAAAAACTTGAAGTTTACGTGTGGTTCACATTCAACATCGGCCCTTTAAATTTAACCACCCTTTAGATCACAGGTTCCACTCAAGTTTGTTGAGCTATGTACGTTTCCAAATCGCATTGCCTTCAGCAAGCCTAATAGGGCACATACACGACACTGTCATGTCGCTACAGAGTGCAGCCCAATATAATATGTATTTTTTGTTCTGCACATGGCTGCGCAAACCGTCTGTATCGTGTGTATTCAATTCTAAATTTTTTGAATTTTGCATGGTTTGCAGCGACATGTCTGTGTCGTGTATAGTGAATTTCGCACAGACCAGCGTGAAAATTCATATCATAAACATGAATAAAAACACGGATAGACAATTTTAGATCGAGTTTTTGGCAATTTATTTACAATCCACACCACAATGAGATGTGAACTTCAGTTGATATGAGGGGGCTAAAATGAATCAGGCGTTAAAAGGCCGGTTAGCAAAAAATGAGGCATTGACGACTCCGCAGAGAAGAGAGAAATTTGGATTAATCAATGGCAAATGCTAGCATCCGAGTCAAGGTATTTCTATGTGATCAGTGCTAAACTTTTGTTCTCATATGACCTCACCAGCAGTGGAGGCAGCAGTATACTTGGTTGTTGTAAAGCGTTGGTCGAGTGAATTCTCGGATACCTGTGTCACCAAATGACAAAAACCAATTTAAAAACGTTTCCCGGTTTTGTGGCAAACTTTAAATCTTCAAAGGTTTCCCCGCTAGCTGGGATGCGTAAAGTAATTGAAAGCCTCTCGCTTGGAGAAACCGGTTCCCTCATTACAGTTTTTTGTTTAGTTATTAATGGAATTTATCCATAAAGAAGTCACCAGGCGAACTCATCTCGAGCTTTTCTAATAATTTGGTAATAATTTGTACCACTCCTTGGTAGATTTTTTTCCCTTTGATATCCCTTTTTTTAATTTCCAAAGCAATGATTATGGCGGCACAAGCAGTGTCTGTCATTTTTCGAACCCGGCGACTACGACGAAACGATACAAACTAATGGCTATGAAGATTATCTACAGCGTGTCTGGCGAAGGGGTGTGCAAACAGACTTAATGTTTGCAGCGATGTGTGTGTACGGACCCCATAAGGAATTTCTAACTTGCTACACAATTGCTCCTAACTTGACCGTTTTTCATATGTATTCCGTCCCGTCTCAGCATTCGATCGGTTACTGCGATGTCCCAAAGAATAGTGGGAAAGGAACACCTTTATTGTGGGATGCGTCTGTTAATCAGTTCCTAGTCCCACCATGTTTTTGTATCTCACTCTACTACTAAGTGAGCATCAAACATGATTGATCTCAAAATACTCATGACTGAATACTGTGTTGCTTCAAAGAACGATTTGTCTCGGCTGCATAGGGGCCTTCCCTAGCACGCCTGTCACTGCTCTTAATACACTTCTGAATCTCCAACCCCCCTTTCAAGGCCGTGTTCCGTTTAAAAAGAAGTGGTCTTTGGTACAACCCGCACAGGAGTTTCGATGACCTTGCGCACCATATTTCCTTTGACCACAGTCTCATGGATATGCCTTCTGACGCAAGGACAGCAGCAATCCAGCTGCGGCGCACATACAAAGTCGACTTTTCCTGCACTCAGGATTGGCTCTAGCCAGAATCTGAGCCAGGAAAGGAATGTAATCGAATCTTCATGGATGGCTCTATGACCAATGAAGAGTGTGGCGCTGGGGCTGGCGCTTTCGTAGAGAGCGACAGCATTAGACTCCACACCTCATTAGGTAAATTTGCGTCGGTCTTCCAAGCGGAATCCTATGCGATCCTAATGGCCACGAACTATATTGTGAAGAACTGGTGGAAGGGCCGAAGCGTTTGTGTCTGCAGCGATAGCCAAGCTGTGCTCAAGGCCTTACTCAACCCTTTAACCATTTCCAGGATAGTCCTTCTCTAAATTGGATCCGCAGGTTCAATTCGCTAAGACTTATCTGGGTCCCGGGCTACAACGGGATCACGGGAAATGAGATCGCCAATGAACTCGCTAGACAAGGATCAGAGGAGATATTCTTAGTACCCGAACCTGCGTTGGGACTATCCGCGTCCTCGGTTAGGGCTTCCACCGATGGATGGGTTTCTCGAGACCACAACCGGAGGTGGCTCTCCAGGATGCAGACAAACCAATTGCATCTCTGTAAGAAATCCGCAGCTTTCTTGTTATCTCTTAACAGAAAAGACTGCAGACGACTTACCGGCGTACTAAGGAGCCACTACACCTTCACCAAATCCCTAAATGTGCTCGGCCTAAGCGACGAAACCCTCTGCGACGCCTGTGGAGAAGATGACGACACTGCAGAGCACTTCTTCTGCCACTGTCCCGCCTTTGCTCGAATCAAGTGGCAGTTATTTGGTGCTGATGAGGTGATGATGTAGGCTCCTCTTCACCTTCACAGAAGCGCCTGCTGCTATTCCTCCGGAAGACCATGCAATATAAGTAAATGTAGGTTGCTGCCTGGTATGACAATGGACCAGTTTTTGAGTGTGAGTGCTCCAAGGTAGTGTTTCAAAAACCTCCCCTTTCAACCATTCAAGCCAAACAAAGAAAATCAATCAATAAGTGGGTAAGAGTTAACGAATAAGATTGCCTTCATCTCTAAACCTGTCTCCAGTAAAGTTCTCTCAGCCTCTGGGCAGCCAAACTTGCAAATGTGTGCCTACAACGTCGACGAACGTTCTCGCCAATTCTCCCGCACTTCGTTGGATTGTTAAATCAAATATGTCGCTTTAGAGCTGCTGACGAACATGTCCTTGGGCAGTAGAAAAAAAATATGCAAAGTCTTTCGGAGATTATCCACTTTCCTGTTCTCTTCGCCTCATCTTTAGCACAGCTCTCCTCCCCAACATCAGTCTCGGCGGGGCGGTGATTTCTGGGAGTGGACGTGACAAGCGACGACACCACGCCCCATTCGTAGCGACAGCGTGACAATGAAACGAACCTCTCGAGGGGGCTCTGTAAATGCTCCATCACAGGCACGAATGATGTTTTTCTAAGGAACTCATCATTTCCCGCCTGGAAGTCTTCATTTAATCGTCAAAGGACATCATCAGCCCCGCAGTCGTGTAATCCTCTTAACAGCCTCCGCCTCGCCACTGCTCGAGCCTTAATTGGCCAATCCAAACACCATTTCACTTCGCAGATCAAAGCATCCTCATCGGGGCGCCCGCCGTTAGGGAAGCCGCCCACACCCTTGTGGGGGAAGTGGGGCGGCTTTTGTGTGAAATTCCTTGAACATAATTCCCCGAGACTGGGTTCGGCTGAACGGCGTGTGACTTCTAGGAAAAGAATCGCCCAGGAATGTGAAGCATTTCATGCACTCTCTCGCCTGACAGGCCGACCGAGTTGAAGGGAAGGGTAATTGAACATCGTGGCCTAATTGGCATGTTGGCTGAATGGAATGCGCACCAAGACTTCACGCTCCTCGGCGTGAAGGTTAAAGCGCTGTCAGATTCACACAATGGCAGGACAGGACAGGACGCTTGAAGGATGCTCCTAGTTGCGTGCACATCAAACCACCGGATTCTAAGACACGCTTAACAGTTCACCGTCCGTTCGGTGTTCGCAGAACAGCGATTTATGGCACTGCCGTGGAATTAGCAGACCCCGCTCTCAATCCTCACAAATGCAATGCTGGGCGAGGCAGACAGGGGCGGGCGGGCGGACCGAAGGCGTGCAGATGGATTTATCGCTCACGAGAAATTAGGCTAAAAGCTGCTTTCACTCACAAAGCCCCAGGTGGGGTGGTGTCGGTGCTCTAGTTGGGCTGAACAAAGGAGTTGTTGTTCCCCGAAATGGATATCAAAAGGGTTGCCGGGATCAAAGCGGTGGTGGCAAAGTGGATTTTTCTGTTCGGGCGAATATCCTCTTTTTCGTGTTTCGGTTTCGAATGGTTTTTTTCTTCTTGCCGAGCGTTTGATTTCCTGAAAATGTAAAACAATTCCGCGAGGGTGTGGGGCAGAGATTACCTCTGAATGGCGGCCATTGAAGTGGAAGTAGAATTTGAGGCTTGCCCCGGAGCAATCCAATGCATTGCATTGTTTTGCGATGGCATAGTTGTGAGGAGGTTTATTTCGGTTTTGTTTTTTGCTCGCTTTCCTTTCGGTTTCCGAAGCCGTACGAGGGCATGTTATCGATCGTGAGTGGTGATTCAAGGGTTTTGTGGTTCGCCCGGTTCGCCCATTCGAGAGTGTTACAATGGGAGTGAATGTGGGGGAGGGGGAGTTTCTTGGTGTGTGGGTGGGTGATAAATTGCAATTGAGGGTGAGTCATTAGTTTTGGAGTTTTGGTCTTTGTCCGGCGACTGTGTGCATGCTGATGTAAGTTGTGATTGGGAAACTTTGAAGTTCGTTTTTTTGGTATTTCTCCAAGACTTATGCTTGAACTCTGTCGAACTGTCATGTGAGAATAGATTCTCCAGACAATGCTGATGTCGAACATGAGAAATGACCATTTGGTTGAATGGTTCCTTTTTTTTTTTTGAGGAGAGTGCAAGTACGCTTCTCGGAATAGGAGATCATTCACTGCTTCTATGTAGGTAAGGTCGATTAGAGGATGTATTTCTACCGTGTGACGTTAGGTTTTTCAGTTCAACACCGCTCAAGGTCTCTGTCTCTACGAAGGAGTGCTTACACAGGAACTGCCTCCTTCTCTGTGCTAGGCCTGGGCATTCGCAGAGTAGATTATATTGCTTCCTCATTTCTACAGCTGCTGCTAAAGTCGTTATTCAGTATGTTCACTCGCAATGCATGCGTGCCTATGGCATAGTTTTCGGTAAGAAATCCTATAAACATCCGCACTTCCTTGCGACAAAAGCTGATTAGTGATTTTGTTCTCTTTTTGCTCAGCATCGGTCATAGTTCCCTTGCTGTTGCTCCAATTTCCAGAACAAACCATATAGTTCTGGCTTTATCCAGGGCTTCGACTTCCAGTTGTTTTTCTTATGTAGCTAAGTGGCGTCAATTCAAAAGACGTTGTGGTCTCTCAAAGAGATTGCAGCCTCGGCTATAGCAGCCACTTCGGCTTGAAAGACGCTGCAGTTGTCTCCTAGTGCGAAGGATTTTTCAAAGTGGACACAGAAGATACATCAATCAAATTGTAACAGCAACGTGACGAGATGTTAAACTTTAAACCTGACAATCTCTGTTGGAGCAGGGCTTTGTAAACTGATTTATTTCTCTGACTTAAGCCATTCAAATCAAAAACTTTCTTTATTTGAAAACTGTCTCTTAACGAGATAAATGATATACACCTCATGTGGGTGCCGTGACATTGCGACATTCCGGGCAATTGAAAACCGATGAAATCGCAAGATGTGGTACAACCTCTTCCCTTGCACCAGGGGGAGATCCTTTCTTAAGATCCATTCTTAAGCTGCACATAATTAAAGCAACCAACCACAAGTGGCTAGATGGCACAACCTGCCTTAAAACAAGGGAAATATAGCCAGCGCTAAATCTTAAACGATCACTCTGTCTGCTCAGACTAAGCAGACCTTCACTCCGGACGCTTATCGGTGTCATAACCGGAAACTCAGGATGGGTGCTCCATAAAATGATTTTTGCAGAAGCTGCATAGATGAAGAAGAGGTAGATACCACAAATTCCCTCCACTGCTCATATAGCGCTCTGGCAAGTCGTACGTACTCACGTCTAGGGCCCTGCTATTTCAATAATCTCAGCAAAATAAATAGCGTCAGCACTAGCCAGCTAGAACGCTTTGTCATCAGCACCAACTGGTTCCAAGCTTAGGTGGAGTGTTTTCATAAGTGTCAGACTAAGAAAGGACTGCGTTATCCATGTTCATTAATGCAGATATACGATCATACTAACTTAGGTGAACTGCATTACCTACTGTTCATAAACGTCAATCGCTCATCGATGTCCGACAGATTGTGCAGTCATTGTTTTTTGACTGCAAATAGGGTCGATTCGAAGAAAAATATGTTGTATTAAAGCAAGCCTGCAGACATTCTGCACCGTGTGTGTGTTCAAAAACGCATGAGAAAAGGAATGCGATTGTACTAGCGCAGATTTCCGACGTTTATGAAAACACCCGAGAACTCATTAGGCGTGTTATCACACACAATAAACCTACCATTAGCGTAAGTGTGACTGCCTCAGCCACTCCTACCCAATCTAACTTATTACAATTCATTATAGATCCAATTGTGATTGAACAATAGCACGCACAAAACAAGTGGTAGCTGTAGAACCTAGATCCAGGTTCACATCGCAATGAATTAATTACAATATCTACGAGGGGCGTTCAATATATTCTCGGTATCGATATGAAGGAAAATGCGAATTTAATTTAAATTGTTTTTTTTTTTCAATATAATCTCCCCTAACATCATAATAAGATGATGGATTTTTTAAACCCTCAAAAAAAATAAATTTCCTCTTTCTCTGCAAAATACCCATTTATTGCCGACTTGAGTTCTTCATCATCCGAAAATCTTTTTCCACGAAGACCTTTTTTCAAATCCGGAAACAGGAAATAATCACTAGGGGCAAGGTCTTGGCTATAGGGTGGGTGTTGCATTTCTTCGAAACCACAATCTCGCGCAGCAGCCTTGGAAACTCGCGCCGTGTGAACAGGAGCGTTGTCATGAAGAAGCAACACACCCGCTGCGAGTTTACCGCGTCTTTTCTTTTTAATTTCCTCCCGCAAATTATGCAAAGTGGAAGCGTAGGATGTGCCTTTGAGTCCCAAAAAACTGTAGCCATGAGCTTCCCGGCAGACGGAGTGACTTTGAACTTCTTCGGGGGGTCTGTCCGCGTTCTCTACAGCATGCGATTCTCACTTTTTTCTGAGGCTCTGTGAGCATTCGTGGCACCCACCTTGCACTGACCTTTGAAAGGTTAAGATGGTCATGAATAATGGTGTGAATGGTACCAATTGAAAGCTTGGTGATCTCTGCCATCATTTTCACCTTTATTCGGACATCCTCAAGAACAAGTTTTTCGACTTCTTTGATGCTTTCTCCAGTACAAGCAGTAGCCGGGGCGCCGGAGCGGGGGTCGTCTTCAATACTCTCTCTGCCTCTCTTGAACTCACTTGACCACTTTTGCACAGTTGATAATGAAGGTGCGGAACCATGGTAAACAGCTACCATCTCTTCATGAATAGTTTTTTGACGTTTTGACGCGATGCTCAATTTTCACCATCATCGTCTCAGTTGCCATTATGATTCTGTTTAACTAGAGATAAAACGCGAATTAATAATCACATTTATATGAAATTTTACATGAATGCACTAAAATAATAGTATTACTTGATAAATAACACAGCTTCACCCCGATACCGAGAATATATTGAAAGCCCCTTGTATAAGTCAGTAGACACCGTTGTGGAAGCAGATGAATCAGTCAATAATTATCAAATAGAATTTTTGAATTCACTGGATTTCCCCGGGCACAGCCCATATTGAAATTGTAAATCGATGTGCCCATATTATTGGTTAGTAATATTATTCAGTCAAAACTCTGCAACAGCAAATGAGTACGACCAGCAACGACTGTCAATAAAGTTCAGAGTCAATCTTTAAAATTGTGTGGTCTAGAAATTTTTATTTTAAAAAGGTCTGGTCTGGCCTACGGGCTCATCAATAAAGCAGTTATTGTATTCTTTTACGGCACATTCGTGCACGGAGATTTATTCAACCGACTCATTTGACTGCTCGACTAAGCTCAATGTACAAATATATGATTCTTATTATCTAACTACATATGCACACATCTGTTTATACCAACAGCAATACTACACGCATGTTGTCCCGAGATGCAGCCAACGTTCCCCTATTGGCGAAAAGGATCTAGACTGTAGTCTGTGTGTGAGGTGTCAGGTCCGCATGATTCGGATCGGCCGTAGGTCTTCCAGATGATCCAGTGTTGCGTTTGATTTGGTGATGGTTTTCCTGAAGTTTATTTCTATAAAAATATTTCTGTAGTTGGTTAACTAATATTTAGATACAGATTACTTCGCTCATGGACAATTGAATGTCGCATGCTCTAGGATTGGCAAACCAGATTGCGCAGCCGATGGTAGAACCGAAAATATTGTATATCCGCAAGTAGTGAATTAATACATTTGTTACGGATCGGATCAGCCAGAAATAAAAACAACTTTCACGTTTAACAGCTTTTATTTATTACATGTCTTGTCGGACCAACAGTCGGACACGCTATCAAAGTGCGGACTCCACGCACACACGATCGACGAGAAGGGACATGGGTACACACTTCCGATGGAGAGGCTTCATTTCTTTTCCCTTCAACGAATATGTGCCATAGAGAAGCTTGTTAGGATACAGCTAGTTGTGAATAAATTGATCAGTTTTTAAAGATTTAAGAAATATATAGTTCAGCGTTTAATTATTTCTGTTTTCCTTCATCAGTTCAACCAGCCGCTTCAGTTGTCTGCTAATTAACCATTCCAGTTAAAACACAAAGAAACGCACGCTGTTACTAGATTTTGCATTTGAGGCGTTTACAAAGTTCAAATCGACTCCTTTTTTCGTAATTGCTTAGTAACATCCCCGTTCAACCAGAAATGGGCTTCGTTGCTGAAGAAATTGTTCACAGAATGTTCTTGTTTTCGGGTGTAAGTCTTTCCATCATGATATGACAATGCTAACTGAGCACGTTTGACTTTGACACATGTCACAAATGACTCGTGACCTGTCAAGAGTGGAATACTGACAATCCCATAAATATTTTCCTGTTCAATATTCAAAGCGTGCATGTTTGACCTCTCTACATATTCACCATTCGTAGATTTATATAGTCAAACTTTGAATGGGGGTTCATTGTAGCATGCTTCCAAATGGCTGTGGACGTATTGTTTGTTTCTGGTCTATGGTCGTGCCACAGTGGTAGTAGAGTACAGGTAGAGATATATTGTAGCTGACAGATGGCAGCACGAAAACGACTACCTCCAATTGGATAAACAGACTGTACTTAACCCCGTACATCAATCACTGCGGACATTCTCACGGGACTGAAGTACGAGCCCAAACAAAGGATGGAACAAACGAAGGATAGCACAAACCAGTTTTTAGCCAGTCGTACCATACTTTCATACGTTTAAATTATACACTTTCGATGGCAGGTGAGTTTTTGTGTTTCTTGCATACTATATGCTCATATGCCGACGTGGTCGTTACTTTTAAGAAGCAAATACAAAAAATAGAAAAAGAACGAAAGCTCACTCGAAAGCTGATACGATTTCTGCACTCTTGCGACACGGGGGCTGGCTCACACTTTTCGCTTCCCTTTCCCGCATACGTAGCAGTCGTTGCGACAGAATCTGACGAAGTTTGACCGTGTAAAAGCTGTCGCTTCGCTTCCAAGCATAATAGTCCTTTTCAATCGCTGCTACTTCGCTGTATCCACACGAAATTTACGCAACAAAAACCATGTCCTATCCCACCAGTCTTTCTACAAGCGGCTGAACGACAAGCAGATCCTTCTCGACGTTTGAACAAGACAAATCGAGCATCGAATAATCGAATATGTCGATTATTGAGATTAGTTCTATAAAAATTGCACATACGAGTTTATGAATTCTCTCACAATTGAGTTTAACCGAATCTCTAACTAATCTCTAACTCTCTCTCTCTCTCTCTCTCGACTCTGCTTATAACTCCGATGTATTCAAGTAGGCAATAATTTTTCCTCTACACAAAAAAGGCGATTACAGGGACCCGAAAAACTACAGAGGAATCACATTTTTAAACACTTCAGCCAAACTGTTTGCTTCATTAATTTACAAAAGATTGTATGAATGGGTTCAAGAACATAACATCCTTAAGAATTCCAAGCTGGATTTAGGAAAGGCCATTCTACAATCGACCAGATATTCTGCTTAACAAACATTACTGAAACATATAAGAGCAAGAAAAAAAAGTTGTACGCCTTCTTTGTAGATTTTCGAGCAGCGTTTGATTCAATACCACGTGAAGCAGTCTTTTACAAGCTTTCCAAAATCGGTGTATCAAGTAAAATTATTCGAATCCTGAGAGCCTTGTATGAGAATAATATTGCACATGTATGGGATGGAGACATAATTTATGCAGAGTTTAAAACTTCAATGGGTGTTAAACAAGGCTGTATTCTAAGCGCACTGCTTTGTATACTATACATCAATGATATAACAGATGATGCCAAAGGTGGAATATGATTCAACGATGCATCAATTTCTGCGCTGATGTATGCTGATGATATCGTCTTTCTGTGTTACACTATCCAAGGTATGCAATTAATGATAAACAGGATTAATGCTTTCTGTAAAAGTCGGAATCTCACTATAAATCTTGGTAAATCAAAAATGATGGTATCCAGAAATGCAGGAGAAAGCTTCTCACATTTGGAAAAATGGAATTTAGACGGGGAAGAGAGCTTGAGGTAGTATCCAGATACAAATAAATATTTAGCCTAACATCGACCTCTTTAAATTTCAAACCACACTTTGAGGAAAAATTAGCTGTTGCTAAACGAGCTATCTGTTCGATTTGGGAACGTTGCTTCAAAAATAAATATATATCACAAAGTGCAAAAACAAACTTTGTTCCACTCAACCGCAGCGTCGATAATGCTTTACGGAGCTCAGGTATGGGGTTACAAAGGCTACGATACCGTGGAAAAATTTCTTCGCTACTTTTTGAAGAAGATCTTCCGGTTACCAAAAAATACCCCGAACTACGAGATATGATATACGAACTCGTATATGCTACATCTTGAAACTGGAACTCCTCCTTTGTTCTTGTACACGCTCAAAATGCACTTCAACTATATCCTAAAACTACTAGAGATGAACGAATGCAGATTAACAAACGTAGTTTTAAGAAGTATAATTAGAAAAAACGGAGGCTTTTGCGAGGAATTTAAGAAAACAGCTTCTGAATGCGGATTAAATCTGTCTATTCAGGTGAACGAGCATCCTCATCTTTTAAGAGAAAAATTTAACTCGGCTTTGGAGAATTTTGGTAGACATACATACGTCATTTAAGTCATTTTCTAAATGAAAAAACCATACTTCCTTGACAGTCACGCAGTTGACAAAATAAGCACCATTTTCAAACTGAGAGGGGAACTCGTTCAGTTAAACTTTATACCCCATAGACCAGATTTACCAATACTTTGTGACCTATGCAACATGAAGAAGAGAGAAGACATCTTACATTTTCTTAGTGTTTGTCCGATTCTAAAAGAATTTCGATTATCAATTTTCGGAAAACATGACTTAGACGAAGATGAAGTAATGAGCATTTTAAATGGAGAAAAGGGATGGAAGGCTTTATATGATTACTCAGTAGCAGCACTTTGTTATAGAAAGCGTATCATAGATGGAGATTTTTAATGTAAAATTTAAGTATACATTTTGTTAACTTGGCCATAGGCCAAACCATAAATGATCTTTACATTGTAAAACGTTTATTGAAAATAAAAGTCAAACTAAACTAACTAAACTAATCGAATATGTCTGAGGAAGGCTGGTGAAGGAGAGGGCATAACTGCCAGTGCTACGAGTTGCTCAAGGATGTCGACGCATTTCAGAAAGACATGTCAAGTCTATACGCTGGTTGGGTGACATGCAACGCGTAAACAGTAAACGCTCCGTCTAAGAGAGTCGACGATTCCGAGCAGTGTTTGCATTGCTTCAGTCGCATTTCACAGCTTTGACTGCCTTCAACTTATTGAATTGAACACAATTGTAAGCAACATTCGAAGTAAAAGTAGCAAACGATCACTGATGAAATGCACAGCAGCTTGCATTTCGTTTTCGATCAATCGCAGTCAAGTGCTTAATGCTATTGCCTTTTGCTTCCGTATCGCATTTTCAAACACCGATTCCGAGCATCCTGATTCGCTACGGAAATGGATTGAATGAATGAAAAGTCTCCAGTGTTAAGATCCAGATGTGGGACAACTAAAAAGACGGTTCCAACCCAGAATTAGCTGCTTGGGTATTCATCCCAAACAAATGCGACCGACACAGTGCGTACGGAATCACAGCCTCTTGCACCCACCATCGAAGATTTCTGCCTCGACCGCAATTGACAAAGTTTGCTTGTGCAGAACAAAGTATCCTCAAAACATTTCTGAACAGCCACTCCCCGATCCATCGTGCTCCGCCCGCCTTCCGCAACTGAAATGAATTCATTCAATTCAATGGCTTTTATTACATCTCCATTTTATGCGGCTAACAAGGGCAAAGAAATATTTTAAAAAACAATTGACTGAATTGTTCAACCAAAAACTAATTTAATTGCCGTCTCGACGAGACGGCGGAATGACTGTGAAAACTTTTAATGACATCATCGCCGCTGCCTTGTCTTGATGCCGCCGGGGAGCAATGCGACGCAAAAATATTCGCAAATAAATTAGTTTTACGACGCACGAGTCCTCCGGTCCGCACTAATCATTGCAATCGATTACAGATTCGCTGTTAAGATACTTTTGCAAAACCGCAAAAGCACTGTTCACAGGACATAAACCCATCCTTTCATCATCGGGTGGTGGTGGTGGGGGGAAAAAAAATCTGAAAGTCGTAAAATGAATCGGTCATCAGGGGCCCTCGGATGCCCTCAAGCAATATCGTTGTGTTATCGAATGTTTGGCAAGTGGTTTCGATTATCCGGTGGCATCAGCGGCGCTGGACAGCACTGCAACAAGTGCGGCTGTGGCCAGTACCGGGCTGGTCGCTTTATTTTAGAGCCCGAATGGCAATTAGTGAAAATGGTCGCTCTTTGGAGGGACACGCGGCAAGTGCATGCACATAACGCTATTAATCCTCCGTTCCGTTGCAGTCGTATGCGGCCGTCGTTCGTGGCTGGGAAATATAGGCCACGTGCAGCGAAGCGAACTGAAATTTGCGTGCCACTTCGAAATGAAGTCATGCCAGGTGAACTGAATGCAGAATGTCGCCAGCATGTGACACCGTGTAGAGTATTTCATTTGATGGCGGAGGACATGAATGCAGTCAGCCATCCACACACGTTGGTGGGCTTCGCTTTGGGACGCATGCAACACGTTGCTATGCGCAAGCATTCCTGTGTTGGCTAGCAACCTTATGGGCGGGTTGTCAACCACCTAAAGCTTGACAATTACTGCTACGGAATTTGCATTTGAGTTACTGACCGGAATATTGGTCAGGAAGTCGTTTGACCCTTGCTAACTGAAAAATCCATTTACACTATATTCCACCTCAATCGTGATTGCGTCGATGTATACGCAAAAGGTACAAGCTTCAAATGTGAAACTATTCAATTGGGTAGGCGATAAGCACTGCCCGCCAGTCACTAACAATGCTTCGAGAGTAAATCCTCCACAAGGTGGTCACATCTCGCAACTAACTTACTTACATGCTCATCAGACCTACGACCCGTGGATGGCCTGAGCCTTGAGCAATCGCCGCCTTTCATCTCTGGGGGTGCTGGGTAAGCTGCCAAGCTGTCTGGCGTTCCCGAATACTTGGTCTGTACACTGGAGGTTCCGTCCTCAACTTCTCAAATCAGTTGGCTCGGATTCTAACAACCCATGCACTCGATGTGGCCAAGCCAGTGCGGTCGACGGATTACTGCCTTCCGGACTACATCCACATCTTGAGGAAGGTGAATAGAGGAGAAGACACATCGCGACCTCTATAAGCTGTAAGAGGTCGCGATGTGTCTTCTCCTCCACTCACCACTCACGGGCTTCGAAGCCATCAAGAGTAAGCTCAATTGCTTTGTTGGCATCGGTATTGGCAAAATAAGAGTTTTGGAAGCATAATCTTGGTACTTCGAGTCAGGAGCGTTGAGCCCAGTTGTTATGACAAACCGAAGTAGCACTGGTTGCCAAACGGTTCTACGACGGATCTCCACTGTGATGTTGTTTGTGGAGTCCACGTTTTCCCCGAGGTAGACAAACTCCTTCCCTACCTCAAAATAGTAGCTGTTGAGCGTGATGTTTTGTCACAGGTGGTATATAGTTCCCCTTCAGGTAGGATCGCCTTTTCTGTGGATGCAGCATATGCAGCATATAATTCTATAGATGATCTGGTACATGGTCCCTACCAGAACATCCCTACCGACATTAAAAAGCTCTGATGGTTAACCACCTGAGCTTGCGCTTTTGTTGTTCTTCAGCTTTTTAATGGCTGTGCCGACTTCTTCAAAGCTGGGTGGAAGGACTACTTCTCTCCAGGTCAGGCACATTAAGCAGCTGTTGAAAGTGCTGCTTAAATACATCCAATATTCCCTGCGGGTCAGTAACAAGATTATACTCACAATTTCGAAGAGCCTAGGTGGCGGCCGTAACGTTGTGGGTATGTGCTTCAACTCCTACACACTTGAACGTCGGCGTCTAGGTTCGAATTCTACTATGACACAAATAATTTTCACAGCCACACCTCTTTCGAGTCACTAACAATGCTCAAAGAGTATAACAGTCTAGGCCGCTAGGAGGCGGTATAAAACTGTAGGTCCCTTCCACTCGTGATAGAACAACACAAGTGGATTCTGATAAGCTAGGCCCTAGTGCTCTACGGGCTGTAGCGCCACCAATATTCTTATTATCACCTACTTCTATAAAAGAGAAATCAGATTCTATGTGTATATGTATCTGCCACAAAATTACCGAATCTACCTAAAGGATTTGAGTGCAGTTTTCTCCTCTAGATTCAGAATTCTTCTGCGGAGTTTTTTCTTTACCACACTTTTTCTTTACGTTTCTTTTAACAAAAACCTTATAAATAAACTAAATAAATATTCAATTTGACAACTTGGAATGTGCGCAACTGAAAGCAGCCAGCCAAAGATCGGCTGTTTGGATAGAGTTTTTTTGAGACTCAGGTGCACTCCGGTAGGGTGACTGCATGACTAAATTGGAAATCATGCTCACTTAGACCATCCGATCAGTTGTGCTGTCACGTTCGGCTTTGTGTCCAAAACCCATTCACCCCTTTGATCTTGTAGTTATTTCCTCTTGGGATTTTTGTATTCCTCTTGGGATTTGTTGGCCATGTGTGATTTCTTCCGACCTCTTTTATAGCCATTTAGAGGCTTTAAGAAATTGTAGTACATCCTTTGGATCAATGTTGCTCAGATCCTCACGGTGGTTGAAGTAGTACTCTCCTAGTAGTTTTCATGGAGGGCATGTTCCGAGGTAGTGTGAAATTATTTCCTCTTCCTCTTCATCCATGCAGCTTCTGCAGAAGTCGTTATAAAGTGCCACAGGTCTTCTGCCATGGATGCCTATGAGACAGTGGCCAGTTAGCACCCACATCACTATACTAATAACCTTCCTGTCTAACCTTAGGATGTAATCAGTCCTTCCTTGATTTAGCATATGGCAGATCGCTTTCGATATCCTGCAAGTGTCCAGTTCAGACGCGATTTTATTGTTTTCAGTGGGAGATGGGGTGTCTCCGTTGGCCTTACAATGGCAGTGTATAGCCAATGCGTTGTCTTTGGTTTAATTCTCCATTTTTTTGCATGTATAGAGTGCAATCGATGGTTTTCTGATGCGTTCCAGTATGTTGCGTTTCCAGCTCAATTTGCTGTCAAATATAACACCTAGGTTTTGGCATGATCAGTGAAAGTCAGTTCTATCTCTTTTAGCTTCGGTTTGGGTATGCTAGGGATCTTCTCGTGAACAGCACGAGTTCCGTCTTTGATGGGTTCACATCGAGTCCGACTTCGTTAGTCCATTTCGTCATGACTTTGAGGGATGCCTCCATCACGTCCCTGATGTGTTGGGGTTCCTGTTCCTGTGACAGCTAGTGCGATATCATCCGCGTACGCAAGGAGCTTACACCCGATCGGACTTAGTCCTTTAAGTGGACCATCAACTATTATGATCCAGAGAAGCGGGGATAGAGCACCCTCTTGCGGTTTGCCTCTAAAGACTCTTCTTTCCGAACAGTAGTTTCCTAATTGGATTACATTTTTCTGAAGTTCAGCACGTTGTTCATCCATTCTCGGCTCCCACCTCTTTCGAGTCACTGACAATGCTCAAAGAGTATAACTGTCTAGAGAAAGCTTCTCAAATTGGCCGTTAGGAGTCGGAACAAAACTGCAGGTCCCTTCCACTCGTGATAGAACAATAGCACGCACAACACGAGTGGTTGCTTAGAAGCTAGGCCATCTACAGGCTGTAGCGCCACCTATATTATTCTTATAATCACTTCCGAATCTACCTAACGGATTTGAGTGCACTTTTCTCCCATAGATTCAGAATTCTTCTGCGGAGTTTTTTTCTTTACCACATATTATGTTTCTTTCAACAAAACAAAATAAATATTTAATTTGATTTCTTCAATCAACCAACTTGGAATGTGCGTAACTGAAAGCAGCTAGCCAGAGATCGCCTGGTTAGACAGGCTTGTTGCTTGAGACCCAGGTCTACGCCGGCCTGTAGCGCTAAACAAGGAACAAAAAGAGGATCTAATTTTGAAATGTCACTTCGTAGTAAGCTTTCGGATCGAGGGAATAGGACAACGTCAGAGGAGAGCTGACACATTTCGAAGAATAAACGGCAAAGTCGCGTGGAAGTATTAAAGGCTCTAGGCTTCACGGTAGAATTCAAGACAATTGACATTTTTCGCAATTTCAAGTCAAATCATTGTACACTGCGCCTTCAGTTGCCTTTCGACCTCGCAGCTGTTCACGGTCTGATGGTTGTCGCCTTGCCTTGTACGTTGAATCCACGAGCACATCCCTCCTTCTTGCCTTGGTTTTAACGACTTCAAATGCACTTCAGTCGATTGACCTCGGCGTACATAAAGAAACAGTCGCTAAATGTTATCAAGTGGAAAAGCACTTCGTCTGGGCATAAAACAACTCCAAATGAAATGCCTCCCCTCCTCCCACTGAGGTTAGCTCCATAAAACAAACATTTTGATAGACAACCAGCAGTCGCAGTCACACCCAGCACAACTCCAGGAATTCCAAGGCATGTCCTCCGCCACGGGGGAAGATAATAAAACATTCCCGGCACCAAATTCTGTCATATCTTTTGTTCTCGATTGATTTACAAGAGTGGGGGCGAACCTTTTATTGCTCGAATTATTCGCCAGCTCCCCTGCACGGTGGGAGATGAAGGATACCCACAAAAATGACAATCATTCATCATCCCATGTCATATATATCACTCACCCTGCCTCCGGGGCGATCAGAAAGAAATGCAATTACAGGCGCAGCTGTCAAGACACACACCCCATTCCTCCCATGCAACACACACGCACACACAATATTCCCAACAATACTGACCGTGGATACATTTTTAGCCATTCTATGGAGCAGCACGTCTAGCATTCGGTCAGAATCCCGAAGTTCTTCCGTCCACATCGACCACAACCACAACTACCACCACGACCACGACGATGGCCGCGACAACCCCACTTGCAGCATCGACTAACGAAAACACTCCAGAATCAATTATCACGTCACCCCCCTCGGCGCAATCGGTGGAGACATCCGCCGCCCAGCCCCCGGCTATCGCCCATCAGGCGGAGCATTCTCTGGACATCGCAAGTAACGGCGACAATCCAGCCGCGTCGTCAGTAGGTTCCAATGAAAAGGAACAACTCGGCGATGGTGTGATCACAGACGGCATGGAGGCCGCCACCAAGGCAGGACCGGAACGCCGTTCGTTGACCATGATGCCTCCAAAGGTTCTTATACTCAATCTTTTGCATTTCACTTCAGTTTTCGTTTTGTTTTTCTGCGTTTTTTGATTCTTTTTTTTAACACTCCCACACACTGACACTGCGGGTTTGCCCACACACTCGCCCCCCCATCCACTCACACACACACACACACACACACACACACACACAAGGACTCAGCGGGGTCTAGTGCTTGAAGTAGTTTTTCAGTTTGTTATTTTCTTTCGCGTGCACCGAGCTGCTCATCGCATCCTCAACGCTTTTGTTTTGCCGTAGATTTAAATATCCTTGTTTCGTCCTTATTTTGTTTTTGTTGTTTTTTTTTTGTTGTGTCCCCCTGGCGGCTGCGTGGCGAGAGGAGCACGCTTCCTTGCCAGCCACTCGTGTCTGTAGTGCTCTCTGCGCGCGTGCTTGTGCCCGTGTGTGTGCCTGACGCGCGTGGTAGAGAGAATTTAGATTTTTGTAACGTTTTTCGTTTTTTGCGCCACAGTTGTGCTCGTAGAAGTAGATGAAGCCCGGAACGTGCTTCGCTTCGCAGAAGCCACGTCTCCGTATATAAGTAGATGCTTGTTGTTATTGTTTTGGATCCAGTTGGAGCACCCGCAGCAAAGGACCTGCTGTAGTTGAAGCTTTTTTTTTAGAACATTTCTTTGACAGAGAGACACTCTCCATCCACGAGGATGACGTCCTTGCGTGACCCACCCCCCATGCGTGGTTGCCGTGTATCACTTGGTGACACATTTGTTTGTTTTGTTCTTCTAGACGGCAGAGAACCTCCTAAAGCACAAGGATGGACAGTATTCGTCCTTCGACATGGCGCAGTACGTATTCTGGACCGGCGACGAGGCGGGCGTGGCCAGGGCTGTGGAGGAATTCATTGAACAAGGTTTGGTGAGTACACGTTGTTTTTTGTTTTGTTTTGTATTTTGTTTTGCAGTTTCTTGGACATGATGTGATTGATTGTTGGCGGTCTTGGAATCGCTCAGCAGGGGCATGTGATTTGGTGAACTTATCGCGCCGGTTGCGTGTCGGCTGGCAGTGGTTGAGCGGAGAGAATTAATGCCCTCACGGCACGACATGAATTTTAACTACCGATGGGGGATATATTTAGACTTTAGCCACACTCACGGTGCTTTCTGGGGCATGCCCGCTATCTGGGGCATTCAAATGAAAATTGTTATGAGAACTTTGACTTTGCAAGGACACCAGTGTGTGGCTGCTGGCACGGCAATACTTTGGTATGCAACAGATGCTGCTGCTGGTGGAAACTTTCTGGCACGGCATTGGGATTATTTGTTGGAGAAGTGATTGGAAATTCGGTATTAGGAACACGCTGCACGTAATGAGGATTTCACACGACGACAGTTGTTTTTAGGGCGAAACGTCAGCTTCAGTATGAGACGAGACATTGCATTTTCAATACTAAAAGAAATTTCGAAATTTGATGTACATATATTTACGCAATACGCGTCATTTGCAAAAGTGACGGGAAGAAACAAACGTTTGAATAACTTTGGAGATTGGTAGACTTGAGGGGAATCATATTCGTGACACCCTGTGTGTACCTTATTAACCTGAATCCAGCAGCAACTTCAAGCACAACACTATTTCGAGTGGTAACCGCACTAAGTGGTAAAGAATTCGCCCTTGCCGCATTCCTGGACATCGAGAGAGCCTTCAATAACGTAGAGACCAAGGCAATTGAACTTTCTGTTGATAGGTCCAAGGATTAGCCAAGGTTTAGCAAATGCAACCTTTGGTGAATCATCAATCGAAGTTGTAGCCTCAAGGAGGACCACAAAACAAGGTGGAGTCATTTCCCCCCTTCTGTGGGTGCTAGTCAGAAATCCAGTTTTTCTTGTTCTTTGTTTGGCGCTACAGTCCGGGGTCTCAACCAACAAGCCTCTCCAGCACGATATTTTGCCAGCTGCCTCCAATTGCGCACACCAAGTTGATTGAGGTCCTTCTCTACTTGTGTGCGCCATCTCGTTCGAGGACGTCCTCTGTTACGTTGTCCCAATGGCTCGGAATCGATGACTCTGCTGGCCGGAGCTGTGGTGTTCACCCGCTCTACACGACCTAGCCATCTAAAGCGTTGGATCTAAGGAACTAGATGCATGTTCGTGGTTGAATCTCCTCCTCCAGACACCATCAACGCAAACAGGAGCAAGGATCGCACGTAGAACTTTTCTCTCAAAATGACCAAGAGCTTCTTCATCCGCTTTCAATGGAGCCCATATATCTGCGCCATAAGAGCAGTACAGGGATGATCAGAGTGTTATATGAAGTCAGCTTGGTGTGTCAAGAGATGGTTCTGTTACTCAATTGCCTCTTGAGCCCAAAGAAACAACGATTGGCAAGAGTAATTCTGCACTTGATCTCGGTACTTGTCCCGGTTATTGTCCCTGTTTACTGCAGAGCCTCAAAGTGTCTGCTGCCCATTATGTCGCTCTGTCCGAGACGTCGATGTTGTGCGTCCTTCCGTGATGACAGCATGTACAATACTTTGTTTTGCCCTGATTTACTGCCAGACCCATTTTAGCCGCTTCCACTTCAATGCCAGCAAACGCCTTATTGACGGCTCGTTGTGTTCGTCCAATCACGTCAATGTTGTCCGCGTAATCAAGCAGTTGAACGAACTTTTGGAAGATCGTGCCTCTGGAGTTGACGTTTGAGTTTCGCACGATCTTCTCAAGTATGATGTGGAAGATATCACATGACAGTGTGTCTAAAACCTTTGATGATATTGAAAGTCTCGGGGTCTCGGTGAGTTCGTTACCGACCTTGATGGAGCAGCTAGAGTTCTCCATCGTCATCATGCACAACGTGACAAGTTTGCCAGGAATGTCAAAACTAGACATGGCGCTGTAAAGCTCGTCTCTATGCACGCTGGCATATGCGGCCTTCAAATCGACGAACATTTGGTGGTGGTCGATCTGTATCTCTTGAGTCTTTTCCAGAATCTGCCGTAGTAGCTGCTTTAAACAGTTATGCGGACAATCCGTCCGCTCCAGCAGCTTTGTTCGACTTCAGTCTAGATATCGCGAACTTGATCTCGTCTAAGTCGGGGGGACGGAATTCTTGTTCATCCTCGTCCAAATTAAATGGAACATTCTGGTTGACAGCAGAGTTTGTGTTTAAAAAAATAAATTTTTTCCCGATACTTACAGAGCTATAGAAACTCTCCTCGAGTGGGCAATATCTTGCTATCTACGGAACCAAACAACCCACAAAAAACAGAGTTTATCCATGACTACTGCAAAGAGCGGCAATATGATCACCCAATCCATGGGCTGGATCTCATGTTCCACTGGACACGCGAATTCAACAAATCAAAAACGACTATTCTCGTCTATTCCTTGAATTCGAAATACCTTACCACAAATGAACCCATCAACAACTCGGCCATTCACGTCTATACGAATGCATTGGAGATGACTAAAGGCTTAGGCACGGGCATTTCCTCCGAATTGTTAAACATGTACTGCTCTATCAGAAGCCCGACTTATGGCCGTGTTTTTCGAACGAAGTTCTTCTGGCAGTAGGAAACAAGATATTATGATCCTAATTGACTGTCTAGAGGCTATTAAGCAATCTCGGCAATAGAAATCAAGTTCAAGCTGGTCGCACTCGATTACTCTATACCGGGTCCCAGGTCATAGGGGCGTAGTCGTTAATGAGACAGCGGATGAACTTGCCAGAAAAAAAACCAAGCCAGCATCTCACCGAGATGACCTCCAGCAACTAACAAATGTTACTTTAAAATCTATTTTCATGTTTATTAGGTTTTCAGGATGGCTGGACACAGACCATCTGGACCTAAGTGAGACGTATCTTGCCACTACCTAAACTAACTTAACATTAATTCACGAAACAGAACGAATATGTCGGATTGATTTATTATACTTTGTTCTATGAAATTTGTATAATTTATGAAATGTTATGAAAAATGCGACAGTTTGGTTTTCAGACCAGAAATGAGCTTCATCGCTGAAGACATTCGTCTCAGATCACGCTTTTTTTATTATAAATTTCAATAGCAAGCGTTGTTCATGTGCAAGGCCTTGTTTGACAAGTACACAATAACTTAAATAATGTCTTAAATTTGAACAGTTTTAAAAAAATAATGTCTATTGACTTCTCTTAACTGTCAAACGTCAACTGACAAATGTCATCTAAACAGAAATTGAATAGACGACGGATAGCACACTGCATCATCGATGTTTTCAAGAAGGAAAGTCTCAACTATAAAGTGTCATTCATATGAGCCACAAACTGCGAATCCTACCTTGTAGCTCTCTGCGAATGAGAAAACTCCATTTAAATGAAGAATCGGCGTTTGCGAAGTTCGCTATTCGTACTCAGCATCAGTGAACAAGAGCTTGTTGGCAATGTCAAATTCGCTCACAGTACCGCGCTTCAAATCACCAGTAGATCATCATTAAAGAAACTTAACGAATCGTTCGTGAATACCACTATGATCGCCCATGTGCGTTTGTCATTAGCACTATGTTCAGTTCATAAATCAAGCACTATACAGTTAGCACTTTAACTTTTTTAACAACGTTTGTAAAGGGTGTTTTTTTTTAGGGGTATAGAACTTTGAAATGGAATAAAACAAAGATGGTGCTCTTAAATTAACATGAAATTTACTTTATTCGAAAGATAATCTTATGACATTAGAATCTAAAAATGATTTCTGGCATAGGACCGCTACGACTGGCTCGGTCGAAGTCTAATCTGGAGTTCCAATTTTCGATGACTTTTTCCAAGATTTGTGGTCTTAATCGGCAATAGCGAGGCGAATGGTGTCCTCCAAGAGGTCAATCAGACTAGCGACTTCGCATATCCTCACAGAAAATAGTGAAGGGACGTTAAATCGCACGATCTTGGAAGCCAATTCACGGGTCCGTAACGTCATCAAATGTTTCCTTCAATAAATCAATTGTGGCACGAGCTGTGTGGCATGTTGCGCCGGCTTGTTGAAACCACAGCTCCTGCACGTCATGGTTGTTCAATTGATGAACGAAAAAGTCAGTAATCGTGGCTCTATAGCGGTTACCATTAACTGCAACGTTCTGGCCAACTGCAACGTTCTGGCTAAAACACCAAACAGTCAGTTTTTGTCGATGTAACGGTGTCTCAACATACACTTGAGGAGTATCATCACTCCAAATACTGCAGTTTTGTTTATTGACGTATCCATTCTACCAAAAGTGAGCATGGTGAAAATGGACGTAGTGCGCGATACGTATTTCGAACAGAACCATGATTTTCAAAATAAATTTGCACAATGTGGAAGCGTTGTTCTGGCGTCAGTCTATTCATGTTGAAATGTCAAACCAAACTGAACATAAATCACTTGACACTTGACAGCTGGCAGCAAAATGGCCGCCAGTTAAAATAGTGATGTCAACGTAAAGTCCCATACTACTAAAAAGAACACCCTTTATAAGATATCTTCGAACAAACAGAACGTCATTGAGTTGATTTCGTGATTAACTGTCACAAAGTCCATCAAGTTCCTAGGTAGGCGGGGAATCAATCCGCTTTGAAGTCAGCTACCTCTCTATTATCTGATTTATATATTCATTCATTCCTGGTTTAGTTCGCCCTTAGGATGGTCGTGGAACTGTTTAACTATTCCAACCTGAAGACAGCTACATGCGCGCAGTCTGGCTTTCAAAGATTAAAGACTAACGTGGCAGGGCTGCTCAGACATCTTCAGCAGTCAATACGTCTCCTGGTTTTTTCTCCGTATCCAATTGTTGGGCCCCGCCCAGGGCACTGACAAGAAAAACAACTAACAACCTGTTGCCATTTCAAGCTTCATATTTCGAAGCTTGAAATGGCAACAGGTTGTTAGTTCTCAGACCTTTAAAAAAACAGCGGCAACAAGTTTTATTTTTCTTGTGAAGCCAATGCTCTTGACCTTTACAGAACTGCAAACAGAAATGTCTTGCATTTGTAACAAGTCAGTTTAAGCAACAAATTTCTTCCCTGAACTCATTCCCTCCAAGAGGGCTATTCAAATGTCAAACCCACGCACGGTGCGCATCGCCTCTCAAAATTTGAAATAATATAATAGCTCCAAAGCCCCTCTGTCGGTTTGAAAAACAAACCGAGTGCGATTGGCGTCCTCAAAGGAAGAGACTTTGTTTCAATTTGTGTTCCATGCAGTCCTCCCCACGATCTGTCATCCCCCAAAATCCTTTGGTTACATCAACCTTTCGTGTTTCACAGGAATTCATCCGTCTTGCACGTATTAACCTCCCAATTGCGTCTTAAGTGTCCCAAAAATACACACACACACGTGGACAAGGATTCGCCGAGATGAATGTGTGTGGCCACGTAACCACCATCCCCCAAAAAAGTAATCCCATCGGTTTTGCCATCTCGCCACAGTTGGATGCTTCTAGGTTCGCACGTCCTCACATCTGCACGTTTTGTGCATTAGGGGCGTCATTCGAGGGCGGGAGCGTCGCACGGAACACTTCGTGCGCAGCGTACAAAGGCCTTCCGTTGACCGCCGATAACTTTCAATCCCTTAAGCACTTCTCCGAGAGTGCTTGACACACTTTCAGTCTCCAGCGTCCCGGCAACTCGGTCACGTACGAGAACAATTAAAGTTGTTACTTTTATTGGATTTTTTTTTTGTTTACAATCCCCTTTCGTTGCAGATGTCGCGGGAGAGTGCCATCAAGTTCTTGCGAGACATTCGTCTTGGCATCGAGTACCTGCAGAATTCCTACGCCAACCGAGTGTTCCCCGACCAGCTGAGGGACAACTACATCAAGGTCAGTATTCGATTCACTTCTAAGGGTGGCACACAATGGCATGTACAATTCCTTTAATGAAATTACAGAAGCACTCACACAACAAGCATCCAATTCCCACGCCGGCTACACTGGCACCGACAACAGCAGCAACAGCAACCACGACGACAACCAGGCGAACAGCACCACCACCAGTAGCAGCAGTCCAGCACCCAGCACCGGCAGCACTGGCGAGCACCGAGCGGGCAAGGGACGTCGCCCTGGCAAGGCAGTTCGCTGCTGGCCAAATGGTACTGAATCAACATTTGGACAAGACACTGGAAAGTGTGCCATCACTCTTGCGATTACAGGATATTAACAACGCTCACGACAGAGGTACGTATGGGGAGTGTGCTTTGGACTTGCTATTCAGCGCACGGAACACTGTTGAGGGTAATCAAGTTGATGGGTTCGGAATATTTATCTTTTTGCCGTTTGTTTCCAAGTGCGGCTGACAGCTGGGGGAAGGCACAATTGACGTGCGCTGGTGTCGGAGTGCCCTTAATCTGCTCGGCTGTCAACGGAGGTGCCGTGCACAAAGGTTGTAGCGTGCAGCCATTCAGCGTGATTGCAAGGAGCAGGAGAACGCCTTTTGATGATGTTCCAGTTTCGTGGGACTCGACCCGGACAACACGAGCACTTACGGACTGCTTGTCAATGTTGCCATTCATTGGCAAAGGTTGCAAATGGTCTCGCATTTCCAAAGGGATTCTTCAACTGTGTGTTATTTTGTCCATTCTGACTCTGCTAACGCAGAAGATTAGAAGTGAATTACATTGCTTGACACAGGAGAACAAGAACCTTTGAATTCAGATTAATTTTGGAAGGGACACAGGTGGAGTCGCCCTTTTAACATTTTTCATTTCGAATTTAGAGTCTGTACAGCCCGATCGTATCAAGAGATGCTAAGGGCTGGTTTCTGGTATAATGTCACTAATGGTACAATGTCTTGCAATGGATCGAATACTAATGAATAGCAGCTGGAATCCGTAGGTCTGGGGAAAGCGAGAACAGCCCGAACAGTCCGCAACGTAGCGTCATCCACAAACGTATCATTGTGTGTCAGCTAATCAAACACACTCCTTGGTCAAATCATGGTCATGGAACAGCATCGAGCCTCTGGTTCCCTTTGCACATCGTTTGAAAACAAAGCTTGTGCTGCGTGCTTCATGATGCGAATACGAAAGGCAAAGTTCCCGCACTCATTGAGTTATTGAAACAAAGCAGTTAAGAACGACAACAATAAAGGTTTTTTTTTTATAATTTGCGCGCGCTCAAGGGATTGCTAATACCCTTAAGTGGTAGGGGTCAAGACACAGCACGGGCCGAAGGTATAGAGGGAGAAAGGGAGAGGAGGTACCTGTGCACATTGGTCTTAAATATCTGCGGGTTGTAGTCTGTGGGAAATATAGGGCTGGGAAGAGCATTCCAAATTCGCGTAGTACGGCTGAAGAACGAGTCTCTAAATTTAACTGTGCGTCCGAAAGTAGGCTTAAGGGTAAACTGATGAGCATTCCTGGCGAGACGAGTATTGCTGGTGAATTCATTGAGAAGAGGAATGCAGTTGGCTAGCTCACTTGAGCAGTGTTTGTGAAAATAGCGATAAAATACGGACAAAGAAGAAACGGTACATCGATGTTCGAGCGAGTCTAATGACTTTGCGACATTGTTGTCTCCTATAAGTTTTATCGCTCGCTTTTGGATTCTATCTAGTAGGTGCAGGGTGGTCTTTGGGGCACCAGACCAGATATGAGCGTTGTACTCAAGCTTGGGGCGGATATACGCCTAATAAATGAAAGCCAAATCAGAGGGGGTGAAATATTTCTTGCATCGATTAAGGAAACCTAAACATTTCGCAGCATTTTTGGCGACCTCAAATATGTGATCGTTCCAACTAAGTGTTCTGTTGATACACATACCAAGGATGGAAAGCTTTCCGGTTTCATCGACACAAACACCATTCATGGATAATGGCTGATTAACAAGGGTTCGCTTGAGCGACAGCAGACAGCATTGAGTTTTAGAAGCATTGAATTCCACTCTGTTGTTGTTTCCCCAGTTAATTCAAGGAGCTTAACATACGCTGCCGTTCCAATTCTACGGCCGAAGGGCAGGGTCGTGAGTCTCGGAACGAATATGAAAAGCTGAGGGTGCTGTCATCAGCGAAGGAATGGATTGGATTAGAAGTAGCAGACAAAAGATCATTAATAAAAATGAGAAAGAGTGTGGGAGACAGAACAGAGCCTTGGGGTACACCAGCATTTATTTGGTGGATATCAGACTTGAACCCATCCAAAACAACTTGAATTGAACGGTTCGAAAGGTAATTTCTAATCCATAGAAGGTGGAACATGAATGGCGAAGAGGTCCGTAATCAATTTGGAGTACAGTCGCTGCACAGTATGTTATTTTCGACATCTAGCGGAACTTTATTCCTGTTGCGCTTAAACTATGGATTTTCCTATTCGGTGAAGGAAAAAAAGTAATTCTATCAAGTTTTCAAAACAATTAGCTATATGTGGTCACCGATAGGGGGCGTATAGCCCACGCCATCCATCCTCCATCGTGGATACAAACGTCTTTAACTAAAAGTCCACTGAACCGATTTTGTTCAAATTTTCACCAATGTGTTCAGAAAAGGCAGTAGAAAAATCAATTCTTCTACTCTAATCCCTTATTTCAAGTAAGTCCCAAGATATTTTGATGAAACTAACACATTATAGTCCATTTTTGTTTACTTGAAGTTAGTTAGCTCTCATCATCGTCTTCATCGGAACTGCTACTAGGTGCTGCTACTCGTACTTCGGGAGCCTTTAACATTCTTGAGGTAGAGGGTTCCTTTTTTTATGGGGCGCTGTACTACGACTCGAAAGTTATGGATCTGATGATATTAAAAACCTGTTTATTACATCTCTATTCGTATTTTTTCTCAAAGATTTCCGGCCAAAATGCTCTAGAAATCGTTTGTATTCCTTATTGCTCGCTTCTTGGGCTTCCTCGGACAATTGACCAAGTGGCAGTATGCAGGCTAGAATTATCTCTTTTGAATGTATCAGAAGTTCATGTATGCGCGCAGGTACCCTGTGTGGTACCCTGCGTAGTGCGCTAGATATATGTTTTTTGTTTTGGATACAGATTTTTATCTGCACAGCCGGAAGGGCTTGTCTGCAGAAGACTATTCACCCAATATTAATTCATTTTAACAATGTTGAAATTCAGGTATTCAAAAATTCATAATATACAAGTAAACAAAAGTGTTAAACGTACGATAATAATTAACATTTTCTGTACAAAGTTTTTACAAATTACATTTAGTTATGATTTTACTTTTATGATAGATATATTTCTTTTACTTTTTTTAACATATTTTTTCTCGGTAAGTTTCGGAGCTCCGTTGGGAGTTCATTGAGTACCGTCGGAACTGCAATCTTAATCTTAATCGTCTTCCATACTCGTTCCAGTATCTTGGTATGTCATAGAGCTGCTTCAGTCGTCTTCTGGTGTTCCTTGTCTGCTGCGTCTGCACTCTATAGATGTTTCCGTTGCCGAAATTCGCCAGGAGTTCTAGATTGTATATCTGGTAGATACTCAGTAGACGTATTGTTTGGTTTGGTTCTTGATGTAGTTTTTGAAGTCTAGTATGCACTAGTTGTAGCCTCTGCATTTGCGACGCTCTTCCCCATGCAAGTATGCCGTATCTTAGGTGCGATTCCACCAATCCGAAATAGCATTGTCTGATTACCTCTGGTGTGCTGAGGTTGTTTAAGTGGAAAAGTGCGTACGCAGATTGACATAGTTTTTTCTTCAAATTGTCGATATGGTAGCTCCATTTAAGGTTGTAGTCGACGGTCAGTCCAACGTTGACACGTTCTCTATAACTCTGGTGCAGTTATCTTCTTATCGTATACTATTTCTGTGCAAGCAATCTACGTCGTGCATCTTAATCTTCAGTTTTGTTCTGGAAACATGCGGCGGACGAGTGTGCATTACCTTTGTCTTAAGTGCGTTGATAATTAATCTATGGTCGCGACACCAAGCAGCGACATAAGTCTTTCTGCTTCGTCAACGCTCCTATGGCCAACTACGATCGCCGTGTCGTCCGCATACGCATAACCCGTACTATACTTCAGCACCGACAGTAAATCGTTGATGTATATGATGAAAAGCAGTGGACCTAACTTGGACCCCTGCGGGACACCATACTCGACCTTTTCTTCATCACTGATATCCTCACGATCTGTTACATAGGTAGCTACCGAACCATGCTAATATTTGACCACGTATTCCAATATTATTCAGTTGTCTAAGTATTTGCTTGTGACTCAAAGTATCCAAGGCTTTTTTGAAATCGATAAATACAACTACTGAGCTATGGTTTTTGTTCAGGCTTTGGTTTATATTGTTTGCGAAGTCTCCTATCAGTCTGTTTATGCTTTTGCCTTTACGGAATCCAAATTGATTTTTATTGAGAAGGTTGTATTTTTCAACGAATTCATAAAGCTTTCTTGCCAGCACTTCTTCCAAAACTTTGTCTACAGCTGGTAAGATTGAAATAGGCCTGTAGTTCAGGATTTCACTTTTCTTGCTGTTTTTGTGAATTGGACGAACTATTGAAGTTTTAAGCATGTCTGGAATCGATGGCTGATCCAGGTACAGTGAGTTGTTCTTCAGGTCTATCGATCTTAAACCGTCTATCCCCGCAGATTTATTGCATTTCAATGAGTTTAGGATATTACATATCTCCACAACAGATGTACGAGTATGTTCGACGTAAATGGAATGCTGTGCGCTGCTTGAATGACCAGAATATGTTTGGTGGGAACTCTCTTTCTTACTTCTGACGTTAGCGTTTTAGCAAATCTGTTGGTCAGGTCTTTGATATTGCTTTCGTTCGATAAGTTCTTTTTTAAGATGTCATCTAGACTACTCTTCTTCCTGCCCAATATCGAATTAACGAGCTTCCAAGTCTCCTTTGGATCACTTTTATAGAACTGAAATTTCTGTCTATAGAATATAGCTTTTGTCCTTGCTATATTTTTGTTAAGCTCATTTCGATATGTTCTCTGTGGTAATCTTCATTTTGCCTATTATTTTTATATCGTCTGTACAGTCTATCCCTTTCCTTACAGTCATTCATTCAGTTCTGCAGTCATCCAACTATGTTCAGTGCTCCTTTCTTCTTCTTTACCGTTGGCATTGTTACTAGAGTATTCATCGTCTACTGAAAAAGCTGATATAATTCATTGGCATAGTTTGCAAACTTGTCTGCATCAATTTCATATTCACTCGATATTACTGATGCCTGTTATCCGCACTCATCTCAACGTTTCTAAAAAATGTTCGCACTGTGTTACCATCATTCGTATTGCCTGCTACTTGCATTGGCATGTCAACTAGCAGACCCATTTCATCCCAAAATCGATTTTGAATGTGGCTTTTCTTGTTCGCAACTAAACTTTTTTCTCTTCCTGCGAATTGCAAACCTTTCCGTCTACCATGGTTAAAAGGAGCTATTTTAATTCAAAAATTGTACGGTGTGCGCTGCTGAAGAAAATTATTCTCATTTCTTTTTATTATGATAATATTGGTATGGTTCAATTATATATGGAACAAAATATCGGCCAAATGGCCGCCGCGACCTCGGCGGCACACCTCCATTTGATGGTCCACATTTTCGATGACGCTGAAGCATAATTGAGGTTCTATGCCGTTAATGTGCCGAATTATCTCATCCTTTAGCTCTTGAATTGTTGCCGGCTTATCGACGTACACCTTTTCTTTCAAATAACCCCAAAGAAAAAAATCCAACGGTGTCAAATCACATGATCTTGGCGGCCAATTGACATCGCCACCACGTGAGATAACACGGCCATTGAATTTGTTGCGCAAAAGAGCCATTGTTTCGTTAGCTGTGTGGCAAGTGACACCGTCCTGTTGAAACCACATATCATCCACATTCATATCTTCCAATTCGGGCCATAAAAAGGACGTTATCATTTCACGATAGCGAACACCATTTACAGGAACTGCCTGACCGGCCTCATTTTGGAAAAAATTCGGCCCGATGATGCCGTCAGCCCATAAACCGCACCAAACAGTCACTCTTTGTGGGTGCATTGGTTTTTCGACAATCACTCTTGGATTATCATTCGCCCAAATGCGGCAATTCTGCTTATTGACAAATCCACTGAGGTGAAGATGATTTTCTTCGAAAATTGATCATCCACTGTTGCCATTTCTTGCCACTATTCAGACCATTGACGACGCTTGAAATGGTCAAAAGGCTTTAGTTTTTGAGTCAATTACACCTTGTAAGCGTGTAAATGCAAGTCTTTATGCATAATGTTCGTCAACGACGAGCGTGAGAGGTGCACTTGTTGGGCACGACGACGAGTTGAGGTGGACGGCTCTTCAGCCACACTATCGCGAACAGCAGCAATATTTTCTGCAGTACGATCTGTACGAGCATGCACTGGTGTTTTCACATCTCCTACAGACCCGTTTTGCTCAAATTTTTGCACGATTTTTCCGATTGTACGCACATTTGGACGATTAAATTGACCGAAAAAGTCACGAAGAGCACGGTATGCATTTTGATTTGAACGCCCATTTTCATAATAAGCCTTAATAACTTTAACGCGTTGCTCGATTGTGTGTCTTTACATGGTTCAAATTGAGTTAGTCTGAAATTGAGAAATGTCAAATGAAATGCAGAAAGAAACTTGACGTTTAGGTGTGGTTCACATTCATCGGCCCTTAGAATTTAACCAACCTTTATATAGTCCGGCGAAGGTAATAAATAACATCTCGAAGCGACTACGCGCGGATACATTTTGAAAACTCTGCATAAAGTTAGAAAATAAAAAAAAAACGGATAGTTCTCAGTCTATCGGTAATTACTACCATTTGCTGAGATCGTACAAGGTTCAAAGTTACCAAAGATTCCTTAGATAACAGGCAAGAAACTGGAAAAAAATTAGAAAGATAGCGTTGCTACTTACTTCACACGAACACGATGACTATGAGTCACATAATGCAACTAATGTTTTACATTTCTCTTGCTCAAAAATGATTGCTGTTTGCGATGTCACACAACGGTAAATACCGTTTCCAAAGCAGAGCTGAAAGAAGAAGAAAGTCTGACGCTTCTGTCCTCAGAGACGTTGCAAAGACGATAAGTGGTTCTTCTTCTTCGTGTCGCTAACGATGTTGCAAGGATTCAATTGACATCACATAAATATTTCGCTGTTTGGAATGCAAATTGTAGTTCCTCCACTAGTTGTAGACATTTGATTTTACAAAGATTCGTCGGAGTTGTCTTCCGAATGGTAGCTATCTTCGTTGACCGCCAAGCTTCAGTTTAACTTTGAGTATGAAAAGAACCCATAAGACCGCTAAGAAATAAGCACACATAAGTACAGTTGATACGACGAGTAAATGACGATGCTCACCAAGAATCGAAGCGTGTACTGCATATGCTTACTTACTTACATATCATTCCGGCGACCCATGGAGGGCCCAATTGCTGCCTTCCATCGTTGACGGTCCTGGGCACGCTGCTTCCAGTCATCAAGACCAAGCTGTCTTGCATCCGCGATTACTTAATCTTTTAAACCGGAGATTCGATCTTCCTCTCCTTCTTGAACCAGTAAGCTTCGATTTAAAGACCCTCTTTGCTGGAGCGTTGTTGTCCATGCGCTCGATGTGTCCGAGCCAGTGCAGTCGACGGATTTTTGCCTTCCGGACTACATCCACATCCTGGTACAGCTCGTAGAGTTCGCGGTTATGTCTTCTCCCCCATTCGCCTTCCTCGCAGACGGGACCATATATCCGACGTAGAATTTTTCTTTCAAAGGTACCAAGAATCAGCTCTGCAGTTTTGCTTAGCGTCCAGCTTTCGGCTCCATAGAGCAGGACTGGCAAAATAAGAGTTTTGTGGAGCAAGATTTTGGTCCTTCGACTCAGGAGTTTTGAGCCCAGTTGTATTGACAAACCGAAGTATCACCGGTTGCCAAGGGCGATTCTACGACGGATCTCCACTGTGATGTCGTTTGTGGAGTTCACGTTTGCCCCGAGGTAGACAAACTCCTTTACTACCTCGAAATTGTAGATGTCGATTGTGAAGTTTTGTCCAAGGTGGTTTGTGACGGAACGATTTTTGGTGGACAGCATATATTTCGTTTTGTCCTCATTGACGTTGAGACCAGTTTGTTTCGCCTGTTGTTCAGTCGCCGTAAAAGCCTCCACTACGGCACGTTGAGAACGAACGTCAAATTGTAGGTTTCTTAAGCAACCACCCTTCTTTGAATGCAACTCTGCCATCAGTTACCGTCATCTAAAAGGAGAACTGTCAAAGTGCGTGAGATGACATTCGTAGATTCGATAGAGTAGAACTCCGTGACGCTGTTGATGTGTCCTATTGTACTACAGTCTAATGAACCTGATGCTACACGTGCTACACGTGTAATATTGTCTTCCAACACTGCAATTCGGTATAGTCCAGTGATTTAACATGTCTCTTTAAAAATAGTCTAAAGGTCTTAAATCGCAGGATCTAGCCAGCCTGGCTAGACCTTGACGAAATCAGAATCTGATTGGCTACCGTTTTGTTTAATATACTGAGTTAGTTAATGTGTCCCGAGCACAAGCAACGTCACAGTTAAGATGTGTTGTGGAATAGACCTTGGCAAGCCTTGCGGTTGCGTAGCCAGCTTGAATTAAATGATCGAACTCCGTGCTCAAACATCAGTCCTCAATTCTCCAATCTTGGTTAATGATCCAACAGCTGAACCATGGTAGATCTAATTGCAAATTTTATCAGAACTGTGGATGTAAATATGTGACGGAGGTCTGAAAGACAATGATTTGGCGGCTAAACTAGTTCAGTCACATCCAGCACAGAGAATCTTGGAATTCCAGTCGTGGACTGGGAGTTGATGGAAACGAACTCGAATGTAATGCAACTTAATCTAAGTCTCGTAAAATTTAAATGAATTCGAATTCAAGACTACTTGGTGTTGGCATGGCAACTGAATGTCCAGTCGTCGTCTCCCTTTCAAGGAACAATTCATCCTCTCGACGAGGAGGACTAGTTACGTGGATTTGAGATTCACTGAAGATTGTAGTACGAGCTGACATCACATCAAGCGATTTCAATGAGCTTTTGGAGATGCACGGCCATTTGAATGACACAAGCATTTGCAAGAGTCCTTTCTACTTTCACAGTGGGATCCAAATATGAACTGGATCCGTTGAGAGTGTCAATCATTGCAGATTCAAAGAAATGTGACTGCATTATCCCTTTGAGTAAGGGAAGTTAAACATGGCTTCTTGCGATAACACTAAGACGTCCACTCATTTGGTAAACCATGCATCATTCGTGACGACAGCTCTTCAAATCCACTGTACATCTAAAACTTGTTCGTTGTTCGGCTTTCGCAAGGAATTGCTCTTAAAGACGTCGCCTTAAATTCCCCTGCCCCATGCGATTGACAACGTTGGTGTTTAGTAGATTTTACTGCTCCATTCGTCCTTGAAACTTCCGACAGACGTCGTTCTAAACACCACCGAATGGTGCCGCGTGCCGCCATTACTGGCCACACAGTCCCCGGTAATGATGGCCAAGAACCAACCAACCGCTGTCCATTCGCTGATTTTTCACAATTTTCACACAAAAATCCGGTCGTTAAAAAGCAAATCGCCGAACAGCCCAATATCGCCATAAAATCGGCTCATTTGACAGCCCCCCCCAGATCCCAGACCCAGTCGTTTGCAGAAACATGCAAACTTTATGGATGCCGGTTACGTTCCGGTCGACACCATTTCGTTTACGAGAACTACCCGGCAGGTCGCATTGAGTCATCCTCCAATTAGGGGCGCCATCCGAGGATTTCATTAAATCGCCAGTTCATCAAGATAACGAATCACAGTCTTTACGACTCGCAGCTTTGCTCAAACGAACCAGCAGACCAGAAGATTGACCAACGTCGTTAAATAACTAGTTTACAGCAGGGCTCGGTGTGACCTCTGCCTCGTCGAACGTGGACGAGATAAACTGCCGAAACTTTCGCTTTAAGTGACACAGAGAGACGTGGAGTCGTCAACTTGCCACATTGCCGTTCGATGGCGTTTAAAATTCGAAGAAGTCCTTTGTCGTCGCATGTCTCACGTCTCATCGCTTTCCCTCTCATTTCACAGAGAACATCGAATATGATGAAGCAGCAGGTCGTGCCAAGATAGCTAAATTCCTTTACACGGAGTTCTCCCTGGAGGAGGTGATTTATCAGTTGGCCAAGGTAATCGAAAGCAGACCGCAGCGTTAACTGGAATCCTTAATTTCTTCTTTTTTTCTTGTCTCTCAACAGGTTATGTTCTCGCAGTCACTGGCACACGGCTCGGATCAAGCTCAACAGGCGCTCCAGCGATTAACTGACTTCTTGGAGGTGGAAGGCAAGCACGGAATGATTTCGCCCGAGCTGCAGAAGAAGGTCTTAGGTGAGTGTCGCGTGTGAATTGCTTCGTCAATTAAAACGGAGCACCCCTTGTGGGAGTGAACTTTTGGACTCTGCAGTAAGCGGGTACCAGGCACCAGACAGCAACCACGATATAATTGAGAAAGTTCTCCGGCATCTGCGGGGAGCCATCACATAGCATCCTTCCGCAGGCGTTGTATCTCATCCATGGACTGCCCCCCTGACTTCCACAAATTGTATTATTCCCCATGTCCTCCCCGAGTGGTGGCGGTGGCGATGGCGTTTGCGGTTGTGGCCCGCCGTCGGAGGACTTGGAACAGATTTTGAGTTGTGTGCGGAATACGAAACAAACTGCCATGAGGTGGTCTAGTTTTCATGGATCGCTGCTAAGAGGAGACTTGTGGTTGGGCTACTTTCCTCCGGACGATGCTAATGAAGATGTGGAAACAAGGTTTTCGTGGCCATGCCATGTGCCGGGGGGAGGGATGTTTCGAAAAAGTTTCGCTTTTGATATCACAATATTGAGACCCGACATAATGTGGTATAACGAGTGTGGTACACATCCTTCGGCGCTAACGAGCGTCAGGACATATTACTTTGGTAGGATATCGCCGGATTCCTTGTCCTGTTTGCTGAACTCGTTGGCCAGAAGTTGATCCTCATGAGTGGTGGCAATTTGATAGCAGCCATTATTATATAGCGGAAGTAATTGGAAAAATTGCTTCCTCGCATATATACTCCCCTAAGAGGTGGGTTCAAATGTGGAAGCACTTCTTTAGGGCGAGCAGGGTAGGTTGTTTATTCGGATGACTCAAGAAGGAAATATGGCCTAGAATCTCTCAGAAAGACTGCATGACCTCTGTAACCGCTTTTGGGCAATACGTGAGGCACTGTCAAAGTTTGAGTGGAACGCAATATAAACTTATGATCGCCAGTGTTAAGTACCAGAGCATGGAGACATTCCGGCGCGGCGGACGAGCTTGTCACTCATGCAGCAGCTGCTCCTCTCCAACAAGTAAACATCATCTTGTGGTCATTGGCCCGCGACCCGTGGAGAGTCTGAGCCTGAGCAATATCTAACTTGCGTTGACGGTCCTGGGCACGTGCCTTCAAGTCTTCAAACGAAAACTATCTGGCCGCCGCGATGACTTTGTCTTTAAAGCGGATGATTGGAACCAAGGGGCTCGGAATCTGAGCCAGGGAAGGAATGTAATCGAATGTTCACTGATGGCTCCAAAACCAATGAAGGGTCTGGCACTGGCGCCTTCGTCGAGTGCGAAAACATTGGACTCCACACCTCGTTGGGTAAATTTGCTTCTAATGTAGACAAAGCAAGCGCATGCTTGTCTTGTGACAGAAAGGACTGCAGATGACTTACTGGCGTGATAATGGGCCACTACACGCCTGTGGAGAAGGCGACGGCACTGCAGAGCACTTCCTCTGCCACCGTCCCGTCTTTGCTTGGATCATTTGGCAGTTATTTGGTGCCGATGAGGTGAGAGCTGTAAGGGCAAATAAATGACAAACTCACTCGAGAACGTATCTCCACAACAGCTTTATTTTAACAGAGACCGCTAATAACATCGATCAGGCTTTTTATAACATGCGTATAACACAATGTGTATAACAGAGCATATGTGAATGAGAGAATATATAAATGAGAGCTTACATAATTGAGATCATACGATTACATAATTAAGAGGATTATAGGAAGTTGATTGCAGAATTGCGCTAAGAATATTTGTGTGTACGTACGTGGAAGGGTGCAGGGTGACACGATATTTTTATTTATTTTTACTAAGAGAACGACTGACGTCCTCCTCAAAAGAAATCGCTAGAGTCGTGGCTGTAAGCACGGGACACTGGTCTATAGGCATCCACGCTGCTAGACTCGAATTTCAACCAATATTTTCCAATCATATTCTCCACCTACTAGCAGTATGCAACGAACATCTTCTCGACCCGAAGGGATATAAAATAGTGTCGGTTTTTGTAACATAAGAATTCTCGCGTATTCGGTTTACCCCGTTTACGCGTTTCAGTTCAAAAACTTTCTTCACTCCTGGCGTAAGGGGCCTATTTCCATATTCCACTCCCATTCTCAAGTCAAGGACCCAACAAATAATCATTACAGCGGCAACTGATGAATGAAGACTATGATCCTTACCCCTGCCGACAGCCGAAACATTGAAAACAAATCAAAGAACTTCCATCACTACATCGCAATTTGCAGCCTCGTTAAACTCAAATCAGCAGAGTTCACTGCTTTCGAAACTCTTCACTGAATCCCAGAAAACCGCTCTCGTGCAGCCATAAACACTCAGTTTATGAACCATAACTTCTGACGAAACCCAATCAGAAGCAACATTTAGATGCTCCCGCAGTCAGTGCACTCTGCGGTTGCATATGCATGCAGGGTACATCCACGCAACACACTTGTGGAAGCCAAAGAAAGGATTGATCAAAATAAAGTGAAACGACACTCGCATGCACCACGACAAGTATCGTATCCCCTCGAGCGTTGAAGACAAACAAATTCGCACTGGAACCGATTGAAGCACGTGTGCTAGTTTGAAAATGTTTATATTTGATTACTTCTATTCAGTCGACGTGGATGTACACGTTCATATTCGAGAATGTCTTTCTCATGAGGATTACGGCAAAAGAAAGCGATACCGTGCGTGAAGGACGCGCTGAATTCAATTAAGGAAATGAAGAAATCTGAGTGAATTGCTGAAGAAGACTTTGCTTTCATCTTTTATAAGATTTGGATAAGCATGGCAGATTAGGTTAAATAATGATGTTAGACTGCACTCAAGCAAGAACTGCGATTTGAGTTGCCTAACCAATGCTCTCAGTAAAGTCATAGCTCATATTTTGTGAAGTACTCGTCAGTGTTCCTCATATTCCGACACACAATTTTTGGTCGTTGCGTAAGTGCGTTTAAGTCACTGCCAATGCTCAGAGAAAATGGATTAAGTTATGTCAATCGTTTGTTAGCGTTGTCAGCGGGTATATGGGGATTAGCCACGTCTTAGTTTCGGTCGTTGTACCAATCTTTCGTGAGCGTTGTTCAGCCACCCGGCATGGAATGTCATCAAACATGGAAGAAGTGCTCTCCCAATGATGTATTTATCACATTATACAGACAGTGGAAATTACAAAACGTACTGAGAAGTATTTTATTGGTACTATTCATCAGCACGTCCCATTTTCACTTCACATAACCATCGCTACAACTTTTTATAGAACTGGACGAGCTTGTTAGTTTTGAGATTGTTGAACTTAGGTTAAGTTAGTGCGTGGCCGTGGCGTGGGAGTATGTACGTCAACTCCTACATACTTGAACTCATATTATCTAGGTTCCAATCTCGGCTTTCGAGTCCCTAGCAATGTTCAATGATTATATGTAACTGTCTAAAAAAAGCTTTTCAAATTACGCCGTTCGGTTCTTTGTAGGTATTTTCCACTAGTGAGAGAGCACGAGTGATTCTTGTAAAGGGTGTTTTTTTTCGAGGTATAGAACTTTAAGCTGGCAGCACTATTTTAACTGGTGGCCATTTTGTCAGCTGTCAAGTGATTTATGTTCAGTTTGGTTTGACATTTCAACATGAATAGATTGACGCCGCCACAACGCTTCCAAATTTATTTTGAAAATCATGGTTCTGTTCGAAATAAGTATGTTTTGATGATTTTGATTGATGAGTAGCTGTCTCATATTACCAAGTCCTGTACTGAAATGCGATACAAAAAAGATAACCACTGTGCCATAAGCGAAAGCGATTGTTTTAATTCTCGAGTGTTTGAGCTTATCCATGACTTTGATGAGGACTAGTGTCTACTCATATTGGTGGGGTAAATACTCCGCCTCGTGGTGTGCCATCTGAAGGCCGGTATTTTCAAGAACATACTAGTTGCCTTTCGTTTCTACATTATTTTAATCTTCCCCAGAATCAGGAAATGCTGCATCAATGTATTCTATGACTTGTGTAACTATTTATGTATTCTTTCGCGCTGACAACGTCATGGGCTATGCTTGCCAGGGCTATGACCACCATAAATTCGTGTTGTGGCGTCAAAGCTGTGTAGTGGTTAAATAAAGAGTTTGTCCAACATCTTCAGGGATCTCAATAAAACCTTAAGTGCCAGACAAGAATTTGATGTACTGGAACTCTGGTGGCCTAAAAATGTGTCTAAAATGTGTGTCCTCTCAAAACACCCGAATCTTTTAAATTAAGCTTGCTTCTAAGCTTTTACGATCCATGCAGTCATGGACAACCATACAGGTAACCATGAATATCGCATCAAGTTGGCTGTTGCGAAGCAGTTTCTTTGTAGGAGCGAAAGCACCTCGGGCTCTGGCTAGAGCAGCATCTACATCTTAGAGCAAATGTGAATACTGATCTAGATGCCCAGGTATCTGACTGCCCTTCTTTGCGACAGTGACTCTCCAACAACTGATATCTCGCGACAGTTCCTGTTGGTATCTGCAGAGAACGTACAAAATGATGCTCTTAAAAAATTGTTCTTGACTCATTGAGGTTGATGATTGCTGCATTCTCTCGCAATCACACCGCAAGCGGGCTACAATGACTGAGTAGTGACCACATCCAGTTAAAAAAAAGAAAAATAAACCAGTATTTTTTTTGTGACATCTACTAATCTCATTACAATCAAGCCGCTTATCCCATGTACACAAATTTAATGAATTTTAAATTCTTCATGAATGTTCCCCAACTTGGTCACATTATGGGCCAGTGGCACCGAAAGGTCGGGCGAAACCCCATCAAGGGATAAATGAAACTTCAAAGGAAACGTCATAAATCCATCAGAACGAATCGGGATAATACTCTCATTCATATTTGATGTCCGTTTGCGTAAACCCCCCCCCTCGACCGCAAATCTGGGCTTATCTGTGCGACTGTGTGCCATCATCCCCCTTTGCCATTCGACCGTATCTCAGCTGAAACATCATAACTCTGCAAGCGTAAAATTAAATTGCGAACAAACACATGATACCTGGAAGTTCGCTGACCGCAATCTGGTGAAAATGAAAAGTGTGTATGTATCTGACTTTGTCATTTTGTGTTTTTAATTTCAACTTTCCTCCTGCATGACTGCCATGTCGGATGCGGTGCAGAGAGTCCCTGTTTGCAGTGTACTACCACAACTGGGATTGCGGCGGAGGATGTGTAGCAGTAGCAGTGGCGCCGTGTTGTGCGTGACAAGTTGGTTGAAGCGACTCGAGTGGCCGATAAGCACGTTGTCACTGGTGTCCTTCAGAAGGTGGCGTGGCTGTGTGTGTGTGGATACCTCAGAAATTGTGTTGGGTAATGTCGAGTGCAATGGGTCTGCTTTCGATTGAGGCAGTTGCACTGAAATCGGTGGGGACAGAAAGTAATGATCAGTGACTTGGCCAAATAGCAGATTCTGAACTTGATACTCCGACCTGTTGGTCATTTGTACGATGATGTCATCTTACAAACACTTTGATTTATTTAAGTTTAAAGATAAAGGGTGATTTTTTAATAGGAAAGCTATAGGAAAGTTTTTCAAAAAAAAACACATAAAATTCAGAAAAATGCTTGAAATCGTTATTTGAGTCGATAGTACGGTCCATATAATTTAATGTTTGAAGATTATTTCATGCAAATGTTGACCTTGACTGCGCCTCAAATGGTCCATCCGCTTAGTCCAATTTTGGCACATTCTTTCCAACATTCTCACGAATAAATGCTTCAATGTTGTCTTCCAATGCGTCAATTGAAGCGGGCTTGTCTGTATGGACATGAGCTTTAACATAGCCCCACAAAAAATAGTCTAAAGGCGTTAAATCGCACGATATTGGCGGCCAATTGACCGGTTCCGAACGTGAAATAAAATGTTCACCGAACTCGCCCCTCAATAAGTCCATTGTTGCGCGTGCTGTGTGGCATGTGGCACCGTCTTGTTGAAACCACATGTCATGCAAGTCAAGCTCTTGCATTTTGGGCAAAAAAAAGTTGGATATCATCTCACGGTAGCGGTCACCATTCACAGTTACGTTACGATTCGCATCATCTTTGAAGAAGTACGGTCCAATGATGCCACCAGTCCATAAACCGCACCAAACTGTGACTTTTTCTGGATGCATTGGTAGCTCTTGCAATGCTTCTGGCTGATATTCACTCCAAAATCGACAATTCTGCTTATTTACGTACCCATTGAGCCAACAATGAGCTTCGTCGCTGAACACAATTTTAATGGAAGAAACGCGCGATGAACTTTCTTAACAGAGCACGCATTTTGATAATAAAATTCAATAATTTGCAAGCGTTGTTCTTTTGTAAGACGATTCATGGTTAAATTATAGACCAAACTGAAGATATCAGCTGTTTAAACCAGTGTTGCCAAAAAGATAATAGCTAAAAAATCACCCTTTAGGAAGGGCTTAATGAAAGAGCCTTTAGCGTGGAGGAATTTACATTCCCTGAATTCTCCGAAATCCGAGTTTTTGGCGATAATGACAGTGCACTATCGGTAGATATTCCTTCATTGCCGGCGCTGGAGTTAGATACATCGTGGACAACAGCGATTCAGCCGAACAAACCTATCAATTTACACTTCCTTTGTTGATAACAAAGATGGGATTGAAATTAAAAAAAAAACAAAGTTGATGCAATTTATCCGGATTTCAGTAAAGCATTTGATTATGTCAACCACTCACTGCTGATAAACAAACTTAAAGCGCTTGGGTTTCATTTCCATTTCCTAAGGTAGATATCTAATTCTTCTCTTTAATCTTAAATAGAATCGTAATGCCCAGTTTCACAGTGTAGGCTTAAACTGAAGAAGTTCAGCTGAGTTCAATCGAGTTCAAATTTTTGGTTAACTCGTCCGGTTTCGCAGTGAAATCTGAATGTGTAATGCGATCGATAAAAAGTGTGTCTACACTATCCACTTGGTGCGTGCATTGGCTACAATTTGGAAGGGCTGTCGATGTTTTACCTGCGCTTTTTAGTCTTAAAACGCCTTTGTTGCTCCCTTTTGAACTTTTGCAGCGCGTCTTTCAACCAAAGAAGGGATGCAGCCTCCATTTTATTTTAAAGGTAATTTTCTGGCATTATAATATGATTTCTGGCATAGGACTGTCATGACTTGCCCATGAACGCAGCCAATGTTGCCCTCCAAGTGGTCAGTCGTTTCCGGCTTATCGACTTCACACATTCCCACAAAAAATAGTCAAGCGGCATTAAATCGCACGATCTTGGCGGCCAATTCACGGGTCCGTAACGTGAAACTATACGGTTACCAAAAGTGTCCTTCGATAAATCTATTGTGGCACGAGCTGTGTGATATGTTGCGCAGTCTTGTTGAAACCACAGCTCCTGCACGTCATGGTTGTTCAATTGACGAAAGAAAAAGTCAGTAATCATTGCTCTATAGAGGTTGCCATTGACTGTAACGTTCTGGCTAGCAATCCATTAAGCGCACACCAAGTAACGGTGTCTCAACGTACACTTGAGGATTATTATCCCGTATCTATTCAACCAAAAGTGAACATGGTGAAAAGGACGTAGTGCTCGGTACGTATTTCGAACAGATTTTCAAAATAAATCCACACAATTTGGAAGCGTTGTTCAGGCGTCAGTCTATTCATGTTGAAATGCCAAACCAAAATAAAAATTAATCACTTGATAGCTGACAAAATGGCTGCCAGTTCAAATAGTGTTGGCAGCATAAAGTTCTATCCATCAAATGAACACCGCTGGGTTCAGTATCTGCAATATTGTCCTGCTCTTGCACCTGCTCTTCCTTTCCTCCATTAAGATTCTCCACCTACCTATAGTACGAACAGTCAAAAATACATTTAGGAAGAAGGTATACATTCCTTGAAGGTATACATTCTTAGAATGAATTTGATTGAAGTATTTCCTAGCTGGGTCATTCGATGCTCTATAGGGTGTGAGCAACGAAGGCTCAAGGGGGTATGCACTGTCGCCTACAATGTTATGTTTGAGGATATCGCAAAGATACAAATAATTGTGTACCTATCCAGAAGCCAATATTTATGGTTGCGTTCAATAGTAAATTTGAAGAATCGAGTATATGGATATTTAATTACTTCCTGGCATTCCATATTTCTGAAAGAAACACTGCTTCGTCTCTTCCTTTCTTATTTCGTTGCTCATATCCCATGTAATCCAGATTGAACACAGTGTTAGAACTAAAGCTTTTATGGTCTCCAAAACTATCCCTGAAAGGGTATTTTGGCTAACAGAAGTTCCAAAGTCGCTAATGTTAATAGTCCGACAGAATTTTCACTTTCTTCGTCATCGAAAAACAACACATTGTAATGCTAACGCTTTTTTTCGATTTTTATTAAACATTTCAAAAACAAAACTAAACAACACGCAACCACGAAATATGAAACGATTGTAAAATAGCAATCGTTCAATGCACGACGTAATACAATCGTCGAAACGACGTCGTCAGACGAAAGTCATCTTACGTCTCCACGTTTCGTATACACGTAACTCCTAAGCAAATGCAAATTTTGACACAGATGTCAGTGACAGTACTACCAACTTAACAAAATATATAATTTTTGGTCTCAATTAATTATTGTCTTAATATTTTTCTTTTCTATTTTAATTTTTTTCCCTACAGATGTCCTCCTCTCTGCCTTATCCGACACATTGGTGGAACATCCAGAGCTTCTTGCCGCAGCCCGAGCCAACCTTGGCAGCTCATTCGAGAAGATCCCCATCAACTCGTTGGAGTCCGTCAAGAATTAAACAAAAAAGAAAAAAAATATACAAAAAGCAAATGCAAAACTATATCCAACACAATAAAAATATATGTATATCCAAAGGCTAAGCATTCAAGTATCCAGAGACTCAAAATGCGATTATTCAAATAAGCAGATATGTATGTCTTAAAAAGTAAAATATACAAACCCAACAAATGTGTAAACACCCACTTCCCCCGATTCTAAAGGATTTTATAAACGTACCATGCGTCTAGATAAATCCAACCTCTACTGGCAGAAATTAGGTTTTAGTTGCGTCAACATTTAGCGGTGCATTCGGTCCTGTGTAACGCGTTACGTTTAATTGCTAAATGTCTGTTGATTATGTTGAATCTTATTGTTTTGGAGACACTCACCTCAACAAGGATGGCAACGGGGGATGCTGCATACGCATTCGCGTGGCTTTTGTGAAAGAAAATGCGTGTGGGGGGTGGAAACTGTATTCCGTGCGCACACATTATATCAGTGTCAGATGAGTGGAATTGGACCCATTTTTGTTTCCGTTAAAAAAATAATCTGTTGACTATATGTAATTAATGAATAAATATTATATATACTGAATAAGAGGAAATATACTTGATAACACTGTAAAATAATATATTGAAATAAATATATGATGATACTTAGATTTTAGGTAAAGCTGTGTTGAGTGTTCTTTCGAAGGGGCACTGGGTGGACTAAACATTTACTTTTTGGCTTATTCTTATCAATCAATGGTAAAGTCCTTCTCTCTCTACATTCTCTGAACCCAGGTGTGAGGAGGTTGTCGATGTAGCCCCGTACATCCCTCTACATTAAGGATTGTACCCCGAGACTAGGTAAAATCAATGCAAGACTGGATTCCAAGCTCATTCGGAACGAAAATACGGAGGACCCGTGGAAGAGAAGGCTTATGTGGCGTTCTACACGTACAAACGTTCCCTCGGGGAAACATGGTGACTTTAACCACGTGTGATGGGCTGGCTATACACCATGATAGTAAGACCCCATCCTGGATATACCAGCTTTGGAGACAAATTATCTTCTAACGTAGCTTTCATAAGCCCAAAGATCGGCTTGCCTAAGACTGGCAGCTTGACTTAGAACAACACGGCTGGCAACATTCGTGGCTATCCTACTCCTCCCTCCCCTCGACCGATTATGTAACAGGAGTGCAACCTCTTCGGCTCAGTGAGGCAGGATTCTGGACGAAAAACCAAAGCCACATGCCATGCGTGTGAATCTCCATTACAAAGATGTGCCCTGAAATGATGTCCACTTATTCTTCTTTGTGCGACACTACAGTCCGCGGCGACCCTGGGCCTTATCCAATAACACTGATGCCAACCGGGACTTAAACCCAAACTAACCAAAACTAAACCACCTAAAAACAGATGCGACATCTAGGTTACATTAATAATCAAGAAAAAGCCGAAATTATGTCAAAATCCAAGACAAGCAAATTTGTTAAAACATTTTTAAAAACATTCCATCAACATTGTGTTTCCACCCTAATCCATGTATAACACAAAACGTCTAGCGCCAGTGTCAGCACCAAGTACTACTCGCCCCAATTGACAGCTGTCGACACAGCTGTTCCCGAGAAATGTCAAATGAAAATCTGTAAACAAAACCTTTCAAATCGTTTCACTCAGTGCGTAAAATACGAAAATATTTAAAAGTCAAAAATGAATGTGGACAATACCCCAATGGACATGGATCCAAATGTGGCCAAACGCCTCTTCGCCCAAGGTGCGGTGCTCATCATTGCCGGCGTTCCGATAGGCACACAATTCGGCATCGACCTGTGCAGCTACACAGTGGGTGAAAACTTTCGCGGAGTGAAAATGGTCCCTCCCGGTCCACATTACGTCTACTGCGCATCACAGGGACCCTACGGCGACTCGGCACCTCGAGTGGGATTCGTTCATTACTTCCACTGCAACGAGATCCTCGTGCGAGAATGGAGCAACGAGCATGAGGAGCTGCGTGAAAGGCAAATACCCGATCCGGAGCTGGAGAAGCGGAGAATTCGTGAGAATCTTCTGGATTTGGACAAATTTCTCGCTCCATACGATTATAGATACGCTGGCGATTGGAAGCATTTGACAGACACGATCTCAGAAGAGGCTGTCGCCCGATGTCGGCCTGCGCTGGGCACCATTCGAACGAATGTCGAATTGCAATCGTGTCCCGACTCGGAGAGACCGCGGGGAGCGGCGGGTACATCGCCAAGAGTGAACAAATCCATCACCGATGAGAACGACTTGCTGCCCTACTTGAAGCCCATCGAAGGTACAGCTCCCCGCTTCACAGAGCTGCCTGAGCGTGTGCCGAAGAACGCCACACCAGAGGAAATATCCAAGCACTACATGGATTGCGCGCTGGCTGTGGATACCCTCATGGGCATGTTCGAGAACCGCGAAAAAGTCATCGAAGAGGTGCAGCTGTCGTTCGTCATGTTCTTGATTGGCTACTCCGTGGAGGCCCTGGCGCACTGGAGGAAGACACTAAGTCTTCTGGCGAACAGCGAGCTGGCCGTGCCGAACTACAAGATATTCTACATGAAGTACAGTGAAGTCCTGCAGCATCAGCTGCCGCATCTGCCCGATGAGCTGATGGAACCCACGGAGCACAACACTGTCTACAAGGATGTTCGGAATCTCCTCATCAATCTGACGCTCGGCGGACTGAGTGTGAGTGCGGAGAGGCTACGGAGACTGCTCGCGAAGACGATGCGTTGGGAGTTCGTCGGTCTGTTGGAGGATGATCCCGAGGACATGCCCGTTGTTGTGGAAACTTAAAATAAACTCGTTTCTGTGGGAATGTGTGTCTTTGTATTTTGGAATAAAAAAATGTGATTACATCAGTTACGTCTAGATAGAGGGGTCCTGTTGGTGTGTCGCTCTATGTTCACTTGTCCTTTTTGACCTCAGGATCCGTGACATCTGCCTCGGCATTGGGCTCTTCAGGCAGCGGTTCCTTGGCAGTGTCTGTAGACTGGTCTCGCAAGTTGATCGCATATGACTCGGCCAGCTCCTCCAGTCGCTTTTGATTTCTCTCCAAATAGCGGGGCAACCAGAAGATTGTCTGGACCATTCTGCAAAGAAGGGAGCATTTGAGAATCCACGCGGACGAGTGTCGTTGCTTTAGCAAGAGGTAGCTGAAGAAAACAAGCTAGGTTCTATAAGATGTGCCACAGTTCCAGGTACAACATGAGGTAACCTCGTAGCAACTTCCCCTAGAAATAAAGGTCATCTACTACTCCCAACCACTCACTTAATTAAGACGTATCCCGAAAATGCGAGCAACAAAAACAGTCCAGACGTCTTCAGCATCTTCCAGTAATCCACCACAACTTGTTGATGTTTCATTTTGCCAATTTTTGTGTGCGCTCTTGTACGGCCACACGGAGACTGCTTGGAATGCAAATTTATGCGGAGATAGAAATGAAGTCCTGAACCGGAACACCGAATGAAACGTGTACAATTTCAACAACAACCACGTACTGCCATCGGTTGGAAATTAATTTGTTCCCTTGGACGGCTGTCCGTTGGGGTGTGATGATGTTTGAACGCGCTTCTGTTGTGGTTCTGGTGGACAGGCCATGGCAACGATGGTAATAGATACGTTGGATGTCTTCATCGAATCGATGTGAATTATTTTTCTTCCACGTGATACGCGAGAGGGGGAGTGGTGAATTGGGTGGTCTAATAGCCCCGCGGGTGCGAAGGACACTGGGAGGAGTGTGGTGGTGCATGGGTAATTTAACACTTTAATCTGCGGAAACAATTACTTTGTCATGTGTTTAAGCAAAACGTGTATTGATTCTAATTAGTACATTGTGAGGGGAAGGAAGGGGATGGGGGAGACGGTGGAGGTGGACATTTTTTCGCGGATAATGAGATTGTTGTATTTGCGTCTTTTTCGTCCCGGCAGAAGTACAACCGACCAGCGTTTCACTCTAAGAATGGTACTTGAGAAGGCTTGGGAGTATGCCAAACCCATCTACAGTTGTTTTGTAGATTTGGGAAAGGCATATGACCGAGTCCCTCGAGGTAAACTCTGGAGTGTCCTGCAGGAGTATGGGATTGATGGTCCTCTTCTGAGGGCCATTCAGTCTGTCCACAAACTGGAGCAGCTGTTTTCGGGTAAACGGTGCTAAATCAACACCTTTCACCGTGGCCGTTGCACTTCGCCAAGGGTGTGTCTTGTCACCTCTCCTTTTCATTGTATATATGGACTGGATGTTGCAGCGCAGCCGAGGTGAGGAATGTTTTACATTGGGAGAGTTGAGGGTAAGTCATCTTCTTTTTGCATATGACTTGGTTATCCTCAAATCCTCCCAGACGGAACTCCAACGCGCACTCGATAGGTTTGTGGCCGTATATGCGGATGCTGGAATGAGAGTTAACGTGGACAAATCGGAGGTTATGGTCATTTCCAGAACGCCTGTTCAATGCACTCTGCATGTTAGTGGAGTCCCATTGAAGCAGGTGGAGAACTTTAAGTATCTCGGGGTTTTTTTCACGAGTGATGGAAGGAGTAATGCTGAGCTTTCCGGTAGGATTGGTCAAGCTGGGTCAGTTTTGACACAGCTTGGTAGTTCTGTAATCAGAAAGGCCGAGCTTGATGTCAAAGCCAAGTTAGCGGTTTTCGACTCAGTATTTGTTCCAACTCTCATCTATGGTCATGAAATTTGGGTAATTACCGAAAGAATAAGATCGCGAGTGCAAGCTGCTGAGGTGAGATTTCTTCGTGCTGTTGTGGGAATTACTCGCCGGGATAGGGTGGGAAATACGGCAGTGCGCGAGGCACTCACCATTGAGCAGCTGCTTCTTCGAACGGAAAGGGCTATGCTTCGGTGGTTTGGTCACGTGGCACGAATGTCCCCATCATCACGACTTTCGAGGCGGGCGTTGAATGCGATTCCATCAGGTAGCCGACCGCTTGGCAGACCCAGCCCGAGGTGGTTGGACCAAGTCCAAAAACTCGCCGGGTTACGCTTGGGGAGAGCTCCTGATGAGTTAGAGTCGCTGGCGGAGGATCGAGTTGCCTGGGGATCTCTCGTGCGTGGTTTCCGCCCGCGACCCCTTTAGTGGATCATGCGGGTCAGAAGATGAAGATGATCAGCTTTATTCGCATCAAAATGAGAGTGCCTTACTGGCGACACTTCCCAGAAAACTTCGAAGCCCTGATTCCGGACAGAGACCTGTGGTTTGGCGGCACTGTTCCCTTTGGTAAAGGCATTCACTTTTACGCAGATGGATCCAAGACGGATGATGGAGTAGGAAGCGGCGTTTTCTCGGAGGGTCTACACCTGAACAAATCAGTTCGTCTATCAGTGCAGCGTCTTCCAAGCGGAAGTAATGGCGATTAGCTAAGCCCTGTACTGGCTATGATGGAATCTGATAGCCACCCGAGATATCTGCATTTTCACTGACAGCCAAGCAGCAATTAAATCCCTGGCATTGTTCTCTATAAACTCTAAATTAGTACTCGAGTGCCGCGTATCTCTTTCAGTTCAACTTTCGCCTGTGCTGGGTGCCAGGCCGCAGAGACATCCCGGGAAACTGCAAAGCTGATGAAATCGCAAAACGCGCCACTAGACTGCCAGCAGGTACCCCTATTACTACTTTCCAGCTACAGCTCAATAATCTCTTCGCAAAGAAAGTCAACGCCAGATGGTCCAGACAGGTACTACCTGTCGAACCTCAAAACAAATCTGGACCAATCTTGATCCTAGAAGATCAAGCGATCTTATTTCCCTAGAGAGATCCAAAATTAGCACTGCAGTGGATATAATCACCGGACATTGCCTCCTGGGCCTTCACGCAAAACGACTAGGTCTATTTGGCAACGACTTCTGCAGAAGCTGCCTAGACGAAGAGGAGGAGCAAAAGATTCACCACCTCCTTTGCAATTATCCTGCTCTTGCCTCAATCAGCAAAGGCTCCTACTTCTTCAACAGTCTAAACGACCTCAGCAAAACACCAGTCAACGCGCTGGTTTAAATTTGCTGAGAGTACCAAATGGCTGTCATAAGCCCCCTCTTTCATCCTCTCTATCTGAACACCCATGTAGCGGTACAATGGGCCTACTCTGGCCTAAGGGCATTAATGCCACTTCCTACCTACCTACCCACCAAATATTAAAGAAATACTTTGAAATCATAATCCAATCAAATACACTCCCCCATTGGATTCAGAGAGCGAGAGATGATATGAGAGAAGAGTAAAGAAGAAGAAGAAAATAAAAAATAATAAATAAATAAATAAAAAAAATCGAATATCAATAGGCGCCCAGAAGTCATATTATCACAGTAGGTATCCAGTCCCAAAACAGTTTCTTTTTTAATTTTGACGAGACTATGAGGGCTGCGACGCGTCAGGCCTGACAACTTGACAGTTGACAGCTATGTAGGCCCTATGTCAAGTAGTCAGGCAATTAGATTGGCGCGCAAGGAGCCCTCATAGCCTCCTTCAAATTAAAAAAAGAAATTTTGCGACCGGATACCTGCTGCGATTTTATGACTTCTGGGCGCCTATTGATATTTCGATTTTTTTATTTATTTATTTATTTTTTTATTTTCTTCTTCTTTACTCTTCTCTCATATCATCTCTCGCTCTATCAATCCAATAGAGGACTGTATTTGATTGGATTGTGTCTTGTCAGTTGATACGGAATGAATGCCTTCCCAAACTCCAGTTGCCAGAGGCCGCACTAGAACCATATGAGACAATGTTCGATGATTTGTAAATAACTGTCAAAAATTCGCGAAGAAACGTCAAAAATTAGGTGAATTTCCGTCATATTCATCTGACTAGAACCAGAAATAAGGGAGTATAGAGATAGCCGTCTTCACAGCTGTTTATCCCCCCTAGTTTATCGATGAATTTGACGGTTATTCACGCATTTTTCACAGTTATTTACAAATCATCGAACATTGTCTCATATTCACGCACATTTGTCTGGAAAAATCAGTACCCCACGAAAATGGCAGCAAATTCGTGAATTTCTGCCCTCAACAAAGTCAAAATTCATGAATTGCCCACACAATTCGTGAATTTGACATTCATCAGGAATTATTTTGGGGTCTGTGTTCGTATCCCTGCTCAACGTCGCCTACAAGATCCTGTCCAGCGTACAGTGTTGCATCGCACTAATCGGCACGCACCAGTGCGGCTTCCGGCCCGGCAAATCGACTATATCTTCACACTTAGACAAATCCTGGAGAAGACCAGTCAGTTTCAAATCGATACGCACCGCCTTTTCATCGATTTCAAAGTCGCATACGACAGCATTCATGGCAAGGAGCTATTCGATGCGATGGCCGAATTCGGGATTCCGGGAAAACTGATCCGGTTGTGTCGCACCACGTTAACACATACGCGATGCACCGTGCAGTTCGGCTCAAGGATTGCCGAGCTGAAACTTGCGCTGGATTTCGACAAGGAGATGCGCTGTCGTGTGATTTTTTTAATCTGGTACTGAAGAAGATTGTGCTGTAAACACGGAAGGCACTATCTTCTACAAGTCGGTCCAACTGTTGGAGTACGCGGATGACATCGACATCGTCGCGCGTTCTCAACGTGCCGTAGTGGAGGCTTTTACGGCGATTGAAGAGCAGGTGAAACGAACTGGTCTCAAGGTCATTGAGGACAAAACGAAATATATGCTGTCGACCAAAAATCGTTCCGTCGCTCACCACCTTGGACAAAAATTCACAATCGACAGCTACAATTTCGAGGTAGTAAAGACGTTTGTCTACCTCTGGGCAAACGTGAACTCCACAAACGACATCACAGTGGAGATCCGTCGTAGAATCGCCCTTGGCAACCGGTGCTACTTCGGTTTGTCCAAACAACTGGGCTCAAAACTCCTGACTCGAAAGACAAAAATCTTGCTCCACAAAACTCTTATTTTGCCAGTCCTGCTCTATGGAGCCGAAAGCTGGACGCTAAGCAAAACTGCAGAGCTGATTCTTGGTACCTTTGAAAGAAAAATTCTACGTCGGATATATGGTCCCGTCTGCGAGGAAGGCGAATGGGGGAGAAGACATAACCGCGAACTCTACGAGCTGTACCAGGATGTGGATGTAGTCCGGAAGGCAAAAATCCGTCGACTGCACTGGCTCGGCCACATCGAGCGCATGGACAACAACGCTCCAGCAAAGATGGTCTTTAAATCGAAGCTTACTGGTTCAAGAAGGAGAGGAAGATCGAATCTCCGGTTTAAAAGATTAAGTAATCGCGGATGCAAGACAGCTTGGTCTTGATGACTGGAAGCAGCGTGCCCAGGATCGTCAACGAAAAGAGTCAGCAATTGCTCGGGCTCGGGCTCGAAACCTCCATGGATCGCCGACCTGATAAGTAAGTAAGTACTTACAATTAGACAACAGTAAAATATTTTATTAAAGAACCATTTCTCTGTTAATGAATACAATGGATTCTCCCTAAGGCGAAACTTCCTCTAACCCGATCAAATTCTCTCGATTCTTGGCCTCCATTTTCAGCCCTGTGAAGCTTAGTGAAAGCAGCAGTTCGTATTTACGCTAAAGCTTATTCCACCAAACGACCGATTGCGCTTAGTCATTAGATTTAACAAAATCCCCAGAGACTTTATGAAATAAACGACTGCATTAGTAAACCGATGAAGTGCAGTATATTTCTGTCGAATTCAGCAGTGATCTTTTCGCTGAATTGAGCATACGTCAAAAACTTAACATGGAAGCAGTAATAAAAGTCTTAAAAATCGCGGGAAGGACTATCACGCCACTCATGGAGAATCCAGTCAACGACATGAAGCAAAATCTTCATACTGAGAATGACGCTTGACGAGTTGTTTTCCGAGACGTCATACCTATCAGCTCAACTAAAACAAAAACCCATTGTTGTGCATCCCAATAATTTTATACCCATTAAATGATGCGGTCGATTTGAGATACATACATGATTTATCGTTTCCCTGAAATTGATTCGCATGACATTTTCTCTCAAGTTTGACTCAGCAAAATGTGATTCTCAAAAATAAACCTGTCTAAGGTTCCTCAGAATGAATCGATATTAAATTGTCAAGCCATCAAAGCTGGGGTTTAGCACGACAAGTAGCACACACATAGTTCGCGCCTAATTCAAATTTAGCGTGCATACATACAAGATACAAATCATTGCTAATATTACATAGCTGTCGTTGGAAAAAACAGCACGCTTCAATTGAAATACAACTGAGCGACTTTACCTCGTCGTATTTCAATTTACTGTTGATTGTTGAACTGAGACCTTCGATCAGTTAAGATCTGTGAAAATATCACAGCTATCTGCGGTGCTGTGAAAAGTTGTCGTTGTTTTGTGAATTATTCGTGAGTCGTGAAAAGGGTGAAGGTTTACTAAATTTGTGTAAGTTCTAAGAGAGCTCTGTTAAATTGAGTTAGATCTATAAATGGTGGGAGTTATCGGTGAATTGGTGAAGTTTTGTTATTTGTTTGTGTTTTAAAGATAAATGTGTTGCGCGATGCTTAACTTGTCATTCATTATTTAGAGGCGCATTAAGCAGTGAAATGTTGCACAAGGTCATCCATTTCGTGGTTCCAAAGTAGATTAAAACAATACATATTCATGATTTATGTTGTGGTCGAATTTGTGTTTCAATCTACATATTTCAATATACAATAGGTATTATGTAACATCATTCAAAGGTCCTCTGCAGGAGTTTCTGCAGGACTCGATTGTGACATTATCATCATTTGTGATGACTGTTGATGATGACTGACAACACATATCGGGCATCAAATACACGTTTTTAAAGCGTCAAGAGTTCACAGTTCACATCATCACATCGCGAAATAACTTGTCCCGATTTTTCTTGCGATATCGAAAACGAAATGCTTCGTCGATTTGAGGCCAACAAAATTCGGTAAGCATATGGCTTTGCGATGTGAAGTAACGGTGACAGCTACCGCTATGCCAGTCTCATTCTCTAAGGCCGCTGTTACACATGCAATTTTTTACTCACAATTTTCTGCAATTCCCTTTTGTGATCGCAAGCCACTTTTACACTTAGAAATGAAATCAGTTGCAATCCCTGCTAAATTTGTCCGCTTGCTACTCTTTCACACATGTGCCATCCCTTTCTCATATATGTATAGCATGCTTCCAGTACCCAAAACTGAGAAGAGATATAAATTGGAATAAAAGAATCAATCGCAATACTCAATCACGCGCAACTCGGACTACCCCTTGCACGTTTCGCCTCCCTTGACTACAAGATTGGAGAATTGCAGACGAATTTAACGTGTGTAAAAGCGGCCTAAGATGTATGGATCAAAGGCACTCAATAAATCGCTTTTGTGGATCCCCATAGGCGACGAATTGCTTTTATTGAAATTGTTTGTATACACTGACAATGAAAAATAAACATCATTGCTGGACGCTGACATTCCGCTCAAACGGCATATATTCTAGACATTCTGCTTCAAGTCTTGAGTGCGTTGGATTTGATAGGGATGTACAGATTGAGTTTGAATGAGTATAACTATAAAAATCTTATCAAACTTCGCCATTCAGAGTCGGTATAAAATAACCATATTTGAGAGCCCAAAGAAACAGCGATTGGCAAGATTAATTCTGCCCTTGATCTCGGTACTGGTGTTATTGTCCCTGTTTACTACAGAGCCGAGGTAGACGAAGTCCTTGACTACCTCAAAGTTTCTGCTGCCCATTATGACGCTCTGTCCGAGACGTCGATGTTGTGCGCCCTGTCGTGATGACAGCATGTACTTGGTTTTGCCCTGATTTACTGCCAGACCCATTTTAGCCGCTTCCACTTCATTGCCAGCAAACGTCTCATTGACGGCTTGCTGTGTTCGTCCAATCACGTCAGTGCAGTCCGCGTAAGCAAGCAGCTAAACGGATTTTTGGTCCGGCTCGCGCCTCTGGTGTTGACGTTTGAGTTTCTCACGATCTTCTCAAGTATGATGTTGAAGAAATCACATGACAGCGTGTCGCCTTGTCTAAAACTTTGGTTGACAATGAAGATCTCGGGTGAGTTCGCTACCGACCTTGATAGAGCAGCGAGAGTTCTCCATCGTCATCCTGCACAACCTGACAAGCTTGGCAGGAATGTCAAAACGAGAAATAGCGCTGTATAGCTCGTCTCTGATAGGTACTGATAAGGACCTATCAGGTTATTGACGAATGTTTTCAGGCGTTCACACAAAACGGTAGAGAGGACCTTCTACGCTATGGTAAGGAGGCTGATCACTCGATCGTAGGCTCAGTCAAATGGGTCTCCTTTGGACCAGACAAACGACGCTGAGATTCTACTCATCGGACATTATTTCCTCCGACCATGTCTTACAGATGAGCTGGTGCATGGGCCCAACCAGATCATCTGCAGCTGCTTTAAACAGTTCCGCGCACAATCCGTCCGCTCCAGCAGCTTTGTTCGACCTCGTCTAAGTCGGGGACGGAATTCTTGTTCATCCTCGTCCAAATTAAGTGGAATATTCTGCCTGACAGTGGAATTTGTGTCGTCGTTTAACAGTCTTCAGAAGTGATTTTTCCAAATTCTTAGCTACGACTGCAACCCTACTACTAGTTGTCCATTTTCATCCCTGCAGGTTTTGATCCGAGGTCTATGCTCTCCGTATAACTGTTTTTTTTTTCGGACCTGGTTTGGACCTGGGTATGACGTCGATCGCAATGTAATCAATCTGATTGACGGTCGATTGATCTACTACTGAATCAATATTTTTGTACCAAGTTTTCACAATTTACAGGCACGTTTGGAGAGTATCCCCGATCCCTCACAAATCTTAAACTAAGCATACTCAGTCTAGGATGATATCCGTTTGACGTATTTGACTGATGGGACAAATCCATCCCATGGATTGAATGACCCTTTACGATCTGCTCTTCTCTGCAATTTCGGGGCAAATTAACAAAATTTCTACCGGTTTTGAGTTCAAAAAGTATGTTTGAAGGGAAGAATTAATTCGGTAATAAAACGATGCCATTGGTTATTCCCAAGTAATGTCTGTTCAACATGTGATCCTCGTTCATCTGCAGTTTCATATTTCTCCTCAGGACTAACAAGTGTGCTGGTGTACCTTTACCAACACATTACCACAAGCAGAGTGTTCTTATGGAAGGAATCAAAGAGCTGCCCCAAAAATTAACTAATAGAGATATTCAACTTTTACGTTTCTTGTCCCATAATTTTTTTACAGCTTGTTGTTTTTGTTTTTGGAATACGTGAGAGGTGCTTCTAACTGCAGATCTTCTAAAATAATGAGTTTTTATTTGAAAAGTCACTCGTTATTTAGGCATTCTCTTAAATCTTAACCTTTCACTACAAAATGGAGGATGAGCTTAAAAAACCGGCTTGTGTTCAAAAGGTTATTAGTTGATTTCTGGAGCCAGCAATGGCGATACTAGCCTGTATTATAATAAGTATTATAGGAAGCTCGCCACCTAATGATACTGAGCCTCCAGGTTATTGTAAGGTCCCTTCAGTAGTTTCAAGTACGAATTAAGAGGGCTGTGATAGCAGAATACGTATTATAAACCAGTTAGCTCCGATAGCCTGTTGGCCTAAAAAATGTCCCGTCAATTCCTGCAAAAGAACCATGACCAAATGCAAAATTATTTCTTGCTTACTTACCTGGCATGCGACCGATGGAGGGCCTGAATCATGTTTCGGCTCTATATAGCAGGACTGCCAAAGTAATGGACGCTTTTTCGTTCTTCGAGTCAGCAGATTTGGGCCCAGTTGTTTTGACGAACCCAAGTAGCAGCGGTTGACAAGGGTGATTCTACGTGGGATCTCCACTAGGACTTCATTTGTTGAGTTGACGTTTGCCCCGAGGTAGAGGCACTCATTTACTACCTCAAAATTGTAGCTGTCAATCTTGATGTTTTGTCCCAGGTGGTGTGTGACGGAACTCGACAGCATCTCTTCTTTTTTTTTTCTCATTGGCCTTAAGACAAACTCGTTTCACATTTTCCTCAATCTTGCAAAAGCTTCACCCGCGACACTTTGGATATGCGTGACGATGTAGAGTTCATACTGCCGACTGCGACTTTAAAACCGATAATAGGAAGGTGCGTATCACCTCAACTGTCTTCTCCAGAGTTTATGTCATCGTGAAAATTTGGTCTATAGTCAATTTAGACGTTCACATAGTACACTGACCAACTTCGTATAGCCTCCTGACAACTTCTCGACAGAATAGACTTATTCGAAGCAGTCGGCCTTAAGTTTGAAGTGACTTTCAGAGATGGACGTCTTAGATGCAGCGGCAGACAGACAAAATTCAAGAAGAAAACTATTGTAACCCAACACATCTGTAATAGTGATTAGGTGCACGCACCGTAGTCTCAGGAGCCCCATGCATGCAGTCAGTTATTTCACGTACCCATTAAAACAATTAAAACAAAGCTTTGGTGAAGTTAATTTTCTGTTTCAGCAGTCACGATACAATGAATCAGAAGTAGTTGGTGGCAAAGTGACAACCTTTTAAAGCGACAATCTTTCGCAGTTAGGGCAGTGACTGTGTGGCGGCACGAACTATCAAGGCAGGAAGTGTCGTATACAGTCACGCGATCTGCAGATGCAAAGATACTTTTTTTCAGTTCCTCTAGTGTTTCCCTTAACACTTGTTGATTACGTCGACTTTGAGTGATAAATTCTGTTTTGTTTTTGCATTTCAGAAATGTCAGCGTTTCTCCACTGATCGCTAAAATGCTCGAGAAAAAGACTGAGTTCGTAAACGTCCAACGTCATATGCATCGCGTATGTAAGCATCACTGCCTTTGTGATGCTATACTGGTTTGCGCAGCGGCTGCTTTCGTTTTACGACGTTTTAGAACGCGATGCATTGTATCATTGCCAAATGCTTACAAAAAGCTTGACGTTGCAGTACTGCGCTAATACTACGTCAACTCAGCCATTATTTGAGCAAGGTTTACAAAGAAACTGGAACATATGTAGCGGCGTTCCCGCTTGACGAGTTGTTTATGAAATAATGTTTTGATGCGCGGCGTAGTTGGCTTAAAGGTGAGGCAATTGTGTGTTCGGTTTATTCAAACATGATATTTTTGACAGATATCCGACTTCACTGCTGACTAACCCCTTGTCCACTGAATTTGAGGGACTTTATGATGGTTATTCACAAATTGTTCACGAATTCATGGAAATGGCACAGCTTGGTCAGAGAAATGTTGTAAAAAAATCTGTGAAAAAGTGTTACGGGGCTTGGGGTGAACACGACGGATATGTGATTTCTGAATACAACCCAGCTGTACAACATGTCCTGTCTTGTCTGACATTGCACACTTTAAAAATGGTGTTTCTTAGAGGTGTAGAACTTTGAAATGGAATAAAACAAAGTTGGTGTTTTTAAATTGACATGAAGATTACTTTATTCGAAAGATAATCTTCTGGCATTATAATTTAAATATGATTTCTGGCATATGACTGCCACGGCTGTCTCGGACGTAGTCTATTCTGGAGGTGAAATTTTCGATGACTTTTTTCCCAACATTTGTGGTCGTATAACGTGGCAAATGTTGTCCTCCAAGTGGTCAATCGTTTCGGGCTTATCGGCGTAGTCTAGCGACTTCATATATTCCCACAAAAAATAGTCAAGCGGCGGTAAATCGCACGATCTTGGAGGCCAATTCACGGGTCCGTAACGTGAAACTATGCGGTTACCAAACGTTTCCTTCAATAAATCAATTGTTGCACGAGCTGTGTGACATGTTGCGCCATCTTGTTGAATCGTGGTTCATAGTTGTTCAATTGATGAACGAAAAAGTCAGCAATCATGGCTCTATAGCGGTTACCATAGACTGTAGCGTTCTGGCCAGCATCGTTCTTAAAGAAGTACGGACCAATTATTCCACCAGCCCATAAAGCGCACACCAAAGAGTCAGTTTTTGTGGATGTAACGGTGTCTCAACATACACTTGAGGATTATCATCACTCCAAATACGGCCGTTTTGTTTATTGATATATCCATTCAACCAAAAGTGGTCATGGTGAAAATTGCGCGATACGTATTTCGAACAGAACCATGATTTTCCAAATAAATTTGTATAATTTGGAAGCGTTGTTCAGGTGTCAGTCTATTCATGTCGAAATGCCCAACGAAACTAAGAATAAACCACGTAACAACTTACAAAATGGCAGCCAGTTAAAATAGTGTTGCCAACTTAAAGATCTATACCTTTAGAAAAACACCTTTTAGATACCTCACTATTTCTATAATCGCAATCACGTTACTTGCAAAAACCATTAGTCAATGAAAGAAAAAATTCACAACTGTTGCTATCCAAATCGAATCAGATAAGAAGGTTTATAAATCCGCGCTATAAATGTTGTTCCATTAGCATTAAATTAATGCACTTCTAAACAAAGGTCATTTGTGATGTCAGTTGTCAAGTTGACATATTTGACAGAGAGTTATCAGAGAAATTTATAATCAAACTCCGCGTAAGAGATTGGCTGTCATATTGTTGTGATATCATGCTTTCGGTATTAGGGAACTTTCGCTCAGGTGTTTTGCAGTTATCTTCTTTCGGGCAGATCGGTGTATTGATTTAATCTATTGTCAATTTTATGACAGTGACCAAGCACAATTAATTGAGGAAAGATTTCAACTGGAAGAGAAATAAATTGTATCAATTTTACTAGTTTTAGAACGAAGCTAACTGAACTGGGAATGCGACCTTTCAGAAAGAACTGTATTCCAGGAAATATAAATGGTGCTGCTCTAAAGCCTTAAGAAGAGTGCGTGAAAATAAAGTAGTATGCGTGATTTTAGAGCAAGGAACTTTCCACTGGCAAGATGTGCATATATGTGGGATGAGTCGCCGAACACAACGCTATTTACACTACAGACATAACGTATAAATCAGGCGACACTACGGACAACTATTTTATGATCAGGCGCCTAGACGACGAACTATACAAACACACGACGACGCCACCAACGGTACGACTGAACGAAGAGACCATGCAAAACAAACGAACAACACATACACACCAACAGACGAAGGACATATCAGTGCAATTTACTGAGAGGTAGGGACAGTTGTAGAAAGAACAGAGAAAGGAGTAGATGCGCCAACAGCTACCCAAAGAGTATTTTGTAATTAAAGTAAACTTTTAATAAAGAAGATTGAAAAGCATTAATGCGTTTGTTTCTTGTGGTGATCGCCAAATCCTACGATTGAATAGCTAGTAAATTTTGTGAAAATACAAAAAAAGACGCATTTAATAAAAGTGATTGCGCGTGTGCTGTGCGCGAACCGAAAGGGAGAACGCAATAGCGTTTCCTAAAGAAAACAAACCATTAAAAGGGCTAATTTGTTGCACTATAATAATGTATGCCCCAACGTAAATGTCGTGTCCAGACACAAGACACGAGAACGTGTTCCAGAAAGGAAGCCGCAGAAGCCGAGTTCCAGAAGAAGCCGTCAAGCAAAATTTAAAAGGGTACATCTGTTGGCAAATTATTTTCTTTTTGAGTTAAAATTTAAAAGGTATAATGGACATAGAAACAATCTTGTCACTGACTGTAGACGGACTGAGGGAACAGCTAGGCTTAGTTAATTTACCGACTGTAGGGCGCAAAACGAAGTTACAAGACAGACTCATCAAACATTACGGGTTGCAACGGGAGGCAGAACCCACTGATTCTGATGAGTCAGCTGAAGAAAACCGGATCGAAGGAAACTTTACTGTAGTGAGAAATGCGTTCACGCTGCGTGACGTAGAGGATTCCAGTTTCCAGCACGTTAAATCCGAAAGAAGAGAAAGAAAATGCTTTAAGTGTGGTAACAGATCACACCTCATGGATGATTGTCCAGTCAAGAGGACTTGGAAATGTTTTAGTTGTGGACAAGCGGGACACAGATCATTCGAATGTAGAACTCGAACACAAGGCCAGGAACAAAGTAAGGGACAGGGGAATAAGTACAGCAGTACAACAGAAGCTCGAGTTAATCTGGCAATCGGAACCAACCGAATATTTAAAAGCATATGTGTTAAGGGACATACGCTCAATGCAATTTTAAACACGGGCCGTGATCTATGCCTTTTACGGTATAATCGTTTGCTGTTGATGAACAATGTGGAATTGAAAGAGACCAAGCGGAGCCTAGTTCGCATTGGGAAAAATCGAGTAGTAACTATTGGCAGTTTCGAGACAGCCGTAGACGTAGATGGAATAGGTATCCAAACCACCTTCTACGTATTGAGAGAGTGTGATATGCAGTATGATACAGTAATGAGAAACGAAGTTTTGGATTCAGTTGACCTAGACATTTCATCAGAGGGCGCCGAGTTCAGGGCAAAATATAGTGGCCATAACAGAGGGGACACTGAAGAGGATGTAGTACAGGACTGTGGTCTTAATGTATCCGAATGGATTAAAATGGGAAGCCAAGGTCGCGAGAAAGCAGAAGAAATCAGAGTAGAGGAACCTAGTTTCGAAAATTTATATGCTGACAGGGCAGTGGGAGGTGACCCCAAGGAAAAGAAAGCAGATTACATAAGCGATACAGGTGACAGGGCAGAACGGCCGGATGAGGTGTTGCAGTTGAAGAGACAATTTGGAGAAATTTGGTTAACACTCGAAGAAGGTGAAGTCCAAGCAGAACAGATTGACGTCAATCATCTAGAGCAAGATAGTAGGAGGAGAATAGGGGATATGATAAAAAGTTACGTCCCACAGACGAAGAATGAATCGCCGATAGAGATGAAGATTATCGTGAAAGATGACATTCCTGTGTTCCAAAGGCCTAGGCGCATGTCATATGAGGATCAGAGATTGGTTCAGGACTTGATCAACCAGTGGTTAGAGGAAGGGATCATACAGCCAAGTACATCCGAGTACTCATCGCCGATAATTCTCGTGTCCAAGAAAAATGGAAAGAAACGTCTTTGCTGTGATTATAGGTGGATCAATGAGAAAATAGTGAGAGATAACTTTCCAATGCCTCTCATTGATGATATCTTAGATCGATTTCAAGGAGCCAGTGTGTTCACAACACTTGATCTAAAGAACGGATTTTTTCCGGTTCCGGTGGAGGAAAATTCACGACAATATACTGCTTTTGTCACCAGTGACCAACAGTTCGAATTTTGTTTTGTTCCCTTCGGCATATGCAACTCTTCAGCAGTATTCGCAAGCCATTTTCCGAACACTAATACAGCAATGTTTTCTAGTAGTGTACGTGGACGATCTTGTGATTCCAGCCAGAGACGTTGAAGAAGGCATTAGGAAACTGAGACGGATCTTAGAAGTTGCTTCAGAGTACGGATTGCGGATCAACTGGACAAAATGTCAACTCCCGCGAAGAAGAATAGATTTCTTAGGATACATCATCGAGCGTGACACTATAGCACCGTCAATGGAGAAAACAAAGGCAGTAACCACTTTTCCCGTACCAAGAGACACTAAAACACTTCAACGATTCCTCGGTCTTACGTCCTATTTTCGACGGTTTGTAGAAGGATACGCTGTGGTAGCCAAACCTCTGTCGGATCTTCTACGCAAGGGAAATAATTTCCAAATGGGAGATGAACAAGTAATCGCCTTCCAACAGTTAAAATCATCTTTGAGTAAATCCCCAGTGCTCAAGCTTTTCCGACAAGCGGCGGAGACGGATGCTAGCAAGTATTGATATGGAGCCGTGTTGTTGCAGAAGGATCCAGACGACCAGCAGATGCATCCAGTCCACTACATGAGCCGTAAGACGAACCCAGTCGAAGAGAAATATAACTCGTACGAACTGGAAGTGTTGGCGATTGTGGAAGCATTAATGAGATGGAGAATTTATGCGATGGGTATCAAAGTGAAGATAGTCACCGACTGTAATGCTTTCACAATGACAATGAAGAGAAGGGACGTGCCGTTAAGAGTGTCCACGTGGGCACTGTTCTTGCAGGAGTTCGATTACAGCATCGAACATCGCGCAGGATCCAAGATGAAGCATGTAGATGCACTAAGTCGAGTCTCATGTCTAGTAGTGGAGGACTCGATACTCCATCAAATCCGAGAGGCCCAGAGAAAATATGAGTGGACTGAAGCTGTAATGAAGATTCTGGAGAAGGATGAGTACGAAGATTTCTTCATCAAGTCTGGCGTACTGCATAAGGATCCCGTCACTTAGGAAATGGAAAGAAAAATAATAACCGCTACTCATCAGCAGGGACACTGTGCCGCCAAGAAAACTCATCGTACCAATGCTCTCTAAGCTATGCGTCGATAGTCCGCAGAATTGGTATAACCACACGGACCGGGTACAAAGGATGCTTAACTATGCTCCACCGAGAAGCACGAAGGTAAGCCCATGTCGTATACTGACTGGTTTAAAGATGCGTGTCGCTGAAATCCGTAGATTTTCGAGAATTGATGGAGGAAGAAGCAGTAAGGGAGTTGGACGAGGACCGGAATGCAATCCGAGAGGAAGCACGGGATAACATTCGACAGATACAAGTGGAGAATAAGAGGAATTTCGATAAGAACCGATCACCGGAGCGAGAATATCAACTGGATGAGTTAGTCGCCAGCCATCAAGCGCACTCAGCTCGGTACAGGAATGAAACTGAGGCCCAAATATTTAGGACCATGGTCGGTACAATGTACAAAAGGTTGGTGATCATGAGGGACCAGCGACAACGACCACTGTAGCCGAGCACATGAAGAAGTGGAATTAAGCTTTTCGTTCGGGGCGAACGAAACGTCAGGCTGGCCGAATGTGGGACGAGTCGCCGAACAGAACACTATTTACACTACAGACATAACGTATAAATCCGGCGACACTACGGACAACTATTTTATGATCAGGCGACTAGACGACGAACTATACAAACACACGACGACGCCACCAACGGTACGTACACACCAACAGACGAAGGACATATCAGTGCAATTTACTGAGAGGTAGGGACAGTTGTAGAAAGAACAGCGAAAGGAGTAGATGCGCCAACAGCTACCCAAAGAGTATTTTGTAATTAAAGTAAACTTTTAATAAAGACGATTGAAAAGCATTAATGCGTTTGTTTCTTGTGGTGATCGCCAAATCCTACATATACATCTCGGTGTTTATGATCCAGAATCTTGGGTATTCAGTAAGATTTACCAGTTTGTTTATGCCTTCGCCTGGCATCCCCCATGGGAGTTCGCCGAGCACTTTCAGGGGGTCCACGACGGCCTTTCAAAATATATTTGTACCTGGGAGTTACGTTGTTTATTTAAACGTCTTTGTTGTCGTCCGTCGAGAGATAAATTCGTTGCTGGGGTTCCGCACAGCTCAAACGTTGAGAACTATATTCCATGCAAGTCGTCTCTAAATTGGATCGGCAGGTTCAATTCACCACGTAATCACGGGAAATGAGATCGCCGATGAACATGCTAGACAAGGATCAGAGGAGATACTCTTAGGACCCGAACCTGTGTTGGAATAACCCGCGTCCTCGGTTAGGACTTCCATCGATGGCTTGGCTTCTCGGGAGCACAACAGGATGGCTCTCCAGGATGTAGACAAACCAAGCGCATGCTCCCTAATGTCTGTAAGAAATCTGCGGCATTCTTGTTATCTCTTAACAGAAAAGACTGCAGATGACTTACCGGCGTACTAACGGGCCACTACACCTTCGGCGAACACCTAAATGTGCTTGGCCTAATCGATGAAACTCTCTGCGGGGCCTGTGGAGAAGACGACGTCACTGCAGAGCACTTCCTTTGCCACTGTCCCGCCTTTGCTCGGATCAGGTGGCAGTTATTTGGTGCTGATGAGGTAAGAGCCGGTGATGTAGGCTCCTCATCATAGAAGCGACTGCTGGTATTCCTCCGGAAGACCATGAAATTTCATTAAATGTAGGCTGCTGCTCCGACAAAAAGCGAACAAAAATGTTCCACTGGATAGTACAAGACTTATGATGAATGTATCTCAAGCAAAGCTATAGTAAATGTATCTCGAACCTGTATCTCGAGGGCGTGGTGCGTAATTTAAAATTTTGTCAACGACCATACTATGTTGAAAAAATCGGTTCTCGGCTTTATTCCTCCCGAAGCATTCCTTTATTTAGACACGATTGGCCTAATACAGGATACAGACGGATGCCCTGTTATCTTCCATGTCGTACGCCGAACAGTGGACAGGCGACTCCAATACGAACCGGATGTCGCTCGCACCCACGAGGATCTTCTTCGGTTCAGTAGAGCGATCCCCGCTCGTGACAGGAAAGAGTCTGCCAAAGAACGGCAATTTTACTGGTGGTTACACCAAAACCAGTCTCCGCCACCGCTGGCTTTTCTAGATGACCAGATAGATGACCATGGTGGCCAACTTACATAGGTTTAAGGTAGTTATAAGGAGGAAAAAAAAAAAAAAAAAAAAAAAAAAAAAAAAAAAAAAAAAAATCCAAAAAAAAAAAAAAAAAAAAAAATTAAAAAAAAATCAAAAAAAAAAAAAGCTAAAAAGAAAAAAAAAAAAAAAGGTGCACCACGGTGTATAAAATATATATGTTAGGCATATACTTAAAATATACGCCCTGGTGCACGTGTCCGTACTGTTACGGACATAGCTAAGATAGTCTTAAGTTTTATGTTAGGGTAAGTTAGTATAAGGTAGTTTAAGTAGTTAAGTAAGTAAGTTTAGTTTAGTCAAGTTTTTTGAAAATTTTCTTGGCAAATAAAAAATTTTATTAAAAGATTGTCTTAAAGACTAAAAAAAAAAAAAAAAAAAAAAAACATAGATTAAGCCGAAAGGCACAATTATAGCGTAGATTAGATTAGCTTAGAGTACCCGCATAGGGTCAGTAGGTTAGTATTAAGAACATTTGTATATTCTTAAGTTAGTTAAGCTAGTTTTAAGTACTTTTGTCTAGCAAGTAAGCATATTTCAGTAAATAAAAACAAAATTACAAAAAAAAAAAAAAAAAAAAAAAAATCGGTTCTCGTCCGATCACCGAAATCAAGCAGCATCGGGCGCGGTTAGTACTTGGATGGGGGACCGCTTGGGAACACCGCGTGTTGTTGACACCCTTTTGGAGCTTTTTGTTCCCCAACACTAGCTAGCCACTACTCAACACATCCAACAACAACACTGTGGCCTGGTCATTCTCAAACGAATCTATTTTTAATTCTTGCCACCCATTTTATTAAATCTTTCACTTGTCAAATGTTCTACATACGCCTCCGTATTTGTATACGATCAGCAAAATGACAACAAGAAGATGTAGATACATATTTGTATGGATATAATAGATCGGGTATTATCGGAAAGTGTCAAGTAATTTTTGGTCTACACGGGCGTCTGTGCGGGTGGTATTGAGCGTCCACGCATGTGTGTGTTTACTTATGTTTTCAGTAGTGGTCTACGCTAATGGTCAACATACGCAGTGAAGCAGCGTTCCCAAAGCCTTACGAAAGCAAGCATGATTGAAGTGAGCAACGGATGAAGAAATTCAGATTCGTAGACACCGAGAGTAATGCCTGAGACACACATTTTGCACAGTAGGTGTTGTATGGGCTGTAAAAAACGTCGGTCACGTAGTACACTAATGTCCAGTATTTTGTAGGATTTGTTATTTTATCAAGATGGGTTTGCGCTACGCTACCCCAGGCTAGAGTTCCGTACACAGTTCGAGACTCAGCTAGCGAGTAGTACACTTGCTTCTGTACTTCACTAGTTGCGTATCATTTGAGTTACAGCATTGCAAACATAGTACTCTGAGTTGTACACACAGCACTTCAGCACAATTCTTCTGTTCCAGCTTCATGTTCGCCGTATATGGCTGGGATGAGGAGAACTTCGACGTGGTGAGTGAGAAGGTGGTTCCCTCTTCGACCAAACTCCTTTCTTTGCAGACTATCTTCGAAGACATCATCGACACTCAACCGGCGGGAGCATCCGTAAATCAAGTCATTTACTTCCTGCAGGAGCACTTGTCTGGCCAGTTCCGACAGTTTGACTATGGACTCCTCCGGAATATGATAGTTTATGGGAAGGGCTGTCAAATTGTTAAGTAGCTTTCTTTCCGGTAGATCGCAGAGGGTAATTTCGGGTGAAAGCAGTTCATCACTTAGGGAAACCAAGCAAGGTGTGCCACAGGGCTCTATATTAGGACCGATTCTCTTTTGCATGTTTATAAATGTCCTCCCGTCAGTGTGCAAACATGCTTCTGTACATTTGTATGCTGATGATGTTAAATTACGCTCGGCTAAACAATTCTCCAACCTTAACGAACTCGCTTTTCTCATCAACGATGATCTGAAACGCTTTCATACTTGGTCATTTGCAAATGCGATTATGGAACTCCTTACCTTCACATTTAAGGGCTATATCAAATTATTCCAAGTTTAAAAGTGCAATTCACCTATATTTTTTCACACACTAATATTATCCTTTTTTCTTATCATTTTTTTTTTTCTTGGTTTGTTTGTCCGCTCCCTCCCTCTTTCTATCCCACCTCTATTTTACCTTTCTAATGTTTTCTAGTTTAAGTCTAAAATTAAAAGAAAATGTAATCCTGAATTATATCTCTAAGTACTAAAAAAGACTCTGTCTTAATGTGCAAACCAATCAAATGAAATGAAATAAGGTGCCTAGTTTCCTGTACTACGGCGACAAAGACTACGTGTCCACGCCAAGCGATGTAGAGAGTTCCCAAACCTATGTGGAATCACTTGGACCATCTCTAGGCGAAGAATGTGAAGGAGGAAGCGACGGTCACAAACAGTTGAAGTAGATCTTTCAATGAGCTGAGGATTTTATCATGCCTTAATGCGTTGAAATTGAGTGTTTGATCGTGGGTCTTGATCACGCATCATCTGAAGCCAACTTCGTTTCCATCGGCATTTGCAGCAAAGTTGTTACGCTTTTGATCTCTCTTTGGCTATTTTACGAGACACGATATACTCAACTTTGAGATCACTTTCTGCCTCAGCGTGATCATTTTTATACTCAAACAACATGGCGAGCGAAAGGTGATGCGGCTGCCAAAAGAGCTGGTAAACTTACAGTAGACAAATAGAAATGAGCCACCCTTTGACCGCGACAACCAGCGCTAGTCGCTTAACCATTATGCTCATCATTTAATGTGCTCTCCTGAACCAGTTTAAGAACGATAGGGAGGTTCACACCAGATCAGATTTTCACACTGTGGCGGATCCTGGGAAAGACACGAGAAATGTAGATCGACATTCACCGTCATCACCTCTTCGTCGATTTCAACGCCGCATGTGACAGCGTGTACAGAAACGAGTTGTATGTATATCGCCATGTCCAGTTTTGACGTTCCTGTTAAACTCGCATAATTACGCAGTATGACGATATAGAATTCTCGCTTCTCCAAGGTTGAAAAAGAACTTGCCGACACCTTCAATCAAAGAGTCAAAAGAGGTTTTTCAACATCGTTCTTGAGAAGATTGCCGATCGCACGCCAAGTCTAGGGACACGATACTCCAAAAGGCATTTGATCTGTTAGCGTACAAGGATGAAATCGGTATAATTGGGGGAACCCAGAGAGTAGCTAGACTTGAGAGAGAAGTGGCTAAAATGAAGGAAAACGAAAGACAAGCTGTCATTCAGCATCGACGTCTTTGACCAGCTATAACTTCGAGGTAGTCAGGGACTTTGTCTACCTTAACTCCACCGCAAAAAGTACAAACAACATGAGTACCGAGATCAAATGCAGAATAATTCTTGCCAACCGCTGCTTCTGTGGGCTCAAGAGGCAATTGAGTAATAGGACCGTCCCTTGATGGATCAAGCTGAATTTATATAAGACACTGATCATCCTAGTCCTGATTTAAAATCTAAAAAGCAAAGAAAGGTCTCATTGAATTCTTCTCACATGATGTGCACATTGGCGTCCTTCGCAGCAACCTCTGTAGAAGGTACAAACGCATGGAGGAAAGAAGAGGAGGTATGCAGTCCAAACAACGAAGGTAATACACTTTCTGTGAAACTACTTCTTTGTAGAACTGGAAGGTTTAAAAGTATCACATGAACAAAAACGTCTTTATTTGACTGATCATTTTATGGCTTTAATATTTGCATGTCAGGCGCGTTAATGTCGTAATCTGATTTTACAAATTCTTCACAGTACACCAGGCTGTATTTCGGCAACAACGAGTCGAATTTGGATTGGGTTATCTACCTCGTTGGCCTAGTGAGCCAACTGGTAAGTGTTACAGAACGTTTGTCAATAGTGTCCGTGTTGCGGAAGTATAAGTTGCGGAGAGCATTGAGACTAGGTGGGTATGACGGTAACGTGACAACCCATCCAGAGAGTGTGATTGATAGCAGTTAGACCCAATTATTCGCGTGTTGTCACTCCGTTTTGAATAGATTTGGGCTAAGTTCCAATTGTATACTCCCAGGTACAACTGTGATTGCGATTCTATAATCACAGTGATATTAAACTGCGATTTCATGTTTTGAATTCAAACTTTTTCTGTTGTGCTATATGAATGCGTAAATTTACGCTGATGTGCATCGGTGAAAGTGTTCATTGATTCATCGCTTATGAATGTGGCATTTCTAGGAACAATATACGACCATATATGTAAAGTCATATTAAAAAAATATGGAGGGCAACTCTAGACATAGCATACTTAGAGTTTATTCACACGCACACCATTTCATTCGCAACTGTCACACTTCATTATGTTAAACATGAAATCGTTTGTGTGAATGATTATGTAAAAAGCGTGTGTCTGATTTCAAACCGTGGTTGGGATACTTTGCTGTAATCAATAGCAATCGCTATTGATTTTAATTTAAAAGTCGAATGGAGACTGCTATTTCAGCGATTTTTCAATCACTGTGAACAAACCGTAGTTTGTGATTTTTTGATCAACTCTAATTTCAACCATTGGTATTTCTGGAAGAATTTTGAGATCTACTGCCTCATATAGTGTGATCGGCATTTCAGTCGCATGCTACTAATTCATAATGCCTGCCTTTCAGAAAATCAGTATAGGCCCATTGTGATGCCATAAGGATTGCACTATTCTTATACCTACCACCAGTTTGAGCTTGTGACAAAGTGGTTTAGCTGGCTTATGCTCAAATGTAATTCAGTTCGCTGCGGTTATTGAAACAGTAGGTCCTTATGTGTTAGGTTCTACGATTATGAACGATGAGATGATGTGTGGTCCATGCAGCTTCTGCAGAAATCATTATAAGGGGCACCCACGGTGCGTCCGTGCCACTGGCACAGTGTCCTATTATGACGCCGAGAAGAGTCCTGGATGCAGGTCTGCTTAGTCTGAGCAGACACAGTGACGCTTCAAGATTGATTGCTGGCCAAATTTCCTTTGTACTTGGTTGTTTTAATTGCGTGAATCTTTATAAAATGGCCGACTGTAGGAAGAGGTAAAGATGGTTAGTCTAGTGTTTCCTGTTATGTCAACTGTGTGACTCGCTAATCTTCTCCAAAAATCAAAACGCATCATCGACAAAATTCATCGCAAGGAGCTATTAATTCGATCCAATTCAGAATCTCGGAAAAAAATTTATCCAGTTCTATTGCACCACCCTTCATAAACGTGATGCATTGTCTGGCATTGATGCAATTCGGCTTTTGCCTGGTATGTCCCAAACAATTAGTTTGAAGTAATTATGGATGCAGCCTCTGCCTTTTATGTAGCGTTGGAACTAAGAACAACATAAGATATGACTTTCATCTGTATCGTTTTGTCCAACACTCCCAATCATCTCGAAACCCACTAACGAATACAATGAACGTTGAATGAATGCTTTTGTCCCTTTCACATTGAATCAAAAAACATCTTCTGGAACTATGTTTAACAAAAAGATGGCAACACTGCCATATTCAAATGTCACTGACAGCGCAGGTAACAACAGTGAATAAGGCAGTGTCGGACAGGTAGTGTTAAATTAAAAACAAAAAAATTAATCACATAAACAGTTTATTGACCCAACACGCTGTAACCGATTGAATCTGTCTCAGATGGGTTGTCCATTTTTAACTGGAGACGCACCCGCTCTTGTTATGCCTCATAAATCATTTCTAATCGGTTACAAAACTAATCCACCTCACTGAGCTTCCTCGTTTGATAAACACAAAAAATAATGCTTGACCTTGCCGATCTGATTTCCGTTTAACTTATTACAAGACTGTAAACGGGTAAATCAAAGATAAAATAACTCTAACGACAGTCTACTTCATGTAACGAAGGTTAAAGATACGATGTCAGGTCTGGTGGTTGATATAAATTGAAGCACTGCCCAAAGACTAGGTTTCAATTCGGAGAACTCGACAGGACGGAATGGAAGCGTTTGGATTTGGATTTTACCGCGTGCTACTCATCGCCGTTTGGATATCCTCAGCTGTAGCCCTGACCACGGTAAGTGCTCATCGGGAACATGATTGAATCTGGTTGACACTTCTTTGCAGGACGAACGAGTGCGGAGGGATGGCTACCCGGTGGAAAGACATGTAGTTCAAACTGGGGATGGATACATCCTCACCATGTTCCGAATCCCGCATCCGGCCGATTGGAAGGGGGACACACCAAGACCCGTGGCATTCCTGCAGCATGGCCTACTGAGTTCCTCAGACTGTTGGATACTGAATGGACCCGATATGGCCTTGGCCTACATGCTGGTCGATGCAGGATACGATGTGTGGCTGGGCAACAATCGCGGGAACACTTATTCCAGGAAGCACGCGAAGTACTCGCCGCTATTCAAGAAGTTTTGGGACTTCGAGTGGCACCAGATCGCATTGTTTGACATCCCGGCCATGATCGACTACGTGCTCTTCACGACAAAACAACAGTCGCTGCATTACGTGGGGCATTCCCAAGGCACCACTGTCCTCTTTGTGATGACCTCCATGATGCCGAAGTACAATGCAAAGATCAAGTCCGCTCAGCTCCTGGCTCCGGTTGCGTTCATGGACAACATCAGGGGACCTTTGGTTACGGTGCTGGCTCCGCTTATGGGTCAGCCCAATGCCCTGGTCGAGGTCTTCGGAAGCATGGAGTTCCTGCCGAACAACAAATTGATGAGCGCCATCGCAGCCGAGGCATGCAGGGATGACACCCCAGCTCAGCACTTCTGCTCGAGCCTTATATTCGCAATATGCGGCTGGAATCGGGCGGACTTTAACATGGTGAGTGTGGGGGAAAGTCGTGGCCCCTGGCCAAGCTAATGATCTCCTCTCATTGCAGACTCTGTTCAACGATATCATTGAAACCCACCCGGCGGGGTCGTCAGTGAACCAAATGATTCACTTCTTGCAGGAGCACTTGTCCGGCCAGTTCCGTCAGTTCGACTTCGGATTTCTTCGGAACAAGGTGACTTATGGGCGCCTCTCTCCACCGGCCTATGACTTGGGCAAAGTGAAGGTGCCCACGTTCCTGTACTACGGCGACAACGACTACTTGTCCCATCCCAGTGACGTTGAGAGACTGATGGCGAAGTTGCCAAACCTCAGCTACTCGTTCAGAGTTCCCAATCCCAAGTGGAATCACTTGGATCATCTGTGGGCGAAGAATGTGAAGGAGATTATTTTTGACAGGGTTCTCGAGAATGTCAATAAAATGGAAACAATTGTGATAAATAGTTAATTTTGGATCTTTTAATTTCATGATGGGGCGCTGTCATTTGAGTGAAGAGCTGTCAAAAATGTCAAATGAAACTAACTTCGCTTCTGTCGGAGTTTTGCGCCAAAGGTGCTCATTTTAACCTTCACGAGGGAGCGCTTTATTTGGAAGAAGGTGATTCTGACGGTGAAACAGCCTCGACGTGGTTGGACCACGTCGAAGCTTTGTCAATCGATCGTACGAAGGTCCCTATTTCTGTAAGACTGGTTCTGGTCTACAAACCTGAAGAAACCCTCTTACCTCAGGCGTCTGAGTTTGAAATAAGGGCAGAAGTTCAAGTTGTAAGACCATTCCGAGCAAATAAGGAAGCTAAACAATGACAAGCCCCAAAAGGGCTGCATTTCAGACGGAACGTCACTCTTTTAAGCCACATTTCCTTACCCGAACTGTTACCACCACAACTCGTTGACATGATCAATCAATAAATCTGCGCTCACTAGCAACGGCCAAATCAGAATCCGCTTTCGATAACATCGCCACCAGCTCCTAATCAATGGAACTTCGCACGAAAACAAAGCAATTCACGGCAATAAATCGGCCCTGTCGATACCATCTGCAATGATTTGTTGTCCCACAAGCAAACTTTGCGCAGCGGGCACTATGCGCTCTGCAGACAATCACTCCATAAGCCTCTGATAGGGACTTCTGCATTCTGACGTTCTGCCGTTTCACGATCGTGATCGTGGTCATTCTGCAATCAAGATCAGCTGTCGCGATACTGTCTCCGTGCTGACAGCTGCTTGGACTTATCACTCAAGTATTCGCGCGGCCAATTAGAGGCGATTAACGCGACAACCGATCGGCGAAATACTTGCTCGTGGTCTTTGCCGAGCTTTACCACGTGTCAGAATGTACCGCCAGGAGATGTATGGGGGTCTGGTGGGGTTTCTCGCGCGAGATTAGATACCCCAGACAGGCTGTAAATCTCCAAAACATTGCCTATCAGCTCCGCAGGAGAAGTACGCTGCCTGTAGCCGGCGCAACATGTTGCTCGCAACAAGTGGCGGGCTTATCGATATCAACCGAATTTTGGGAGTACGCGCAGAATAAGCTCTATCGCGACATCCGGCGACGGTATAAAAGAAATTCGCACACTGTTCAAAAGCAATCACTTCAGAGCGACCATGAAGCTACATTGGGCTTTACTAGCCGCCTTAATTCCCCTGATCGCTGGGGCCCCCAACAGCGAGAGGTCCAGCTCCGTCACCACGGTAAGTCCGGGAGCCTTTCCCGCCCTCGAACAATCATTTTCAATCAGTGTCTATTTTTTTCGCGTCAGGAAAGCGTAGTGCGCGGCCACGGTTACCCGTTCGAGGAGTACCAAGTGCAAACAGCCGACGGATATGTCTTGGGCGTCCACCGCATCCCCTATTCACCGCGCGTTGAGTACACCGGCCGGAGGCCGGTTGCCTTCTTGATGCACGGTCTCTTGTGCTCGTCCAGCGACTGGGTTCTGCTGGGACCAGACAATGGCTTGGCCTACATCCTCTCCGACGCTGGATTCGACGTCTGGTTGGGAAATGCCCGTGGCAACACTTACTCCCGCAAGCACGTCAAGCTGAACCCGTTGTTCAGCCCGTTCTGGGACTTCGACTGGCATGAGATCGGCACCATCGACCTGCCGGCTATGATCGACTACGTCCGCTATGCCACCGGCGAAGATCAGGTGACATACTTCGGCCACTCCCAAGGTACAACCACCTTCCTGTTGCTCAACTCGGTCAGCTCAAAGTTCAAGACTCGCATCAGGTCGGCCCACTTACTCGCCCCAGTTGCGTTCATGGATCACATGGAGTCGCCCTTGGCCAAGGTCGGCGGACCCCTCCTCGGACAGCCAAACGCCTTCGTCGAGCTCTTCGGCAGCATGGAGTTCATGCCCAACAGCAAGGCCATGGAACTCTTGGGATACGCTGCCTGCAGGGACAGCTCTCCGATGCAAGACATGTGCTCGAACATACTCTTCCTCATCGCCGGCTTCGACGAGGAGAACTTGAATGCGGTAAGTCGTGGCGGTCACCGTTCCCCTGTCGCCTGTCTCTAGTGCGTTTTTTCTTGCAGACCTTGATACCCGAGATCACAGCAACCACCCCGGCTGGGGCATCCATCAATCAGATATTCCACTACCTCCAGGAGTACAACTCCGGCTACTACCGCGAGTTTGACTACGGCTGGACCAGGAACCATTTCGTATACGGAAGCAAGAAGCCCCCAAGCTATCCAGTCGAGAAGATCGACCTGCCGGTCTTCTTGTACTACAGTGACAACGATTATTTCGCGTCCGTGGTGGATGTCCACAGGTTAATCGCTAAGATGCCGGCGTCCAGTCTGATGCGTGCCTACCGGGTGCCACATCCCAAGTGGAATCACTTGGACTACTTGTGGGGCCTCAACATCAAGGAGCAACTGTACAACGCCGTCATGGAAGATGTCATGTCGATGATGTAGATTGTAGAGACTCTGTGATGTGATGATATATATAAAGCTGGTTATTCGTAATTTGGTCCATTTTTGAACAAGATTTTGTCTTAGGCAGCCACTTAGAGCAGCCGGAAGAAGAGGTTGTGTCGGCAATTGAGTTGCAATTCATTAGCTTCCGGTATTAGCTTAGCCTTTTCTTTTCGCCACGTCCCATTCCAAAAGAACTAGACCTAAGTGTGGAGGAGGGACGTGCTGCCATCTAGACATCCCAACATTTCGATGAAAATGCAGTCGCTCCTTATTGGACTACTCCTAGTTCCTCAATTTTGGATGATGGTCGCACAGCATAACCTTTGAATGACTCTTGTACAATTTACGACGCTATTCATAGGAGACCCAATATAACGAAGGCTTATCTGAGTTTAAAATGACATCTTTTGAACGTTCTCATCTCATTGGCTCTGCCACGAGCCACGATAACTTCCCTTAATTTGGAAAAGGATGTCCCTCCTGACATCCACCACACGCACCAAATTCTAAGACTGAGTTCCTATTTTTAGATTTCTTCGAACGCCCAAATCGGTAGATCTTGTTTTTGCTTTTGTGCTTTGATTGCTTATCGCCGCAGATGTTTACAAGCTTTGATTTGATTTTGAGTGGTCTATCATGTGACAAGATGATCTCAGAGATTAGAACCATTCTGATCGTACATCGATCAAAAATGAGATTCCGTGGATGATTGCCGAAGAACCAAAATAAGATCCAAGTCAGCGGGAAGATAAGATTTAATTTTAACTGATTTCAGTAATTGCTAGGATTCCAAATGGACGTCGAAAACAGTCTGGGATTTATACTAAATGTGGTCGAAGGAGCTTGTTCCGTTTTGCGTGATTAGTAGAATCAGATTTCAATAGGTGCAGAATAGCGAGTTGAACCAGTACGAATGTAAGAAGCAGCAAATTACATATCGCGTAGTGAATTCCTACCCAAAAATCAAATATTTTCTGGAGACATGTGCTTCCATTCAGCCCGAATGAAAGGAACGATTTCGTCAACCCGATCCGGATGATGTGGAGATAGCCATATCCAAACTGAAATCTAATAAGACAGCTGGAGCTGATGGCCTAGTGGCCGATATGTTCATGCTCCAACTCATCTATAAAAAATCGTCGCATGTTCGACGAATGGAATGGGATGGAAGACCCTCTGAATTCCCCCAATTATAGAGGTCAGATCAGTCTTCTGAACAGCGCTCACAAGATCTTATTCGCCGTGTTGTGGGAACTGGGAACGCCTAAAGCCGTTCGTCAACAACCTGGTCGGTCCATACCAGTGTGGCTTTAGGATCAATAGATCGATACCCATTACATTTGCATCGATTTTAAGGCCGCGTATGATAGCATCTATAGAAACAAGACAAAGCCTTCTCTCGAAATACCAAAGTAACCCTCTATCAAACCTTAATCGTCCCAGTCCTACTAGCGCAGAAGTATGGACTTTGTCAAAGGCGGACGAAATTGCTATCCAACGATTGAGATGGCATGGCATGTAGAGCGGGTTGAAACCAATACTCCGGTCCGTCCACCACCAATGGACGGCTCAGTAGAGGAAGACTGCGACTCAGGTAGCGCACGTCACTCCCTTATAATCAAACGACTGCGCATCGGCTGCCTAGCCAAAGTTTGTATTTTTCTGTGGTATTTCCGTGTAGGATTGTGATGTTGACTTTTGCTAACCTGTCAAAATATCGGGCGCTACAGTCCGAGGTGAACCTGGGTGTCACTGAGCCAGCGTGATCTCTCTCCAGCCGTCTCCAGTTTCGCATACCAAGCCACCACAACCGGCCAGCACAACTTATTGTGCGTGGACATATATTCGACAACAGAGTCGAAGATTCTTCGGCCCGTGGCTAAGTTGTCCATACGCTCTACAGGGCCTAGCCATCTTAGGCATTGTCTGGCTAGGCAAACGCCGTCAACGCAAACAAGACAAAAGAACGCGCGCAGAATTTTTCTCTCGAAAAACTCTTCTCACGCTTTGGATATACCCATTTAGAATAGAGGCGCTTGTCGAACTTACGGACATTATTAAAAAAAAATATATGTACATACTTATTGGTCCGCCTCTGTTTTGTTTCTTAAAAGTTAAGACATCCCCTAATAAAATTTTTTAATAAAGAATTTAAAAGACTTTTCCTTACCTATTCTGCCACATTGTACATTATATGCATATCATCATCATCATCATACATGTGTAGACCCACAACTCGGGTGTGTCTTAGGTTTTTTCATTAACGTTCTCCCATCTTCCTTGCTTTTAGACAGTGTTCGCCAGCATCTCGCGCCAATTGATATAGCGTCCACTTCAATCCCGTCTACATCCACAATCCAAGTAATTTGAGAAACGAGCTGGTCTCTAGGTCAATGAGGACAAAAAAATTATGTCAACCAAAAAACGTTCCATCACACATCACCTTGGACAAAATCTCACGATCTACAGCCACAATTTCGAGGTAGTAAAGGAGTTTGTCTACCTCGCGACAAACGTGAACTCCACAAACGACATCACAGTGCAGATCCGTCGTAGAATCGCCCTCAAAACAACTGGGCTCAAAACTCCTGACTCGAAGGACCAAAATCATGCTCTACAAAACTCTTATTTTGTCAGTGCTGCTCTATGGAGCTGGACGATAAGCAAAACTGCAAAGCTGATTCTTGGTACCTTCGGAAGAAAAATTCTGCGTCGGATATATGGTCCCGTCTGCGAGGAAGGCGAATGGAGGAGAAGACATAACCGAGAACTCTACGAGCCTTTGTGTGTTTTGCTCTTTCTACTGTATAAAGGGTGTCCCATAATTCACGCAAAATGTAATTTGAACAGAAAATATAGATTCTTAATTCGAAAGCTTGAATTTAGTATTGATTCATAGATTAAACAGATTGGGGTTATATATGGAATAGTAATGTATGGAATAACATTTCTCATAAATGTGGCTGAATTTCATTAATACACCTCCCAATTTCATCTTTAAAGCCGCTGGTCGTGGGCTTGTTTGCATAGACCTTTTGACTTCAAATACCTCCAAAGAAAAAAGTCCATAGGCGATAACATCTGGTTGGTCAATTCCCGTCGCAAAAACGGCCGATTACACGATTAGGAAATGACTCATGCAGGAATTGAATAGTTTCTTTGGCTGTATGGCATGTGCACCATCTTGTTAATACCATGTTGGTCACATCCATATCTTGTAATTTAGGTCCTAAAAACTGGGTCATCATGTCACGGTAACGAACACCATTAAATGTTACTGCCTGACCAGCAGTCACGCGTTGTGGATGCATTTGCTTCTCTACAATTACTCGTGGGTTTTCTGCACTCCAAATGTCCGATTAACGATGTAATCAAGATGAAAATAAGCACCATCATTGAAGATGATTTTGTACGAAAATTGCGTACTGTATCAATTGCTGATAAACCTTTATTCTTTTGAAAAAATCGATCCATTTTTACTAACCCCGAAATTTTTACATTATTACCATTGTTTTGGTTGGCATCACTGTATTATTAAATGGCGAACAATTCAAATTTGCGTGAATTATGGGACACCCTTTATAAACGACATGGGTGAGTGGGTTTAGCTCACTCCAAAGTACCCATTTTTGCGGATGATTCTCTTACATACATTAGCGGAAAGAACAGAGCTAAGATATTCATTATAAAGTGTGACCGAAAAATGCTATACCTAATAGATATGATGCAATCGTTACGTTGCCATAATGTTTCACAAACAACGTGCTGCTGATGTTTGTGGTACGCGTATTCGCCGTTCTATTCAACTAAATGGCATGATACTTACATCCTTGGAAAGGTAATTTCACGCAAATGTGCACAAATTAGTAAACGCATGTTATTCTATTACGAGGAAATATCATAGCGCGCATTTAAACTCCTAATCGTCGAATTTCGGCGACGGGCAAGCCTAGAAATGATATTAATATATAATACATGTATCCAGATTATCTACAAAAAACGTTATCTCCAAAACCTTGGTCACTTTCGGCTCCGTCGCTGCTTGACTGCTAAATAAGTTCTCTATTTTGAATCTTTTGGGATCAATCATTTAGAGGAATCCAAATTGAGACCCACTAAGAAGGCCTACTTTCACAAGTTATGTAAGAAACCACAAAAACCTACTGAACTTGGTGGAAACGTTAGTAAATAACCTGTGGTTGCATTTTTAACGCAATTTCAACACACTTCCAAAGAGTGAATAAACAATTCTTGGTGGAAAAAGCCTTTATACCACCACAAGCTATTAAAGTTGAATATCATCTTATTGGAAATCTAGAATCCAGCGGCATTTAAACAGATCAGATCGCTCAAAAGACAGGTCTTAAAATTCGCTACGCCTTGCCTTAATCTGAATGTGAACGGCCATAAACTGACAACACCTTTTGCCCATCGATAAATCAACTGGGTTCGAAGATTCAAATCGATTGAATTTACAATCCCTGACCGTATCAACCCCCTGCACAGCATGGGACAGTTATTGCTTTCAATACGAAAAGAAACCCAGACGTAAATCGTTTATCATTCACTTGCCCGTTGAATTCGATTGCGTTGGGTGTCCAAAAATATGTCAGATTCCGATAAAGCTTATCATTGGGCGTCACTCCTTTTGCGCACTTCACTCGGCAAATACAAATGCGATTTGAATTCCATTCGATACATAAGACAGTCCTTTATTCATTTATTCCAATTTCGACAAACCGTCAAGGATAACATCGTAGACAAACTTATCGGCATCCCTTCCCCAGATGAAGTCCAAGTGACTCCACTTCTCGAATGGAACCAAGTAGTCGAGGGCAACGTTGGGCAGTTCGCTGATCAACTTTCGCACATCGCCGACATCACACATCCAATCGTTGGCACCGTAGTACAAATAGGTGGGGACCTTGGTGTTCTTGGTTACGTAGCTTGGTGGGTACCAGGTTCCATACTCGTAGGGGTTGCGTACAGCGCTGTAGTCGAACTTGCGGAACTTCTTCGAGTTGTACTCCTGGCAGTAGTGCAGATTCTGGTTCACCGACGCACCCGCGGGCGAGGTGGCCTTGATATCGACGAGGATGTCCTAAGAGTAACAAATGCGTTCTTAACTCTGTTCGAAATGGAAAGTCACAAGTCACAACTTACCCTGTCCAGTTGCTCGGTGTCCCAGCCTCCGATGAGGAAGATTTCATTGGCGCACAGCTCCTGGTACATGGACCCGGCCTTGCACATCTCGATTCCCAAATCCTGCTTGAACTGATTGGATGGCATGAACTCCATGCTTCCGCAGACCTCGACGATGGCGTTGGGCTGGCCCAGAATCGGGGCGAATGCCCGGGTGAGTGGACTCTTCATGTTGCCCATGTAGGCAGCTGGACCGAGGAGATGAGCAGACTTGATCTTTGCGTTGTACGACGTTTTCTCGGACAACATGACCAAGTAGACGGTGGTTCCCTGCGAATGTCCGAAGTAGTGCACTTGGGTCTCTCCGGTCTTCTTAAGGGTGTAGTCAATCATGGCGGGCACATCATAGATGCCGATCTCGTGCCAGCTGAAGTTCCAGAAGACTTGCCAGAATGTTGGCCACATGATGTGCTTCTTCGAGTAGGTGTTGCCACGGGCATTGCCCATCCACACGTCGTAGCCGGCGTTTGAGAGCTTGTATGCCAGGGCCTTCTGGGGTCCAAGGAGGATCCAATCGCTGGACGAGCTCAACATACCGTGCATGAGGAACGCCACTGGTCGCCTTTGGTTAGCGTTCTGGAGGATCGGTGAGTAGGGGATTCTGTGCATGAGCAACACGTATCCATCGTCGGTAGTCACCGAGTGCTTCTCCATGGGGAAGCCATCGTGGATGATCCTCTCGGCCTATGGGACACAAGTTCTGTGTAAAGGGGGGATTTTTTGAATGAGTTGATTTTTCTTACCGCATCCGAAATGGGGCGCTCTTCGTCTACTGCCGCCGCCGCAGTGGCAATCACAATCGCTAGTGTTAACGCAATCAGCTTCATTTGGAAATGATACCTTCGAAGGGACCGCGCCTGCTTTTATATTGAAAGAAGATCTTGATTAAGTGTCTTCAATTAAGACGAGCAACCGTGGTATCTCTTTAGATTTTCCCCTCGATCAGCTCATATCAGTTTTACGCAAAACGTATCAACGCATAGCCACATATCTGCGGAATGTGCCATCGATTAGACCCAAGCCCATATCTGCTACCTTTACTCAAACGTGTACTCGTAAAATCTCTGCGAAGAATCTTTACAGCGAATGGCATTTTTTTTCTGAGAATCGAATCGGGTTGCAGCGATAGATTGGGTTTTACCTTAACTTTACTTTCATCCGCAATTCTCTGAGGGATGCTGTACGCACAATCGACTTTTGACACACTTAAGTGGGATCAAACCAATTTCGAACTAATGAACCACTCGATGAACCCAATATTTCGAGAATTACACAAATTTAAAACGAGAGAGACTCATAAGCGTCCGCAAATTGGACAGCGGTTTCCCACTGGTAAGTAACGTTCAAGAAACAGACGAAGTGTGTTTTATGCATGGTTGGAATATTGGCGATGTTCACGGTATTGATGCGTAACTTCTACCTTTTAAGAAGTCGTACGTGGTAGTATTTTTGTTTCTCTTGTACAAACCATGCCGTGAAGGCAATGACACCACGACCAGGATAGATTATTGTATCGGAAGGTTGCAGTTATCCCAAAAGACGTACTACTTCCCTCATGAAAGCTAGTAAGTCTTTAGTAGTGGAGTTTTTTCAACCCACCTGAAGTGAGTATCTTCTTATGGAAGACACGTTTCCTTAACCAGATTAGTGCCGGACATTCGCAGAAGTTTCATCCTCTTCGAAGCAAAGCCGACAGACCTTGTCTTGACACAGATGAAAGTTGTTAAGGTGGTAGTTTAGGCCAGAATGGCATGTAAGATGTCTTGTAAGTTTTCTTGTTGAGATTGAGTATTTCCTTATATGAATAAGGCCTCATTAAATGTTTGGATTGCCTAAGACCATAACCATGTGTCCACTGGTCTATTCGGAGTTTGTTTTCCCATTCGTTAATCAGAGTTGTGGCTGCTGTCCAATTCACATTACAGTACGGTTAAAAACCGATGAATGCTGATTCCGAGCTCATCTGCGGATTCGTTGCCTGCGATCCCCCTGTGTCCAGGCCAAGTTTCACTTTATTGTGTCTGGCAAGGGATTGTAGAGCGCCATAGCAACATTTGACTGTTTTAGAGTCCAAAAGGTTTGACGAGAGTGCCTTTAGTGCTGCTTGACTGTCTGAGAATATCAGTTTATTAGCACCCTTAATGCCTTCGTATAGGTTTTGTCTGGCTCAGATCTCGATCGCGTGGATTTCCGCTTGAAACACTGTAAGATTCGACCCCATTTGGTACGGAAATCCTTTTGTTGGGTCCAAAGACTCCTGCTCCCACTCCGGACTCCATCTTTGATCCGTCTGTGTTTCATACCAGGCTTCTAAGTTCTTGTGCCAGCTTGCGCGGTCCAATATTTCAACTTCGAAAAGCCTTCCTAAACAGTGTTGCCTGCCATAATATCCGGCATTGTACAAAACATGTCTCTATAGGAGATCGGCACGTCACATGGATTAAATTAGGATAGAATATTTGAAGAGCTTTAGCCACCTTGATCATATAGGGAGCAGCGTCTGAGAGGAATATAAACACTCTTTCAGGTGCAGAAGATTCAGCACAAATTTTGTTGATACCCTCATTCACAAATCTGGCAATCGTATACCATTTGTCTTTTCGAGTAGAGGGCTCTGGTTTTAATGCAGCGACATTTAAATTCGCAATGTAAGGGCCACAACAATGCTTCACATAAAGTTATTTTGCTGTTTGTATTTGGAAGTGTCGTCACTGCTGCTTGCCGCTGTTGGTGACGTATGCCAAAAGATGTGAATGCATATCATCCGGTCTCTATTAATAACAAAAAGAACTAGCAAATTTCTCACTACCATACAGAGATCACACACAAAACTAGCACACCAATTGATATAAGTTGTTCTCCGAGCGAATTTTCGTGTGAAATGTTTGACAACGCTATTACTTATGACATTTCGCCGTCAAACCAAATTGTTTCAATCGTAGTTTGAACACTTTGAGCAATTTTGAAATTGCAATGCCGAAATTATGCAATTTCGCGTCTAGTAAATTGGGTTTTATAGGAAACATACTAGGGTAGAGTGGGCTGCCAGCGAAATCACCAGCACACGTAGACTTATCGACTTATCGACAACTCCAGTGCCGTGACTGGATCCCAACAGCAAATGGTGACTGGTATTAACTTTGCTTTCACCGCGATTCGAACCGGAGACCCCTCAAACGAATCTCCGCCATCTAGCTGTGTCCATCCAATTTACTTCCGATAATAAACTAAAATAATTGTTATTTGAATGGGTGATCGCTACATCATCAGCGAAAGCTGTTATTCTGCCTTTAAAATGCTGAATAATTAACGAATTCACATATATTAGGAACAATAAGGGACCAAATACATAAAATTAAGGGACACCTATATTGGACAAGCTTACAGAACTGAATAGGCTTTGAATTTGTACAATTCAATGAATATAGATTCATGGATGAAACCCCTAAAACCTGAAAAAGTTAATTAACAATATAGTGTGATTAACCAGGTCAAATGGCTTAGTAATATCCTAGTCACTCCCAGTGAGTTTTAATAATGCACTTTCTGTAGATCTACCACCTCTGAGGCCAACTTGACGGCCGCTAAAAAAAGTGTTTCTTGTTGGAAAGGTAGCATTCTACGTTTTATTACCTTTTCAAGGACATTTGAAAAAAAAAAAATGACAAAAGGGAAATAAGCCGACAGTTATTCATAAAACACCAAAAAATAAAGTATACTGGATAAAGCAGATTGGGAACTATTTAAAACCAAAGTATCTAAAGAAATCTCCAAAAGACAACTCTCTTCCAACATAAACAAGGAAGCGGCAATCATTCAAAGGTGTATTCGATCTGCAGCAAATGAAGCAATCCCCCAAACAAAAGAAAAATCATGTCATAAAAATGTCCCTTGGTGGTCTAAAGAATTGAGTGCCCTCCGTCGCGAAAAAGAAAAAGCCTGGCGTGCGTTTAAAAAATACCCATCTGATCCCTATTTGATACTTTATCGTAAAGCAAATGCCAAATTCGAGAAGACGGCAAAGGCCCATAAAATCGAAAGCTTTCACTGGCAATTACATCCCCACTCTGTAAAAACTATTGTAACCGATTCTAACACCATTACCTGTCCTTTACAAATCGCCGAATTGTTCGCAATGTCTTGGGAAAATTCAAGCAATGATTCCCATTTCCACCCCGACTTTATTCGGGAGAAGAACCTACTTCTCCAACAAGAGCTCCCATCGTACATTATCGACGCCACTTCAAAGCAAATGAAATCACCTATCAAGATGTTAGAACTTGAATGCTGTCTACAAACCTTCAGACGTACAACCCCTGGACAAGATCGCATATCCTATTCTATGGTAACATTCCGCAAGCGTGGAAGATGGCAAATATTATTTCCCTGCCAAAACCCAATAAAGACCACACTTCAATTTCAGGGTATAGCCCAATTTCTCTCCTTCCCTGCACTGGGAAAATACTTGAACAGATCATCTCCAAACGTCTCTTTTGGTTCTTCGAAAACAAAAAACTTGTACACAGCAATCAAGTGGCCTTCAGAAAAGGTAGAAGCACTACTGATGCACTTCTGTATTTAGACGACTTCATTTCCTCATCCATTTCAACAAGGAATCACGTTTCAATCCTCAGTATTGATTTGAAAAAAGCATTTGATCGTATCGGCCTTCATGCCATTCTGAAACAACTCACCCAATGGAAGGTTGGACCAAAGATGTTCAAATATGTAAAATCATTTCTCACCAACAGGCGCTTTCGCATAACAACCAACAATGCTACTTCCGTCATTCACAACCTTCCAAATGGCATTCCCCAAGGATCTCCATTATCTGTAGTACTATTTATAATTGCTTTTAATGAAATTAGCAACATAATAAACTACTTTAACAAGGTTCACTACGTTCTATATGCAGATGATCTTATACTCTTTTCAGACTGTAAGAACTAAACCTTAACTGGTAAATTTTGTTCAGTCATCCTAGACCGTTTGTCAAATTGGGGTACTACGTCTGGAGCTGGCTCTGGTTTCATCCTTTTTGTGGAGAATTATTTCCACTGCCTTTTTTAATGCAATTTTATCAAAGATAAAACATAGAATGCCAGAAATCTAAAATAAAATATGTTTCAACATATTGCTTAAAGGTTATATCGCAACGGCGCGGTCGGGCGTTCTGACGTTCGGGCTTTGACAAGCGTTGATACGCGTTTTATCGAGTTTACGAGAATTTTTGCGTCGGAACCCAGCAACCTCAATTTTCCATATCGACATAGAAGGCGCGCGTGTGACAAAATATCAAAAATTAATTACTTGCACTTACTTGAAATAAATTTAAAAAAATTCTATCACAATCGACTAAACGCCAGATACGATATTACGATCTGTGAAATCTCGATGCCCGACCGCCCCATTCCGACTTAACAAATGATGTTACATGTATCCTACGTAAAATGTCAAAGTCGGAACGCCCGAACGCGATATGCTCTTAAAGGCTCAACTATAATGCGCATGAGCGAGCATGTGCTAGTGTCAAGTTTAGACGAACTGTTTCGTTATGGTTGCTGAAAAAACATGAATAACTATAATAAACGCGCGCCTCCTGTCAGAAATCCGTTGCTTGCTTAATTTTTCTATTTAATTTTGATTTATTATGATTTCCTCATGTTTCCAGTTCGATTATATGTGTATGTATGCGCGAATACCAAAAAAAAAAACAGCTGATTTGCTCATTTTTCAAATTTGTTTTCTTGTCTGTGTTTTATCTGTCACATTCGCATATGCGCGGTACGATTCATTTCGCACTAGCTCATGCTTAACGAAACATTTGTGTGTTGCACATGCTTAACGAAATGTTTCCAATCTTTCATGGACGACATTATAGGTTGCCTCATAGGGGTGGGTGTATTCGCTCACTCACTCATACGCGTTTGACACTAGCTAATGCTCGCTCATGCGCATTATAGTTGAGCCTTAAGAATTGTCAGTTAATTCCCCTGGCTAACGAGGAACCGGTGTATCAATCACCGGTAAGTGATAGCACAATGGCTCCAAAACAGGACAACTGTTTCAGCTGTGGCAATCACTCTTATGTAGCTAACCTAACCCTAACCTTGCTTGGGAATTTATAAATGTTTTAAGCGCTTACTGTCTGGCTGTAGCATGTGCCGGGAAGGAACACACGAAATGTGTTAAGGTCTCCCTGTCAGCTGTGTTGTTGCAACTGTGACAATGTGTATTCTATGCGACTGTTTAGTTTGACGTATCGGCCAGAGAGTACAGCATTTTACGCATTTAAGCACCGTAATTTTGTTAAGTTTAATACAAAGTACAATATTATAGAAAAACATGTGAGCCGCGAACAACAAACAAGAAACAACCATTTTTCTCTCTCTGATCTAATCGATGGACCTCAATTGATTGAAATCCAATCCAGGTGCCTTCAACTCTGCCTCATTGAATTCAATTGATCTGAACTGAATTCCAAATCAATTCATGGCTAAGTACATTCAACCTATTCACTTTCTTTAACGCATCATAATCACCACGAATAAACCACGTGATTCATTGATTCCAACATCTGATATGAATACTGCTGGGGATCCTCCAAGCTATCTGCCGCCACCCAACCCCTCTGCAGGGGCAATAAAGCGAAAAATAATGTCACACGTTGAATGATAACAACGACCACCCGTTGAGGTGAAATTAATTTTTCATTCCCCTCCCTCCCGAAATTAAACTCAATTCGCTGGTCAAACTGATCAAGCGAATAGATACAATTTTTGTCAAAACAAACTTAGGTCAGATAAACCGAATATGATTCAATTTGATTTGCCACTTTTTTCCCCGCAAGCCGATTGACTCGATAAAGAGTTGGGGTTTTTTTTTTTGTTTGATTTTGGTCTTGTGCGAATCGCTTTGAAGTGGAATACTGTTGGTATTTTAGTCGAATACTCTCTGTCTTACACGAGCTTCAGCATAAATCAACTTATCACAGAACACACGTTTTGACGTTTGTTTATGTTTTGTTTTAAATGTTTTGTGAAAGTGCAAATTCAAACTATTTTACTAACAGATAAGACCAGAGTCCCGATAAGAGTCTTCATAACTGGTTTCATGTTTCGTAATTAAAAATTCGATCTTTTTTTACACTTCGATAAAAATTCTGTATAAATTCGTTTGACTCGTACGTCATGGTCCATTGTACAGCGGTTGTCTGCTGTGCGCTGACATGAAACAGAAGTGTAGGTCGATTATCTTACTTACTTACTTATCAGGCCGGCGACCCATGGAGGGTCCGAATCTGGGCAATTGATGCCTTCCATCGTAGACAGTCCTGGGCACGCTGCTTCCAGTCATCAAGACCAAGCTGTCTTGCATCAGCGATTAATTGATCCCTATACCGGAGATTCGGTCTTCCTCTACTTCTCGAACCAGTAGGCTCGGATTTAAAGACCCTCTTTGCTGGAGCATTGCTGTCCGCGCGATGTGGCCGAGCCAGTGCCTTCGACGGTAGCTCGTAGAGTTCGCGTTTATGTCTTGTCCCCCATTCGCCTTTCTCGCAGACGGGACCGTATATCCGACGTAGAATTTTTCTTTGAAAGGTACCAAGAATCAGCTCTGCAGTTTTGCTTAGCGTCCAGCTTTCGGCTCTATAGAGCAGGACTGGCAAAATAAGAGTTTTGTAGAGCATGATTTTGATCCTTCGAGTCATGAATTTTAAGCCCATTTGTTTTGACAAACCGAAGTAGCACCGGTTGCCAAGTGCGATTCTACGACGGATCTCCACTGTGAAGTCGTTTGTGGAGTTCACGTTTGCCTCGAGGTAGCAAACTCCTTTACTACCTCGAAATTGTAGCTGTCGATTGTGAATTTTTGTCCAAGGTGCTGAGCGACGGAACGATTTTTGGTCGACAGCATATATTTCGTTTTGTCCTCATTGACCTTGAGACTAGTTCGTTTCGCTTGTTCTTCAATCGCCGTAAAAGCCTCCACAACGGCAAGTTCGGAACGCGCGACGATGTCGATGTCATCTGCGTACCCCAACAGTTGGACCGACTTGTAGAAGATAGTGCCTTCCGTGTTTACAGCTGCCCTCCGCACTATCTTCTCCAGTATCAGATTGAAGAAATCACACGACAGCGTATCTCCTTGCCGAAATCCAGTGCAAGTTTCAAAGGGCTCGGATGATCTTGAGCCAACCTGCTCGGTGCATCGCGTATGTGTTGGCGTGGTGCGACACAACCAGATCAGTTTTCCCGGAATCCCGAATTCGGCCATCGCATCGAATGCTGTCGTATGCGGCTTTCAAATCGATGGAAAGGTGGTGCGTATCGATTTGAAACTCACTGGTCTTCTCCAGGATTTGTCTTAGTGTGAAGATTTGGTCTATAAACGATTTGCCGGGCCGGAAGCCGCACTGGTACGTGCCGATTAGTGCGGTGCAAAACGGCTTTAGACTTTCAGACAGTACGCTGGACAGGATCTTGTAGGCGACGTTGAGCAGGGATATACCTCTATAGTTGTTGCAAGAGGTAAGATCGACTTTTTTGTGGATGCGGCAAATGGAGCTGATATTCCAGTCGTCGGGCATGCTTTCGTCTTCCCAAACTCTACAGATGATCTGGTGCATGCTCCCCACCAGAACATCGCCTTAAAAGGCTCTGATGGTAGGCCATCTGAGCCTGCGGCCACCGACTTCGTCAAAGCTAAGTGGGAGGACTACTTCACCGACTGGAGTTGGGATTTCTTGATTCCGTATCATTTCGATTATCTAATTTCTGATAATTTTGTCCATCAAATACAGTCACATCTTGCAAATAACGTTACAATTGCAGGGTAAAGGGCTCTTAGTAGTTCTCTAGAAACAATGATGGAAGCCCGATATGTGAAATTGATGATTAATGAGGGTTGGATGTACCCTGCCTTACAAAAAAAAGAAGGAAAGAACTTCATGCGAAAAAACATAAAACTGCCTTCGCGTTTCTCTGTTACGAAGGACTCCCTTCAGGCATACCTTCCAATGACAATCCGAATATATATTTCTTTCTCTGTCTGTCAGTTGACACAAACAACTCTCAAGTGTCAAAACCTAGGCAAATGTTTCAACATGTTGAAAGATTTGCTTCAGAGAGTGCGTTGTTACCGGAGATTTCGTTGGTCTCATTTTTTAACAAACGTGGCGTAGTATGAGTGTGCCCGAATTTAAAAAAACATTCATAATTCACGGCTTGAACTCTTTCGATTCATTGACAAATGCTCAAAGAAAATCTCTCAATGCTGACAAAACCAAAACCAACACAATCCCGTTCTCCAAACCATCGCCTTCCTTGTGCAATTTCCGGCCTATAGAATTTAACTCAACCGCAATTGAACCAAATTCAACCTGTGTAAAAAAAACCTTGGAATTATGTGCATCCCTAAGAGACTTGTTAACAACCAAATATATTCTCCAATCTTGACATACGAATTTGAGTTGTTCGCTGACTGCGATTATTCTTCTTTCCAAAAATTGACAAGAGCAGTCAACGCGGCTGCACGGTATGTTTTTAACCTACGCAGATTTGAACATGTCTCGGAATAACGTTGCATTCTACTGGGATGCGAATTGGAAGCATTGGGTGGTGTGAATAAAAACTGAGCATCCCTCAGCATTTTGGAGGGAACACTCCACCTGGTGCGAATAAAAATAATTTTCGTTAAGTTTAATCAAAAACCCTCCACTCACATGTTTTGACAGTTGAGCGTATCATGACTGTTCTGACTGTTGAAAAAGTTGAACTTCCATACGACCATACGATCTCTCCATCGTAGAGACCGTTCACGCTTGTACGACCTAGTACAATTAAGTCCATCCGACGTCGTAGTACGAACGGGTCGTACGACATGTGGAGCAGTGTGAACGCCGCTTTTGAGGTGCTCTTTATGCCCGTTTCGTGTGCCTTGACTACGAGCTGGTTACGACATTTGATTTGCGGGATGAGTGTGTCACTAGCAGCAGATTTTTTCTTTCGCGCCAAATAAAAATATGGAGTAAACGCAGGGAATTGTTAAAAAGAGAGAGATTATGTCGCTTACGTGAAATTACGTTGTTCTCACCACACTGATTTTTCTTACTAATAAAGCCATAATACATTTTTCTTCATTTTAGTGTATTAGCAAAAAAAAAAGTTCTATCTGTCCCACCCTGTATATTAGGGTGGGTTTGTTTCCAGATACCCCGACACCAAGTCACACCCGATTGTTATTTCACAATCTCTGTTATTAATAAAGAATTCAAACTCAAGCAGTTATTAACGTACAGCATAAGAAAACAAAAATTGATGTCATACCTAGCAGCCATTTTGGATTTGTTCGCTGTTTACTTCTGTTGACACATGCGCAATTATTACCTAATTATCTGTACGGGTGTCAGATTGACCTAACGATCCGGATCGGCTATACAAATGTATGTTTGCCAGAAGCTTCAGTGTAGTATTGGACAGAGATGAAGTATTAAAGAGATAGCCAACTTCCTCGTCTCTTCCCCCTAGATTTCATTTGACAGCGTTTTTTATAACATTTTACAGCCAGGGCTTGTGAATACGTGTGACCTAAGCGAACAGCTCATTACCCCCACCTAAATTTATCGAGGTGAATTTGATTTGCTTGATATTTTGCTCTAAACGCACCCATCCTACTTTATTTTCACGCACACTTCGTAAGGCCTTAGAGCAGCTCCATGCTGTTCTTAGATCACTCGTATTCACAAGCCCTGTCTGTGAAAATAAAAAAAAAGCTGTCAGTAGTGTGCGTGACTTTAGAGCAAAATCTGAGATGGACACGATGGTGTTTAGTAAACCCGCAAACCCGGGTTGGACATCTGGTTACATGATTTCTAATGTTGATGATTTCCCTTTAATAACATTATTTCTGAAGATAATTGTACTACATGGCTGCATAAATCCTTTATTTAATTGGTCCTTTTTTAGAAATTAATAAAAACATGCACAACAACTTATGTATATGTCGCAAATGCCGTTATCATTTGGACATCATTTCTTATCGGATTCAAATTTCTGTGTAAAATATTCACCACCAAAAATAGCGGGAAGAAAATGTATGTTCACGAGGTGCCTGAAACTTGGGACTGGAAAATTCCATTGGAAAACGACGTTAAGTTTGAAAATTATCAGATTCAATAAAAACATATTGTCACATTATCAATATGGGATACGCAATATGATATATACAGTGAAATACAAACCATAGGCATATAAAGAACTTGAAAACTAATATACCAAATACGATACCAATATGGGAGTTCGCACACAATTTGTTTGAAAAACTTGATATGACAAATACGAAATTCATTCTAAATTACGAACATAAAATATAATATTGGATATAATAAGCAGTAATACAATTCTGTGTTTCATATATGACTTGCACTTCTAGGCTTAATCCAAAAAAACTCATTCGTAAAAACATTAACCCTTATTACAGTAGTTTCATCGGTATATGAAACAAAAGATTGGTATATTTTAAATGTTTTCATATTAGTTCTGACCGAAATGCATCATTATCACCGTAATGAGTGTTATTATTAAAATGGGCATATTTAGTCGAATTTTAGCGATGTCTTATAAAAACACTAACAATAATAATTCTTTTAAGAACTTGTAAGCCTTACGAACATTCTCATTGGAAAACTTCCAATCATGAGCATTTTTTACATTATCATGGGCACTATCGCTACTTTTTGACACTTTTGGGGGCAAATCTTAAAAGCAACATGGCGCTGCCAGAAATCAACTAATAGAGATATCCAACTTCCTAGTCTCTTGCCACTGAAATTAGTTTGACAGCTTGTTGTAGTTGTACCATCTGTGAATATGTGAGATCCATTTCGAACAGCTGGAAGTCTTCCCCTTCGAAATAATGAGGTGAAGCAGAGCATTTTGTTTAAAAAGCGCTCGTTATTTGAGCGTTATTTCAAATCCATATGTTTCACCCCAATAAGGAGGAGGAGCTTAAAACACAGATCGTGTTCAGAAGGTACATTCATATACTTGGAAGTATATTGGAATGCGCTGATCACTGACACGTTACATTTGAATTCAAATATTTTGCCTTTGAAGTATTAGAAAATAGGTAAAGGAAAAGGGTTTTAATATGATTTTGTGGCTGAATTCAATTTTTAAATAATCATTCCCAATTCATAATAATACAATGATAATGAAATAGAAATTCCGCAAATTCACACATGTATGTATGTCTGTCTGTTCTTTGGTTTTATAAGTACCCAAATTTACAGAAAACAACTTAGTTCCTTGAATTATTTCGTATTGTCACTTTAACATTGTATATCTATCGATTACTCAAACACTTCATTTTGCTAGTTAATTCGAATTAATGCTGTTGGAGCAGAAGTCATTACTTGAAGCATTTTAGTTTTTAACTCATATCACATATAAACTGTGCAGCAAAATTTGAAAATTTGTCCTACATATCAATTATACGCAGTTCGTAAAGATTTGCTTTAATTTTAAAATGCAACTTGTGAAATAAACTTCTTTTTCGCATGTTATAATACTATTTAATTTACTAAACTTGACGAACATCACTCATGGAATGTTTCCAGATCGTGGGCAAGTTAAACACATTGGAAATGCATTTTTGACACTCTTACGGGCAAAATATGATTTGGAGGGGTAAACAGCTGATCAAAAGACACCACTTGTGAAAGTATGCGTAAAATATAGCTTCCAAATAAAGAAGTATGCGTGTTTTGCGGTAGGTCATGGTATTTTTGGCTGGAAAGTTGAATATCTCTATTAGTTGATTTCTGGGCGCTGCTCTTAAGCCTTACGAAGTATGCGTGAAAATAAAGTAGACGCGTGCGTTTAGAGCAAAATTCGGGTCAGAAATCATGTACACCGAGATAGTCGTCTCTCTAGTGGAAAACCCGTTGCCCATCGCGTTTCACCACGAATTTTGCTCTAAACGCACGCATACTACTTTATTTTCACGCACACTTCTTAAGGCTTTAGAGCAGCCTGCAGTTGCTCTCTGATCAATCGTATTCATAAACACTGTCTGTGAATATTTTATAAAAAACGCTGTCAGATGAAATCAAGTGGCAAGAGAGGTAGAAGTTGACTATCTCTATAATACTTCATCTCTGGCGATGGGCAAGGGGTTTTCCACTGGAAGACGACTATCTCTGTGTACATGATTTCTGACATATGTTTGCCGGATGCTTCAGTCTAGTATTGGATTTGCTGGTGGTTTCGTTGAAGTTTCTTTTGTTGCTTAAGATGTTTGCATAGCCCCAAGTACTTGAGATCCAACCATCGAATTGGTCGGCTTTCAAGGTGACTATTTTGCATCCGTTACTCTCAGCTATCCAAATATCTGTATCTTGTGGGTGCCGTGAAGTTACTTCCCTCAGTGGACCTTGTTCTCGGGGATTTATTTCCGCTCACCTTATGTACCATATGACCAAGCCATTTGTATCTCAAGCAAATAGAATTGCGGCAATGTATCCAAGCAAAGCAACAGTAAATGTATCTCGAACCTGTATCTCGAGGGCGTGGTGCGTAATTTAAAATTTTGTCAACGACCATACTATGTTGAAAAAATCGGTTCTCGTCCGATCACCGAAATCAAGCAGCATCGGGCGCGGTTAGTACTTGGATGGGGGACCGCTTGGGAACACCGCGTGTTGTTGACACCTTTTGGAGCTTTTTGCTCCCCAACACTAACCCACTACTCCACACATGCAACAACAACACTGTGGCCTGACCATTCCCAAACGAATCTATTTTTAATTCTTGCCAACCATTTTATAGCATCTTTCATGTGTCAAATGTTCTACACACGCATCCGTATTTGTATACGATCAGCGAAATAACAACAAAGATGAGTAGATACAAAATACTGCCGGATTGTGTCCAATAATTTTGGGTGTGCAGGTAGTTTTACAAACCCTCTTTGCGAGTGGAAAAGAGGATGCACGCAAGTGTGTTTTTTACTTTTATTTTTGTGTATATGTTTTCAAGACGATAGGCAAAGGGAAATTGAGGATGCATTTGTAAAGCTTATCAGCGACGTGTTGTAACTCACTGCAATAAACAGTGTGATCAACTACAGAAATATAATCCACTTGAATGAAACCGATCCAGACCAAATAATAGTGTCCGTTCAACGCATAGGGATACAGTTTTTACCAAGTGTTTGCATGATCAACACCCAACATACCGGGGTATGCATAAACCAAAGTAAAGGGTGTTTATTTTTAGAGGTATAAAACTTTAAGTTGGCGACACTATTTTAACTGGCGACCATTTTGTCAGCTGTCAAGTGATTTATTTTTAGTTTGGTTTGGCAGTTGAACATCGCCTGAACAACGCTTCCAAATTGTGCAAATTTGTTTCGAAAATCATGGTTCTGTTTGAAATACGTATCACGCACTACGTCCATTTTCACCATGCACCATGCACTTTTGGTTGAATGGCAACGTCAATAAACAATACTGCTGTATTTGGAGTGATGATAATTCTCAAGTGTATGTTGAGGCACCGTTACATCCACAAAAACTGACTATTTGGTGTGCGCTTCGCCTCATCGCCTCTTTATGCTGCTGCCTGAAAGTCTCTACAGTGGTCAGGGAGCTTTATGGACAGAGCAATATTGAGGTCTTTGGAGTAGACACTAACAACCACCTCACCCACCTGGTAGACTCAGGGATTAATCTTTGCATTAGCTGTGAAATGCGGATCACTGCACTGTGCACAGCCGAACCTCCCTTTCTCCGCTACTCGTGGGACCTAACATGAACAACACTAATTCCAAAAATAAAAAAACCGGTGCTCACTCACCTGCTGGAACATCTTCCACGAAAATGTCGGCTCCTGAAGTGCTGACGAAAACGACTAAGACTCTCAAAAGCCGCGTGGAGTTCACAACTTCAAAACCCTAATCCTGCACGCTTTCTCCCCTAGAGAAATCCCTCACGGACCCTACTCGAAGGCCACCTTCTTACAAAGAGTATGAGGAGAGGTGCTCTGAATACCGGCTCTGGAGCGCCTAAAAGGCATACCTCCGTAGAAGCTAAATGAGAACAATAAGCGATGGCCACTCAGAGTCGGACACTACCGTGGACACAACGTCCAAACTCGTAAGATCACTGGAAGCGTCGCCTTCGAAGCCCAAAAGGCCGAAACCGAGTTATGGAAGTATTTTTGATGCATAAAGCAATTGACTTTATTGATGAAAGAAAAATCGTTCGCTATCCATACAAAATGTATAGCCCGGGTACGTTGGCTGTCAGCCATGAGGCACCGAATTTGGGTGCTGAGGAAGGGTTAAGGGAATCCTGCACTTACGAAGTGTGTTCGTTAAGCTGAAGTGCACTTTAGTAGACTATCCATTAATAAAATCCAAAATTTAAAAAAAAAACACATAAAATTCAGAAAAATGCATGAAATCTTTATAGTACGGTCCATATAATTTAATGTTTGAAGATTATTTCATGCAAATGTTGACCTTGACTGCGCCTCAAATGGTCCATCCGCTTAGTCCAATTTTGGCACACTCTTTCCAACATTTCGGCCAGTATCTCACGAATAAATGCTTCAATGTTGTCTTCCAATGCGTCAATTGAAGTGGGCTTGTCTGTATAGACATGAGCTTAACCATAGCCCCACAAAAAATAGTCTAAAGGCGTTAAATCGCACGATCTAGGCGGCCAATTGACCGGTTCCGAACGTGAAATAAAATGTTCACCGAACTAGCCCCTCAATAAGTCCATTGTTGCGCGTGCTGTGTGGCATGTGGCACCGTCTTGTTGAAACCACATGTCATGCAAGTCAAGCTCTTGCATTTTGGGCAAAAAAAAGTTGGATATCATCTCACGGTAGCGGTCACCATTCACAGTTACGTTACGATTCGCATCATCTTTGAAGAAGTACGGTCCAATGATGCCACCAGTCCATAAACCGCACCAAACTGTGACTTCTTCTGGATGCATTGGTAGCTCTTGCAATGCTTCTGGCTGATATTCACTCCAAAATCGACAATTCTGCTTATTTAGCCAAAAATGAGCTTCGTCGCTGAACACAATTTTTCGGTAAAAAAGTGGATCTTCGCCCAACTTTCCAAGAGCCCATTCACCAAAAATTGTACGTTGCGGTAGGTAGCGTTGTTCGTTTGTAAGACGATTCATGGTTAAATTATAGACCAAACTGAAGATGTTTGACAGTGAAACAAAACACGAAACGTGCTAAAATATCACCCTTTATATAGAACGGCTGTCACGCCAACAAGAAAATTCCAGAAATCTTATATGAAACCCCCAAATGGCCAGATGACCAGACCTCACAACCATCGCATCTCATCAATCAACGAACCAACTCATTTAATTGCAGGTACACATTAAGATTTATTCAAAGTCTGCCATTTTATCAAGGATCACATCGTACACATACTTGTCGGCATCTGTTCCCCAGATGAAGTCCAAGTGACTCCATTTCGGAAAGGGAACGAGGTAGTCCAGGGCAACGTTTGGCAACTCGCCGATCAACTTGCGCACATCACCGACATCACACATCCAATCGTTGGCGCCGTAATACAGATGAGTGGGGATCTTTGCTTTTGAAATCGAGTAGTTTGGTGGGTACCAGGTTCCATACTCGTAGGGGTTACGAACAGCGCTGTAGTCGAACTTGCGGAACTTCTTCGAGTTGTACTCCTGGCAGTAGTGCAGGTTCTGGTTCACCGACGCACCCGCGGGCGAGGTGGCCTTGATGTCGACGAGGATGTCCTAAGAGTAACAAAAGCGTTCTTAACTCGGTTCGAAATGGAAAGTCACAACTTACCCTGTCCAGTTGCTCGGTGTCCCAGCCTCCGATGAGGAAGATTTCATTGGCGCACAGCTCCTGGTACATGGACCCGGCCTTGCACATCTCGATTCCCAAATCCTGCTTGAACTGGTTGGATGGCATGAACTCCATGCTTCCGCAAACCTCGACGATGGCGTTGGGCTGGCCCAGAATCGGGGCGAATGCCCGGGTGAGTGGACTCTTCATGTTGCCCATGTAGGCAGCTGGACCGAGGAGATGAGCAGACTTGATCTTCGCGTTGTACGACGATTTCTCGGACAACATGACCAAGTAGACAGTGGTTCCCTGCGAATGTCCAACGTAGTGCACTTGCGACTCGCCCGTCTGCTTGAGGGCGTAGTCAATCATGGCGGGCACATCATAGATGCCGATCTCGTTCCAGCTGAAGTTCCAGAAGATCTGCCAGAACGTTGGCCACATGATGTGCTTCTTCGAGTAGGTGTTCCCACGGGCATTGCCCATCCACACGTCGTAGCCGGCGTTTGAGAGCTTGTATGCCAGGGCCTTCTGCGGTCCCAGGAGGATCCAATCGCTGGACGAGCTCAACATGCCGTGCATGAGGAACGCCACTGGTCGCCTCTGGTTGGCGTTCTGGAGGATCGGCGAGTAGGGGATCCTGTGCATGAGCAACACGTATCCATCGTCGGTGGTCACCGAGTGCTTCTCCATGGGAAAGCCATCACTGATGATCCTCTCCGCCTGGGAAATAAGAAATGCAAAACGTCATTTCGAGAAATCTTCGAAAAATGTGAAGGCAACCTACCGCATCTGAAATCGGTCTGTCGGCTGCTGCAACTCCGATGGCGAGCACGAGTCCTAGAACCAAGAGTAGCCTATTCATTTTGTCATAAGCTGACTGCATGGAGGCTCGTGTTTATATACAAGACTGGAGGGCAGATAAGGACTGGCTCGTTTATCAGAGGCAGAGCCCTAAATAACTCTCTATCTCTGAATGGTTTCAGTTCGGGATTTACTACAATCGGCTCACGAGCGTGGAGCACTTATCACAGGTTCATTGTCAAGAGGTTATTTATTTGTTATAAATCAAAACTGCGAGGGGGTTGGGGCAGCATAGGCAGGAATGCTGGAATATAAGGCGTCAGATGTCACTTAAAGTTCCTTGGGGCAATATTCTCTCGTTCAAAGTACTAGAACACCCTGTTCGATCTAAATCGCAATTGTAGCACGTACTTATTCTTAATGACAGGTTAGCCCGTGTATCGGGCAATTATAACGCCATTCGTGTCCGAAACATATTAATCTGCATTAACAAGCGGTAATTAGCGAAATGAATGCTGAACTGGAATGAAATGAGCTAGTAACTTAACTGATTATCGCGTTCTAATTGTCGTGCTGCAGATAATTACAGCAGCCGCTCATGTGATTGCGAACTACTCGCACTTTTCAATTTGACACTTTGGAATCTGAATTGATGTTGGGCTTGGATCACATTGTGGATCATGTGTGAGTGCCTACGACTTGAAATATTGTCTTGGAATGCATGCACATGGTGAATGACTATCAAAAATAAAACAAAGGCCAACTATAACGCGCATGAGCTAGTGTCAAACGGGCATGAGTGACTGAGCGAATACACACATCCCCATAAGAGCGCCTATATTGGAGTCCACGAACAACTCTTCAATTTTCGTTAAGCACATGTAAATTTGACAACCACACAAATGTTTCGTTAAGCATGAGCTAGTGCGAATTGTATCGCACCGCGCATATGTGAATGTGACAGATGCCACACAGAAAAGGAACAAATTTGAAAAATGAACAAATCTGCTGATATTGTTTTGGAATTCATCTAAACATAAAAACATGAGAAAAAACAAAGCAACGGCTATGAGCGCATATGTTTTGAGCAAACATGACGAAACAGTTCGTTAAAATTTGACACTATCTCATGCTCGCTCATGCGCGTTATAGTTTGGCCTTTAGGGTGTTGACTTAAGAAATGGCTCGTCGTTCAATGTCGTCGGAAAGTTCTGCTCGCAAAGGGAAAAATTAAAATTTAGAGTTATATTTATATGATATTTTATTTTTAAAGTATTAAAACATTAATTTCCTTTATTCCGTTTTATTTATTTTTGATTATTGTATTAAATTATTGTTGAATTCGCCGGTAGGTCGTCTGCAGTCTTTTCTGTTAAGAGACAACAGGAATACTGCGGATTTCTTGCAGACATTAGGGAGCATGCGCTTGGTTTGTCTGCATCCTGGAGAGTCATGCCACCTCCGGTTGTGCTCTCGAGAAGCCCAGTCATAGATGGAAGCCCTAACCGAGGACGCGGGTAGTCCCAACGCAGGTTCGGGTCCTAAGAGTATCTCCTCTGATCCTTGTCTAGCAAGTTCATCGCCGATCTTAGTTCCCGTGATCCCGTTGTGTCCCGGGACCCAGATAAGTCTTAGCGAATTGAACCTGCCGATCCAATTTAGAAAAGACATTCTTGGACTATCCTGGAAGTGATTAAAGGCTTGAGTAGGGCCTTAAGTTCAGCTTGGCTGTCGCTACAGACACAAATACTTCGCTTCCTTCCACCTGTTCTTCGCAATATAGTTCGTGGCCATTAAGATCGCATACGTTTCCGCTTGGAAGACCGACGCAAATTTGCCTTACGTGGTGTGCAGTCGCCCTCCACGAAAGCACCAGCGCCAGACATTTCCTTGGTCTTGGAGCCACCCGTGAAGATTCGACTTGCATTCGTTTCCTGGCTCAGATTCTGGCCAGAGCCAGTCCTGAGTGCAGAGGAAGTCAACTCTGTATGTGCATCGCAGCTGGATTGCTGGTGTCCTTGCGTCAGATGGCATATCAGTGAGACTGAGATCAAGGGAAATACGGTGCGCAAGGTCATCGAAACTCCAGTGCGAATTATACCAAAGACCACTTCTTTTTAAACGGAAGATGGCCTTGAGAGTGCACCCCATGATTCAGAAGTGCATCAAGAGTAAAGCCAGGCATGCTAGGGAAGCACCCTATGCAGCCGAGACAAACCGTTCTTTGAAGCTTTGTGAAAGCAGCAGTCATGTAAAGGGTGGTTAAATTTTAAGGGCCGATATTGATTTTGAATTAAAGCACACAATTTATTGTCATTTCTTTTTATTATGATATATGGTTATGGTTCAATTTTGTATGGAACAAAATGTCGGCCGCGACCTCAGCGGCACACCTCCATCCGATGGTCCAAATTTTTGATGACGCTGAAGCATAATTGAGGTTCTATGCCGTTAATGTGCCGAATTATCTCATCCTTTAGCTCTTGAATTGTTGCTGGCTTATCGACTTATACCTTTTCTTTCAAATAACCTCAAAGAAAAAAGTCCAACGGTGTCAATCACTCTTGGATTATCATTCGCCCAAATGCGGCAATTCTGCTTATTGATGAATCCACTGAGGTGCAAATGTGCCGCATCACTGAAGATGATTTTCTTCGAAAATTGATCATCCACTGTTCCCATTTCTTGCCACCATTCAAGAGTCAAGAGGCTTTAGTTCTTGAGTCAATTGCACCTTGTAAGCGTGTAAATGCAAGTCCTTATGCATAATGTTCATCAATGACGAGCGTGAGAGGTGCAATTGTTGGGCACGACGACGAGTTGAGGTGGACGGCTCTTCAGCCACACTATCGCGAACAGCAGCAATATTTTCTGCAGTACGAGTTCTACGAGCATGCACTGGTGTTTTCACATCTCCTACAGACCCGGTTTGCTCAAATTTTTGCACGATTTTTCCGATTGTATGCACATTTGAACGATTAAATTGACCGAAAAAATCACGAAGTCCACGATATGCATTTTGATTTGGACGCCCATTTTCATAATAAGCCTGAATAACTTTAACGCGTTGCTCGATTGTGTATCTTTCCATGGTTCAAATTGAGTTAGTCTGAAATTGAGAAATGTCAAATGAAATGTAGAAAAAAGCTTGACGTTTAGGTGTGGTTCACATTCAACATAGGTCCTCAAAATTTAACCACCCTTTATTGCGCTAAGGCTTATTCCACCAAATGACCGATGCATATGATAGAAGAGGCCTTATCTTCTTTTTGGTGATAGGCCCCAAGACTTGCCGAAAATTCCCTTACACTTCCAGACAGCTGGCAGCACCTTGGTAGCTTTCGTTTCATTGTGTTTTTTCCAGAGAAGTTTTCTATCCAAGATAACACCTAGATATTTAGCTTCTTCGGAAAAGCGGATGGTGACACCTTTTAGTACTAGTTGAGTCAGACCAGTCAGCTTTCTCCTCCTCGTGAAGAGAACAGCCCCTGTTTTGAGAGGGTTTACTGAAAGCCCATTCCCAGTATACCAGTTGTCGATCACGAAATGATTGTTACCGATGCTGACATTTGGAATTTAACACTAAATGTGCACGAATACGTGAGTGTATGCATTCGATTCTTTGCCGTATGCTTAAGATAATTAATGGTAAATCCAAATGTAACTGCCTTCGAGAACAGTGTGCTACATATTTATTTGCCCACCACTGTACATCTGGAGCGTAGGCGCGGTACATCATTACCCGATCCATACTGCCTTCTTTAATGGGAGATTACGACGCCCCGAATTCATACCCAAACGACGAGTAGCGTGCCCCAGTTTCAATTCCCTCGAAGGCCTAAATTCACTCATGGTTGGATGGTTTAAGTGGCTATCTGCTTTGTCTCAAATCGGGTACAAGTAACGCAGTTGCGCGTCGTTCTGATACCACACCTCGTAGGTCCTGGTTAGTGGACTATGTGCTCTATGTAGACTATGGAGTCTAGGAAATTGATTATGTTAGATATGTTTTGGTTAGCGATCTCGGAGAGGTCACTAAGGAAGGGTTTGCCGAACGCGATATTTTTTTGTTTGGCTAGTGCCGGACAATCACAGAGAAAGTGTGGCAGACTTTCCTCTGAGTGGGTGTCGAGGCAACTGCGACAGTGCGGGTAGAACGGTATTCCGAGTCTAGCAGCGTGGATGCCTATAGGCCAGTATCCCGTGGTCACAGTCACGACTCTAGCGATTTCTTTTGAGGAGGTCATCAGTCCTTCTTTTCGAGTAGGAGCGCCAGGTTTTTCTAGAGACCTTGTACCTAGATTACCTAGTCCACCTTCTTAAGCTAAGGACAGAAAGTGTTGATAGATTGCGTGTTTGAGGTGGTTGATTGGGGGGCCTACCAACTCAGTGGAGGATGTTGCCGGAAGCTCCTTGCTTGGCCAGTTCGTCAGCAATCTCATTTCAATCTATGTTGCTGTGGCCTGGAGTAATACTACTACACGCTACTTGCCTTTTTGAGTTCCTCCTTACACTGTTGCACTAATTAGGAGGAAGTGTATACTGAGGAGATGGCCTAGCTTGGTCAGTTCGTCAGCAATCTCATTTCAATCTATGTTGCTGTGGCCTGGAGTAATACTACTACACGCTACTTGCCTTTTTGAGTTCCTCCTTACACTGTTGCACTAATTAGGAGGAAGTGTATACTGAGGAGATGGCCCTTTTGGCTGTTTGGCTGTCGATGCAGATCGCAGCTACTACTGAGGAGTTTACACGCTTCTCAAAACGATCAAACGTTCATACAAATCTCGTATAAATCATGAGGTTTATTTTGTCCTGTTTCTGAGAAGAGCACATAACAACGAACTCTACGAGCATTACAACCAGCCTAGCCTTTCGCGGATTATTCCTTAATTCCCCTCAGATGCATTCGCATGAACTGTCACCAGATGCACATGTTCAAATCGGCGAAATCGATCACCATCGCAGCAGTGAGGTGTCAAAAGTGTTTGATTCCCCATTCCAGATAAGCGCCAACATGGTCACATTGGCCGAGTGTTGTAAAACAACCCTAATTGCGAAGGCGAACAAGATAATTCCGATGTTCAGATCACTGGCAGTCCGATGCGGTCGCTTTCTTCCGTATAAATACCCGATGGATGCGCAGTTCATTCACTATTGGTTCATTCAGTAGAGTCTTCAATCCCATTCGTTCAGATGTTCAACAGGCTCACGCTCGTTCTAGCACTCATTGCGAGGTGCTCGCTAGGCGTCTGCTTTTCGCCGACCATGGAGGTATCCTCTTCGCTTGGATGAGTCCGCCCAGGGCACCAATTTACACATTATATTCTCTACCATTGCAGGCGGACTGGGACTATATGCTGCTCACGCTCAACTGGAATACCACAAACGAGGACATTGTCCAATTCGACCTTCGGCCAGTGCGCGTCGAACGTGGAGTGTATGCCTTGAATGGAACTGTGGTGACTCGGGGCGACATCGACAATTCCTATACCGTATGGCTGACTTAGATTGTGTGAACATTTCACGATACTATGCTTTGTTACAGTTCGCGATGCAACTGCTGTACAGCCCTAGCGGAAGCGGGCAATGGTCACCCACTCCATTCGAAGTGAAGCCCACTCGTTACTACGATTTCGTGAACACGATCTACAAGGAGTACATGAATGAGGACCTCAGTGCGTGTGCAGGATTGCCATATGTAGGCGACGACCCGTACGAGGAACCATTAAAGGCGAGCACAATAATGGTCAACAATTGTCTGCTTAGGACATCGGTTCTGCCGAATCACCTACGACCGGGCTATTACAAGCTCGCTGTGACTGTCGACGGGCCCCCCGTTAGGTTCTATGCTGCCGCCAATGCGAAGGTCACTAAAAAGAATTCATAGACGACAACCTTGGGTTGGAGTGGTCGACCAAACGAGGTCTTTTGTGCGAACATTAAAATAAAGTATATCAGTCTGCATTGGTGACATGTGTGGTTTCTTGTTCGGCGCAGAGGGCTCGATTGTGAGTAATCACTTGTCAGTGGGGACATTTACCTCGGTGACAGGGAAAATCACTTTCGTTGAGTTGGGTGCTTGGACAGAGGTCGAACTTCGTTCAAAATCAACGGAAGACAAAGACCGAACCCTCAGTTTATGGATGGCATCGGGAATAGAAAGCAAGTGAAAGCGGGATGTGTGGGATGAACATTTAGGAACTCTTAAAGTGTTCGAAAAACTTCGAGGAATGGATCACTCGTAGGGCAGGAACGAGCCCCTTCAACTGCCTACACTGTCGCACACCGAGCAGTACATCTACTGAATAGTGGTTAGTGTGAATAGTGGAATAGTGGCTGTTGTGTTGCCTCACAGGCTCGAAGTTAAAGAATTTTTGCGCCGAAGACAATTTTACCATGGTTCCGAAAGCAATTGGTTAGACCCATTTCTTTGCACAATTCGTGGTTGAATTCAGAATCTGCTCACAGCTGTCGTCAAGTCTGAATATCTGAACAATGATCAGCTCAAAATCTGCAATTTTTCTAATCTGCACACATTACACGTCGAATTGTTGTCTCTAAACAGCATGGTTTTCAACCTTCGACATGCTTCTAAGAAGTCTTCCATTTTGTCGTTCCTCGTTGAGACGAAGTTCCCGAAATGCCGGACGACCATAAACAACGCCTTGATGTCCCTAATTAGGCCCTGGACATGATAGACGGAGATCCGGATATTGTCGGGTCTCGGCGACTACGTCAACAAGCAAAATGTCCGTTATTAAAGCGAGCACAATCCACAAGTGTTCCAACATCCACAAATACTGGCTATTTGAAGCGGTTTATGGCATGGCGGCACCATCGGATAATGTGGCTTTAACACTCGATTATTTTGCCTGTACCGCGTCAAGTCCATAGACTACGCCAACAACTTTAGACACTCTTCTGGGATCGCTTGGATAGAGGATTAAGTAGCTTCGATACCCCTTGTACGCACTTTACCCCTCTGATGGCTAAAATAAGAAAGATGATGATGGGCTTCCCTCCACGTTGTCCTGATTATGAACACTTGCTTGGAATGAAAACTCTTTATTCGTTCCCTTTTTATTGTCACCCTGTTTTAGCCGCCTTATTATCAGTTAATTTCAGACACTTGCGAAACCAATTCAGTTACTAGTTCCACCAATGGACTAGTGACCTTAAAGACTATTTTGTAAAAGCCTTGTCGAACAAACGTTGGCATTATGTTGCTCTCCAGCATGCATTTGTCCAAGTGAAAGGTCTGCGGCGCAATGGGTCCATTGAATAATTTTTCCGAATAAGGTAAGTCCGAGCACTTTTGCACATCCTTCATTGCAAACTGACGGTAAAAAGTATTTAGGAAGACTCTAGCCGATATTTTTTTCATGCGATACGGTGTCATCACGAAATTACCGTTGCCCACGGCACTCCGCAAAATGCTCATTTCAAACTACAAGTTGTTCTCATTCTCAAATTTGTACAGTAAATAAGCCGGTAAACATACCATGAAGCTGTTGTCCAGCGGTACGCCAAGTTCGATGGTCCCAGATAGACCGTAGAGGCCAGGAGAGATACGCGTTGGCCGCAAAGGTGCGGTGAGTAGTGTCTCATTGGTGCTAGTCCAAGTGAACGTCAGTATCAAGTACTGCCACTGTGTCTGTAGAGAACCAGTCAATTTGGCAAGATTTTCACTCAATACAAGAGGATATGTACGTACTTTAGCTGCCGTCGAAAGCGTTGCACTGCCGATGATCAGAACGAGCAGCACTTTCCACTGGGTAGTCATTCTGACCGACGTGGGTCCACTGAGATGGCAGGTTCCATCTCGAGCATTTTTATACTCAATTTAGTTCAGTTTTTGTGGCATTTTTGAAGTTCTCTTTTAGACTTGGCGGATGATGTGTTGTTTATCTGATAATTTTTACCAATTTATTGCTAAATTGGTTTACGATACAAATACGAGCGTAATGTTGAGTGTGCAATTAGAACCTAACAGTTTTACTGGCCCAACTGAAACTAGAGTCGGAAGCTGCGCGGAAGGAAAGTTGTATGTAAGTACCGAGTCGCAATTAACAATTCCTATCAGGCAACAGGCAGAAAATTGTTAGAACATTTTAATAATTCAATAATGAATATATTAAAACACGTTTTTCATCCTGAAACACTTTTAAATCTCGATTTGGGGCGATGCTAAATATTCTTTGAGCACATTTATTTATTGGTTGTACCTTAAATATGAACTCGTATAAAATTCGAAGTTCTATGTTTGTTGCCACGATCGTTGTGGGTCGAATTCCAGTATGACAAAAATACTTTTCACGGCCTCACCTTTTTCGAGTCACGGACAATGCTCAAATAGTATAACTGTCTAGAAAAAGCTTATCAAACTTGGCCGTTCGGAGTCGGCATACAACCAGAAATAAGAGAGCAAAGAGATATCCAACTTCAGCGAGAATTTCCCCTAGTCCACACCGGAGAGAAATATGAGAGTAGTGGAACTCCCTTGTATATCACACATACTCTTACAAAAACCATGGATCCACCACAATATGGCGGCCGTTTCGTGGATTTTTTGGGATAATGGCGGCAGATCGTGGATTTTGTGGGAAAATGTCGGCAGATTCGTGGATTTGCCCAATATCATGTACTATTGTTCGGAGGGTGTTCAAAAGTTGACTCATATTTTTAAGAGCACATATAATGCTTGGGTGAATAAAAATGTAATGCTACAATCTATTTACAGGAATATTTTGAATCAATTTAATTCTTCAAAGTATATACATATGCAGGCGATCAGTTTTAGAGTTGTATATCATTCATGAATTGTGAAAACTCATGAATTTAAATTTCATAATTGTTCAGAAAAAATGTCTAAATAATGCAACTAAAACTAACTCATGAAAATGGTTGTCAAAATTTGGAATTAACTTTCATCACATTTCTTTAAAAAAGTAAAATGACCAGCAAAGTTTTTTTTTTAAATTACTCATGCAAATGTTTCAATATTATTATTAGTACTTGTACACAAGTTTCGCGTGAATGCATTTTATATGTATTATTCATACATGTGCAAAAATAAATATGTACATAAGTAAAGTATTCATTAATTTCACCCTAGTGCTTCTGACAGTAATTCCCACAAATGGGAGTTTAATAAATCTGCTTCATGAACATACGCTTTGTTCGTTTGTTTACCCCTCCTTTCTCTGTTGAAAATTGGAAAAAAGGTTAAGTAACGAGCGAATTTTCAAATAAGAACTCTAATTCACCCCAGTACTACGGTTGGGGAAGGGTATCAGCTGTTCGCAAGAGCTCACACGTATTCACAACAAGGGGAGAAAAAGCGTATAAAAAACGCTGTCAGATGAAATCAAGGGGCAAGGGACGTAGAAGTTGGATATCTCCTTGCTCTCTTATTTCTGCATACAACTGTAGGTCCGGATCAAAGAGCATTAAAATTCAAGACTCGATGTCGAACAGGCGCTGGATCCTCCCAAATCGACCACATAAACACCTTACGGATCATTATTGAGCAATGTGTTGAGTATAGGTCTCCGATACATCTATTGTTCATCGACTTCGAGACTTCAATAGCTTGAATAGAGATGCAATCTGGTCGGCCTTGCGCAGGAGACGCATTCCGGAAAAAACTCTTATAAAGGCTACATATGAAGGTAATAAGTGTCACATCTTACAAAATGGTAAGCTGTCATATGAATTTGAGGTCCAAAGTAGAGTTCGTCAAGGGCGCATACTGTCACCACTATTGTTTCTGGTGATTATCGATATATTATATCTAGCGATGGACTCCGTGCAGTATTGACGGACGGAAATGATGGCATTCGATGGACTATGACGCCTTACCTTAAATACCTTGCCACGCTGACGATGTTTGCCTACTTTCGCATAGGATAATGGACCTTCACTTAATAGCCACAAACTAGAAGAGGCAAACAAAGTGGGCCTCAAAATGTGTAAATACAATAAAAACTAAAGCCCTTAGGATTTCCAACAACCGCGCCCATCTGAACATTGTCGAGAAAGTTAACAGCTGTCTATAATTAGGAAGTGTGGTCTTGGCTAATCGCGGTGGCACCTGGGGAAGTCTAAAGCTGCGTTCGGAATGTTATCCACGATCTGGAAAAGCAATGTCATCAAATTCAGAACCAAACTGCGACAGTTCAGCTCCAACGTAGTGTCGGTGCTGCTATATGGATGCAGTAACTAGAAAACGGACACCACCCCTCGAAAGCTGCAATCATTCGTAAACAGATGTTTAAGAAACATTATTAGGATTTTCGGGCCGAACCGTATCTCCAACGACCAATTGCACCTGAGAACGGGCCAGGAACCTGTGGAACCTGAAGCATTTCTAATAAAATACAAAATACGAAATTTTGGCCCTAGAAAATTACTGAGTTCAAACTTAAAGCTTTTTGAAGTGAAACCAAACCAGTGAACACCAAATACGTCGTATTACGAAAACCGACACTATTTTACTCCCTTTCGCTTCGATAATATATTCGTTGCATTCTTTTAGTACGTGGAGAATTTTTTTGGAATGCGATTTAATGGAGTCGAAAGTTGAACGTTCACCAAAACAGCAGATCTCTACGAGCTGTAACAGAATGTGGATGTACTCCGGAAGACAAAAATCCGTCGACTGCACTGGCTATGCCACATGGAGCACATGGGCAACAACGCTCCAGCAAATGGGGTCTTTGAATCCGAGCCTCCTGGTTCGATAAGGAGACCGAACATCAGGTGTAAAGACCAAGTCATCCCGGACGCAAGACAGTTTGGTCTTGATGACTAGAAGCAGAGTGCCCAAGATTGTCATTGATGGAAGGCAGTTATTTCTCAGGCTCAGACTCTCCCTGGAAGGAAGTAAATTCTGGCGCTGAAATGGGACATTCATCGAGTTCCCTTGTGTTAGTAGAAAACTCATTCGAATGATTTTGATGTATGAATTGAGATGCTCTCGACTACATGCCACCACTGAGAATCGACCCAGGAAATTCAACATCAGCGAAGAAGTCGAATCCAAAGATGGTGTGTTGCTGTTGAATGAGGTTGACATTTTCGCAGATGGAGCGAGCACTTTTCGGTGCTGATCAATCCCGAAAATGGCACTCAGGATGGCAGACCCGTAGTCTTGAATGGGGCGGAGAATAGTCGAACGGTGGAGAAAGTCATTTTGGCGATTGAATCGCTAATAGTTGGCAAATCAGAAATGTTTAATGTCATGGATAAATAGGGAGTTTTATGGCTCTTTCGTGTCATTAAGATGGTCTGGGAAAGTGGTGAGACACATTGCGATTGGAAAACTGGGGTGATTGTCTATCTTTTGAAAAAGGGTATTTTTTAAGCTTTTTTTTTAAGTCTCCCCCGGAAAGTCTACGCGAAGGCGTTGGAGGTGCGATCTAGAGATACGGTTGTGTCCATGATGGGGAATGAACAGTACGACTTTCGTCCCGGCAGAAGCAGAACCGCCCAGCTTTTCACTCTCAGAATGGTACTCGAGAAGGCTTGGGAGTACGCCAAACCGATATATAGCTGTTTTGTAGCCCAGCCCAGCCAAGGCGAGCAATGTTTCACAATGGAAGAGTTGAGTCCTTTTGAAACTGACAATTAAATAAGGATCTTTTCGACGGGTGATGGGAGAAGGCTGAGCTTTCCAGTAAGATTGGTCAAAATGGTTAAATTTTGAAACAGCTTCTTTGAACAGAGTCGGCTATTCTTCGATGGTTTTGTCACGTGGCATGAATATTCCCATTATCACCACTACCGCGGCGTGTTTTGAATGTGACTCCATCGACTTTTTGGCTGGGGTTAGGGGGGTTGTTGGACCAAGTTCAAGAACTCGCCTTGTGATGAGTCAGACCCCACTAAAGGAACATACATGCATGTATGATCTGCTATTTTCCTCAGCTAATGAAGGTGTTGCTTGAAATGACAACTCTTTATTCAGCTGGTTTGATTTTCATTCTCACTTTATTATCAAATTGTTTCAGACACTTGCAAAATCAATTCAGTTACTAGTTCCACCAGTGTACTACTGACCTCAAAGACTGTCTTGTAAAATCCTTGTCGAACAAACTTTGGCATTAAGCTACTTTCCAGCATGCACTTGTCCAAGTGAAAGGTCTGCGGCGCAATGGGTCCCTTGAATAATTTGTCCGAATAAGGTAAGTCCGAGCACTTTTGTACATCCTTCATTGCAAACTGACGGTAAAAAGTATTTAGGAAGACCCTAGCCGACATTTTTTTCATGCGATACGGTGTCATCACGAAATTGCCGTTGCCTACGGCACTCCGCAAAATGCTCATTTCAAACTGCAAGATGTTCTCATTCTCAAATTTGTACAGTAAATAAGCCGGTAAACATACCATGAAGCTGTTGTCCAGCGGTACGCCAAGTTCGATGGTCCCAGATAGACCGTAGAGGCCGGGAGCGATACGCGTTGGTCGCAAAGGTGCGGCGAGTAGTGTCTCATTGGTGCTAGTCCAAGTGAACGTCAGTATCAAGTACTGCCACTGTGTCTGTAGAGAACCAGTCAATTTGGCAAGATTTTCACTCAATACAAGAGGATATGTACGTACTTTAGCTGCCGTCGAAAGCGTTGCACTGCCGATGATCAGAACGAGCAGCACTTTCCACTGGGTAGTCATTCTGATTGACGTGGGTCCACTGAGATGGCAGGTTCCATCTCGAGCATTTTTATACGTTTTTGTTGCATTTTTGAAGCTTTTTTTATACTTGACGGATATGGTTTGTTGCGTATCTGATAATTTGTAGCAATTTATTGCTAAATTATTTTACGATACAAATACGAGCGGTATGTTAAGAGACCGTAACGCCTTTACTGGTCGGAGAACCGTGCTTCATATTAGAATGGGTGGCGATGTCAAGCAGTCCCCTCTGGAATAGTATCACCATGTAATCCCGTAGACGAGTGTAGCAGTTTTCTTCATACAGTCCCTTGTTGCTGGGGTACTTCTGAGCTTCTTTATACTTGTATTTGAGTTGCTTAACCGTAAGTGGAACTTATACGCTAGAATTGGCTTATGGTGTAGTATCTTCGTCTTCTTGCTTAGTCCATTCTGTTTTTGCGATGATGCGATGAAAAACAAGAGCCCGCATTGAATGGCTGTTGAACTTCTGAAGGTGATGTCACAATATATCTCCTTCTAAATTTTTGTTATTGCCGCGCCATTGGAAGACAATGTATTGATACCCTGGCATTTGGCTGCTGATCTGTATCTACTACCCGATGGTCTTCTGAAGCACATGAAGAATTTGCCTACGTTTAGTGCCCGATTCTTCAGTTTTGGCAGTACAATTTAGGAAATTAACTCTTACGGAATAAGCTTTAGCAAATTCTATTATAAGTTTCAGTTTCTTTTCGGCCCGAAGAGTCTTCGATTCCGAGCCATTGGGACAACGCAACAGAGGAGTCCTCGAACGAGATGGTGCACACAAGTGGAGAAGGACCTTAACCAACTTGGTCTGCGCAATTGGAGGCAGCTGGCGAAAGATCGTGCTAGCTGGTGCGTCCATGTCTCTGCGCTATAGAGGAGGACAGGGATGATCAGAGTGTTATATATAGTCAGCTTGAGAGATGGTTCTGTTACTCAATTGCCTCTTGGACCCAAAGAAACAGCGATTGTCAAGAGTAATTCTGCGCTGGATCTCGGTACTGAACTTGACATTTGTTGTTGTATCGTGTTGTATCGTGCTCCAGCAAGTGTCCGATTATGTCTAGCCGTACATCCTTCGATGGCAAATGAGTAACATTCATTCGACCAATGCTTGATTGCGATCTCCGATTTCAAATTCGATGGGCGACCAGATTTCCGTGCCAGCAGTATGCCGGATTTTGTAAGACAAGTGGCCACTTCCATGATAAATTCCTACGATTTTAGTGGTTTCGTAGTTTGTACTGTACAATCGAAGTGATGTCGATATAACATCCGAGCGTTGATGATAGCCATATCGTACATGTGGTAGAAAAGGCGTTGTCGATTTGCGTGATTTGATGCGGGTCGCCCCAAGCACGCATCCACTAAATCGACGCCACCTATTTGTTGTATTCGTATTTACATTATTCGTATGACATTGGGGCACTGCACTGATTCCATCGATTTAGTCTTTTTCTTGAAACGCTGAGCATCTGGAGCTGTTGTCGCTGCCGGTCGATAAACAAGGTTTGATTCCAGCCATCGTGGAAGCCATATTCACAACTTTGTTGTCGTTCGAAGTCACATATTCGATGCTGTCACCCCAATTGTCGAACTTTTGAGGAAGTTTGCGCTTTGGAATGCGAATTATCATCGGCGACGGACAACTCCAAACTAGATGCTCAACTCTATTATAGCTTGCAGATAACCTACGCTACGTACCTACGTTTTTGTGAAGAGTGCAGCGTTGTAAATAACGACGATGCGGCTGTTTCATGCACAATGCTTCCGGTCCCGATTCCGAGCTTCGACGTTTTATTGGTCATTAATGCTCTGACTATAGGTACGCTGTCCTTATGTTATCTCATATATAACATATTTTATGGCGTAAGTGCCGAGCGTTCCATTTTGGGCACGTACTAAAAGTCCCAAAAAAAAGGATGACATTTTTCTAAATTTTTTTATTTTCAACACTTGCTTCGCTTTCTAGACACAATCAGAAATAAATGAATAAGTAAATAATGAGTTTACTGGACACAATCATGTCGATTATGGAAACCGGCGGATTGACTGCGGAGGGAATATTTTCGCATCCGTTTGTTTTCCTATTATTTAAAACGCAATTGGGAAAGTGAGCGGATATCGGTAAAGTAGTGTGCGGAAAGTGCTATTATGGAAAACGTAACTCATTTTGTAGCGCTTTCAATCCGAATCGAATTGGTTGCGAACTTCAAAGAAAAAATATGAGTTGGTTCAACAGAAAGTACATTTTAGATTTTAAATAAACAAAAACAATTTGCTTTTATTTCGGAAAACACTCACGATTGGTTAGTAATTAACAATAATACTTGGCACTGAAAGTAACAATGGATACAGGAAACAGTTCTTCTAGATTTTGATTTACTTCTGATAATTAGAACTGCGGAAATTCCGAAAAACTCTCTTCAACTTAATTTATTTCTTCTGGTATTTGTCAGCCTTCATCCGGGAATCGTAGTATCTCCCTCATCATTCACATTATAACGAATACATATGTTATGCAGTGGACAGGAAACACCGGCGCCAACTTAGCCAAACGCCGTTCTTTCTACGATGTTACGACCTTTGCTATGGCCGTACTTCTTATTTTCCAACAAATTTTTTGGGAATAATGTTCTTCTCGTTCTAAATCCATAAAAAAGCCAATTGTATCTGTAATGACCCGTGGTCTATCTAAATTAAATCAAACACTACACTGCAGAGTTCAATAACCAAATCTTTATTTTTGTATCCCCTTCAAAATATTTATTGACACAATCTCCAACGTGTTTCTGCCTGGTCTGTTACTCAAAGCGAGTGTGTTTACCTGCAGCTGGCTAGTCATTCTCGGGAGTTACAGATCTCCACATCCATCTCATGTTTTTAAGCTTCAGCTTCAACTTTGCACCGCTTGCTTCGCCTTGTGATGTTTCCTGAAGTTGTGGGAGATTAGTATTTGGGTCATCGACAACCTCTGGGAGAGTTGTATCTTCGCCTGAAGAGCTAAAGGAATTCAGAATAGGTTTAGGAGTTAAAATTGGATCTGATCCCGGAGAAGACGGTATTCCCTTGAGATGAGAAATGTTTCTCCTAAATACTTTGCCGTCTCCATTTCCTCGAACCACAACATCGCTCCCTTGCCGTTCAATTACTTCGAACTCTTGTGGGTCAAAAGCCGGTGTTAGTTTATTCGGGAAGATGACATTTCGAAGGACCACTTTGTCTCCCACCCCTATCTCAGAGACCTTGGCTCTTCGATCTCTGTCTGCTCTCTCTTTCCCCTTTTGCTTATTCATAATGTCAAGATCTCGTGCTTCAGAGTCTAAAATATCTTCGTTGATGTCATGGATCGAAGGTATTTTGTCTCGGATTGTGCGATTAAACAACAGCTCTGACGGAGTCTTTCCAGTTGTCCCGTGCGGAGTAACGTTGTACATCAGAATGAACTTCTGGATCTCTTTTTTGTAGTCGGTTCCGCTTTAATATTGAACGATTCATATTTTCTACCTCGCCATTAGCTTGTGGCCAATAGGGTGGTGACGTCATAAGATGTACATTATTGTTTGTACAATACTGTTTAAACTCCTCGCTCACAAACTGACGTCCGTTTTCGGCTGTTATCGATTTCGGATACCCTAACCTTGAAAACATTTTCTCCAAATTTTCGTTTTAAGGAACTTGGCTTCATGATATCGCGAATAATAATCGATAGATATATTGAATGATAGACTTTATTTCACACTTTCGATAATAATTCTTCAGAACAGTGGAAACATGAAAATTCAAAATTGACAGAACACAAACGACTAAAAAAAGGATCGGTAAGGTGGTTCATCCATCGGTATCTATAACAGCGGAGAACTGCATATGCGGATTCGATGAATCCGATCCGCAGTCATGCCATTTTCTATAAACGGCATGAATGATGAATACGGAAATAAATTTTTGTTCAAAGAGTACGTGCCCAAAATGGACCATTGGGTTAATTCTTAATCTACCTCTATAATTTTTTGACTATAGTTTATAACTCATCCCATTTGCAATATGTTTCAAATTCCATTGAAATCGGTACACTGGGCTCGACTTAACAGACCTTTTTCCGCTCTCCCATACACACCATCCCACTGTGCGGCGCACGCTCACTTCTGACGTCTGATCTCTAGGTTACCTCTAGAAACACTCGCAGATCTGATGGCAGTCAACTTAGACTCAAGCATGCCTGTACTCAAGCATCTGTAGATAGGGTGTTTTCATAAACGTCGGCAATCTGCGCTAGTACAATCGCATTTCTTTTCTCATGCGTTTTTGAACACACACACGGTGCAATGTCTGCAGCCTTGACTCAGTACAAAATATTTTCCTTGCAATCGACCCTATTTGCAGTCAAAAAATAATGACTACACAATCTGCCCGACATCGATGAGCTATTCACGTTTATGAAGAGTAGAAACATCGACTTCCCGTTCAAAAGTGGCATCTATCATCCATCGAAATTCTTCAATTTTTAGGACAATAATTAAGCAATTCTTGTTTCAAATTGGGCGCATATTGGTCCTTAATGTCGTGTTTAGAGTAAAAAAAAAGGTTTCCTTTCACGGTCTGCATTTTTTTCTCGCTTCCTATTATAATTTGCATTGCAACCAATTATTGCATAAATTGCCATTTCAACAAATAACTCCAAGGCATGCTAGTCTCTGTATTCTAGTCAGCAGCCTGAGGTTGATGGATTTCAGGGCTGCCGTATATCAATATTGGCCCTACAATCGCTGTGTACCACAGAATTATCTTGGGGTTTTGGCCCCACTTTTTGCCGAATATCCTGTTACATAGGTAAAGGGAACAAGATACCCAGTCCGCAGGATTTCGCCCATGTCAGGAGGGCTCTCATTGCGTTTTCAATTAGCTAAGAGTCGGGAGAAATTTACCACGAGCTATACACCTCGATTACGAAAGTCGTTTAACGACTTGTGTCGAAACGTCTCTGTGATGTCGATAAAGTAGTCGTTTTACGCCGTAAAACGACTTCTGGCGATACGCTTGTGTGGAACGTATTTTTAGTGTCACACTTGTCTTGTATCGGTATTCCGAAAGTCGATTTACTACACCAAAACGACGAGTAACACGACAAAAGAAGGCGGTTTGAATTTTGTGAACGATTCTAATGGAAAAACAAGTAAAAACATCAGTTTTCTTCGTGTTTTAACTGAAATGGTGTAAAATGTATTTAGTGTTAATTATTTATATCTTAAGGGTCAACATTTCAAAGTGGCTGACAAATAAAGTGGCTGGTTGAACTGATGGAGGCAAACAGAAATTTAGCAACAAATTTCAAAAGAGGTTTTTCTCAAACGGATGCAAACAAAACTGAATGGAAGGAAGTCGCAGCAATTTTAAATAGTTTGGGACCACCTGTAAGGGATGAAACAGAATGGCAAAAGGTATGTTTTACGGCCGCAGTTATATATCATTAAAACGTTAATGAATTTGTGATTTAAAGTTTAAAGTAAAAACCCTTTTCTGTTGTATTACTTATCCTGTTCAGATATTTTAGGTGCTAGAATTTTAATATGCGTCCCATCAACACATCCAATAACCCCCGGTATGCCATATTTTTGATGGAAGTGCATTTTTGTTTGATCCTGTTCTTCTCTACTATTTCCAAATTTAATCCATATAGGACAAATAAACTCCTCCACTATGTCGATAGGCTGTGCTAAGCTCAATCCAAAGTAGTTCCCAATATCGGTTTGGTAGCTTCCTTCAGCACAAGATCTTAATAAAGCTGCAAGTCGCACAACTGAAGACGAATGTTTTATGCCAGAAACTTTATTTTTAATTTCGTTCATCAAATAAGCAAACGCCACCTTATTTAGTCTAAAATACTTGTTAAATATTTAAGAAACTTATTAATTTATTCACAATTGTAGAATGCATATCTCTTACTTAGCATCTGGTAAATCAAATGGATTGCATTTTAATCTAATACTTCATCTGATGTTAATTAATTCCCTTTTCTGCAATTCTTGATCGTCGTTCTCTTCAATAATCCATTAAATAACCACAGCAATGCTGTACATATTTACTTTAAATTCCACGAATAATTTGATTAAGCAAACACCTCAAAACAACAATTTAAAAATGTGTATTCCGGTAGAATTTATGAAAACTAACCCATTTAACGAATTGATCTGTCACAATTTGTTAAATGGGTTAGTTTTCATAAATTCTACCGGAAAAAATCAAAACCATCGCAAACTTATTCGCCGATTTCTTCAGTCAATCGTACAATGGTTGTTCCACTGAGCTCGATCAAGATTACTTCTCATATCTGAACAATTCCGCCCAAACATCATTAGCTTCTATTCACGTAACTGCGCGCCTTGTTGAAGAAAAGATCAACACACTTAAGGACGACTATAAGCCAGGTCCCGATGGGTTGCCTGCAATTGTGCTTAAGAAATGCGCTGGACACCTGGCTCAACTCTTAGCAACTCTTTTCAATATGTCCCTTTCACAAGGATGTTTCCCCCAGCTCTGGAAGAACTCTTTTATTATCCCCATACATAAGAAAGGTCCAAAAAACGACATAAGTAACTATCGTCCCATCGCTAAGCTATCTTGCGTACCTAAACTATTCGAAAGCATTGTGTACGATTCTATGTTTTTTCACTGCAAAGCATTATTTTCAACTTCCCAACACGGTTTTCTGAAAGGCAGATCGACGACTACGAACCTTACTGAATTTGTGTCTCAAGCATTATGCGCATTTGAAGACGGTACAGAAGTCGATGTAATAGCCACCGACTTTAGTAAGGTATTCGATAAAATTTCGCACCCAGTCATTATATTTAAACTCACAGCTCTAGGTTTTCAACCTCACTTCATCAAATGGATCAAATCATGTTTGGAAAGCAGAGAATATGCAGTTACCTTCAGATCGTCTGTCTCCAAGCCCATCAAAGCCACTTCTGGCGTACCACAAGGTAGTCACCTCGGTCCACTAATATTCGTACTTACCATCAATGATGTTGACCGTATTGATATGAACTCTCATCTCTCTGTTTACGCCGATGACATGAAAATCTATTCGTTCATCTCCTCCCCCTCTGACTCCTACTCTCTTCAAGATGACCTAAATAGTTTTTTTCTATTTGGTGTCAAAAAAACTATCTCCAACTTAACACCAGTAAATGCCAATCCATTACATACTCCCGCAAACGTCCACCGCATCTACATAGAAACTATTTCCTCAGCAATGAACTAGTCCCTTCAGTATCATCGTTACGCGACTTAGGCCTAATCTGTGATCGTAAGCTCAACTTTCGTTCCCATATTGACAATATTATAAGTAGAGCTAATTCTGAGCATGGCTTTATCAAACGCTGGTCAAAAGAATTTTCGAATCCCCGTCACAAAATCTCTATACATCACCTTCGTCGGACACATTCTCGAATATGCCAGCCAAGTATGGTCACCTCATTACGCGGTCCACATTCGTCGTATCGAAGCTGTCCAGAGTAGGTTTCTACGTTTCGCTCTACGTGATCTTGCCTGGACTGACAGAACCAACTAGCCTCTGATCGCCTTAAACTTATTCACCTTGAGTCCCTCGAAAACCGTCGCAAAACTGCCGATCTGCTCTTCCTCCACCAACTGATTACTGGTAATACAGACTGCCCCGCACTTCTTGAATTTGTGTCTCTTAGCGTCAACCCCTACAATTTAAGGTCTGCAGCCCTCTTCCTCGTCTCGTGTGTAGTGCGATCGAAAAAAAAATATGACAATACTTTGGTGCGTGTATTGGCTACAATTTGTAAGGGTTTTCGATGTTTTTAGTTTTAAAACACTTTAGTGCATCCCTTTTGAACTTTTGTAGCGCGTCCTTGGTGTTATCGGAAAGCGTTATGGCAATCCAATGCAAACGGTATCAATACAAAGAATGGATCTCATTACCGAACATCAGATGTCAGAGAGAATAAAATACGAAAGCTTGCAAAAATGCGAGAGCAAGGCGCAGAACTGAGGTTTAAACGGGACTGTACTCTCGGAGATTTGAATTAGAAACAGGGCATAAGGGATTTACGTCGAGTTTATTGAACATTTTTTTGTGTATGATTTTTAGAAATTCTTGCTTATGTTTTCGGACTTCGGCTCTAAGGTCTCTGGACACACAGAATTGAAGAAATCGGGATGTGTCACAGAGAGTACTGCTGGACCATAAAGATCTGTTGTACCCTCCTTCCCTTGGTCTATGACTTGAGTGCTGTTTGTCCCGTACTTCTTGAATTTGTGTCTCTTAGCGTCAACCCCCAGAATCTAAGGTCTGCAGCCCTCTTCGGCATTAGACCACATCGGACTAATTACGGCTTAAACTCACCGGTATCAAGAATGTTAAGCCTGGCTAACACTATGGAATACTCTTTCGATTTTCACCTTAGCAACACCTCATTTCGAAACCACCTCCAATCCCATTCTTTTCTGCGCTAGACCTCCCTTTTTTTCTCGACCATCTAGGTTAAGCGTTAGTTTTTAAGTTTAGATTGTTTAAGTTATCTGCTTGTATTAAGCTTAATATATTGGGGGTGTTGCCCACACTACTACCACAAGGAAAAGTTGACAGTAAGCTTTTGAGTGGCAGTATTGGAATGTAAGTGGAACAAAAGCTCGGGTCGATTAAGGTTCGTAATACCGATGCTTAAACGCCTGTAAAGTGACTCGACTCTCTCAAAACGCCTTGTGTCGTTCAAGTGAAACGACTTTCGTAATCGGGGTAATAATCACCACGTCGTCAGCGTAGGTAATCGCTCTGGTTTCCGTTGGTCTGAGCTCTTATAATACTTCCCCCCCTTGAGGAGTACTTGCTCTTGCTGAGCAGACTTACTATTACTGTAGTGAGTGATTGCTCAACTTTGGCCGTTTCAAGTGCGAACTTAATTGCCGTGATCTTTACATTATCGAAGGCCCCCTCTTTGTCTAGAAAAGCTGCAAGTGCGTATTCCTTGACATTCGGGGACTTTTCAATCACACTAACCACCTCGTGTAGTGCGGTTTCTACGCCTTTGCCCTTCATGTACGCATGCTGTGCACGGTAGATGGTGTTTTGCGCGAAGCTACTGCGAATGTTAATATTGAGGAGCTTTTAAACGTCTTCAAGACGAAGGAGGTGAGGTTTATGGGTCTGTAGTCTTGCGCCGTGCAATGGCTGGTTTTTCCGGCCTTGGGGACGAAAACTACTTTAACTTCCCTCCATGCAGCCGGAATATAACCGTAGGCCAGGCTGCAGTGGAATATTTTTTTTTTTCAGTATAGGAGTAATGATGTTTTTTGTCTTTTGCAGCATGATGGGAATGATTCTATTTTCCATTTTCATCTGTAGATACACTCTAACATACTTACACTCCAGCTGCTAGGACCCCTGGCAACTTATGAACGGAAAAAAAAAGATAAAACAACTCCTTCACAAAAATTATATATATATATATGTATTTTTATTAACATACAATATCACTTAATCCTAGACAACACTTTTAATAAATGAACTACATTACAGTATTTATTATATTTCATCCTACTGACAAATAATTGAAACACAATAATCATTGATTTCCTTTCGAAACATACTGTGTCCTTATGTACAACCATAACAAAGAAAAAAAAAATTTCAATTAAACGAGATAGCTGTTGTTTAGCACAAGTTAAACCTAGACATTTCTCATACATTTATACAACAATTACAAATAAATAATGTTACAACTGAAAAGTGAATAATTATAATAAATTAAGTATTCTTACTTTCTGCTCTCTGCTTTGCGTTCAACTCCTCGAAATTCATCCGCGAAACTGAATTCTCGTTAATTTTTCTTCTATTTTGTTTTCTCTCTCTAATTTTCCTTAACGGTACAAGACTAATTTGAATTGTGTATATCACTTGTCGACGATGCTTCGAAGGGATTCGAAATTCGATCGTATATAGTATGTATGCATGCATGTGTGTGTATATGTTTATGTATGTATATTGTAATTATTGCGAAAAAGTTTCCATTTGCTCTTCCTGTGGATACCTTTTTAAGCAGACCACACACAGCAGGTGCGTCTGGATACAAAATTGTATGTCAAAGTCAAGTTATTTTTTTTTGTTTCTATATATATTTAAGTATGCTGCCCTCGAGCTGGGAGTTGTATATGTTACAGGGGAGGTGGTGGAGGAGGAGTAGGGAAGGTGATTTATCTGTTTGCCTACACTGCAATGCAGGGTAGTAATACTTATGAATACATCATGTTACACTTTACACATGTGGATTCATTTCATTTCATTTCGAAAATAAAAGAACGCTTATAGCCGAACAAAGAATGTATCTTAAGAACGGTTTGCTGAGATATGATCAAGCCTGAGTAGTAATTTCAAGTCACATTTGCGGTTACTTACAAGTGCTCACTGTACACTATAGGTTTTGTTAAGTTCTAGGTACATGTGTTCATCTTATTTAGTAGGACGTAACGTTTTTTTCTCTCTATGAATGTATATAGTTTTGTATATATATATATATATCGTAACAAGTGTGAAAGAAAGTAGTCTACAGAAGGAATGATTTGGAATTGATTTTTTTCTTAGAGACTAGGGGGAGGAAAAGTTGTAGAGGTTAAGTTGGCGTTTGTTTGTTTTTAGAGAAATTTAAGGAGATTAAGTTGGCTTTCCTTGGTGATTTATAATGGTCTGATGGTGATGTGGACGTGGGACTAGGTTCTTCAGACAATCCTATTGTTGCTGCTATTTCTCGAGTGGAAGGAGGGAGCTACAATTTTCTTGTGGACTCTGGCAAAGTTTCAGAAGTCTTCCTTTCTAAACGAGTACCATGGTCAGTCGATGTCAATGAGGCTTGAGAAGCAGATAATAGACAAGCCAATGTCTGTTAAGTCCGAGAAGCTTTTGAAGAAAAACGAAACGCGTTGACCATTGTCAGTCACACGAGAGACGTGAAGCCGTGATCTATGAAAGAAGCTCATGTCGGAAACTCAGTGTTGCAGTCGCGTCGGAATTTCAATCGCCGAACACTCAGTGTTGCTGTAGCTTCGGGAATTTCAAACGTCGGACACTCAGTGTTGCTGTCGCGTCGGAATTTCAAACGACGGACACTCAGCATTCTTGTCGCGTCGGCATTTCAACCGTCGAACACTCAGTGTTGCTGTAGCTTCGGGAATTTCAAACGTTGCAGTCGCGACACTTACCCACTTTGTCACGACTGAAAATTGATGGTGAACAGCTTACAAATTCCTTCACGTATTCTGGTAATGATGTGATAATGCGATCAACTTACTGATCATCTTGCCAACAGTCTTAATATTTGGCACGACTCCAAGAGGCAGCGTGATCCTGTTCTCTAATGAAAACGTATCTCGTATTTAACAAATTAGGTCCCGCATATTTATCATGACAGATAGTTGGGAACGCTGAGAGTTTCAGTTTTTCCGGCATATTCATCAAGACAACATTAGCAGTCCCGATGGAGTCGGATAGGAGTAGTAACGTGGATCCCCTTCCACAGAGGAGTGGCTTAAGAATGCTCACAATCTTCTTGACATCAAGTGATTGATATCGGAGTCCTTGTGGAGTTCTCAACGACTCAATGAAATCACCTTTGGACATACATTATTTGGTGAATTGCCTGAGCCACTGATTCCCTTCAGATTTGTGTTGTTCAATTTTGATACAAAATCTTAAGTAGTCGAGGTAAGATTGCATGGGAGGTGCTTGGTTTTGCTTTTATGAACCTGTGAGCATTGGGCCGATGGAGTATGAGCCAAATGTGGGTGAAGATATGGACGGAAGACAGAAAGTCTGGAACACACATTCAGCTGAGCAGCAAATCTCACTCATAGGCACTCATAAGTAGACTATGACTCCGACTCACAAATCTCGAAACCAGAGACTATTTTGATTCAATCTACTAGAGCTAAAGCAGAATTCTGACGGGAGCTTCACTCTGTGGGAGCTAAAGCAGATTCCTGGAGGAGACTTCACACTCTACCGGAGCTAAAGCAGATTCCTGGAGGAGGACACACACTCTACCGGAGCTAAAGCAGATTCCTGGAGGAAGATTCACACTCTACCGGAGCTAAAGCAGATTCCTGGAGGAGGATACACACTCTACCGGAGCTAAAGCAGATTCCTGGAGGAGGATTCACACTCTACCGGAGCTAAAGCAGATTCCTGGAGGAGGATACACACTCTACCGGAGCTAAAGCAGATTCCTGGAGGAGGATACACACTCTACCGGAGCTAAAGCAGATTCCTGGAGGAGGAAACACACTCTACCGGAGCTAAAGCAGATTCCTGGAGGAGGATACACACTCTACCGGAGCTAAAGCAGATTCCTGGCGGAGGCTTCACACTCTACCGGAGCTAAAGCAGATTCCTGGAGGAGGAAACACACTCTACCGGAGCTAAAGCAGATTCCTGGAGGAGGATACACACTCTACCGGAGCTAAAGCAGATTCCTGGCGGAGGCTTCACACTCTACCGGAGCTAAAGCAGATTCCTGGAGGAGGACTCACACTCTACCGGAGCTAAAGCAGATTCCTGGATGAGGAAACACTCTACCGGAGCTAAAGCAGATTCCTGGAGAAGGATTCACACTCTACCGGAGCTAAAGCTGATTCCTGGCGGAAGCTTCACACTCTACCGGAGCTAAAGCAGATTCCTGGAGGAGGATACACACTCTACCGGAGCTAAAGCAGATTCCTTGAGGAGGATTCACACTCTACCGGAGCTAAAGCAGATTCCTGGAGGAGGATTCACACTCTACCGGAGCTAAAGCAGATTCCTGGATGAGGAAACACTCTACCGGAGCTAAAGCATATTCCTGGCGGAGGCTTCACACTCTACCGGAGCTAAAGCAGATTCCTGGCGGAGGCTTCACACTCTACCGGAGCTAAAGCAGATTCCTGGAGGAGGATTCATACTCTACCGGAGCTAAAGCAGATTCCTGGAGGAGGACACACACTCTACCGGAGCTAAAGCAGATTCCTGACGGAGTGGACCAGAAGTAGTAAAGTGGGGTTAAACACCAATTTTGTTGGTTATTCAATCATCTCTTGTTTCTGTAGCACGTCTAGCACTGCTCTAGAAGTCTAGTATGAACGCTTTTAATGCAATTTTCTCAACTTGAGTTTCAGTTCTCATTGCACACCAGGGATTGGATGCAGGAGTTGAGCGTTAACCTTCTAGAAACAAAGATGAGCCAAAATATGTTTCAACTAGAACTCCAATCGGACCGTACCAAGACATTGAGAAGTCCTCTTCATTCGGGAACATATTTGAAAGGTCCACATATTTGGTGGAATGCCATTTGGTTGTGATTACTGGCCAACTTCTGAAAAGACGCCTACCCTCCTTCGAAAATGGCAATAACATGATATGCAATTCTTTAAGAGATGTGATGAAGGCGTTGCGTGCTATCACGTCTGAACTCTAGCCTGCTTGAGCGCAGGAGAATCTACCAAGCTTAGCGACATAGGTTTCTGATCTTGACGCTGTTCTTTAATTTGTCCCGAGATCGATTCGAGTGGAACTAGGCCGTGTTAACTGCTGAACCCGTGAAAGTCTCCCAAGTTGCAAGTAATCACTCTCTCCAGAGGATACCCGTTGTAGGCGCTAAATGATGATTAAAATAACTAACTCCACTCAGGTGGGTGTGTTTCGTTCTTGCCACATTTTCTGCGAGATTTGCTGCTGGGTCCTTGTTTAAGTCGATCTATTTGGATGCATTTTCCCCGATTGAGGGTTGGTCTGTGTGATGTATGAACTGAGGAAGAGTTGGTCTGTGTGATGATGAATACTTTCAGTTTGACATGTCACCGGATTGTTTGAAATCCTGAACAAACCAGAATACAGAGCCACCAAGAATTGCCTACTTTTATATTTAAGTTCCCCAAGTTTGAACTTGAAATGTCGGCGGTTCACAGGAATTTGTATTTTTCCAACCGAAAGAAGCCGCAGTCTCCTCCACACAAAGACCACTCAACTAAGCTGAACTGGGAAACCAAACACACGCTCTCTCTTAAGTACTCTACCACGCCTCACATTCCAGAAAAACCAAAAATAAAAAATCACCAAGGAAGGAGAACATAAGCGATATATGGCCATTCCTATGTTATAATATCATTTGCATTTGAGGAGCAACCCTTACCACTGCTACCCCGTCGACGCATTCCGCCACCGTTAAGCGTCGCCTGATCATAGTTCAGCAAACGTCATTTCTTTGTGATGAAGCTATTCTTCGGAACACTAATGAAGCTGGTGTGAGTTGGTGCGACAAAGCCCAAATCTGGAATTAACGATATACTGGGAGCGATCTTACTTGAACCGCCTCCGAATTGACTGGATTTCGCATGTGACTGCATACTGCCTGTATTGCCTCGATGATTCCCGTAGCCGAAACCGGTTTGCGCGGCATACTGATGATGGAGCGACGATGTGCCCAGGTGCGATGACATTGATCCTCCGTCCATTGGGGAGGCGCTCGAGAAATCGCGCATCATTTGGATGTGCTGCTGCTGTTGCAGTTGAAGCGAGTGCGATTGTGTTGCTTGGTGACTGATTAAATACTGATTGATGGAGTTGTTGTTGATGATGTTGTTGTTGGTTGCGGTGTTGTTGTTGATGTTCGATAAATTTGGCACAAGATTGTTACTGAGATTTTGCTGCTGCTGATGGGGCTGCTGTTGCTGTTGTTGCTGTGATTGTGGCGGTTGGTAGTAGAAGCTTGTTGGCGGTGAGGCGTATGCACTCAATGGGTTATTGTAGAAGTTCGCATTTTGCCAGGCGGCGCTGTTGAATTGCGGATAAGCTGATGGGCGGATATTATTCATCGGTGGCTGCGGTGCGCTGGACACAAAGTCCGACCATTCCTCCTCGTTTGGGTCGGAGGCGGATTTCGCTGGAGAAGCCTGTTTCCTTTGCTGGAACTGCTGACTTATGCTTTGGATTTGGTTTGAGGCAGCCGGCACCGACACAAAGTCCGACCAATCGTCATCGTCGGCCGCCGATTGAGCAGGAGCTGGCTTACTTGACGACTGATGGTGTTGCTGCTGTGCTCGAACACTGTGATGACTAGGCGATTGCTTATTGCTGCTGACTTTCGGCTGGGGAAAGAGCTCCTCGATGCGGGCGAGCTCTTCCGCGTTGATGCCAGGCTCGGGCCATTCAATTTTCGGTTTGCTTTCCATTTGAATTGCCTGCGGAAGCAAAATGGCCGGACTGAGAATCATTTCGTCGTTCAGCGAAACCGGTGTGCCGGTGCGACTGCCCGTTGCCGAGAGTTCGCCTTCTTTCAGTTTTCGCAAGTGACTAGGGCTTGATTTTTTGTCTGCTGCCACGGAAGCTGGAATGATAGGTGAAGGTGGAACAACGACTGGTACTGGTGCGGGGACGGATTGAAAATCGCTAAATTCATCATCGAATGAGTTGCTATTAGGTACGTTCGTTTTCACAGCTGCCTTCTTTTCAGGGGATTTCTCCAACTTCTCGGACACAAATTCACCGAAATCACTGAGATCTGGAGGCCTCTCCGAGAATATGCTCCTACTTGCGATCTCTTCCGCTGCCAGATACGAGGGCACCGCCGATCCGTTCAAGCCGAAGACACCGCACTCGATGTCCGGCGATGGTGGTCTGTGATTGTAGTCGGCATCTTCACGATACTTGGACCCAAAACCGGGATTGTACTCTAAGTCGCGATACTCCTTCTTCACAACCGCCTCGTCGATTATTATACCCGCCGCCGCAATCTCGTAATCAAAGTCAATGGGACACTTGCTCTCGGACGTGCGTGGCGTCTTCGAGGTGGACCTCGCCAAGATCGTATCACTTTTCGATGGCGTAAAGATGTGAGTCTCCTTAAGTGGGCCGGCGTATGTGGACGTTGTCACAACGCCAGAGTGTTGCACGTCTGTTTCCAGATCAGTCTTAGAACTTTCCTGATATTTGGCTGTGTGAATATTATTGTTGTGGTTTGTTTGTGAGTCAGCTATTATTGCGTCGAGTTTTGTGTCGACTGCACTTAGGTGATAGTCGCCGCACGTTATATCAATGTAGTCGTCTGATAGTGCAGTTGCGGTTGTGGTGCCTGTGCTTGGGTGTGTGGATGATGCGATTGCTGCTGTGATTGCTGGTGCTGTTGCCGCTGCTGAAAGGACAGCTGATGCATCCGCATTCGACTTAAATTCAGCTGCGGTTGAGATTGCCTCCTTGTCGATAAATCCTCGTAGTGATTTATCGCCGTCATAGATGTTGTCACCGCCATTGACGGCTGAATGCGATTGCTCGTCAACGGATGGATGAGATTCCCCAGGCTGCGTCGAGTGAACCGCTTCAATCGTTCTCTCGTGTAGGATTTCTTTAACCCCTGTTATGGATACAAAATACAAATAGAACTTTAAAACATGTTCGCCCACAGTACGGCTGATTCACAAACATTTAGAAAAACGAAAAACGAAAATCAAAAAGATCGAGAAAGAAATGAAAAATGGTAAAAAAGCAGGCAAGACAAAACTAGTAATTAACGGAACACGACTGAAAAACGAATGCGATTATTAAATGTTTCTAATTTAATGAACGACATACTTTGTTGTAACTTGGGTGCTTACATATGTGAGGGTTTGCTTACTACCACAGGTGGATGACACTACTTTTTTTTTTTTTTTTTTAATGACTTGTCCGGTTCAGCTAACTGTAATCGGGCTTAAAATTACCTTAAACATTACCATATAAGAGCCGTGGCAGTTGATCATTTCAAGGACTGTAATGGCCGGAAGCGACGCGATGTGGTTAGAAGTGAGGTTAGATGTTCAAAGAGTTTTCAGCCATCAAGTGAAAAATTTGCGACTGTGATATTTCGCGACTGTCAATAACATTAATTCAGAGGAAGCAGATGAACTGAGTGTGTGTGGACTAGTCTACAGACAAGGTATTAGAGAGCAGTATTAGGCGGCAGAGAAGAATTTAAATTACAGAGAACCTGGCTTGTCGCAAACATGTTGTACTTTCAAAAATCGAATCGAGAAAAATATACCAATACGATTGTCAGCAGTCTAACAAATAAAATATAAGCGTCTAGTGACTATAACATCTAAATTCCACCATTTATGTAAGCTGAGACCGATTTGTTTCGCTCCCACTTAACCAGGTAAATATGAACGAAATTTAACGAAACTTGACGAAACTGAACGAAGTGGTTATTATGATCACACTGTATCACTCGTTTGCTTAAATGGATTCATTCGGAAAATTTATGTTGTGTAAAGCGATGGAGAGTGTCTACACTGTCAGAACTTGACAGGTTAAGTCACTTGTATCCATTACAGTTGGACCGTGACAATGACTTGTAATTGGAATATGTACGCCTGGCAACATGGATAATAATTGATAACAATTTATCATAAACCCGCTAACGTCGGCACAAAATATCTTATTCAAAGACTTGGTCAATTTTGAATACTCGGTGTAATATGCTAAGAGTAATTGCGAACGTGTCTGTTTAGACGTGGCTCGTTCTATTAGCCTCGTATACTCATTTGGACGAGTGCGCCGAAAGTGAGTCAAATGTTTTTAAAAATACGATGGAGGCAATTATGTAACAGCTACTGATGACAGCTTTCGGGATATTTTGTAAAATAAACATGTGCTTTCTGTAATAGCACACCGTGGCAAACACAGCTCGTGCTAGTGGCTCTGATTCTGAGAGTGCATCGAATGTCATGTGATTACGTCCCGCCTGCGTGTGTCCAGACTATACCAAATTCACATGATTGCGTGAACGTCCTAAAGCAAAATATGACACAAATTGACGTTTAAGTATATTTTCTGATAACGGTAAATGATCCCGCTTTTATTTTTTTTTGGAAACATCTTCAACTTGATTCCTACCTAGTTCCCTAAAAAATGACAGGGTTCTCAGTAAATTAGTAAGCAATTTACAAAGGATTCTGTTCAAAAGAGAAAGTTGTATGTATTATTTTGTCCATCACTGTATGTACTGAATTACGCTCAATTAACTTTTCCAGGGATTTTGAAACAGACTCACGTGATGGCCATGAAATGCATAAGCATTCAATACAACCTACAACAGCATGGCCACAAGGAAGGGACACTATTGGAGACAGTTGCCCGCGTTCGCCTACAAACGTTCTACTCGTCTAGCATGCGAAAAAAAATTACCAAAAATTATACTTTTTTCTGTACATTAAGTAAAAGAAAATTAAAAATAAATCAATAGAAATAAATAAAACTACCACACACAACAAGAAACAACAACAAAATTTACACACACAAAAGGAAACATGTGAGAAACTTACTACAGTCCAAATATTGATGGAAGTTATAATCATTTGATCCAAGGTTAGCAAAAATGTTAGTAGTAGTCGTTGTAGTAGAAGTAGTAGTAGTTGTACAATTATCAATGATTACAATGTCATTAATTGGTTTGTCATTATTATTGATAGGTAATGTATCAGTGCGACATGTGCCAGATATAAAAACAGAAGAATTGCATGATATTGTTGGTAATAATAGCATAGACGTGGACGTGGACGTGGACGTGGACGTGGACATGGACGATGCACACGGTGACGCCGCAAGCGATGACATCGTTATAAATACATCATTGTGTGGTTGTGGTACATCAATAGCAAGCAAATCAGATTGTGATTGTTTTTGTTGTTCATATTGTTGTTGTTGTTGTTGTTTTTTAACATCCGATGCAGTTACATTTCCAGTTGATATAAGTGTCGTCGCCAATGGTGACAATGACGATGTTGTTGCAATACATGGAGAGGAACAGGAGGAATCAAGATTTATTTTATCTAGATTAGCCACCACCACTAGTTGGTCTAGGTCCAATAGTAAAGTGTGTGCTTGTGATGCTGGACACAATTTTTCAATCATGAGAGATAGTCAAAAGTAAAGTAAAAAAACAAAGAAACCGAAATAAACAAAACGTAATGTTTTCTTTTTTCTATTCTTTTTTTCATTTTTTTTTTTCAATTTGTTTTCTTTCAAATAAGTTTTGTTTATAGAGAGATAGAGAGAGAGAGAGAGAGAAGAGTTTCACTAAAACAAAAAACAACGTTATTTTCTAGAGCATTTTGTTTTTTTTTTTTTTTTAATTTTGAAGGACCCTTTGAAGTTACCGCATACATATATACTGTACATATATAGATGTAATATTAAACTGAATAAACATACCATTGTCTTGAATCGAAATGAAAGAAACTTGAAGCGGTTTAAGGATTTATTTTTGTTTTTTTGTTTGTTTGTTATGTTTTGTTATTTGTTTTGATGGAAAGGCGAACGAACGAAAGTGAGAACCAATTGCAATTAAGTTTTTCAAATAAAATATGTAAAGTAGAAATATTTTCATGTATGTACAGTGAGCAAAATAAGTTTACGTACAAATATTTATTTTTTAGTTTTTCCTTATTAAAAATCTGTATGCCGAAGCCGATGTTCCTAGTTTTTTTTTTTCTAATCATTAACCTACGTTTTAATTATATATGTTTGGACACAATACGATTCTGTTACATTTCCGGAACATCATCAAAACCGCATCAAATAAGTTTACGTAAAGTTCCATTTTCCCCTTAATTATATTCCTCTAAGGGACGAATTTTCAATAGTCAGATAAACAATCAGATAGGAGTTAACTGTCAGTTATGACATATGTAAATGCATTTTTCAATAGTCGTTTAGCAGCTATTCTAGCAATAGAACATCTAACTAGCCAATGAAGTTATCTGTCCGTTTCTGAGGCGGATAAAATGTTATTCCCCAGTTCAAGTAAGCGAACTGTCAAATTTAAAACGTTTTTTTTACGAAGTTTTGTCTTGCGAAATATTGTGCAAATGGATTTTTTCGATATTATCGACGATTTAATTTTGAGGATAAGTATAATTACTTAAATCCAACTTCAAGAAAGGAAATAGTAGCGAGACAGAGACTTGACCATTAGGCTGATTTCAAACGAAGATTTAGGTTACAAAAAGATACTGGCCTACATGCTTTCATTCATAAAGAACAAACATAATACGTATACTGAACGAAACATTTACGCCTGAAACACAATAGTGCGTTGTGCGTTCGACATTGTAATAGAAAACGCAATGCGTTAAGATTCGAAATGTCAAATCAATCATCAGCTGTTTTCATTATTTTTAAATTGTCGGCAGTTGCCCACTGATTAATTTTAATCAGCTGTTTTCAGTTCTCAAATATCAGTTGACACTTCAATTTGGGAGAAAATTACTCAATTTGTATGTAAAGTCCCGGTCGAACATGTCGGAAATTGACAATGTGTCATGTTACAAGAATCCTCTCAATTTTCTCTTAAATTTTGCCAAACCGCACGACGCTAAATTCTGTTCACGGCCATTGAAATGTGTGCGTTGAAAGAAAACGCAACGCAGCAACGCACTATTGTGTTTCAAGAATAAGATAAACGTCAAGCTATTAGCATAACCAGCTTCTATACTCTAACACGAAAAATTGCCAATCGTTTCATTCACACCCACGTCATGTGAAGTTAGACATAGGTGATATTAGCACGACTGCAAAAATCCGTCGAATAACTATCTAGCTGATATTTTCTGATTGAAAAACTCAAACTACTTATCTTGTCGATAAAGAGTGGACCAAATTTGTTCATTAGTTAGCAATCGGACTGTATATATGACTATTGAAAATCGGCCCTAAGTCGATATTGTTTTTGGAAATATAACGGTAGTTATAAATTTTCTCCTAATTTTGAGGTAGGTTAGGTTGAGCACGTTGACGTGGCGGGGCCACGCCTCACTTAGGTCCAATTGTAGCCATTGTGATGCTCAGGCCTCCTTTTTTGAGATAAGGAATACCTCTTGCCACTCTAGAATGATCATTACCGAGGTAAGTTTTTTTTAAAAAAGCGGTCAACATGGGACGTGGTTGCACATTCCTATTGAAATGCGTAAAACTATAGTAAAATCGTAATTGAAAAAAAAACTCTTCTCTTATTGGTAAACCACATTCCAGTGTGCAAACACATATTAATTCGTACGGTAACAACGGTAATTTGACTTCCAAACCTCGGCCTGGTCGATCTAAAAAGCTGTCTTATAGAGAAGACCGCCAAATATTGAATTGTCTGTGAAGGCGGATCCGAAAAAGTCACCCAGTATATTCAAAGAAGAAATTTTACAGAGCTCAGGATAAATTGTTCATCACGTTAAGAAATGTGCTTCACAGACATGGGTATAAAGCTCGACCACCACGCAAAAAACCTTTGATATCAAAAGTGAATCGGGCAAAGCGGTTAGCTTTTGCATTAAAATTTGTGGATGAGCCAGATTCAATTTTGGGATAGAATCATGTTAAGTGATGCATCAAAATATAACATTTTTGGAGCCGATGGTGCTCGAAAAGTGTGAAGGAAACCGAATGCAGCTCTGAATATGAAAAATATAACTCATACAGTGAAGATGGTGGTTTGGGTGTATAGCAGCAGCTGGAACGTGAAATGCGAATCTTGTCTTTATTGATAAGGTGATGGACAAGCAAATGTACTTAAGCATTCTAAAACAAAATCTTAAGCAAAGTGCGGAGAAACTGGGGCTTGACGTTGAAACGTTCAACGACCCTAAACACTAAGCACTCTCGTCAAAGAGTACCTACTATTATAGTATACTGAATACGCCTCGGCGTGGAGCCCTTCAGACTCCAATTTTGAAAAATTGTAGCTTCTGAAAGTTAATCGTTTGGAAAATTGTTAAATATGCAAATTCTTAATTCAAATAAATTTAATTCATTTACTTTCGTTTTATTAAGTCCTCCATTTGTAACAGTACGACTCCATCCCTCCTCCCGACGTGAACACAACGTACGCCTCTTCCTCTAAACCTAAAATCCCATTATACTCCATATAAAAGTGTGATTCGTGATTCTATCTGACTTGTTCAAACCTGCTCACATACTGAAATCCCAAAGCCTGCAACAAAAAACTTTGAAGTCCCAAAGACTACATCGAAAATTAGTTGAAGTCCCAAAAGACTGCATCGAAATTATCAAAAATTATGAATGCGGGTGAATTCAAGTGAATGGTAAAGACTTCAAAGTGACTTCAGTGAATGCACTGTCAGTCGATAGACTTACATTCAATTGATTTCAAATCAATAGACTGGTCGAAAGGATTGATCCAATCAAGAATAATGAATAATAAAATTAATTGAAGTCTACATCAGGAATTCAGGAATCGAAAAATCCCAAACATGAAGTCAATTGATATTTAAAATCAAAAGATTGCAGTCTTTTACAACTCTGCTACTATACAACTGAAAGGAGCTAAAAACACCACCAAAATCAAAAGCACATCACTTGGAAGTATACACTGAAATCAGCGTGATAGAATAAGCAAAAATAGAACAGATGGAAACGCAAGTTTCAGTCAGAAGCATGCGTCGTCGCTTGTTAGCAATTATTGCTGCAAAAGGACATACCATGTTATCGTATGTTATTAACCCTTTGTTCCCGGAGGTGGCAAATTTTTAAAATATTTTTATAAAATTTTTAATTTTAGGTAAAAACAGTTTAAACGAATTCGAAAATGGTTTTGTTTTGTTTTTTTTGAGTCTTTTATTAATGCTTTTATGTGTGGTTTCACTATGTAACCAGTAGGAAACTAAAAAGTTGCAATATTTTTTTAATAATTTGTATCATTCGTTGTGATATGATGCAAAACAACTTGTTTTGTCATTCAAGCCCAAAGTGTAACATCGCAGCAAGAACAGGCCCACCTTGTACGGTGATGCTCAGATGCTGTACTGCAACGTGTACATCACCGCGATGAACCATATTTCGGCAAATGTTACCATTTGTCAAATCTTTTTTCAAACGGCACTTGGAACAGACAAAGGAAGATCATCTTCGCTAATCTACACCTCGTCATGTTCTTCTTGAGGCTCGTCTACAAAAGCGATTTCCATTGCATTTGTGTCGAACAGATTTCTTCAATATTTGTTTCAGGATCTTCTGGTTCTTCACCACTACTTTCAAATGCGATATCCGATGGAATTTCGTCAAAAAAAAAACTGAAATTCTTCCGAACCCATCGCCTCTATGTCAAATCTAGGAAACGATCATTGCTTGAAATTAAAATAAAAAAATGCTTATTCCCTACTGCTTTTATTTACATACTTTCCATTCTCAAAAAACAACTAACTAGTAATAATTTTTCACTGCATAAAAAAAAGCACTTCAAATGACTTTTTTCGAATAACTACATTTGTTTCGTCTGCTACGTTATTGAGTAGTTAGCACGTAGCGCTAAGTGTCAAAATGTAGGTGAGATCATGGTAAAAGGAATATAAGGTGTGCTGGACAGTTATATTGAGACCCTTCGTGACGTCATCGGGAGAATTTGTATGTCAACAGAAACTTAAAGGCGGAAACAAACAACATTTTTCACACACTAAAAACCAAAAAAACTAATTTATTTTCAACATTTCAACTACTCATTATGGTTTCTGCAACCTTTTACAGTACATTGTTTTATTTACCTGTATAATACCAATTATAAATGAAGTAAATATTTTCATCTTATAACAATTTGCAATGCCATTCCTGTTTTCCATTTTTATTTTTTTAATATACGAAATTTAATTGTGGTGCAAGCTTAAGCAATACATCTGTCGTCACAAAACAAAAATATGGCGATTTTGACAAGCTGTCGAGCACACCTTATATTCCTTCCACCATGATTGAGATGTCAATTTAACGTCAGTTCAGTTGTGTTTGTGAAATTCATACAGGACTTGGTGACAAGCGTGAGGACGGTGCTTGTGAAAGTGGAGGTATGTTGCCAAGGACCGTTTGCTCTAGTTGGAAATTACATTTGAAGCCCAACATTTTCTGTGTATGTACTCATATTTGCACAAACAAATGTAGGTAGTAAATGAAACAAATCGGGCGTATAGTTTTTTTTTTTTTTTTTTTTATAGTTTGCGAGCGCTCAAGGGATTGCTAATACCCTTAAGTGTTCAGGGTCAAGACACAGCACGGGCCGAAGGTATAGAGGGAGAAAGGGAGAGGAGGTACCTGTGCACATTGGTCTTAAATATCTGCGGGTTGTAGTCTGTGGGAAATATAGGGCTGGGAAGAGCATTCCAAATTCGCGTAGTACGGCTGAAGAACGAGTCTCTAAATTTAACTGTGCGTCCGAAAGTAGGCTTAAGGGTAAACTGATGAGCATTCCTGGCGAGACGAGTATTGCGGGTGAATTCATGGAGAGGAGGAATGCAGTTGGCTAGCTTATTCGACTAACTACGCGTAGTTAATGGAGTAGATTACGTCATGTAGTCTACTCTGCCATCTCTGCTAGCAAATGCATTGAAAAACACCCGAAACAATTTTTTTAATTTTAAAATGAATAACAGTTTGTATAAATGCACTTGGTTTTGCCATGACACCACTAGGAGGTAGAAAAAAAAATATTAAATGTGTGGTTTCACTGCGAAACCACTAAGAAACAAAGGGTTAACCTTTTTATTCAATGTACGTAAACTTTTTTGGCTTGAAATATCCCTATTTCTTAATTTTATCGCACTCTCTTATTTAATAAAAAAAAAAATTGAAATGTAAGTATAATTATGTGATCTCTAATAAATACTCTATCATATCGTATTAAAGAAGAAGTCTTCAAGCTTATAATGTCACAAAAAATAATAGCTCATGCACAAGTGATGGCATTCCCAACACACTCTTATTTAATATAGCTGACATTCTATGCTACCTATTTAATCAGAGTGTATATAAAGGATGTCTTCCACAATCGTTAAAGTGTGCAAAAGTTATAGCTCTTTTCAAAAAAGAACTTCATAGAGATATAAATAATTATCGTCCCATTTCTCTACTTCCGAACTTTTCCAAACTGTTTGACAAACTTTTGAAATCTCGCATGATTTCATTCTTGGAACATCAACCATTTTTTTCAAACAATCAGTTTGGTTTTAGATCAAAGAAATCCACTTAAGACGCGATTCTAATGTTGTGTTCTAAATTGTATGAGGATTTTAACTGTTCCAAACCTACTATGGCGCTGTTCATCGATATGTCTAAAGCTTTCGATTTAGTAGATCATGGTTTGCTTATAGATAAATTGTATGCATCAGGTCTTAGAGGAATTGTTCTTGAATTGAAACCATTTTATCTTAAAGATAGAAAACAAAGAGTGAAAATAAATGGTGTTTTCAGTAACTCTCTTACTATTAAGGATGGTGTCCCTCAGGGCTCTGTCCTTGGTCCTCTGTTGATTTTAATTTTTTCAACAATCCATTAATGCCCCCCAAACGCTTTTGCAGATGATATACCTTTTACGTATCAAGAAGCGAATTCATTTAATTGTGTTGCAAGTATGAAGGAAGGAGCTTTTGCAGATGATATAGCTTTTACGTATCAAGAAGTGAATTCATTTAATTGTGTTGCAAGTATGAAGGAAGGGGTTTTGTTTGCTTTGCACAAGCTATTGGTCAGTACTAAAACCAAACTTATGACTTTTAAAATGATAGGCAACAATAATCTTGATCTTAACATGATGTTTCACTCATATGACTGCAAAAGGTTTGATTTACCAGTTCATAGTTGTGGTCTGGCAAACTATGATGATGCACTTCTATGCTCAGATAAGTGGTTTTTTTTAATTGAACCCGTTAGCGTCTACAGGTATTTGGGCGTTTTAATTGATACAAACTTAAATTGGAAAGCACATATACAAGCTACAAAATCGAATATGATGCTGGTAATACGAACATTGTATCTCTAAAAACCATACAGTTCTAAGCAAATACGAACATATTATGCACCGGCTAACTCAAAACTGCAATATGGTATTACAAGCTGGGGGGGGGGGGCTTATGATAATGCTTTTGATGCCTTATTTAAAAGTCAAAAATGTCTCACTAGAATAATTTGCGGTAAAAATCGCTTAGCTCATTGTTGGCCGCTTTTCAAGGACTTACACATTCTTCCTTTAAGACATCTTTACATTTTCAAAGTTCTCAGAGAATTTTTCAAGCGCAGCGGTAATATTCTGAATAGGACGTCTAATTATCAACGTTTTACGTTTTTAAAATCAAGCCTTGGTAAATGTTCCCGTCACACATAAAATCAAATTCGCTCACTTTTTTGCTGTCACTGCTGCTTCATGTTTTAATAAACTACCTATTGCGATAAGACAAACTAATAATTTTCATTCATTACTATTCAACATTGATGCTATCATTCGATGTGTGCATTGAATTCTAACTACTCTTTTGTTGTCAACATTATGCAGTTTAAATAGTTGGTTTGGAATTTTTATTAACAGAATATGTGTATCATTCACCCTCCTATTATGTAGTGCTTACCCCACACTATATTATTTTGTATTGCATAATTTTGTACATCAATACTAACTTTCATAGTTATAGAATGATTAACTTCCTTCTTAATGGATTTGCATTTTGTAATAAACATTGTATAAAATTAAGATTATTTTGGAATGAATAAAAAAAAAAACATTATTTTCAAAAATTCTGATGAGAACCTTGAGTGTACGTAAACTTATTTTGCTCACTGTAAGTATATTTATGAAGATTTGGTTATGTTACTTTGCGCAAGGAGGGGGACAACGAAAGAAGAAGCTTTCATCAGATACTGCATGTGTTTGTGGATTTTGCATCCATTGAGAGGGAACGTGAATGGTCCATGCACCGGATTGCCTCAAGCAATTTGAATAATATGTGAAGCGAGTATTAGTAATATGTGTTAGAGTTGTTAGCCTAAATCGTTGGATATTTACTGTTGTTTATGAAAAAGAAATACATTTTTACAAATATTCTACATGAAATGGAAATATGGGCAAATCTAAGAGGAGTGACTTCAGAGACTACATCGTGTCTAGAGGGATTGGCAACTAAACAGCATTCAATGACTTTTTGCGGACGTTCATCTAAGAGGCCGTTCCTTAAGCGCTTCCTATCTTTAAATTTAAATTTAAATAAAATAATTTTTTTCTCTCAATATTGCTTGAAGCTCTCTAACCACTGTAGCGTCTTTCAGGCAAAAACCATGGCGATTAAAGAGGCGTTGTCATGGCTCAAAAACAACGTGATATCCAAAAGACATATCACCATCAATTCGGACAGTCTGGCCGCTATAAAATCCCTGGACAATGTCATGTTAACTCAAGTACATCCCTTAATTGCAGACATGAATGAGCATTTTAACATACATACATCTCATGTGGGTGCCGGAACATTGTGCGATACCAAGCAAGTGCAAAGCCGATGAACTCGCCAGGTGTGGTACAACCTTCTCCCTGTCAATAGCAGGGGTACCACCTTCCATGCCGACCATCAGCTACAGTCTACCATCTTTTGTAGATACATACCATAAAAACCACCAATAACAAATGCCTAGAAGGCACAAAACGAAGAATCTTCGATTCCGAGCCATTGGGACAACGCAACAGAGGGCGTCCTATAATGAGATGGCGCACACAAGTGGAGAAGGCCATCAACCAACTTGGTGTGCCAAACTGGAGGCAGCTGGCGAAAGATCGTACTGGCTGGAGATGGAGAGGGTTGTTGGTTGAGGCTCAGGTCCACCCCGGACTGTAGCGCCAAACAAAAAAGGCACCACATGGCTTAAAACAAAAGAAATCTGGCCATCACTTAGCCTAAAACGGTCGCTCAGTCTACTTAGGCTCAGCAGGTCCTCATTAAGGACTCTCATATGAGTCATAACCGGGCACTGTGTAATTGGCACTCATGCTCGCGGGATGGGTGTCCCATAGAAAGATTTCTGCAGAAGCTGCATGGATGAAGAGGAGGTAGAAAACATAGATCACCTACTCGGCTCGTGAAGAGCTCTGGCTAGTCTTGGGTTCCTACAGTTAGGGTCCTGCTATTTCAATAATATCAGTGAGGTAGACAGCGTCAGCATAGGCCAGCTAAATCGCTTCACCGCAAGCACCAACTGGTTCCGATGTTAGGAGAAGTCAATCCGCGTGGTATCACAATGGGCCTACTTTGGTCTAAGAGTGACTGTCTTTAGCAGTCAGCCACTATAACCTAACCTAACCTAAGTATGTGTGAGATATAATCGACATTTTTGTATTCGTTTGAAATGCCTATCGATGCCATTATGTATGGAATCGTGGCTTCTCCGCGCATCCGAAATGTCAATGGGTCGGTATGAGTTATGTTGGCTTTGAGGGCCGCTGTGATTTGTGCCTCAATCCAAAGATTCTGATTGACGACGCGGACGAGTAACTTGTTGTTCAAAACAAACAAGTTTAACATCCAGGAACGCGTACGGAAGGCCTCTACGGCTTTATTCTGCTGCAAAAAAGCTATAGGATCTAAATGGGGACTACAACCCCGCATAGTCCACTGGATATTCATCTCTATAGTCAGGCCTATACTTCTATATGGCGTCGCGACCTGGTGGACCGCTTTAAACATAACCATCAATTGCAAACCGCTCGAAAGAGTGCAACGGATGGCGTGTGTATGCATCAGTGGAGCGTTAAGGACAACCCCTTCCGAAGCCCTGAACATGCTTTTTGTCTTGTTTTACTTTTCCATGTCAAAAAAATCCTTAAACTTGGTCATTACGTCTTCCTGCGCAGGCAGTGCAGTGAAACGCTTTACGTCGCACTTCCAAGTGATTTCCTGATATTCACCAATCAGGTTCATAGAAGCCGTTTTAGAAATCCTTAATAATGCTTCGCGATTCATGGTCGTTTTCACGTCTGAAGTAATCAAGCCGCAAGTAAGAGCCTCGCTCAAGCGCATTCCTGCAAATGTTAAACTTTTATCGCTTCTTTTTGCCGCAGGCAGAGGCAAACACGTTCAGCATCTTAAAGATGTTCTTCTGCGGCTAGTAAAAGCATTCGTCATTCAAACCGAGAAAGCGTTTGAAAATTTGAATGGAAATCAGAAGGTTATCAATCATAACCAAGAGCTTATAAGGTTAGGTTAGATTAGAGTGACTGACTGCGAACATTCGGAGCTTATAAAGCAATTAATTTATTCGATTCGATTGATGATGAACAGCAGATTAGTTACTTTTAACTGTCGCATTTTCATAGACTTCGAGGAGGCTGTTTTTTTAACACTAGATTGGAGCACTCAGACTCAAAACTAGTCCATTGTACTGCCAGCAGCAACCTCGGTAGGTTAGCAAGTGAGTCAGCGATATCTCCAGCACACTTGTGATACCTGTAGTCAGACTACTACCATTGATCGACAACTCCAGTGATAGTGCCGTTAATTTGCGCCCAACGGAAAATGGTGACTGGACCAGATTTGAAAACCGGTAAAAGCGTTGCTTTCACTGGGATTCGAGCCGGGGACCCCCCTAACCAAGGGCAGGCACTCAACCAACTGCGCCATGCACCATGCAGTACATTCGAGGAGGCTTGAATCGAGATGCAATCTGGTCGGCCTTGCGCAGGAGACGCATTCCGGAAAAATTCTTATAAAGGCTACATATGAAGGTAGTAAGTGTCACGTCTTACAAAATGGTAGGCTGTCATATGAATTTGAGGTCCAAAGTGGAGTTCATCAAGGGTGCATACTGTCAACACTATTGTATCAGCGATGGACTCCGTGCAGCATTCCGAAATTATGGCATTCGATGGCTATGACATCTTACCTTAAAGGCCTTGTCATGCTGACGATGTTTGCCTACTTTCGCATCGGATAATGGACCTTCGCTTAATGACTAAGCGAAGCAGAGGCAAACAAAGTGAGCCTCAAAATATGTAAATACAATAAAAACTAAAGCCCTTACGATTTCTGACAACTGCGCCCAACTGAACATTGCCGGATAGGAAGTCGAGAAAGTTAACAGCTTTCTATACTATCCGCAGTGGCACCGAACTGGATGTGTGCAGCAGAATCGGAGAGGCTGAAGCTGCGTTCGGAATGTTATCCACGATCTGGCGAAGCAATGTTTCGCTCCAACGGGGAATCGGTGCTGCTTTATGGACGCAATACATGAACAGTGGACACCATTACCTTAGGAAAGCTGTAATCAGTCGTAAACATGATGTTTAAGAAACTTCCTAAGGATTTTCTGGCTGAACCGTATCTCCAACGAGCAATTACACTTCAGAACGGGCCAGGAACCTATAAACATCACAATACGAAGGAGAAAGTGGCAGTGGATTGGACACACCCTACGGCGCGAAGACAATTCGGTTGCGAAGTACGCCAAGCAGTGGAATCCGCTTAGACAGGCAGGCAGAACAGCGGGACGCCCTAGGTAGTGCAGTTGACGAGAAATCGAGTTCTTTAGGAATGAGTTGGAAAGAGCTCAAGCGCGTGGCAGAACTTCGAACGAGATGGCGCTCAGGCGTGGTTGATGTCTTATGTCATTCGAGGGGTTAAATGACATAAGTAAGTAAGAATCATCATCATCTTCTTCGGGGGGGTAATGCACGCACGAGAGATCTCCACTCTCCTCGATCCTCCGCCATCGACTCTATCTCATCAAGAGTTATGCCCAACCACCTCGTCCAAGCAGTCGCCTACCCGATGGAAGGCACGCCTCGAAAGTCGTAATGATGAGGATATTCGTGCCATGTAACCAAATCATCGAAGCATAGCCCGCTCCGTTCGAAGAAGCAGTTGCTCAGCATTGACAGCAGGACCCATGTGAGACCTGCCTTGCGAGTCTACCCACTGACTGATCTAACACTGAGTTCCTCGCGTATTGCCGTAAATTCGTAAGTAAGTATTACAAGCACAAGCATTCCCATCATTCACCTAGAATGAACCATTCACTCGGCAGCAGTGAGTAAAATTCCCCCCCACATTAGCCATACCAAATGAAGCGATCTAAGATTAATTTGCGTCTGTGCTTAGTTGCAATTGAAGCATCTTTCATTCCAACAGTAAATATCCGGCCAAGAGTAATTCAAAAAATTGCACAAACCAAAAACAACTAAAAAGAAAAAGAGTGAAATCGTGTGTATTCTATTGTGTTGCATGTCATCGCAAAAAGTGGCCAGTGTGGTGGATGGATGCAGTTCAAATGTGTGTGTGTGTGTGTTCTACCTCATGGACAATTGTTTCAACAAAAAAAAACAAAAATCAGAAACAAAACAAAATAAAGCACAACAGTTTAGAATATCTCTCTCATAATTTTGTGTGCAGGAGGAGGAGGAATACCAAAAATACCAAAAGCAAGATGGCCTCAAAATGTAATCAAACACAAATGTAAAGTAAATCAAACGAAAACAGAATACGTATGTTAAACCAAAAAAAAAAGCCTTTTTCGAGCCAACAAAAAAAAAACCCAATAAAAGTTAATCAACTAAGTGAACACCATAAACCAACACACAAAATGTCCGTTTCTTTTTTGTTTAGCTGTTTCGTTTGATATTCGTTTGAAAAATTTTGAAGCAATAGAAATAGCGACAAACTGCTGATAATAGATAAGAAGCAATAAAAGGATATTTAAACTGTTTTTCATACCATCTAGCGGGTTCACCAGACCCGAGCTGTTCCAGTCGAATTCAGCGGCGGGCACCGCATCGCCTTTCGGTGCTGACGAATTCGATGAGGCTATGCTGCTCTCCGAACGCTTTCTATAGTCTTGTGTGGATGATATGCGATTGCTGGTGCTGGTGCTAGTGCTGGTCATGTTACAATTACCACTAGAACTAGCAATTTTTTCTGGTTTCATTGGCTCCAGTGGATTAAAACTTAAATTAGCCGCATACCGTGGCATGGAACTGTTCCATTTCTCGCCGTAGAGCTGCATAGGAATGGGATTTGTTACATACATACATACATACTTTAAAGATTATCCGAGGTAGATCCAATCACTTACGATATTCCTTGAATCGACGCCAAGTGATTTAATTAACGAATGTCGCACTTCTGAATTGATCCATTGGTATTCCAGTGCTTTGGCCGTATCGATCTGATTGATCGTCGGCGAGGTGATTAACTCAACCGTATCCGATTTGTCTGCATCGTCTGCACTGACAATGGGGAACATCATCTCCAAGATGGGTTTCAGTTTCTCATTTATGTTCGCCAAATTAATGCCACTGTTGCTTGATGGAATGTTGCTTGTTGCATTCGACTCAACCACTTCGCTGAATTCGCCGAAATCATCATCATCATCGTCGTCGTCGGCATCATCCGCATCATCCGCATCATCAACTTCACCAACATCGTCCTCGCCCTTGTTGGAGTTGAATGATTCTTGCTTCTCTAGCGGAGCAGGCGTTTGGTCATTCGTCACTGCCCTCTTGTCCACAACGGGCGTGGCAACTGTGAAATCTTGAAAATCATCAAAGTCGTCCGCTTCCAAATCGTCGAGGGATGAGCGTTCCGTCAGTTGTTTGCTTTCTAAAATTTGTGATGTAACAGGTGGTTGAACTACGGCGGCCGGTTCAAAACTAGAAAATTGACTAAAATCGGCTTCAAAAGCAAAATCGTTGGTTTCATTCAATTCCTGTATCGTCTGCGTCTGCGGCTGCACTTCATCGTCTGCCGGTGGTGTGGTGTGCACAGGTGCTGCATCAGGAACGGGCGGAAAAGCTTCGAACTCAGCGAAGTCGTCCTCTTGCTCTTTGCTCGGCTCTTCCGAGGGAGCGGCATCAGACACATTCCCACTTTCGTCGTTCCACTCAACTTTACTATTCGTACTTAAGGCTTCAAATGCGGCTGCTACCTGCGGCTCGTCGTCGTTTCCAATCACAGGGCTGGCCCCGTCCGCCGCGAGGTCAGTCGAAGAGATCGCCTGAAAGACGGACATTGAGTCCACATCTTCGTGGTTCGATTTCACCAGCTCCTCGGACACAGGGGTGGTGCTCTTCGAGACGTTGCTCAGTGAATCGAACTTCAGCGAAGGTAAGCTAATATTGTCGTCGTACTTGGCCATATCGTCCACGGGGAATTCATCGGGCTCGTCGTCATCATCGTTATCAAGAACATCGCACGGTGTTAGATCATCGTCCACGTCCGGTTCGAGGTCAAGTGGTGGTGGACTGCTAGCTTCTATGATGTAGGACAGCTCGGCTTTTGACTCCGTTGTTGCTACAGACGGGAACGACGAATACGCTGACGACGTGTGCTCCGTCGTTGTCGCACTAGCGGGTACCGCAGGTGGGGTCTCATTTTCGTCATCTGCTATAAAATTCAACCCACTATCTGGGGACGGAGGTGTTGGGAAGAGGATAGGTGCACTGGTCGTGTCTTCAGGTAGTTTAACAGCGTGAACTGGTGTCACTGGCAAAGATGAAACTAATAACAAAACAAAAAAAAAACAAAAATAACATGAAATGAATGGATTAATAAAAGAGAGAGAAAAAAAGTGAAAATTTATTATTCGATTCGATTAGGCAAACAAAAGCGAGGAAATCAACGTGGAATGAGACCACGGTTTATTCTCTGTTCAATGCCAATTATGTGGTGGGAAATAAGACATTCAATCGCTGAGGGGTTGTGTATTATTGACCATTTCCACGTCAGCTAAAGTGATATAATTACTGTATGCTCGTGAGGCATCGAAGGACACATAGGGAGAAAATAATTGCCTAGTGTTGAAGAATTTCGAGTAAATCAACCAACAAAAGGGTAGATAGAACATGTGACCTCTGACAATAACACGTGCAAGAGGGGAGAAAGTAGTGTCTCTTGATTACCCACCAATTTTGGATTAATGAAATAAGGCAGCAGACATTACAAATGCACACAAACGCAGAACTTCACTTCATAAGACACGGAATACGATGGACTTCGGTGAGCTCCAGAAATATGCATGAAATCACGCAAACTTAATAACAGGTTGCAAATGGATAGTGGTAGTGGGGGCAACACCTCGAACAACTTAAACAATCTAAGCTTAAAAACTAAAAATTAACCTAGATGGGAGAGAGAGAAAGGCAGGACTAGCGCAGGAAAGAATGGGACTGGAGGTGGTTTCGAAGTGAGGTGGAAATCGAAAGAGTATTCCATAGTGTTAGCCAGGCTTAACATTCTTGATACCGGTGTGTTTAAGCCGTAATTAGTCCGATGTGGTCTAATGCGGAAGAGGGCTGCAGACCTTAGATTCTAGGGGTTGACGCTAAGAGACACAAATTCAAGAAGTGCGGGACAAACAGCACTCAAATGATAGACCAAGGGAAGGAGGGTACAACAGATCTTTATGGTCGCAGTACTCTCTGTGACACATCCCGATTTCTTCAACTCTGTGTGTCCAGAGACCTTAGAGCCCGAAGTCCGAAAACATAAGCAAGAATTTCTAAAAATCATACACAAAAAAATGTTCAATAAACTCGACGTAAATCCCTTATGCCCTGTTTCTAATTCTAATCTCCGAGAGTACAGTCCCGTTTAAACCTCAGTTCTGCGCCTTGCTCTCGCATTTTTGCAAGCTTTCGTATTTTATTCTCTCTGACATCTGATGTTCGGTAATGAGATCCATTCCTTGTATTGATACCATTTGCATTGGATTGCCAAAACGCAGCTTTTTCCTTCCTCGGTAGATTACCAAGATCTTTGTTTTCCAATAACACCAAGGACGCGCTACAAAAGTTCAAAAGGGATGCACTAAAGTGTTTTAAAACTAAAAACATCGAAAACCCTTACAAATTGTAGCCAATACACGCACCAAAGTATTGTCATATTTTTTTCTTTCGATCGCACTACACACGAGACTTCGACTGAATGATTTCACTGTGAAAACCTTGAACTCGGTTTAAGGTTTAGATGGAACCTTCACTGTGAAACATGACATTACAGTTTGAATTCAGGGATGGCTTTTCATTCATGGCAACATGAATATGGAGAGAGTGCCCAAGTTCAAATATTTGGAAACTGTGATCTACAGCAACTGTGATCCTTGCATAGCCAAAGCGGCCAGCTGAAAACAACTTCTACGTAGCAGAGAAATAAACATGGAAACAAAAACAAGGCTGAAAATGGTGAAATGCTATATATGCTCGATTCTAACTTGAACGCTTAAGAAAAGAGCCAAAATTAAATAAAGACATTAGAAATGTGGATATACTGAAGAATACTACGGATTTCTTGGACGGATAGAGTAACAAATGATCACGTACTAAGAAGAGTAAACCGGAAAATGGCAGTAACGCTCCTGGTAAAGAAGCCAAAAACTCGAATACCAAGGGCATATAATCCGGAACAACAAGTATCAGCTAGTGCATATCATTTTACAGGCAAGGATAGAAGGCACGAGGACGAGGGGAGGACAAAGAATAACATGGATAGCTAATCTGAGAGAATGGCTAAATCTCTCAACATCGAAAATGTTTAGAGGAATAATGAACAAATAAATGATAAAAACTTGGCTTGACATTGCACGTCTGTAGGCACGATTTATAACAATTGGTTCTCTTTCAACCGTACGAATACAGGACCGTAAAGCTTATTAATATATCGCTCAACATTCCTAATCGCAGGTCATTGGTTAAGTTCATAATTGCAACATTGTTGCCCCTGCATTGCACAGAATATGTTCTCGATGCATTCATGAAAGTTTGCAGCAGGTCAGCATTGTCGAAACATAAACGCAACATTGTATTGTATTGCGAAACAAAAAACACGAAGCAAAAGGGCGACGATTTCAAATAAAAAGAATTGAAAGTCAAGACGTTATCCAAAAAGCACCGAAATGTCGTTAAAATAATAAGAGAATTCCCGGATAATGCTTTTAAGAACCCCTTTCGAGTGAACAATTCCAACTTTCGGTTTCCCTGCAATCCTGCAACAAAAAAAAATCACTGCCAACTTGATAGCAGTTTGACAGTCGCTTTGCTTTTATGAACGCAGTAGTCGACTGCTGTCATGCATAGTCAATGCAGTGTATTTACATTTATGAACGCAAATTTTGCAGGGCTGCCGCAGTTCGACGTTTATGAACTCGGCCTTTATTTTGCCGGGGAAGTCCACCATCGATCAAATTTTCACACTACGGCAGATCCTGGAAAAAACCCAAGAGATGCAAATCAACACCCACCACTTCGTCTTCGTCGATTTCAAGGCCGCATATGACAGCGTGCATAGAGACGAGCTATACAAAGCCATGTCTAGTTTTGACATTCCTGCCAAACTCGTCAGGTTGTGCAGGATGACGATGGAGAACTCTCGCTACTCCATCAAGGTCGGTAACGGACTCACCGAGACCTTCAATGTCAAAAAAGGTTTTAGACAAGGCGACGCGCTGTCATGTGACTTCTTTAACATCATCCTGGAGAAAATCGTGCGAAACTCAAACGCCAACACTAGATGCACGATCTTCCAGAAGTCCGTACAATTGCTAGCATACGCAGACGACATTGACGTGATTGGTCGAACACAGTGAGCCGTCAATGAAGCGTTTGCTGGTACTGAAGCGGAGGCTGCAAAAATGGGTTTAACAGTGAATGAGGGCAAAACGAAGTACATGCTGTCATCGAGAAAGGACGCACAACATCGACGTTGCGGCCAGAACGTCACCGTAGGCAGCTTTAACTTCGGGCTCAAGAGGCAATTGAGTAGTAGAGCTCTCACTCTCGAAGGACCAAGCTAACAGTCAAAACAACCCTCATCATCCCTGTCCTGCTCTATGGCGCAGAAGCCTGAACAGTCTCAAGAGCAGATGAAGAAGTCCTTGGTCTTTTCGAGAGAAAAGTTCTGCGTTCCATCTTTGGTCCTGTTTGCGTTGATGGTTTCTGGAGAAGAAGATACAACCATGAACTGTACGGGCTGTACAGCGACATGAGCCTAGTCAGGCGTCTACGGATTCAGCGCCTAAGATTGCTAGGCCAGGTAGAGCGCATGGACAACACTGCTCCAGCCCGAAGAGTCTTCGACTCCGAACCAGTGGGACAACGCAATAGAGGACGCCCACGAAACCGATGGCGCCAACAAGTGGAGAAGGATCTCAACCAAATTGGTGCGCGTAATTGGAGACAGCTGGCTACAGATCGTGCCAGCTGGCCCAGGTCCACCCCGGACTGTAGTGCCACTAGAAGAAGAAGAAGGCCCCACCTCTTTCGAGTCACTGACAATGCTCACAGAGTAAACTGTCTAGAAAAAGCTTCTCAAACTTGGAGTCCTTCGGAGTCGGCATAAAACTGTAGGTCCCTTCCACTCGTGATAGAACAATAGCGTGCACAACATGAGTGGTTGTGAAGAAGCTAGGCCCTGGCCCTCTTACGGGCTGTAGCGCCACCCATATATATATTTAACTATATAAAGGAACGTCATTTGTAAATCACTCCTGAAAAATATTTCTTCACTGCACGGCAGGAGGACTTCACTGCGAACACTTAAAATTGCTTAGAATTAGAAGAACGATTTGAATGAAGTTCTTTAGTCGGAGAGGATTGACTCGTTGACACATTTACACTTCCACGTGAGAAGACTAAGAGTCAAATCAAACACTTATGGCACAACATAGCCCTTGTTTATCAACTCTAAAATGTTCAAGTACTCACGACTGCGGTGAAATACAAAAATATCGAAAGAACCCACTATCTTATCAACTGATTCCTCCAAAGATACCACATTTTTAGCCTGTATTCTACCCACTCACTAGCACAATGCACAATTCATTTCGATTTGTATTTATTTTTCATTTTCTTTGCGTAGCGATACAGTTTGTTACGGACTTGAGGGTTCTTTCGTAAATCTTCAGCAACTACTATTTCATGACAACTCCAAACGATGATGTTTGAGAAGCATTGGCCCTCTCTTGCTACACTTTGAACATAGTCAGTGACTGGAGACAGGTGGTGCCACGTAAAGTTGTGCTGAATCGAGTACCGACAAACTTACCCACAACACCACGCCGGTCACAATTCATTAAGTCTACTAATTAACCACCTGTCCTTGTTCAGAATTCAAGGTTTAAAGTGAAGAAAGAGCACAGAATTATTGCAGAAACAGGAAGTACACAAGTGCAGCCATCCAATCAAGAAGTTTTTCTCATAAAAGAAAATTACACACGCCTTGAACCGAACAGGTCTCGACGAAAAATCACTTCACTTATTGAATGCCTCCAAGTGGCGAGTATCAACTAAACTCTCATCAAAGTGGTGACCAGGAAAATGTCGCGATACACTTAAGAATTACGACACGGCCGTAGGTAGCGATGTAAACTTTCTAGCCGATAAAAAGCAATCAAAAACGTTCAATGAAATCTTATCTCCGAAAGATTGGTCGCGGTGGAAATTGCATAATGCTCTCCAAAAGGAAATGAAAATAAACTTTATTGCTTCTTTAAATGTGTTAAATAAAGACGTTGCATATTTATGGGCCAGTCGGTAACAAAACTAATTCAATTCACACGGCGAACAGAATGGCGCACAGGTTGTTTGAATACATTTGCGAAACATGAACTTGTTCTAGTTGGAATAGAAAATATAATTCGCTAAGGCCTTAGATGTTGCCTCTTCGGTAGCTTAGATCGCGAGATAACTGATTGTAAACAATGATCACGGTGTGTGGTTAGTGAGCATCGACAGAGTAAACATTGTAAACTACGAATGCCGAAGGTGGAAACAGGGTGACCCCCTCGATTTCGATGTCTAACATAGTCAATCAGAGGACGTAGGAAAAATGTAAGTGTACTGCTTTCAAAGACAAACTAGAAGAAATCAACGGAGGGTGCAATGTGGCGGCAGCGTACTGATAAGGCGAAATAAATCTCGTAATAAATTACAGATTGTAAGACCTTCTTATCGTCTACCGCGTGGGTTCTAAGCGTCACTTATCTTACTGTTAAGAAATATTTGATTAAGGATGCAAGGAAAAAGGTTTATTAATAGACACTATTTCGGTAGTGTGTACATCAGCTCACAACCACAGCACTGGGGCGATGTGTTTGAATTCGTGCCCTTCTGGATTAATTATACGACATTACTGGGCTACTACATCAATGCGAGTAATCACCCTTTCATAAACTTTTCGTCCAGCAATAAATCCCTGATAATAAGTGTTGGTTAGGTTAGGTTATAGTGATTGCCACAACTGCTTCAGTTGTGACCCACTTAGATCCTAATTGGTTGATGCACAGTCTCCTCTTTAATCATGGGAACTAACTAACACCTGAATCGGTAACTACCAAGGCACTGTCAGTTTTCTGGCGGTGTAAGGGAATTTTCGGTAAATCTTGGGGTCTATCACCAAAAAGATCCCTTTGGACGCACACGGCTATGATAAGGCCCCATCTACCATATGCATCGATCGTTTGGTGGAATAAGCTTTCGCGTAAAGGCGTACCAACACTTATTATCAGTAAATGCTTTCGCCCCGGCTGCATACGGGGCCTTCCCTAGAACGCTGGGCTCTGCTCTTGATATACTTCTGAATTTCCCCCCTGATATCCACATTATGGGGTGCACTCTCAAGGCGATCTTCGGTTTAAAAAGAAGTGTTCTTTGGTACAACTCGCACTGGAGTTTCGATGACCTTGCGCACCGCATTTCCCTTGACCACAGTCTCACTGATATGCCGTCTGACGCAAGGACACCAGCCATCCAGCTGCGACGCACATATAAAGTCGACTTTCCCTACACACAGGACTGGCTCTGGCCAGAATCTGAGCCAGGAAATGAATGTAGTAGAATCTTCACGGATGGCTCCAAGACCAAGGGAGGATCAATCGACAACATTAGACTGCCCACCTCGTTAGGCAAATTTGCGTCGGTCTTCCAAGCAGGAACGTATGCGATCTTAATGGCCACGAACTATACTGTGAAGCACTGGTGGAAGGGGCGAAGTATTTGTATCCTTAAGGGCCTACTCAACCCTTTAACCACTTCCAGGATAGTCCAAGAATGAAAGACTTCTCTGAATTGGAATGACAGGTTCCGGAAAGGACCCGGGCCACCACGAGATCAGGGGAAATGAGATCGCCGATGAACTTGCTAGACACGGATCAGAGGATATACTCTTAGGACCCGAATCTGCGTCCATCGACGGCTGGGCTGTTCCAGAGCACAACCGGAGGTGGCATGACTTTCCAGGATGTAGACAAACCAAGCGCACGCTCCCTAATGTCTGTAAGAAGTCCGCGGCATTCTTGTTATCTCTTAACAGAAAAGACTGCAGACGACTACCGGCGTACTTACTTGTCTAAGCGACGAAACCCTCTGCGACGCCTGTGGAGAAGACGACGACACTGCAGAGCACTTCCTCTGCCACTGTCCCGCCTTTGCTCGAATCAGGTGGCAGTTATTTGGTGCTGATGAGGTGAGAGCTGATGATGCAGGCTCCTCATCACAGAAGCGCCTGCTGACATTTCATTAAATGTAGGTTGCTTCCCGGTAGTTGACCAGTTTTTGAGTCTGATTGCTCCAATGTAGGGTTCAAAACCCTCCGACAAAAAAATGCACCTTATTAATGTGTTGTATAACTTTCTAGATACATGAAAGCACAGAACTGTTTTTGTTATTTCTTCTAAAGGTTTAAGGAGTCTTATAGACTGTTCCATTATATCCCACTGGTAGGGTGTAGAATTATGGAATGTGTCGTGGTCAATGATGAAGTGATCCGAGATAGGGAGGCCTGCCGATATTTCTTGAAGTCGTATCGGCGAACCCCGCAGGCGGACCAGTAGGGATGCAGTAAAGTGGGAGGGTTATGATCCCCAAAATTCGGATCAAAACTTCGTCGTTTAAAAGAAAAGAGAGAGTCGTGGTCAGTGATGTATAGGGAAATGGCTCGTTTCTGTTTCAACAATTGTTTCAGTAAGTAAAATGTTGAATTCCAACGCGTACAGATGTCTTGCATGCATCACGCTCTGCATATTCTGGTCTTGACGATATATTCGGACGGATAACCGGATATCCAAAGAATATACCGAATATCCGGTATTTGGTCAAATCACTATTCGTTACAAGTCGGTCCAACTGTTGGGGTGCGCAGATGACATCGCCGCGCGTTCCCATCGTGGCGTAGTGGAGGCTTTTACTGCGATTGAAGAACAGGCGATACGAACTGGTCTCAAGGTCAATGAGGACAAAACAAAATATATGCTGTCCACCAAAAAAACGTTCCGTCACACAGCACCTTGGACAAAACTTCACGATCGACAGCTACAACTTCGAGGTAGTAAAGGAGATTGTCTACCTCGGGGCAGACGTGGACGCCACAAACGACATCACAGTGGAGATCCGTCGTAGAATCGCCCTTGTCAACCGGTGCTACTTCGGTTTGTCCAAACAACTGGGCTCAAAACTCCTGACTCGAAGGACCAAAATCATGCTCTTATTTTGCCAGTCCTGCTCTATTGAGACGAAAGCTGGACGGTAAGCAAAACTGCAGAGCTGATTCTGGGTACCTTCGAAAGAAAAATTCTAAGTCGGATATACGGTCGCGTCTGCGTGGAAGGCGAATGGAGGACAAGACATATCCGCGAACTCTACTAGCTCTACCAAGATGTGGATGAAGTCCGGAAGGCAAAAATCCGTCGACTGCACTGTCTCGGCCACATCGAGCGCATGGACAACAATGCGCCAGCAACGGGGGTCTTCGAATCCGAGCCTCCTGGTTCGAGAAGGAGAGGAAGACCGAATCGCCGGTATAAAGACCAAGTAATCGCGGATACAAGACAGCGTTTAGGAGTTAGAAAAACAAATGATTTCATTTGTCATCAATTTTCTGTTGGATACTCTGCTTTTCACGCAACTCTTTTAAACGATAAATTCTTCGCAGCATATTTATTTTCCATTTGCGATTTCCTTTTTAATGTAGTCCTTAAGCTATTGTTCAATTTCTTAAGCCTCTCAATTCTTTTAAAATAAAAATATTGCTTTTTTTATAAATCTCACAGTTGTCGCAAGTAAACTCAACGTTATCATTGAATCTTTTTCTTGATAACCTTTTGGAAGACAAGTTTAGTTCTTCTGGTGTAACATCATTCGAATCCAGTGCTAATTTATTGCAGTTTTCATATGTAAGCTTCGGTTTAACAAGAAAGAAGGGTGCAATTGCGCACTGCGTTCTTTTCAGGCGATTTTTTCCTTCCTTCCTCACCTCGTTCACAACACACGATGAGAAAATAACTTTTCGCACACAAACGAACTGAGGTCGGAGTAAGGGAAATGAAAAGCTTTATCTTTTGCATTTACTTGTTCTGAAAGTAGTCAAAGTTGCTGTCTAATGAGGTGGACATTTTGCGCAGATGGAGCTAGCACTCTTCGGTGCTGCTCAACCCCGAACAGAACACTGAGAATGGCGGAGAGTAGTCCAACGGTGGAGAAAGTCATTTTGGCGATTGAATCGCTAAAAGTTTGCATATCCGGTGTGCATGAAAAATTTCCGACGATTATAAAAACACCCTCTCTTCCTCTTGTGATGTAAATTCTGGTGGCACTTGTGCATGACACGAATCTTGGATCCACGCAAGCTTTTCGACGTCATCATATATTTTGAAATCCATTTGATGAGTTTCGAAAGGTGTTCCGTGAAAAGGACCATCAGGTCTTGTGAGACAACCAGTTCATTAGATGCCGAATATTTATACAATTTGCGGGAAGGCATTATGACCGCCAACTTCTTTCATCTTTTTTTTTCCATCCTTAAATTCAATTTCTTTCTAAACGCCGCAATCTTCTTCAATCTACTTATTTAGGCAAAAAGTTAGCGCAAGGGAGATCTCTCGTGCGTGCATTACCTCCGGGACCTCCCTAGTGGATCAAGCGGGTCAGAAGATGACGATGATGATGAAGTTAGTGCAATTGCAGTTAAATGTTACAACGTTACTTAAGCAAGTGCAAAGTGAGGTATGTTTAAAAATTCAGTTTACAAGCATCGTGAAGGTATCGCCCACAAAATTTCGCCAAGGGAGATAGCAAAGGTCATGTCGTATGACATGAGGTGTGGGCTAGCGGACTTGTGCCAAACAACATCAGGCACCCTCGGGTTCTTTTCGAACCTGGATCGCGAAACGACGGTGGAAGGGCGTTGACTCGGTTTAGGGCTGAGCTAGGCAGTTTTAAGTTAGATTAGGCGTAAGTTAGGTACGGATATAAGGCAGGTAGGTTAGCTTAGATTCAGTTTAGTTTAGATAGCTTAGCTCCGCGAGCACTCATCCGGTCTCTTTTGGTGATAAAGGCAGAGGTTTCGAACACCTTTCCTTTTCAGCCTTCCTGTCTTCTCTTCTCTTTCCTATATTGAGCTGTCCGTCCGTGGTCAAGATTAGGGTATTAGGCTCTCTCTTTCTCTTATTCTATCTTTAGCTAGCTACAGGCACAATATTTTTTTGTTTGCAAATGGGTGGCGTACGAGGGAGGGGACAAGAACCACCCCGTCCGACGAGCTGAGCCGTGCAACAACAAACGTGCCGCCGTCCTCCTCCTCGACAAGACTGAAGCTACCCGCTTAGTCTGCTGCAACAAGATGGCGCTGAATGAGCTGATGAAGCTGTTGCATTTTTGTTTGAATAACTTTTTACATTCTACGGCGCAAACTTTTGAGAATCTCTCACCTAGAGCATATACCCAGAGACAACAAGTATCAGCTGATGCAAACGATTTTACAAGCAAGGATAGAAGGGACCAGGACAAGAGGAGGACGAAGAGCAACATGGACAGCAAATCTGAAAGAATGGCTCGATCTCTCAACGTCGGAACTATTTAGAGGAGTAATGAACAAACAAACTTCTAAGTTCCGAAACGGAGAGGAACCTTAAGAAGGAGATGCAACTTCTAACGTCTAAGACAGAAGAGAAGTATGATTTATTTGCATGTTTTTTTCTTGCAAAGCTGCAACTACCCAGAGTGTCTACTTTTAGGCGACTATAACTTTCAAAGTCAATCCTCGAGCCACAATAAAGTGTCCAAAGTACGACCGTCAAGCAAGGACACTTGTCGTTCGATAATGGCAACTCTGTGCCACTTTATTCACTTGAATTCGGCGTAGCGGAAAATTCCGTCAAATGCTGCCGAAAAATGAGCTGCACCCACAAAAAATGTAAAAAAAACTTTGCAGGGAATTACTTATCGCCCAAAAATTATGCACACAAATCGACTGTAAACAAATGAGTAACATAAACCTTGAACGCAAAGTTCTACATCAACTGTGTACATTAAGCGAACAGCAATAGATGAGCAATATTGCTTGAATCAAAGTTAACAGCAAGGCATTTTTCAGTAAACAACGAGTTGACAGATTTCAGCTACGATCATAGAAATCCCCCATAATTCATTAGAAGCGCAGAAACTCTAAAGAAATCGACTCAGTCAAGTTTTTTTTTTATTTCACAGGATTCAAATTGAAATCCATCAACGAGCCCAACACATTCCCAATTTTTATGCAAAATCACGCCTCATTTGTCTACGAACCAACTGGCTGACTGGTTGGAATCCATTTCAGCAGGCCCCCTTTACCACACAGCCAAAGGCACACTCTATTTCGTGCGAGAATAGCTTCAGAATTCAACATGCTGGGCTGACATAAATCTGGGATGCGTCAACGACTACGTCAGGCATGTGACAATACAGTCGGCCATATACGGAGCAGGTTTATGTATATTTTTGGCAAACAAGACATACATCGGCAAAAAAAAAAAAAACCAAACCAAACCAACACGTTGCCAATTGTTGACTTTATCGCTGTCGGCTTCGCAGCTCTTTGTCACGAGCACAAACAATAGAAAGCAAGTCAACGTATTTAATAATTGTGTACCGATTCTGTTCAGCATGAAGCAAGCAGCTACGTCTACAACTGTGTACTAACGTTTACGCCATTCGCTGTGTCATCAAATTACTAATCATCTTCACAGGTGGGCGGACAAACTCCAAGCTTTTTTTTTTCGTTTTTTTCGCACCCATTCTGAATTGAATCTTAGGGCAAACATGTGTTTTCGTATAGCAATGACCTGCTGTTGCTTGACTTACCTTCAAACTGATCATCAACAGCTGCAAAATCTCCAAAATCATCGTCCACTGGCGGTGGTGCATCGACTGTACAATCGATTGGCGGTGGGGTGCAGCATACAAATGGTGGTATAGGATTCGACATTGCTCTGCGATGTAGTAGGGGGTTCCAATGAATCAGCAGCTCAGCTTGGATTTGTTTCCTCCTCGGTCAACAGTTCACAACATGCTGCTTCCAGAAAAGTGACGCATCAAACGTCTTGTCGGGAAAATCACAGTCAACCTTGATACAGATTTTTAGTTCGAGTACTCGACAAATGCACAATACAATAGCAGATTAATTACGACTGGTTTATGTGTGATCCACTGCCGTCGTCGTTCTCGTTCTCGTTGTCGTTGTCGACCCCCCGATGATTAAACTCCAATTAACGAACTAATGCACTCTCACCTGTGTGTAAAAATTTTGTCAGCATGACACATACACCTGAGGGAAAGGCGAACGGAGACGGAGACACACTAGGGCCGTATCGTATGTAGCACGAGAGAAGCAGTAGCAGATGTCCGATGGATGTGCTCAGAAATTATACACCAGTGGGTGAGTGAGGCAGAGAGATAATACAAAAAAAAAAAAAAAAACGAAAAAACACGGAAATGGAGCCCACGAATAAATCAATAAACACTTGGAAACTAAGAAAGCAGAGATTTTCACTTATTTTGCACAAGTTGAACGTCTGCCAGAGATAGCCGCGAAGACGATGCAGTTCGGTGCTTTTGTGATTTTTTATTGGAAATTCCAATTTTCTGGATATTTTCTTTGCAAAACGACTTCGTTCCTTTTTCTCTTCTTTCGGATCGAAATCTATAGATGCTCTCTGCCCAATCACGATGCAAGTAAAAAAGTTGACACCTGTGAAGAGGTGACAATCAAATTCCGATAGTGGCGGCATCTACTCGCGAGTGTTTATGAGAAATGCGTATGTTTGGAAGACATTGCTTTTGATAGCGCAAATTGATTTTGGAGATGGCTGAGGTGGTGATATATTCTGTTTAGGCCGCTTTTACACACGCTAAACTCGTCGCCGATTTATGTCAATGTGTGATCTCTTCTGTGTCACCTCCCTTGACCACTTTATACAATAATCGACGACGAATTTAGCGCGTGTAAAAAAGTGGCCTTATTTGACTTTTTTTGTTATGGATGTTGACCGAAAATGTGTGATGAACTTTTTGATGACAATTTTACCTTTTGGCTGGCAGATGATCCAACGACTGTCGTGTTGTCAGCAGCCTTTTACTGGGTGTCTCCCATCTTCAGCTTGACTCACTCAAGTTCGAGAGCTACATCCGATCCAGCTGAAAATGTGTGACACATCCAATCCAAGCATGATTATCCACCCAAAACCTTGGAATTGCAGAAAATTATTTCACAAACAACAAGCCTTTCACTTGGGAGCCACTGATGTCACACACCCATCCAATCACTTCCACCACGTCCCATTCCGGCATTCCATTTCCAATCATCCACTTTTGTGCTCAATTTCCTTTGTGCCATTTCCACTAGAGCCCCCCTCCAACATGGCCGATTTTTTCATCCATCAAAAAAATACCGAAAACAACAATGGCGTATCGAGTAAACAAAGCGTCGTTTTGTCAAAGTCCTTAGTTTTTTACTAATATTCCCTAAAGTTAAGTGCAAAACTTTATATTTTATCAACGAAACTCCTCTGCACACTAGCCGCAATTGTTTGCGTAGAAACTTTCCTTCGAAACTCTTGTGAATGGTTGAGAAATTGTTGTTTGAAATTTGTGCGCGCTTCGCTGCCTAACCTCAGAGGTCACTCGTAATTGTGGATTTCATTCATTTCTCCTGTTATATGTGTGAATATATATTGACGAAATGAAGGAGGAAGGCAACCCAATTAAGTCGTCCTTTGTGGCCAGTGATGAGATCTTCTCCACACTCCTTAAAATCAACAACTTTGACAATAGCATTAAAGACGATTCCTTGGATATCAATTTGTCGGCATGCGTTACAATATCCACTGATCCGACATCGATTTGTAATAATAGCCTGTCGTCGGACTTTTGGAAGGTGCTCGATGAGAATGCCCAAGCAGAGGAGAGTTCGAGTGCGCCAACAAGTCGTTCCAATTTATTTGAGGATATTATCTTCATCAGTCCACTTCCGCCGCCACCACCACCATCATCATCATCGTCACAACAACAATCGCCACCTGCTCCGGATGGACGCACCGATTTGCCGAAAAAGAAATATCGCAGTCGCAAGCAGCAGTTCAAGGAGACATCGAAGACAACAAGCAGAACCGACGAGATAGTGTGCGCCGCTGTGATTACTAGTGATAAAGCGGATATAGGGATCTCAAATATTAGTTTTAAGGGAAACTTCCCTAGCGCTAATAAATGGGATGGTACAGCACCGACTGAGGGATATAAATTCAAATGCGAGCACTGCCCTGAAATATTAGACGGATTGGAGGAGTTTACCAAACACGAGGCTTCCCATAAAGTGTCCTTCAAATGCATCGAATGTGAACGGGAGTTCGTCAATCAGAGTGGTCTCAAGAAGCATCTGAAAAGCCATCGGGACGAGTCAAGAAAGGATGGCTGGAAGAAGTGCCCGGATTGTGGAAAATGGTAAGAATGTTGAATGATGTTGTTGTCTCACTACTATCAATTCTTTGTTAACTTCATGAAGTCAGCTCAGCACAAGTATCAATTGAGGGTCGTCGTCGCTATCAGGCAATAAAGTGCAAATAACGTTATCGACTGCTTACTTTGGGTCTAATCACAAGAGGCACTAGCACTAGCTTCCACTTGGAATGCACACAAAAACACTCAATGTTGCGACATCGGCATGAGCTAGATCACGCTCATCTTTGGTGAATTTATTTCGACATGTCCTGTTTGGAGGTTATGTGTGTACGAAATTGCATCGTCGCTAAACTGGTGATTCGTTTCTGTTAGTCGAAACTATAAATAGACCCACGACTGTCATTGAATTAGAATAAGGTCGCAAGTCCCTCCCTAATTATCACAATCCATCAAATATTTGTGCGCTCGATTTGTCTCATATTTCTGTTTCACCGATTCGCCGAAATCAACACATCATTAGGGAGCCCATCGAAAATGCGTACATATTGACAGTGATTCATTATCGATAATCCATAACTCAAAACAAGTCTTTTTGGGGACTTGTTTTGTATTTTTAGTCACTTGATAGGCATCGTCAACAACACTCGGAGTGATTCACTTTCGATTGAATCGACGAACAAGATGGTTTATTGGATAAAAGGAAAAACCACGCATCGCATCGCCGCAAAAGTACGATGCGCATATGGAAATTCTCGCTAATTTGTTCTATGTGCGAACGAAATCACAGATTGAAAGGTATTAGCTCTTGTCAATCGCTTTGATCTTAACGGGCGATCAATCAACTTGACCAGCGAGAGTATTACACAATGAATGCGTTGCGTTGAAATCGCACGAAGAAGCCTTAGTTTGGACAGTTATTTTAGACTAGTTTTTAGAAAATGGGATGACTTCTGTATACTTTTGTAGGATTTTACGCTTCACTACCTCGGTACCTGTTCAGCACTTGCGATATATTTCTGTTGCCACAGATTGAGCCACTCTCGTAGGTTAAATATCCAGGACAGGCCCTCCTCTACCTCTTCTTCCTTCTATTCTACCCTGCAGGATAACATGAAGTTACTTGTATTTTTAATTCCTTAAAATGTGACCCAAATACTTCAATTTTCTTCTTTTAATGGTAATCATAAGCTCCTTCCTTCTTTAGGTGTATGCGCGTCAGTACTTCTTCGTTTGTTACTCTGTCGATCCAAGAATAATACGGGGTATTCTCCTATGTATCCACATTTCGAAGGCCTCCAGCCTTCTGATTTCTCTTCTGTGTAGGGTCCATGTTTCTGTTCGATACAAGAGCACAGACCAAACGTAACATTTTGCTAATCTTAATTTCAGTGCTAGGTTAATTTCACTACTGGTGAACGCCTTTTTCATTTTACAGAAAGCTGCCCTTGCTTGTTCTATTCTGCACTGAACTTCTTTGCTTGGGTTGGCGGTGTTCTTTATCATGGCACCCAAACATTTAATGGTATCAACTTTTTCTATTACTAGATCATTGATTTTCAGTTCCAGATTATGATTTTGATCTAGCGGCTTTCTGTCAAAGATTATACTTACTTAAGGTGGCGCTACAGTCCGCGGTGAACCTGGGCCTCAACCAACAAGCGTCTCCAGCCAGCTCGATCTTTAGCTAGCTGTCTCCAGTTTCGCACGCATAGTTGGTTGAGGTCCCTTTCCACTTGCGTGCGCCACCTGAGTCGCGGTCTTCCTCTACTGCGCCGTCCCTCGGGGGTGGATTCGAAGACTTTTCGGGCCGGAGTATTGGTTTCCATCCGCTCTACATGACCTAGCCATCTCAGTCTTTGGATCTTCACTCTTCTGGCTAAGTCGATGTCGCTGAACAGCCCGTATAGTTCGTCATTATATCTCCTCCTCCACTCACCGTCTATGCAGACGGGACCGAAAATCACACGAAGAATTTTCCTCTCGAAGCAACCAAGGGCAGCTTCATCCGCTTTTGACAAAGTCCATGCCTCCGCGCCATATAGCAGGACTGGGACGATTAAGGTCTTGTAGAGCGTTATCTTGGTTGTTCGAGAGAGGGCTTTGTTTACCAGTTGCTTTCTTAGCCCAAAGAAGCAGCGATTGGCAAGGGTTATTCTTCGTTTGATTTCAGCGCTGGTGTCATTGTCTGAGTTTATAGCGGTGCCTAGGTAGACAAAGTTTTTGACTACCTCAAAGTTATATCTGTCTGCTGTGACGTTCTGACCGAGACGTCGGTGTTGGGTGTCCTTTCTCGTTGACAGCATATACTTGGTCTTACCCTCATTTACCGCTAAACCCATCTTCGCGGCCTCCGTTGCAATACCCACAAAAACGCCATTGACATCACGCTGCGTTCTTCCAATAATGTCAATATCGTCGGCATATGCGAGTAGTTGGACGGACTTCTGAAAGATTGTTCCTCTGGTGTTGGCGTTCGAGTTTTGAACAATTCTTTCAAGAACGATGTTGAAAAAGTCGCATGACAGCGCGTCGCCTTGTCTGAATCCTTTTTTGACATCAAAGGTCTCGGTTAGGTCTTTACCGACCTTGATGGAGCAGCATGCATTCTTCGTCGTCATCCTACACAAACGGACGAGTTTGGTAGGGATGCCAAAACTAGACATTGCTCTGTATAGCTCGTCTCTATAGATGCTATCATACGCGGCCTTAAAATCGATGAAAAGGTGGTGGGTATCGATTTGTTGCTCCTGGGTTTTCTCCAAAATCTGCCGTAGTGTGAATATTTGGTCGATGGTGGATTTTCCTGTCCTAAAGCCACACTGGTATGGACCGACCAGGTTGTTGACGAATGGCTTTAGGCGTTCACACAGTATGGCAGATAAGATTTTATATGCGATACTTAGGAGACTGATGCCTCTGTAGTTGGCGCAGTTAAAAGGGTCTCCTTTTTTATGGATCGGGCAAACAATGCTGAGGTTCCATTCATCGGGCATGTTTTCCTCCGACCATATTTTACAGATGAGTTGGTGCATGCTCCTTACCAAATCATCGCCTGCGGCTTTAAAAAGCTCGGCGGGTAGGCCGTCAGCTCCCGCAGCCTTGTTGGATTTCAGTTTAGATATGGCAATCCTCACTTCATCCGGGTCGGGTGGACGGAATTGTTGATCTTCGTCGTCCCTTTCATTGGGGTTGAATGGTTCGTTCTGCCTGACAGCGGGATTTGGTTCTTCGTCGCCGTTATACAGTCTGCAGAAATGTGACTCTACTACGATGTTCCCTTGATCATCCTTACAGGCTTCGGTTCGGACTTTATAACCTTGACTGGTTAACTTTACCCTTTGGTAAAACTTCCTCACCTCATTCCTGCAGTAATATCCCTCTATTCTGCCGATTCTCATGCTCCTTCTTTTTTCTCCTGAGAAGCCGGTGTTCGTCTCTCCTCTTCTGCTCGTAGAGCTCCCGAGCAGCTCTTGTCCTTCTTTGCAGTGCCGCTTTGTATGCTTCTTGCTTGGCTGCATTCGCCTGCCGACACTCGTTGTCAAACCAGGGGTTTCGTTGTGGTGGCGGATTGAAACCCAGCACATCAGAGGCGGCATCTCTGATGGCTTTTTGGCAATGCTGCCACTGGTCTTCAATACTTGATGTTGGCGGCGTAGGATTTCTTAAGAGGTTAAGGGAGACACGATCGGAAAAGGATTTGGCTGTCTCTTGCGATTGTAGCCGGCTGACGTTGAACTTCCTCACAGCATTTCTTTGTCTTGGCGGTGTTCGGCATATCCGCAACCTTACCTTGGCTACAACAAGGTGGTTGTCAAGGACTATGAGCTTTGTTTTATTGGTGTTGATTTATTTAAACCAAATTACTGAGTTGAGCTTGTAGTGTTTAATTCTTTAATTTATAATAATAATAATAATATGGGTGGCGCTACAGCTCGTAGAGGGCCAAGCTTCTCAGCAACCACTAGTGTTGTGCGTGCTATGTTCTATCACGAGTGGAAGAGACCTACAGTTTTATGTCGACTCCGAACGGCCAAGTTTGAGAAGCTTTTTCTAGACAGTTATACTCTTCGAGCATTGTCACTGACTCGAAAGAGGTGGGGCCGTGAAAAGTTTTTCTTGTCGTACCAGGAATCGAACCAAGGCAGGTAGGTCCAAGTGCGTAGGAGTCGACGCACATACCCACAATGCCACGGGCAGCTTTCTTTAATTTCACTTGCTATTATTACGGAATCGTCATCGTATCTTATGTTAGTTATTCACCCCTGACATTACATACTAGCCACAGTCCGCAATTATAATTCCATTCATTAGCATTGCTTTGTTCCACAAGTAAACACTGGCCGAGTTACACGTGCCATCAAAAGTCGCATTGTCAAAAGCACCCTCTATATCGATGAAGATGCCCAACGCGTATTCTTTCCCATCGAGTGCACATTCAATTCTGCCAACTGGATTTTGAAGTGCAGTCTCGCAAGATTTTCCGCCCTGATAAGCATGTTGCATCTGAGACAGAGGACGGATTTGCAAAGCGGTTTTGCGCACATGTAGCTTTACCAGCCTTTCCATTTTTTTTCAGCAGAAAACAGGTTTTGTGTGGTGTACTTGGTCCAATTCCTTTTCATAGTCAACAAAGCAAGCAAAGACTTTTCTGTACATTTCAAGGCTCCTTTGAACTAACACGTTAAGAGCAAAGAGTGCTTCGCGAGTACCAAGACCATTTCTGAAACCAAATTGTGTAGGGCGAAGGTCTTCTTTTAACTTGCATCTTTACTTATCTTTATATATTTAATGTGTGACACATTAAACTTATCGGCACGCAGCTTTCCTGTCACTAGCATACCAGTAGGTAATTTCAGGTGCTTAGTTAGGACCCTACAGTGGAACCGGTGCGTAAGCTGCCGCTTCAGGACCTAAGTGGGCCAAACCTGCTTGAGTTACAGCAATCACATAAATCTCATTTTTGTAGGAGTTTATAGATTTTATTTTCAGCAAGTTGTTGTTTTCGAGATCATAGAACGCTGTACGTTGTTCAAGAATACGTGGAATGGTGCCACAAGCGGGGCAAATTTGAGGAGTGTTCCTGGTTTGTGGTTTCTATACGTCTAAAACGAAGTCGAATATAGATGATTATCTTGTAGTTTCCGATACCAGTGGTAGAGTGCCCGTTAGATGATTATCTTGCAGTTTCCGATACCAGTGGTAGAGTGCCTGTGACCCAGCTACTAAGTAGTTTTTTTTTCTGATAGAAGATGAATGTCTTTAACCAGGTCAGATTTGCTTAACGGTTCCAAATGCATAGACTGGTGCATTTTCAATGGAAGTGGCTCGAGTTCACTTTCATTCCCCAAAGTAAACAGCATTTTCTAAGACAAATGTAGGCATTTATAATCCAACTTAATCGGATCATTGAGAAAGAAGTTGTGACTCTGCTTCTGATGATTTCGGAATAAGGTCAACATTGATGTAGGTTAGGTTGGAGTGGCTGACTGGCTGGAGCAGCAGTCACACGTAGGCCAGTGTAGGCCCATTGTGATACCACACGGATGTAAAACCCGGCAAGCGCTTTTGATAAAGCAGAGGAGTTGACTGATATTGTTGTTGTTTAGTTCTGTCAAGTTGTTGAAGTAGTAGGCGTCCAAATGACGAGAGCATTGCAGTTCCATAGAAGATGTGTAATGGTTTCTACCTCTTCTACATCCCTGCAGCTTCTACAGAAGTCATTAAAAGGAAGGCTTAGTCTAGAGGCGTGCGTGCCAATGGCACAGTGCCCGTTAATTACGCCAATAATGGCTCTGCGGGTGAGTCTACTCAATCTGATCAGGCTACGTGAACGTATTGGATCTATGGTGGTAGTGAGGCATTTAGTGCCGGTAGACCATCTACGATTTGTGTTAGTAAGTGTTTCCCAGTTGAGTAGATGTCTAGCACTAGCAATAGACATGTATGGCATACCACCTTGGTACCTCTTCTAGAGAGTTCGTCCGCTTCACAGTTTTCTGGGATGTCAGTGACCCGGTACCCACATAAGTTGGATGTTAAAATACTTGGCCATCTCGTTGAGAGATGAGCGGCGATTCTGGGAAGTTTTTGAGTGCGTCCAGAGATTTGATCGCCGCCTGGCTGTCGGAACCGATGACGATGTCTGTATCTGCCCTTAGGTGTAAGTACCTACGACTTCCCAGAGCGTTGCACGAGAAGTGTAGGCGATTTGTGGTTTCTACCTCTGTATCCATGTAGCTTCTGTAGAAATCATTGTATGCGACACTCATTTATTTATATTCTGAAGCAAATAGGAAATAGGTCGAGGTACGCGCCGGTCTTTAGCGCACCTTAAGTATGTAAGTCCAGGAACCGAATATAAGCTTGGAGCGTACTGTTGGGGCTAAGCACCCGCAGGAAGAATAACAAATAAGAGTTGGCTTTTTCAGAGCCATCCACAAACAACAGTATTTCCTTTATGGTGTCGAAAACGACACCTATTTAGATGTCGCATGAAATCGGTCGCAAATGTACTACTCTTAAATTGACAATCACTATACGCAGAGGAGAGAGAAAGCACTATTATCGATAATCAGCTATCGCAAATCGCCTTAGCCGATTCCACCCCAGTCAAATAAATTCAATTTATTTTCATTGAATTCACTTCGGACTTCAGCCAATACATAGAGTTTGGCAAAGAATGCTTCAAATCTGCATGTCACCTCCAATAGTACAACATCCGGTAACGAACAACAAAAATTAAGTTTTTCTTTATTCTATTGGCGCTACAATTAACGCGCAAAGCGGTCCCATTGTGATGCCCACAAGGGGAGTATATATTTTTCCTTCACACCTTTCTAGTACCCATCGTTTTGTGGCACGTTGCCCAACCATCTTGAAATCCTAACTTTAGTTAATGCCTTGGAAGAAGTGTTCTCCGAGCGTTCCATGACTCAACTTGCAGACACTGGGACAGTGGCAAAGATAGTGGGGAATATCTTCTTTTTCCTCTTCATCACTACAGCCTCTGCATATGAAGGCATGGATAAGTCCCATTCATGTTACTTCAGATGATTATGGCCAGTCAGCGCTCCAAATACCACCCGTAGAATCTTTGCATTGCAGGAGTTTGGCGGTTTTTGCACACTGCAGAACTTTTCTCTCGAAAATACCAACGGCTTCTTCATCTGCTCTTGAGATTGTCCTGGCGTCCGACCCATAGAACAGGACTAGGATGATGAAGGTCTTATATAGTTTTAACTTGGTCCTTCGAGGGAGGGCTCTACTACTCGGATATTTCTGAAATGATCTTGTTAAGGTTTTTGATACCGTTAAGTATCGATGTGCAACCGGAACAAAGTGAATACCATGTATATAGCTTTCAGGATAGCTTCTGCTGTAAATATTAAAGCAAATTAAGGCAGGTAATGCGGATTATGGATCCGTATTCAAGTGGAACAGCAAAGATCTGTTTTTTGGTCGTTTTTGAGCCATCGTTGAAAACTAAATTGCACCCCTTCCACTCTAGATCTGCTGAGAAAGCTGGTGAAGTATTGGTAGAAGGTTTTAGTATGGAATCGCGGTTCTTTATACATGTGGGGTAGCGCGAAATGGTGGAAAGTATTTTCGCTGAACTGAAACATCTAGCAAAGTTGCTTCTCCGAGAATAGTAGCGATTGAAAATGACACTTCCGAGACGTGCCTTGAATGCGATTCATTTAGGTAGGCGACCGCTTGACAGACCCAGGACGAGGTTGTTGGACCAAGTCCAAAAACTCGTCTGGTTGCGCTTGGGCATAACTCCTGATGAGTTAGAGCCGATGGCGGAGGATTGAGTAGCCTGGAGATCTCTCGTGAGTGCATTACCCACGCGACCCCTGGAGTGGATCATGCGGGTGGGAAGATGATGATGATGATAATCCCTTTTGTAGATTTTTGATTCGTTTACGTCGTACCTAGTCAATTTTTGAATTTTTAGAGAACAGAAATTTCACTTGCAACCTGAGGGGGTTGCATCTACATCCATCAATGCTGGGAGGTCCTGCTTCTGCGAAAATAGTGTTGATGGGAGTAGTTGGAAAAGCGTGTGTGTCTCTTCTAGCTGCTTGGTAGGCAGTGCTCACGTTTCATTTTAACTTCCCAGTGGTGCAGAAAGGCATAGGTGCACCTTCTTTTCATTCACCGTCTGCCTAACGACGGAGAGATAGCTCCTTTCGGATATTTATTCTCTAAGGAATATCTCCGTCTCACATCGACCCACATTATGAGCTATTTCTCATCCCTTTTTCAATGGAATCTAATTTATGCCATGTCTCTTTCAGTTTAAAACTCGGAAGCATGTGGATGCATAGGAAAATCCATAGTGATAATAAAAAGTACGGCTGTGATATATGTGGCCAAAAATTTGTTCAAAAAATTAATCTAACCCATCACTCAAGAGTACATACGTCTGAGAAACCCTATGAATGTCCAGAATGTCAAAAAAGGTAAGCTCCTCTGCAAGACACAAAAAAATCAACAAAAACTAAATGAAATTCATCACACGATAGGTTTCAAGAAAGATCTCATCTGCAACGTCATCAGAAGTACCACGCACAAACCCGTCCATTTCGCTGTGAAAAATGTGGAAAAATGTACAAGACCGAACGTTGTCTGAAAGTGCACAATCTGGTGCATCTGGAGAAGCGACCATTCGCCTGTCAGGTGTGCAACAAAAGCTTCATAAGCAACTCCAAGCTAAAGCAACACTCGAACATTCATACCGGCGAACGGCCATTCAAGTGCAACTATTGCACACGTGATTTCACTAATTTCCCCAACTGGCTGAAGCACACCAGAAGACGGCATAAGGTCGACCATAAGACGGGGGAGCTGCTAGAGCATATTCCATCGTATTGCACAAAATCGGCCAAAAAGTCCACACCAGCCGCTGAAAATGCCGAAAAGAAACCAACGCGAAGGAGGAAGAAAGTGATTGCCACACCAAAAGACCCGACCGTGAACAGCACAGAGACAATCGAAACGAAAGCCATACAACCGGTCGCCGAAATCGGCACAGTTTCCACTGATGAGATTTTTAAAACGAAAGTCAAGATAGAAGACCCAGTCGATCTGAATTCACGCGACGACTTCACGGATTTCCATTGCCTCAGCATCACCAGTGCCGAGGAGCTGATCATGGAACAGGCCCTCGAAATGGAAGAGTGCGGCTACTACGAGCCACCGTACGCCACTGAGGGAATGCAGTTCTTCAAAACTGAGTTCCTAGTTAAGGAGGAATTTGGTAAGTTCTCAAAGTCCTCTCACTCCCTTTTGCTTATTTCTGATAATGTGTGTTTTTTTTTTTGTTTAAACAGAAAACAAAGCCTTGTGCTCAGTCGATTCGTCACCCTTCTCATCGCCGGCATCGATTGAACTTCCTATTACGTACAATTTGCATTCACTTCCATCTAGTACAATAGCGTCGGCGTCTGCAGCAACACACCCAACTGAATCCGGACTCGCCAACCGAGTGTACATGACAAATTTCAATAACCAAACTCTTCCGTCCGTCGATAGGTTACTAAATGCGTGCTACTTCAAGAGTGAGAATCAAAACATGTGAACAACAAAACACAGTAAATCATCAGCGACGCAGTGCGGCAGTACCTCGCTCCCTAAATGCAGACAAAAAAAAAAAGAAAAAATGTTCCACAATTCCGTTGATTTTCCGTTAACTAAACAAGCGAATCATTCAGAACAGAAAGTGAAGTGAGAAGAAGAAACTGAAAAGAGATTCTTCGAAACTAAGACAGAAATCATTTCAAAAACAATTCATGTGATCACAAGTTATATTTAGTCTATTTAAGAACCGTAGTAATGTAAGCCTAAGTGTGTGGGTGAAAGGAAGCGTCACAATCGATTGGTGGAACCCAATCAAAAATCATTATGTAAGAATGCCGTCTCTCAAAAGCAAATACACAACTCTCTCCGTTCTAGCGAGTAAGAAGCATCATCGAACATGGTCCACAAGACTTCTTTGATGCCACCTAAAATTAATCCTCTTCCTCTTTTTTTTTTTTTTTTTTGTGATTCCCTTTGATTTCAGAACAAATTCGTGTTTTACAAAAGCGAACGAAACCGAGTGTCGCATCGAAATAAAAAATAAGCTAGAAATTCTCATTCGCATTGGATGGGTAGATGGATTGTTTTGTATCAGATAGTACCGAATGTCCGTGTGCCTTCAGCAGTTAAATACATATATACAATTCAACTCATAATCAAATAACTTGCCTTGAAAAAAATAATAAATCAGATAAGCAATAGAAGGCAGAGCGCATCTGTCACAAACCATAAACGATTAACTTAAGCTCGAAACAAAAGAGAAAGCAACGATTGTTGATTTTTGTTTTACCATTGATATATATTGTAACCTGTAAAAGTACGAGGTTTTGCAGACAACTCTATGAACAGTAACAAATACAGATTTATAATAAAGTTTCATTTTGTAATTTGAGTAAACTGTGCATGTTTTTTTTTTTTTTTCTTCTTTAAAAACCAAAAGCACTCATGATGCGATCTTACCGTGTGGTCCTGTAAGATCTTTACTTTGCAAACGTTATTTTCTTTTGAAGCCCGTCCGTTGGACTGGCGAAGAATACTTGCTTGACTGAATGAGAGTACGCAGCCGATTCTGATAAGTACAGTTGCCGATGTGAGCAAAATTTCTCGCACTCAATAACTGCATTGTGCGTAAGCAAAAAGAAAATCAAAACACTTTATACCAAAATGGATTCGAATGAAGTACTAGTTGATTTAAATTGTAGGGTAATTAGTGGTTTTAGCGGCATCAAAACAAACAAATTAAATGAAAATAAATGTTGCTGCCTTAGTTTTAATATAAGATCATTACGAAAGAATTGGAATGATTTTTGCATTAACGTTAGCTACTTCATCAATATGTTAAAAATAATAATACTAGTTGAGACTAATATAGACGAAGATGAAAAAGGACTTTACAGTACAGATGGTTTCCAATCGGAGTTTCTGAATCGCGATAAACGTACAGGAGGTGGAATTCGAATGTTAATACGTGAAGACTTACCATATGTACGATTAACATCTGAAAGTGTGTCATATGAAAATATCCTAATCCAAATTAAAGAAGACAACAAGTACAAGTATGTAATAGGGATATATAGACCACCAGGTTACAGCCGAAAAGCGTTTGTTGAAGAATTCGGAAACAACGTTGGACAACGGGGAAAAAGGGACGAGATTATGGTAATGGGTGATATGAATATCAATGTGAATGATCTGGAATTGTATGGCGTGAAAGAATATCTGGCGTCACTTGGGTTAACTAATGTGATAACGGAGTATACCAGAGTAGATCCAAACACAGGATCAAAAACAACGATTGACCACATCTTAACGAACGCTATGCAAAACCAAATCAATTCAGCTGTAATTGAAAGTTGTATCACAGATCATTACCCAATAATATACTACCCAACAATGAAAAAATCTGCTGTTAAAGAAAGTACAGTCAGCTTGTCCTATATATCTAACGCAAAGGTTAACGAATTAATTACAGAAACAAATTGGGAGGAAGTCGTGAATGAAAGTGATGCTGGTTCACTTTATCAGAAACTTCTCGATAAAATGACATATATTTATGATCGAGCGACATCTAGCAAGCAAATAAAATACAGAAGAAAGTTTATCCCATGGATGTTTACTGAAATAAGGGAAAAAGGGATGAACTTTACAGAAGGTGGAAAAACAATCGACTGAACAAATCTTATGAAATGGAGTATAAGTCTTTTAGAAACAAACTCAACAAGGAAATAATGACTCAAAAATCCTGTTTTTATAAAACCAAGTTCAGCCAAATCAGGCATCACCCTCGTAAAACATGGAGTCTTATTAACGAAATACTGGGAAGGAAAAAACCTGGACTTGATGAAACTGCAACAAAGCCAACTGCATTCCTCCTCTCCATGAATTCACCCGCAATACTCGTCTCGCCAGGAATGCTCATCAGTTTACCCTTAAGCCTACTTTCGGACGCACAGTTAAATTTAGAGACTCGTTCTTCAGCCGTACTACGCGAATTTGGAATGCTCTTCCCAGCCCTATATTTCCCACAGACTACAACCCGCAGATATTTAAGACCAATGTGCACAGGTACCTCCTCTCCCTTTCTCCCTCTATACCTTCTGCCCGTGCTGTGTCTTGACCCCGGACACTTAAGGGTATTAGCAATCCCTCGAGCGCGCGCAAATTATATAAAAAAAAAAAAAAAAGAACTTCTCTGGCAAAATGTGTCTGAATAATTTAGCTGGTGCATTTGCAAACAATTTTGGCACTCAGATAAATAACATTATTCATCAATGCGACACTGTTACATCGACACATCCGAGTTCAACATTAGCCAGATCTGTATTCGTACAAGAAACAAGTTTTTCGGAAACACAAAGAATAATTCATTCACTCAGTGATAAAAAATCGCCAGGCTTCGACGGAATAAGAGCCGTTGATATAAAAAGACACTCGGGTATATTTACGCCAATGCTGTGCAAATTCGTTAACCTTAGCTTAAACACAAGCAAAAATTCCTGCAACTTTGAAAACAGCTGTAGTCAGGCCAATATATAAAGGAGGTATCAAAAGCGAGCTCAGCAATTATAGGCCTATATCAATATTGCCGATAGTTGAAAAGTGCCTTGAAGAGATCGTAACAAAGAGACTTCAAGATTTCATAGATAAAAATTCTATCATACATACAAGCCAGTACGGCTTTCAGAAAAATAAAAGCACTTGTTAAATTTTTGGGAGAATTTGCAAATTGTGTTAACGAAGGCCTAAACAAAAGCTACCATATACTTGTGCTGTTCGTGGATTTCAGCAAAGCTTTTGACACACTGAACCATGATAACCTAATAGAAGCACTTGAAAACATTGGAATAAGAGGTCTGATGGCAGACTGGCTATGAGAATACTTAAACAACAGACAATTCTGTGTCAAAATCAACCAGACATATAGCCAAAAGGAACGCGTGCAATATGGAGTCATTTTATATACCAACGAGTTGTTAAAAGTATTCAAACAGGCCATCCCATTCGCGTATGCAGACGACACGGCGATAGTAGTGCGACATAGATCTTTGCATACGGCAACATCAATTCTGCAGGAGGAGTTTGATGATGCAGTGAAATGGTGTCATGATAACGGATTAGTGATTAACGCTTCGAAAACAAAAATGATGCACATCAGAAGCCCGCAATTCAAGGCTACCGAATAGAAAATATACTGTAGGAATGATTCCTGTCGTACCTCTACTAGCTGTCCTATAGATATAGTAGAAAGTTACAAGTATCTAGGAGTAACAATTGACAGTCATTTCTGTTGGGATGAGCACATTGATCAATTACGATCGAGTATTAAAGGAGCACTATACGCGCTAGTGGAATCTAAACTGAGATATGGAACAATGGCATGGGGTAATTCATCAGCCACACATATAAGAAAGTTACAAAAACTGCAAAATGTTGCACTGAAAAAAATAAATGTACCTTCTCATCGAAATTTTGCTGAGCGACAAAGGTTTAATGTTCTTCAAGTGGAAGACATCTTCAAAATGACGCTCATATTAGAATACCAAGACGATCGACGATTCACCACACCAATTAACCATGGGATAAATACAAGAAGACGTGCACAAGGTATGCTCCAAGAACCCCGGTTTTACAATAACTATGGAAGAAGAGAGTTGAAATGCAGTGTTCCTGAAGCTCTCAACAAAATTCCGCAAGAGCTTAGACAAATTAGAAATTTTAAAACTCGAAAAAAAAAGCTTAAAAGACTTTCTATTTAATCGAAATTGCAGCAATTGAAATTAAATTTATTTATTTATTAAAATTTATTAATTTTTTTGTAAACTTTTATTGAATGTTTATTAAACTAAGCTTACTTAATCTCAATTATCAATGTTAGAAGCACAACATTCTGCAGAAAAGCCAGTAAGGCTTCGCGGAAATTTATAACCAATATTGATTTGAATTGAAAATAAAAAATTAATTGAAACAAAAAAATAGAGAACTTAGACGATGGGAGTCTCGTATGTGCAGAGCATATTCGTTGATTAGTACCAATTTGGCGACATACAGACATACACATGGCACACAGCACCCATTGCGCAACGAACCAATGTATGAAGCGAACGTCCTAGGCAAGAGGGAGCTTATTCATTCTGTCCAGGAACGACGGCTGTGCGAGTGCTCCTGGAATGTAAGAACAGTCTGCACTCCGGGAGCCAGTACATACGGATGTTACTGGTGATGGGAAAGCAAAGTGTACCCAATACGACAACAGATAACGGGTTCCAGATTCACGGTTCACGACTTAATTATCAGGCCGGCTACCCATGGATGGTCCGAGCCTGAGCAATTGCTGCCTTCCATCGTTGACGGTACTGGGCAGGCTGCTTCCAGTCATAAAGACCAAGCCGTCTTGCATCCTCGATTACTTGGTCTTTATACCGGAGATTCGGTCATCCTGTCCTTCTCAAACCACCAGGCTCGAATTCAAAGACCCTTTTTGCTGGACCATTGTTGTCAATGCGCTCGATGTGGCCAAGCCAGTGCAGTCGAGGGACTTTTGCCTTCCGGACTATATCCTCACATTTGTACAGCTCGTAGAGTTCGCGGTTATGTCTGCTATACTGGGATTATATATGCGACGTAGAATTTTCCTTTTGAAGGTACCAAGAATCAGCTCCGCAGTTTTGCTTTGAGTCCAGCTTTCGACTCCATAGAGCAGGACTGGCAAAATGAGAGTTTTGTAGAGCATGATTTTGGTCCTTCGAGTCAGGAGTTTTGAGCCCAGTTGTTTGGACAAACCGAAGTAGCACCGGTTGCCAAGGGCGATTCTACGACGGATCTCCACTGTGATGTCGTTTGTGGAGTTCACGTTTGCCCCTAGGTAGACAAACTCCTTTACTACCTCGAAATTGTAGATGTCGATCGTGAAGTTTTGTCCAAGGTGGTGTGTGACGGAACGTTTTTTTTGGTGGACAGCATATATTTCGTTTTGTCCTCATTGATCTTGAGACCAGTTCGTTTCGCCTGTTCTTCAATCGCAGTAAAAGCACCCACTACGGCACGTTGGGAACGCGCGACGATGTTCATGTCATCTGCGTACACTAATAGTTGGACCGACTTGTAGAAGATAATGCCTTCCGTGTTTACAGCTGGACTCAAGAGATCACATGACAGCGCATCTCCTTGCCGAAATCCAGTGCAAGTTTCAAACGGCTCGGAAGTCCTTGAGCCGACCTGCTCTGTGTATCGCGTATGTGTTAGCATGGTGCGACACAACCGGATCAATTTTCTCGGGATCCCGTATTCGGCCATCGCATAGAATAGGTCCTTGCGATGAATGCTGTCGTATGCGGCTTTGAAATCGATGAAAAGGTGGTGCGTATCGATTCGAAACCCGCTGGTCTTCTCCAGGATTTGCCTTAGTGTGAAGATTTGGTCTATAGTCGATTTGCCGGGCCGGAAGCCGCACTGGTGCGTGCCGATTAATGCGGTGCAACACAGTACGCACTTGTAGGCGACGTTGAGCAGGGATAGTTTTTGCAAGAGGTAAGATCGCCTTTTTTTTGTGGATGGGGCATATGGAGCTGATATTCCAGTCGTCGGGCATGCTTTCGTCATCCTAATTCGACAGCTGATCTGGTGCATGCTCCCCATCAGAACATCGCCACCGGCCTTGAAGGGCTCTGATGGTAGGCCATCTGAGCCTGTTGTTCTTCAGCCTTTTAATGGCTGTGCCGACTTCTGCAAAGCTAGGTGAGAGGACTACTTTATCGACTGGAGTTGAGATTTCTTGATTCCCTATCACTCTCTCCTGGTCAGTCTCATTAAGCAGTTGCTAGAAGTGCTGCTTAAACACATCCACTATTCCCTGCGGTTCAGTAACACGGCTACCCTCACGATTTCGAAGAGCCTGAGTGTCTTTCCTAAAGCCTGAAGCCAGGCTTTTGGCTTTTTTATAAAAGGCGCGTATTTTTTGTCTGTCCCTAGACTCTTCGATGTCCTTGAGCTGGGAGGTTGCGAGAGACCTTTTCTTCAGGCGTAGAAGCTTCTTTTCCTCCCGTCTTCTAGCCCGGTACTCCTCTTGTGCTGCTCTAGTTTTCCGTTGCAGCGCTTTTTGGTATGCCTCGTCGGTTGCACGTTTCTTCTGCTCACACTCGCCATCATACCACGGGTTTCTTGTCGGGGGCGGTAGGTAGCCTAAGGTGTTTTCCGCTACCTCTTTAATGGCCGAGCGGCAATGCAACCACATCTCGTTGGCGTTGGTGTTTGACGTAGGCATACCGGAGAGTCTCTCGCATAATTGCTCTTCGTAGGCTCTGGCATGTCCGATGTCAAAACTCGTCTTTGTTGACTGGTGCAGCTTTCTGACATTGGACAGTCGGGTTCGGAATCGTGCATGTCTTGCGTCAATGAGCCTATGATCAATTTGGGTGGCGTTTCGACCGTACGGAGATCGCCAAGTTGCTCTGTGGATTCTTTTGCGAGGGAATCTTGTGCTGCTTATGACCTTATTACGTCCTGTCGCAAAGTCAGTGAGTCGGAAGCCGGAAGCCGATCACAGCGCCAAGGATGCTTTCCTTACCGATTTTGGCATTGAAGTCTCCGAGCACAATTTTGACATCGTACTCCGGACAAGCTCCGTAGGCACCGTCCAAGAGGTCGTAATAGTCCTCTTTGACGGAGTCTTCAGCCTCATCGGTAGGGGCGTGTGCACATAAAAGGCTGATGTTGTAAAGTCTGCCTTGGCTACGAATCACAGCCAGGCGATGGCTTATCGGTTTAAAATCGACGACCTTCGACCTTAACCGTTTTCCCACAACGAATCCGCATCCAAATATGTGCACTCTTTCTTCTTCATTATTCCTTGTCCTATCCAGCGTATTTCCTGGATCGCAGTAATATCCGCATTGTCCTGCGTGAGGATGAGCGGTTCCTGGAGTGCAGAGTGTTCTTACGTTCCAGGAGCATACTAGCAAGTCGTTGTCCTTTTTCGTGCCGTGTGGTCGTTGTTGTGATTCCGTCCGTAGATCCGAGGCAGTTTGCTCTCTCGTAATGGTTGTTGTTTTATGTGTGCAGGTTGTTAGCCCTCCGCACAACCACAAGGGAGTCGTTGCATACATTAGTTCACCTCACAACGGGTGTTGTGGAGGCTATCCAGGGGGCGCCGCTAGGAGGCCGTATGTCAACTTGATCTATGCATCGACAAGGATCGTTGCTGGCATCCCGCCGAGTTGGGAGCGATCAGCAACTTTGCCCTGTGTGCACAGACCCTGCTCCCCATCTTCCTTTTAAATGTCTACTCCAAATTAGACCTTCGCAGGCTTGCGGCAGATGTTCTCAACACATTACTTCAGCATCAACACAGATCTGCAAGCACATGTTTGCCCTTCAACCACTCCTAAGAACGTTTACACCACCATTACTCGCCTCAGATTGGGACACACCATCACCACTCACCAACACATCTTAAAGAAAGATGATCCACCAATATGCCCGGCATGTAACAACACAATCAACATCCTTCACCTTCCTGGCCAAGGCCTGTGCAACATCTCTGCACAATTCAACAATCTTCTTCACAGTAACCAGTCAATCTATATCTTACTAAATACGCTCAACCACGACATCTCAAAAATTCATTCGTTCTTCCAGGATTGGCAACTGATCATATGAAACATCGTAACTTGAGCTGAAAGTCCAGACAACTTGTTGTCGTCCTTTAGTAGTTTCGGAATAATACCTTACGGAGGTGTGGGATTCTCTCATAGTGGATTCCTTGTTTTTCCTTGCCATGCCATACAAGATCTGGAAAAGACATCTTACCCCATCGTGGGGCTAAGAGATTGCTACCACTTCACCCGTCGTAGATAATTCTTAACGAGACCAAAGTAAGCTACAATTCAACATCAATATTTATTTGTTTAGAAAAAAAATGTACAAAGTTGACGTTACAAATGAATGTTAAGAAGTTCCGCCAGCAGCATCAGCAGATTCCTCTCGACCGCTAATCCTAACTCATATTTTGCAAGACATTCAGAATGTATGAGCCAAGGTCCTCATCCTGATTCGTCCACGTGACAGAGATTATCTTCTGCGATTGATCAGCCTCATCCTCGTCGACCTTAATTTCCACGCTTTCCACGGTGATTGTGCAGTTCTCCTGAAACACTACCGACCAGTCGGCGAGCATTTCCGTCAGCATTGAGTACAGTTTCTCTCCAGTGCGCATTTTTGGTCCCGGATCGTCCAGCTTCAGTTTCGACGTGAATCGCATGGTGTGCCTGTTAACACCGTACTCCTTACACGCCTCATGTAGATTCATTAGCAAAATGCGATTCTCCTTCATCACCAAGACGCCGTGGATGACGCGGCGCCTCTTCGGATCTGGCGGTTGAGCGTTGTACATTTTCGCTTCCGCCTTCAGCAGGGACAGCGAGGCATCGACGGGAATTTTCACCGGCGTTGTAATGACACACGTCTCACCGTTCGCGGGCATATAGCATTCGACTTTGAACTCTTCTTTGATCTTGTTTCGCAGGAAGCTCATGCAGTCGGACTCCCCATGGACCAGCATCACGTTCTTGGGCTCACAATTCTGAATAAGCTGCATTATACCTGTGAAATGAAATGCGTGTTTTAGTCGAAAATTCTAAGGGCAGGGCATGAGTCGAGTCGAGTTACCTTTGGCATCAGCGTGAGCGCTGAAACTCATGTACTCCACGGACATCTTCACCTCGACCACTTGTCTGTTTTCAAATTCGATTTTCTTGGAACCGTTGAGCACCTTATTGCCCACAGTGCCCTGCACACAATATCCCGGCATGATGACCATATTGTTCTCGTTTGGCGCCCACTTTTTAAAAATCTGCAACGAAAGGCCGGCGTGCAACATGCCCGGCGTTGCGAATACCACCATGGCCCCGGGATTATCGATGTAGCCCTTGTCAAAGGCTTTTATGTGCTTGAACTCGAACATGTTCCTCTGCACGAAGGTCTTCCGGATTTTCTGATTCGTCCAAGTGATGAACATCTTGTAGTAGGTGTTCGCCTTCTCGGTGAGGCCAACGGCAAAATAGATCGGATACTTCAAGTTCATGCGCTCCCAATAGGTCTCCAGCAAGATGCACAGTTCCTGCGCACGACCCAAGGCGAATACTGGAATGAGTACTTTTCCACCTCTAGCAACGCATTCGTGTACTTTCTTCAAGAAGTCACGCTCCCGACATCGTTTCGAGTCGCGAATCGTTGTGGCGTAGGTGCTCTCTGTGATCAAGAGATCCGGTCGACATTTGTCGATCCATGCAGCTCCCAAATGCCGGTCGGGAGTCATATTGTAATCACCAGTGTATACGACAGATTGCGATCCAACGCGTATCCAGAACATAGCTGCGCCCAACACATGACCGGCATAGTAAGCCTTTATTTCCAATTCATTATCGACCATTACACTCTGATGCAGAGTGACGGCTATCACTTTCTTCATACAATCCTTAATCATTTGTGTGGTGAAAAAGTTCGATTCACCCTTCCGTTCGACGGCGACTTTGCGCATATCTTCGAGCAGAATTGGCGCAATTGCCTTTGTGGGATGAGTCATATAGATCGGTCCGCCATAGCCGACAATTTCCGACATGTAGGGAAGTGCACCGCAATGATCTGTGGGGAGAGAGGCGTGTGCAGTTGGGGTGTTAATGAATAGATTTTTTTTTTTTTGCGTGTAATGCAAGTCGAATTATTTAAACAAACAATGATGCGCTACATTATGTGAGTAAACTTACAAATCAGATAAGAGCCTTTGTGCTTGCCCGCCGACTGAATTCGCATGATGTAAACACAATTACCGAAACTGAGAAATTCCGACGTTTCATATCGATTCGTAGGTTTGGGTATCTCGCGAATCAGTGCGGCAGCACAGAGAAATCCACTCAAAATTGACTTTCTTTTTTCTGCGATGCAATAGTGTTTTCGACTGTGGGGGTGCCGATAATTGGTTAAACGTGTTTTCGGCTGGCAAACGTGCCCAAACACGATCCCCCAATCTACGCTAACTCTTAAGTCACACATATTCTCCTCCCCGATTAGTAGCAATTATTTAGCTGGTTCTGCACCATTTAGCACGCCCACAATCATATTCAGAAGCATTTACTTAACAGAATTGTAGGTTCGAGTGAATGAATGATAGAATGGGGAAGCAATGCCAAGAGCATTTGATTATATCTTCATACACAACGCCATTTAACCTCGCACTAATCCGCGCAATAATTCATTAGATTGCACATCAGGTTTGATAAAGCGCTGCGTATAAAAATGCTCCTACAGGAAGCAGCAGCATAGCATAACAATTCATCGAACCTACCAAACGAATGAATCTCAAGTGTCTACTTGCTCTTTGATGCACCCTATTCAATGAAACGACACATTGCATATACCATAAAAAAAAAACTGATAAACAAATACCAGAGCGTACAAACAAAACAAAAAAAAAATCTTACCCAAATGAAAATGTGATATAATAACACAATCAATGTGACTGGTTATTGGTCCATCCGGCACAATATAGGAGAAATCTGGAAATCTTCGCTCATCATTGAAGCCCATGTGCATGCCACAATCGAGCATTATATTCTTTCCGCCCATCGACAGTAGCAAACAGCTCCGGCCAACATCTTGCCCAGCTCCCAATGGTGTTACCTTTATATCGGGCATATTGTTCCGTCAATGTGTACACGTTTTAACAAAAACGTCTATAATCCCGAACAAGCCACAATCTTCTACGCTTCAGAAAATTCTAATTAGTAGATTTCGATTTGATATCGATACGATCGCAGACATTTAATTAAACAAAATTCCAGTTACCGTCAATTGTCGATCAGCGAATATGCGACAAGGCAAAACGAATTACCTCAGTTGCGGTTGTCAGTTTACTTGCGAAATGTTATCAAGCGCCATACATTTCGATACTCGAATGTTGATAACAACAGAAATTACTTTGACGGCATATACGTATTTTCCACAAAGAGAACGTACATTATTACTCGATAATGGCAAAGGTATTGAATTACACAACTAATTGCACAAACTTACACGAGATAAACAAAAGAAAGGCAACTTGCACAAATCTGAATGACTTCTCACATCGTCACAGGAGAAAACAAACAAGTCAGAGGCTATCGAGACACATGACAGACGTGTTCGGAAATGCTGTGCCAATTTGTGTTAGGTTAATGTAGTGTGAATTGTTAAAGCAATGAACATTTTTATCAATACTGTTTTCGGACGTATACTTATGTTCAGGACGGTTTTTGTTGGCCTATCTGCTAGTATACACGAAATATTTACCTCAACTCCATCGGACTATACTGAGAAAACTGCATTATCATGACAAATCAAAGAAACCGTCAATCAATTTTGAACTGCGCAAATAGTGGCGTTCACACTCAACAATTTGTCGATACGATTTGCTTGACAAACGTGCTTGATCGGCCAAATAGTCAATGTGAACGCATAGGTTTGTGTGAGTTATTTTCTTTGCAATTATGGATTCCAAAATGGCCATAGGTTATTAGCGGCTTTCGCAGACAAAAATTTCTCGATACGATTTGCTTAACGACAACTTTGAAAAAAGTCAAAATACGTCAAATGTCATTAATGATTTGGAACTGCAAGCATGGTTGTCAAGCAAATCGTATCCACAAATTGTTGATTGTGAACGGCGCTATTTGAGCCGTAAGCAAAGTACGCCGCTTGCAGTAACTAACCACGAAGCTTATTATAGTGTCGATCAGAAATAAGTGAGCTCCCTTACTTCTGGCATCGATGGTCGCGATTTCAATGAATTGCAAAAGAGGGCCACTTCAGAATAATAACTCAACTCATCGATTAATTCTTGTATGCGTTCGCTTTAAGAAGATTTGGAAGCAAAATAAGTGCCATCACTTGAGTGCAGATGATCTTTTTTGACACTTATGTGGTAAAGATGCGCACGGTAACTTGGTGGAAACGTCAAACATGATACTGACAATACAATTCTAACGCATTGACACCCGGTGAGACTTGAGCTTTTTAAAACACCCATTAACTTTGCGAACAAAGTCGCACTTTTGTGTGTTTCCTTGAATAAAGTCAGAAATGAAAAGGAATTGCAGATTTCCTACCACAGTGTTCGTTAAACAAGCAACCTTTGTTTCGTGGGCTATCCCCGTTTGATTTGGGTGTCTTACAAGGCAAGTGATTGAAAAACTGAAGTTGATCCCGGGGAATAACACACACATTTACTAAGAAAGACGGACTTTCAAAACCCTTTTTTAAACCTTAAATTGAAATATCGCACGAAATGTGAATGAAGTTCAATTTATTTGACAGATAAGTTTATGGCGTTAATGATTGAACATGATACGACTGACGGGCAACCTGTTGGGCTAATTATCATATACTCTTCGTAGCACATCAATGTTGTCTTCCAAGACCAAGTGTTCTACGAAAAAGTTTGTAATATTGTCCCTGTACCTATGTATGTAGGTATGTAGGTATAGAGTATATAATGCCCGTTTCGTGCTGGTTACGACATTAGCTTTGAGGGATGAGTGTGTCACCATTATGAAATAAACGCAGGGAAATGTCAAAAAGCATCTAAACGTTTTAGCATGTTCAAAACATTTTGGTGATAGATTACGCCGCTTACGTGAGATTACGTTGTTCTCACCACACTAATATTTCTGCCAAAAGTCAAAACGTAGCACGACACAGTGAATGGCATGGAACCATTGTATTGTGTGGTTTGAAAAATTAGGCGATGCACCATCGCAGCATTGTGAAACGGGCATAAAGTATCTATGTCCCGAGCCTTAATAGATAAACAAATCATTGACAAATGACGCAAACGGCCCATAAAACTCACCAAACGGTTACTTTTCCTGGATGGAATGGTTTTTTGACAATGACTCTAGTTTGAGTTACTTTGAAACTAACCTCAAAACAACCGAGAACTGCCAAATCAGCAGTCACAGAAAACTGTATACCACATTCAAAGTTCTCGGCCTCTAAAAAAAAAACACCCCTTCGTCCATGATAGATTAATGATTTCAATGAAACGAATGTAGATGTACATATCAAAGTCATTATCGATATGAGTTTCCTAAGACACGCTATACTTGTCGCCGATTTTACAACGTTGTTGACAAGGGAGATGAGATGTGATGGATTTTCATTTATTTCTCTTTAATCTCTCTTTTTAAGTTGAAATTTCAAACGTCGTTAAACCTCCGAGGTTTCGCCATACATTCTCGCGGTTTTGGAGACCTCGCGATTTCGGCGAAAACTATTTGAAACCCCCATGAGTTCTTCCGTTCGTTAGAGGTTGTTAAGGGCCATTCATATGAGCTCACTGCGAATTGGGAACTTCGCAATCTCTGACAATTCATTCATATCGAATTTTCTCATTCGCAGAGAACTACGAATAGACATTGAGAAAACTGACACTTCATTGCGAATTTCTTAGTCGTTAATTTGTGGATCGCGTTTGCCGCTTTGTGTACTGCGACCTCAGCTTAAAGGGCTATTCATACAGCGGAGTTCACACTCAACAATTTGTCGATGCGATTTGCTTGACAACCGTGCTTGATGGGCCAAATCGTCAATGTGAACGCACATGTTGGCAAACTTGTAGTACGGTAGACAAAGTAATTGGACTTTTTCCAATTTGACATCAAGCAAATCATATCGACAAATTATTGAGTGTGAACGCCGCTTATGAGTTCGCTACGATTTGCGAACTTCGCAAACACTGAAAATTCATTCATACGAAGTTTTTTCATTCGCAGAGAAGAATATATGAAAATTGACACTTCATTGCGAATTTTTTGGTCGCGCTTACCTCTTTGTGTATTGCGTTCTCAGCTTGACAGTTCGCAGAGAGAATGACTGATTCGTAGAGAAACAACTTAAAATAGTTAATTAGGATACTTAAACTAACTTTTGTCGACATTTTTAATGATAAGAAAACTCGATCATTCAAGCCCCGTCTGTCTGCATACCAAGAAGTATAACTTCTGGTTCATATTTGTCGGGAAATGGTTGTTTCTGAAAGTTCGCGTTCGCAGATATGAAAAGATCTGAAAAAAACTCTCTTTACTCAATTTTTTTTTTGTTTTAAGAGTTGGTGCGTGTGATTGCGTTGATGACTTTAATGTCAAAATCCAGTTAGTTTTTGTGAGATGTTTGTTTATTTACTTACTTTTTGTTTTGTGTCAAACGATCGATGCTACCAATTTTTATGAACCATTTTTTTGCCTAGCGCCACATATGCTTGAGATTATTCAACGCGCAAACTTGAGCAGACAGAATTTTTCAGTAAAAGTTCGCGTAGGTATTGTTATTGCTTTGCGGTGAAATTTTCCTACTCAGCTTTCTGAGTAAATCAAAAAAACGGCTATTTTATCCAATTTCGTTGAATGTTTATAATTTCTGCAGAACTCATTTTAAAAATTTTCTTCTCAGCACTATTATTTCCTGTCAACCAACAGCTGTTTTACCGGTCACTTCAAAATTGACAGCTAAAGAAATTTGAAAACACTTCAACTCGGTGGGAACGGCCTATTGAGGTTTCAGTAAAAATTCATCCAAACCACTCGATTTGGGTTCGGGGGGAACATATTATAAGACTGTCATCAATCCAAAACTGACAGTGCTCTCCTTTAATCACGATTAAATTTGTACGGCTTCAGTTCCCCACAATGCGCTTAAATCAAAAGAAAAATGCTTACTTGCAATAGAATTCAATCACATTCCCATTAAATCCTATTCTCCTAAAACATGGTGATTATCCAAAAAAAATAACAAAAAAAAAAATCAATTTTTAATAAATTTCAAAAAAAAAACCACATCTGAAACCTTCTCTACACTCTTTATTCGCAGTGAATTCTACCCATTTATGTGTACACACACGAATGACACATAATGAACGCACCCGTTGTCAACGTAAAATAAAAATGCTTTGCAAAAACCATAACATAACCCAACAAAATTCACCACACCGTCTTTCAGTTCGGTTCAGTTCAGTTTGCTCCGTTTGCTCAAGTTGAATTGCTGTGCGTGGTTATACGTTGTTGTTTTTTTTTTGCAAGAATTGATTTATTATTTCAACCTAACCAAAATTTCAACTAACATTTTTCCTCCGTCTCTTCAAAACAGTTATAAAACCCCAAAAAGTTCCTGTTCTTGCATTGTTGCGAAACAACTAAAACAACAAAAACAAGTCCTACACATCAGCAAAGTGAGTAGAATTTAAACATTTTCTTATTTGAACCATTTTCATGAAAGCAAAAAAAAAACCTATTGCGAGTACAAAATGAAAACAAATAGCAGCGCTTCAATCGAAGAGCGAGAGAGGGAGAGAGAGTTGTGGCCCCAACTCGCCAACTCTCCCCCCACCCTTCACATATAACTCCAACAGGCACAGGAAAAATTTATGCAATTCAATTGGCCAGCGATGTTGTCATGAAATTTTCTAATTTTAGATATCAAAGAGAATATCAACAGTGAACTGACGAGACCGACGTTTAAGAGAAAGAGGCAGACGCGTGTTAAGAAAAAAGAGCGCGCAATCGCATTCGCATTTCTTTAGCGTTTCTGATTAAAATTGTCGGCCTTTTTGTTTTTGCATTTTGTTTCTATACTACGATAGATACAATCTACAGATACAATGTTCTCTTGGATTCTCTCGTGCAGGGATGTTAGCGGGGTTGTTTGTTATCAATTTTGGTTGGCTCCTAACTTCACCTGTGGTTGGGTGTATCTTTCTTCTTTTTTTTTTTTGTTTCTTAATAATACATATCTCGTATTGAGTGATGACACACTTCTAATTGTCGAAGGGTTCCGAGAAATGTCTGTGCACGCTCGCAAGTCAGAACATGTGGTCTCGGCCGTTGTTTATCAATTCATATGGTGTGGGCCACAAACTTTGGCTGTGGGAGAGTTCGTTTGGCTCAATCATGAATGGATTGCCGATTCGCAAGAGAATTCATGAATAGGTTCATCCTCGGTTTCATTTTTTATACGTTCTTTTGTTGCGTTTTTATTGTCTTAAGGTTTTTGTTTTATTTCTTTCCTAACATGTGCAGAACAGCGGTCCGATCTGGGTTGCGCTACTCAATAACTCCAAAGCTTTCTAAGTGATATTAAATTGTTTTGTGTAGCTATTCACACCGCTCGGCAGAGTAATGCGTTTGTTGCAAGCACTAGTACATAGTAATTATCACCACACTTCTACCGACTATACACGAACAAAAACAAAAACAAAAAAAATGCTCACACTTGCCCTTTTGTAGATTTCAGCAGAATGGCAGCTACAATTGGACCACGACCACTGGTGATCACTGGGCCTTCTGGGTCTGGCAAGAGCACTTTGCTCAAACGCCTATTCGCTGAGTATCCCGATACGTTTGGCTTTTCTGTTTCACACACAACGCGTCAGCCACGTCCGGGAGAGGCCAACGGTGTCCACTATCACTTTGTGACGCGCGATCATATGGAGCAGGCGATCGCAAATAACGAGTTCATCGAGTCGGCATGCTTTGGTGGCAATCTTTATGGCACCAGTACCGCGTCCGTTCGTGATGTCCAAGAAAAGGGGAAGGTGTGCGTCTTGGACATCGAAATTGAGGGAGTAAAGCAAGTTAAGAAATCTGACTTGAATGCGATTTATGTTTTCAATAATCCCCCTTCTGTGGATGAGCTGCGGCGGAGATTGTTGAAGCGCAACACCGAGACCGACGAGACAATGCAAAAGCGCCTGGATGCGGCACAGCGAGAGATCGACTATGGCACTTGTCCGGGCAACTTTGATATTATCATTCATAACGTCGATATTGACAAGGCGTATGATGAGTTCAAAGACTTTGTCATCGGCGAAATTAAGAAGCAGAAGGCTCAGGGGGTTGACATAGCTCTGAACTCTGCCGAAGAATAAGCATTTAGCATGGCTTTTTTCTGCCGACGAATTTATTCGAATATTGATGTATAAGATGAATTAAACTTTTGTTCAAGTTGTACTTGCGAGTAGACTTACCTGAAATTGTTGTTGTAATAAATGTGCAAAAAGATTAAGTTTGTGTATTTGTCCAGATTCGATTTTTGGGGGGAGGCGTCGTTTGGTTGGAATGGAATGCGAAGGGCGGGTGTTCTTGGGCACAGATGCATGCAGGGGGGACATCTGGTAATGGCTGTGTTCTGCGCGAATTTCTTCAATGTGAGTCCAGGTGGAATATTTGTGAAGCATGTGCTCTCTGGTTAGGTTGGTCAGAACTGACGAGAAAGGCTTTGCTGTTCGAATGCATTCAATTCGGAGTGGCACCATGTGCTCTGTCTGTTCAGTAGTTCTGTATTGAGCTAGAAATGTCCAGAAGATATGGATAAAATAGCACATGACCATCCTGATCTTACAGGCTTTCTTATCTTATCAGTTGCACAGTTGATCTAATGCTGCAATGTCCTTTGTATATGCTATACAGGCACACTGCTCCAGTCATCAAGACCAAGCTGTCTTACGTCCGTTTTTTAGGTGGTCATTCAAATGGAGATTCAGCCTTCCTCTCGTGGAACAATGATGGTCCGATTTCTAGACCCTCTAGCTGGAGTATTAGAGTTCCATGCGCTCGCTGTGGCCGCGCCAGTGTAGTCGCAGGGATTTTGCCTTTCGGACAACATCTACAGTTCGCGGTTGTATCTTACATTCACCTTTGTCGAGGAAGTGGCCGTAAATCCGAAGCAGCATTTTTCTTTCGAAGGCAGCTCCTTGATTATCGGCTACATACAGGGCAGAATATGGGTTTTGTAGAGGATGATTTCGTGGTCCTTCGAGTGAGGAGTCTTGACAATCTTGACAAAGACCATCACAGTTCTCGAGTTCTCCGAGCGGTAGACAAACTGCTACAAAATTGTAGGTTAGGTTAGGTACGTGTGTAGGCTCCTCCTCTTTCCTCCTTTTTCCTACTCCTGTTCGTGTCAAAATTGTAACTATTAATCGTTATATTTTGTCCCAGGTGGTGCGTGACAGAGCGATTCTTGTTGAACAGGAAATATTTTGTTTTGTCCTCATTGATCTTAAGACCACCTCGTTTAGCATGTTCATCAATCGCACGAGAATCTTCTATTGCGACACGTAAGGAACAATGTTAAGGCCATATGCTTAACGCAATATGACACCGCCTTCCATTTTTGCAGATTCCCGCCACGCTATCTTCTCCAGTACCAAATTGAAAAAAATCGAACGGCTTGCCGAAAGTGCACGAAAATTGTGTGGGTTTCAAACCGTTCCGAAGTTCTGAAGCTCCGAAGCTGGATGAATTTTCAAGGGATCCCGAATTGGGTTACCCCATCGAATTGTTCCTTGCGATGAATGCTGTAGTAGACGTTCATATGTTGCGCTACAGTCCGAGGTAAACGTGGGCCTAGCTCTTACATGTGCTGTGAGTGCTATAATTCTAGGGGATCTACAAAGAAGTACGAAAGAGGTTGGAAGTTGCTAGTGTCGGAGATTGAACCCAGAACCCCAGGCGTTATTACGCCACTGCGGCCATGAATGCTTGGACATGGGGCTTCAAAATCGATAAAAGAATCATCGGTGGTCATCGGTGTATAAATAATTGATATCACTGCAAGTCCTCACTGAAAGGCTTTAGTTAAGCATACGAAGTCGCTCTTTTCTGAGTTATTGTATGGCATAGGCATTCGCAGTTTATACACGTCCTTATTTGCATATCCGTCTGTGCATTTCTGCAAAGTCTAGAAGTAGCTCTTCCATGTTTTCAAATGTAGATAAGTAGGTAGGTGTTTGGGTGTCCTGTGGGCTTTAAGCTCGTGTCTCAGTTAGCCCAACGTATTGGGTCCATTGTGCCCTAGTTTGGGATGGTTTAGGATAAGATAGGAATATGGGTACTTACTTAGGTCCGTGTGGACCCATTGTGTTGACCTGAGGGGGAAATGTTCCTCCTTGTACCCTTATCGCACTCATCGAGACGTTGCAATCGTTGTTCGTAATGACCTCTCTTCGTCCAGCCAGCCCGACATCCTAATAAATCTGAAAAAGTTAGATAATCGGATGTTATTAAGTTCTTGCAGGTCCTGGAAGAAGAATTCTCCCATGGTCCTGTATCTTAGTTGGCTGAGGCTAGGGTAGTAGGAGTGAGGAGTGTCCTTTCTTTCTTCCACATTGCCGCATCCTCTGCACATGTTTTTTAGTGATATTTCAGATGGTTATGACCCGTTGGAGCTCCGACCACCATCCTTAGTAGACTTTTGTCCCACTGAAGCGGTTTTTCGGTTTTAGTTCTATTGATCTTGGGCCAAAGCATCCTAGTAGTCTTCCAGGTTGTTTTATTACACCACCTTTTGGTCGCTAATTCTGGAATTTTATCATCCACCTTCCTGACATCTGCCAGTGGTGGTTGAATCCATTCGATTTCCTGAGCTGGGTCCATTACGGTCCTCTTTCTGGCTTGTTCATTTACTGCCTCATTGCCGGCTATGTTCCTGTGTCCTGGGACCCAGCTTCGAGTTATCGAGTGTTGCGCGCTGACAACTTTAAGTTCTTCGCGGCAGCTCGCGACCGGCTTGGACTTGGTTTCTATCGGCGAAATTGCTTTTATGGCCGCTTGACTGTCAATTAGAATGGTAATATCAGCCGGTGGTATTTCCAACATTTACCATTCTGGCCGCTTCTTTGACTGCCAGGACATCCGCTTGAAAATCACTGCCGTACTCAGGAATCCTGATAGAGCAGTGCATGTTTAACAATTCGGAGAAAATGCCCGCACCTGTGCCTGTTTGCATCTTCAATCCATCAGTATATACTTGGATACTCGAATTATTGATGGGTTCCCTTGTGATCCACTCCTCCCTCGTCGGGAACCTGCATCCGAAGGGTATTTCAAAGTCGAGGAAAGGAAGTGTATAGTCACTTACGGATTGTACTATTTGTAGTCTATGTCTAATGGGACTTGAAAGCCAGCATTTTGATTGAATGCTTCTAATGGCACTCTAAGCAGCGTTAGCCTGCATGTCTCGTGTGGGAGTAGAGTCATGGTCAAGTGGGAGTAGATTTAATAGTACCTCTTGGCCCGCGGTCGGGGTAGTGGAAATAGCACCCGTAACTCCAAGATATGCTAGCCTATGTATTCTAGTAAGCAGCCTGAGGTTGGTGGCGGTCTGTCACCATTTCCTCCTTACACTGTTGCAACAATTTGGAGGAAGTGTATACTGAGGAGATGACCCTTATGGTTGACAGCCAAGGTCGATGCAGATCGCTGCAGCTCTACCATAAGGGCAGCTACTACTGAGGAGTTTACACGTTTCTCTGATCGCTAGTACTTCAGCCTGGAAGATACTCGAGTCATCTGGGAGGCGGTAAGAGGTCGAGATATTGAAGTCCGCCAAGAAGACCGTTGAGCCTACACCGTGGCCTAGCTTAGATCCGTCAGAAATTGAGACTCTGAGACGAGTGATTGGGTTTTTCCAGTCCTCTCTGGATGAAAATCGGCACTGTGCCGCGTTACCGATTTCTATGGTGGATGTGATGTTGTCCGTGGGAGATGGGGTGTTACCTGCTCACTTCTGTGTGCTTAAATATTTTCTTGTACGTAATACGTTCGTTTAGGTCATTTTAATATGTACTGCCACTTTCTGAAAGATTTGTAGCTCCTCCTTTGAATTTAAAGAACTTACTAGACAAATACGATAACGGACCATCATGTGACAGTTTTTGTATTTCGCAATGCCGATGGATTGCGTAACCCCATAATATCAATATTCGAACATAAGCTACCGCTGACATTCTTGAAGGAAAGCCGTAAGACACTCAGTTGATGTAGGCCTCGACGGACGAACGTATGCCGTGCATTCGAAGGGTAAAATTACTAGTTTCACTTGCGGCATCAGATTATTCTTTTTTACCGGAATAGTGTCTGCAATACATAGTTTCTTGCTGCTTGTCAGTTTGTCGTCTATTGATTTTAAATAACTTAAACTCAATACCCGTGATATCGATTACCTAAAAGCGAGCCTACCAATGTGAACAGTTTGTGAATTCAATACAGACACCGAAGACTCTATCCGCTGCACACAAAGAAGAGCTTAAGTTGGCTCTTTGTCCTGTGTGTAGGAAAATTCCTTTAGTACAACTAGAGGTAACGGCCATCCACTGTTAACCATGAAGAAGGTCATTCCTCCATTCGTGCTGAACGGACGGCACGCAAAACATGAATTGTTATAAATTATAATCACCCTTTTCGCATCAGCATACAGTGCAGTAGCCGAACTCAATTGTCCATTTGACTGGACATTAAAATGTAAAGAGTCAGTTTTATTTGAGTCATTGAGCAAATTAGAAATTACTGAATTAATAGTTCTGTCTGCAATGAGAAATGTGAGCCAATATCGTGACTCAGCAGACTCACAGTGGGAATAGGCAATATTGTGAAATATTTTGGAAAATTCATACTCATCGATTACGCTGCAGGTGAGCTAATGCCATGAGTGGGTAGGCGAGCAGGCCACGTCTCACATAGGTTCTGATGGACCCGTAGGGGGAATTTCTCCTCTTCACACCTTCCTTGTGCCCGTTGTGTAGTTGTTTAGCCCAGCCATTCTGAAATCTGGAACATAGAGGGATTTTGACTAGATCCTGGCAGTCGTGGAAGAAGTGTTCCACTAGGGCAGTGAAAGACGTAGTGAGGAGTATCCTCTCTGTCACCACAGCTTCTGCATGCAGTCATGGGTTAGTCCCATTTTCATTTCATTATACTTTCCATGATTGTGGCCAGTTAGTGATCCGCGCCATCGAGATCCGCGCCAATCAAAACCTCCACAAAGGCATCAAGTGCGCTCATATACTGATATTCTCAGACAGTCAAGCAGCACTAAAGGCACTCTCGTTTAATCGTTTGGATTCCGAAACAGTAAAATGTTGCTATGACGCTCTACAATCCCTTGCCAGACACAACAAAGTGAATCTTTGCTGGATGCTTGGACACAGGGAGATTGCAGACCAGACGGGCGGGCGTGTGCATACGCGAAACGTTGATCAGGGTGCTTTACATGCTTGTGTTCTCTCAACAAAGTTATAAAACCCGGTCGTCCTACTTTCGAACAAGGCAAATCAATACACCATCCCGAACCAGCTTCAGCGTTCCATCATTCCAACCGTAGATGAGATCGCGAGGGCTGGTTCGGAATCTGCATTCATCGGTCCTGAACCGTACTGTAATGTCAATTGGACAGCAGTCACAACTCTGATTAACGAATGGGAAGACAAACTTCGCGCAGACCAGTGGACATACGGTCATGGTCTCAGGCAATCCAAACGTTTAATCAGGCCATATCATGGCTATATATAAGGAAATACTCAATCTTGCAAGCCTTCTTACCGGCCATTGTGACCTGAACTACCATCTTAACAAGTTAAACCTGTGTTAAGCCAGGTCTGCCGGCTTCCTCGAAGAGGATGAAACTTCTGAGCACATTTTATGCGAATGTCCGGCACTAATAAGGAGAAACTCACTTCAGTGGGCTTAAAAAACTGCACTACCAATGACTTACTAGCTTTCATGAGGGAAGTAGGACGTCTTTTGGGATAACTCCAACCCTCCGATACATTAGATCTATCCGGGACGCGGTGTCGTTGCTTTCACGGCAAAAGGGTGATTTTTTAGAAGCTATAGGAAAGTTTTTCAAAAAAAAAAAACACGTACGGTCCATATAATTTAATGTTTAAAGATTATTTCATGCAAATGTTGACCTTGATTGCTCCTCAAATGGTCCATCCGCTTAGTCCAATTTTGGCATACTCTTTCCAACATTTCGGCCGGTATCTCACGAATAAATGCTTCAATGTTGTCTTCCAATGCGTCAATTGAAGTGGGCTTGTCTGTATAGACATGAGCTTTAACATAGCCCCACAAAAAATAGTCTAAAGGCGTTAAATCGCACGATCTAGGCGGCCAATTGACCGGTCCCGAACGTGAAATAAAATGTTCACCGAACTCGCCCCTCAATAAGTCCATTGTTGCGCGTGCTGTGTGGCATGTGGCACCGTCTTGTTGAAACCACATGTCATGCAAGTCAAGCTCTTGCATTTTGGCCAAAAAAAAATTGGATATCATCTCGCGGTAGCACTCACCATTCACAGTTACATCTTTGAAGAAGTACGGTCCAATGATGCCACCAGCCCATAAACCGCACCAAACTGTGACTTTTTCTGGATGCATTGGTAGCTCTTGCAATGCTTCTGGCTGATATTCACTCCAAAATCGACAATTCTGCTTATTTACGTACCCATTGAGCCAAAAATGAGCTTCGTCGCTGAACACAATTTTTCGGTAAAAAAGTGGATCTTCGCCCAACTTTCCAAGAGCCCATTCACCAAAAATTGTACGTTGCGGTAGGTAGCGTTGTTCGTTTGTAAGACGATTCATGGTTAAATTATAGACCAAACTGAAGATGTTTGACAGTGAAACAAAACACGCAACGTGCGTCAGCTGTTTAAACCAGTGTTGCCAAAAAGATAATAGCTAAAAAATCACCTTTTACCACCTTAACAAGTTAAACCTGTGTCAAGACAAGGTATTTGCCTCGAAGAGGATTCCTGACAAGTTAATTTGCTGTCTCCTATGACCTCCTATGACCTGTGAACCCTTTAATAATCGAGTGCTGCGTGGTGGGAACTTTGAGCTCTTCGCGGCAGTGTGTGACCAGCGTGATTTCTGTTGCCAAAATTGCTTTAATTGCTTAAACCGCTTGACAGTGAATTAGAATGGTAATATCAGGCGGTGCTATTTCCAACATTGATATCATTTTGGCTGCCAGGAGCTCCGTTTAGAAAACACTGCTATAGTCGTGGATGCTGATGGAGCAGAACACCACGACCACAGCCCACCGCAAATCGGAGAAAATGGCCGTGCTTGTTCCAGGTCAAGTCAAGATGATTCAAGTGAAGGTAAAGTGAAAAAAAGATTTTCGAAAACCCCTAAGCCTGCCTTTGGTGTGTGGAAGCTGCTCCTGTGATACCTCGACATGCAAGCCTATATATTCTTGTTAGCAACTTTAACTTTGCCTGCCACCATACTACGCTGCTATATGTCAAGCCTAGTAATTGGCCTAATAATCGCTGTGTACATCCATAGGACTGTTTTGGAGTTTGGTCCCATTTCTACCGAATTTCCTGTTGCTCAGGTTAGGTGTTCGAATTTATGAGCATTCCACGAGTAGCGGAGAAAGGAAGGTCAAACTGCGCAAAGATCCAAAGTGCTCAGCAGATTAGTGATTAGTCCGGTGGATCGGCAGGTAGCTCCGGCACACCGTTCGCGACTGAGCTAGTTTTTAAAGTGGGCCCCCAGCCAAGCTGATCAGTGGCACCTAGATCCAGCCCACCGGATGGGAAGATGAGAGGAGAGAGATGAGATAAACGTATCAGGGGAAGGAGGGGATGGCTGCATCTTGGCTTCATGTCTCCTATGATGGGGAATGTGTCGTAAGAGTCATTGACATTTATGAAGCCTTCGCACCGCGACAAGGTGTACAGCCTCGAGAAGGGACAGACTGAATAAATTACAGTCAAATTGACAGATGCAGCTTTAACAATATGGCCGCTATCAACTGTCAAGGTTCGGTTAATTTGCCCGACTGGTCTATGTTGGTGGACCTTTTTCACCACAAGACCCAGTCGCTGCCTCTCGATGGTCTCAATTACGCCATTGACTGTCAATTGCATTCTTCCGACGATGGAAATGTCATCGGTTAATGCGAGCAATCGCACAGACATTTGGAAGATCATGCTTCTGGTCTAGATCTAAATCTAGAGTCTAAATCCTATCCTGACATCAAGTCTCGGCGAAATCTTTACCGACCATGGCGGAGGAGTGGATATTATCCACCGCCATTCTGCAAACACGGAAGAGTTTTCCAGGGATGTCACAACTACACATGCTCTGTATAGCGGATCTATGTAAATATTGTCATACGCTGCCTTAAAATAGATGGCCTTCGGTGACCTGTACCTGCACTGTTATCGCTCAATCAGACTGATGGCGAAGGTTTGATGCAGTATTTAGGAAACTATATTCTTTGTAGTTGGCATTGAATCTGGACGATGATATGGGCTGCATAGACGAAGTGCGTTTGGCCCGCTGAAATGTGCCTCTTCGCTGAAATGTGCCTACTGCCTCGTCACTGAAATGTGCCTCTTCGCTGAAATGCTGAAAGCAGATGGCAATGATCTGCTGGACGTCTGTATATACTTATCGAGAAGATAATGTCGGAGAGAATCACCAGACGAGTTGGTTCTCAAAGTCGAGTGCCACGCAAAAACGAAAGGATGCCCTTTTAATTGGGGCCAAGTGTCGAGGGATATTTATTTCTCATCGCATACAAGATCTCTTGGATCTGGATAACTGGAAATGGAATAGGAACAACTCTTGGGCTGCACAAAGAGAAAGAATAAGGGTAGAGTAAATCCTTCTTCAATGGCTAGTCGAATAATTCGTTATTTTTTCCCATTTCTCTCTCTCTCTCTAAGCACGAAAAGAAAACCAACAAGCAACGATCCATATGTTCCTATCAGGAGATCAGGTCAGACGTGTGATTTCTATAAATTTAAAATCACATGTGCTGTGCTAGAACGCTGTCCGATATGTCAAATGTCGCAGTCTATCAGCAGTGCGCTGCTGCTTACCCAATTACTCAATTGAACCGAAGACCACTGCATTGGCTAGGCGAGCGATTTCTAATTTAAAATAAACTCAATATGCATTCGTAGTGTTTAGATTTTTATCGGCGGGCAAGTTCTTCGATTCGATCGTTGGCTTGTTGTAGCCAGTCTATTATTACTACAAGGAAGCTGTGCGAAAAACGAACAAAAAAAACGATTCATTAATAGCTGTTTTATGCAAATAATGTGACGTTCCCGACTAAGCAACTACTCCAAACAGAGCAAACCGCATTTGTACTTGATTAAGAAATTGAGAACTAAACCCCGACATCCCGCTGGAAGCCTTCGCTATCCCACAAATGACACTATCAGTCGTAAAAATTCTGTTATCCGTCAAATGGAAGGCCTATTTGAGGCGAGTCCAAACAACACCACGCCACTATCTTTCGAAGTGTTCTTTTCTGAGATTGCTCGTATGATAGATCACGTTCAATCAAATCAAACAAAACCGGAGACCGAAGTGGCCGGCGAAAGAGTGTCGAAAACGTTTAACTCGAAATTGAGTAGGTACCTACCACCAGCTACCTATGGTTAAATGATTTCGTTGGATATTGTATTTCGCGCTTCCATTTAAGAGATCGCCGCGATGTGTTACATAAAGTAAGCAATGCGCAGTACCCCAGTTCAGATGTGGTTTATCTTTTTCTCTTTCTGACGCAGCCCACATTTTTGATATCAGCATGGTTTCGAAACCAAACTCAAAAATTATTATCTGCTCCTATGCAGATAAACCCCGCTGGGAATGGCATATGCAAGCATAGAGTCCAATCCAAGTGCATGTGACAACCGAAAGCGAAACTGCCCAGATCGCGCATATAAACAACAGTTCAATTGGAAGTCGTTTTTTCGATGGAGAACAGATGTTTTTGTGAAAATACATACAATGCACTATGACTAACCAGTGTACATAAAAGCGCGGACCTGCGAATTCTATTATCTCTTACACGCTCACTGTTCACCCATCGGATTCAGGTACCGCCGCCGGAACATCCCTGATGCGAAGAGTGCTCTACGGCCTACACACGAGAATCCAATTGAAAATAATCTCTGTGCTACTTTGTGTGTCTACCTGAATGAATAAAAGCAAAAGCAATCTCTCCCCCTCCAGTGACTGAGCAGAAGCACAGAGTGTAGTTTCACGCCAGAGAGCTAAAAGAGAGAGAGCAAGAGAATCGGTATAATCGACTTGCAAATGACGAAGTCCATTCAGCGGCATATGAAAACAGCAAGCAATCGGAACGGAGGAGTGAGGATTGAGGGCTAGTATAGATTCGAACAGACTTGAAGAGAGTGCTACACTACAGCTGCTGCTGCGCCGGAACGAAAAGCGAAAAAAAAAAAATTACTGAGTCTGAACAGAGACGAACACCGATAACGACGACGAAATACGGCAAGAGAAAGAGAGAGAGAGAGAGAGAGCTAGCGAGCGACTTAATTGTAGAGGTAAAACGTAAAAAAGAAGACATAACAAGAACCAGAGAGAGGAAGAGCAGCGGCAGCCGACCAACCATACCTGGGTTCTCTGAAGGAGAAGAAAGCAAAACAGACTGCTGCAACTGCTCCGTTCCGTTTGTCGTCGTTGACGAAATGAGAAAATTATAGAAACGACCGATGAAAATCCTCCTCCGCCCCCCATCAACATTCGAATATTGTGTAAAAATTTAAAACAATTTCAAACGACGGATTAGTCGACGAAAGTGGCTGCCGCAAGAAAACAATCCGAATTCACTCCAAAACAGCGCTACAACAACACAAAAAAAAAAATACGAACAGTTCAATTCTGAAAATAACTGTGATTCTTCAATGATTAAGTTATACATATAAGTAAAGTGAGAGTACAAAGTGTGTGTGTGTGTGATATAATAATTCCTCGTCCCCCCCGGCCCGGTCGACAACAGAGCAGCACGGCGGCTCCTCGTCTTCGCCCTCGCTCATTATCATCTGTAGAGAATTCGATTTTTTCCCACGACCAAAACGATGATAAGAAGTGAATATTGCTAACGTACAGTGAGACGTAAACGACGACGGCGACACTAGTGCGGAACAGGTAATGAAAATGTGCATATGCTTTATTTTGGCTGCGACACTTCAGCGGGCATCATCAGTTTTATTATCTCGGTGAAATTCATCAGAATCTCTTAGATAACAATGGATTTTTTTTTCTTCTGTGTTTTCTGTGTGTGGACTGTCAGCAAATGTTTTCACAATCTCTTAAGCTACAGCAGCACCTTGGTCATAAATCAGTCTTAATTTCATGGCGGGGCAGCGATTTAAACAGAAAGTGTAACCCAGTGATTGTCGGTAGAAAAAGTGATGAGGGGGGATGACGGCGGCGGTACCATCGGTCGGAGGTGTCGTTCGAACGATCGTTGGAGTATATTCGCCAAAAGTCAGCTCAAAGACAGCCAAGTACAAGAGACCTATGTATAGAAATCGATTTTGACCTATAAACACATAAGTGTATACACAAATGACATTCATTGTTTACAAGGTGGCAGGGACGGGGGGGGAGCACAAGTGGCACCTACTTAAGGTTCTTTTCCTTTTTGTGCTTCTGCCTCCGCTGCTGCTGCTGCTGCTGCCTCAGCAGGAAATTGTATGATGTACGAGTGTGTAAAGATGTGTGCGCTCAATGCTGTGTGTGTTAGTCTGTGTTTTGTTGTACAGCCCTAAAGAATACTGCGTTGTACCTTCTACCTTCCACCTTTTGAGAGACCACAAGTTTCATTCATTTCTATATGTACATAAATCCTCGTATATAGAGCCAATGACACTGAAGCTATTCAGGTTTGCGAATACATTTCGAGACATATCTGCTCGCTTGTTCTTCTTCTTCATTATCGGCCCCCAGCTAAATGGTAGGGTGAGAAAATAAAATGCAAGTAGTTCTCTGTTTGTGATTACAAAGCAGGAAGCCGCATTGTTTTCAGATCCCCCCTCTGTCACCGAAACATGTTACGTCGTAGTGTGTACACCTCAACTCAGAGGGGGGGGGGCGCGCTGCTCTCTACAATCGCACATATGCTGTGACTTGTGTGTTCTTAATGAAATTTCATTGTAATTGACTCAATGAAGTGTACATGTAAAGGCTTTTTAACCAAAAAAAAAAAACACATTCGCTCTAAGTGGTGTCGCTGCCGTTGCCGCTCCTGCTGCTTATACCCCCTCGTGCAAAAACACACAAAAACGATTGGATTCTAACTTGTATTATTATAAATAGCTACGAGGAACATGGATTAACATCTGTGATCAACCATCGTGTGGCAGTTCAGGCTGGGATTTAGAATGAAGTTCAGCGTCTTAATTGAGGTCAAAGTGATCATTAAAGACAGCAAAAAAAATATGCATCCTCTCATTCGATTATTCCATGAAATCAAATATAAAAGTGAGGCCATTGCCGCCACTGAGTGTCGTCTGCGAAAATAATTCAATTTTGTTTTTGTTTTTGTTTTCATCTCTCTTTGTTGTCATCGCATGTAAATGTGTTTGCTGAAAATTATCGAGGACATTAATTAAATACTTCTACACGCAACAATGATAATATTTGTGACCATTGAAGGTCACGGCTAGCCGTTGACCAGCTGGTCCAGCTGCCGTTCATGCTGTGAGTGAGCATTGTTTTGCTCACGATGGAGGGATCTATGTACGTTTTTTTTTCTGTTTGTTTGACGATTCCAATCCACGGTGGTTGATAGGATGTTTGTAAATTGAAAAGGGGATTGGGAGAATCGTTTTTGCCAGGATGGGACACAGGACTACACAGAGTAAATCTTGTTTATTGCCATCAGTGCAACTCCATCAAAGTAGGCTGCCTGTCGAGCTGACTTCGCCAATATTTTAAAGGAAACACTTGCCATGCTTATAAGCCTGGACTGTGATTGTCGGATTGTTGTTTGTTTGTTCTTGTCGATACCGTATTCCGGCTGACGCTAGAATGTATTCTTGCTCAATAATATTTCTAGACATTTTTCCAGCTCAAAATCAGCTCTTGGTAAACAAAATAGACGAATTGGAACTTGTTTAGCTACTCCTTTTTTTATGATTGTCGCAGATTCTGTGCGCGTAGTTACGCTATTACGAAAGTTCCAGTGGTTTCTGAATAACTGTCAAAAAAAAGCGCGATTATCCGTCAAACTCGTCGTTGGACATGGGGACAATCAGATGTGAAGACTTATTCTATAGAGGATCTCTATAGTGGAATTGATTTCTGTTGGAATCATAAAGTAGGTTCACGTGGACAATCATACCGGACAGACCTGGTTCATCCACCAAGCATCCGACATGTCCTTCAACCGTTCACAAGATCAACTCTCAGTCTGTCAGACCATATCTGCCATGTGAACACCTCCATAGGCTGTTTAGGAGTCAACGCACTCATTCACCAGCCACGACGATCGCTTCTGCACTGTTTATGTTGAGGTTGTGCAGATGGCAGTCACGCTTCTTCTGGTGGCGCTACAGTCCGGGCTGGACCTGCGCTTCAGTCAACAAGCTTCTCCAGCTGGCACGATCTTTAGCCAGATGCCTCTAATTCCGCGCGCCAAGTTGGTTGAGGTCCTTCTCCACTTGTGTGTGCCATCTCGTTCGAGGATGTCTTCTGTTGCGTTGTCCCATTGGTTCAAAATCGAAGACTTCGGGCTGGAGCAGTGTTGTCCATGCGCTCTACATGACCTAGCCATTATAAGCGTTGAATCCGTAGACGCCTGACAAGGCTCATGTCGCTGTACTTTGATCGTTGAATCTTCTTCTCCAAAAACCATCAACGCAACCAGGGCTAAAGATGGAGCGCCAAACTTTTCTTTCGAAAATTCATTTGCTATCCAGAATGTCCAGGACAGCGATGATTAGGGTCACATATAATGTTAGCTTGGTCCTTCGAGAGAGGGCACTACTTACTCAATTGCCTCTTGAGCCCAAAGAAACAGCGATTGGCAAGAGTTAGTCTGCGTTTAATCTCGGTACTACTACTGTTCGTACTGTTTACTTGGGAGCCGAGGTAGACGAAGTCCTTAACTACCTCGAAGTTAAAGCCGAGTTGGCCGAGTCGTCGATGTTGTGCGTCCTTTCTCGATGACAGCATGCACTTCGTTTTGTCCTCGTTCACTGCTTAACGCACTTTCGCCGCCTCAGTTTCAATACCAGCAAACGCTCGCTGTGTTCGACCAATCACGTCAATGTCGGACTAGCAACTGTACGGACTTTTGAAAGATCGTGCCTCTGGTGTAGGCGAGTGAGTTTTGCACGACCTTCTCAAGTGTGATGTTGAAAAAATCACATGACAGCGTGTAGCCTTGTCTAAATCCTTTGTTGACATTGAAGGACTCGGTGAGTTCATTTCCGACCTTGATGGAACAGCGACAGTTCACCACCGTCATCCTGCACAACCTGACGAGTTTGGCAGGAATCTCAAAACTAGACATGGCGTTGTATAGCTCGTCTCTATGCACGCTGTCATATGCGGCCTTGAAATCGACGAATAGATGATGGGGGATGGACAGATAGACATCTGCATGAAACCACACTGATAAGGACATATCAGGTTATTCACGAATGGTTTCAGGCGCTCACACAGAACGGCAGAGAGGATCTTGTAAGCGATGTTTAGGAGACTTATCCCTTGGTAGTTATCTCCCTGCAGTCACACTTAGGCCATTGTAATACCACTCGGATTGGATGACTCCTACTCCTGAAAGCTGTTACTGCTCCCAGCGAGGCGTTTAGCTGGCTTAATAAACCATATTTATGTTACAGTGCAAGCATGTCTGAGTCTAAGTTGACTGTCAGCAGATCTGCGAGTGTTTTTTGAATCAGTCGAGTGAGTCGAAACTGAGAAACTGATTTTTTTATTATTGATTCCGCGGATTAATTTCTAGCATTTATACGGGCGGCGCTACAGTCCGAGGTGGACCTGGGCGTAGATTCTAATGCAAGCACACGTGCTGTGCGTACTCATGTTGTGCGTCGAGTGAAGGGAAGTAGAGTGTTTTCTGCTGCCTCTGAAGCTTTTTCCTAGACGAGTATACATCTTTAAACTCCAGCCAGTAATTCAAGAGGAGGTGAAATCGTGTGTTTTGCTGATGTCAAGGAATGAACCCGACTAATCTCCCATTACGCCACGGTGGTGGTCATTTATCTAGCTTACGCTGGTATCATTCAGCTCGTTCAATGATTTGAAGAAGTATATTTGCTCAGCCTTGGACCCTCCACGGGTCGCCCGCCTGATAGGTAAGTAGATCGCCTAACATATGGGCGTTGCTACGCTTAGCAGGAGCATTGCGTGAGCAGTGAAAGTAATGCATGACCATCTTATCGTTTATCCAGCTTCTAAAGAAATTACTTTATGAGAGATGTGTCCTCGTAAGACGCCAATGAGTATCCTCAGTCCTGGCTAGGTAGTCAATCAAAGGAAATCTCCTTTGCAATAACGCAGCTAGTGTCCACCATCTACTTAGCAAATGGTTATCCTGATTGTGTATATGCTTAGAAGATAGTTACCTGTAGCGAGAGGCATTTGGGGTCTGGTGTCTAGTCTGTTATCACTTAAATCCTAGACCAGCCCTAAAAAGATACACCCCAGTTCTTCAATTCAATACAATTCAGGTCTGTCTGTTCAAATACTGGATGGTTTCCTCGATAATGTCTTTAGTTGCTCCAGTCTCAGCAACTGTTTTCGGAGGTAGCCTTCTCCATCTGCAGACTCTCCTTATGATTATGGTTCGCATACCTAAATCACTTTCAGTTGTTTCTCTATTTCAAACGAATGCGCATATTCTGTATTATTTTTGTGGTATCCTCACAGCTATCAAGTCACGTTCATGTTGTGAGCGATCAAGTAAAGGGTGTCAAGCGGCGTTAAATCGCACGATCTTGGAGGCCAATGCACGGCTCCGTTACGTAAAACTATGCGGTTACCAAACGTTTCCTTCAATAAATCAATTGTGACACGAGCTGTGTGACATGTTGCGCAATCTTGTTGAAACCACAGCTCCTTCACGTTATGGTTGTTCAATTGACGAAAAAAGTCAGTAATCATGGCTCTGTAGCGGTTACCATTGACTGTAACGTTTTCATTGTATTTAAAGAAGTACGGATCAACAACCCATAAATCACACCAAAGAGTCAGTTTTTGTGGAAGTGGACGGTGTCTTAACCTCATCATCATCATCATCATCTTCTGACCCGCATGATTCACTAAAGGGGTAGCGGGGGTAAACCACGCACGAGAGATCTTCAGGCAACTCGATCCTCCGCCATCGACTCTAATTCATCAGGAGCAATGCCCAAGCGTAACCCGGCGAGTTTTTGGACTTAGTCCAACCACCTCGTCTTGGGTCTGCCAAGCGGTCGCCTACCTGATGGAATCGGATTCAACGCCCGCCTCGGAAGTCGTGAAGATGGGGACATTCGTGCCACTTGACCAAACCACCGAAGCATAGCCCTTTCCGTTCGAAGAAGCAGCTGCTCAATGTTGAGTTCCTCGCGTACTGCCGTGTTTCTCACCCTATCCCAGCGAGTAATTCCTACAACAGCACGAATAAATCTCATCTCAGCAGCTTGCACTCGCGATCTTATTCTTTCGGTCTTCACCTACACACTGAAAAGTCTTCAATCCCGAGCTGTCTTGTGTCTGCGATGACTTGGTCTTAATACCAGGGGTACGGTTTTCCTTTTCTTCTCAAACCAGGAGGCTCGGATTCGAAGACTCTTAACTGGAGCATTGGTGTAAATGCGCTCGATGTGGGCATGCATGACATGCACTCCTTCCCAAATGTGAACTACAACTAATCATTTAAAAACGCTTAATGCGACTTATTCTACTAAACCTCAAATTCTCGCACTTAACCTCAAATGTGTAAGCAATATGAGGAGAGCATCAGGAGGCAATTAACAAACATTCCAATATGATAGGTATTTTTCTCTGTTGAGATGTGTAACTTCTACAAGAACGTATGATTTACTCATTCAATGCTGAACTCGACAACCTTGTCCAACGGGGAATCAAAAACCGTGTATAATCGAATGCTTCCAACACCCGACTGTTGTCTATTGTCCTCTATTGTCGACTGTTGTTGTTTAAAGATGGGCCTAACCCGATGCTACAGTCTGAACAGATTCCTATCCTCGGTATGCGCAATGCGGCGCATCACTATCCACCTCCAGTGGAGCGATCACGTCACTAGACTAGCAACCAAAGATCAGTGTTTCCTTCTAAGTGCCCTCTATGTTTTCATTTTGTACAGAAAGTACTTCATTTCCTAGTCTTGAATGGTTCAAGCCCACATGGTACTCGTATTACTTCAGTAAATTCCATGAAAACAAAACAGACTGCAGGAGCAGCTGGTCGTTAGTGTGCTGGCAAGCACCACTAGTTGACAGCTCGCAGGTTGCAATTGTGAATTATTTAAATGAGTTGAGGTCATTCGAATTTGATGGATCGATTTTTTAGATGTTCGGAGAGTGAGTGTTGCTTCGTTAATTAATTCATGGCATTTGTGGTTTGAATTCTGCACTCACAGAGATGTTATTGAAAAATCTTAGGTTAGGTTATGTTGGGGTGACTGGCAGCAGATGGCGGTCACACTTAGGCCAAAGTAGGCCCATTGTGATACCCCTACTCCTCATGACAAAGTGGCTTAGCAAACTAATACTGGCACTATTTAGTTCGCTGAGATTGTTGAAACTGTAGGCCTCTAGATGTGCGTACTTACGACTTGCCAGAGCGCCACATGAGCAGAGGAGGTGATCTGTTTATATCTCTTTTTCCTCGTCAAAGCATAGTTTTTACGAGCATGTACAAAATGGCTACAGTTGTGCAGGCCAGAAGATGTCGCCGCTAACGATTATTTCTTGTGTTTGCATGGCGTTCGACAGTCGACACGTTTTAGCACCAAGCCCAAAAGCAAGAACGATGATACCAGCATTCGTCGTCGGGTTCGTTTGCAGTAGCGACTCTCACTTTTCGTTGCTGTAATCGGGTGGGGACTATGCCGAATTGTTGTGGACACTTGCGGGGCATCCTCAGGTACCTCAGCAGTCTTGTCAGCTATTTCTGCCAGTTTAGGCAAAATTTCTGTGTCGACTGAGATTATGGAAAGCATATTTGATGGGAGCCTCTGCAGATCTCAGCAATTCAACACCTAATTTTGAGTCCGATAGGTCCTGCATCTCTCGGATGAGTCTCCTTTTTTCTCTTTTTTTTTTATCGTTTGCGCCAATGGATGTGGAATCTTCTTCAAGATACTGGTAACCCGTGCTACCAGCATGAACGATTCACGGGATATTATTCTCCTTTGTCCTCGCGACTACGTCCTAAACACACACCTCTGCCCACTTCAACCACTCTCCACGCGGAACTGCTGGTAGGTATTACTTCGCGGGGCTGGTTAGCAATTATGCTCTATTCTGTAAGGCCGCCTCTTGGGCTCTTAGAGCTTCAGCTCTTCGTAGTGCAATCTGCAAGTTAGCTATGAAAGAGCAGACCTCTGTCCAGTCGCTCTCAGATCTCGTCATGTAGCGTACGAGTTCCTCCGGGGTTGGCAAGTTCGCTCTGTCTTTGGCGAAGAGTGTGCAGTAAAACACTGCATGCTCCACGTCTTCGTTCATGTCTGGACATTCGGGGCACATAGGTGAGTTATCGTGTCCAAACCTGTGGCGGTATTTCCGATAGCCACCATGCCCCGACAGGAACTGTGTAAGATGGAAATTACAGTTCCCTATTTTTCTTTGCGACCATGATTCAATGGTGGTAATGAGCCTATGGGTCCACCTACCCTTTGCGGAGTCATCCCAACTGGTTTGCCACAGCGTCATCGATGCCACTCTTTCCTCCGTCTTTACTCTTCTTGCCTCCTGACGATTCAGTGGCCGCCGAAGGTACACCGGGGCGGCGTACAGCAGGGCTGAGCTGACCACTCTGGACAACAGGATCCCAAGAGCGTATCCAGGATCGCCGATATTCGGGAGCATTCGGGAGAGTGCCGCTCTGGCTCTCGTTTGCGAGTATATCAATGGGGATCATTCCGGCTAGAACACATGCTGCATCGTCAGAGATGGTTCGGAAGCCTCTGATGGCTCTAATTGCGCAGAGCCTGTACTGCGCCTACAACTTCCCCCTGCAGTCAGTAATTGCCAGTGCACCAGTCCATATCGGTGCGGCGTACAGCAGGACTGAGCTGACCACACTGGACAACAGGATCCCAAGAGCGTATCCAGGACCGCCGATATTCGGGAGCATTCGGGAGAGTGCCGCTTGCATCGTCGATGCCTTTCTGCTTGCGTACTCAATGTGGGTGGGACGGTCTCTGAGTGGTCGAAATCTGTAAGCAAGCTCGACAATTTCCGATTTCAACTTTGTATACATATTCTCCAGGGAGGATCAAGGAGAATATCGCTTAGTTGGTTCAGGATATCGTTTTCTATAGCCGCCACTAGGGTGCGATATGTCTCACGTTGTTCGACCAACGTATAATTGAGATTCCACTTGTGTGAACCATAACTCCGGTTTCTCCTTCCCGGACTATCGGTATCTTCACCAATTCACCATAAATGGCTATGCTTCGATGGTATGGATCCCCAACATCACGACGTCCGATGTGTGCCTTGAATGCGACTCTATCGGGTAAGCGACCGCTTGGCAAACCCAGGACGAGGTGGTTGGAGCAAGTCCGAAAACTCGCCTTCGCCACAGCTCCTTATGAGCAGGAGTCGATGGCGGAGGATCGAGTTTCCTGGAGATCTCAGGTGCGTGCGTTGCACATGCGACCCCTTTAGTGGATCAAGATGTTTGTCGCAACCCAAGTGTCTTACTTCTTGATACCGCCGCTGCCCCTAGTGGCTGGTGCTACTAACTTTTAAGAGTCAATTAGAACGAATGCGAAATAATTCCTAGCCATTGTTTGATCTAGTGGTGGCCAGTGGCGTTGTGGGTATGAGCATCGACTGCTACGCACTTGGAGCTACCTGCCTTGGTTCGATTCCTGGTACGACAAGAAAAAACATTTCACGGCCCCACCTCTTTTGAGTCACTGACAATGTTCAAAGAGTATAGCTGTCTAGAAAAAGCTTCTCAGACTTGGCCGTTCGGAGTCGGCATAAAACTGTAGGTCCCTTCCACTCGTGATAGAACAATAGTGTGCACAATACGAGAGGCTGCTGAGAAGCTAGGCCCTGGCCCTCTACGGGCTGTAGCGCCACCCATATTATGTATTATTGTTCGCTCTCATTCAGGGGCGCGGAATGTTACACCCTTCGGCTGTTTGGGCAGCTTGGTGAAGTACGTTCTTGAAGAAGCTTGGAGGTCGCATAACCGGTTGAGTTAGGCTTTGTTTCACCCTCCATTGCTGTTCATCGAGATTTTAATTGTTTTGGCTAATTAGGGACTAAGTTGGTAGTTCCTCTATCTAATCAAAGAAGCCAGAAGGAACTCGCTCACTCTCAAGTGAGTGCGAGTCACACCGCTGATGCGGGATAGTGAGTAATTTGTGATTATTCAGATTTCAGACGGTGCATATTATTAATCAGATCACATTCACATTTTGAAGAATCATCGTCAACGGCGGTGCTCGAAATTGAGGTGACTCAAGGTCACTCGTCGACCTTCAGCACCACCGATCGATTGTTGTTCTTGGCCAGACACCATTATCTCTCCTTTAAGCGAGCGTTTATTTGCACACTGTTACGGCATCTGTAATCTTCTGATATTGTTTGACGTAAGTGCGGTGCTTATCGCTCATAGTCAACAAAACCTAGGAACTGGCATAGCTTCACCAAAATCGGACATTTAAGGTCGCGCTCCAGTGATTAATAAACTGGCAAGAATGATGATGATGAGATTTATGGACAATTCATATCTCTTAGATCATCAACCTATTCACACAGCGACTGACTGTATCCGCGAGAATGCACCGCACAAAATCCATAAACGCTTCCTCTGCGACAACGGGAAGCCAGTCCGCATTCATAGTCTATTCGCCTTTGTCTTCAAAAGTTCGTCAGAGTGGCTCATCATGTCATCTATATTTTGCTTGCCCCGTGAAGTGATTCAGTTCGTGTACACAATGTAAACAAAACTGATTCAGCGAGTTCGTTGCTTGTTACACTTTGTTTTTAGGTTATTGTCTTGCTTGCACGCTGTGTGTTGCGAACACAAAAAAAAAAAAAAAACTGACAGCGGTCGCTATGCGCGTCAGAGGTTCAAACTCTAGAAAAAAAAAAAGGGGGAGTGTTCGCCGTGTGGAAGTGATGGCGTCAGGTTTATGGGAGATTGATTTCAGAGAGCTTCGATCGCTGCACTGATGATTAATAGCGATTCGTTGAATTGATGATATGCTTTCTAGTGTTTTTTACTTGGCTCCACTGTAAAAGGTGATGATCACGATTTCTTTGTCAGCCACTCATGTCTTTATAAAGGCGGCCTGCGGCTGACATTGCTGCAGTATGTTTCGCATTTGCAGGAACACCTGTTTCATGCGTTGTGTGTGAACACATTCGTGATTGCAATCGAGAAAGGCTCACCGGTTTTCTTTTGTGATCAACTCACTCACACAAAGGACACAAAGAAATACTGAAAAGTACCCCTCGTCGTTGAAGTGAGAGTGTGTGAGGCTTTGTGACAGAGCTTGTTGTGAGTCATCCGGTCACAAGGCCGTACCTGGCTTTAAAGTGAGTTCCTTCTGCAAGATCTGGTCAAGATATGGGCGGTTGCAAATGATGGACCGCGGGCCGTGACGGTTATTGTCCTCTTACTCGTGCACCCACTGGGTTGAGTTTTTTAAACTTATGGACCTAACTTACTTTGCAGGCCTGCGACCCAAGGAGGATGTCAGCCTGAGCTGCCCCCCATTGTTGACAGCACCGGGCTTTCAGTCGTCAAGAACAAGGTGTATTGACCGCTTCATTAACTCCTTACACCGGAGTTTCAATCTTCCTCTTCGTCTCGAAGCAGGAGGCTCGGATTCCTGGGCTCTCTTAGCTGGAGCATTGATGTCCATGCGCTTGATGTGGCCGAGCCGAGCCAGTGGACGGATTTTTGTCTTCCGGACTACAGCCACATCTTTGTACAGCTCGTAGAGTCCGCGGTTGTATCCATTTACCTTCCTAGCTGACGGGACTATATATACTTCATCGTTGACGGTCCTGGGCACACTGCTTCCAGTCATCATTACTTGGTCTTTATACTGGAGATTCGGTCTTGCTCTCCTTCTCGAACCAGTAGACTCGGATTCGAAGACCCTCTTTGCTGGAGCATTGATGTCCATGCACTCGATGTGGCCGAGGAAGTTCAATCGATGGATTTTTGCCTTCCGGACTTACATCCACATCTTTGTACAGCTCGTAGAGTTCGCGGTTATGACTGTTATACTGGGATTATATATGCGAAGAATTTTCCTTTTGAAGGCATCATCAGCTCTGCTGTCTTGGTTAACTTCCAATTTTCGGCTGCCCATAGCAGGATTGGCAAAATAAGGGTTTCAACTCTGATTTTGGTCCTTCGTGTTGGGAGTTTTAAGCCCAGTTGCTTCGACAAACCGTAGTAGCATCGGTTGCCAAGAGCTACTTTACGTCGGTTCTCCACTTAGATGTTGTTTATAGCATTCACGTTTGTCTCGAGATGGACACGAAACTCCTTAACCATCTCGACCTGAATTTATTCTTCTTTGACTTGACAGAAGTGTCAAGGCAAAATTTCGCCACGCCCATCGGTCGGACGTTGTCTGACACACTGCTCGATAGAGAGCTACGACGCGAAGATTTGGACCGCCTCTTTTTCAGACACAAAACGTCAGAAGAATTAAAAAAAAGCGATTTAAAAATATACTGTCGTTCGAAGGTTCTGCTCGCTTAGCAGATTTAGCGCATTGAAGTAGTGTTGTCCGGGGATGGTGTTTCTCAGGTTCCTGATTCCCTCGTTAGGATGATTAGTGACGTCTAGAAGCTGCTTTCTGAACAGCGTCGCCATGTACTGTTGTAAGGTGATGATGCGTGCTTCGTCGTAAAGCTTCTTGCTGCTCTGGTGCGCTTTCGTCCATCGCTGTCGAAGGACTGTCGAAGACTTGCACATTCGCAGTATTTTCCTTTCGAAAATTGCGAGCTTCTTCATGCTGGTCTTAGCTCTATCACGAATTCCATCGTAATCGAAATCGTGCTAAGAACTCCGAAAAGGCGATCACAGAATTCATTCTTAGAGGAATCGTAGTGAAAAATCTGCTACAATTTCGTGAAAAATTGGTATCACTGAATGGAAATTTGTTCTTTTTCTACGACAAGTTACGTCGGAGATTGTGACTCCGTTCGGATTGTGTGATAGCATTTATTTCGTAGTTCGTATCGTAACTTCGATTCGTAGATTTTCTACGAATGGATTCTGTGATAGGGCTGAATTGTGTGCCATATTGGGAAGTAAGTACGTTAAGATCGGTCGTAATAGCTGCTTGTAGACTAGCCGCTTAGTCCCGTGGCCTAATCCATTTTGTTTACGCATCAAAGATGAAGATGTCGATGGAAGCCTAGATTGGCCTTCTTAGAGGTAAGTTTCGAGTGGCAGTTGAACTTCAGCCTTTCCGTGAAATTAACGCCAAGATACTTGACTTCCTTGTCTGTTGTTATTTCCGTACTTCTAGGGAGCACTATCTTACTGCTCCGACATTTAGCTGCTGATCTGCATCCCCCTCGGGATGGTCTCCTTAGGCACATATGAGTCGATTTTCCAGCATTGATTGGTGTAGTAGCCACATTTTCTCCCTGTCTGGATTTCGACCCTTCGCCTAGTGATCAGTAGTGACTTCGAGCTGGCATAAGTCAGTGAGTCATCTTCGAATAGACAACAGTTCACTGTGTTGGTGGGAGGCGGTTTATCTGCCATGTAGATGTTGAAGACCATCGGTCCCAGCTTCGACCCTTACGCAACTCCTGCCTTGGTGCTGCGCTCAGTTGATTGGGTGCCTTCCACGTGAACGTAGGATCTTCTGGAATGCAGAAGCTATTGTCTATTTTGATGAGGTTGGAGGGGATATCCATCTGATTCAGCTTGTAGATAAGTCCTTCTATCCAGACCGTGTCGAAGGCCTTTTCTACGTCCAGAAAGCAGGCAACGGTGACTACCTCCGTGTTTGTTCAGGGCAGCTACAACATCGTGGTGCAACTTCGTTAAAGGATGGAGCGTCGAATGTTTTTTCTCGGAATCCATACTGCGTATTCGGGATGATGTTTAGGTCGGTGGACCGTCGCTACCAGGTACGCCATGACCTTGCTTATATTCCTCAACAGAGATATAGGCCGGTACTCTGAAACATTAGCAGCGTACCCCATTTTGGGAATTGCAGCAATTTTAGCTAATTTCCACTTAATTGTTCATAGTGATCGTAAGAAGTAACATTATCTGGGCAAGCGCACCTACTATCGGAGGAAGAAATGAAGTCACTAGAACAATCTCTCGTTCTCGGATTCCTAAAGAAAATTGGCTTAGAAAGAAAACTCTAGACTGGATTTCTTCCAGGAAGGAGTCCATAACTCCGAAAAGATGTGTATGTGAGGGGAAATCCAAGGAGAGCAAATGTATCAGTAGGGGGCACAACAGATTTCAAGGTTAGGTTAGGTTCATTTCCGAACCACTGAAAATGCTCAAATCTTTTCAAACGTCTCTCCTTGGAGTCGACATAAAACAGTAGGTCCCACTCCCACTCCTGATGGAACAGTAGCACCCACAACACAACTGGTGGCTGTAGAAGCTTAGGCCTAGGTTCACCTCGGACTGTCGCACAACCTTCGAATTTTTATTACAAACCTCCATCGCTGGCTGATGACTCTGCCAAAACTTTGACTCCACACTTTAAACAAGTGCATTCATTGTTTACCTTTCTTATCGTCCGTTTTTTTTTGTTGTGAGCTCGCTCGTCAGTCTCTCCTTTGGTCGTGTAGTTATACTCATTATACTCGTCCATGACTAACCATTAGCATACATATTCACAAGGCGAAAGGTCTCTTTCTTCCTCCGCGGGTTGACGCTGTAGAGTTGAGAGGGTCTCGCTTGGGATTCCACAGCGACTGCTCCCCCGACGCACAGTCTGTGCTGTCCACTTCGAACGGCGAACTTTGAGAAACTTTTCTTGACACCTGTCAGTGACTCCGAAGACGTGGAGCCGTGAATACGAAAGTTGTTGTGCCAGAAATCGAACCCACTACAATAGCCACTAAACAAAATAAGTGACTCACGAATCCAACGAAAAAAGAGTAAATAGCCTCTATCTGCGATAAGTAATCGCAGTCGCGGTGAAAGCACAGGAAACTCAAGCGATTATCTCCGAAGGTGGGTCTGCTTCAATCGTTTCTGAGCTGCTTTGCTTGAGCGGCCAATCCTACATGTCAATTAATCAAATCAATCTTCGATCGGATAAGACCGCGAAAAAAATTGTTAAATTTGCAGTAATTGATTTGCTAGTTTGCATCCAGAGTCTTATCGCTATCTGCACCAACGCGCCGGTCTGATCGTATCTTGCCATCGAAACCCTTTTCGTTTCTGAGAAATTATTTCGATAATTTCTAATTGGGAAATTCCCCTCCGAAGCAGTGGAAGTGTTTACATAAGGCCGCGAGTTGATCTGTGCGAGTATGCTCGTTCGTTCGTTCATTCGTTTAGTCATGGCTTTGTTTTCGTCATTCGTTCATTTAGCGGCGTACTCGTATTTTGCCTCTTTTCTCTCGTAGATTCCATTTCGTATGCTTCTACGGGTGTGTGCGGTCATTATTGAACCGAACCGATGACGAATACTACGTGATTGCATAACCCCGGCATCTCCGGGACGGAACATGCAATTTGGAGTAGTAAATCGACTGCAACTGTGCATGTAATTGCTGCTTATCTAAGCACAATGCAACTTCGTACACTTCCATCATCATCATCATCATCCTCATCGACTTCAGATGATAGATCTCAATTGGTTCGACGTCACCCAGACTGGTAGGGGACGACCGAATGTACTTTGTCTCGTGTCTCGTCTGATGCATGATTAATTAAAACGGCAGTGCGAAATTGTCGCGACCCATAGCTGCTTCTTGTGTCGGCTCGAAAGAGGAGCGACGAGTGCATTTAAATTTGGGTCTGGATTTGTCATTCGTCAGTCTGGTGTACTCAATTTTTGCCCGAGGGCTTCACAATCAATTAGCAATTAAGTCGGATTTAATGTGCGCTCCTTGGTTTCAGTGCAATTGGTTGTGTGTGTTTACGCATTGACGAGCGAGGCTTAAATGCTATGGGATGAGGTAATATTTATAACAGTCTTGCTCGGTGATTCGGAGAGTCTGAGCAGTCATTGTTGTTAGTCAACCTGAGTCAGCTTTAATTGAATCTCGGCGGAATGCAAATGACAACGGGAAGTGGAGAGTACTCAGATTTTCTTCCGAAAATTAACCCGTCGTTACCGCTGTTATGTGATTTAGTGATTTATGAGCAATCGGGTTCAACTCTGACGGTATATCTCAATCACATACTTCGCATCCATCGTCTCTCTTAAGTGTCCCCCTCTCTAACCGCTGCTGTAGTTTCCATCTGTCTTGCCCGCAATCAATCTCTTATGCAATTTCGAAAAGTCAAAAACTAACCACATTTTTGTATTTCCATATTTTTTCAGCTGCAACCTCAACCTCTTTAGCACGAGCAAACGCTTTTCTGTCCTATTTGTTCCTATGAGTCCAGTATGAAAAACAGAGATGGGAGGGTTTCTGGATAAACCGAAGACTGTCAAACACAATGATAAGGGCGAGGGCAACAAACTGAGGTTTGGCGTCAGCTCAATGCAGGGATGGCGATGCGAAATGGAAGATGCGTATTATGCCCAAGCTGGCTTAGGCGATGGTCTCGACGATTGGAGTTTCTTTGCAGTATTTGACGGTCATGCTGGGTGTAAAGTGTCCGAACATTGTGCCGAACATCTGCTCGAATGTATTGTTCAAACGGATGAATTCAAAAAGGGCGATCACGTTGATGGCATTCGAACTGGCTTCCTGCGTATCGATGAGGTAATGAGAAAATTACCAGAATTTATGTCCAATGAAGAGAAATGCGGCGGCACAACAGCGGTATGCGCATTTGTATCACCCACACAAATTTACATCGCAAACTGTGGCGATTCGCGTGCAGTACTTTGCCGCAATGGGGTGCCGGTATTTGCGACGCAAGATCACAAACCAATACTGCCTGTGGAAAAGGAGAGAATACATCGGGCCGGTGGTAGTGTGATGATAAAACGTGTCAACGGTACACTGGCCGTATCGCGAGCGCTCGGCGATTTTGATTATAAAAATGTCAAAGAGATGGGCCAGTGCGAACAATTGGTATCACCAGAGCCGGAAATCTTTTGCCAAACCCGTGAGAATGCTGACGAATTTCTCGTTCTCGCCTGCGACGGTATATGGGATGTGATGTCAAACGAGGACGTTTGTAGTTTTATTTATTCGAGGCTGAAAATCACCTCTGATCTGGTGAATATATCAAATCAGGTGATTGATACATGCTTACACAAGGTAAGTCGTACAATGATTGTTAACATTTATGCATTTTTTCTCATAAAATAGGAATGTTTCTGCAAACAGGGTGGATTTTGTGTATTTTGTGTCTGTTGTCATTGCGGCCACTGAGCCTGTGGGACAACGTAACAGGGTACGCTTGGGACTAAGCTGGTCTACACATGTGGCGAATTGGGAATTAGCCAACTTGGTGTGCGCAACTGGAAGCAGCTAACCTAAGACCGGGGTGGCTGGCGTGACATGTTGATTGAGGCCAAGGTCCACCACGAGCTGTAACGCCACACAATGCATGTGACGTTCGATCGATCGATGAGCACGTTTGGAGTCCAGGGGGGCTCTGTTCTTTTGAGGTTATTTCGGTGTCACCTTAGTCCTTGCATCCGTAGACGCCTGCCTAGACTCATACCGCTGTACAGTCCGTACCAAAAATAAGAGAGGAAGGAAATATCCAAGTTATACCGACCTTGTCCCAGGATTTCATCTGATACCGTTTTTTATGCGGCGTGTCTGAAAAATTGAAATAATCGGTTAAGAGGATCCGTCGAGTTTGTAAAAGTAATACAGTGAAATACAAGGGAATTCCACTACTCTCTCATTTTCGTGATCGTGAAGAAGGTCTAATTCTTGAAGAAGTTGGAGATCTTCTTGCTCTCTTATGCCTGGTCTGCACAGTTCGTGGTTGAATCTTCTCCATCAACGCAAGTCGGGCAAAATACCACGTAGACGTCGATAAGACTTCTTTGTCTATGCCTCTGCGCCGTCGAGAAGGGCTGGCATGTACAATGTTTTGTACAAGTCAGCTAGGTTCTTCGAGAGGGGGCTCTGTTACTCAGTTGTCTCTTGAGCCATTTCCTACGACCCTTTCCTACTGAACATTCACTACGTAGCGCATATAGTCTGCCTTGAAATAATATCAGCGCATTGTGCCGATTTGTCAGAGATGTCATTCGTCCTTTCTCGAGGATAGCATATCTTTCGTTGCTCGCCGCCTTCGCCTCAACGCACGTGCTCTAGTGCTTAACACCAATTACAACTTATTGGGTCTCAATATTGATGATTTCTTCGACTTACGTACAAAATACGCATCTCCAGTTGCACAGCTCCTACGTCACGTCACTTCCTGGTCGATAAAATCGTAATCTTCGATCAGTCAGCTGGTACAAGTTCAAGTATTTGCGTTTATCTTTGACGGACGCACTGTCGAGAGTGACATATTCCTTATTGCCACGTCAGCTCTATTATTGCACACCGTAATCTAATCTTCCCACTTGCAATCGCACTCTAGATCAATCTTGATTTCAAGTGTAATCCGGAGATAACTCAAGTCGAAAATAGGTCTGACATAAGATGCTTTCAATTGGAATGCACTAAGTACGAGGGTAGTTGATGTTTTATACTGGCATCTGATTAAATAGTCATCAGTCAACGCAATAGAGGACGCCCACAAGTGGAGAAGGACCTAAAACCAACTTGGCGTGCGAAATTGAAGACAGATGGCTAAAGATCGTGCCAGCTCTGGAGAGCCTTGTTTTCTGAGGCCCAGGTCCACGCCAGAGACTTCTGTATTGCAAAGCAATTTTCTCAGAAGATGACTTGCTCTACTTGTTTTATTTCAATTATTGCTAAGAATATCTTCAGTTTGTAAGCGTTATAATAATAACATGGGCGGCGCTACAGTCCGAGGTTGAGGACTGTGCCTAGCTTCTTCATCAAGTTGGTCACTGTAGCTCAGTGATGTGTGGACTGCTATGCTAGGGGGTTCCGTGTTGAATTTCCAACACGAGCAAGTTTTATAATTCATGTTTCCAAGTTTTTCGAGTCACTGACACTGTGTAAGTTAAAAGGCAACCGACTTCCCTTTATTTCCCCGATTAAGCGTAACCTAACCTACCTTACCTACACTAACAAAATTGACATGATTGTGCTGGGCTATGACTCGCCCACTCAGTGCTGAGGTATCGCTGACGGAGAGAAGTGGTGCTCTTCCTACTAACTTGTATACCAGTCAAGGAAAATCGTCTCAAATTTCGGCGTTCAGAGTCTGCACAAACGACACTTTCTTTATTCACCTCTTTAACACACCACTCAAAAAGTCTCTGGTGGAATTAGAAAAAAACCATTCACAAAATACGGATGCCACAACTTTGGAAGGTAACTTTTGAGTTTTTGGTTGCATTGGACAACTTTCACTAGCTACTGCTAGTCGAATCAACTGACGATTCTTTTGATTCAAATTATATGATAATGGATCCATGTTTCATCCATTGTCAGATACCGAGAAGTCCTTTTCACGCGCTGTTGTTATGCGTACTGGATGGCGCAGTTGGTTGAGTGCCCCGGTTCGAATCCCAGTGACAGCAGCTCTTTTATCCGGTTTTCAAATCTGGCCCAGGTACCATTTGCCTGTGATATCACTGGAGTTATCGATCAGTGGTAGTAGTCTCATGACTAAGGTATCACAACTGTGCTGACGATTTCGCTGACAATCCACTTACCTACCTACCGAGGTTGTTGCTATACAATGGACCAGATTTGAGTCTAAATGATCCAGTCTAGCGTTAAAAACACCTCACAAAAAAGCGCCTCTTGGAAGGTCACTTAAGCATGATCAAATACTTGTGTACAATTTTAAATGCACCATCTTCCCATTATTTTGAGGTATCTGTTATCTCATACACCTTCAGTCTAAGCTGGATTTGGATTGGAAGATGCTGTTCTAACTTTGGCTGCGATTTTCTAATCATAGTGATTTTAAACTGCGATTTTGAGTTGTGAATTCAAACCTTTTTTTATTGTTGTGTGATTCTCCCTTGTCCAAAAAGTCATCAAATGTCGCTCTGTATGAATATCCAAGTCTAGGAAGTCGCAGTGTACAGTTTATGAAATCTCAATAAATCCACTACTCCGACTACTAATTTTCCGTTGTTTGTCCAACAGTGCTACGATGTTCTGATTTACAGATCTACCTCAATCACATGTATGAAGTTCAAACTTTTATAGGAATTCAATCGCATTCGCAGTTTAAATCGCAATCACAGTTCAAATCGCAATCGCATTTTAAATCGTAATCACAGTTTAAATCGCAATCACAGTTTACATCGCAATCGCAGTTTAAATCGGAATCGCAGTTTAAATCGCAATCGCAGCTTAAATCGCAATAGCAGTTTAAATCGCAATAGCAGTTTAAATCGCAATCCGAGTTTAAATCGCAATCGCAGTATGAATCGCGGTTTAAATTGCAATCGCAGTTTAAATCGTAATCGCAATTTAAATCGCAATCGCAGTTTAAATCACAATCGCATTTTGAATCGCAATAGCAGTTTAAATCGCAATCACAGTTTACATCGCAATCGCAGTTTAAATCGGAATCGCAGTTTAAATCGCAATCGCAGTTTAAATCGCAATCGCAGTTTAAATCGCAATCGCTGTTTAAATCGCAATCGCAGTTTAAATCGCAATAGCAGTTTAAATCGCAATAGCAGTTTAAATCGCAATCCGAGTTTAAATCGCAATCGCAGTATGAATCGCAGTTTAAATCGCAATCGCAGTTTAAATCACAGCTTGAATCGCAATCGAAAAAAATCACACTGCTGCGTTTTCAATCACTGTAAAAACAAATCGCAGTTAGTGATTTTGCGCTCAACTCTAGTCTAAGATCTTTTAAACAATTTTGTGAACAATTGTTTTTCATGTTTTGCGGAACAACTGGCGACTTTGGATGACAGAGCGTTCGCCATCATCGATGTTTTGTTGAATTCAATGCAACTGCTGCGCGGTATGTAAGCCGATTTGATCATGTCCCGGAGCAACGTCGCCTTCTCCTTGGATGCGAATTTGAAACATTTTTAAACAATTTTGTTTCGTTTTTTCTTTTATGCCTATTGACTTATACCATGAGGTCCATTCACCTAGCGGTTCACAGGAGCGCTGAACCATCGCATCTTTTTAATAACGATATGGGTGGCGGTTACATCCCGTAGAGGGTCAGGGCCTAGCTTTTCAGCAATCACGAGTGGAAGGGATCTATAGTTTTCTGCCGACTCCGACTCCGAACGGCCAAGTGCTTTTTCTAGACAGTTATACTCTTTGAGCATTGTCAGTGACTCGAAGGAGGTGGGATCATGAAAAGTATTTCTTGTCGTACCAGGAATCGAACCTAGACAGGTAGGTGTCCAAGTGCGTAGGAGTCGACGCACATACGCACAACGCCACCGGCCGCCAGAACCATAGCGTCTAGTGTGTTCTTAAGTACCAACTGGTCTTATGGACAGTTCCTCCACTTGGGTGAAGTGCGACGCTGTTCTAAAGCCTCTTCCTGCTCTTTGGGTCACAGCAGCGCACCCACTTGTGGTGTAAATCCAAACTTTATTGAATCATATGCCCCTGCCCGTCTGAGTGTCGTACACCCATGACCTGTTGGTATAATCTCCATACTCTATTGCTTCCCGCGACTGGGCTTAAGACAACTTTTCCTTGACTGGTATACAAGTTAGTAGGAAGAGCACCACTTTCCTCCGTCTGCGATACTTCAGCACTCAAATTCCCGATTCCCAGCATCAGCATTTCCTGCACGAGCCAAATGAGGATATCTCAGATCATGCACAACGGATCATAAAACAGGACGAGGAATTTCTCCTCTTATCACCTTCCTCGTACCCGTCATGTCGTGTTGTCATCCTGAAATCCTAATAAACCTGAAAATAGAGGTTCGACGTATTTTTTTCGATGCTGGAGGTCTTAGTAGAAGTGTTTCAAGGGAGGAGTATCCTGTTTATGCCCAGTTATTGCTTTAACTTCGGTGTCGGTTTTTGCACCATCAAATTTGGGCCACAGCATCCGAGTGGCCTTACAGGTGATTAAGGAGTTCCACCTTTATTGTGTCACGGTGGATAGTCACTCATAGGCCCAAAGTAGATCCATTCTTCGCCTTTATTCCCACAAAAAAAAAGATAAAACGAATCACTTCACAAATAATTAAAACAAATTTCCTTTCAACATTTCAGGGCAGTCGTGATAACATGAGCATCATCATAATTGCTTTCCCTGGAGCACCTAAACCAAGTGAAGAAGCTATTGAAGCCGAAAAGCGGTTGGAAAAACAAATCGAGAAAATCGCAAGAGGTTGTTTTAATCGTCTTATTTGTTTTTAGTACAATTAACTCTATCCTATTACGTATACATATTAATGCATATATATTTATTTATATATATATATATAACACTATTTGAATTGTAAACGTGTGTACAACAGAGAGATATATGATAGAGATCTATATTTATTTATTTCCCTTTCGTTTTGTGCGCATATAGTGAGTGTGTTAGAGAAGAGTATAGAGTATCGTATCGTATCGTATCGTATCGACTTTATTTTAGCGACAGTCCATCAGTGACTATTACGGATTTCATTTTTGATTAACCTACAAAAATAAGAGTCAATCTAGTCGTGTTAATATTAGTAGTAGAAACAACAAGTTCCTTCAGTCGGTGTGTGAGATCCTTTCCTATCAACTATTCCATTCTCTATTGTTTCTTATTTATTTTGCAGAGTTTTTCTTTTATTTTTCTCTTTTTCTTTGTTTTCTGCCTACAAAGACTGCCATTGTTGTCCGTTATCCGTTTAGTATTTTTGTAATTCTCTTTATTTTTGTATTTCTTTCCCTTTATTTGAATTGGATCGTCGTATATGTATTCTAGTTAGAGTAGATAGTGTGTTCCAAACCAAAAAAAAAAACAAGACGATTTTATGTGTACAAAGTGAAAATACATATTTTTATAATAGCTTGCGAGACATTAGGAAAATGTATTTATTTGTTAACTTTAAGACATTCGTGAAACTATATGAATCATCCACGTTCGCTGTAGATAGGTTTAAGATAAGTTAAAGTATATTTCTCACGTGTAGGGCATTGAACTTAGGACGTGGACATTGTCCACGTAGAGGAGAGGTCGTCTTGCTAGACTGTGCACGGCAAGAGAAGAATATCCAATTAGTGCGTTTATTTCAATACATATTTGTTTAGTTTAGAAAGATGATGTACACTCTGTTCCATTTTAGTATGGTTATGTGTTATTCTTAAGTAGTTAGTTCTTGCAAAAAAAAACACCGTTTGTGATACGACTTAGGAGAAAAATGATCTACAACGGGCTCTTGAACTTACCTCATTAACTTGTTATTTCTCAGGCCGACGTCCCATGGATAGTCTGAGACTGAGCAACAGCTACCGGGCACTGCTGCACTGCTTTCAGTCAAGACTAGGCTTACCTAACCACTCGTCACAGTTGAACGATTATATTAATTACAAGGCCTGCGGCCCATAGATGGTCCGAGCCTGAGAAATTGCTGCCTTCCATCATTGACGGTCCTGGGCACGCTGCTTCCAGTCATCAAGACCAAGCTGTCTTGCATCCGCGTTTAGTTGGTTTTTATATCGGAGATTCGGTCTTCTTCTCCTTCTCGAACTAGTAGGCTCGGTTTAAAATACCGTCTTTGCTGGAGCATTGTTGTACATGCGCTCGATGTGGCCGGGCCAGTGCAGTCGACGGACTTTTGTCTTCCGGACTACATCCACATCCTGGTACAGCTCGTAGAGTTCGCGGTTGTCTTCACCTGCATTCACCTTCCTCGCTGACGGGCCCATATACCCGACGTAGAACTTTTCTTTCTAAGGTACCAAGAATCAGCTCTGCAGTCTTGCTCAGCGTCCAGCGTTCGGCTCCATAGAGCAGGACTGGCAAAGTAAGAGCTTTGTAGAGCATGATTTTGGTCCTTCGAGTCAGGAGTTTTGAGCCAAGTTGTTTTGAGAAACCGAAATAGCACCGGTTGCCAAGGGCGATTCTACGAAGGATCTCCACATTTTTTTGATCGGCAGCATATATTTCGTTTTGTCCTCATTGACCTTGAGACCAGCTCGTTTCGCCTGTTCTTCAATCGCCGTAAAAGCCTCCACTACGCCACGTTGGGAATGCGCGGCAACATCGATGTCATCTGCGTACCCCAACAGTTGGACCGACTTGTAATAAGTAGTGATTTGACCAAATATCGGATATGCGGTATATTCTTTGGCCGGATATCCGGCGCAATGCATGCGAGACATCTGTACGCGTTGGACTTCAACCTTTTACTTACTGGAACAATTGTTGGAACAGAAACGAGCCATTTCTCTATACATCACAAAATGGTCGGATCTAGGTGAAATTTGCGTCGTTTTGTTGGATTATTTGTTGCCATGATGGTAATGCCGTCGTAAAATCGTCAGTCAGGAGTAATACCTACTAATGAAAGAAATTTCACTCCAAACGCAAGCAATACAAAGCCAAAACGACTGCTGAAATTGTGATTTCAAATGTGTCAATCAATGTCGATTGATTTCTGCCATCGAGCAGCCCACACAAACTGTGCAACAAACAGTTGAAAATCTGTCGATTACTGACTTAAGACGTTTGACGCTATAGTCTAGGGTGGACCTGGGCATAAACCAACAAGCCTCTCCAGCTAGCGCGATCTCGTCTAAGATTTAAATGTGGGTCTGGTTGGTTTTTGGGATTAAAGTAGGTCTCACGGTGGTAAACCATGCCAAACAAGGCCAAGTAATCCACGGTCCTATTTATCTACCTACCTATCTGGCTAGCTGTACTAGCTTCACAATCGCGTGCCCCACGTAAGACGTTCTTCTGTTGCGTTGCCAACAGTCTCCGAATTGAAAACTCGTTGGGCGGAGCTATGTTTCCCTAGACGTTTTACATCTCGCCACTTTTCTCTCGAACAAAACAATCATCTTCGTCCAGTTTTGAGATTGTCCTTGCCTCTGTCCCGCACAGCAGGATTGTGTTGAGCAATATTTCTCAATTAATGCTCATACGGTCTTTTTAGAAGTGTTGTTTTGTTTTGTGTTGTTTTTCGTGTTCAAATGCCCGGCTGGCATTTTTCGAAATGTTTACCACGGCCACGTTGGGGAGTTCCATTTTGAGTTAGTTTTTCGACCATATTGCCGGATTGTCTGGAATGCTGTCTTCCTAGGCTGCAAGTGAAGCTTTTCGGTCCAGACCTGTGATTTAACGTCTGAAATGGACAAATCGCACGATCTAGCTAATAATAATAATAAAATGGGTGGCGCTACAGCCCGTAGAGGGCCATGGCCTAGGTTCTCACCAACCACTTGTGTTCTGCGTGCTATTGTTCTCTCACAAGTCGAAGGGACCTACAGTTTTATGCGGACTATGATCGTCCAAGTTTGAGAAGCTTTTTCTAGACAGTTGGCTCTTTGAGCATTGTCAGTGACTCGAAAGAGGTGGAGCCCTGAAAAGTATTGTGTCGTACTGGGATTCGAACCTAGACGCTGATTCGCCAGTCCTAAACTATAGATAAATTGCGTGAGAACTAAAAGAAAATGGTCGAAACTTTATTTCCACGATTAATACATAAACCACTTTATGTGGACTAACGAACTCATACCCATTTCGAACATATTCAACTAGAAATGAGTTTCGTCGCTGAAGACGATTTTTTCCTGTAAAAGCGGATCTTCTTCAACCTTTTCTAAGGCCCCACTCACTGTTTGACTTTGACAGATGTCACAAGTCACGCGTGCGCTGTCAAAAAAAGTACACTGAAAACAAAAACTTACTTTTTTACGGCCGTTTGCTGATACTGCACTTAAATCTACTTTATAGCCAAGTTACACTTAAACCTTGTGTTCAACTTTACCTATTCTTTGTTGCTCGTAAATATTTGAGTCTAAAGCCCAAATCGCAATAGCGCGTTCGGTCGGTTGGGCCTTCATAGGCGTTGGTACGCGTTTTATCGAGTTTACGAGAATGTTATGTCAACGCGATACACTCAGTTTTCCATATCGAAATAGAACGTGCGCGTTTGACACTTCCAACGTTTTGAAATACATTTTACAAGAAAAAAATATGCAATAATTACAAATAAAATCCATAAAAAAATTAATTGCTTCCTCATTTAGTTAGTCAGTCCGCCAAAAATGAAAAGTCAGGATTGAATATAAAAAAAAAGATCAACCGGGTGAGTAGAGAGAGTAGTTCCATCTAGAACTTTGTGCTCTGGCTTACGATATTACGGTCTGTGAAGCCTCAACGTCCGACCGCTGTATTGTGATTTATCCAATAGAGTTACGTGTTTCCTACAATAAATGTCAAAGCCCGACCTCTGGAACACTCGGACGAACAAAATTTACATTAACAAATGAATAAGGAAAGCCGTGCCTGTTGAAAGAACATTCTAAACTTCTGCTGAACTATCTGCTGACCGTTTATAGCTGAAAAAAGTGTATAAAACGAAAGTTCGTCAAAACTATACAAATATTCCTTTCTGCAGTAAAAATGGCGAGACTTCCGCTTCTTAAATTTCTATTCACTTATTTTACTTAACATCGAATTTTTATTCACAAGTTTTTTCACGATTTTATGACTGTCAGTAGTATAACTTAAAGCCTTAAGGCTCAACTATAATGCGCATTATAGTTGAGCCTTTAGTATCCCCTATTTCTTTATCGTAGTTTAAGTTATAAAGGGTATTCCAATGTGAACTTGACAACTTTTTTTTTTAAATTGCCAGTGACAGTTTGATGATTAGTGAAAGAGTGCGTTTACGAATTAAATTCAAAGTTGTCAAGTCCCTATTGGAAAATGCTTTACTTAGCCGACTTTACGATCTACTTTTCGAATCGTGCAAACCGGTAAGTCAATTTTAACTTGTTAAGTGAAATTTAAGTCGCTAAGATGAGTTTCAACAAACGGTTTTTGTTCGACACAATTCTCAAAAAACACTGTCATCCCTGCAATGATCTCATATGTCATTCGTTGTGTCAAGAATACAGAGCCCATTTTCAATTCAAGCTCTTTGTACGGTTTATGCCACATAGTCGTCTGCTAAGAGGTGATGGCCACAATACACGAATTAAAATCACGAAGAGGTTATCTTATAGTACGTTTACACCGCACCTAAATCCAACATTTCGGGAAAAAATTTCGAAATCCAATTTTGCGTTCCCACTGGTTTTTTTTTTAACATTTCAAATGACGTCTAGTGGCAGAATTTATTACTGATATTTCCCTTCTCTTTTGGGATTGTCACTTGAAATGAACGATTGTTTTGTTGACAGGTGGTTTTTTGTTTATGTCAGCGAGCTGAAAAGTGGGTAATGCCCGTTTCACAACGCTGCGGTGGTGCGTCGCCTCATTTTTCAAACCACACAATACAATGGTTCCATGCTACTCACTGCGTCGTGCTACATGGTGACTTTTGTCAGATTTTTTTCTCACCAAAATGTTTCAACATGCTACAACATTTGGGTGCTTTTTGACATTTCCGTGCGTTTACTCCATATTTTCATTAGGCTCGAAAGAAAAAAAAAACAACTGATGGTGACACACTCATCCCTCAAAGCAAATGTCGTAACCAGCACGTAGTCGAGGCACCAACACAGCATGGGCATAATGCCTGAAACACAATATGGCTTTGCTGCTGGCGTTTTTCACGTTACGAGTCTAGAGTTTCAAGCGCGCTTTGAAATGTCAACTCAATTTATCAGCTGTTTGCAATTCACAAATCGCACATGAAAAATATTGTGTCCTTACTACTCCACTAATTTCACCCGATAAATTAACTTCAGTTAGCTGTTGCCATTTCTCAAATGTCAGTTGACTCTTAATTTGAGCGAAATCTCTCAATTTGTAAGGGAGTGTGAGTGAAAGCGCCTCTCGCACTGATCCTTACGTGAAACTGCTCTCCTACGTTTAATGACATCATTTCGCTCTAAAAAGCGAGAAGCTGTATTTTGTGCATAGCATATGAATTGCTTATGTTGGAAGAAAACGCCAGTAGCAAAGCCCTATTGTGTTTTAGGCATAAATGGCGTGCTGAATTTGTAAAGAGGTTTGTTCGATTTGACAAACTTGCGAGGAAATTGAACATTTCGCTGAAATCCAACAATTCGAAATGCTGGAAAATGTTTGTCAAACTGCTAAACATTTGGGCTGAAATGTTGAAACTAGCCGAACGACTAAAAAAAATGTGGGACTTAGTTTGATTTAGAATGAGGTTGTTAGGAAAATAATGAGGTTTCTTAAAATGTGAAAATGTTGTAGATCTTATTCACCAGTTCAAGCCTCGTGATCGTTATTCTTTAAATGAAATTTAGTATGAAATTATATATTATTGTTGACTATTTCTATTGTTCTCATCGATTGTTAAATTCACTTGTTCAAAAATTCGCCGTCACAAAGTATTTCCATACACATCCCAATTTGCCTTAAGGTACCTCGTCTGTTAGTACCTTTTTTAAAAAGATTAAGACAAAAAGAGTCTAAAATTATTGATATAACGTATTTCTAGTCTAAATTAATTATATAATCAAAACAAACACCATTTATAACCTGAAAAAAAAAAAGAAAACAAAATTAATATTTACAAAACAAAATTTATGAAACTAAAGGAATTGATTAAAATTAATTGAAAATTAATTAAACAAAATTGAACAATAGTGGAACCACTTATATACATATACATAAATGACAAATAATTTACGATGGAAAGAGAAAAAACAAAAATCTTAAGAACTAATCAAAAACATACATTTATCCCTTAATACTGTGTATTACTAAATCAAAAAAAAAAGAAAAACAATTTATAGATTGTTTATAAATCAAAAGCAACAAACATTGTTATTCGTAGATACTCGTGTGCAAAAGTCAATTCGAAAAAAAAACAACAAATAAGTGAATCCCTTTACTAAAGTGTAATAACAAATATTTAACAAAAAAAAAAAAAACCAAAAATAAGTCTTAGATGAAGTAACTAATTTATTTTTAAAATCAAATTTGTAGTGCGTAATATTTAATGAATTATTTTTTTTCAATTTTAATTCAATGTAATGCATATATATATATATTATATAGTATAATGAAAGAGAATTTTAAATTTGAAAAACCTTATGCTCACGATTTTTTCAAATTTCTTTTGCAAAATGTAACTAAAAATCATAATTAGGTGCGTGTAACATTTAGTATGCTTTCACATGAAGTGAAACTTCTTCTTCTGCACGCTAGGGGGTGATGAGGAAGTGTGGGAGTTACTGAAGACCAAGCGAACTTGTTTGGGAATCTTCGCTTTGAAGACTGTAAACAATCAAGGAAAAGTGAAACAGCGTTTATTACTTCTCCTTGGACCTGGGCCTTAACCAACAAGCCTTTTCAATTGCACCACACCAAGTTGGTTGAGGTCCTTTTCCACTTGTGTGCGCCATCTCGTTCGAGGGCGCCCACTGTTGCGTTGCCCCAATGGCTTGGAATCGAAAACTCTGTGGTGTCCATTCGCTCTACATGACCGAGCCATCTTAAGCGTTGGATCCGACGACGCTTAACTAGGTGCATGCCGCTGTACAGCCCGTACAGTTCGTGGTTGAATCTCCTCCTCCAGACACCATGACCAAGATCGCACGTAGAACTTATCTCTCAAAACGACCAAGAGCTTCTTCATTCGCTTTCAAATAAGCGTGTATTACATGTATACCTGAATATCTACTAAAGCTTGCAACGCTTACTCACTTAAGGAGTAGATGGTCTCCTGGCACTAGTGGCCTCATTACAAAACAGCAATGGCCTACCGTAGATCCAAAACACTCACGCCGCCTGCTCAGATTGAGTAGACTTATCCTTAGAACCATTATCGGCGTTTACCGGGCATTATGCCATTTTTGTCCCCTCGTGTACAACCTATGCCGTGAAGGCAACGACACCGCGGTCAGGATAGATCTATTGTATCGGATGGTTGGAGGGTTGGAGTTATCCCAAAAGACGAACTACTTCCCTCGTGAAAGCTACTAAGCCTTTTGTAGTGGACTTTTTTAAACCCTCTGAAGTGTGTATCTCCTTATGGAAGACACGTTTCCATATTAGAGCCGGACATTCGAAAAAAACTGTGCTCAGAAGTTTTATCCCCTTCGAGGCAAAGACGACAAACCTTGTCTTGAGACAGGTTTAAATTGTTAAGGCGGTAGTTCAGGCCACAATGGCCTGTAAGAAAGCTTGTTAAGATTGAGTATTTCCTTATATGAATAAGGTCTGATTAAATGTTTGGATTGCCTAAGACCATGACCATGTGCCCTCTGGTCTAAGCGAAGTTTGTTTTCCCATTCGTTGATCAGAGTTGTGACGGCTGTTCAATTGACATTACAGTACGGTTGAGGACCGATAAATGCCAGCCCTCGCGAGCTTCTCTGCGGATTCATTACCTGCAATCCCCCTGTGTCCAGGGACCCAGCCAAGCTTCACTTTGTTGTGTCTGGCAAGGGATTGTAGAGCGCCATAGCAACATATGACTTTTGGAGCTGAAAAGATTAGACGAGAGTGCCGTTAGTGCTGCTGAAAATATTTAAAGTCCAGCGTTGAGGAAATTGTGTCTAGCGCAGATCTCAATGGCGTCGATCTTACAGCTTAAAACACCAACTCGAAGGACTATTTGTGTTGGGTCCAGCTTCAAGTCCAGAATGCATCAATCCTTCTGTGAATCGTGCCAGACTTTTGGGTGCTGGAACACCATTGGTCCAGTCAAATAACCTGCCGGAAAATGCTGCCTGACCGTATAATCCGGCATTTTACGAAACATATCTGTTTTAGGGATTGAGATGAGTTCCCTTAGGTGACCCGTTAGTTCAGCTGGCTTGCACTTTTAATTTAGCAGTTTGATGGTATATCTGTCAGCTATATCCCTAATGGCATGGCACAAATCCTTGCAACTTTTTTTGCCGTTGTCTGTTGGAGGATTTTAGGCCACCAAACAATGGCCGCGAAAGTGATTAGAGGTCTCATCATTATTGTGTACAATCAATGTATAATTTTGGAGAGAGCACCCGAGTTTGACCTGACCCGCAGTCTGTGTTGTTTTGTCTCGTCCTCTTGGTCTATGGTTCGTATGTGCGTAAGCTCGTAGGACTGCCGTGTATTTCGTGTGCGTGTTGTGTGTAGTTCTTTGTTCTCTATACTATGTTCTACCTGAGCGTCGCAACTCTCCTCTTCGTTGGTTAGTGTGTGTATGTATTAATGTCTGAATGACTCGCTTGGTCTAGTCGCCTGATCGTGAACCGTTCGCCCTGTCGCGTGATCTGTTTCTTCTGCTCGTCCGCTTTTGTCGCCAATTCATTAAAGTCATCTGTTATACGGTTTGTATGTACGTTGTAGCGAGTGTGTCGTGTTCGTTTGACTGGCTTCCCATTCCACATCCATTCCGATACGGTTCGGTTAACTTCCTTCTTGTCCAGAGCTTTAATAACCGCATCGTGCGATGTCATCAAATGCCTCTTCAATATCCAAGAAGGCACATATAACTATTTCTTTCGCTTCAAGGGGGCTTTCGATTCGTTTCTGCAAGTTAATGGCGCAGTCTCTGCTCATTTGCCTGCTCTGTACGCGTGTTGACAGCGGTGCAGAGGACTCACACAAGCTTCTTTGTTTATAAGTTCTTCTTCAAGGAAGGTCAGTCCACCAACTACCTTTATAAGCTGTGCAAGAGTGCCTCAGTAAGATGATAAGAAACTTCGCACACATTCCTCATCACTCCTAAAGAGGTTTCACTTCGAAAAAGGGCACATAACCACAAACAAAATCCTAGTTTTTTTCGAAAAAAAGAAAAAAATAAATATTTACACCAAACGTAAATACCAAATATACACCTTAAATAATTAGTTATAAATAAAAGAAGAAGAAAAATGCCTATTTTATCGAAATGAAAACGTAGAATACTCAAATTTAAATTGTACCTGCCTCCCGATTCTAGTGAAAAATATAAATTAATACGTAAAAATAAAAACAAAACAAATATAATGAATTAATAACAGAATGTGTTGATGTTTCTCTCTCTCGAGATTTCTCTAACTTTTCTTTGAATGATTTTCTTTTTTTTTTTTTAACTTGATTTTTGGTTTTTTCTATCAATTTGCTTATCCTTTGAATGTGGAATCTTGAAACATTTTGTTGAACAATACAATAATGATTACATTAACAAATGGCGAATATGAGATAATGAAATTGTTGAAAGATAATTGTATAAATTTTATGTGGCGGTTGTTCGGTTAGTGAGCATAAGGTACGTTTATTTCATTTGTTTCCTTCACAACTTTGTTTCTTTTTCCCTTTCTTTGGATAATTCTCTTTTTTGTTATTTTTTTATTAATTTCCTTTTTTCTTAAAAAGCCCCCTTTTTTCAAAAAAAAAAAAAGAAAATAAAACAATTGGACTTTTGCGAGTAGCATGTTGAATTTTTTTCTCAGTCTCTTGTCAAGCATTTTTCTTTTGCAAATATCCTCTGTTTAATGTTTCATTACGTAAGCAAAAACCATAAAATAGCATTTTAAAGTAAAGACGCATTTAAAACCAAAAAAAAAAAAAAAAAATACAATCAATTTATACAACTAAGATATAAACGAATCTAAGTAAAACTGTTACTGCTTGTTGCACACATACTAAACGATTTTTTCATTACGAACAACATATTTTGACGTTTGTCCATGTTCAATCATTACCTTTTGGTTTTTCCTTGTTTTTTTTTTTTTTCTCTCGAATTTAATTTACTCTTCACCTGTGGTAGCGATAGACTTGGCTGTGTTGCTGCGCTGGCGCCGCTGCTGCTGCTGTGGTCATTTAAATGAAAAAAAATCATCAGCTATCCATCAAGTTTAGATTAAATACCATTTTTGTACAAGTTTAAGTTTCTGTCTCCATAGATGAATTGATATAAATTTAGTTGAACATGTTTTTTTTCTTTTTCTTTTTTTTTTGTGTATGCACGAGTAACTCGAGAACTGTTTTATTTACATTATTATTATCAAATTGAATTACATATATTGTTTCGTTATTGTACAGAAGAAAAAAAAAGAAGCTCTACTGAGTGTGAATCGAAAGGCGGTTGGTTAATTTGTATTTATTTCTTTTTGCAGAGGAACTGGCTGTAGATGAGGAGAGTGATTTGGTCGACTTATTACAAAGTGTTCAGAGTAGAGAAATCGAAGGACTCCCGCCTGGTGGTGGCTTGCATTCAAAGTAAGTTGAAAGCACATCTTTCTATTTTTATTATAAAATTGATGGACAATTACAATTACGAGACGGAAGATCGTTGTACGAAAATTCTTATCATCGATGGCTCTTCACAAAAAAGTAGGTACCGACGAACGAATTTTTAGAGTTGTGCTTCTTAGTTTTCTCAAGGAGATCTTTGACATCTTCGCTCCCATCTCATCTGCATTGGCCCGCGTGATCTAATAAAGGGGTAGCGGGGAACAAAGCACGCACTAGAGATCTCACGCTATCGAACTCATCATGAGTTATGCTCATGCGCAGCCGGATGAGCTTTTGGACTTGGTTTTTTTTTTAAATTTCAGTTTTTGTTTTATTTTTAATTCATTTACTTACGTGCTAGACAAGAATATTTAAAACTAGCTTAACTATCTTAACAATTGTTCTTACTTCTAATCTACTGATCCTATACGGGTACTCTAAGCTATTCTGATATAAATTTAAGTATGCCTTTCGGCTTAGTCTGTCTTTTTTTTTTCAGTCTGTTTTTGTTTTTTGTTTAGCCAAGAAAACTGGTAAAAAACTTGGCTTAATATTTTTGAACTTGGTCCAACCGCCTCGACCTGAGTCTGCTAATGCCACCTTTACACACGATTTTTTTCCTTTGTGTGATTTAGCGTGTGTAAAAGCGGCATAAGCAGTGGCCTATGGGATCCGGACGACGTAACTCGTGATGATGGTGAGATCGTGCCGCGTGCCCAAATCATCGACGCATAATTGTGCCGATTTCAGTGTGGCTAAGAGATCACCAGGAAGGCGACGCGTGCTTTAATGATTTGTAGAAGCTTTGCGGGCAAACCCTGGGGCTGCAGTCCAAGTATCCTAAGATGGATGTACATAGCTATTGTTAGACCAACAATCACATACGGTGCGCAATAACATGGTCCAAAAAAACCAACCTGATCAGCGCAAGAGAGACACTCAACAAAGTTCAAAGGTTGGCATGCCTCTTTAATACAGGGGCCGCGAAAACTTGTCAAACAGCCGCCATGGAAGTGCTACTGGAGCTGACTCCATGGCATCTGGTGGTCGCAGAATGTGGAAATAAGACATGAGAACTGGCCCAACTGCCGCCATGGAGATGCTACTGGAGCTGACTCCATGGCATCTGGTGGTCGCAGAATGTGGAAATAAAACAATCATGAGAATGGCAAAAGAAGGGATAGGAAAAGACAGGTGCATTACATCGAGACAATTCGATGCACTATTCAAAAAGCGACCACTCCTGGCCATTCCGAAGGATGACGCGATTAGGAAATTCCATTTCCAAATGGAGTTTACCATTAAGTTCAGCTCCAAAAAAAGTCTGGAGCAATGAATCCATAGTCCATAGACTGAGCAGCAATAATGCCCAATTTCAGAGTGGATGTTTAAACTCCACTATTGGTTTAAACTTCAGTTCAATCACCCCGATTACGAAAGTCGTGTCACGTTGAACGACACAAGGCGTTTTCAGAGTCGAGTCACTTTACATGCGATTAAGCATCAGTATTACGAACCTTAATCGACTCGAGCTTATCCACACACATTCTAAAGCTGCCATTCAAAAGCTTTCTGTCAATTTGAAAGCTCAATTTGTTAACTGGGGTAGTTTTCATAAATTCTACCGGAATACACATTTTTAAATTGTTGTTTTGAGGTGTTCGCTTAATAAAATTATTCGTGGAATTTAAACTAAATATGGACAGCATTGCTATGGTTATTTATTGGATTAGCGAAGAGAACGACGATCAAAAATTGCAGAAAAGGGAATTAATTAACATCATAAGAAGTATTCGATTAACATGCAATCCATTTGATTTACCAGATGCTGAGTAAGAGATATGCATTGTACAATTGTGAATAAATTAATAAGTTTTTAGTATTTTAGACTAAATAAGGGTGACGTTTGCTTATTTGCTGGACGAAATTAAAAACAAAGTTTCGGGCATAAAACATTCGTCTTCAGTGCCGATAGTTGTGCCACTTGCAATTTTATTAAGATTTTGTGCTGAAGGGAGCTACCAAACCGGTGTTGGGAACGACTTTGGATTGGGCTTAGCACAGCCTACCGTAAGCTGCGACTTCCTTCCATTCAGTTTTGTTTGCATCCGTTTGAGAAAAACCTCTTGAAATTTGTTGCTAAATTTCTATTTTCCTCTATCAGTTCAACTAGCCGCTTTATTAGAAACGATATTTTTAACTAAAGAGGTCAGTTTTTTCTCATTTATTTCATAATTTTTTTATTTTAATTTTTTTTCTTAAATTATCATTGGAACTTAAAAAGACAAAAAAACACAATTCATTCAGTTTCTTTTTGGAAAATATGGTTTTGGAGATGTTTTTGCTCTAAAACTCCATATCGAACTATGACAACTAATTAGAAACGCTGGAAAAATGATAACAAAAATGTAAGATAATCTTTACAAATAATGTCGAAACTTACTATAGTGTCTTATTATGATTAGTACTTAGTCGGAAAGCCGCTTTGCTTTAACACAGCTCCGCAACGATTCTGCATCGACCTGATTAAGCCTCGGCATTTCTCCACTGGAATCGCGTACCACGCTTCCTTCACCTTTTCTTACAAAACATCCAAATTGGAAATGTTTTGAGTACTGACGGCATTCTTAACATCACTCCAAAGGTCTTCTATAGGATTTAGGTCTGAACTTTGTGATGGCCAGTCAAGTACACGCATGGAGTTTTGGTCAAAAAATGCTTTTGTGAGCTTTGCGGTATGTTTAAGGTCATTATCTTGCTGGAATGACCAAATAACTGGCATATTTTCCTCCGCCCATGGTAGCATTACATTTGTGAATATGTCAACGTACTGCTCCTTATTCATTGTTCCTACAATACGATGAATTGGTCCAACGCCGTTCCACGAAAAACATCCCCAAATAAAAATTTAACCGCCGCCATGCTTAACTACTGGAGAGGTGTACCTGGGATCGAGTTCTTTGCCTCTTGGTCGTCGGACGTACCTTCTACCATCCGGACGAAACCTATTTATCTTTGTCTCATCACTCCATAGTACAGATTTCCATTCATTTGCGTCCAAGCAGCATGAGTTTTGGCGAAGTCGATACGACGTTTTCTTTGTGCCAATTTGACCATCGGTTTCATTCGCGCTAGTCTTCCGTGAAGTTCGGCTTCCGTCAAACGACGAGCAACAGTCCTCTTAGACACATTGATACCCGTTTCATCCATTACTTCACGCTGGATTGCTTTGGCACTTTTTTTGAGATCCGCTTTTGATAGCCGGACAATTTTTCTGTCAATGTACTGTGTGGTTTTGCGGGGTCTTTTTTTGCGAGGAACATTTTCCGTGGTGCCATATTTACGAAAATGGGAAATTGCACCAAATACCATCTTCTTGGAACAGTTTAACTGCGTTGCAATGCGTTCATACGACTGACCCGCTTGGTTTAGCTCAACAATAGCCTTCCGCGTGTCAGGTGTACAGCTCTTTCCTTTACCCATTTCTATCCTTTTTTTTTAATTTAAATATATTATTTTTTTTTTATTTTTGTAATGTAAGCCAGTGCTATCTTACCAAAATATTTGAGAAAAACTTTTAAATATTTATGTATTTTAGGTAATACAGAGTCGTTTCTAATTAGTTGTCAACTCAAGAACTCCAATTGATCAACTAAAATATGACTGTTATGCAAACCATACAATCTGGCAAAATGGGAATGCATATTTTTTAAAGGGGCATAAAAACAGAAGTAACCCTAGCAAAAAGCTTACCGTTATGTTATTAACAGTAATCGGAATATGAGTAAACGCTACAATGCTGGTATCGTTTCTAATTAGTTGTCAACGGCTGTAAATAATTAACAATAAATACATTTACATCATTCCAGTTAAAACACAAAGAAAACTCACATTTTTACTTATTTTTCCATTAGAGTCGTTCACAACATTCAAACCGCCTTCTTTTGTCGTGTTACTCGGCGATTTGGTCTAGTAAATCGACTTTCGGAATACCGATACACGATAAGTGTCACACAAAAACTACGTTCCACATAAGCTTATCGCCAAAATGCCTTTTTATGGCGTAAAACGACTACTTTATCGACAATCGTAATATCGACATCACAGAGGCGTTTCGACACAAGTCGTTAAACGACTTTCGTAATCGGGGAGAATGATTTGTTCTGTTTCACAGTTTCGATTAAACTCTGAACTGAGTTCAACTTGTAGTTTAAGTTAAACGAGAGTACAATGTCGTTTAAACCTCAGATCTACTCGATATTGCTTCGCTCGCTCTTTTTTCAAGCATTCGTGTTTTATTCTCTCTAAGATCTGATGTTCGGTGATGCGACAGGTTCCTTGTATTGAAATCATTTGCAAGGGATACCCATACCTCAGCTTTTTCCGTCTTTGGTTGACAGACAAACGCTACAAAAGCTCAAAAGGGACGCATAAAAGCGTTTTAAAACTAAAAAAGCACAGGAAAACCATCAAAAGCTTACAAATTGTAGCCATTGCTCAAACCAAGTGGAAAGTGTTGCAATACTTTTATCGATCGCATTACACAAACGAAGTTCAACTAAACTGAAGTTTAGATTTCACTGTGAAACCGGATGAGTTAAACCGGTTAAATCGGTTCATGGTTCAGCTGAACTAAAGTTGAAACCACCTCCACTGTGAAACTGGTCATAAGCGGTCTTATTTTGTACAGCTGATCGGAACCTTCTTCACCTTCACCTTCATCATTTTTGATCAAACAAATGTCGTTGAAATGAAGATTTTTGCGAATCTCAAAAAAACGTAGTTCTGATTGCTTCGAATGCATGCTTCGACCTATAGCTTTCTGCATTTGGATATCGGAGAACGGACGTGTACAGCTATAAAGCGATGTCATGTTGCAGGGCGTACTTGACACTCCCATTGGCAATTTTATCAAAGAAGTCCTCGGTAAAAACGTGCATGAAACATTGATATGGTGTTTCCATTGAAGCGCTCAGGCAAGATTATTTCACGAAAAACGAAACGTTCCCAGTGCTTCTTTCTACACATAATGATTCTGAACTCAAAAGATTGTGGATTAATGTCTATTGCGGTTCCAGTGAACCCCCACCAGCGCTAGGTAAATGATATGCGAAACATTCATCAAATTCTGGTAAAGGAGACCGATTTCGTTTTGGTTTTATTTTTGGTGTTCTAGTCGACCGCGACGGTTGCTGGCCTGTTGGTCTGCTGACAGGATGAGCTAGTAGATGGCGCTGCTCAATAAAAAGCACTTAAAGTTACAATACATAAATCTCACTTGTAACAGTTAGTTCGTGATTTAGATTCGAACTTGTAGCTGTTTGCTGGTAGATGCTAAACAATTTTCTAATTGCCGAATGTAATTATCAACTTGACCAAAATCTCCATCGGATGTTAAAAACTCATCAACTTCACTTTCAGCTTCACTCAACTTGCCGTCAGAGCTACCGCCGCGCAGTGTGTTATTTTCGACATCTAGCGGAACTTTATTCCTGTTGCGCTTGGTATAGCTAAACTATGGATTTTCCTATTCGATGAAGGAAAAAAACGTAATTATATCAAGTTTTTAAAACAAATAGCTATATGTGGTTACCGATAGGGGCATCCATCCTCCATAAACCTCATGGATACAAACGTCTCTAACTAAAAGACCACTGAACCGATTTTGTTCAAATTTTCACCAATGTGTTCAGAAAAGACAGATTCATCACATCTTTTGCTACAACCCATTATCTCAAATAAGTCCCAAGATAAAGGGTGATTTTTTAGAAGCTATAGGAAAATAAAATTCAGAAAAATGCATGAAATCTTTATTTTAATCGATAGTACGGTCCATATAATTGAATATTTGAAGATTATTTCATGCAAATGTTCACCTTGACTGCGCCTCAAATGGTCCATCCGCTTAGTCCAATTTTGGCATACTCTTTCCAACATTTCGGCCGGTATCTCACGAATAAATGCTTCCATGTTGTCTTCCAATGCGTCAATTGAAGCGGGCTTGTCTGTATAGACATGAGCTTAAACATAGCCCTACAAAAAATAGTCTAAGGGCGTTAAATCGCACGATCTAGGCGGCCAATTGGCCGGTCCCGAACGTGAAATAAAATGTTCACCGAACTCGCCCCTCAATAAGTCGATTGTTGCGGGTGCTGTGTGGGATGTGGCACTGTCTTGTTGAAACCACATGTCATGCAAGTCAAGCTCTTGCATTTTGGGCAAAAAAAAAAGTTGGATATCATCTCACGGTAGCGCTCACCATGCACAGTTACGTTACGATTCGCATCATCTTTGAAGAAGTACGGTCCAATGATGCCACCAGCCCATAAACCGCACCAAACTGTGACTTTTTCTGGATGCATTGGTAGCTCTTGCAATGCTTCTGGCTGATATTGACTCCAAAATCGACAATTCTGCTTATTTACGTTACCATTGAGCCAAAAATGAGCTTCGTCGCTGAACACAATTTTTCGATAAAAAAGTGGATCTTCCGCCAACTTTCCAAGAGCCCATTTTGATAATAGAATTCAATAATTTGCAAGCGTTAAATTATAGGTTAAATATATAGACCAAACTGAAGATGTTTGACAGTGAAACAAAACACGAAACGTGCGTCAGCTGTTTAAACCAGTGTTGCCAAAAAGATAATAGCTAAAAAATCACCCTTTATAATTTATATCAATTTTTGTTTATGTCGTTTTCACTGGTGGTTTAAGTTTCTTGTTGACTTTTCGTTCAAAACGTACCTTACCATTTTCGATCACCATATTCGCGTGTGTACCGATTATATTTTCCGACAACCAGTCCATCATTGACCACATCAAAAGTTAAGATGTAGGATATTTCATCAGTCATAATTGAAGCCAATTGATTTATAAACGTCCAACCCCCGTAAGCAATGTACCCGCACTATCAAATTGCTTATTCGTCTTTAACCCTCTATTGCATACACCATGATCCATAATGAAAAAAATAAATAAAAGTTTTTGTCTTAACTAATTAAGAGACTAAAACAAAAAACATATATTCTAACATTTTATTAAAAGTTATTAATTTTTGTCATATATGGCTGCTTGTGCAGTTAGACATTTTTCAAAATAACAATGTTATACCGACAAATTGTTCCATTTCACTGCGAGTAATGTTAGCTGGCTTATTTATGTTATTCTGCAGTGCTTTTCTATTGGATTCACAGTTCCTCCGTGAAAAGAAATGAAAAAAAAAAAAATCAGCGGGTGTCTCAAGAGAGGACATCTCCTCCGGAAAATCTCTAGTCCCTAAGAAGGTGTAGTCGATATCCTTGTATGATTTACGGGACTTGTTTTTCCATGATAAGTTTTTGCTCCTTCATATACTTTGATTTCAATGAGAGCAATAGTTTTTCTTCTTCTGAATCGTACTCACTTTCATCGGTTTCAGGCACCTCCAGATGTTCTATACTTCCCATCTCCATATCCTGCTCATTCTCCGATGCTAGGATTTCATCCTCACTTTGAAAACCCTCACCAGGTATAGCACGGATTCTTTTTCCGTAAAACGAATTTCTTGAGATCATTGTTTCTCACAGCAAAAAAAAAACGAAAAGTATGAATATTCATATTTTTGTAAATGGATAAGGAGCCATATATGGACGTTGACAAAAACGCGCCGTATCTTCGAGTCCACAACTATAATTGAACATCTAACACTTAACCATTTTACTTACCAATATCGAATCTCACTGCAAAAAATATAACACGGCTTTATTTCTTTTTTAACCAAAGAATAAATATATCTTTTTGTTTTGTTTTTGCACTGCACTCTGGAGGCACGCACTTATGAAATTCAACTACGATTCTTCGCGACCCCACAAAGAAAAATAAAACAAAATACATAAAAACACATACAGAAAAAAATGTTTCAAAACTGTGAAAACGGTACTTTTCCCATGGCAACTGGAAATTCATAGTAGTCGGCGTTCAAATATGAAAAGCCATATATGGCTGCTTGTGTAGTAGAGGGTTAAGAATACAGAGTTTTTGATGCGGAACAATTGGCTACCTGTATCAAATAAGGCGACGCATTTGAACGATAGGGGAAGTACATAATTCGGTGTACTGGTGATGGGTTTGAAACTTGGTTTCTTTTTGACGGTTTTTCGAGAAATGGCCAAAATCATTGGCCCTTAGTAATAGAAAATCATAAAGTCGCTTCTAAAGTCGAATTTTGTTAGGTGTAGCTAAGGTACTTTTAAGTTTCCGTAGTAATAAATCAGCTTTAACAAAACTCGAATTTAACGTAATCATTGTGAATAAACCTGTCATATTCGCTATTGTGAGCTAGCACAACCTGTCATATTCGCTATTGTGAGCTAGCACAGCTGATTTTGACACTCGTCTTGAAACATTAAACTGTCACTTTTAAATTCGACTTAGATACGATTCGGCCACATCTAAATATTTGTCGATTTTAGAAGTGGGTTGCTCGTTTATTACTACGGATTTCGTGTTAAACTCTAGTTTACGTAAAACTCGAGCTTAAATTCCTTTATCACTAAGGGCCATTGCAATTGAAACAACGGGGTCGCTATGCTTTATGACGACATGAATATGAAGCATGTCCTTTAGCCCCGCACGTCACGCAACGCTTTAGATGTACTTCATTAAGTAAGTTATTTGAGGAGGCACTCTCATTTTTAGAATCTTGAAATGAATTTTGTTCTTGTGCGCGATCTGAATTTTTTTGTTTTGCAGTGACGATCGCGCATGCTTGAAGTGGTTTGACTGAACTCTTTCTCTAGTGTGTGGACTTCAAATCATTCCAGGTATGAATTTTTTTTCCGCGATTCGATAGCTAAGTTGGCGACATATAAGAACCTCTGACTGTCGTTCCACTGGCATGCTAACGGAATGTCTTCGAAATCGTCAATCCAATCTGTAACATCTTTTGCCTCAGTATAGTTTTTAGTGTTTGTTCCCAACTTTTTTGCTGTTTGAATTGTTTAAGCCGTCGGCAGTGGGTAAAGTGTTTACGTAACTCGGCCCGGCGTTACTGTCTACGAATTTCGCGCTTTCGTATTTACTCTTTTCCTTCCTTTCACTCAATTCCTTCTAATGACCGTTCAAGATGCAACCGTGGGTATGTGCGTTCTTCAACCGATCAACTTCTTTTAACTGTGCGAAAGGCCTCGTTGTTTTAATAATTTCTGGAGCTATAAAAAATAACTAAATGCCTTCAACCGTAGGTAATGAACAAAGAACGATTAAGATTCCCATAACTTCGTAGCGCGTCCGTATTCCGTCATATCGATGTGTAGCTTTTCGTGTCGAATGATCGATAAAACATGCTCGGCGTGGGTGTAAAAAAGTACCGATAAATCGATTGATGATTACCAAATATGGTAATGGGACGCTGCATTTTGCAGATTGAAAGGTGCTGTGGTAAATTCGACATGGTTGTTATCGTAGGATCTAGGTGACTGCTGTGGGAACACCACAGGGCTCCCCCCCTTAAGTGGGAGTGAAGCGCAGGGGAACTTTGATTATCCGTCCGGAACGCTTGGTGATCACTGGTGCGTCTGAGGCCTTGTTGCTTGAGAGTGGAGCAGGTGCCTGGGGTGGTGATAAATTTTCTTTAGCGGATAGGTGGTAAGCCGGTTTTATGCGTTGAATGGACACGTATGCCTCTCTTCCAGGCAAAGCCAGTTTGTACGCATGTGGGCGACGGCCCAGGACGGGGTATGGTCCGGTAAATGCTGGCTGCAATGGTCGTTGGGTGTGGTCGGTGCTTACATATACGTGGGAGGCAGTGCTGAGGTCCTTTGGTACGAATATTGTATTTGTCTGGTGTGTTGCGAAAGCAGGGGATGTTCGCTGAAGTACTTCTCTCAGATCCTGAAGAAAAGCGATTGGTTCCTGTACTTTGCTAGGCGCTGACAAAAAATCTCCTGGAAGACGAAGTTCAGTTCCATAAACCAGTTGTGACGGTGATGTACGAGATTCGTTCACCACTGAACGGAGACCGAGTAGCACAGCTGGAAGTGCTTGAATCCAGTTTTGGGGCAGATGAGTGATGAGTGCCGTTTTAAGCGTTCGGTGCCACCGCTCCACTATACCATTCGCTTGTGGGTGATAGGCAGTGTTATGCATCCTATGAGCTCAGCAAACCTCCGGAACAAGGCGGATTCGAATTGCCGGCCCTGATCTGTTGTTAGGCGAAGTGGATAGCCGAACCGGGAAACCCAATGCTGGAAGAACGCATCCTCGACTGTGGTTGCTGTGATGTCGTCTACTGGGATAGCTTCTGGCCAGCGTGTTGCTCGGTCGATGCAAACACACACTCCACACGAACAGAGCCCGACAGCGATAAATTTTTCGTTAAGTCAGGCATCTTCCTTCGAGCTGTCAAACAGCATTTTTCCGGCTCTTTCTATTTGGCGTGTGTTGTGGGGACGCCACATGACAATTACCTTCATACATAATTCAGCTACTCGACAGACATAACACATAGTAAGGACCGCTACTTGTGACAAACGGTCGCGCCACTCACATTGAACACAGCGAAGTTCACGTACGAGTATAAAATGAACAAACGAACCGCCCGGTAGCCCAGTCAATCGTCGTCAAACATTCAAACAGAGAAGTGTACAAAAAAGTAAAAGTCAAATTAGTAAACAAATAGCCTTCGATCTTGAGATAATCCTGCATTTATTCAAGTGTATACTTAAAACGACTCACTGACATGACGACATAAACGATCTTAAAATTGAACAAAATCTAATTCTTATTCTTCTCTCTCTCTCTCTTTACAGATATCCAATTATCGAGATGGTTTTTAATGAACGTTTTCCAGAAGAAAAATGTGAAGTACGAAACATTTTTTACAATATGTAGCCATTAATGCCAAGCTTCTACTTCTGCTTCTTTACTTAAAACCAACAAATTATTTATATTAACGCTTTTCTGAGCTTTGTTTTTATTCATATTTTGTTTCTTCCTTTATATTTTATGAACAGATAAAACAAAAAAACAACACACATATGTGCTTACTATCTTAAAAGTCTTTTTCTATCTTAACTGTGATCCTTTGGCGTGAATTTGTCTCCTCTTTTCTAATGTTTCATTAATTGTGTGTTGTTTTTGTGTTCATGTGTATCATGTTCTTCATTTTAACTTCTTTTATTTGTACTTCCATCATCCTTCGTCTTCTAAAGGGTCTTTCATTAAGCGCTTCCTTCTACCAATGCCATTATGTATAGATCGTTCATCGGCTTCCGCAATGATGATTCCATAACTCTGATGCATTAATCAGGTCGAATTTGACAGATGGCATGGGCTTTGTGTCCGCTTCTCTGGGTGACGCGCAGCTGAAATGTTAAATTTTCCACGACACTAGCGCATAAAAGAGAATCAATGCGACCGATGGCATGGGTTTTGTTGGCCTTGAGGGCCGCTGTGGTTTGTGGCTTATTCGCATGGACCTGCGACTTCAGAAATGCACACAAGCAAAAGTTAAACGCGGTCAAATCACATGACTCGGTGGCCAGTTCACATCACCTCTACGGGAGACGAACATTCCCTCGACTCGCTCGTGTTGAATTTGCCATGTGGCGTGAGCTGTGTAGCACGTAGCGCCGTCCTGTTAAATACACATGTCGTTGGTATCCCTTTCATCCAATTCAGGCCAAAAGAGGTTGGTAATCATAGGCCTATAGTGCTCGTCGTTGACGGCAATAGCCTGGCCAACGTCGTTCTCAAAGAAATTTTTCGATGACGCCGTGAGCCCAAATTCATACCAAATGGTGACTTTTTCGGGATAGACAGCTGGATGGTGCCGTTGGTTGAGTGCCTGTCCCTGGTTAGAGGGGTCCCTGGTTCGAATCCTAGTGAAAGGAAAGTTAAAACGCTTTTATCGGGTTTTCAAAATCTGGTCCAGTCACCATTTGTCGTTGGGATCAAATTAACGGCACTATCACTGGAGTTGTCGATCAGTGGTAGTAATCTGGCTATGGGTATCACAATGGACAAACATTGGTCTAAGTGTGCTGGCGATTTCGCTTTCAGCCCAACTACCTAACCTAACCTAACTTTTTCGGCATGCATTGGACGATCGCAAGAAGGTTGATATCGTTCCAAATTCGACAATTTTATTGAGTCCATATCATCCAACTCACGCCAAAATAATTTGGTAATCATCGACTTACAGCGCTCGCCGTTGATAAGGGTGGCCTGGCCAACGTCGTTCTCAAAGAAATTTGGACCGGCGTCGCCAGCCCAAAATTCACACAAAATAGTGACTTTTTCGGGATGCATTTGACGCTCTTTGATCTCATGTGGATTCGTATCGTCCCACAATTTTGTTTGTTTACAATTTGGTAGCCGTTTTCGTACGTTTGTGGTACCCATTCATTCCGAAATGGACCTGGTGGCCGAACAGAAAAGCCATTTTGGTAAAAGAATTTTATCATTCGAACTCTATTTACAGCTGTGTTCAAAATAATAGGAGCAATATCTCAAAAAATGGAAAAAAGGAGATATCTACGAATTCTTAAAGGCGATTTTTGAAATTTTTTTTGTAGTAGGTATAGTTTAGCAAAATTTAATACATAGAACTTAAACGTAACTTAAAAAGTAGATAAAAAAAAATATTATTAAATTATTGTTCAAAATATAGGAGCGTTCATAAAAAACATAAATATTTTACAGAATTTGTGATTTAATTAATGTTGTTTAGTACTTAGTAGAGCAGACTTTATTTTTCAGAAGAGCTTGACACCGGCGTTTCAGAGTCTCCACAAGACTTTGAGAACGAGCACGCGTGTTATTTTACGTCAGGCTTCCTCAATAAACTTCCAAAGTTCTCGGTTATTTGTTGGTTTGGCATCAGCAACATGTTTCCTAACATCGCACCACAAGTTTACAATAGGATTCACGTCAGGGAATTGTGGTGGCCACTCCAATGACATCAATGCCCTTGACCCGAAACCACTCTTTTGCCTTTTTACTTGTATGCTTTCGGTTGTTATCCTGCTGAAACACCCATTTGCGTGGTATTTCGTACTCGTCATACGGGAGCATAACTTCTTCAAGGATTTTTACATGAACATGTTGATCCATGATACCATTTATCAAATGTATCGGCCCAATACCGTAATACGAAAAACATACCCAAAACCTTCGCACCACAGCGTTTAACGGTCTTTACCGTATACTGGGGTAAATATTCTGTGTTGGGCGGACGACTGACGTATTGTCGGGAACCACCAGTTCCTCCAAATAGGACAATTTGGCTTTCGTCTGTTCAAAGAATATTACGCCATTTCATCGCAGGCGAATTGGAATGATTTTTGGCAAATTTGATCCGAGCTTGCAGGTGCTTTCTTTGTCAAGAGTGGGCTTCGAGCGAAAAGTTTATTTTCTAATAGTCTTCTGCGAATCGTTACAGCACTTATAGGGAGCTGAATCTTGTCTGCTATGACCTATGAAGATGCCGTTGGGTTGTCTTTTGATAGGCGTACTATGAACCTGTCATCAGCTTTGGACGTTTTGCGTTTCCTTTCCCAAGGTTCTGGCGTTAGGACATAGCGTAAAGCATTGGCAATTACCGACACACCACAGCCAAGTGATTCCTAAATCGCCTTATAAGATTTTTCGGCTTGACGCCACTTGCAGATGAGCTCTCGCTTTTCCGAAATTTTTTGTGCACAGCCCACTACGAAGCAAAAATGTTTATAAAACATCTAAAGTAATGTTTTAGTGACAAAAGCTGTATATCTTCTTAGTAAACTAAAATTAAACTCTTTTCTGAAAAATACTCCTATTACTTTGAACAGCAATTTTGCGGTCGCAGCCACTTTCTTGAATAAAATCCTAGATCGCTCAGGCTCAGGCGAAGTACCGTAAGAATATTTACCGAAAAGTTGTACAGTCTACAGCGAAGAAGTTTTTGCCAGGGAAGAATTTAAGTCGATTTCAACGTCGCGCTCCTATTATTTTGAACACAACTGTACGTACGTCCATGGTGATTTGTTAAAACAGACAGAAATGACAGCCAATTTGACAGATGTAGCTTCAACAAAATGGCCACTATCAACTGTCAAAGTTCGGAAGTCGCCCATTGGAAGACCCTTTATGTATGTCATTCTTCCCTTTATGTATTCTTCCTTCTGCTCTCTGCTTTGAATGCTCTTTTGTTTCCTATGTTGTCTAATAAAATGTTGTCCACACTACTCATGTTTCATGTATTCTTTCAGAGTCCGTCACATTGATTTCCGGTTAATACTTTGACAAAGTGCAAAATTCTGCTGAAATTACCAAATAAATTTAAACAAAAAAGAAAGAAAAGAAGAAAGAAACAAATCTAAAACCTAAGCAAATTTTTAATTTAACAAACAAAATGAAAAACAAAACAAAACAAAAAGATAAATAAATAATATTTAAAATAAACTTGAAAACAAAAAAAACTGTAAACACAAAACCAGCAAAAAACACAAAAAATAAATAAAGAGAACAACATTTTACCGAGAAAAAAAAAATACCACAAACTTGCAATTAATTAATAAAGTAAAATAGTTATAAATAAAAATTAAATGTAGTAAGATCTTTATATAAAATAGTAAGGAGAAACTAAAAACTACAGGATCAAAGGACTCATGATTTTCCTCCTCTCCGAAAAAAAAAACAAAACAAACAAATCAAGGAACAAAAACACATAAGAAAGTATAAAAAAAAGAAAACAAGAGTTAAAATATATAAAACAAAAAACAAAAAAAAAAAAAACACAAAGATAGGTTTTAATGAACTACAAACTAAACTACAAGAAGAACAACTATTACTACTACTAAATGTATAGAGAAAGATACCTTTTTATGTACTTTAAATATTTAATATTTCATATGTTTTTAACAATTACTGTTAAATCATGACATTAGTCATATTACACAAACACACACAATTTTTCGTTTTTTTTTTAGTTTTTTTTTTTTTTTTAGCTGTGTTCTTCCTTTTTTAATTGTTTGTTCTGCTGCGATTTGTTGGGTCTGTTTTCCTTTACACATCTTCGATGGGTCTGTCTATCGTTGAAAACAAAGTCTACAGCCACACTGAACTGAAAGTAAACAATCTTGAATAAAATCATTTGAACAACAAAATTCAAAATTCTTTTTCGTTATTTATTCTTTCTCGCATTTTATTTGGTTTCTTATCGATGGTCCTTGTCAGCGGTTTGTTATTCGAAATTGATTTGGTTCTGGTCCAGATTGATGCTAAGCAGTGATCTGCTTAGTTTAACTTAAAATTGTGAAGCACGCCGACTGCCGATTGTAGGTCTCAATTTACTCACCCATTCGGTTGTAGTTCAAGGGTCCTTAAGTTGAGGCTTTTTCGCATTTTGAGTTAAAAAAAATGTTGTTTGTTCAGACCTTCAATCCAATCTATGAGCGTTGAGACGGCTATTGAAACCAAAAGTTCTCGAAACACTAGATTGGTTGGGTGTGCAAAAGGCAACTAATTGAAGCGATCACCCGATTGCGACTTACCACGAAACACGTTGCGAAAAAGCAATAGACGTAGCTGTGTCTGAGCCTCGCTAAAAGTATCTGACGGCATTCGAAAAGCGACGAAGATGAAACAACTTTATTAGCTTTACTTGACTTCTCGAAAGCATTCGACAGTCGACACAAACTGTCCACCCAATTCAGCTCCTGTAACCCCACTAATAACCCATCGTGTTCAAGCACAGAATATAGGGTGTTTATTTTGGAGGTGGATAACTTGAAATTGAAATAAATCGGAACAATTGTAACGTCCTTAATTAAGTTGGCGCTACAGTCTGGGGTTGACATGGGCCTTAACCAATGGCGCACCATCGGTACCCATATCATTAAGTTTCAATCGCAAAAGTAACGTAACATCTTGATGATTATGGCAATCCCAGTATCGTATTGGAAGAAATACGGACTGAATTTATAATCAGTCACAATCGCCACCAAACAGTGACTTTCTCGAGATGCACTTGGTTCGACTGTGTCTCTTTCTCTGCTGGCGATTTCCTATGCGAATAGAAATCTTAACCGACCAGAGTTTAATAATTCATTCCCTGTACTTACCCTAGTCACTGGAGTCCCACCGAACATTCAGCTTCGGTTGCGGCCACCTTCGGCTAAAAATATCACCTTCGGCAAAACATTCGGCATATACCTCGTCGCAGAATCACAAACTACCCACAACCTAATTACGTACATTGCAGGATTTGATAGCATGTGCTGCCGGAATGGACATCTTCTGAAACCTCTATTGCCACATTTTCGTATGGAATTGTGGTAATATCTCTGACGCCATAATTTTGGTAGGCGCAAATGCATTTTCACCATCACAAAAATCACCGTCCGTTGAATCAGCTGCCTCAACAATATTATCTTCGAATTCAGAACATGATTCCTCATCACCCTAAAGTACTCTAATTCAGTTTCCCTATCAGACATCCCGACGAAATCAATAAATACACGTGCTTTTCATTGACACGCTGACAAAATTTTGTCAAATTGAATTTTTATGCATTGGAGTGCACATTTATTTTCAGTGGACCGTATACAATCTTCACGCACATTAGCGATGGATACCTGGTGATCTTATATGCATTTGGGTTGGTTGTTAAAGGGTTATCTATATAGGGGCTGCGCAGTTACCCTTGCCCGTCGGTCAGATACAGTTTCCGCTGATGGTCAAAATATCGTCGGTTGTTCTGCTATGATCGGCCTTGCGTCTGGTGGTTTTTTTTTTCAGCGTCACTGCTGTTGGTAAGGGACGATTGCGATCATATGTTCTTATCCCATTTGATAATGTTCAAGTTTATTACCCAATTATACCAAATTACCATATGCAACTCTTCGTTTTTTCCTGTTGCACGTGATATGTCTACATGTGGATTCTTACTTACTTAAGGTAGCGCTACAGTCCGGGGTGGACCTGAGCATCAACCAATAAGCGGCTCCAGCCAGCTCGGTCTTTAGCTAGCTGCCTCCAGTTTCGTACGCATAGTTGGTGCGCCAACTGAGTAGCGGTCTTTCTCTACTGAGCCATCCCCCCGAGGTGGGTACCGAGACGAAGTATTGGTTTCCATTCGCTCTACATGACCTAGCCATCTCAATCGTTGGACAATCAGCTCGTACAGTTCTTTGTTATATCTTCTCCTCCACAATGCAGAGGGGACCGAAAATCAGACGATGACCAGCCAATAGTAACTTCGTCCGCTTTTGACAAAGTCCATGCTTCTGCGCTATATAGCATGACTGGGACAATTAAGGTCTTATACGGGGTTACTTTGGTTGTTCGAGAGAGGGCTTTGTCACGTCTCTATAGATGGTGTCATACGCGGCCTTAAAATCGATGAAAAGGTACTACGGAATCAAAATGTTGCCGTAGTATGAATATTTGATAGTTGGTCGATTTAGCTGGCCTAAAGCCACAATGCTATGGACCGACCAGGTTGTTGACGAACGGCTTTAGACGTTCCCAGTTCCCACAACACGGCGAATATGATCTTGTACGCGCTGTTCAGAAGACTGTTGCCTCTATAATTGGCGGAATTCAGAGGGTCTGCCTTTTTCTGGATCGGGCAAACAATGCTGAGGTTCCATTCGTCGGGCATACTTTCTTGCGACCATATTTTATAGATGAGTTGGCGCATGGTCCTTACTAAGTCATTGGCTGCGGCTTTGAAAAAAACAGCCACTAGACTATCAGCTCCAGCCGCCTTATTCGATTTCAGTTTGGATCTTCATCGTCCCTTTCATTCGGGCTGAATGGAAGCACATGTCTCCAGAAAATATTTGATTTTTGGGTAGGAAACCACTGCGCGATGTGGTGCGTTTGGAAACTTCACGAAATAGTAATTCCCAATGCTGCCTTTTACATTCGTACTGGTTCAACTCGCTTTTCTGCACCTATTCAAATCTGATGAAATCGTGTGGTGGATGTTAGGAGGGACATCCTTTTCGAAGTTAAGGGAAGTTATTATGGTTCGTGGCAGAGTTCATGAGATGAGAGCGTTCAAACGATATCATTCTAAACTCATACAAGCCTTCGTTCTTTTGGGTCTCCTTTCAAAAGCGTCGTCATAAATTGTACAAGGATCATTCAAAGGTTATGCTGTGCGACCATCGGCCAACATTTAGGAACTGAGTGTACTCCAATAAGGAACGACTGCATTTCCATGGGCTGTCTAGATGGCAGCACGTCCCTCCTCCACACTTAGGTCTAGTTGTGTGGAGGAAGTGATGGAACCCGACGAAAAGACCTCGTTGCTAAGTCAATACCGGAAGCTTGTGAATTGCAACTCAATTTTCAACACAAACTCTTCTTCCGGCTGCCCTAAGTGGCTTCCTAAGACAAAATCTTGTTCAAAAATGGACCGAAGTACGAATAACCAGCTTTATATCATGACAGCACAGGGTCTCTAGAATCTACATCATCGACATGACATCATCCATGACAGCGTTGTACAGTTGCTCCGTGATGTTGGGACCCACAAGTAGTCCAAGTGATTCCACTTGGGGTGTAGCACCAGGTAGGCTTGCATCAGACTGGACGCCGGCATTTTAGCGATCAACCTGTGGACATCCACCACCGACGTGAAATAATCGTTGTCACTCTAGTACAAGAAGACTGGCAGGTTGATCTTCTCGACTGGATAGCTTGGGGGCTTCTTGCTTCCGTTGACGAAATGGTGTCTGGTCCAGCCGTAGTCAAAATCGTTTGCCTAAGTCAATGTCGCTGAACAGCTCTTACATTTCGTTGTTAAATCTTCTTATCATCTATGCAGACGGGACCTAAAATCACCCGAAGATGTTTTCCCTCAAAGCAACCAAATCCGCTGTTGATTGCCTCTGAGCCATATATCAGGACTGGGACGAGTAAGGTCTTCTTGTTCACGTCACGTTGGTTGTTCGAGTGAGGCCTTTGTTTTTCAATTGCTTTCTTAGTCCAAAGAAGCAACTATCGGCAAGAGATATTCTTCGTTTGATGTCAACGAGTTGATAGCGGTTCCTATGTAGGCAAAGGGTGTTTTCATAAATGCCAGACTAACAAAGGACTGCGTTATCCATGTTCATTAATGCAAATATACGATCATACTAACTTTGGTGAACTGCAGTACCTACTTTTCATAAACGTCAATCGATGTCGGACAGATTGTGCAGTTATTTTTTTTTTACTGTAAAAAGTGTCGATTGGAAGAAAAATATTTTGTACCAAAGCAAGACGTTCTGCACCGTGTGTGTGTTCAAAATCGAATGAGAAAAGAAATGCGACGAATAAAGAGAAAATGCGAAATGCGAATGTCGATTGTGACGTTCTGCCCGAGACGTTGGTGTTGGGTGTTCTTTTTCGTTGACAGCATATACTTGGCTCTGCCCTCATTTACCGTTAAACCCAAGTTCGCGGCCTCGTTCGTAATCGAGCTGCGTTCTTTCGATTCTGTCAATATCGTCGGTATATGCGAGTAATGGGACGAACTTCTAAAAGATTGTGCCTCCGGTGTTGGCGTTCGAGTTTTGAACCATTCTTTCAAGAATGATGTTGAAGAAGTCACATGACAGTTGACAGCGCGTCGCCTTGTATGAATCATTTTTTGACATCAATGGTCTTGGTGAGGTCTTTATAAACCTTGATGGAGCAGAGTGCATTCTCCGTCGTCATCATACACAAACGGACGAGTACGTAGGGATACATTGTTCCGTGTAGCTCGTCTCGATAGATACTGTCATATGCGGTCTTAAAATCGATGACATAAATTATTAGTTCTGTTCCAATTGATTTGTGCACAGATATTCGTAGTTGATCAAATTGTCAGGAGTGGGGGTAAAAATGTCTTTTTCTACTTTTCGTAGAAATGCACAGAATTCACCAAACGTCAAAAGAAAATTCACATATGAAATGCCGTTTTTTTATTTTGAATTTGACAGTCTTCAATATTCTGCCCACAGAAATTTCTGTTGCTGAAACTCGCATGTTGGGGAAGTTTTTTACTCTCTCATGAGCACTCTCTTCTGTGAAAAACTACGAAAAAATCACCTAATTTGACAGTTTTTCGGTGATTTTCGGTGAATTTCACAGCAATTGGAACAAATTATGTTTGCTTGTAAAAGGCAAAAGGATCGACAAAGAATGCCATCGTGTCACCTTCATCCGTAACACTTAGAGAAGCCCTCCTTTTAGTGTTGCTAAGTGTCTCCGGATTTAGTTGATGCACATTAATGTTTGAACACGATTTCGGACTCTCCGTCGTCTTCATATGACCGTCACCGCTGGCGAGTACATTATGTAATCTTTAGGTCCTATTTTCATATACTCTCCAGTTCATCATGCTGTATATCAGCAACAACGCGTCGAATGTTACGAAACTTTTCCCTAATTATTGGTAAACTCTAATCGCTAGATTTTCCGATGCAATATTTCACTTGTTTACACTCTTATGACTTAAACAAAAGTCACGTATGGTCTGAGCCAGAGTAATAGCTGCCTTCCATTGTTGACGGTCTTTTGCACTAAATTGTTTATCGTCCGCTTTGCTTTCTTTACATTTTTTTTAAAACCGAAGTTCGGCCTTCCACTCCTTCTCGAACCGGACTGATAGATCCTCTTAGCTAGCACATTGGTGTCCGTACCTAGCCAGTGTAGTCGACGAAGTTTTCATGTCACTTATTTCGACAAACCGAACTAGCAGCGGTTACCAAGGGAGCTTTCACGACTGTGATGTCCGCGGAGTTCTTGTTTTTTTCCCGAGATAGATAAACTCCTTTCCTCACCTTCAAAGTGTAGCTGTGTGTCGGAACTATTCTTACTCGACAGCATCAACTTTGTTTTGTCCTCATTGAAAGCTTCCACCACGGCGCAGTGGAAGCGTGAACAGTTTGGACGGATTTGTAGAAGACGGTGTCTTTCGTGTTTACAGTTGCCCGTCGCACTGTGTTCTCCAGTGCAAGAAATAACATGACAGTTAATTTTTTCGAAATTCGTTGCAGATTTCAAACGACTCGCAAGTCGTAGAACTGAGCTGCACGATTCATTGCGTCTGTTGCGACAAAACCGGATTAATTTCCCCCGGGTTTCTGCATTCAGCCATCGCATCCAATAGTTCCTTGCGATGACTATTGTCGTATGCTGTTTTGAAGATGGTGAGTATCGATTTGAAACTCGCTAGTCGTCACCAACACTTGCCTCGGTGTGAATATTTGGTCTGTAGTCTATGTCGGGCCAGAAGAGGTAGGTTCTGGTACGTTCCGTTTAGTGCGGTGCAAAAGAGCTTTAGACGTTCACACAGTACACTGAGCAGGATGTTGTAAGTGACATCGAGCAGGAATATTGGTGTTTTCATAAACGCCAGACTAACAAAGGACTGCGTTATCCATGTTCATTAATGCAGATTTAAGATCATACTAACTTAGGTGAACGACGTTGGGTAGATTGGGCAGTCATTATTTGTTGACTGCAAATAGAGTCGATTGGAAAAAAAATATTTTTTATTAAGGCAAGCCTGCAGACATTCTGCACCGTGTGCGTGGTCAAAAACGCATGAGAGCGCAGATTTCCGACGTTTATGAAAACACCCTATGCCTCTATAGTTCCTACAAGAGGCAGACTCGCCATTATTGTGTGTTGTCTCCTCGAATGTTGTCAACAAATTTAGCACTCTACTGCTAGGAGAGGGGCATTAGTTAACTTACTTATCAGGCCGGCGACCCATGAAAGGTCCGAGCCTGAGCAATTGCTGCCTTCCATCGTTGACGGTCCTGGGCACGCTGCTTCCAGTCATTAATTTCGCGATTACTTGGTCTTTATACCGGAGATTCGGTCTTCCTCTCCTTCTCGAACTAGTAGGCTCGGATTCAAACACCCTCTTTGCTCGGGCATTGTTGTCCATGCGCTCGATGTGGCCGAGCCAGTGCAGTTGACGGATGTTTGCCTTCCGGACTACATCCCCATCCTCGTACAGCTCGTAGAGTTCGCGGTTATGTCTTGTCCTCCATTCGCCTTCCTCGCAGACGGGACCGGATATCCGACGTAGAACTTTTCTTTCGAAGGTACCAAGAATCAGCTCTGCAGTTTTGCTTAGCGTCCAGCTTTCGGCTCCATAGGGCAGGACTGGCAAAATAAGACTTTTGTAGAGCATGATTTTGGTAAGGAGTTTTGAGCCCAGTTGTTTTGACAAACCGAAGTAGCACCGGTTGCCAAGGGCGATTTTACGACGGATCTCCACTGTGATGTCGTTTGTGGAGTTCACGTTTGCCTCGAGGTAGACAAACTCCTTTATTACCTCGAAATTGTAGCTGTCGATCGGCATTAGTGGAGCGGAAGAAAAAACGAAAGCACTGTAGAGAATTGTTACGCACTTTGTGGTTTAACTACAACACGATCAAGGAAAATAAAAGAACCATGAGAGTTTTAAGCTCAAAAGGATCTGGATTCTGGTGCAAGAATTGTGTTTATTTTACTTCGACTCCCTTGCATGAACCCCAATTTCTTCCTCTCTCAACTCCATAGCACCATCACTCAAATAAAAGTCGTACAAATTAATCTTCATTTAATATAATTTGCCTAAATAGTATCCGATTTTCCGATTTCGGATACTGTCCGAATGTGTGTCGCCCATCCACTTAGACCATCACATCATGAAAGAAGGAAAACAATTTATTAATAGACAGCCACCAGTGGCTGTAAACGGTGTTTCAACATAAACAAATATTTTCCTAAAATATAACAAAAATAAAATAAAACATAAGAACTCCTTAAGGGAGAAGAAAAGTATTCTTGTATAAAAAGAAAATAAGGTCAAAATAAAAACAATTAAAAAAGAAGATATATGTAAAACTCTTATAAGAGAATGTAATTAACTAAACATTACATTTGTTGAATTGTAATAAAGCGTGAATTGATATTACCACAAGCTGGTGAGAAGATCTCAAGTGTGTTCTTTTTCGAATTTTTATTTTTTTTTTTTGTTTAGCAAGTTCATCGGCGATCTCATTTCCCGTGATCCCGTGGTGACCTGGGACCCAAACAAGTCTTCATCATCATCTTGTCACCCGCATGCACGCACGAGAGATCTCCAAGCCACTCGATCCTCAGCCAACGACTCTAACTCATCAGGGGCTATGCCCAAGCGCAAGCAGGCCAGTTTTTGGTCTAGGTCCAACCACCTCGTCCAAGAAGTTGCCTACCAGATGGAATCGCATTCAAGGCACGCCTCGGAATTCGTAATGATGTGGACATTCGTGTCACGTCACCAAATCATCAAAGCATAGCCCACTCCCACAACAGCGTGAAGAAACCTCATCTCGGCAGCTTATTCTTTCGGTCATTATTTGCCAAATTTTATGATCATAGGTGAGAGTTGGAATAAATACTGAATTGATAGTTGAAAAACGATAACTTTGCTTTGACACCAAGCTCGGCCTTCCTGATTACAGACACATCCAAGCTGTTTCAATATAGAGCCAGTTTGGTCAATCCTACAGGCAGGCTCAGCATTACTCCTCCCATCACTCGTGAAAAAGACCGCGAGTTGCTTGAACTTCTCCACCTGCTTCGATGGGACTCCACTAACATTGAGCAGCAGTTCTGGAAATGACCATAACCTCGGCTTTGTCCACGTTTATCTTCATTCCAGCATCTGCACATACGGCAAACTATCGAGTGTGCCCTGGGATTCCGTCTGGGAGGATGGATAACTAAGTCACCACAAGAAGAAGATGACTTACCCTCAACTGCCACAATGTCGCTAAAAAATCGAACCATATATAAGGAAAAGCAGAGGTGACAAAACGGACCCTTGGCGAAGTCCAACGCCCACGTTGAAAGGTATTGATTTATCACCGTTAACCCGAACACAGTTGCTACAGTTTGTGTATATAGACTGAATGGCGCTCAAAAGAGTATCATCAATCCCAAACTCCTGCAGGACACTCCAGAGTTTAGCTCGACGAAGCCGCTCGTATGTATTTTTCAAATCTACAAAGCAGCTGTAGATCGGTCTGGCATACTCCCAAGCCTTCTCGAAAACCATTCTTGGAGTGAAAAGCTGGTCGGTTGTAATTCTGCCGGAACGAAAGCCGCACTGTTCATCTGCTATCCTGGACTCGACCATAGCTCTGGAATGCATCTCCAAAACCTTAGCGTAGACTTTCCCGGGGAGACTTAAAAGAGATATCGACCATAGCTCTGGAATGCATCTCCAAAACCTTAGCGTAGACTTTCCCGGGGAGACTTAAAAGAGATATCCCCCGGTGCACTGGAAACTCTTCTGAACCTTAACCCCTTGATATCTTTGGTAAGCAAACAGCAACCACCTGCGCAGTTCGTTTAAAGGCATGTTCTCAAAGGTGCCTCACCTTTGGACATACCAAAATTCTAAACGAACAAAATCTTACTTAAATTCACTTAGACTAAACCTCACCACGACACTTCCCAGAAAACAACTTCGAAACCCTGATTCCTGACAGAGACCTGTGGTAAAGCCACTCACTTTTACACAGATGGATCCAAGACTGATGATTGAGTAGGAAGCGGCGTTTTCTCGAACAAATCACTGATAGCCAAGCAGCAATTAAATCTCTGGCATCGTTCTCTATAAACTCTAAAGTAGTAATCGAATGCCGGACGTCTCTTAACGAGATATCCGAACAGTTCAACATTCGCCCGTGCTGGATGCCAGGCCATAGAAACTGCAAAGCTGATGAACTCGCAACACGCGCCACTTGACTGCCAGTTGATAGCATCTCTTGTAACGTAGCTACCCCTATTACTACCTTCAAGCTACAGTACAAGCAACAGGTATTACCTGTCGAATGTCAAAACAAATCTGGCCCTATTTCGATCCAAAAAGATCAAGCGATTTCCCTAAAGAGATCCAAAATTAGCACTGCAGTGGGTATTGTAATCACCGGACACTGCCTACTAGGCCTTCACGAAAAACGACTAGGTCTATTTTCCAACGACTTCTGCAGAAGCTGCCTAGACGAAGAGGAGGAGCACAAGATTCACCACTGTCCTGCTCTTGCCTCAATCTTCGACAGTCTAAATGACCTCAGCAAGACACCAGTCAAAGCGCTAGTCAAATTTGCTGAGAGTACTGTCAAGCCCCCTTCATCTTTCTTGCTCTCTATCTTAACACCCACGTGGCTGTACAATGGGTCTACTCTGGCCTAATTGCATTAATGCCAGTTCCTACCTACCTACCTACCATTTATACACATAATCCAATCAAATACAGTCCTCCATCGGATTGAGAGAGCGAGAGCGATCATCCATATGAGAGAGAAAAGTAAAGAAGAAGAAAATAAAAATAAATAAATAAATAAATCGAAATATCAATAGGCGCCCAGAATTCGTATTTTTAAATTTTGACGAGACTATGAGGGCCCCGACACGCCAGGCCTGACTACTTGACAGTTGACTGCTATTTCTTCTTCTTATTTACTTTACTCTCTTCTTTCTCATCTCATCTCGCTCTCTCAATTCTATGGGGGATTGTATTTGATTGGATTGCGTCTTATCAGCTGATACAGAATGACTGCCTTCTCAGACTCCAGTTGATGGAAGCCGCACTAGAACGTACCGATTAGTGCGGTGAAAACTACACAGTACTTTGGACAGGATCTTGTAGGCGACGTTGAGCAGGATTCTATAAGGAGGAGGTAGGATCGCCTTTTTTTGTGACTGGAGCACATGGATCTGATATTACAGTCGCCGGGCATGCTTTCGTCTGAACAAAATTCTGCAGATGATCTGGCGTATGCTCCCAGATACCAGAACATGGCCAGCGCCACCGGCCTAAAGAGCTCTGATGGTAAACCAGGTTGCCATATTATGTATTACTCGGTAGCCACCCAGCAGCCATCAAAGCTTTACTTCAAATGAATGCCGGCCTCAGCTAGTGTCCGAAAGAATTACGAGCAACCTGTCAATGGCCTAGTGAATCGTTAGTTGTGGGGGATGCACTAACCAGTGCGTGCGGAGATCAATCATCGCTCACAGGAAACAATCTCGAGCTAGTTGCGGAAGCTGCCAGATATCGGTTAAATATCGTGAGTATATCTTCAACGAAACAAAGAGGATCTAGAACTGGGGTGGAAAATCTTCCTTTCGCACAAGCGGGAGTGGGGGGATATTCACAAGTTCAAAGCAGGCAGACAGGGTATTCGAGTGGATTCCATTAAGAGGGAGAGTCGCGATCTTAAAGTTTAAGCTTGAATAGTAAACAATGACTCTAGTGCAGGTATATGCAACAAATCTAGAGGCAGAGTGACAGAGCGACTTTCCTGGATGAAGTTGATGCTGCCCTCAATAGGATAGATGGAGTCATATGTCCTGATGGCTGATTTCAACGCTCACGTGTGATTGGGAGGAACGCTGATCCTCATTAGTATGCGAACGGAGAGAAGTTGTTGGGCTTTTGCTGTGCAAATGGCATGTCCATAAAAATATACACGTGGTACCATCCGATTCTTCAACAGAATTCTATTTGGTACCATAGTGTAGGAAACGGATGGCTTGTGACGCTCCTGCGATGGGAGGTGTTGTCAACTGATCATCTCCTGGTGTTGTGCACCCTGAACCTCACTGATAGAGTACCTCTTCTGCCAAAGCGGAAACCAAGAGTGGTTACACGCATGCGGTGAGAGAAACTACAGAACAGTGAGTTGCAACAAAATTTTGCACGGCACATCTGAACTGAAAGGCTTGAACGAATTCCAACTATTCCATCGCAGAGCTGCGACTCAACAGCTCTGCACGTGATGTTTGTGGAGTCGGCTTGCAGTGGCAGCTGGTGGTGAGAAAAGAGCTGCGTGGATTAAAACATTCGGAGTTCAAGAAGCCATCAGAGAGAAGAAGAGGACCTACAGAGACTGAATTCTGAAGAACTGGCAAATTGGCTGTGCGAGCAGCTAAAGAGCAGAAGTTGGAAAGCGATCATAGATCTGCGAAAAAAGTGTTCTGGCAAACCATTCGCCGAATCAGAGGAAGGTGGAAATTCAACATCATCGAAGGAGTCAAATCCAACGATGGCGTGTTGCTTTCCAATGAGGTAGACATTTTGCGCAGATGGAGAGAGCACTTTTCGGAGCTGCTCATTCCCAAACAGGGCACTGATGATGGCGGACCCGTAGTCTTGAGTGGGACGGCGAATAGTCCAACGATGGAGGAAGTCATTTTGGCGATTGAATGCAAAAAAATTAGCAAATCCGCCGGTGTGAATGAAATCCGGCCAAAAATTAAGGCTGGGTAAAGATGGAGTTTTATGGCTCTCTCGTGGCGTTAAGGTGGCCTGGAAACGCGGTGAGACACCTGGCGACTGTGACTGTGATCCTCACATACTTCCAGACGGAATCCCACCGCGCACTGAATAGGTTGCCCTATGTACAGGTGCTGGGATGAAGGTTAACTTGGAAGGGCTGTTCAATGCACTCTACATGTCAGTGGCGTTGCATTGAAGCAAGTGGAGAAGTTCAAGCAACTCGCGGTCTTTTTCAAGAGTGATGGGAGGAGTAATGCTGAGGTTGCCTGTAGGATTGAAAAAGCTTGCTTGACGTGTTTGTAATCAGGAAGGCAGCTAGGAGGATCATTTTTGTATATGCAGGTCCGTCAATATTCGCCAGTATTCTGGCGAGTGCCGCTTATAGCGTTGACGGTTTTTTTCCTCGCATAGTCTGCATGTGGTTTGAACCGTAGCCGGTTGCCCAACATCACTCGTAGGTATTTTACGGCTTCCTTCAATCGGATACTCTGGTTTCCGACTTGAATATTAATATATTCCACGGTTTTTCTGCCTGTAATAAGAATAGCTTCCGTTTTGAGGACTGCTTTATTTGTACAATGGCGGAGTTTGTGGTTGACTCTACTTCGTGCGTGCGTTTTGTAACGACCACGATAGCTATATCATCTGCGAAGCCGATGGTATTGACTCCTTTGGGTAACCTTAATCGCAATACTACGTCGTACATTAGGTTCCACAGGAGTGGACCCAATACTGATCCTTGCGGTATCCCGGCGGAGATGGTGTAGTACTTAACCCTTTCGTCCGTGTCATACTGTAACTTCCTGTCTGTAAAGTAATTGGCGATTATCTTTACCAGGTAGTAAGGTGTTTCCATCCTTGCAAGTGATCTCCTTATTTGGGACCAGTCGGCAGTGTTAATCGCGTTTTTGACGTCCAGTGTCACCACCGAATAGTACTTTTTTGTGCCTCACCTGCTGCTGCCGCAATGTCGACTACTGATTGGATAGCATCGATCGTGGAGCGTTACTTTCGGAACCCAAATTGGTGGTTTGAAAGGGCTCCTTCTCTTCCGCTACAGTCAGTAGTCTGTCTTGAATTATCCGCTCAAGGATCTTTTCCATTGTGTCTAGAAGACATATTGGACGATATGATGGTTATCCTGGAGGTTTACTTCCTTTGGGTAGTAGTACTAGGTGTTGCAATTTCCACTGCTCTGGGAACACCCCTTCCTCGAGACACTTTTGCAGTGTTGCAATGAAGAGTTCAGGTTTTATTCCGGCAGCGGCCTTTAATGTTTTGTTCGAAATACCATCGCCATTTAGTCGCCTATTCTATTAAGAGACCTCTGCAGTTCTTCGAATGTGACAGCTGGGATATGTCCTATTTCCGCTTCCCGGACGATTGTGACCATGTTGTTTACCCTTTTGGGGAACAAGTGCTCGACGATGATTTTCAGCTTTTTTGGACACATTATCTGTGGGGATTTGCAAGACCTCGGTTTCCATTAACCATTCTGTAGGCGAAGCGCCCGTGTCCCATGGGCTTATATCCGCTTCGTCACATATGCGTTTAAAGCAGCTGATCGCCTTTATAAACTCCCTTCTTGTAGGCTTGAAGTTTTCTAGGTGTTGTTGGAAATCAGCTCTCCCTCTAGACCTTTGGACTTTGCGTCTAGCCCCGCGACCCCTTTAATGGATCATGCGCCAGAAGATGATGGTGATAATAAATTTATAAATAAGGTAACATAGCTGTGGCATTAAAGCGGCCCAGCTTCCCACTTCTAGCTCCATATATGCGCCAGACTTGTGTGGGGGCCAAATTCTTCGTGTTCAGATTCAAAATACTCAATCAGTCTGCAACTACTCTTGATGTGTACTCACTCCACCAACGAACCTGTCCAGCAAGTGTGAGCATTTGTTAACGACCAATTAACTGCGCATATCAAGTTCGTTGAGATTATTCTCCACTCTCTTGTATTCCACCTACAACGCCGCCGTTCCCTCCTCCCACAACCTCCTGTTTTTCCTCAGTTCCTGAATCTTTTCGTCAGCACATTGAAACACTTTAAGTAATTTTCGAATCCCCATCCCCTCCCTCCCTCTTCACATTTCCGTCGGAGCAATTTGCCGAGATCCTTCACACATGGTCCCCGCAGTAATTCTCTTCATCAGATTTGATTTGCCCTCCATCAGCGGCGCAGCCACCCTTCAAGCTGTCATCTTTTATTTAAATCCACCCGAACACATCTCTGGTGTCAATTATCCCCCTCCCCCCCACCATCCTTCACGCCCCTCGCGCATAGGTCCGACGCGCCCACACATGTGAACAGTGTTTATGAACAATGGGGTCGTTCCTCATTTATTCTGCCAGCTCACCCGAATCCCGGACGCACATGATTTTATCGGTCAATCACCTTTTCCTCGTCCCAGGCCGGAGAATCGTAATCTGCCCCCCGAAAGTCGTCAAGCACCCAAACGTCCGTACGCACATTTTCTTTTATTACCGCTAGGAAGCGGAGTCGGTTTGGTTCATAAATTTGCTCCATTGGACACCGAATCAAACAAACCTACCCGGCGCGGCGATTTGCTGACAAAAGAATTCACACGCGCCCCGACCGCCGCACCGGCATCCTTGGTCGGCACGGAGCAAACCCCAATTTGCTAATAATAATGGAAATGCCCTCACAATGGCGTCCATTTCCACCCCCCAGCCAGGCAGCCCGGCGGGAAGGAAGCGGAGTGTTTACGTTCGGAATGGCTGCTGACACACATAAACCTGATTCGAGTTCCGAATGAATGCTCAGAATGACGGCGATAAAGTTCAACATATTTATTCGAGTCCTCCTCGAGTCGGGTCGTTCAGGAACTGTTACTGTCCCCGTCCTCATCCCCATCCCTGTCAATGGTCAAGTTTACGGTGTACCAGTCGTATCATCTCCACAGACGGCAGGTGTTGTCCTTGGAGGCGGTGATGATGATGTCCCCGGCATGGCTGAACGCGCAGGAGAACACCTCGGAGTCGTGTCCGGACAGGAGCTGCGAACAGATGCCGCTCTCAGTCATCCACAGGCGTGCGGTCTGGTCTGCGGAGGCTGTCATTAGGATGCCACCAGGAGGACTGAAGCAGACCTAGAAATATGCACAAGCACTGAGTAGAGAGCAGAGCGTGCGTGCACTTTGAACAAACCTTCGATACTTCATCGGCGTGGCCCACCATCAGCGACAGCATGCTGAGCTCGCCCCGGATGCTCCACACTCTGGCCGTACAGTCGCTGCCCCCGGTGGCCAGGAATTTGCTGCTGTAGTCGAAGGCAATGTCCAGCACCTCGTCGCTATGGCCGGTGATATCGAAAAGGCACTCGTGTGGGTTCCGCAGATCCCAAAGCCGTGCGGTCGAGTCCAATGAGCTGGTGGCCACCAGGCTGCCGGTGAAGTTCCATATGCAGTTGCTCAGCTCGGCAGAGTGTCCCCGGAGGTTGGCCACGACCCTGTGGAGGAAAAGTCTCAATTACTCCAACCGTTCTGCAAGGGAACTTTGCTTTGTGTCTACATGCTTGCTCGCGTGTCGTAGAGCACTGCTGTGTGGTCGAAGGAGCCGGTCAACAAGAGATTTCCATCGCGATTGAATCGGGCCGCAATCACTTCGGCTCCGTGATGATGCAGCGACTGCAGCTCGTGGCCGGTCTCTGCGTGGAATATCTTTGCGGTGTTGTCGATGGACGCTGTGGCTATGGTGTCCAAGTGCATCGGATTGAATTCGGCCCCAATGACCTCTGCTGTGTGGCCGGGGAACGTGGCCAGGCAGGATGCGGTGCGGGCATTCCAGATTTTGGCCGTCTTGTCAAAGGATCCTGTGATGATGCGGTCACTGGGGGAAAAACAAGTATGGAGGGTGGGTAAGTGATTGTGTAGGAATTTGAAAGGAAATTGGGGTGTTGAGTGGAAGTCTTCGTTCTGTAGCACAGGAATGAGTGACGGGTCCATGAAGTCGAAATTCAAGCACAATTTTAACAGAAGAAAAACTGAACATCTTTTCGGTGGCCGAGGAGAGAGTACCTCCGCCAGCAAGTAGGAGGAGATGACCAAGTCTCAAGTCGGATGAGGCAGTGAATGTTACTGCCCTCTAGTCTAGAGGAAATGGCTGAGCAGCTAGGTGGCAGGTGACAGAGAAATGATAAGCGACTGTGCAACAAATGAGTTCGAACTAACGTCTATTGGAATGCCCCTAGCGCCTGCAAACTCTTGCTACAAAGAGCAGTTACCGAAGAGAACTAATTGAACTGAACGAACTGAACGAAAGACAACTGGCAAGCATTACATGCCAAGCGATCGCTATGAACAACTGCATTCATTCTACATATAATCAAGTGATTGATATCATTACAAGACATTCCTCTTAGGATATCAGAGGCAAGACGTCATCACTAACGACTTCTGGAGACTCAGGCCGGATCCAAAACACCCCATCTGCACTTGTTCATCTCTGATGTTTCGCAAATGTGTGTAAATTGTAAAGACTTTGAAGCTTTAAAGCAATTGACTTAAGAAATGATTAACTGAGTTTCGTTAAGTTTCGTTAAGTTTCTTTAATTTTTGTTAAGGTTCGTTAAGTTTCGTTAAGTTTTCTAAGTGTTTGTTTACTTAAGTGGGATCGAAATGAATCGTGTGACAGTTGGTGTTCGAGTTTACTTCAGTTTCCAGAAGGAATTATTGCCGCTTTTTGTTTGGATTTGACATAACCTTAAGTTTACTTAAGACATCCGTTGTTGGGCCTTAAGGCTGAATCAGAGCTACTGTTTGCATCCAAATTTGATGGCTTACAAATCGAGACGATTCGGTTTCGATACTGGACGTTTTAGACCACTGATACAAATACATGCTGTCAACGAGAAAGGACACCCAACACCGATGTTTCGGCACGGCACAGTGGATAGATATAACTGAGGTAGTCAAAGACTTTGTCTACCTAGTAACCGCTATTACCTTAGGCAATGACACCAGGGCTGAACTACAGCAAAGAAGCGGATGGAAACCAATGCTCCGGCCCAGAAAGTCTTCGAATCCACTGCCGAGGTATGGAGCAGTAGAGGAATACCGCAATTTAGGTGGCGCATGCAAGTGAAAAGGGACCTCCACCAACTATGCATGCGAAGCCAAATATCGAACTGGAGACGCTTCTTTATTTGAGGTCCAGCTCCACCCCGTACTGTAGCGCCACCTAAAGTTAGTAAGTAATGAGGAAGGAGACACAATTACCGTCAATGGCCTCAAGTAGACCGCAAAGTTAACCGCCTTTCTGTGGCTAGAGCCCGACAACATCGTTAAATCCGAGCTGTGTTCGCAATCATATCAATTGTCATGCATATCAATTGTCATACAAGCTACGCAACGCTCGAAGTTGTGAAGGAGACATTTTGGCGACATCTCTCGGCGACTGCTCACCAATTGGCCTGCCATTGGCTGCAAACGAAATTGAAAATGTTTTCAAAAAAGTTCCCAATTCATCAGTTCAGTTCCTCTGTCCTCTATTTACAGACTCTACTGTGAATCTGTGGCGGAATTTTTGTATCAAGCCCACCGTAACCAGTTCATGGATGCGTCAGTTCAAACTTGCATATATCGACGTCAAAAAAAGGGGGCCGCCATTCCACGCAAGACGACACGACCTCCACCGACAAAGACACTCATGGCACGACACATTCGTGCTTCCGTCAACCCAATTTATTTTCAAACTCACGTGACCCAGGACCTTTAACTTATGCGCAGAGTGACACACAAACCCACACACACGCACACACTTACCATATTGGAAAATTATAGCCAACCGAAAAGACAACATTATTGTGCCCTTGCAGGATGTTCTCCTCCTTTCCCTGTTGCGTACTGATGATTCGGCACGTCCTGTCGTAGCTCCCGGTGAGGCAGCGTTCGCCGCTCCTGTCAAAGCAGACATTCGTCAGCGGCAGGATGTGCGATTGCAGACTCCGATAGAGGTAGAATTTCTTCTTGGTCGGCTCCATCAGCTTCATCTGCAACTTTGCGATAGCATCCTTCAGCATTAGCCTAATTGGTTGATCCGTCAGCCACTGTTCCTTGGAGAATATTTCTGCGACGACTTGACCAACTTGCGCCCTGGAATGGGACACAAGAAAACCTCTTTATTCACTCTGCTTCCTAATTGATATTGCAGGGACACTCGGTCGAGAGATGGCTTATCAGGCGACGGTCGTCTCGACCCCTTCGTCCGGCGATTTTCATTTTTGGGGTGTAATTTGCGAAGCAGTTAGGCACTCGGAGTGACAACGGTCGTAACAATAAAAGAGCGCACTTCAAACTCACAACTCACAACTCACTTTGGGTCCAGGTCCAAGAGGTCTATGTGCTTGATGTCCTCGACGCCGTCGACGTTGCGACGGCAGAATCCAATCCCTGCGGGATGACATTTATTTCGGGCACATTTCTCTTTGTCTCCGTTCACTTGGAATACACATTTTTCACTCACCTGGAGGGTAGTAGCGCAGGAAAATCTTCGTAACCCTCATTACGCCGTGAACTGTCCTTGGTTTTGTCCAAAATCTTTCCGCTTGCGGTGTCGTCCGTCGACAGTCGACAACCCGTCCTGTCGTCGTCAGTTCACGAGGAGGAGGAAGGGACTGCCATTGAAGGGCGACGCAAAGTGCAAGCGACCGGATTGCGGTTCGTTTCGTTCGAGAAGTTGCTCGTTACTCCGAGCTGTGCAAGGAATGTAATCCGTTCCCCGGAGTGATGGCATCCGGGAGTACTCGTACATTCATAACATTTTATTCTGCGTTTGATCGATGAATAGATACGGGAACACTTCCTCCGTTGCTGGGGAGCTCTTTGTGTTGCTCGTGCGGCGGTGCGGTTGGGAGGGAGTCTTGTTTCGAAGTTGTTTCCTTCGTTTGGCTCATTTAAGCGATTATTGTTGTAGAGCTTTTCAGATGACTGCACAGCGATATTACAGTACATTGGATGCGGGGAACAATGGCTCCGGGCACAATGGCCACGGAACTCGTTTTGAAATCTCTCCTTGTAATCATTAATGTCAATATGGCTGGTTGATGGGGTCCTTCGATGGGGGTTTTCTCTGATTCTGCTGCTCTTCTGGGGAAAATATTAATTTTAGTTGTGACTTTTGGAAAAGTTTCCGCATTCAACGAAAGTTTTCCAACGGATCTCAGATGTCCGCAAGAGACGTTGACTCATGCTGTGATTGTGTGGAATTTAATTGAGGTTATGATGAACAAAATCACTTCCACTTACATTTGAACAATTAGAAGCCTCTTGGGCACTGCATTCTCTAAGAGGAACTTATGTTTATTGTTTGATAGGAACACGCGAGTGGACATACATTTGTAGGATGCATATGCTTTAGCGCCATCTAGTGGAATTATATGCGATGTCCCTACAGAGTTAAAAATTGTGAAAGTCTGCGTTAAGACCACACCGCACTGAAGCCTTGCCGACAACTATCCTGGTATTTCAGAGCAGACTAGGACTTGGTCACTGGTAAAGGTCAGCATCTTACCTTGTCTCCTTGATTGTCGCTTGATTTGTGTTGCTACGATGGAGCCAAACACTGCCGCAATGCAATCAGTTTCGTCTAAAAGATGCTAGCTAGACGAAATGTTCACCCTTGATGGCTTAATGTTCTGATTGAGTTCTGAGGTCTATATGAATCGACGCCCATATCTTCTACGACACGAGTTAAATCATAACACTTTTGCTTCGTTCAGTTTTTTCGATAGAACTGCGGATCATTTTGGTCATCGCAAACAGTAAAGACAGAAACTGTGTTACATGACTTCTGTTCACTTGATTCTATTGAAGTGAACAATTTCCCACCTGTTGTTCATAACCATGGGAGCAGACACAACGACAGCATTTTTCCCAGCGCCTAACGATGACATATTCCATTACTCGGCGGAACAAGAAACCTCAGATGTCGTTAGTTTTATAGTCTGGCTTTAGTAAACATAAGTCAATGTAAAAAAAAGTAGCCAGAATTGTTTCTGGCGAAATTGCTTACGTAAACAAAACTTAACGAAACTTAACGAAGTTGAGAAAAGTCATTATTGTGAAGAAAATTTGTGCGCGCCACATAAGGCAAGGTCTTCTGCTCTACTGCGTTTTCCCTCTGGGTTAGATGATCAATGTCATATGTAGAAGATCGTTAGTTGTTCGGGGTAGGGATAGAGCCAATTCATTGGGTGGATCGGGCAAACGATGCTGAGATTCCATTAATTTGGTACCAAAATATTTTAAGTGGTAAAAAATATATATTTTTGCTTAGTTTATATAGTTTTTTACTTCAAATTCAGCATAAAATAGATGTATATCATTCTTGTTATACCTAAATAAGAATTATTTAACACATTGTTCAGTTTAAAAATGCTAACAATCAAGTATTACAACAATTGTTCGGTGGGAAGATTATGTCTTCGATCACCTAAAATATATTTATGGATGTGGAACGGATCCACTAAGGCAACTGGGCAGTATTTGAATTTGGGTGCTATGTTAGCACTTATTGTTGTTGGCAAAAGTTCACCCGTCCCATTAATGTTCAATAATTGTCATAATTGTTCAAAAATGTTTTAAAACTTTTCCGTGGGAGTGCTCATGGCAATTCGGAGTTTATTTGACGGATTTTATTTACTAACTGAATAGATTCAATCAACAGTAAACCCTAAGTTTCGAGCTTTTAAATACTCGCTGGTATGAGAGAAAAATGAGTGGACACCATAGTTATGTTTTTGTTTAATGTTGGAGTCGTTAAATGCTTCCTTGAACTGACAAATTGCCACATCCTCCGTACGATTGAAGTCACTTACTACAGCTTTGATGGCCTCGAATTTTTCATTGTAAAATAGTGCAACTTCAATTCACGTTCCGCATCGAGTTACCACTGGTTCAGGAGATAAAGGCACGTTTGGTAGTTTTTCTTTATAGTCGCTAATGCGAGCAGGTGCCTTAAGAAACACTTTCTTTGTTGATGGAATCAGTTTATTTATATTCCCGAACGTTAATCTTACGAGGGGCGTTCAATATATTCTCGGTATCGATATGAAGGAAAATGCAAATTCAATTTAAATTGTTTTAATTTTTCAATATAATCTCCCCTAACATCAATGCATTTGTTACATCTTGAGATAAACTTTTTTAAACCCTCAAAAAAATATATCCCTCTGCAAAATATCCATTTATTGCCGACTTGAGTTCTTCATCATCCGAAAATCTAGGGGCAAGGTCTGGACTATAGGGTGGGTGTTGGATTTTTTCGAAAAAACAATCTCGCGCAGCAGCCTTGGAAACTCGCGCCGTGTGAACAGGAGCGTTGTCATGAAGAAGCAACACACCCGCTGCGAGCTTATCCCTTCTTTTCTTTTTGATTTCCTCCCGCAAATTATGCAAAGTGGAAGCGTAGAATGTGGCGTTGATGGTTTCACCTTTTTTTTGTACTCAATGAGCAAGATTCCCTTTGAGTCCCAAAAAAAACTGTGGCCATGAGCTTCCCGGCAGACGGAGTGACTTTGAACTTCTTCGGGGGGTCTGTTCCTTTTTTATGCCACTGCATGGACTCTTGTTTGCTTTCAGGGTCATAGTGGTGGACCCATGTTTCGTCACCAGTAACAATTCGATCCATAACACGGTCCGCGTTCTCACTACACATCTCCAAAAGCTCTCTACAGCATGCGGTTCTCACTTTTTTCTGAGGCGCTGTTAGCATTCGTGGCACCCACCTTGCACTGACCTTTGAAAAGTTAAGATGGTCATGAAGAATGGTGTGAATGATACCAATTGAAAGCTAGATGATCTCTGCCATCATTTTCAACTTTATTCGGGCATCCTCAAGAACAAGTTTTTCGACTTCTTTGATGCTTTCTCCCGTACAAGCAGTAGCCGGGGCGCCGGAGCGAGGGCCGTCTTCAATGCTATCTCTGCCTCTCTTGAACTCACTTCACCACTTTTGCACAGTTGATAATGAAGGTGCGGAACCCTGGTAAACAGCCACCATCTCTTCATGAATAGTTTTTTGACTTTTACCTTGCTTAGTGAGAAATTTAATTACAGCGCAATGCTCAATTTTCACCATCATCGTCTCAGTTGCCATTTTGATTCTGTTTAACTAGAGATAAAATGCGAATTAATTATCACATTTATATGAAATTTTACATGAATGCACTAAAATAATAGTATTACTTGACAAATAAGTCAATTTATATGTACAACCGCAGCTTCACCCCGATACCGAGAATATATTGAACGTCCCTCGTACATCTTCCGCGAGTTGATGTACTCCGTGAGCAAGGCATGTCACATGGATTAAATTAGGATAGAATATTTGAAGAGCTTTAGCTTCCTTGATCATATGGAAAGCAACGTCTAAAAGGAATATAAGCACTCTTTCATCTGCAGAAGACGGTGGAACATTTTCAAACATTCACAAATCTGCCGATCGTAGAATGATTTGTCTTTTCGAGTTCTTGGCAGGCCACCAAATAGCAAGCAGAGGGCTATAGTTTTAATGCACCGACAATTAAATTCGCTATTTAACGGCCACAAATGTCAGTAGTTTCGTCAGCTGAAATCCAAATAATGCTATCTTTGACTGCGTTGCGTATTTCTTCCAAAAAATGTAAGTAAATTGTTGGTATGTAGTTTTTACGCAATGTTTATTCATCTGGTATGTTTTGATTCAAGCAATATTTACGCAGAAAAGCCTTGAAGGTAGGATTTGTAAAATTCTAAAGAGGAATATTACTTGCAAGCAGTGCTTCACAAAAGTCCATGCTAAAGTTGTTTTGCTGTTTGTCTTTGGAAGTGGCGCCCCTGCTACTTGTTGTTGACGTGAGCCTTTCTTCTGCAAATCCTGAAGACTTGTCTTGACATGTTGGTCAATTTAACGTTTTTTTGTAACACTTTTCCGTCGTACGAAAATATTTTGGGATAGTCAGCTATTCACGAAAATACCCATGGCATGGCGGCAATAAAGTTATAATATAATAACCGAGCCTGTCAAATATAACAAGCGTAATTGTCTCGAACAAAAAGTGTCGCAGTAGGCGAATGCAACACAAAACGGCGTCGGCCTACTTTCTCGCGTAAATTTGAATTGATTTTTCTTGAGAACCGTTCAGTAGATGTTCTGCGGTGGCGATTGGAATGAATAGCAGATGTCCATCAGGAAAGAGTTAGCCCTCTTGTTAAGAAGCTGGTGAATAAAATCCACACAAAAGCTGTAATGGTCGTCTATTAAGCCTGCCAACGAGTGCAGGGCTGTCTCTACAGATTTAACCTTGTTGTAGACATGGTGGGAGATTGGCATTATGCTATATTAATGTAAGAGATTTCAGGCATTTTAGGTCGTTAATACTTCGCAACGTGGTTTGTAATATAATCGAATTCATTTCATATTACCAGCAAGGCAGAGCTCCTTTTCAACTTGCCGCAAATGCCTACAGTCGCGTGCACGACCATTATCGCGGAGTGAGGCGTTAACATGTGCGAAACGACAGTCCCGCCCGCCCCATTTTTAGAGCTTAGCTCATATTCCCCACACCCCTGTCAGCACCTTATCTCTGTCGGCGGCATTCATCCGTCCCACGGAAAAAAAAAAAAAATAAAAAATAAAAAATAACCGTCATCAGCAGCTTCTTTAATTGAATTCCTGTCACCCTCAAATTAATAGGATGCCTTGGTCCGCAATCGCGCCCATCTAAAGGACCAGAGGCAAAATTAAAAAGAACGAAAACTTAGAAACGAGAACTCTGCAAACAAATTTGAATCCAATAAATCAGAGTCAGCGGAGAATTCAAACAATCCGTCACTTCCGCTGATTTCGGCGATAAACCTTTCGCTCGCTTGGCCCCCAGAAGCCAGCGGCTACGCAGCATTACCCTCGCCCAGCGTGTATCCCGCCGCAATTTAAAGGACAAATTCCTTAGGTCTGTCCCCCACCAGCGAAGGAGTCCTTCAATTTGCATAACTCCGCTGAATGTGCACCGAAGTGTGTGAAACTCAAAGTCACCGAGTGCCGCCTCACCATCGCGGAACGTCGTGCCATGCTATGACATTGGACTTCCCCAGCTCCAATTCAGCGAAAAGCTCCGAACCGGAAATGCCTCCAAAACGACGGTTGGCCGTTTGAACTTTTGAATGACAGGCGAAAAGCTTCCCCCTGAATGGAGAGGGAAAGCTTGTGTCGGCTCTTCCAGTGGCTGTAACTGTGTATCCAATCAGTCGAGGGAAGCCGATGAGCGGACAAAGTTGTCCCCGCGGCCCTGCACTGCACTGACGAAGGAGAGGTTATGAATTATTGACGAAGAATTCGCAAAACATTTCAAAACGACTTCGAGGAGGTTTATGCCCACCGATTGGCTTATTATTACCGTTAATGTACTTTCAGGAATTCCCGATTTATGGGCTCCTCGTCGGCAAAGCAGCGTCTGTCGCTTGCCGCTGTGCCTAAGTGCAGAGACGTGCTGGTAGTCGAAGCGCAAAAGGGTAAAACTTTTGGCAATAATTTCGGCCCATTGATTGCCATCGGGGAGGGTCCTTGTTACTCCTGCCGCTGCTTTGTGCTGTGTTTTGATTGTCCTCGCGCGCTGCTGTGTGTTTGCTTTTGTCGAAAAAAATGTCGAATAAGATAAACAACTTTGTCATCGATTTGTGTGGAAGTTTTTCCGTGCGTTGTTTTTTGTGCCTTTCCTTTCTCGTTAGTCGCTTGTGTAGCTGCTGATGTATTATGCTTTCTTTTTTTGGGGGGATTTATCGAGTTGGATTGGGATTATGTGCTCGAGGGGGTGACTTTGAGTGACAACGAGTTTGATTTTGAAGGCGGATTTGATGAGAGGTGGACCAGTGAGTTGAGGGCCCTGAGGGTTGTTATTTTATCGCGAGCGGAAGTCAAGTGGGTGAGTGAGTGGGCAGGCGAGGTGGCTTCTTTTGTGAGGGCATTGCTTGGAAATGAGTTAAAAATAACTGCGATGAAGAGGTTTTCCACTTGAAAGGACATTTAATAGATTTAATCTGTAGGTGGAGCTGTGGCTGTTAGAAAAAGCTGCAAGACTTTAGCATCACCATCAGTACGACACCTACCAACCTATTACAGCAACTACTTCCACCTATAAAGATCATGGGCTGACGCCATCCAGTTTTGCAATGCTTCGGGCGTCCTGGTCTACCCCAACCTTCTCTTGACGAAGCCATCATGTATATACTTAGTTGTTCCTTCATTTATGTGGAGCGGTTTTTAGCCGCCTCAGTCCTGGATGAAAGACTTGTGTACAGCTTGTTTGCTTCGTCCGAAGATGTCTACGTCGTCTGCGTCAGCCAGTACGATTGTCCCTCTTCTAGATGTATCAGAGTCTCGGATTGCATTCTCCAAGAGGAGGGAGGCCCGCCCATGCTGTTATCGAATACCATTGAAGATCTTGACAGACTTTGACAGCTATCCGGCTAGCTTCACTTGGCCTGAGACGTTCATCATGGTCAGCCTACATAATCTTGTTAATTTGTTTGGGACGCCAATTAGAGATAAGACATGATTGACATGGCTTTCTCGAACCACCTTTAGACACACTCACCCTGGCCATGATCACAATTGAATTCAGTAAATGCTAAACACACGTTCTTTACTTTCCACCGTCACATTGCTGACCTTGACTGTGCCTTCGGTTTGGTCAGAGGTGGTGTTATTATCCTCAATGGCGTTACCGGCACCGGATGCAACCGAGAGTCAATGAAAGAGGTCTAACCTCCTCCCAGTTGGGGATTGTGCGTGAATTTAACTCCCTCATCACGTTTAAGCACATTGTTCAAAGACAATCCACTGTTGCACGGATTTTCTGTTGGCGATGGATTATGTACAAGGGTTTTCAGTTCTGAACGTGGAATGTAAGGGCCCTTAACAGGCCACGAACAGCCGCATATTTTGAGAGGGGCTACTATCCAAGAAGTACGATGGAATGGGCCGAGCAGAATGAGCATGCTAAAATACGACATCGAGTACGAATAATGCAACAGAGAGAGAGGGAGAGGGAGAAATGGAGAATGGGAGAGAGAAAGATAGAGAGATAGGGAGAATGTGCTTATTTCAATGTCGACGGTAGGCAAGAGGTCCTATTTTTTAAAACACATTCGGCTGCACTTTGATTTGAGCGCGCTCAAGTGCTTCTTAATACCCTTAAGTCTTCAAAATTCCACGAGACTCAACAAGCATTGCAGACGATGGAGACGAAGGAATAGCCTGACCAATATCTGCCTTCCATCGCTGACACTCCGTGGCACGTTGGTTCTAGTCGTCGACAAGACCAAGCTGTCTTCCGCCCGCGCTGACTTGCTCTTTATACCGGAAAATCAGTCTTCCTGTCCTTCTCGTTTTTACGGTTGTACCTCATTGCCTCCATTCCCCTTCTTCACAGACAGGACCACCAAAGCCTCTGAAAATCAGCACTGCTGCTTAACTTATCGTCCAACATTCGGTTTCGTAATATTTACAGCAGAACTGGCAAAATAAGAATTGTGTGGAGCATGTGTGGAGTCTACCCAAACTCTTGGTTTTTGACAAACCACAGTAGCTACGATTGACAAGGACAATTCTACGTCGGATCTCTACTAAAATGCCGTGTGTGGAGCTCCCGTATGTAGGACTTTTCTGAAGGAAAGAACACACTGCTATCAGGTCGGCTGTAAGCAAAAGATCTATTACATTCTGTTATTCAGTTGAATTCCATTTAAGAACACATTAATTTTTTTTCAACTCTGTTTTATAAAGGGTGTTTTTTTTAGAGGTATAGAACTTTGAAATGGAATAAAACAAAGATGATTTTTTTTTTAATTGACATGAAATTTACTTTATTCGAAAGACAATCTTCTGGCATTATAATTTATGCATATATGATTTCTGGCATATGACGGCCACGGCTGGCTCAGACGTAGTCTAATCTGGAGGTCCAATTTTCGATGACTTTTCCCAACATTTGTGGTCGTATATCGGCAATAACGTGGCGAATTTTGTCCTCCAAGTGGTCAATCGTTTCTAGCGACTTCACATATCCCCACGTGCGCTAAATCGCACGACCTTGGAGGCAAATTCACGGGTCCGTAACGTGAAACTATGGCGGGCATGAAACGTTTCCTTCAATAAATCAATTGTGGCACGAGCTGTGTGACATGCTGCGACGTCTTGTTGAAACCACAGCTCCTGCACATCATAGTTGTTCAATTTTTGGAACGAAATAGTGAGTAATCATGGCTCTGTAGCGGTTACCAATGACGTTTAAAGAAGTACGGACCAATTATTCCACCAACCCATAAAGCACACTAAATAGTCAGTTTTTGTGGATGTAACGGTGTCTCAACATACACTTGAGGATTAGCATCAATTTGGAAGCGTTGTTCAGACGTCAGTCTATTCATTTTGAAATGCCAAATCAAACAGAAAATAAAGCACTTAACTGCTGACAAAATAACTGCCAGTTAAAATAGTGTTGCCAACTTAAAGTTACTATTACAGTCATATTTACAGTTATATGCCACAATTCACGTGGTGGCCCGTGGCGTTGTGGGTATGTGCATCGACTCCTACGCACTTGGACCTGCCTGTCTAGGTTCGATTCCTGGTACGACAATAAATACTTTTCACGGCCCCACCACTTTCGAGTCACTGACAATGCTCAAAGAGTATAACTGTCTAGAAAAAGCTTCTCAAAATTGGCCGTTAGGAGTCGGCATAAAACTGTAGGTACCCTCCACTCGTGATAGAACAATAGCACGCACAACACGAGTGATTGCTGAGAAGTTAGGCCCTAGGCCCTGGCCCTCTACGGGCTGTACGCCGACAATATTATATTATTATGCCACAATTCAAAGAAATTGGAATTTACGTATATACACAGTGGTGCACAAAGGTAGGTAGGTAGGTAGTGTGACTGCATGACTGATTTGGAAGTCATGCTCACTTCGACCATCCGGTCCATTGTGCTGTCACGTTCGGCTTTGTTGCCAAAACCTGTTTACCCTTTGACCTTGTAGTTCTTCCCTCTTGAGATTTTTGTATTCCTCTTGGGATTTGTTGGCCATGTGTGATTTCTTCTGACGTCTTTTATAGCCATTTCGAGACTTTAACAAATTGTAGTAAGTCTTTTAGGTCAATGTTACTCAGATTCGCAAGGTTGTTGAAGTAGTGCTCGCCTAGTAGTCTTCTTCTTATTTCCGCAAGTGCAGGACATGCTCCGAGGTAGTGTAATACTGTTTCCTCTTCTTCTTCATCCATACAGCTTCTGCAGAAGTCGTTATAAGGTGCCCCGAGTCTTCTGGCATGGCGGCCTATAAGACAGTGGCCAGTTAGTACCCCACTCTACTGATAACCTTCCAGTCTAGCTTTAAGTAATCAGTCCTTCCTTGATTTAGCATATGCCAGATCGCTTTCGATAACCTGCAAGTGTCCAGTTCAGACCATTTGCGGTTTGCCATCGTCTGCATACCCGCCCCCTTTCTTGCTAGTTCATCAGCTCTTTCATTGCCCGGAATACCCTTGTGCTCGGGGACCCAGCGTAGAGCAAGATTGCCTCCGGCAGCTATCTCCCTTAGAGATAGACGGCAGAGTTTGACCATCTTGGAGTTTATTGATGGTGTGTCCGGAGCTTTTATGGCCGCCTGACTATCTATGTATAAAACAATAGATCTCCCGTCTATTGGCCTCATTGATAGTCGGATGGCTGCCTTTTGAACAGCTGTTGTTTACTTCCGCTTGGAATACACTGCAGAGGTTCGGTACTCGGATTGCATCGTAGATCTCTAGCAAGCTGGCGTAGATTCCTGACCCCGTGCCTTCTTTCGGTTTTGACCCGGCAGTGTAGATTTCCCATGCAGCTGGGCTACAGACTTTGTCTTCGTCCCATTCCTCTCCTGTGGGGATTAAAGTCTTGTGTTTTATTTCGAAGTCCGTAAAGGGAGTCAGATAATCTTTCGTGTTTTGTAATATTTCCTTGTGCCCTCTTCCGTGGGTTTTGTCCCATCTGTTGCCTTCTCTTAGTCTTATTATTAATTTTGTCTACAAAATTAACCTAACCTCAAAATTGTAGCTGTCAATCGTGACGTTTCACCTCGGTTTTGTTTTGTCCTCGTTCACCTTAAGGGTAGTTTGTTCCGGCTGTTTTTCAATCGTTGCAAAAGCTTCTATCGCGGGATGTTGGTAAGGACCAAATGCCTTTAATTCTACCACACCTAAGGAATAATGCTAGACATGAAACTTAAATGAAGAATCAATGCCAATGAAATAGTCAAGAAAGCGGTCTGTGCCCTGTACCTAAGTACCAGACTTTTCGGCAAAAATGGAGACCTAAATCCAAGATAATCCTGTGGAGCGGCATACGGATCAGCCAATGAAGTGGCTGGCTTCCAAGCTCCATTGGCAATGCAAGTATACTAGATAGAATATAAATTGACTCATCAATTCGACGGTGCGCATTTTTCGCAGATGGATCGAAGATGCTTGAATTCAGGAATTGTTAAACATGCCGTGATCCATCAGCAGCCCTGATTATGGCAGTGTTTTTCCAGCGCGGATCCTGGCAGTCAAGGATGCGGCCAGAATGACATCAATGCTGGAAATATCACCTAATTGAGAGTCCAGGTATCATTAAAGCAATTTCTGCAGTAGAAATCAAGTCTATGCTGGCCGCATGATGCTGGGAAGAGGTTAAGGTTCTGAACACTCAAGCCAGACAATGAAGCAGCGATTGAATTTGCCAGGAAGAGGGCTGAAGCCGACCCATCCCAGGTCTTAGAAGTAGACTTGCTACACCCACTTCTTCATCCGTCATCGATCTGTCTGTTTATTCTTTGTTTCTGCATCATTTTCCGTTTCATTCCGACCCTTTTGTGGATCTGTGGCCGCAGCCAAACTTAACGAAAGCACGATCTTCTTGTCGTTTCTTGACTGACTCGTCTGTTAAAGTGTGACTGTTGCACGACTTCCTCAAGAAGTGTGTTGAAAAATTCACAAGACTGTGCGTTGTCTGTTATCATTCGTCATCCTACACAACCAGACGAGTTTAGCTGGAATGTCAGAACTAGACATGACGCTCTATAGTCCGCCTCTATGAACGTTGGCATATGCAGCCGTGATGTGAACTATTGGATTACCTAACGAAGAACCGAAATGAAACCAGTCGTCCGAATGAAATTTGCAGAATGCACGGTGGTATGGATGAACTTCAGGAAGGAGGTATCTACTCTTGGCAGAGGTAGAGATCTAGGCAGAAACATGAACTCGACTGAACTGGTTCGCGGCGGATCTGGATTCTGGGTATGCGTCAGTCTGGTTGTGAGTGCACGGCTGATGAATCGAACTCGGAGAAAGGACGAGTCCTTCTTATTTCAGTCTCAAAATCAAACGCGCGCATATTTCTCATACGTGGCTAGACGCGTGCCTCATTTGTGCTGCTCAGCAATGTCCGCCCAAAGCAGTGATTTCCTCTCAAAAGAATTCTGACAGACAACAAGTGAAATCCGAATCCATTAGCAACACCACCACAGGTGGGCAGTGATTCCCTTGCAGCCGTCTCACCGGTCATTAATCAAACGCAACGTAGCGTCAGTCTTTGTAAACGCCCGCCCACCATTAAAACGGCGAGAATGGACATTTTCTATGCAGCTCCAAAGTGACCACCGCACACACACCCACCTCGCCGGGGTCTGATTTCCGCAGCAAGCCAGCAGACAGTAGACCAGCCATCATTGTTCGCACGAAAAATTAATTGGGCCGAAATTGCCCATTTTATCCATCGCCATTAATCAATCTGGCTGTCTGCAGCAATGTCCCGGCGGAATACGGCAGCAGGGGGCGCTAGTGTACCTCCGCCCCATCGCCCACGGGCGCTGACGAGGTGTTATTCACCAGTAGGTCATCGGCCTTTGTCCTTCACCCACTGCAGAGGGGCGACACAGCACAGTGAGCGTGTCCGAGGAAACTGTACACATTTGATTTATTTAGCACTCGCAAGGACGTAGGGACGTAAGGACACAAGGACGAACGAAACAAAAAGGAACAGCGCCAACTGACAGGAAGCAGTGTACATTTTTTAATTAAATGCTGTCCGACAGCGCAGTGCCAAAAATTGGATCAATTACACGCGTTTACTGCACGTCCTTGGACAGATGCACGTGTCCGCACTTATCTCGTGCCAAACGGACGAGATGCCGATCCATTTGCGAGCAGTGCCAAGCTATTCCCCATCGCCTGGGATTGATCAACGCCCCCATTCATCGTGGAGCAAAAAGCACATTTGCTTGATCCCTGGAAATCCCTCTGCGATAACTGCCAGCATAACTGATGGGGTATATCCCTTTTCTGTGACTTGCAGCTCAACTCTGCTGGCAGGGAGCTATCTTGAAGTGGCCATAAATTTGTCGACCTTATGTTCTGCACACGCACACACACATACACACAGAGAGGTCCATGTCATGAGGCAGCACTTCTGTTTAAGGTCATGGCTGCGTTCCCATGTGAATGGTCTTTTATTTGTGTCAACTTGCCCTTTTCGGGTGCTACCCCTTTGTTCTCGGGTGACCGCCATTACGAGGCGACGACACTGTTGCCATCGAGAGGTGTTTGCTTTCGGTCCCTGGACCCGTACGGCAATGACTTAAGCAACGAGAGTCAGCTTACATCTTCAATCATCACACGAAGAGTCGGCGATTAGCGGACTCTTGGGACGCACAATTGGAACTGCTCGTGTTGGACTGGACTGATAAATGTGCCGAGGTATCAGACAACCCGGAAAGCAACGAGTCACGAGGTAATTAATTGAATTGCCGTTGCTTCAGTGGTGGGGGCAGTTCAAGCGGTTCTGTGGAGTCATTTGATTTAAGTGAACAGTGGCTTTCATTTATTATGCCGCCATTCAATGAGAGGCATTGCTGGCGAACTGTGATGTCATCGTCTTGCTTTTACCTGCCGATGGCGATGATCTGTATTCGATGTCACTGATTCTAAAGGGTGGCACACACATCACAAGGCGGCGTTCAGAAGAAGAACAACGTTTGCTTATCGAAATTTTGAATTTTTTGGATTCGTAAGGAATACAGTGAAGGGTTGTATACTTACGTATGCTCTTGTAGTTGTTTTCCAGCAGATATCTGAAATGTATCATTCCATTTGTTTTTCGATTTGTTTAAGGCGAGTTATTATGAAGCACATCGGTAATTTTCTTATGGTCATGTCAGAACCGAACGAAAACTAGCTAGAAGCATCGTCAGGGTTAAAAGTCAAAAATCGAACACCATCCACATAGAGAGAAACTTTTTCATTCCCACTTGAGTATGGAAAATTTAACGAAACTTAACGAAACTAAACGAAATGGTTGGGACGTAGTATAATATGTCTGTGCATATGTGGAGTACTAATATTGACTGAAAGCTCCTCACTTTCATTATGGTTGGGCCATTAGCGTACTTGGAATGAAAAAGAAGTCCCAACATTGTCGAACAGTGAGCCCACGATGAGAGAGATAAGCTATACAGAAAATTGAATTGCAAGGCAAATCAGGCACAATAAATGAGAACGAGCGCAATGGACGGTCATTGGCTAACGAACATGGAAATCCACATAAAAAGTGAGACATAGCGCACTCTCCATTGGAAGAAGAAACTTCTAAAGAGCCTACTTCCTCGGCAACTTAAGTGAGCTAATGTCAGCCGCGTTAATTACATAACCAACAGCATTAACTGCTTTTCAGCGTAGGAGTTGCACAACCAGTCTTTAATGGACGCACACCACTTTTGGTGTGCACGTCTCAATTCGAAAATGAAATAAGATCAAATTAGAAAATCATCACGTCACCTCCGTAAGCCACTTGGATACCAAAGCGAACGCAATCGAACAGTAAGCTCCTTGCCATCCGGCTACGAGTTCCATCAATTATTTACAATCCCTCGGACTCATCTCTGACTGTGCAGTCGACCATAGTTGCACATCAGGGAAATCAAATTGTAAACATTTTCGAATTTTCTAAAACCCACCACAGTCCCGAAGCGTTACTTACAGTTACAGAGGCACTCCCTCTCCCTTCTGATCCATTAAGCCGGACTATCGAAGTGCTCAGTCACGCCGGCTGGCAAGTCCCCGCATCGAGAGTCTCTGAGAATCGCCCGCCTCTGGCCGAGTGCATGTTCCATTAATATTTCAGCTGGCATACTGAAACTTTTCAGCAGGAATTCTCATCGTCATCGTCATCGTCGTGCTGCAAGATATCCCTCCTGAAGTTTACGTTCCGATATAATCGATGGCCACCGTCGGGGGGAGCTCCTGTGTGCAGTTCCCCATCACTCAGCCGGACAGCTGCTTGGTGTTTCGGTTTATTTAAGGAATCGCAAGGACGTTCAATTACTGCTGTAATTACCGCCGTTTCAGAGCGGCCCTGAGCGAGCAGCGGAAGCCGAGTTGCATCAATAAATGATTGCTTCAATCAATTAAGCGCGCCATTGAAAGATTGCCCAGACTGCGGAAAGGACACCCCGTCAGCAGCAGTAAACCAAGAGAGAACGACCGAACCGCAGCAGCCCACGTCTGGACTGCATTGCCACTGCATCTGGCCGAGTGCAGTGCTATACGGTCCATTGTGCGTGCGGCGTAACCGGATGCAGTGGCAGTAATTCAAGGAGTAGCGCCTCCCCGAGCCATGCCAAGGGTGGATCATCCCTCGGAACTTATTCATTTACGTTCCATTAATCGAAATTACGTGCTTCTCGCCGCCGCCGTTGCGTCGTTCGTGCCACAGCAGCTCGCCTTGGATAATGTGACTTGAAAGTTTGCGACCACAAGCGCGGGGTGTGTTCACCGAGTGACTGTGTGTGCGACTCACGGCTGCTGTTGATTAATCTAATTGGAATAGTTCGCCGAGTTAGCCGAAAGTTATCGGCTTGAAATTCGCATAACTCGGAGTAAATCATTCGGGCGATACGCCCATAATTAATGCGGCTCCTTGTTGCGTTGCGGGTGGCCGCTGGAACGACTCGCCTGCGACGCGGTGGGGTTAATTAATGTTTATCTGGCTAACGGGCGGGTCTTTAATCCTTGGCGATTTGTCGACACACCGACACTCCGCGCACACGAATGTGTGCGAAGAAGGCGTCCATTCATGATGGTGCGGATTGAGATCACAAGATTGCGGCTTTAAGGGCATTTCGACATGAAACGGGAGAGCGATTCCGGGGCGGAAATCTCCTCTGAGTTATGGCGGAATTTAGGCTGGGGCATAAATCAGGTGAGCCATTGGCAGGGCTGTCCTTTGAGTGAATGAACGCGTTGCAGGCTGACCAGCGGATTTTCGTTTGGTGCGAAGGGAGATCTCCTCTTTGTGACTTTGAAGACACGCTAAGGGACGCAAATGCGATTGGATTTGAGGAAGTTAGATGAAGACGAGCGAGCAGCCCAGAGATGAACAACACACAAGTTCAGCGGCAATGATCAATGACGGCAAGCAATGACGTGAAGATAAGTCGGCACAATTAGTATCAGAGCGGATCAGAGAGTGACTGATTGAATCACACAAAACTGATGGCTTGCCATGAATGATTTTTTGAAATACAGGCACCCAAAGGACGTCTAAGAAGTTGGATGAGGACACAAAGAGGAGGTGGTGTCGATGATGCAACTACGTGCAACTCCAATGACGTCAAGGGTTGCCAACTTCGGCAAGCATTTACAACTTACGCCTACGCGGTAGTTGCTCTTTCGTAATTGTTCACCTTGCTGTGGTGGAGGAGTCCACCACTCGATGTGGGACCACAATGTAGACTCCTCCTTAACGTACAGTCTCTGGATAGGACCTTCGGAGCCAGAAGTTAAATCTGGCGATGGTGTGAACGTTTTAAGCAGTCTGTAGTCAGGGGCCAAATCTGACCCATCGGTTCCGTGGGCGTCCTCTATTGCGTTGTCCCACTGATTCGGAGTCGAAGACTCTTCGGGCTGGAGCAGTGTTGCCCATGCGCTCTACATGACCTAGTCATCTTAGGCGTTGAATCCGTAGACGCCTGACAAGGCTCATGTCGCTGCATAGCCCGTATAGTTCATGGTTGAATCTTCTGCTCCAAAAACCATCAACGCAAACAGGACCAAAGATGGAGCGCAGAAGTTTTCTCTCGAAAAAACCAAGGACTTCTTCATCTGCTCTTGAGATTGTCCAGGCTTCTGCCCCATAGAGCAGGACTGGGATGATTAGGGTCTTATATAATGTTAGCTTGGTCCTTCGAGAGAGTGCTCTACTACTCAATTGCCTATTGAGCCCAACAAATTTTTTTATGTTCGTATTGTTTACTTGGGAGCCGAGATAGACGATGTCCTTAACTACCTCGAAGTTAAAGCTGCCTACGGCGACGTTCTGGCCGAGTCGTCGATGTTGTGCGGCCTTTCTTGATGACAGGTCCTCGTTCACTGATAAACCCATTTTCGCCGCCTCCGTTTCAATACCAGCAAACGCTTCATTGACGGCTCGCTGTGTTCGACCAATCAGGTCAATGTCGTCCGCGTATGCTAGCAATTGTACGGACTTCTGGAAAATAGTGCCTCTTGTGTCGGCGAGTGAGTTTCGCACGACCTTCTGAAGTATGATGTTGAAGAAATCCCATGACGCCTCGCCTCGCCTTGCCTAAAACCTTTTTTGAAATTGAAAGTCTCGGTGAGTTCATTTCCGACCTTGATGGAGCAGCGAGAATTTTCCATCGTCATCCTGCAGAAACGTGACGAGTTTGGCAGGAATGTCAAAACTAGACATGGCGTTGTATAGCTCTTCCCTATGCACGCTGTCATATGAAATCGACGAATATGTGTTGGGTGTCGATCTGCATCTCTTGGGTTTTTTCCAGGATCTGCCGTAGTGTGAAGATTTAGTAGTTAGTGGACTTTCCCGGCCTGAAACCGCACTGATACGGACCTATCAGGTTATTCACCAACGGTTTCAGGCGCTCACACAGAACGCCAGAGAAGATGTTATAAGCGATGTTTAGGACACTTATCCCTCTGTAATTGGCGCAGTTGAATGGGTCTCCTTTTTTGTGGATCGGGCAAACGATACTGAGGCTCCACTTATCGAGCAGCCTTTCCTTCGACCATATCTTATGGATGAGTTGGTGCATGCGCCCAACCATCTCATCTCCAGCTGCTTTAAAAAGTTCTGCAGGCAGTCCGTCTGCACCAGCAGCTTTGTTCGACCTTAGTATCGATATCTTGACTTCGTCTAGGTCGGGGGAACGAAATTCTCTTCTATCATCGTCTATTGTGCGGAGTGGGCATATATAGTTACATCTATTTATTTGTGGTAATAGTTTGGGGATAAAAGACTTCCTTCAAAACCTAGGGCAAACAAATTAATTCAACTATGTGAGTACCTACATCACATAGATTTTAAAAGGTGTAACTTAATATATAATAATATGGGTGGCGCTACAGCCCGTAGCCCGTAGAGAGCATAGCTTCTCAGCAACCACTCGTGTTGTGCTTGCTATTGTTCTCTCACGAGTGGAAGGGACCTGCAGTTTCATGCCGACTCCGAACGGCCAAGTTTGAGAAGCTTTTTCTAGAGAGTTATACTCTTTGAGCATTGTCAGTGACTCTAAAGAGATGGGGCCGTAAAAAGTATTTCTTGTCGTACCAGGAATCGAACCAAGTGCGTAGGAGTCGACGCACATACCCACAACGCCACGGGCCAACAGGCCACCAGAGTGAATTTAATCTTGGGTAGGAAATAGTTGGCCACTGACTCAGTGCAAATGCGTTGCAAATGTACGTTCGTTATGTGCTCCAACAGGACATTGCATAAGCTGTCCTTAAGCATCTTGTGCTGCCTTGATGACCACTCAATGTGGTTACATTTACACAGACTCTCAACAAATGTGTGCAATTTGTCAGATCGTAGATCGCACTTTAGAGTACAAGGCGTAACTTACTTTTAATATGTTTACTTACTTGTTTTGTCATCACACATATTTTAAAGCAACTGTACAAAACATGATCTGTGTCAAAGAATCACACTTTAGTTGCCAGTGGTTCTAACAAATTCGTTTCTGTTATTAAAATATGGTTTTTAGAATTGATTGAAAAATGCGTTTTTTTTTTTACCATATACTCTTAGAAAGTCTGGCAGGATTGGCTGCGCGAAAGACCTAGATATTTTTGATCGGGGCAGTCTGTTCTTTCATTTAATATAACACCTTCAAAATCCAGATTTAGGAAAAAAGGCACGTTTTCAACTTACTATTACTAACCTCAGCTGCAACAAATCGCTGCCAGGTACTACTCCTGATTCCAAACTCAAGTGGAAGGAAAAAACGGAGGACCGCATAAAGAGGTGTAGTGGGAGAGTAGTAGAACACAGCTTATAAAAGTCTAAAGATCGGCTTGGCTAGGCATAACAGGTTGTCTTAGAACAACACACACGCACGGCAGCACTGGAGCCACCCCCCGCTTTTGATGCTACAGTGCAGCCTCATTGGCTCCGAGGGGGGTTTCTGGGGCGATAAACTATATATGGTCACGCTTACGTACTAAAATGTTGGACATCAGAACAGAATATAACAAACAGACTACTTACCACCAAGGCACCAAGCCTATTCCAACTTCCATCAACGCTTTCCGGAGCGGAATGGGCGGATAGGAGCAAATGGTTGCAGAAGAGAAGATCGCCCAGGCGCAGGAGTCTTCTGTGACCTCGTCGAACAATTCCTTGCACAGTGGGACGAGTACAGCATCTTTCAAGCTACAGTGGCTATGATACAGAAGGCAGGACTCGAGTTGAGAGACCACAACATAACTAACAAGTCGATCTCCATTTCTAGCAATGAAAAAAAAGCAATTCCTTGGAAAACACTTCTCGTAGAGCTGGAAGGCTTGAGCGGAGCACAACTGAAAAACCTCCTAAGATACATTAACGAAACGGGGTGGTTTTAGAAGAAGGTCTCACGGTAGATAATCATAATTTATTATATTAGCCACAACGGACCCAGCATGTTGTTCTAAGTGAGCCACGGGCGCAAGGCTATTAGAGCACCAACATCTTCCAGGACTGAGTAAAATAAATGCAGTTCGACCTGTAGCAGAGGAGTAGTGATTCCTTGAATTACAATTTCATCTCCTCAGCTCTCGAGCAATTACCGCATTCGTCTGCTGCTGGGCAAATCCACCAATTCAGTCATTCCTTTGAGTCTTCATTTTCATCACTCAAACTGCATTTGCCTGACAACTACCCGAGTTGCAGCAGATACTTAAGTCTTCGACAGAGAAACTGTGAGAATGAGTACCCATCCGCCTTAGCGTTGTTGTTCGTTCTCGAAAGTGTGTTCGTTTTGACGGTGTTTTCATCCATCAAAGGGCGATTTACCGCTGACGTGAGGATTTTGCCATCCAGCATACACTTCAGCACAACCTGCACTCATCCGGTTTGCACTAAACTGGTTGTTGTCTACGGCAATTCCTTGACATTAAGACGTCTTGCTGATGAGACTTTTTTCACTCAGTTTCTATGAGGCGTTGCGTCTTCCTTGAAGTGCATAGGCCCTGCTTCTTCTCCCACAACCACTGTAACGACTTAAAGTCCCTCATAGGCCACCCCCAATGGACATCTATGACTAACCACGTCCACTACATTGTCACAGTTATCTCAGGACACGCGAAAATGTGACCCACACGGCAGCTTTGAAGGGCACACAGAAACGTGTCACGGATCAAATAACAAAACTACGCACTTAAAGAGCGTATCGTTCATCGCTTTAATCAGCAAATCACAATCTTCATTTGATTCACTTGAGTTCCGCTCCTCAATCACGAGCAGCACTCCTCAGAGCCGGCAATCAATCGTATCGCAATCCATTAAGAAATTGAATGACAGCAGCGTCCAACAATAGCTCGCATGACGTACTGCTTCTTCGACAGATATCTACATTGTCATGCATCGGCCCCCATCTTCTCTTGCTGCTCCAGTGGCAACATCATCTCAAGCAAACGAACACTCACCTTGTGTCAGGTCAGCCCAGAATAAACGCACAAAATGTTATTTTTGGATTCTATTTCGAGATGGGGTCACGGGATAAGACGACGGACTTGCCCTCCCTCTCTCCAGTGGATCGTCGTGTCAAATTAATTATTCACCGCAACTACGTGCTCAGTCAGTTCGGGGGGCCAACCCAATCGGACGGGTAATTCGTCATCCACGCAACGCTGTCCGAAAGAAATCATATCTGATCAGTCACACGCCCGGCCCGCAGGCAATCAGTCTGGATTACAATTGATTTGCTTGTACACCCGCCCACCCAAAGTCCCAGGCTCAGGCCTCCAGTTCATAATCGATTTAGCCGATAGGCCATGAGCTGCCGCCTTCAACTCTTGTGTAATGACATTCCGGAGTCGCCCAACTGTCAGGAGACATCCCTCTCGCCGGCGAGCGACACCCAATTGTTCTGCAGATGAAATGCCGGCCCTAATGGCCTCTGTAATCAAAACCAAATCGCCCAACAGGCCAACATTCAATAAACATCAATTCAACATTTGCCGAGGTAATGTCTCACTGTTGTTGGGACATTAACAAAATTAATAATTCACTTCCCCCTCGGGTGGTGATGGCGGATGAGATGTATCAAATGTCACAGGTTCCGTTTATGCTTAGGATCGCACAATTTGATGCTAATACCCGTCGCAAGGCATCCCCCGTCGAGGAGGAGAACGCGGGCGCCTTCACCTTGACGAGGTCAGGTTGGCAACAGCAGTCGTCAGAGTCAGAACACACGAGACCGCGCAAGGAAGAAGGAGAACCACGAGAAAAAAAAGAAGAAGAGAAAATTGGAATTCGTGTATCTGCGATGGCCTGGCCACTTCCTTGACGACTGACATAAACAAGATTTGGGGCATAGATCCAATAAATGTCTGTGAGCGGATATTATGACGAAAAATGCGAGAATCTCTATTATTTATGCTCGAGAGGTCGACGACAAACTTTCATCTTACGGATATTATATCTAATTTGACACACGAAGCCTGACGACAGATACAATCTGATTTTCATGTAATCACTTCGTTTGCACTCATTCCCTGAGGTTCCCCGGCCATGGGGGGGGGGGGGGGGGGGGGGGGGGGGGGGGGGGGGGGGGGGGGCGAGAGGTTTGTGTTTGGAGACATAAATTGGGTTCCGTCTGCTGTACACACCTCCCTGATGTGGCCTGTTGGACTGGGAGAAGGGTCAAGCTCCTGTTGATGTGTAATATTTTGCTCGAAGGGATGACATCTCAACCTTCTTTGATGTTTTCCCATTTCTCCTTGTCAATGATGTGTCTGAAACAAATCGAGGAAGTGGACAAGGAATCAGTAAGTCATTGCTGGACGCATCTCTAGAGGCGTCTGATTGCAAGAGGAATTGATGCAGAGTGAAATGGGGTCTAACGAATGCTGTTCCTTGGTGGGAAGGAAAGGAAAGTACTGGATGAATGGTTTATGATTTCAGTTTGATCTGCATTTCCTTTCCTTTCTCCTAAAAGCTTTAGGGAAGTGGACTGACTGTAGGCACACGGTCGTCCTAAATAAACGTTCGACCTTCCGGGATAAATCTGTTGGGATGGCCTTTCCTTTGCTGGCTGGTACAACAGAACAAATAGTCGCCACTTACTCACAGCAGGGCTATAAACTTCAGTTATCTCTGGAAATATGCTTCCTGTAGGGTCATTGTCTATGCGGACGATGTCGCTACAGCGGCCTCTGGAACATGAATATCCCCGATGCAGTTGGCGGTCTCTGAACTAAAGGGTCCTGCATTAAATGCTTCCTATCTTGTATAAATAAATCAAAGCGTGTGTAAGATATCATCGATTTTTTTTATTCGCTTGTGAGGAGAATTTTATGTGTGGACATCGTTCAAATGTCCGCCGCAGCTTCTCTGGGTGACGCGCAGCTGAAATGTCAAATTTTCCACGACTCTAGCGCATAAATCTGGGCTAATTTGATCGATGGCATGAGTTATGTTGCATTTGAGGGCCGCTGTGGCTTGTGGCTTATTCGCATGGACCTGCGACCTTCAGAAAACCCTTCAAGAAAAATTCCAACGGTCCAATTACATCACATCCACCTGAGATGACCATGCCCTCGAAGGGCTCGTGCAGAATTTCTAATGTGGCGTGAGTTGTGTAGCAAGTAGCGTCGCGCAATGCTATTGAAATCACATATCGTTGTTGGCCATACCATCCAATTCAGGCCAAAAGAGGTTGGTAATCATCGGCTTATAGGCTCTTGGGTCAGCAATTTTGTTTGTTGACGTAGCCATTAATCTAGAAATGGGCATCATCCCTGAAGACGATTTTTCGATGAAAATTAGGGTCAGTTTCCAACTGCTCCAGAGCCCATTAGTCGTTTACTCCTGCTCCTGGGTCAGTTGAATTATGTACGGGTTCAGGCACAAGTTACGACGCCAAGTTGTGGCCTGCGAAAAGGGGCTTGTAAGCGACACGAAATCAATCATCTCGTATTCTCCTGCACACTCTCATGCACGGTAGTTGGTCTATCATTTACTGAACTACCATTGATATAACAATTTTATCAATTGCACATGCTGTTGAACGTTTTGTTGGTGCTAAATGGTGATTTGGCTGAATAAATGACAGCCAATTTGACAGATGTAGCTTCAACAATATGGCTGCCATCAAATGTCAATGACAATGGCCAAATGGTCTTAAAATTACGATCTAGATGTTCACACGCACAAAACAGAGTTAGTTCAGATATCTGCCTCCTGAAGCTGAGTTCAGCTTTAGAAGCCAGACAATTTTTGGTCTCATCTAATCTTGGGCCTCATCACCGATACTAAACCAAGTTGGAAACCAGATCCTTACCTATGTAAAGGGTGGTTAAATTTTAAGGGCCGATGTTGGTATTGAATAAAACACAAATTATTCAGGAAATTATTGTCTTTTTTTTTTATTATGATAATATTGGTATGGTTCAATTATGTATGGAACAAAATATCGGCGGCACACCTCCATCCGATGGTCCAAATTTTCGATGACGCTGAAGCATAATTGAGGTTCAATGCCGTTAATGTGCCGATCCATCCCTTAGCTCTTGAATTGTTGCTGGCTTATCGACGTAGACCTTTTCTTTCAACTAACCCCAAAGAAAAAAATCCAACGGTGTCAAATCGCATGATCTTGGCGGCCAATTGACATCGCCACCACGTGAGATAACACGGCCATTGAATTTGTCGCGCAGAAGAGCCATTGTTTCGTTAGCTGTGTGACAAGTGGCACCGTCCTGTTGAAACCACATATCGTCCACATTCATATCTTCCAACTCGGGCCATAAAAAGTTCGTTATCATTTCACGATAGCGAACACCATTCACAGTAACTGCCTGAGGGGCCTCATTTTGGAAAAAATACGGCCCGATGATGCCGCCAGCCCATAAAGCGCACCAAACAGTCACTCTTTGTGGGTGCATTCGTTTTTCGACAATCACTCTTGGATCATTCGCCCAAATGCGGCAATTCTGCTTATTGACGAATCCACTGAGGTGAAAATGTGCCTCATCACTGAAAATGATTTTCTTCGAAAATTGATCATCCACTGTTGCCATTTCTTGCCACCATTCTGTCCATTGACGATACTTGGAATGGTCAAAAGGCTTTAGTTCTTGAGTCAATTGCACCTTGTAAGCGTGTAAATGCAAGTCTTTATGCATAATGTTCATCAACGACGAGCGTGAGAGTTGCAATTGTTGGGCACGACGACGAGTTGAGGTGGACGGCTCTTCAGCCACACTATCGCGAACAGTAGCAATATTTTCCGCAGTACGAGATGTACGAGCATGCACTGGTGTTTTCACATCTCCTACAGACCCGGTTTGCTAAAATTTTTGCACGATTTTTCCGATTGTACGCACATTTGCACGATTGTACAATATGCATTCTGATTTGAACGCCCATTTTCATAATAAGCCTGAATAACTTTAACGCGTTGCTCGATTGTGTATCTTTCCATGGTTCAAATTGAGTTAGTCTGAAATTGAGAAATGTCAAATGAAATGCAGAAAAGAATTTGACGTTTAGGTGTGGTTCACATTCAACATCGGCCCTTAAAATTTAACCGCCCTTTATATATTCTACCGATCTCCTGTTACCAAAGCTGCCCTTCGCTACATGCCAATCCGCAACTCCCCAGATCGTATGGGAAGTCTGACCACCAGACACTGGACAGTACTCTGCGAATCTTCACAGATGGATTGAAGATAGGCGAAGGCATTTATGCGGGGCTTCTTATCTAAAGATGTAGCAACTAATTATCATTCGATTACCGAACCACTGTTGCATTTTTCAGGCAGCGATTTAGGAAGCCTTGTCTTGGTTTAAAAAATAAAAATTGGCCTGTATTGTGCAAAGATTGGTTCCACTTCTCGGTGAGATAAGCTAACAAATTACCAGTGGACCTGTTGCTGCGGAAACCGTACTGCCGATAAGCTAGTTCCCGCGATTCCTCGTTTCTATGACTTTAGAAAGAAGGGACGCGACTACTATGGGTCGGTACGAAGAGGATGACGAAAATTCGTTTTACATCTACTGGGAAAGATACCTGAACAGTAGGATAGATGAAAAAGCTTACTCAGTGGTTTTGCCAGCGAAGAAGAGCACCTATTCTGAAGTGTTGGGGGAGTACCATCCGGCCAGCGGATTTGTGGACGTCGAGATTTGTCATAGTGTCCATGGCAGTGTTGAACTGGCGCCGTGAAAATGCGCCACAAGCAGATTGGCTTCGTCTAAAGAGCTGGGATGTCATTTGAAATGAGCGTGCGTAATAAAGAGGAGGCGGAATTCTTAATGTTTTCTTTCCTCAAGCTGCCTTAAATACTTAAGCGTACAGACTGGGCTTAGGATCCCAGCAATGGCGTTGGAAATGTCAATGCTCAACCTAACGCTTTCAAGTCTTTAGTTCTCCAGCCACAATTGCAAAAACCAGTGATTAAAAGAAATAGTTACCTATTTGATGCAGTACACCGTTCTACTCCGCCACAGTATTTCTGTGAGATAAATCTGTCACACTTTTTTGATTGAAAATGTGTTACTTGCTTGTTTTCTAAAATATATCCTCATGATTATTCTTTCAAAGCACACATGGCTTTCAGTATTAAAATAAGTACACGGGTCGAGGTTTAAGGCAATGTAGATAATTAAATGAAAACGAAAAAAAAAACGAACAAAAATGGGTCAAAGTGTCAAAAAAAACTGTTATCACCATTTAATCTAGTTCTGAACTACAACCACTACAATAAATTTCATTCACCAGACTCAAATATGACAAAAAAATGATTTGTCAGAAGTGGGATTTGAACCCACGCCTACAGAGTAGACTGCGACCTGAACGCAGCGCCTTAGACCACTCGGCCATCCTGACTTGTGAGATTGGATAGCACAAGTTTAAATTTCTTACCATTTATTCAATTTTGATGAATAAAAATTTAGTAATTTACCCATGACTCATTACAAAAACAACCACAATAGAGTGAGGCAATAAAAATTATCAATTCAATTGACGGTGCCATTAACGCACACAAGGTACTACACAGGTATGTATCACTACCATAACGATTCTCTGAAATGAAGAAATACGGTCGCTGTTCGTTTTTGTTATCACATGAGTCACTCTGAGTTCGGAACATGGGTGCGTTTTTTGTACGCGTATACTAGCTTACTCAAAAAGATAACGCTAAGCAAACGGGAGCAAGTGCGGTCCATTCATGGAAGAAATAGAGGAAATATTTGGTAATAAACCAATTTCGGAACCAATGTCGGAAGCGTTTTCCCACTATTGCTTTGGAAACCCAACGTGGCCCATCAACATCATCACATCCACTCCTGCCGAATCTCAGGCCAGACCTTCTTCATCGTCATCGTCGTTCCACATAAGCGCAAGTCACCGCAAGAGAAATATTCTGAAGAGAATGTAAAGTTGAAGAAGGATGAAACGGTGCTGAAATATTCTCAATGAGCAAAGAAAAAGTGGACGATGGAGATTGAGGCTGACAACAAAAATGATTTTGCTTGCTGAAGCTTTATTAAAAACAATGAATAAATAAAAAATAAAAAAAAATATCTCAAATAATATTTTGCTGTTGCAGTAATTCAAACAAAGTTCGACGCCGATCTGAAGGTCTCGGTGAGTTCGTTACCGACCTGGATGCAGCAGCGAGAGAGCTCTCCTCGTCTCCTGCACGGATTCAGGCGTGCACACAAAACGGCAGAGAGGATCTTGTACGCTATGTAAAGGAGACTGATCCCTCGATAGTTGGAGCAGTCAAATGCAGTCAAATGTCTCCTTTCTTGTGGACCGGACTAACAAGACGCCGAGTTTACCCTCATCGGACATGCTTTCCTTCGACTATAAGTTTAAACTCTAGATGTTGAGTTTTATTAGAAAAACAATTGTTTATTTTGAGGAGAAGCCATTTCCTTTATTGGTTGTCAAAATTGAACTGAACTACTACAAAAAGGGGAAAACTTATTCTAAGCCGTGGATGGGGAAATTCCAAGAATATTCGGTGGCGAGCGGATTGTTCTGAGAAATAAACATCCATCTAATACTCTGCGAAAAATTGTGATGATCGCTGGTGGATTGGGTGCCGTCGTGTGCTTGTTGTGAAATAATGATGATGGCTAATGGATTGAGTGCTGATCGGATGCTTATGCTAATGAGTCTGGAAATGTGTTGTTCCTTAACTTATATGTATCTTACAAATGAACTTGTGCATGCGCCCAACCAGATCATCTCCAGCTGCTTTAAACAGCAGCTTTGTTTGACTCTTTCAGTCTAGATATAGCTATCTTGATCTCGTCTAAGTCGGGGGCGGAATTCTTGTTCATCCTCGTCTAAATTAAGTGGAGTTAGCGTACAAAAAAAACGCACCTAATATAGTGTACCTGATTCTGTGAAATTGTTTAGAACTGAATTTAGAAACAATGGGAAAGCATGTCGTTAAAGGAAAAGAATAATGAAGTGTGATTATAATAATGGTATAGTTATAAATACTCCAATGTCTGAAGTCTGAACCGAATAAATCAGGGCTCTAATCACATATGTATGACGACAGATGGCGTCAGCTTTCGCTTCGACAATAATTTCGCTTCATGTAAGTATGAAAAAAACGATATCTTCCGAAAGATATCGCCTTGACTGTTTTAAATAAGCTGAAATCTGTCAATTACTATCGTCCTGATGACTGATTTTTGATGATAGCTATTTCAGTATCGTCTCCTATATACAGTGAGCCACAAAAGTGAGGATACACAATAAAGGTGTCGGCGTTCTCATCAAAATTTAAATTCAAACGGGACAAACGGTTATTACTTTTGGGCGCAAGCTGAACTTTGAATGTGTTTCTTTTTTAGAAGAATAGTAGCACTTAAACACGAAACAGTCGATAGTAAGATTTACATGAAGTAAATCATCGACGATATCATTGAAGTAGATCAGAAAATACTGTAAAAATCATAAAAAAATAATTACTTCAAAGGAATTACTTCCCCGCAAAGGGAAGTCATTATTTTCTTTCTAGAAACAGACTAAACAAGGCACACAATATATACAGTAATACAAATTGTAAGGAAGTGCCCGATGCATTGGCTGCAGTTCGTCTTAAACATGTAATCTTGTCAATATCAGCGAAAAACTCAGATCCATGTCACAATTGGCACTATGAGTGATTTGGCAAGTTTTAATTTTACGTTGACATGGAGAATATATTTGCTTTTTGACAAGCCTCTTAGGGAAGTATATACCTTAGGTTAGGTTAGGTATCAATGTGGTCAGTCCACGTCAGTTCGCTATTGCATATGATTCCAAGATTTTTTACACAGGTGACATATTCAATTGGAGTTGAGTGAAGTTCTGTTTGGCGGGAAATTGGATAAGGAAAGCTGTTGTTTGGACAATGGAATGGATTCGGTTTTGTCAGGATTGAGCATTAGACAATTGGCAATAGAGCACAAATCCTCGTTTAATTTATCAACTGAGTCTTCAACCATACCAAGAGGAAAGCTTAAGTAGATTTGAACATCGTCTGCATAAATATAAAATGTAAAAAAAGACAACACCATTTGAAATGTCATTTTTAAACATTGAAAATAATAACGGGCCGAGAATTGAACCTTGAGGAACACCAAAGTGTACAACATAAAAAGATGACAGTTTTGAATTAAAGAAAACAGCTTGGACTCGATTAATATGATACGAGAGAATTAATGTACTAGTGGGACTACAGAAATTGAATTGGGTGAACAGCAACTACTATCATGTCGAAGATCATCTTCAACAATCCGATCCTGAACATGTATGGCCTCATGCTCCGCCCTGAATCAGAACTGGTTGTTCTTTTAAAGAACTTGTGTATGCGACAAAGAGGACTGATTGCTGGTCTAGTATAAGGAACGATTTAATGTTGAGCTGCATGCCTTAAATGTTCCTTGGGTGAACCATTCAATTATTGTACATATCGGAGGCACATTCTCATCCTAAGATTTCATCCTCTTTCCATCTCCTTGAATGATTTCGTCACTAATACTTTGGAAGCGGAACGACATTCCAAACTAAACCGCCGAATTTTTCAATTGCTGAACCAATAATAAAAACCTGAAAACAACCGAGAACTATCAAGTCAACTGTCACAGAAAACAATTTTGCCAGTATAAAGTTATCCACAAAAAAAAAAACACCCTTTACTTCAAATATGAGTTGATGCATTCTATTTCGTTTTCAACCTGTGAGTACAATCATGTGCGCACCCGAAATATATCGAACGTTCTGAGACTGATTTCAGGATATTCATTGCAGCCTAGATTCTATGCAACCCTTTTTTGGACGTAAGCATAGACGTCCAAAACTCTTAGCCCTCCGCACTTCACCCGCGCACCAGAGGCATGTTGAACCACTCCACAGAACAAATGCGCGGCGCCCTAACTCTTTGACTTAAGTGGTACATGCCTACAAGCATCCTTTATTGCGCCTCGTAAAAACGCTCCCAATTTCACATTCGATCTGCCCTTCGCGCTCCCCTCATCAATTCACAAGCAGAAGATAAGCCGCCCAAATATAGTTTCCTATCATTTCGCTTAAGCCAGTCGATAAATCCCATTTTATGGCCCGCCGTCATTAAACTAATACACACGCCAACCGGCATCCGACGGCAAGCACATAAATATTCTGCATGGGAAGTGCAAGGATAATGGCATTATCACATCATAAAACTTACGCTACGACTCCCCAGAGGCGTTCGTTCATTTAAATCCAGGACACACGACTTCGAAGTTGTATGTGAATACTCATCGCGGCCCGGTGGCCCACCAGGCTTTCCAGCAACACGTTGAATTCAAATGAGTCAGTCGCCAGTCTCCTTCGATCATTTGCAGTTCTTTCATATTTTGCTGTGATTACTCAGAGGCGTCCATGCGCTGTGTCCCGAATGCCACCCAAAACGCTCTTTTCCTGCCAAAAAGGTCGCACACTGTTCAGTCATTCAAGGTGAAGGCCAGCGACCGAAAAAAAATATTCAATTGTCCTTCGACACAGATCCCTGCGACGACAAAAGAGTTAAGGTCGCTCCGGATAAGTCACCTTTTTCATCTCGATTATTGCGAGTGTGCTGTGTGCTGTGCGCCAGGGGACGCGGAAAGTGTTCGACATAATAAATTTCCCCCTTTTCACGGTTCACTTACGTGGCGGTTTATCAAGATTTCACCCTAGATACGCAGGGGAGTGTGTGACGGATACACAGGTTTTCTATTCACGAACACACACAACCTTTTCCATTGAACCAGTGGCTCGCTTGCGATCATCGGGATTCTGGTCCCATCATCGTACACATGTTTCAGTTAAGCGCAACACTGATTTATAGGCAAAGCGTCGTCGTCCCCATCAAATATCCGGAAAAAAGGTACGTGACTCCCGCCACATCGCAGAGGGACTCGAAGCAGCAGTTAACTGGGGCGACACAACGAAGCGGGTACAGTTCTCTGAAAAGGATTGTGAATTAAAAACGGCTTAGCTGCCAAACTCGTTCCGAGATCTGTATCGCTGCATTCACACAGGCGTTCCTATCTTCATTAATCGGGGTAGCAAGAGGGAAGCGTCCCCAAGCGCCAGTGAGAGGATAAAACAAATAAAACGTCCTTTTTTCCTTTCCAAACATGGCCCACAACTCCCGGGGGCCAATTCAGTCTGATTTTCTTATTCTCTGTTTCTTTTTTGTTTGTGTTCTCCCCCTGCCGTGGCTAGCGCAACACATTCAGATTATATTCCTGGTTGCTTGGAGGAGAATTTTAAATTTGATATCCCAAGCGCGTCCGCAAGCCAATAAAAGTTTGAAGAGGGTCGGTCTCCTCGCCCGGTGGGTGGTGGCAAAGTGCTGTTGCTGGTCAACATCTCGACGGCACGGGAATTGATCTGAATCAGATTTATTTATGACCAACAATGATACATGACTGTAAAACGGCATCAAATCGAGTGGGAGGCCAACGGCGCGGCTGAGGCTGTTGATCCTGGCATGACCGTGTGCCCTCTGGTCGTCATATGGATGTTTTATTGGCACTTTATTGTGTGATGAATCGCCTAAAGAAAGTCGGTCGTTACGCCAGCAATTAACCTGTGTGTCCTGCGAGCGAGGGCGACTGTGTGACGTTTACTGTTTTCAGTGTCACAGCGGGTCCGTTGTCGTTGTTTTTTTTTTTTTTATGTTCGACGTCGTAAAATATTATTTCAGAGGAGATTTTGTTCTTCCGCTCAATAAATTAGGTTATTTCGGGGGAGTTTTTTTTACGACAACGAGTGGGGAATGGGTGGAGAGGAATAAGTTGCGTGCTTTTTTTTATCCTGTTTTCCTAAAGAACGAGTTAACGGAGGGAAAGTGATTGAGTAACATCTCGGGAGTAACTATAGTCAGTGAATTACAGCGAGTAATCAATTTTTGAGTTTATGCCCTCAATTTGAGTTCGGCTTTCATTTCAATCCGGCGATGGGTGATTTACGTGTTCTTCTTTCTTTCAGGAAACTCTTTATTGTTAGCGGGGCGATAAGCGGGACGGGACAGTCTTGTGATGGAAATGTTCGACAACTTACGACCATTTCATACCATTTTTCGAATTTTTCGTTCGCGTCGGTTCTAAACTTCTAAAAATGAGTGTCAAGACTCATCGAGGACGTCGATAAAATCACACATTTGCCTAAGGGATTAACAAAGTGAGGTAGCTTTTAATGCGATTGTGAATATTCGTGTTTTTTTGGAGATGACAATTTCAATACCTTTAGAGTTCATGATGCTCAAGGATGCTGTTCAAATATGCCTAAATTTGTTAGCGTGGATGGCAGTTCCAAGTGACCGTGCAACCGACGGGGCATACCAAAAGGCGATGCAATGACAAACTAGAGCAGCGCAAGAGGAGTAGATACCGGACTAGAAGACGGGATGAGAAACAAGAACAACGTAGAAAGCTAAGCGGCAGAAGTAAAACGTCATTGCGATTAGATTTCTAGAAATGTTCTGATGTCTGAATCTATTAATTACCTTCTATAGCTTAGGAACGAAGCCTAGGAACGAAGCATGTAAAGAGTATCAGTTCTGTTTTGCTCGGATTGACGTTCGGCCCTCGAGTCGGCGTCCAGTTGTTAACTACCATTAGTCCATGACTGAGACGATCACTAAGCGTTGAAGGTAAGTACTCTGAAATGATTACGGTCACATCGCCTTTCCTGGTGCAGCATAGGTCACCTAAGGATGACTGATTTATTCGTGAACGTGAACGTGACCAGTCGCAGAGTTCTGCATCAACTCCTGCTTTAAGAAGACTCGTCTGAATCGTGTCATTAGTGACGTTGTTAAATGCACTCTCTATATCGAGGAACTCACCCAGTATGTACTAGCAAGAGGAGCGTGTGAACTATAAGAATTGCAAGCACGATGTTTCAGCTCAAAATGTGTTCTTTGTGCATCATCATCGTCTCTTTGGTCCCTTGTTCAAAACAAGAATTTCTGTTAATTTATTGCTTGTTCCATCACATTCCCCATCACACCGAAAGTCTGCCAGTCTCCTCCTTTCATCACCCCACCTCTTCTATCCAAATTTGACAACGATAATGCAAAATAAACCTTCCCTTTCATCAGGCATACTCTTAAGTGTGCCGCAGGTCAACAATCTGTTTGCATTTGTTTACAGGCATTCATTCCGCCCACCTGCCCGCCGTCGTTTTGCTGTTTAATTACTGTTTACATTCATAATCTCTCCAAGCACAAAGAAATCAGAGGCAACTCATTATTTAATCAACCTTCCGGCGCTTACACAGCCGATGTCACGCTCAGTGTTCAGTGTGGCGATCATCAGTGAGTTACATCATCCATAGACCGCCGCCGACCAAGAAAGAATGGTTTCAGTATTTAAGACAATTAAACTGAATCACTGGATCAAACCCAGTTCGATTCTCCAACAGCCAGCATGGTAGTCGCTCACTCAAGTGTCCTTTTAGTCCTTCTCCTCAGTCTCCTGGAATTCAGCCAGTCCTCAGTTTTGAATTGTGAGTACCCCAGTCCCACTCTGGATGATTTTAATTCTAACACTTGACTTTACAGACAATGCAGCGAAGTCATCTCGACGGATTGTGGGCGGAGAGTCCGTCTACCAGGCGGTCCCCTATCAAGTATCCCTTCAACGTAACAACAATTTTGGACATTTTTGCGGAGGAGCGATCATCTCCCCGCAACACATCCTCACAGCGGCGCATTGTGTGAAGGCTCAAAATGCAAGTGACATCTCTGTCGTGCCCGGTATCATAAGTCTCAGTCTCTCACGGTCTGCTTCACGTCACCTCGTCGAGGTCATGTACATTCACGAAAACTTTACGCACTTCTGGAAAAATGACATTGCCCTCATCAAAGTCTCGCCACCGTTCAACATTGACAAGGTTTCAGTCGATGCAATTGACGTCAGTGACACTGCAACAGTAGGTGACAGCATCCCACTCCTCCTCACTGGCTGGGGTTCAATTTATCAAAGCGGAAGCGGACCTCTGACAGATCAATTACGACGACTCACCACCTTTTCCCTGTCAAATACCAAGTGCCGGGACTACTTTTCGCCGCTGGAAAAAACCGGAATTTGTACACTGCGCAAGGGTCAGAAGGGTGCATGCAATGTAAGTTTGAGAGAAGCTTTCCTTTAGTTTGTGTCATTTCGAAGTGTGCTCTAATTTTCAGGGTGATTCAGGGGGCCCCCTGGTGAGCTTCGATTCGACCAGGCTGGTGGGACTTGTGTCATTTGGTTCGAGGACATGTGGGAGTGGATTTCCAGATATCTACACGAGGGTATCGGAGTATGTGCCGTGGATCTTGGAGAAGATGGCCTTGCCTTAACACGGATTATGTCATAAATGTACTCTAGTGAAAATATATGCAATACATCAAACGAATAGTTTCGTGTTTCAATCAGCATCAGCATCAGCATCAGCTACAGCATCAGCTACAGCATCAGCTACAGCATCACCTACAGCATCAGCTACAGCATCAGCTACAGCATCAGCTACAGCATCAGCTACAGTATCAGCTACAGCATCAGCTACAGCATCAGCTACAGCATCAGCTACAGCATCAGCTACAGCATCAGCATCAGCATCAGCATCAGCATCAGCATCAGCATCAGCATCAGCATCAGCATCAGCATCAGCATCAGCATCAGCATCAGCATCAGCATCAGCAACGAGTGCGTCTTCAACTCCTACCAAGTCTGTAACTCACTTTGAGCAGCCACTTAGCGACCATTTTCTGGGAACGTGCACAAAACTGTCCACCTCCACCAGAGACGTGGCTGAAGGATGTTATTCGACGGAAAAAAAGAAGCACGATGCATGCAGGAAAACCCATTCAGTGGTAATCAGAAGCACTCTTGTCGTAACGAACGAACGCATTCGCTTTGTTCGCGTCCTTTCCTGAGAAGTGCACTTTTATGATTTCATTTCCGCTCGCCGTTTGCGTCCTCAATTGTATGTCTCCCTCGGTGGCATTTCTGGAATACAGTTGAACGTTGAACTTCTCTTTCACGGGAGTTCCATTTAAAGGATATTCTTAGTTGTACATTATGTTGGTACTTGGGTTACAAATTGTCGTCTTACAAAATCCTTGTTACGGTTCTAGTAAAAGGCTCTAAGGTGCTTGCCAACGTCAGTCGAATGGCTGTGACTGTGAACAGTGTGCTCGCACAAGGTGTCAGGTTTGGTTTCTGACGCAGGCAAAGATAATAACTTCTTCATCGGTCGGATTGTTGGCATAGTTTTTACAACAACTTCTCGTGTCTAGTGCAGCGTTGCCCATGTGGCACGGTTGTGTCAATAGTGCACTTTTCGATTGAAATGGCGCTGTGGCACTGTAACACTCTCGTAAAAATGTGACATATTTACATCAAACAATCGCGGCATCGCTTACATCAACCTGCCTGGTTGGGTTAAGTGGCTATCCGATTTGTCTCAAATCGGGTACAAATAGCGCAGTTGAGAGCCGTTTTGATACCACACCTCGTAGACCGTGGTTGTTTGGTTAGCTAAATCCAGCCTGTGGAGTTTAAGAAATTGATTATGTTAAGGTGGGATTTGCCGAACGCGAAATATCTTTGTTTGGCTAGGGCCGGACAGTCACAGAGAAAGTGAGGCAGACTTTCCTCTGAGTGGGTGTAGCGGCAACTGCGACAGTGTGGGTTGATTGGTATTCCGAGTCTAGCAACGTGTGTGTCTTACAGCCACGACTCTAGCGATTTCGGTGCGATTTCTTTTGAGGGCGTCATCAGTCTTTCTTATAGTGTAGGAGGGACAAGTTTGCCTAGAGACTTTGTACTTGGATGACCTAGTCCACCTTCTACTAGCTAAGGACAGGAAGTGTTGATAGATGGCGTATTTGAGGTGATTGATTGGGAGGGCCTACCAACTCAGTGAGGGCGTTGCCGGAATCTCTTTGTTCGGCCAGTTCGTCGGCAAACTCATTTCCCTCTATGCTGCTGAGCCTAAACCGTGGTCTAGCTTAGATCCGTCGGTGTAGATCGTAAATTGGTACCCTGAGACGATGATTGCTCTTTCCAGACCTCTCTGGATGGAAACCGGCACTGTGTCGCTTTACCGAAGTCTATGGTGGATATCATGTAGTCCGTAGGAGTTGGGGTTAGGTGCTCGGGCAGGAGTAACAGAGCTCTGGTATGGCGATACAGTCTCGCTGATCAACCTCCCGCTTCTCTGAGTCTGATGGCACTGCACGTGAGTCCATCGCGCCGGAAGTTCCGACTCTTGCCGATATCTGGAGCTGGCTTTATTTATTTATTAACTTAATTATTTAATGCATTCATATTTGTTTCTATAACATGTTCTAATCAAGTGTAGTTCTTAAATTTGGTTAAAATACACAAAACTTACATTTTTTGCTATATTTCCGGTTGTGGAAACTATGGCCTTAAAATTACCATCTAAGCAGTGGTGGCACTTTGAAAAATAATTTTCCGGCAACGACTTTCAGTTGTATGCTGTCTGCGAAGGACGACTTTTGAGGAGCTTTTATTGACAGACAGACTTCATGAACACTGTCAGTGACTCGAGAAACGCAATATTTGGCGCAGAATTTGTGCAGTAAATTGTTGTGCCCGTAGAGGGCTAGGGCCTAGCTTCTCAGCAACCACTCGTGCTGTGCGTGCTATTGTTCTATCACAAGTAGACAGTTAGACTCTTTGAGCATTGTCAGTGACTCGAAAGAGATGTTGTCGTACCAAGAATCGAACCTAGACACAACGACGCACATACCCACAACTCCACGGACCACTAGAAATTGTTGTGAACACTTAACAAAAAACACAATTTGACGTCTGATAGGATTTTGAGCTGGAGGCATCATGGAAGCATACTTTTTGAAAATTAGGCTGGTCACTCAGTGAGTGTTACTGGTGCTTGATACAATTTTTTTATCAAAATGGGTGCGCTTTCGTCGCTTCGCTCATTGTCGCATAAGATGAGGCACCTTTCTAGATGAATGGGTTCGTCAACAAACAAAACTGCAGAATTTTGGGACGATATCAATCCACATGAGGTCCCAGAGCGTCCAGGAGCATCCCGAAAAAGTCATTGTTTGGTGTGGTTTTTGGGCTGGCGGGGCTCCGTCATCATATTTCTTTGAGAACGACGTTGGTCAGGCTGTCAGCGACAATGGCGAGCGCTTTAGGTCGATGATTATTAACTTCTTTTGGCCTGAATTTGAAGATATGGACACCAACGACATGTGGTTTCAACAGGCCAGCGCTACCCGCCACACAGCTCACGCCACATTGGCAATTCTGCACGAGCAATTCGAGGGCATGGTGAGTTCACGTGGACGGTGGATGTGAACTGGCCACCGAGATCGTGCGGTTCGACCCCGTTTCCTGGGGCTTTTCTGAAGCCGCGGGTCTATGTGAATATGGAACACACCACAGCCGTCCTCAAAGCCAACATAACCCATGCCATCGGTCAAATTCAGTATAATTGGCTTGCTTGAGTCGTGGGAAAATTGGACATTTAGGATGCGCGACGCCCAGAGAAGCCGCCGCTGACATTTGAACGATGTTATATTTCATACATAACGGCATCGATAGGCCTTTCAAATGAATAAAAATTGTCGATTGACATTCGACACATACTTTGTTTTATTTAAAAAGGAAGACAAATAGGAAGCGCCTAATGAAGCACCCTTTACTACTTATCATTCCAATATCACATGCACCACTGTTTCGGTTATACCATCACACCCAAAATATGCTGCGGGCTCTTGGTCTAGTAGGTCGTTCAAGTTCTTTAAGGTAAAGCTGATGAGGGTTTCTTTTGGCCGCCGCGCAGTGCTTCGGTGTCTAAGTACAATTTTCGAAATTTTTTTTTTTGGTGTGTAGGTGGAAGCCTTTCATAGTCACCAATGGTCCCAGGTTCAGTGATAGTGTCAGATTCCTACTGACTAAAACCACCTACCGAATCTTTCCGTTTATTCCCCCGCGGAACTACCGCTAAGTATTACTTCGCGAGGGACGGATTCGAGCTTTTTTGCTTCGCCACGGGGTGTTAGGCGAATTCGCGTTCCGTATTCCATATTTAACTATGTTTTCTGGTGCGTGTTCCACGTTCTCTGCCGCGCTTAGGCAGCGAGGACATGACGGACACGAATCATGGTTTCGCTGGTAAAAATATTCCCGGAAACATTTTTTATTCCCGACGTCAGACCATATTTGTGCAACGTACAGCTGTATGGAGGCTACAACTCTGGCAAGCATTAATCGTTTACCTTGCTTCGGAACGGCTATATTCGACATGAGTCTCGAAAGAGCACCACGCCTCCTGTATTTTTACACAATTTCGTCCCGTCGTCGGAGTCGTGAACGAGCAACCGATAAAGTAGCTCCTGATAATTCTCGACATTATAATCATTCATAATGCATGGGTCTATCCTAGTGTCCAGTAAGTGTCCGTAAGAGAACAATAATAAGCACAACACTAGCGGTTGTCGTCAAGTGTCAAATCCGGACCACCAATTGGATGTAATTTGCCTTTGTTTACTTTGTCTAATTCCCTTACATTCAAGTCCTCTAAAGACACGTTGCACAGTGGTCTGAGAGCGGAATAAGGTCAAAGTCAAAGTACTCTTATATAACCCGGGTTTATGATTTCAAGGCATTTTTTAATATATATATATATGCTATGCACAAATTTACAAGCTCTCAAAGTTATCAAAATATTTATTTAAAAGTTTACGTGTGTTTTCCCAAGCTTCTTAGCATAAATGAAATATCTTTGTATATAATTTTATTGGTTTATTCTTGACTGTCAAAAATGCAAAAAGAAAAGATTAACAATCTTCAAAGAAGCCTGCGATAAGCAGCCTCAATCATAGGCACCAACACAAAAATTTGTTGAATAATTTTTGAGTTTTAAAATTTGCTACACCAGTGATATACATCAACGTGTGCGCCATATTTTCATGTTACAGCACAGAAAAAATCAGCTGAATGAAACTCCATATTACGGAGTTATGACCAAATTTATTTTCCTGTATCAGATTTTAAAAACGCTGACTTTGGTCATGTGTCAAAAGTTATAATTTCTTGGCTAATAATGCTGGGAAAGAATGCAACTAGGACTTTATCTTCAGAAGAAATATACAGTGGCTCACAGCTTATTCGACCCACCCCTTATTTATAAATTCAAACTAGTATGGCTTCTAAACAAAAACAGTTATCACCTAAATAAAAAAGCAGAAATGTTAATTGAGATTCAAACTTAAACAAAATAGCTTCATTTATTAATTTTAGCTCAAATTAACATACAAAATTAACAAAAACAAAATAAATTCTATAATTCAATGTCACAGCTTATTTGACCCACTGTGTTTAATGAACAGTTGCGATCGCACGAAATTGAGGATAACGGTCCTTGTCGTTATCCTTGTAGATCCGCGTCTTTCTCTTTGTGGTCACAATTCTCAAATTGAGTCCTCAGTTTCGGTTAGTTTGCATCAAGGAAACACGTGTTACGACGATGGGAAAGCGCACCACAATTGAGCAGCGTGATATGGTCCTCCATCACTACAAAAAAGGGTGTTCTCGTAGGAAAATTGCTGAAATTGTTAATATACCAGATGGCACGGTTAAGGGTATAATCCACCGTTTTTTGTTCCAAAATCGTGTGGAAAATAAAGGGAGAAATGGTCCAAATAAAATTTTTACTGCTTCGGACGACGGTATATTGTGCAAAAAGTGAAGCAAAACCCCAAATTATCGGCACCAAAACTAGCTAGTGAGATGGAGAATATGATAGGAAAGTCTTGTTCCGTAGAAACCATCCGACGTATTCTGAGAAATAACGATTTAAACGGAAGAGTCTCACGAAAGAAGCCTTTCATTAATAAAAGAAATCGGGATTGCCGTTTTAAATTTGCAAAGGAGCACATTACGAAGGATTCAAGATTCTGGGAGCAAGTCATATTTGCAAATTTAATATTTTTGGATCCGATGGACGATCTTATGTATGGCGTAAGCCAAATACAGAGTTGCAGGATAAACACTTAAAGCCAACAGTCAAGCATGGAGGTGGTCATGTCATGGTTTGGGCCTGTATGTCAGCATCGTTAGTCGGAAAGTTACAATTTATTGAAAGCACAATGGATAAAATGGTCTATCTTTACATACTTAAGGACAACTTGCTTCCAAGTGCAGAGCAATTGGGAATAAAGGACACTTTCCGGTTTTACCAAGACAATGACCCGAAACATACTTCGGGAATTGTTCAAACTTGGCTTATTTATAATTGTCCCCACGTTATGAAGCCGCCAGCACAGTCTCCAGATCTTAATGTTATTAAAAATCTCTGGTCCATTTTGGACGCAAATATTCGTAAACGTAGAATTTCGAATAAAAACGATCTGAAGACAGCCTTAATTGAAGAATGGGCAAGAATACCTTGTGCAACGACGAAGAAATTAGTGGAATCATATCCTAACCGGCTTAAAACTGTTATAGGCCAAAAGGGGGGCCACACCAAATATTAATATCACTGAAAATATTTGCTATTCTCTTTTTATTTACTTTTTTTTTGTAAATGGGTCAAATAAGCTGTGACATTGAATTATAGAATTTATTTTGTTTTTGTTAATTTTGTATGTTATTTTGAGCTAAAATTAATAAATTAAGCTATTTTGTTTAAGTTTCTCAATTAACATTTCTGCTTTTTTATTTTGTTGATAACCTTTTTTGTTTAGAAGCCATACTAGTTTGAATTTATAAATATGGGGTGGGTCGAATAAGCTGTGAGCCACTGTACATCTTTCTTTTAAGAAACTTTTAAGGCTTTGAGATATTCAATAACTTAAACTAGCATCCTAATTAAGCACAACTTTACAGGGGGTTTGTTTCAATGTTTGTTGGTCTGTAGAAATAAATGTTCAAGATACTTTAACGGGAAACATAGTTTATCTGAAACCTGCATTCGTGCTCTAGTCATGGTGTAACAATCATATCCATCTACACTTTGGACAACTTCGGCCGTAAGATCGTTATAAGTCTGGCAATATGTTGACCTAACCTGCAAACCCCATATTGTACAAATTTTGTATTAGAGATGCAAAATCGAATGGATTCACTTTTGAAATATTAATGATTATAAATGGGGATGTTCTTATCTGTTGTTTATTGTGGTGTCATACAAATTTTTGTCCTCATGTGACAATGGACATAAAAATGGCTAATTGGGTTGTAATTGCTAATTTACTGGATTCATGACTTCCGAGATTTCTAATTACCAAGATATTAGGGTTTTGAACACATTTTAAAGATGTTCGTTGACAGATTTCCCCAGGGGTAACAATCAGAGAAAGTCCAGGAGAGTAGAACCAAAGATTATCGGTATAATCGAATTCACAATACTAGGAAATGTTCCTGTTTGTCAGCTAATTTAGATGTTGCTCATCAAATGCTGGTTTCATCGGATCCTTGGATTACAAATTTAAGGCCTGAACCAAAAATGAAAAATTTATACCCATTAAGAGCAAGCCTTATTAGACTAAATAATATAAAATAAAATATATTAAATGATTTTATTGAAAAATACATACACAGTGTATGATAAATGTAAATTATAAAGGGTGATTTTTTAGCTATTATCTTTTTGGCAACACTGGTTTAAACAGCTGACGCACGTTTCGTGTTTTGTTTCACTGTCGAACATCTTCAGTTTGGTCTATAATTTAACCATGAATCGTCATACAAACGAACAACGCTTGCAAATTATTGAATTTTATTATCAAAATGCGTGCTCTGTTAAGAACGTTCATCGCGCGCTTCTTCCATTTCATGGTCAGCTCATTTTTGGCTCAATGGGTACGTAAATAAGCAGAATTGTCGATTTTGGAGTGAATATCAGCCAAAAGCATTGCAAGAGCTATGTATCCAGAAAAAGTCACAGTTTGGTGCGGTTTATGGGCTGGTGGCATCATTGGACCGTACTTCTTCAAAGATGATGCGAATCGTAACGTAACTGTGAATGGTGAGCGCTACCGTGAGATGATATCCAACTTTTTTTTGCCCAAAATGCAAGAGCTTGACTTGCATGACATGTGGTTTCAACAAGACGGTGCCACATGCCACACAGCATGCGCAACGATGGACTTATTGAGGGGCGAGTTCGGTGAACATTTTATTTCACGTTAGGGACCGGTCAATTGGACGCCTAGATCGTGCGATTTAACGCCTTTAGACTATTTTTTGTGGGGCTATGTTAAAGCTCATGTCTATACAGACAAGTCCGCTTCAATAAACGCATTGGAAGACAACATTGAAGCATTTATTCGTGAGATACCGGCCGAAATGTTGGAAAGAGTATGCCAAAATTGGACTAAGCGAATGGACCATTTGAGGCGCAGTCAAGGTCAACATTTGCATGAAATAATCTTCAAACATTAAATTATATGGACCGTACTATCGAAGTAAAGATTTCATGCATTTTTCTGAATTGTATGCGTTCTTTTTTTGGAAAAACTTTCCTATAGCTTTTAAAAAATCACCCTTTATATATATTATCAACTGAAAGACTTAATTCAACAACAGAGGTGAGATTGGGCAGATATCTTTTGCACTAAAATAATATTGTTTTTGTAATATTGATTTTATACCCAAGACAAGCTCATGCCACTTGCAATATGTTCCAAATTTCATTGGAATCGTCCAACCTTCCGCCACCAGTTGTTGGTGATTGACATACCGTTGCTGCAGACAGACACTATAAGGACCTCGCTGCACGTCTACAGCACTAGACTGTAATATCCCCAGAGTAAAACCTTCTAGACTCTGGGGGTATTCCAGTCAAGAGGTAGAGCCCCAAATCTGCACAATCGCCTTTTGTCGTCGGAGCACTTTATTCCTCCCTCATCCGAGATAGATATAGCCTCTATGAACATCTCTACATGAACTTGTTGGTCATGTTGCCTTTAAAGGCGATTCCAGAAAGAAGTTTCAATCGCGACCAAAAGGGGCTGTATATCGACATGAGCTTAGTCAGGCGCCCTGCTGCTCGTCAATGGTTTCGTTTGCCCAAAGAATCTTAAGCTCCGTCTCCGGACTGTAACCGAACTCAAGGCAGAAAGAAGAAATTAAAGTTGTGCCAATCGCTAGTCTGGTACTCGAGTGACGAAGTGGCCAAATGGATGGTGTTACTGACTGGGACCGGAATCTAACGCCTCTCATTACGGAAACAACTTGTGTTCATCCGTAGTTTCCGATCGAGCTTGGCTCAGGCTCCTATTCCAAATGACAACCGCTTTGCTTGCCTTCCATTTTCGGAGTAGAATATGTAATTTTGGATATGTTCGCTTTGAAATTCAGTCAGAACGAAATTCGGTGACTCTTAGTCCGATGCAACCAGTACCCGACCGAGTTTGAATTCACAATTTTAGAAATGTTAATTTCACGCAGACTCTTATCACAAGCACACCGACCATCGCTAGCATACAACCGGCAGACCACATAGAGACTACTCCCCACTGAAAGCTTGTGCCACTGGACCTCAGGTCAAATTCATGTCACAAAGTCCAACCACCACTGTGCATACACTCTCGAGGCGACTGCACCCCGTGTCATCTGCAGGAGGACACCGAGTGCTTTGCTACATCGTCGCTCGAGTTAACATTTCCTTTGATGTCAAAGTTCAGCTCCTAAATGTCAAGGCAGAGCTTCGGGGAAGCCACTATTCCTTTGCCTGGTTCCACCAGACGCCCCCGCAGCCATTGGCCCTGTCGTGTCCATCTAAATGAGCGCGGCACAGTCGGGAAAAGCAGAAACCGGAAAATTTCAAAATAAGACATCCACTGATTTCGAAACAATGGAGTGCGCCGATGACGGGGAATCAGTCACCAAATTGACGCCACTCAAGTACATGACTTCACTTCATCCTTCCCGCCTCTCCTCCACCATCTGGTGGCAGAAACAAAGGGGCTACAGTCAATTTAAATATTTTGACAACGACGCAAGCATCTGCACTCCGTCGTCCTCGGGAAAAAAAAAAGGAAAAAAAGAGAGGACAAGGCAAACACACACAAACTCCTCCGAGGTCTTGCTCCTTGAGCGCCCGACACCGAGAGCGGCAGCAACGTCAGAACTGTCATGTGATGGCTTTGTTGCCTTTTACGAGCGTTAACATTTTATTCGCTCATTCTGACGGGTGTGCAAATATTTGCCATCCAAAAACCGATGAAAAGGTCAACAGTGGGGGTGAGAAGTATTCCGATTGAATGTGCCTCCGCGAGTTTATTGGCTTTCATATGCAAATTGAATTTGATGGCAGCTGGAGTGTATTCAAATGGAAACGAGTATTCCATCGGCTTTGACATCTGGATGAATGGCTGCGCTTCCAGCCAGGACGACAGGCAACTATTGATTTAGCGCAAAAAAAAGACAAGAAACATCGAAATCAATGTCGCCGTGGGCGGTGCCGCGGCACAGTCGCCTGCCCTCCCAGGGATGGTCCTGCGCTGGGAATTTTAATTATCACGAGAGGGGACTGGATTTATGGAACGCACTCCGACGGGGGATAAATATTTTACACACCAAACCATAAACTTGTCAGAAGCCCCAGCAAACATATGCGTGCGAGCTGAAGTCACTGGATTAGATTGAACTGCTCGAGCTTAAGTTTACGAGCGGCCGGAGTGTCTTCGTGGTTCCCAATGCGAACGTAAATTTTTAACAGTCACAACTTCGGCTCTGCCGGCGGGGATAATGTAGACAATTTTGCTTAATCGAAAAACGCTATAAATGCTGCTCCGCTGGTGGCGGGGGCGCCGAATTGCAGATGATATCGGGACGGTGTCTGTTTGTGTCGGTGGCTGGGGACACAAGGTGTTTCAATTAGGCTTTGTGCTGGAATATTTGAAAAGGGTGTGCTCGAATGGAGACGGGGTGGAATATGTTTTCATTGGCTCAGAGGCAGATGACCCTGGTTTAACGAGGACCTCCTAGGTTCATCCGCCTCACGATAGCAAGGCTGTTTTTTTCCATCACAATGTACGATGAATTGATATATAATTCGGTTGACTGGCTGTAATCCGAAGGATATGCCTAAATTCAAATTCCACACTCCGACATGCTTCAGCAATTTGTTTTACGAAACGCACTATAGGACTATAGTTACGTCTGTGTAAGATTCGCTTATCATCCAACTTAATATACATTCGTAACCGTTCCACTGTTATGAGTATTGCGGCAAATGAGGGCAAGTCCAAGTAAAGGGTGATTTTTTTTGGGGTATAGAACTTTGAAATGGAATAAAACCAAGATTGTTTATTCAAATTGACATGAAATTTGCTTTATTCAAAAGACAATCTTCTGGCAATATAATTTAAAAGTAATTTCTGGCATATGACCGCTACGGCTGGCTCGGACGTATTTCGTCCAATTTTCGAAGACTTTATCCAACATTCGTGGTCGTATATCGGCAATAACGCGGCGAATGTTGTCCTCCAAGTGGTCAATCGTTTCGGCGTAGACAAGCGACTTCACAGAAAATAGTCAGCGGCGTTAAATCGAACGACCTTGGGGTCCAATTCACGGGTCCGTAATGTGAAACTATGCGGTTACCAAACGTTTCCTTCAATAAATCAATTATGGCACGAGCTGTGTCACATGTTGAGCCGTCCTGTTGAAACCACAGCTCCTGTACATCATGGTTGTTCAATTGATGAACGAAAATGTCTGTAATCATGGCTCTATAGCGGTTACCAGTGGCCAGCATCGTTATTAAAGAAGTACGGACCAATTATTGAAGTGTATTTTTTTTTAACACTGCACTGGAGCACTCAGACTCAAAAACTCGTCCTTTAAGGAAGTATCGTCGTCTTCTCCACAGGTGTCGCAGAGGGTTTCTACGAAGGCACCAGCGCAAGACCATTCCTTGGCTTGGAGCCATTCGTGAAGAATCGACTTCATTCTACATCTACATCTAAGCAGTGTTTGCACTCTATGTCGGTCATACTGTCATCATTGCCAACTTTAACAATTCCGAGTCGCATCTCCTCCTTGCGACTTTTATGGGGCCGCAGCACTTTTTTGGGGCCGCGGTGTTTGTTTGTCATTTGGCGGGTTCTCCTGCAACAATCATTTGCCGTCCACCAGAGCTACAGCCTTTGCTGGTTGTAGAACCGATTTCATTCGAATCTTGCGCGTGGAAACGCCATTGAGGGTGTTTTTTTTTCTTTGTGAGCCTGCTGAAACGGTTGCAGCGTTGTTTCCAACGGACTCATCGGCTTCAGTTGGAGAGACCTCTGCCGACCTGTTCTCTTCGCCGTCGCCACCAAAGGGGTGCAGTTCTCAATACTTGCGCCTCCGACCACTTTCGGGTTCTCTTTGCGGTGAGCGATTGCCGCTCACCTTATTTTCCTCTTCGTTTGGCTCTTAGTCAGGGGCCCCTCGGAGACTGCCTCGATTGGAGCCCGTTCAGCCTTTTCGGTTTCCCGAGTCATGTCATCAGAAACAGTGCTCTAATCAGCCACCTGCCTGTGAGAATTGAGATTAAGCGTAACAGGCAGAGCCTCTCCTCCTAGTTTCTCTGTATTTCCAACTCAAATTACCGAACTTATCGTAGAGTGAGTGGCAGGAATCTTCGGCGATTCCTTGGTCAGCGCCACTATGGGCGTGTGGTGTGAGGAGAATGATGGGTGGTCCTCCAGAATCCTCGAGAAGACTACGAGTAGATTTTCGCTATAGCGACGACTGCCACCTGGAGTAGTGAAAACCTTTTGTTTCTCCGTCATACTGTTTTTTTTTTTACTATTTTAACGTCCAAGTCGAGACGTTTCTGGCTTTTGGTTCGACGTCTTACCTTAGATCTTTAGAACCGAGGATCTTTGACTCTTAAGCCAGGGCAAGGCAACCAGAAAGAAAGATGCTCGTCTTGCTTTAGCCCCTGAAGCTCGTATTTCGGAGTGTTGATTGCCAGGCACTTTTATTCCGACCCTTAACATGCGTATCAAGAAGTTAGATATACTGAAACTGCTTTACACGAGATAGCGAATGAAGCTTCTCTGTTCACAATGGCCGCTTTGCTGGACATTGAAGGTGATTTTAAAAATGTAACTATTTATGTATTAATCAATATCTACTCAGATGGATACAAGGGGTAGCATTTCTCTGTCAAAATTTGTTGCTACAGGTTGTACACGACCGACAAAATGTGGAAGAGGAGTTATTGCTGCATTAAAACTAAGATTTTCTTGCCCCAATTTAATATCAAAACTAAACTATTAACATCGCTACCAAGAGTTAACTGGATGCTATTAGTAGGGAGCATGACAGGACACCGGCTGGTGGGTGACCATACGAAAATGTCTGAGCAAGTTTGCTGTTGCCTAAACACACCGCACTGGGTTTTGCTCATGATATTGACTCATTGTTCCCTAAATTGGTCAAATGGCAATGCGGTCGTTCGTTACCACCAAAGTACACATTATTTGATAACACATTTCCACATGTTGATCGTGACTGCAACTTGTAACACTAGGTAATGTCTAGTGGCAGCAAATTAACCTCCACTGATCTAATTGGTTGACCTCATGAAAAGTGCTGCCATGGAGATTAGTCCGGGTTGGATCTTTCTCCAGATAGCGCGAAGTCTAGATAGCTGCTTCCATTTGCGTGTGTCAAATTGGTGGGGATTCTTCTACACTTAAGTGCTTCCCCTTACGCTCAAGTTTCCCCTGTTGCCTTGTCCCACAGGTTCGGAGTCGAAGAAATGTTTGATCTGGACATGGTTTTAGTACATTTGCATTTAGTACAACATGCCTGCTATGAACTGTCCAAATCAATCCGTCTCCCTTAACAATGCTGCTCTGCACCCCTCGTGATTTAAACCAATTCTCCCATGAGCTCTGGTTGATGTTGAAGCTCCTTCATGTAACTGGCAAAGACTTGGCATCACTTTGCACATCACCACACAAATTTGATCCCCAAAAGTATGCAATTATTTCTAAAACCATTCCATCATCTCTCATTGACTTCCGTCCGCAATCAACGACTTCCCATCAACAAATCAAATCAAAATGTTGATCACAAACGCTGTTAAGGGCTAGTCAGTGTCTTTACGACTTTACGACCACTCATCGTGGATATTTTCAATCACCACTAGCACTCACACGCGCCCTCAATGCTCGACTCGCTCCCGCAATGAAGCGGCTCTAAAATTATTATCTCCGGTCATAATAACGCCATTCTCGTTAGCATTAAATTCACCACAAACTGCTTTCGCCTTAATTCGAAAATAGACAGGGCCACCCAGCGCCCATGGCCGTGGAATACGTCCAATTTCGTGTGCTTTTCGGTTCAATTGACTTCGATGGTCGATGGCAGCGGGCAGGAACATTCAGCCATTAGCACGCATAGCATTTGCCAAATGACAGGTTTCCGCCCCATCCTCCGACACAGCCGTCGGGATGAATGCCCCATTTCGGGGCGGATAGACGCCCGTTTGCCCGTATCCACATTTTATTTATAGGCGCCGAGCGTTTAATGATCCGTGTAAGGCTTAAATTTTATGGATCAAACGATCTATTTCGATATCCGAACCGATGTACCCGAAGAGCGCCGCGGTTGGGTTGGGTTGCGCCGCCACGCGGACCGGGAGAAGATGTCACCAAAAAAAAAAAAACCAAGGCAGCCTCGATGCCACCGACCGAAAGGCCGTCCACATAAGGCATCGCGGCGAGTCACTAGGTGTTGATTGCTGGCATTAAAATAAAGCATTCATTCAACTCAGAGTTAAAGGCGGCCGCTGCGGGACGGTGGGACGTCGCCAGCAGGTGAGACGAGGCGCAGTCCTTTTGACTATCAGCCGTGAAATTTTATTGATTGCCAATGTGAGGGCATGACCATAAATAAAATTCCCTGCTCATCGGCGATAGGCGAACCGAACCGAACCGAATCGAGTCGAACCGACACCGACACCATCATCATTATCGTCGTTGTCATCAGCATCAATCAGCTTTGGGATCGTTGTCGCCGCCGCCGCCGGTTGGCGCGCTATCGATTTGACATTTGTTCAAGTTGGCAGGACCAAGGCGCGGCGGGGGCGGCGACTGTTCCACTTGCGGAAAAGTAAATAAATTTACTGGCCCTTTTGCTGTGTGCCAGTGGGCCACCTCTGCGCTGCGGATTGTTGCGATGGTGTCCTTAAGTAAAGGGATGGAATATTTATTTTTACAGCGAATTGGATAGTGAACGAGCGAAGAAGTGACAGGTGAGGTGAACGGAACCGGGTGTGGGTGGTAATTACGGCTTCAGTTTGGTTACGTTGCTTAATTGATAACAGAATCGGAAGTAATGGGCGACGTAATTGCTGGCAGCTACTGTGTTTCCAACTTAATGAGGAGTGCTGCTGACGGTGGCGAGCGTGTTGCAGCTGCGAATGTGTGCGAAACTGGGGAGCAGGTGCTTAGACTGAGAGGGCACACTTCGCACTTGGGATGCCTTAGTGTCAGGACATCGTCGGCAACGGAATGGCGAACGATGGCTGCGAGAATGTGCCGGGACTGTAATTGTCTCTCTGATGGGTTTTATCTGTCGATAGGATTAACCAACTGGGTATCGAACGTTTAAGGCAATCGTGAGTGGGCAGAGAGCCCATCGGTAAGCGATTGAAAAGTGGGTGGATGTGTGAAGTGGAAACAAGAACAATGTTCGCGAAACTGATGGGAAGACATTAAGAACACCTCGATGAGCCGAAGCTATTGTAGATGATATCGATTTTGAAGTCACAGACTCTGTGAACAAATTTCTACTCTCGCCTCCACCTGCAGTGAAATCGGGTGCCCGAGTGCCTTCTTTCGGACGTCGTTGGCGGTTGCAAAGAGCAAAGGGACATGGGATCACTCCGCCTTCCCCGTGAGCTTAAAATAAACCGATGTTCCATTCCATTGTAATCAGCCCGGCTTGCCTGTTGTTTGTTTACTTCAAGAACGGGAGAGCTGCATTTGCTATACAAAAAATGCGATTTTCCCATCCCGCACCTGATAAGCGAAATGAGTCTTCATCCTTAAGCTCTTGACTTTGCGGTTAAACCAATGCCACTGATGGATAATGTACATATACAACACAATCCAATTGATTTCTATTTAGCACCTTATCAGCTGACCTGTAGCTGATCTCTAGGCTCTAGTGAAGAGTCGAAGTGGAGACGTCATCTCTCCTGTATATACATACAATGTTCAACCACCCTTTCGAGACGACTTGGCCAATCATGAAGTACCTTCCAGTAATGGGCAAGTTCTCCGAGGAGGACATCGATTCGATTTTGCAGCGGCGTATGCAGGTCATTCCCATGGAGTCGGAGAAGGGAGCGACCTTCTCGAAGGCGTCATTCGCGCGTCTGGTAATCGATCGGACATAAAGGTCGACTATCCGAACTTCTGGACAAAGTGGGCTAAGCGGGCCGACATTTACGAGAGAGACAATACCGAGGATTTGTTTTTTATCGGAGCCTAGGCGGAGGACACAAATCAAGTGGTACGATCACTAGGATGTGATAGACGTGTCCGAGTATTCATCGGTCGAGAACACCGACGAGGACAACATAGGTCTACGAAGCAGACGGAGGAAGGAGAAACTGGCCCCTCGTGATCGTGGCATTGACAATGACGACTGCATCCCACGGAATTGGGACACCCTGGCCGCACTTGGCTTGAAGGAGATTCAATATAGAAACTGGGCCAAGTCTGAGTGTTTCACGGTGGAGGAGGGACGTTTATCTTCCGCATGGACCGGAATCCAAGGAGAGCTTGGCGCATTCAAACGGAGATGGCGCGAAAGCGATGTTGAGGAGTGCGGCCGTGTAGTCCTGCTCTATTGCTTGCAAGTGTACAAGGGAGACGAGAAGATAAAGAACTCCATCTGGGAGCTAATCACGCCAACTGATGACGGGGAGATCCAGAAGATCAGCAGGGTCCATAGTGGCTTACACAACTTAGTGCCACGAGGTACAAATGCAAAAGATCGCAATGGTGGCAACAACACAAAAGGACAGTCTCTGCAGCAGTGGAACGGAATCTCGTCGATCCCAATCACTGGCGCAAACAGGAGAAATTCGACGCGGAAGTCTAGCTGGAGGGTCCGTACAAGAAGCACCTGGGCCGGCACGTGAATAAGGTACTATTGCTGATGCGTTCAGATCAATCTTGACAGGAACTATAACTACTGTGACATAGCAATAATATCGGACAGTCGTGCCGCTATCCTGGCACTAGACTGCTATATCATCAAATCCAGGCACGTGTGGGAATGTCTACAGAAGCTTAAGAAGCTGAGTAGGAGTAGGCGTTGGATACCTGGCCATACAGGGATAGAAGGCAATGAAATGGGCGATTTCCTCGCTGAGAAAGGAACATCGGAGCATTGCATAGGCCCCGAACTATTGTGCGCTGTAGGAGATCACGTCCTCTGGGAAGAGTTGAGGGAACTAAAAAGAAGGAACAGGGCAGATACATGGAGCAGCGCGCATGGTATGAACCAGGCTAAGAAACTCTTGGGTCAACATAACCGCAAGAGGTTTGAGGCATGAATCAGAATGTGCAAAAACAACCTCCGTATCCTAACAGGCTTCCTAACAGGGCACTGTAAACTCAGGGACACTTAAGGAAACTAGGAGTATTAGAAGAAGGCATCTGCAGATTCTGCGAAGAATTGAAGTCACTAATAGGGGGCACAATAGATCTTATGGTCACGGAGCAATTTACTCTCAACAATAATAATAATAATAAAACGCGGTTCCATAATTCCGCTGCTCTCACTAGTCTGGTAGCGGCGGCCATGAGAACAAGTTTTTCATCCGTACCGTAGACTCTCGGCGTGTCGATGACCTTCCGCTTCTATCCTTCGGAGGACAGTCCATCGTAAGAGTAAGTGTTGCGGGGGCCATACCTTCCCTCATGCTTTACTCACATTCCTACTCACTGTGGACTTAGTCTAACTCTATTACCAGCACCGTCACGTCAGACCCAGCCACCTCTGATCGTGCTGTTGCTAGCTCGATGACCCGTTTCCTCAGCTGTTGTAACTCGGCGAGCAGTAGGATAAATTCTTCCGCCTCAGCCGCACCCATCCCACCATACAGCTTCTCAGCAGGTTTACCGAACTTTGTCGGATTTGTAAGAGTTGAAGATGGTTCCTCGTCTGTGATTTCTCCCTCGTACTCGTCGCTGGCTGCGTCTCGACATAATCCTTTGCACTCCTCGCTGTGTTTACCGACAAAGCCAACAGCTGATTACCAAATATTGGCATGCCGTGCTCCTTAAGCATTTCTCAAAGCTTATCCCGGGTCAACGCATCATATTCCGCGTGCCAATTCACGAAAGCACTCGAGCACACAGCAGCTGATCGCCGCACAAACAAAAAACAGTGCTGACCTACGGCAACCACACAATCAGCATACTTCGAGGTCGTCGCTCTCATCAAATGTAAGCTTTGGGTTACATAAAATCCTCACCCCCACCGTTAAGTCCAACACGCGGCATAGGTGGAATAACAACTCCGTTTGTACTTATTGTCTAGGTTAAGTGAATACTTTTTATGTTTAATGTAGGCTATAATGAATGTGTGCACATACTTAGGGGTAATGTAAGAAACACATATCGAATACACAGCAATGTGAAGTGTAGACACAGGGATATATGAAACCTAGTCCTCACTATTGTCACCCACACTTTCCAAGGATCTGCGCACTTGATCCATCCTAGTCGCAACCATACAAACGTATCCGCGGTACGCCCTCACCGCTGGCGAGCTCTGCTCCTCATTGCTATCCAAACATTTTGTAATGACTTCCTGCGCCTGGTCCACTGAATTCGATGCCGTCAGTATTGCGGTTATTCGATCAGCACTGTATCCGTGGGCTTCAGTGAAAGTTCCAATTGCCTTGACCTTGCAGAGGACATATTCGTGTACTTCCCTTTCGTCGGGATGTTCCATGCGGTTGATCCTTTCGATTTGCTTTCTTGTCACCATGCTCGCTCGCAGGCAATTTTGATGGATTTTATAGATGTCTCTGCTGCTCGTTATGGGCCTCCATTCCTCGTCCGCTGCAACCTGCAAAGTGGAGAATTGTTTGACGGGCTTTTAAGATCGAATGGTCTTAGATGTACTCACCAAGGCAGCGAGGGCGATGACCACTAGTGGAAGGTACTTCATGACGGTGTTAATTGGTCAGGGGGCTGACGGCAAGTGGTCTTGAAAATGCCGTTGAGCACTCTATTTATATATGAGAGATGATATCGACACTTCGCTCGAGATCAGCGGGTCAGCCCGCGACGAGCTGATAAGCCTTTTGACTGAAATTAATTGGATTCGCAAATTGTATCGTATTCTTTCGCAATAAGACATTACAATGGTGTACTCGCTGCTTATCTGGCGGTGGATGATTGAATTGGAAATACATGGATTTCCTATCAGCTGTCAGTCTGGTCTGTGCTCATAAATGTCTATTCATACCTCAATAGCTAGAGGTGCTGTTGGAATACATCGGAAATGAACTGCCGTCCGTCCAAATTGCTTTTGAGAGAGCAGAACAGATGGTAGTCAGAAGGCGCAAGGTCTGGAGAGTATGGTGGGTGCGGCATAACTGCAAAGCAGCATTTGTTCTGTCACAAAAGCCATGTGTGGTGAAGCGGTTCTGGAAGTACTTAAGTTCTGAATTGGGATGATGGCGCTTCATCTCTGTAACTCTCATAGATTTGAGTGACTCAATTTTTTTCGAAATGGTGTTGAAGTGATTTCTTAGAGCTATTATGCTTATATTACCGAATATACGAGCAGAAACACCTATATCATTTCCCAGATCTTTCCAGGTTTCAACTAGTTGCCTTCTTGTTACTGAAGCATGCTTTAAAATTAGCTTAGGCACTTTGTCTCTCTTCGTTCATTCCTAACCTTTTTTAGTTAAGGGTGATTTTTTAGCTATTATCTTTTTGGCAACTCTGGTTTAAACAGCTGACGCACGTTTCGTGTTTTGTTTCACTGTCGAACATCTTCAGTTTGGTCTATAATTTAACCATGAATCGTCTTACAAACGAACAACGCTTGCAAATTATTGAATTTTATTATCAAAATGCGTGCTCTGTTAAGAACGTTCATCGCGCGCTTCTTCCATTTTATGGTCAGCTCATTTTTGGCTCAATGGGTACGTAAATAAGCAGAATTGTCGATTTTGGAGTGAATATCAGCCAGAAGCATTGCAAGAGCTACCAATGCATTCAGAAAAAGTCACAGTTTGGTGCGGTTTATGGGCTGGTGGCATCATTGGACCGTACTTCTTCAAAGATGATGCGAATCGTAACGTAACTGTGAATGGTGAGCGCTACCGTGAGATGATATCCAACTTTTTTTTGCCCAAAATGCAAGAGCTTGACTTGCATGGCATGTGGTTTCAACTTTTATTGAGGGGCGAGTTCGGTGAACATTTTATTTCACGTTCGGGACCGGTCAATTGGACGCCTAGATCGTGCGATTTAACGCCCTTAGACTATTTTTTGTGGGGCTATGTTAAAGCTCATGTCTATACAGACAAGCCCGCTTCAATAAACGCATTGGAAGACAACATTGAAGCATTTATTCGTGAGATACCGGCCGAAATGTTGGAAAGAGTGTGCCAAAATTGGACTAACCGAATGGACCATTTGAGGCGCAGTCAAGGTCAACATTTGCATGAAATAATCTTCAAACATTAAATTATATGGACCGTACTATCGATTCAAGTAAAGATTTCATGCATTTTTTTGAATTTTATGTGTTTGTTTTTTGAAAAACTTTCCTATTAAAAAAATCGCTCTTTATATATTCGAAATTTAATTAAAGAGTGTTTAGATAGAGAGGAGGCACTTGTGTTTCCAAATGAAGCATACAATTTGGCGTGTAGTTTGGCAAATGGAAAATTCGCTTCAAGAAGTATCTTAGGAATTTATCCACTTCATCAAATTGTCTGCATCCTTAGATTTGAGCACCGTAAAGCAGAGTAGAAAATGCAGTAGTTCGAAATAGCTTTATCTTTGAATCGTGTTCCAAATATTTGCTGTTAATACAACGCCCCCAAACCAAAGAAATTGCTTTATTCGCCTCAGTTAACTTGTACTAGAAATGCTTCTTCATATTTAAGGTTCTTGAATACTCCAAGATATTTATACTTCCGCACTAATTCAACATTATCTCCCTTGTACGTCTATTTTTTAGTACGCGAGTATCTACCGTCACTATTCCTGAATAGCATGACTTTAGACTTATCTAAGTTGACAGTGAGGTTCCAGAGCATGCAGTAGCTCTCTAGCCTGTTCATCATAAGCTGCATTCCAGTGACAGATTTCGGTAAAAAAAACCATATCATCAGCATAAAACAAGCCGATTATTTGCATATTGCCGATCATTACGCCACCTCCGATTGCCTCAACGCTGTCATTCATAAATAAAATAAACAAGAGAGTACTCAAGACACAACCCTGCTTGACACCCATTGTGGTACTAAAGCTTTCTGAAAATAGACTCCCCGTCCCAATCGTATGCCTCGTTACTATAGTACATTGCTTTCAGTATCTTGATGATTTTACTTGAGATTCCAATCCCATAGAGCTTATACCAAATGGCCTCACGCGAAATTGAGCCGAATGCATCTCTAAAATCGACAAAGAATGCATTAAGTTTCTTATTTCTGCGTTTGTATCTTTCTGCGATGTTCATTAACGTGAAAATTTCGCCCAGACTAATTTCGAGCTCCTCGAATCGCCAGAAGATCTGAAAGTATTGAGAATGGACACAGTTTTTTGTTCGTATTGTTTTTACTTTTACCCCAACACAATTGCTTTAATTCACTATTTACCGATGCATACATTTTTAAAAAAAAAACGTAGAGTTTAAAATCCTTGCTAATTTTAAGAACATAAACGATTTTGTCCTGACTCTAACGCAGTCAGCATCAAACCAGTTTAGCTTGTACGGGCACTTGCCGCTTTTTGTATTACTTGCCGCTACGGAATCAAATATAATTTGAATAAGATCATCTGAATTTACTGGTATATGCTTCATTCGTCGTTTAATAAGTTCTTTATTTAAATTGTAATGATATTGAGGCAGAAGACTATTCCGCCAATTACATTTTGGTAGCAGATCTAAATCCTTTGTGCCAACAACTCTCAATGATTTCGAAATTTTACATGCAATCTCCAATGGCATGTGATCCGAATATGTTTTTGCGGCTACTATAAAGCTAGTGAAAAATGTGCTCCACATCCCTGAGATAATGCAATAATCAATAACAGAGCACGCGGGTGTACAATGTGTACATGCCTTATTCTGAACACTTCCATTTCCATAAAATCGTTCTTTTTGCTCTTGAATGCGATTCCATCATGTAGGCCACCGCTTGGCAGACCCAGGCCGAGGTGGTTGGACCAAGTCCAGGAATTCGCCAGGTTGCGCTTGGGCATAACTTCGATGAGTTAGAGTCGACGGCAGAGGATCGAAAGGCCTGGAGATCTCTCGTGTGTGCATTAGTGGGGATCATGCGGGTCAGACGATGATAGATGGTGCCCTACATTATTTACTTACATCTCAGGCCGACGACTCATGGAGGGTCTGAACCTGAGCGCCATACATTAGCAGTCATTTTAAAAAAAAAAACTTCGCCTTCCATTTTCACTCTCCCTTTTAGTGTCATAGAGTATGTTAAACGCATGTCTGTTGGAATAAATACAAAAGTCAAACTAAAGTCCGAAACAATCCTCTTAATTTCACGCGGAATTTCAACAGCGATTCCATGTGTCTACGAGTGCATGTCAACGTTAACTGCAGCCAAGCCATTTGATTCTCGTCTATAGCGGGGTGGACGCCCAGCTGAATCGCCATAGGCGCTGCAGATCTATTACTTACAAGGAAAAGACAGCAAAACGCATTGAAGAACCCAATACAACCTCATGCGACAAAACCACTGTTTACCAGAGATAATCCATGGAAACATTCCAAGACTGCATAGAAAGCTTTGTTCAATGACCATTCAGCATTATTTTCAACATAGAACATTCATTCACTGGGTTGCATGTATCTGAATGAGTCATCTCAATTGAATGCATTGCTGTGACGCTTTCGTCCAGTATGAGCAACTGGATGCTCTTCAACCCAATTCTTTGAAACTAGCATTAGGCTACGAAAGCATATAATACTGAACCCAGCTTCCAACATCTAATAAGCAGCATCATCGTCATCATCTTCTGACCCGAATGATCCACTAAAGAATGGCAGAGTACACATGAGAAATCTCCAAACCAGTCGATACTCAGCCATCAACTCATTACTAGTTAAAAAGGGCCTGGCCCACACACACTGTCTGCCAACCGGTCGCCTATCTGGTGGAGTCGCATTCAAGACCCGCTTCAACTTCAACTGCCAAGTGACCAAAACCTGGAAGCATACCCGTTTCCTTTCGAAGAAGCAGCTGCTGAAAATTGAGTTCCTTGCGTACTGCCGTGTTTCTCAGCGCGGAGAAACCTCAACTCTGCAGCTTGTATTCACGATCTTCTGCTATCGATCATTACCCTAATTGCCTGACCATAGGTGAGAGTTAATACTGAGACAAAAACTTGGCTTTGACGCCGAGCCCCGCATCGGCCTTCCTGATAACAGATTTATCACGCTGCTTCAAAATTGATCCAGCTTGTGCATTGAAGCCAAACCTAACCAAGTACAATTCTTAGAATAAAAATCTGGTTGGTTGTACTTCTGTCGGGACGAAAGCCACACGTTTCATCCCCCATCCTTGACTTGGAATAGACCACGTCTGCAAGAACGTAATGTGTCCCCGAAGTTCGAGCAATCACATCTGTCCTCCTTTTTGAAAAGATGGACAATCAGCCCGCTTTGCCAAACGCTAGATGTCTCTCCGCATTCCCAGGTCATCTTAAAGACACGAGAGAGTCATAAAACTAGCTCTTCACCCATTGCCTTAAGCATTTCTGGCCGGATTTCATCCACACCGACCAAACTGTTGTACTATTCTCAAAGCTCAACGATGAACGTCACAACTTTCGCTCCACTGACTTGGTAGCTGTGAGGATATCACAAAAATAATACATAAATCGTTTAGCGTTGTGGGTGTGCCATTCATAATCATATGGAGAGTCTGCTGATGGAGAAGGCTTCCTCCGAAAACAGTTGCTCAGACTGGAGCAACTAAAAAGACATTATCGAGGAAACCATCCGGTATTTGCTCAGACAGACCTGAACTGTATTGTATTGAAGAACTGGGGGTGTATCCAAAAGGCACTAGTTCTGCGACCATAAAAATACCCTTCTTTTGGTCTAGGATTTAAGTGCTGACAGAACAGACACCAGTTCCCAAATGCCTCTTGCTGCAGCTAACTATCTTCTAAAGATACACACAATCACGATAACCATTTCCCAAGTAGATGGTGGACACAGATTTCCTTTGATGGACGCTCCTTTGACCTGTAAGTCAGGGCTGAGGATGCACATTGGCGTCATAAGAGGACACATCTCTCATAAAGTAATGTTCCTTAGAAGCTGGATAAACGATAAGGTGGTCATGCATTATTTTTACTGTTCACGTAATGCTCCTGCTAACTGCAGCAACACTACATGAACTTTTGGCCCATATGTTGGGCGATCTACTTCTTCAAAACATTGAACGAGCTGAATGCTACCAGCGCAAGCGTAGTGGGTTCGGACATCAGTCGGGTTCATTCCCCGACATCAGCATCATACATGATCCCACCTTCTCTTGAGTTATTGGCAAGTTTCAAGGAGTAACTCGTCTAGAAAAAGCTTCAGAGGCAGCAGAGAAAGCTCTACCTCCCTCCACTCTTGGCAGCACAATAGTACGTACAACACGAGCAATTGCATTAGAATCTAGGCCCAGGTCCACCTCGGACTGTAGTGCCGGCCCTTTATGATATAAATTAATCCGCGGAATCAATAAAAAAAATCAGTTATGCGGCGCACGCTAAACTCACGTCTAGATTCTCAGTTTCGACTCACTCGACTGATTCAAAAACCACTCGCAGATCTGATGTCAGTGAACTTTGACTCACACATGCTTACACTGTAACATAAATATGTACTATTAAGCCAGCTAAACGCCTCGTAGAATGTAGTAATAGTCATCCAATCCGAGCGGTGTCAGAATGGCCTAAGTGTGACTGCCATCTGCATAACGTCAACACGTGACAGGCTCAGAGTTGATCGTGTGAACGCAAGAAATGACGGTTGAAGGACATGTCGGATGGTTTTCAAAAAAATTTACATAAATCGGACCAGGTCTGTCCGGTATGATTGTCCATGTGAATCTCCCTTATGATTATAGAGATTCTCTATAGAATAAGCATTTACAGCTGATTGTCCCCTTGACCAACGACGAGTTTGACGCTCCATATGCGCAAAATGTCCACCTTATTGGAAAATTACGCAGCATCTTTCGATGTTGATGAATTTCCTTCCCCTCAATCGGCTATTGATTTGTCCGAAAACCTTTTTCGCTTTCCAACATATCGCCGAACTCCTTCCAGGACTGCTTTTTACGTCCTTATACAGGCAATTTGCAAGTTCTTCGCGCCTGATTGTACCTGTCACGAAAAGCAGAGTTGCCCAAGATGGAACGTTGACTAAAAAAGACATGAAATTCGAACCAGAACTAGATTTACCGACAAGTTAGGTTTCAGTGTCAAAAAACAATGTTTCCTTTATTTTGCATTTCATTACAGTCCACGGAAGCCTACAGACTACGAAAATGAGTTCAAGGCACAGCTTAACTGTCCACATACTAGTACCTTTACTTACTTACTTATCAGGCCGGCGACCCGAGCCTGAGCAATTGCTGCCTTCCATCGCTGACGGTCCTGGGCACGCTGCTTCCAGTCATCAAGACCAAGCTGTCTTGCATCCGCGATTACTTATTCTTTATACCGGAGATTCGGTCTTCCTCTCCTTCTCGAATCAGTCGGCTCGGATTCAAAGACCCTCTTTGCTGGAGCATTGTTGTCCATGCGCTCGATGTGGCCGAACCAGTGCAGTCGACGGATTTTTGCCTTCCGGACTACATCCACATCCTGGTACAGCTCGTAGAGTTCGCGGTTATGTCTTCTCCTCCAATCGCCTTCCTCGCAGACGGGACCATATATCCGACGTAGAACTTTTCTTTCGAAGGTACCAAGAATCAACTCTGCAGTTTTGCTTAGCGTCCAGCTTTCGGCTCCATAGAGCAGGACTGGCAAAATAAGGGTTTTGTAGAGCATGATTTTGGTCCTTCGAGTCAGGAGTTTTGAGCCCAGTTGTTTTGACAAACCGAAGTAACACCGGTTGCCAAGGGCTATTCTACGACGGATTTCCACTGTGATGTCGTTTGTGGAGTTCACGTTTGCCCCGATTTAGACAAACTACTTCACTACCTCGAAATTGTAGCTGTCCAGAGAGATTTTGTGCAAGGTGGTGTGACGGAACGTTTTTCGTTCGACAGCATATATTTTGTTTTGTCCTTATTGACCTTGAGACCAGTTCGTTACGCCTGTTCTTCAATCGCCGTAAAAGCCTCCACTACGGCACGTTGAGAACGCGCGACGAGTCGATGTCGTCTGCGTACCCCAACAGTTGGACCGACTTGTAGAAGATAGTGCCTTCCGTGTTTACAGTTGCCCTCCGCACAATCTTCTCTAGTACCAGATTGAAGAAGTCACACGACAGCGCATCTCCTTGCCGAAATCCAGTGCAAGTTTCAAACGGCTCAGAAATCCTTGAGCCGAACTGCGTGCCGAACAGCGTGGTGCGACACAACCGGATCAGTTTTCCCGGGATCCCGAATTCGGCCATCGCATCGAATAGCTCATTGCGATGAATGCTGTCGTATGCGGCTTTGATATCAATGAACAGGTGGTGCGTGTCGATTTGAAACTCACTGGTCTTCTCCAGTATTTGTCTTAGTGTGAATATTTGGTCTATAGTCGATTTGCCGGGCCGGAAGCCGCACTGGTACGTGCCGATTAGTGCGGTGCAAAACAGTACGCTGGACAGGATCTTGTAGGCGACTAGTACCTTTACCCAATGGCAAATACAAGTTAACTGCACACGCATCATAGTCACCCAGCAGCCTTTCAGTCATTCACCCATGCACCGACTTTTGATCAGTCTTCGACTGAAAAACCAAGTCAAATTAGACTTGTTTAGATTCTCTAATGAATTTTTAGTCCTTAACGCGCTTTCATTCGTCTTCTGTGGGTGCCCAGAAAAAGGGAACACATTCAATTATAGGTAAACCGCATTTCTTGCATTTTGCGGGGTTGTCGTCCACCACTCCACATTTATGATTTAGACTTGGTAAATCGTCCAAAATAGGCCAAGTTGTATGAGGTCTAGCACCGTCGTCTCCATTGAATTGGTTTAACTTTTTGTAATGGTTACTTCTTCTTTGTGTGACGCTTCAGCCCGCAGTGGACCAGGATTGTAAGCAGAAAAGGTTCCACCAATAGTCCTACAATCCGCGGTGAACCTAGACCTGGACCTGGACCTAGCTTCCACATCAACCACTCATATTGTGCAAGCTATTGTTCTCTCAATTGCCCAAAAAACTTTCTCTCCGACATGGTGGCTTCCGAATTATTACCTCGTTTGCGAATCAAATTGATTTCGAAGAGCCTTCGGTTGGTTTTTATTCACTTTTCCCATTCGCTGGCACAACCAAATATCCGGCATGTAAACTACGTGGAAACTACTTTCCGTTTATTGCCCGTCTGGCAAGTTGTAACTCGAAGACGAGAATCGACGAAGCACCGCATCATAAACCCGAAGTCCATAAATACCACAAACCAATAACCCGTCAAAACTTGCCGCGCCACAACTCCCACCGTCTCCGTCGGTCGTCATCCGATGAACTCATGCCGTTCGCAACACAGCGCCGAAACAGTGAAACATTGAAACAAAGCGTCCTTCACATAAACGCTTATGGCCCATATCCGTTGGGGCCCGCTAAGTCGGATCCGCCTGTGCCCGCATGGCCGTCAAGTTCATGGCCCAAAATTTACGATAAATAAACACAGTCTCTGTCGACTTTATGCGAGGAACATTTTTTGCCCGCCGTTTAATGTGTCACCTTGACATCGACGTTTTTCAGAGCGGAAACCCCCCCGAGGAGCATAAAACTATCGACCGGAGAGGTGGAGTGGAGGTCTTTCATAAAATTTCTTTCTTTCTTTGCCGTGCTCACCCGTCGAACTCGACGGAGACCAGAATTAGAACGGAGGAGGGCCGGCGATAATAGAGCACATCCTCCCGATCCACACGAAGACCTCCGGCACGACGACCGATGACGTCTTAAAGCGTGAACTCGCGGCGAGTCGACTTTAAGCGGCCAAAACCGAACATTCAGGACGGGGCCGGAGGTGGAAAGGAGAGAAGGAAAGAAACTGTCGCCAGTGAGGTAATTTCCGGCGGTTACTCTTCCTTCCATCCGGGCAAATGAATGAAATTCGCATCAACATTGCAAATTTGCTTAATATTGCTCCTGGAGGCATTCACCAGGATAATAGCGTCGTCCTTGTGTACCGTTGTGCCATTCGGAGTTGTCTTCAGCAGCGGCGAACACGTGCAATTGTACGATGCGGTGACGATTTTCATGAGGACAACAATGCCGATGCCAATAAAGTCGTCCTCCCGACATTGACACGCCAGATGATGGCTTCAATTTCCCGAGCCCAAGCCACTTCGCCCATCAGACCTCGGGTGCTTTTCTAAACGACAATCCGATTCCGACCGACGACAACGACGACGTATTCTGCGCTGAACACTCGCACACACCAGCTGGAGGACGTAAAGACTGTTCATCGCGAAGCTGGCAAGTCTGTACTGGGCGTGTGGTGTGTGCCACATGAGACGGCTGGCGACGACGGTGGCGGAGTCTAAGTGCACGGCAAGTCAAGCCCGTGGGGAGCATTGATGTGGCGGGGCTGAGACAGGCACGAAATTGAAAAAAACGAACCAGGCGGAGGACGTCTGATGTCAGCATCGTGGTGGCGTGGTGGCTGCCGATTCGGGAGCGGAAATAGTTTCCCCATCGCAGTGCACACATTCGCTGAGTATCTTATTTATTTTTACACACTTTTCTCGGTTTCCCTCCCTCAATCCTGTGATATTCAAATTTCCCACTGGTGCCGGTTATGGCTTCCTCTGCGAGTGCGAGCGGCTTCGTATCTTTCGTCGGTCATGTATTGGATGTGTGGGAGACGCTGTAATCCTCCTGGGTTAGCCAGGATCCACACTGTGGGCGTGTGTGTATGTGTGAGTGTGTGGGCGGACGGGCGAAAAGTGTTGAAGATAATCGAGAATTTACTGAGCGATTTATGTAGATTTCCTCGAAGTAATCCTGAGGATTTGGGGATTACTTGAATACGTATTTCATTTCATCTTGACAATGCTCACGAAGTGGCCTCGGCTTCCTACTCCTCCTTCTGCTCTCCCTCCTGATGGTGGTCGATTCATGGTACGCTCGTTTGGCTGCGAATATCTTTTGAAAAGTTTGTGATTCCATCGTTTCCCCTGATCGACAGACAAAGGCGCACTGATTTACGCAATGCGGGCACTCGCACTGGAAGCCATAAACGTTGATGTGCCTAATTTGAGGGGGGCAACGAGTCCTAGAGCCAGAGACCGGGAACGAGAAGTACCTAATTTAAAAACAGAACTCCTCGCCTAAAATGGACAGACAATGGAACTGGAGAGGAATGGCTGCGGAGGTGGCGATGTAATCAGAATCTGGCAATTACGGGTGTGATGTCGCACATCACTTCTCATTGCAACGAACCTGCTTGGATGGCTGAAAATGGAAGCGTCCGGGGATAATGACATCGATGTGGGTGTGGTCAGCGCAGCAGTTGGGCGAAAGATAACGCAGGAGTTATGCATGTGGGTGTTAGATAATCTCGGTAACTTCACCAGGAGTTGATCAGTGATGACCTTTAACAAGAACAAGTCGTGATGTGGAGGAGTGCTGGGTGCACGGCGAAACTAAGCAACCTCAACAGAAAGTTAACAGACTAAAGAGTGAATCGATTGCATACTTGTAGGCTGGTGCGAATAGACTTTTGATAGGTGAGCAGAGGATGAAGGGAGAGTCTTAAGCAAGTTCAAGTTCATCATGAATCGTCTGGATATAAAAAGAAAACGAGTCCAGGATGCCTTCGTGCATGGTAAGATTGCGGGTAAGGGTGTCGGTTGGGCTGCCTCTTGGATTTTGTTGGGATCCGGGTTTCCTACTGCAGGGGAACCATTCGGAGCAGAAGATGAAACGATGTAGATTAGTGATGGGTGTTCTGATTGGATCGTTGGAATCGTTCTGTGAATACCCAAGAACATGTGTCTGCCAGACATCGGAGCTGAGCAGGAGCAGAGGTGGTGTTGAACACTTTTGGTGTCTTCTTCAGCAATGTACGTTTTGCGTCTTGAAGTCGCTTGCGATGACTCGTAGTCTCTTGATGTCTGTCTGAGTGCGCAGACTTGATGGGAGCATGGACAGCTCATCCTGGGAAGTTTATATGTCCTGGTACCCATCATAAGTGAATATTGTACTGCTCAGATATCGCATCGCAAGATGGACGACATTTTGTTGCCAGTTTTGAGTTTAGGAAGATTGATGCCAGTGCCTTGATTTCGAAAGAAGGTGCTTCGTCTATCTGGGCTTAAAACTAGACGTTCGCACAACTTAACCATGATTGTTGGTTCTGGCTTGACGTGGAATGAACTCGTGTTCAAGGTCATGAAGGGAAATGGCATTTCGGCTTCGTTTCACTGCGAATAGAGCACGATTGTTTGGTTTGTAGACGGTCGCGATTGGACAATTATCACTAGAGTGTACTGAATAGAATAGAGAACATCGGTCATTGTTTGAATCAAGTTGGTACATCTAAATTATATCTGATATTACCAAGTTGATACCAGAACTTTATCTATGAATTATTTGGTTAAAATGCTCAAATTTTCCCCGCAGCCGATAGAGGTGCATCGGTGTCGCAACAGGTACATAGTTTGTCAGCAGATTATGCAGTACGTGTTTCTGTGTGACATGAGATCTCTCTCACACAAAAGTTAGAATCATCCAGTTCTCAGGTTTTCGTAGTTGGGCGGTTTTTTTATGTATACAGGCATCTCCTTAGAGAGTAGGCAATCTTCTAAGCTAAACACTTCGCCCTAATTGAAGCCGGGCATTTTGCATCACCAATAGAAATCGACTCAACTCAAGAATATCGATAGTATTTGATAGCCATTCAGTACTCACAGCCCAAAACAGCTTTACATTCAACTGCATGGCTGTCGGGGAAAGCCGCCATAAAAACACTTAACACATAAGCACAAGGTTAAAGCTGAAATGGTTGACAGGACATGGGAACCACGAGGCCAATGAAAAGGCGGCAAGAACTCCTTTTATTGGGCCTTTCTGTCATCATACTACTACTACTTAAACAACAGGTCTACCAAATACCGCAACAATTGTGGAGCAGTAAGGAGGGGGATACATACTTCAAAGAATGCATGAAGGTCGATCCCAGGGGAACCAATGAGGCCCTACAACTGAACAAGCCTGACTTAAGGATATTATGTGGCGTACTTACTGGTCCATGCAAATATAACTTGCACAAAATGGGGCTCAGCTGCTGAAAAACTGTAGACAATGCGTACAATAAAAGAAAACCATGGAACACATAATCGTCGAGTGTACAAATCTGACTTTAAACAGTCATCCTTCAGGCTATACATATCGAACGGCCGTCGAACATCATGCATTTGGATCCTACGCTTGGATGTCTGCGATCAACAAAACATCACGAGAAGCTTTTGTAATTCACGGCTCTACTTTTTTCGAGTTAGTGTAGCTTGATCCAGTAGCGTTATCTGTATTCGTAAGGCACAATGCCATCCATCAATGTGCACATGTAATGACAATGGTATTGGATAAAATGGCTACGGGCCTGGTGAGTTGAACGCACTCAACGACAGTGGTCGCCAACAGTTTAACTTTCTTCTCTTTTGCAAAATGCCTGCATACTGCACAATGGGCACAAATGGATTGTACATGCCGAGCCGGTCTTCAGATATCTCAATTGTGCGTTTTCGAACTCTTGCATTCAGCTCGGAGGTCCACGCCACAGCCAACCGTTAAGGGAGTCCCTCGATCGCACCAAAAACACTACAGCATACAGTCAACATTAGTCTGGGACAATTTTTTCCAATTCTATGAAGTACGGATAGAACGACTTTAAAGACAAACGTTCACTCAATGCACGTAAAATGGCCCGAGGGTTTTTTAGACTGTATTGGACTGTTGCTGGCTAAGTAGCTTCCAACTTTCGTTCCTTCGTTTTATGGACAGACGGAATCGCTTTTATTTTTATGCAGTCGTCTTCTTTCTTCTCTACCATTTCTCGATCCATGCTCCGTCTCTCACGCACGCTGCTTTTGTCCCCTCACTTCTTCAGATCCTTTGGGATAGATCGTGCGTTCTAAATTAGCCCAAGAAAAGTTTAATGCGAGGATACGACAGCCCAAAGACTTTCTGAAAATAAAAGAGGGAACACAGGAGTGGTTGGAAATGACTCACAAGCACGGACAACTCCTCCTCCGACCACGTTAGTACACACTACACATTTCTTTGATTGTAATCATAAGTGGTAGCAAATGCAGGTCGAATAAGAGAGAAGTGTGAAAATCAGGAATGCAGCTGCCCGACTATATATTCCTTGCTAGTGAGGTACAAGAAGCTTAGTGGCTCCTTGGTCCTCATATTTTTCCAGTTGTTATGTTTCAACAGCTGTCAATATCACCAATGGCCATCGAATGACGGGCGCCTGATATTAATGAAGTGCCGGCTGAGATGAATTGGCCATTGCCGCAGAGTCAGTCCGGTTTATTTTGCGGTTGTATTTGGGTATAAATCCGTGTAAGATTGTTCGCTAACTGAAATGTTGGCGTTTCGGATATCAGCCAAAAAAACTTCTTCTTGGACGAGACTCATTGTTGGATCAGTGGCTACGTCAACAGGCAACATTCTCGTTATTAGAGCGAACACAATCCACATTTGTTTGACCAAATAAAATACATCTACAAAGATTCACTGTTTGTTGCCTTATTTCTTTCGAAATGACGATAGAGACACCGTTACCGTCAATGGTCATGGATAGAGATAGAGCGATGTTAATCCACTCTCTGTGGCCAGAGTTCGGCAACATAGAAGTGGCGTAACGCTCAAAGTTTTGAAGGAGTAATTTGGCGACTCTGTCGTCTCATGGGCAGCGTTTATCAATTGGCCGCCACGATCATATGACTGTGGTGTCAACTCGATTAGTTTTTTCGGCTGCCACGTCAAGTCCTTAGTCCACGCTAAGAAGCCAAGCACTTTGGTGACTTAAAAAGGGACAGTCTTAGGTAATCTGCAATATGTAGGAAGCTTAAGCTTCAGTGTCTCCTTTTCGACTTTGAACTTGTTGTGTCTCAACTATTCTACTTCCTGTTAGCTATTGCTGTGCTAATATTGTCTAATCCAGATGTTCGACATGCGAACTTCCCGATTTTAGGATAGAAATCCTCGTTTATTGTGTGTACTTTCTCAATGCAACATTCGTTCCAAAGTTGGGCCTACTTTGGCCTAAGTGTGACTGTCTTTTGCAGTCAGCCACTCCAACCTAAGTTGTTCATCTACAACACCATCCTACGTTTCACGAATCTTCATCGTTGCAGATGTCTTCAGAGAACACATGAGATTTAATAGGACATTCACGGAAAATTCACAAATTCCTCTTATAAATTGATAGATTGGTGCAGTCAACTGGCTGGCTGTTGAATAAAATTCCCTTAAAAAAAAGAACATCAGCCCTTATTACATATGCCCTTATCCCCGCAAATCCATTCACAAATCCACTTATAGCGGTAATAAAGAACCATGTTATTTGATAATTTCCGCTTCCAACTTGCTCGCCATCATTCGCTGGCAAACGCCTATTTCCTCCCGCTTGGATGCGTATCGACAAATCAGAGCAATTTAGCAAATTGAATCCGGAACACCGAACGACTGTAATTAAATTGTTTGTACGAGTGTGCGATGTAGGCGTATAAACCATTGAAATCGTTGAAATCACGGTACATCGGCAGTTGAGTCTCTGACAGCTCTGCTGGGCAGCTGTAAAAACGGGGGCTCCTCGCCGTGTGTTTATTTAGAAAGTTTCGCACTTCCACAATCGGGAATGGTTGAAGTTTACCACCGATGAGTTCCAATAATTAGTTTATCGGGTGACTGATTGCATTAATTGTCAACGTGTGCACTGCGGAAGTAGATGCTGCGCTGGGTTCATCAGTTTATCATTTTATCTCTCATCTAGGGATGCAATTAATAGTTCTGGTTTACGATGAAATTACACATTTCTGCGAACCTAATGAGATGTGGCTCCCGCCTGTCTACCTTCTAATTGAACTCACTGCGGTATGGTGGAAGAAAATTACTCTAAATGGGGGACAGATGAGTTATGGGCAATCGAAAGAGCCCTTTATAGTGGAGTTTAGATGATATTAGTTAATTTAAGCTATTGAGCGAGTTCGTTAGGCCACTTCTTTAGGTTTCGTTAAGTTTCGTTTAGTTTCGTTAAGTTTCGTTCACTTTCTTAAACAGTCGAAATTAACGAAATATGATGTTTTGTAATTTTTAGACACACGTTAAGCCTAATGTAAATAATTAACCGAATGATGTGCAGATTAAAAATGTAACCACACAATTAATGAGTCTGTATTATTCTGCTGTTTGTTATGTGATGCTGCAGCCGGGAAACTTCTCCAGGGACGTGGTCTTAAACTTCTGCTGAGTTCATTTCAACATCCTTCCTTTCATCTAGAAGCTATACCCGTTCACTGTGCCGTCCTGGCCAAGTCAGTGTCACGTCACTGGTGTGGACAGATATTTACATTTCCTCCATCTGAGTCGCATCCTTCTGACAGACCCCATGAATATGTGCATATCCAAATCAATGAGCAGAGCCAACAACTCACTACCTCCCAGACAGATGACGTCCTGCATGTAAGACGAGATGTATAACTTTTAACGACCAGCATACCTTCCGGTCTGAGATATGCAACCGCAATCACTCCTTATTCTTCATCCTGATATCATTTACCATCCCCTCTCCGCATCCTGCTCATTCATTTCTTGCACAGTGCATGGACTCAATTCGTTCGCATAAATCACATGCAAGAAGGAAATCCTGAAGAAAATTCATGTTTAATGTACTCCCCGTTCCGCACCATGTCCAAGTTCCTTCAAAAATTGCACAAAGCGTACCCCCCACCACGTGACTGCCATCTCGTCGTGATTACTTTACCTTTTGCATGCAAAACACTGCCAGACCACCCGCCAGCACTGCGAACAATGGGAGCAACACAAAACTGGCCATGCAATGGACTGCCATAAATAACGTGGCCCGTCACAAGCCAACGGACTACTTACGGCGACACCTACCATCCGCCGGCAAATTGATGCGCGTACAGCAAGAGCGACAGCCACCCACCCAGCCTTGACTTCTCAGAATGGTCTCAGTAACAGCATTACCCGCCCAAGGAGCCAGCCGGCGGTACACCGTGGCGCTGTGCTCTGAAAAATATTTGCAATTTTGTGAAATTATTAAATGGAACGTAAGTGAGTCGCTGTCGCAGTCGCAGTACCTGGTCCCGGGGCAGCTGGCCGGGTCATGCCCGACGACGTCGTCGTAATTTGTTTGACAACACACTCAGGCGGTGGTGCAGAAGGGGAAAAAAAAACGCGAGGAAATTTTGCCAACACGGCTGTCGGGGGTGTGTGCTGGCGGCAAACAATGCGGTTGACATGTCGAGTCGTCTATGGTGTTTCTTGTGCGCCCGCCGACTCAGTCGTCCTTCGGGCGCTCGGGCTAAATATTTAACAACCCTTGAAGAGCACACTGAAGTGGCTGGTGAATGCTTGCCGGCACTCGAGTGGAGTGAGGATGCAGTGTGCAGCGGAGGCAGAGGCAGCCTTCCGTCTGATGCTGGCATGTGTGAATTTACGCGTTAAAGTGTCACCTCACGGGATACAATGTGCTGAAGGACGACGCTGCTCCTTTGGGGGTCCTTTGTTCCCAGTTCGCAGCGGCTTCGTGTATTTATAGCGACGAACGGCAGCGTCAGCTATTTTGATGGATTCCGAAAATAACGATTTAATTATGGACTTGGTTGGAGCAATGGCGCTGTGCGTTGTTTGCGTCATTTGAGCTTGATGTTAACGCCGACAGCTTCGCACGTCGCATGTGGGGCAATTTTAATCTGTTGCTTTCAATTGGTTGGCGAAATGGAAGGAATGTGAACAGGATTTGCGTGGGATTCTGTTTAAATGATGAGGTGAATGACTACGCGTAGGTTTTCTAATGTAAATGCCACTCAATTCGAGTTGAAGCCTTAAGCAGTGGGGTAGCCATTCTTTTGAAGTCCTACACTGGTGGTGGAATTACGAATGGAACTGCTTCAAACTGAAGGTGTTTGGCTTTGAATCTGTACAGGAACTCGCTCATAGTGAGTTACAAGCGCCTATAAGTAGACCGGGATTTAAGCTGGCAACCAACACAAATGCCTATTCGTTGTGATGCATCAGATCGTTCAAAGTACCATGAGACGATTGTTCCGATAAACGATTCGACTGCTGTCGATAAAAGACTCTAACCTGACCGACCAAGTTTCTGGCACAACCCTAGGCAAACACATCGCATGGTTTTCTTACGATGAAGTCACAAGATTAAGCCTTCGAAGTAGCAACCGACAATGACTCAATCTTATCAAGACAACGTTGCGTGCCCAATGGCCGGCGTCAGTCTAAGTTGGAAAGGACTCATAGCTTCGCACTGCGCCTATGAATTTCTCAGAGCGAGAATTGTAGCAGTTACAGGGAGGAGGGATAAGTATAATCATTTCAGGAAATGCCCGGCGCTGAAGGCTTGCAATTTCTTCCTTGGCAAGACTTCCTTATGGACGTGATACCGTGTCCATGCCTTCGACTTTCAAAATTCTGCCGACGATAGGGTGTAGTATACCCTCCAACTGCCTTACTGAACTCTGATGGCTAAGCAATTTGTGCCTGAGGCTGTTCTATTCATGGTACATTGGACAACACCATCAGCTGTATTTTGAAATTCAATCCTCCTGGTGAGTACTTACGCTGCTTAAATACATCCACTTTTCACTGCGAGTCGGCAAGATTTTATTTTAAAGACGGTGCCCTCCAAAGGCCAGACATTTGGGTTTCTTTTGCAAGCTCACCAATATTCTTCCGCTGGGTGGTATTTCTTCTCCTGTCATATGAACGGTGGGCTCGTTCTTCCATTCCGATGGGTCGCAGGTTCAGTTTGTTTAGCGTCAGAGCTTTTCAAGGCCGGTGGCGATGTTCTAGTCGGGAGCATGCATCAGATCTTCAATATTTAGGAAGACGAAAGCATGTCTGATGATCTAAGCTCCATATGATATTCTTGCCCAGGAATTGAAACTCAAACGTCAACGCCAGATTCATGATCTTCCAAAAGTTCATTCAACTGCTTGCCTACGCGGACGAAATTGACGTGACTGGACAAACACAGCGAGCCGTCGATGAGGCGTTTGCTGGCATTAAAGTGGAAGCAGCTAAAATGGGTCTGGCAGTAAATCAGGGCAAAATAAAGTAAATGCTGACATCCCGGAAGGACGCACAACATCGACGTCTCGGACGGAGCGTCATAATGGGCAGCAGAAGTTTCGAGGTAGTCAAGGACTTCGTCTACCTAACACCAGTACTGAGATCAAGCGCAGATTTACTCTTGCCAATCGCTGTTTTTTTTAGGCTCAAGAGGCAATTGAGTAACAGAGCCATCTCTCGAAGCACCAAGCTGACTTTATATAACGCTCTGATCACCCCTGTCCAGCTCTATGGCTCGGAGACATGAACGTTATTGAAAGCGGATGAAGAAGCTCTTGTTCATTTTGAGAGCAAAGTTCTACGTGCTATCTTTGGTCCTAGTTGCGTTGATTGTGTATGGAGAAGGAGATTCAACCACGAACTGTACGGGCTGCACAGCGGCTTGCACCTGGTTAAGCGTCTTCGGATCCAACGCTGACGATGGCTCCGGATGGACACCACAGCTCCGACCCGAAGAGTCTTCGATTCCGAGCCATTGGGACAACGGAACAGAGGACTTCCTTGAACGAGATGGAGCACACAAGTGGAGAAGGACCTCAGCCAAATTGTAGGCAACTGGCGAAATATCGTGCTGGCTGCAGAGGCTTGTTGGTTGAGGCCCATGTCCACCCTGGACTGTAGCGCCAAACAAAGAAGAAGAAGAAGAGACTCATCCTCCTCAGAGCCGGGCATTCTTCGAACAGATTCAACTTCTTTGCGTTTGCATGTCCGACGATTTGAATACGATCTTCTCGAGAATTACAAGATGCTCTTCAGCGTACTCTGTGAACGTCTAAAGCCGCCTTGAACCTCATTTAACGACACCTACCACAACAAGCAAGACAAGAGAGCTGCTTCTTGGTGTTAACCAAGGAAAAATGTTGCGTCATTATGTCTGCTAGGAAGGGTATGCAGGAGAAGACTCAATCACGAACTCTAAGAGCTGTAGAAAGTGTGGCTGTAGTCTACTGGCTCGACCACATCGAGCGCATGGACACTAATGCTCCAGCTAAGAGGATCTTCGAAAGCAAATGTTAATGACTCTTATGTCAATGATCTGCCCATTCCCAAGTGGGATTTTGTTCGTCGACCGCTTGGACAACGTTTAGCATTGATTTTGGTCTAAGACAGTACAAAATGCAGCTAAAGAACGCAAGAACTGAAGACGGACGACCTGTCAATTTTCGGTAAGTTTTATGCAAAAATGAACAATTACATTATTCATTGTTCTTGTTCATCTCAAAATCATCTTCATTTGCGAAAGTTCACTGCCCACTTGGAGCACTTCCAACTCACATCGCATTGCATTCGAACCGCCACCGCTTCAACCGTGTCCTTGCAACGCATATCACACGACCTTTTAATGCACACAATTCCGATGAATGATTCTTGAGCCTTGTCCAAATGTCACTCAGTCGTGTATGTGGATAGCAAGCACAACAGTAATCAATATTTAACACAGCAGAGCACACACAAAAAAGGGCTTGAATCACGGTTCCTGCGGAGCAGCAAATATTGGAGCAGTTCTTAATTAGGCTAATGGGTGTGGAAGGCGCGCGGGTGGCTCGGCGAAAAAAAAAAGCATAAAACAGCAGATTTCAATCAAATATTTGGATCCCCGTCTGTGTTTGTGTTTCGGTCGTTACAGTTTATTTGATTGGACGAGAATAAATATTATATTTGTCCTTGTGACCTGCTGGATGGATGGACGGAGTTGAGTTGTGGAAGGTGGGCGGTGGGCTCTTAATGAATGCTGATGTCCTTGTCGAGGTAAGTTTTTTCTTCGGACTGACTAGTGCGTGTTGTCTCAATGTTCGTCGGTCAAGGGGACTGGTTTAATTGATGTCATTGACATTAGGTGAGCAGGGGGATAAGAATTGTTTTACAAAGCAGTCGGTTTTTTGTAATGAAGAATTGGGAATTAGGGACAAGACTGGCCAGGGTTCCAGTGAAAGATTATCCGAACTCCTTGTTATCAGCGGACTGACCTATCAACCGACGGAAGGGTAGTTTTGGTGCAAGGTATTCTTGAGGAGGGGAGTTTAAGCACTAGCGCTGACAAAAGTCAGTTTAAAATAAATCGTACAACAAGAGTACCAAAAAGATTTACAGAAACTGGGCTGCATGATGTAACTAGTACAATGGAAACAAATATTTCCTCCGTCGTTTTTTACATCGGAAATCCATTTAATGGTGTGGAATCACAGAAAAACCATCATAGGAGTCCACGCACCTAGCCACAGTGGGGCAGAATGACTAAAAAGCGGAAAAATGCTTAAGGACCTTTGTTTTTGTGGCTTTATTTTCACAGTTGACAATAAAATGTATAGAAATTATAAAGGGTGTTTTTTTTTTAGAGGCTTTAAGTTGGCAACACTATTTTAACTGGCAGCCATTTTGTCAGCTGTCCAGTGATTTATTTTTAGTTTGGCTTGGCATTTGTTGGTTAGTATAGAATAGTGGGCTTAGCAAGGCGTAGATTCGGTGAATGGGCCCAAAACAAGACTGCCGTTGGTCCCAATTTTCATAAGCGAATTTTGTTTAGCGATGAAACTCACTTTTGGTTGAATGAATACGTCAATAGAGACACCGTTACGTCCACAAAAACTGACTGTTTGGTGTGCTTTATTGGCTTGGTGGAATAATTGGTCCATACTTCTTTAAAAACGATGCTGACGTTACAGTCAATGGTAACCGCTATAGAGCCATGATTACTGACTTTTTCGTTCATGAATTGAACAACCATGATGTGCAGGAGCTGCGGTTCAAAACAAGATGGCGCAACATGTCACACATGCAGGAAACGTTTGGTAACCGCATAGTTTCACGTTACGGACCCGTGGATTGGCCTGCAAGATCGTGCGATTTAACACCGCTTGGCTATTTTCTGTGGGGTTATGTGAAGTCGCCAGTCTACGTCGATAAGCCCGAAACTATTGACCACTTGGAGGAGAATATTCGCCCCGTTATTACCGATATATGACCAGAAATGTTGGAAATGTCATCGAAAATTCGACCTCCAGATTAGACTACGTTCCAGTCAGCCGTGGCGGTCATATGCCAGAAATCATATTTAAATTATAATGGCAGAAGATTATCTTCCGAATAAAGCAAATTTCATGTCAATTTATAAAAATCATCTTTGTTTTATTCCATTTCAAAGTTCCATGCTTCAAAAAAAAACACCCTTTATAAGCTTTGCCAATCTCTACCGGGAAAACGTTGCAGCATTTTAGAGAGCTATCTCTCTGATAGAATCATCCGTGTAAAGCGTGAAAATGAATACTCTGTGCTTAAAAATGTGAATGCTGGTGTAACGCAAGCAAATGTTTTCATGCAACAAATGGAAGTTTAATGCCATTAAATAGAAATATATGGGAAATGTCTAGCGAATGATTTTAACAAGATCAAAATAAAAATTATTGCAAGCATGTACTCATAAGTATAAACATTAACAAAAAGTGCAGCTGTCTCAGACTGAGAACTTGCCGGAAGTGAGGATATCTAATAAACCGAGCAAAGTTGGGTTGGGTTTCCCTTCGATCCTGCTTCTACCTCTCATTCAAGATTCGTAGGAGTATTTAAAAAACACATGCATTATTCTCTAGAGAACGATACCGATGTCACTCTCGCGACTAATCATTTAGCACATGTTTAGTTTCGATCAGATCAATCATTCGAAGTCCTTTAGCCAAGTGGCTCTTTCATTTTTTGCGTCAGACGCAGTATAACCACGCTCTCCCTCACTTCGGCGACCATTATCGTTGCTTCTACATCGCTTAACACATTTTCCTGAATCTTATCTGCAGCACGTCTAAGCCATTTCTATGTAAAGCCAAGTGCCAACAGTAACATGCAAATATTTGTCGTAATCACCTCACAAACCCGTTGCTCCAGGGAGAACAAAAAATAATCACGCCATCTTCAAGACAATGGACTCAACGAACTAAATCCTAATCAGCATTAATCCTGCTCTGCTAACACCAGGCAACTATGTCTCCCTCGCGTCGCCCAGTTTGTGCAAACACCGAGACTATGCGGCATTCAATGGCAATTAACTCCATTAGCTTGCACTCTGCTTTCAAGTACAAACTTAGCAACGCCATTGTCGCGCGTCACTCGGCTGCAAAGTCAAGGAGCTACCCACGCTCTGTGCTGCGGATGATGTGGCGACCCCTGCTCGCGGCAGAATGGCTTAAGCTTGCACTCCCGCAGAGATAAGTCCCTCTGCAGTAATTTTTTTCCCCACCCTGCCCACCGAATTGCATCATCCCCGGCAAAGACAAAGGACATGGGCTTCACTGACTCCCCCCCCCGCCCCCGGGCTCTGCCACAGATGATGTCGAATTGAGTGTGGAACCAAAGACGGGAACGGAATCCTCCTCGGTTATTGTGTAATTGCTCCTATTGCGTCGCCTCCTCTGCACACAGTTGTGATAATACAGAATTATACCATTTCATTATCCTTCCCCTGCTTTGGGCTCTATTTCTTTGGGGAGGGGTGGGGGCCTCCCTGTGAAGGACGGCTGGAGGCGATGAATTATGGATGTCGACTGGGTTTCGTGGGAAGATTCAATTGGAAGTGGGTGTGAATATGACTGCTTGTGGAAGTGGAGGGAATAAGCGATTAAAAATGGAACAGCCACTTGAGGAGATGGTCTTACTCTGGGATTGAGTCGGCTGGGGGAGGAGGAGGAGTTGGTTGGCGGAAGGAATTCTGAAATGATGATATGGCTTCTAAAGAGTTGCGAGTGTCAGTAAGCGGTTTGCAAAAAAATGCGACTTCGAGCCGAGAGAAATGGATAAAAACTTCAAGCCTTTAATTAGAAGCGGTTAGCAAAATATTCCACTAGCTGGGCAGGTCGCCATTTGTTAAATGCCCAAATTCACCATAAATTCATTAAAGTGGCTGCCTCTATTGACCAAAGCCGGTCAATGTCAGCACACGTCCAGGGAATCTTCTTTGCAGGAACTGAATTGGTTGATTTGCAGTCTTCTTGAAACCAGTAGAAAGTTTTTCATTCATTTGTGGGCGGGCATAATGAGAAAACATCTACCGACATCGATTCCCATCTCTGAACAAAAATGGCTGTCAACTGTGTGGCCGTATTCCAAGCGGCGCATAGTGTGTTATTTGACGTACGCAAAAGACGTACGAACGACCACATTTTGGTATCAAACGACAGTTAAGGCCACAGGTCTCAATTTTTTTAAGTTTCTTTCCTGTTGTCTACAGTCCTACAGTACAGTCAGAGTGTGTCAAGCCATTTGCACATCAGGCGTTCAATATTTTTGTTCATTGTTCGGGTCACTTTTATTATTGGCTCTTGACACTAGCGATAAAAGGATGATTATTAAAATGAGTTGTCTTTCGAGCTCTTAATTTTGAACAGTCGAGGATTAGAATAAAAAATGTCAAGTTTTATCATGGAGAACTTCGGTTTGTGTGAGTCTGAGCTTTAAATGTTTGTGAGCCATACTAATAGCTTAGAGCACTGGGGACGTAGTAAGCGTACTGTGTAAAGATTCAAAAGGACAGGGAAAAGAAATTCAATTTCCAAAGTGTTCAAACTCCAACTCAAGCACGAGAGCAAATCGGGAACGGCCCTCAAAGACATTAGAAGAATGCGCTGCTAAGGTCCACAAACGAAATGTACTAATCATCGAATCAGAATGATATATCAACAGCTTGAGTCTTTAATAAAGTGCCTGATATACGTTGAATGTGTGTTTCATATTAATTTAAAAGTTTAAACAAAAATGGATTGGAGTCAGCAACTTAAATCGAAAACTTGAGTGAAGATTTGGTTTCAACTAATTCATTGGAACGCATTGGGCGTTGATGAAAGGCGTGTCCCACTGCCCAGAACATGTATGTTAATGATAGTTTCTTTGCTTTTAGCTGTCTCTTAGCTTGGTGCTTCTCGCCAGGACTGGTGCAGCGTATAGGAGGATCGAGCTTACGTCTCACTAATCCAGGTCCTCCAATGTTTGGCAGCTTCCCGAAAAGCGCTGCCTGCATTCGTGGCGCTTTTTTGCTTTAATACTCGACGTGAGCTTAATAGTTCAAGTTGAGGCTGTTGCACATTAGCAGCAGGTACTTTGGGGCTTTTTTTAGATCTAATTACCTGGGAACCAAAACGGAAGATTGCATATTTCAAAGTCTTTCTGCTGTCTAGTAGGTAAATGCATTCAAGCCAATCTTTGATCATGGCGATCGCTTTATTTGTGGCGATTTTTGTAATATCCTTGGCTAAGCCAATGGTTACTCCTTGGACCTTAACTGCTGGTGGTAGCGTCAATCGCAGTACTCCGTCGTACATTATGTTCTACAAGAGAGGTCCAACGAGTGATCCCTGAGGGACACCCGCTGAAACTTCGGACCATTGTCTGTGTGGCACCCTATCCCACGTACTCATGCTAGTTAGGGCTCTCATAATGCCGGAGCAGTTGGCAAAGTTGAAAGGGGCACAGTCCTTTTTTGTACACCCTCTCCATCTTTTCCATATGAGAGCTTTTAATTTTGTGAAATGCGGCTGAAATTGTGCCAAAACACAGTGGGTGATAAGATTATGACAATTTATAAGGAAATGCAGAACAAAATAAATTTATAAGTAAAGTTATGTTCACCCACGCTCTGCCCAGTAGTTCGAATATTAAAGCACAGAGTTCCAACCCCCTTCCTGTGAACAGAGGGCGGAGCTCTCCATTAAATACTTTCACCACTCTTCGTAAACAGATGATGACCGCATCAATCCGAGATGGCACTCAATTTCAATTGTCCGCTTTAACTAGCATTCAAATGGAAACTTTCTAGTGTCACCACTGGGCAACGATTGATGCAAGTTCAAGGCTGACCAAGGGACTCCCAGCCCCCCACTAAGAGACACCACTAAAACCGATGTCCGTTCCTGTGGTAAGCACAAAACGTGCCCATACTCGACAACCGCAAAACCATCGCTCGTAAGAAGAGTTTACGACAGCTCCATGGGGATAAAGTGCGCAGCCAATGGGCTCTTCGGTATCGATTATGACCCACGAAATGACCACAAATCTGCACTAAACAGCCGAACAGCCGAACATTCCGGCCCGTTTACGATTGCAGGCAAATGAAGGAACTCGCACATTCCGCCGCCCAAGCAAATGAAACTAAGACAATGGAACGGAATAGTACGTATACGCCACCGAAGTCTCTGACTGAAGCCGTCAAGGCGTGTGTGCGGTAACCTGCTGCGGCCAGGCACCACCTGTGAGCAGGCACTCATCGTCAGAATTTATATTGCTTGTCGAACAGGAAACAGCTAGCAGCTAACAGCTTGCAAATTACCCGACGCGCCTGTGAAGCATCTTCGCCATCGTAAACGACGTCGAGTTATGAATATTCTCCTTGTACCGCCAATCAAAAGGGTACTCTCCGCATTTACGAGCACAGCCTCCCCCGCTGCTATTGTGCGGCCTTGTTTAGATGGCAGTAAATCCTCGGGTAATTCACTATCGTTATCGCATTTCACCTGTTCCGCTGTTTTAGTTCCCTCGACGCTCGGAAACACCATCTTGGCGCCTGTGCTATGCAATAAAAGCAATAATTACAAATTAAAAGCGAATACCGAGCAGAGTTTAATTTTGAAAGTTAATCCGTGCGAACGCATCAGTGTGGAATGCTCTTTCGTTGTCGCGTCCTCGTCATGGCTCCAACTGAGGCGGTAATTTGCTGAAACAAGGACGCACAGCCCGGAGCGTAGTCCCCCTAATGGACCCACGGCCCTTGTGCATTAGCTTTCCGCGTCCCGTTTTTCAGTTTTCAAGTTTTCGCTTGCGCTTTGCTTCCTCGCGACAAATCCAGAAAGGATCTCGCGTCGCCTTTGCCAGCTGCGAGTGGATTATTCCCTTTGGAAAGTGTGTGTAGTTTTGGGCACTTTTCTGTTCTTTCTTCTCTTCATTTTAGTTTAAATTTTGTTTCATAAATGAGTTTGTCGATTGCGATGAAGGAGTTTCCCCATCTCTCTCTCTCTCTCTCGTTGGCTGCCGTTGGGGCTGGGAAAATTCTTGGAACTCTGGCCTTGCTATTACTCGGACAGCTTCGGTTGGTGGGTTAATTAGGAGCAGAAAGAGAGTCCTGCCGCAGGGACAAGCAGTGCACTCAATTTCTTGTGAAAACTGGACAAAACTATGCACTTTCGGAGGAAAAATTTATGATAATGGGTTTCTCGAGAAAGAGTGCACTACTTACAGCCAATTAGGAGGTTTTCGAATGAACTAGGTCGTCACTTGGTAACACTTGGTTCATTCATGGTTAATATTTAAAAGTGGGGAAAATAATTGGCCACATCGTGTGTCAAGCTAGGCAGATTCGGTCAAAGTGGACTTTCTTCTAGTTTTACGAGTAGTTGCCATGGTCACAGAAGGAACCTGGCCAACGGGGCCAATTTGAGTTGAGTCTATTGGTGCAAGCACTTGCACATTGCAGCACAATGCGAACATTTTCAAAGAATCACACCCAAAGCAGGAGCCAGCAGAAATATTTTCCACATAAGTAGGAGCCTTACAAAAGACATAACCCCGGACAATGTCTCGTGCAGTAATTGAAATATTTCAAGAGTTCTATGACATGTGGCAACGTCTAGTTGAAACCGCATATTGGCCACATCAATACTATCCAATATTGGCATAAAGAACTATGTGCGAGTACATGCTGAAGAGAGCTTCTTGAATTTTGCAATTTTGTCCACGACGCTGAATTGATGTTCCGGTCTCCCTGCATTTTCCAATTAATCTGCAAAACAACACAGTACGCTAACGTTGAGCAGGGATATACGTCTATAGTTGTTGCAAGAGGTGGGATCGCCTTTTTTGGTGGATGGGGCATATGGAGCTGATATTCCAGGGACAAAATATCACGATTGACAGCTGAAATTTTGAGGTAGTGAAGAACTTTGTCTACTTCGGGTCAAACGTGAACTCCACAAACGACATCACAGTGGAAATCCGACATATAATCGCCCTTGGCAACCGGTGCTACTTTGGTTTGTCAAAAAACCTGGGCTCAAAGTTCCTCTACACAACTCTTATTTAGCCAGTCCTGCTCTATGGAGCCGAAAGCTAGAAGCTAAGCAAAACTGCAGAGCTTATTCTTGGTGTCTTCTAAAGAAAAATTCTACGTCGGATATGTGGTCCTGTCTGCGAGGAAGGCGAATGGAGGAGGAGACACAACCGCGAACTCTACGAGCTGTACCAGGGCGTGGTTGTAGTCCGGAAGGCAAAAATCCGTCGACTGCACTGGCTCGGCCACATGGAGTGCATGGACAACAATGCTCCAGCAGTGAGGGTCTTCGAACTCGAGCCTCCTGATTAGAGAAGGAAGGTAGATCGAATCTGACTGGAAGCAGCGTGCCTAGGACTCATGTAGCTAAGTCCAACATGGACTTGGGCCTAGTTTCTAACATATCACGCTTGTTGCACTTATGAGTGAAGCCAACTCCGAACGGCGATATTTGAGAAGGTTTTCCTGGACAATTATGTCAATCTACAGAGGCGGCGTCGTAGATATTGGAAGTTGCTCGTGTCGGTGGCAAGTCCCGAAAAAAATCAAACAATTTTTGTTCTTATTTCGATTGATCAATGAGCCATCAGCATTGTTTTTATAATTAGATAATTTGATGAAGAAAACAGTTCTGGTCCGTTTTATTCATTTTATGTTCGTTAGTGACACTGGTAGGCTCAGGAAGTTGGAACTTTGTGTTTTATCCAAAAAAAAAAACGTCAGTTTTGTTACGCGAAATTATTATCTTTTTGGTATTTTATTTTTAAAGATAGAACAATAAAAAAGCCCAGAAAAATGGGAATAAATAAAATATCCCTAAATATTTGTAAAATGTGACCGTAAAGAAGCATTACTTAGAGCATAGAGAGAGAAAGAGAAGATTAACTAGACTATGTGCCTTTAGCTAGGAGCCTCAGCCGAGCTCCGGTCAACGCGTGATATTTTCGGAAAAGCTTATACCAGTATATAAAAGGCTTTTTTTCAGGTATGGAACTTCGAAAATTTCTGCCACATGACCGCCACGGCTGGCTCGGACGTAGTCTAATCTGGAGGTCCAATTTTCGATGACTTTTTCCAACATTTGTGGTCATATATCGGCAATAACGCGGCGAATATTGTCCTCCAAGTGGTCAATCGTTTCGAGCTTATCGGCGTAGACTAGGAACTTCATATATCCCCACAGAAATAGTTAAACCGCACGATCTTGGAGGCCAATTCGCGGGTCCGTAACGTGAACCTAGGCGGTTACCAAACGTTTCCTTCAATAAATCAATTGTGGCACGAGCTGTGTGCCGTCTCGTTGAAACCACAGCTCCTGCACATCATGGTTGTTCAATTGATGAACGAAAAAGTCAGTAATCATATCTCTATAGCGGTTACCATTGACTGTAACGTTCTGGCCAGCAACATTTTTTAAGAAGTACGGAACAATTATTCCACCGACTCATAAAGCACATCAAGCAGTCAGTTTTTGTGGATGTAACGGTGTCTCAACATACACTTGAGGATTATCATCACTCCAAATACGGCAGTTCTATTTATTGACGTATCCATTCAACCAAAAGTGAGCTTCATCGCTAAGCAAATGTCGCTTATGAAAATTGGGACCAACGGCAATCTTGTTTCGGGCCCATTCAACGAATCTACGCCTTGCTATGCCAACTATGCAATGCTATCCAACAAATGCCAAGCCAAACTAAAAATAAATCACTTGACAGCTGACAAAATGGCCACCAGTTAAAATAGTGTTGCCGACTTAAAGTTCTATACCTCTAAAACAAACACCTTTTATAAAATTATTTCTTCATTGGTACTTCCATCTAAACACCCCCTTTTTTTTCGGTTCCACACACTCCTTTCCATTTGTATTTCTCGCTTGTCCTCTCACACCCACTTTCATCATCCTGTCCGCTGAAGGAAGTGAAACTCCTCATTGCCCCGAAATCCACCAAAAATCTTTTAAACGCCAAATATCACATCTGTCATGTTAAAAATATCAGCCGCGCCGCGCCGTTGTCAAGCGAAAGTAAAACAGTCTTGACAGCCCTCAATACGAGTACAATTCTGAGAATATCCCGCCGAAAGTATTTAAGGTTGTGTTCTCGTTTACACAGTCCGTCGCCGGATGCGGGGGTTTTTCCTTTGAATTTGACATTTGAATGACGTCGCAACTGTCTGCACGAAGTTCATTTTGCATAAATCGCATTTAGAGCGGGTAAGCGATTGTCAGTCAATTCGAGCCTCTTTGGGGAAAAGGTGAATAGTCAAGAGTCTGATGGGAAATTAATTCAATTTTGACGGAGTTCGTGTGAATTCCAATGTGTGGCCATTGCAGAGTAATTTGATCACAAAATTGTGACAGGAACTCGACTCCTGTGGGTAGGTTGACCCCGTGTGGTCGTAATTGACGAGATTAGCTTCGCAAATTGGTTTCCAGTCTGAGGACACAATTGCGGTGGCCAAGTCATTACTTGTGGATCGTCGCAAAGTCTAATCAGTGATTTGCCGAGATCTTGCGGTTGATGTGATGGGAAATTAACATCGAAACTGGCCGTTCATGGAGTGCATGGTGAGTGGCAGTTGTGGTTGCGATGAGCATTTGAGGATGGCATCCCCCGATTCAGTGCCATCTTGTTGATTCCATGCAGGGGCACAAGTCGTCGTCACGAGGAATGTACGTCGTCGACAGCGAGCCAGTGCACAAAGTTTGAAACGCGATTAGGCGAATGATCTCAGCCCATCACCCCATTGGCGTCCATAGCTCACCAGACCCCCCCTTAAAGACGACTGACTACATTGAGGGCATCCAGCAAACTCCATCAGGGATTAAAGCCACCCGCACGACCACTTTAAGAGCTCCCTGCTCCATTTCAGTTCATTCTCATTTCGGCACCTTTAAGAATCAAACGAAACGATAAGGAACCCAGGGGGAGAAGCCAACACAGATCTACTACACTGTTTACTATTCCAGACCTCATTCATCCGCTCGATTGGCGCTTTTCGACCGGGCCGAGGATGCTCGTATCCTTTCTTCTCCCCCTCTAATAGCAAACACACACAGAGTCCAAAGTCGAACTAGAACTCTTTCCCTTTGAAGTCGTTTATTTTTATACTCTCACCATGGCACACGTTTTCCCATTTAATGGTCTTAAGGAAAAAATATTGTAAACAAACGTTCCCACCTCCAGGTCCCCCCCCCCCCCTCCATCGGGCGGTCGGTGGAGGATATTATATATCCATGCGCACATACTTTAAGATTTTATGAGCGAATTTTTATTACGGACTTGCCGGCCGAACGGAAGGAAGATGATATAATCTCCTCTCGTGCCCTGCGTATCCGTCCCGGCACTCGGCCATAAAGACCGACGAGCCCCAGCCGTCCCGTGATGATGATGTGTGTGTGTGTGCGAGGAGGATCCATTTCTTTTTATCAAATTAAACACATTTTTTCCATTTTTCCATTCAACCCATTCTCCGGCAGCACAGAGCAGAGCTCACACGGCGACTGGGGCGGTTGGACTGGCGGTTGACTGTCGGGGATGAGCGAACGAGCGAGTTATGACTGCGATTTATGTACATACTTGTGCGGACACATTTGCATGTGCACGTATGTGGATGTCGCAAGGATCAAATCACCACGAGATTGAGATGGACGCTCGGCAGGGACGTGGAGTGTATTCAATTTTTCAGTTTACAACGCTGCACGACGTGCGCTGTGTGATGACGCAGAGGACATGGTCGACTGACACATCAAAATTTAACAATCCCACAATTGCAGCGTCGGGGGTTTATGGCGCCACCCGACTTCACAGAAGACTGATTAAGTTGATTTGCTGCGGATGGCTATCAATGAGCTGGCTTTGGTGGTGCGACGACGACGACGACGACGCTCGGTGGTTTCAGTTCAATCGAATTTGCGGCTGGATTATGAGGTTTACTGCAGTTCCTTTGAAGTGCTCAAAGCCACTTACGAGCACAATGAGTCTTCTGCTGAACGGTGGCGGGGAGTGAAAGAGGGCCATTCTGTGGTTAATGTGATTGCTTCCCGGGGATCTAGGGACTTATGAGCTGATTTCGGGCGAAAATCGTTGTGCGGGACGTGTAGGTTCTGTTCTAGGAAATCTCGTCCTCAAGGACTCGAGAAATCACAATCTGTTGGGGTTTTGAGACCCATTCAAGCGTTTATCCTTCGCATCAGGGCACATCTTGAGGTTTTGTTGTTTGCGGCACGTGCGTGTACTCGAAGTGGACAACAGAAAAGAGGACACAAGTCCGAGAGGGACTTCGGAGCATGTCATGCGACATTAGCTATTTAACGACCATGGATGGTTGTTGTTTCGCGCAAAGACCAGGTCCACCGCCGTCTGAAGTGCTTCTCGAGGCAGCCAGGCAACCTGAGTTCAGCGACTGCCAGAACTGATAACATTGTCAGGGGTACTAATGTGCTCAGTTCACATGGTAGTCGTCCTACAATTGCAACGATTTCAGATTGAAAACTGTAAGTTCACACGATTGACAGGGCATTCCGATGGCGGTGTGTTCAACCAATGTACATTTGGAAAAGCACTGGATACTAATCAGCTGTGATTGCAAGCACACAAAGAACTTCCCGTGAGAAAACTGCTGAAGGTTTTGGAGGAAATATTCTTCCTCTTTTTTTAGTAGTCGACGTAGTTTCTGGACACTAGCCGCTGTCCAAAAACTAAATGCGGTTTACCAGACCCGATCCGCATTCAGTTTCTGGACACTAGCTGCTGTCCAGAAACTAAATGCGGTTTACCGGACCCAAACCGCATTTAGTTCCTGGACACTAGGTACTGTCCAGAAACTAAATGCGGTTTACCAGACCTGATCCGCATTTAGTTTCTGGACACTAGCTGCTGTCCAGAAACTAAATGCGGTTTACCAGACCCGATCCGCATTTAGTTTCTGGACACTAGCTTCTGTCCAGAAACTAAATGCGGTTTACCAGCCCCGATCCGCATTTAGTTTCTGGACACTAGCTGCGGTCCAGAAACTAAATGCGGTTTCGCTGACTAAATCCGCATTTAGTTTCTGGACACTAGCTGCTGTCCAGAAACTAAATGCGGTTTCGCTGACTAAATCCGCATTTAGTTTCTGGACACTAGCTGCTGTCCAGAAACTAAATGCGGTTTCGCTGACCCCATCCGCATTTAGTTTCTGGGCACTAGCTGCTGTCCAGAAACTAAATGCGGTTTCGCTGACTAAATCCGCATTTAGTTTCTGGACACTAGCTGCTGTCCAGAAACTAAATGCGGTTTACCAGACCTGATCCGCATTTAGTTTCTGGACACTAGCTGCTGTCCAGAAACTAAATGCGGTTTACCAGACCTGATCCGCATTTAGTTTCTGGACACTAGCTGCTGTCCAGAAACTAAATGCGGTTTACCAGACCCAAACCGCATTTAGTTCCTGGACACTAGCTGCTGTCCAGAAACTAAATGCGGTTTACCAGACCCAAACCGCATTTAGTTCCTGGACACTAGCTGCTGTCCAGAAACTAAATGCGGTTTACCAGACCCAGACCGCATTTAGTTTTTGGACACTAGCTGCTGTCCAGAAACTAAATGCGGTTTACCAGACCCGATCCGAATTTAGTTTCTGGACACTAGCTGCTGTCCAGAAACTAAATGCGGTTTACCAGACCTGATCCGCATTTAGTTTCTGGACACTAGCTGCTGTCCAGAAACTAAATGCGATTTACCAGACCCAAACCGCATTTAGTTCCTGGACACTAGGTACTGTCCAGAAACTAAATGCGGTTTACCAGACCCAATCCGCATTTAGTTTCTGGACACTAGCTGCTGTCCAGAAACTAAATGCGATTTACCAGACCCGATCCGCATTTAGTTTCTGGACACTAGCTGCTGTCCAGAAACTAAATGCGGTTTACCAGACCTGATCCGCATTTAGTTTCTGGACACTAGCTGCTGTCCAGAAACTAAATGCGGTTTACCAGACCCGATCAGCATTTAGTTTCTGGACACTAGCTGCTGTCCAGAAACTAAATGCGGTTTACCAGACCTGATCCGCATTTAGTTTCTGGACACTAGCTGCTGTCCAGAAACTAAATGCGGTTTACCAGACCCGATCCGCATTTAGTTTCTGGACACTAGCTGCTGTCCAGAAACTAAATGCGGTTTACCAGACCCAATCCGCTTTTAGTTTCTGGACACTAGCTGCTGTCCAGAAACTAAATGCGGTTTACCAGACCCAGACCGCATTTAGTTTTTGGACACTAGCTGCTGTCCAGAAACTAAATGCGGTTTACCAGACCTGATCCGCATTTAGTTTTTGGACACTAGCTGCTGTCCAGAAACTAAATGCGGTTTACCAGACCCGATCCGCATTTAGTTTCTGGACACTAGCTGCTGTCCAGAAACTAAATGCGGTTTACCAGACCCGATCCGCATTTAGTTTCTGGACACTAGCTGCTGTCCAGAAACTAAATGCGGTTTACCAGACCTAAACCGCATTTAGTTCCTGGACACTAGGTACTGTCCAGAAACTAAATGCGGTTTACCAGACCTGATCCGCATTTAGTTTTTGGACACTAGCTGCTGTCCAGAAACTAAATGCGGTTTACCAGACCCGATCCGCATTTAGTTTCTGGACACTAGCTGCTGTCCAGAAACTAAATGCGGTTTACCAGACCCAGACCGCATTTAGTTTTTGGACACTAGCTGCTGTCCAGAAACTAAATGCGGTTTACCAGACCTGATCCGCATTTAGTTTCTGGACACTAGCTGCTGTCCAGAAACTAAATGCGGTTTACCAGACCTGATCCGCATTTAGTTTCTGGACACTAGCTGCTGTCCAGAAACTAAATGCGGTTTACCAGACCTGATCCGCATTTAGTTTCTGGACACTAGCTGCTGTCCAGAAACTAAATGCGGTTTACCAGACCCGATCCGCATTTAGTTTCTGGACACTAGCTGCTGTCCAGAAACTAAATGCGGTTTACCAGACCTAAACCGTTTACCAGCCCCGATCCGCATTTAGTTTCTGGACACTAGCTGCTGTCCAGAAACTAAATGCGGTTTACCAGATCCAGACCGCATTTAGTTTTTGGACTGTAGCTGCTGTCCAGAAACTAAATGCGGTTTACCAGACCCGATCCGCATTTAGTTTTTGGACACTAGCTGCTGTCCAGAAACTAAATGCGGTTTACCAGACCTAAACCGCATTTAGTTCCTGGACACTAGGTACTGTCCAGAAACTAAATGCGGTTTACCAGACCTGATCCGCATTTAGTTTCTGGACACTAGCTGCTGTCCAGAAACTAAATGCGGTTTACCAGACCCAGACCGCATTTAGTTTCTGGACACTAGCTGCTGTCCAGAAACTAAATGCGGTTTACCAGTCCCGATCCGCATTTAGTTTCTGGACACTAGCTGCTGTCCAGAAACTAAATGCGGTTTACCAGACCTAAACCGCATTTAGTTCCTGGACACTAGGTACTGTCCAGAAACTAAATGCGGTTTACCAGACCTGATCCGCATTTAGTTTCTGGACACTAGCTGCTGTCCAGAAACTAAATGCGGTTTACCAGACCCGATCCGCATTTAGTTCCTGGACACTGCTGGCTGCTGTCCAGAAACTAAATGCGGTTTACCAGACCCGATCCGCATTTAGTTTCTGGACACTAGCTGCTGTCCAGAAACTAAATGCGGTTTACCAGACCCGATCCGCATTTAGTTTCTGGACACTAGCTGCTGTCCAGAAACTAAATGCGGTTTACCAGACCTAAACCGCATTTAGTTCCTGGACACTAGGTACTGTCCAGAAACTAAATGCGGTTTACCAGACCTGATCCGCATTTAGTTTCTGGACACTAGCTGCTGTCCAGAAACTAAATGCGGTTTACCAGACCCAGACCGCATTTAGTTTCTGGACACTAGCTGCTGTCCAGAAACTAAATGCGGTTTACCAGTCCCGATCCGCATTTAGTTTCTGGACACTAGCTGCTGTCCAGAAACTAAACGCGGTTTACCAGACCTAAACCGCATTTAGTTCCTGGACACTAGGTACTGTCCAGAAACTAAATGCGGTTTACCAGACCTGATCCGCATTTAGTTTCTGGACACTAGCTGCTGTCCAGAAACTAAATGCGGTTTACCAGACCCGATCCGCATTTAGTTTCTGGACACTAGCTGCTGTCCAGAAACTAAATGCGGTTTACCAGACCTGATCCGCATTTAGTTTCTGGACACTAGCTGCTGTCCAGAAACTAAATGCGGTTTACCAGACCCGATCCGCATTTAGTTTCTGGACACTAGCTGCTGTCCAGAAACTAAATGCGGTTTACCAGACCCAGACCGCATTTAGTTTTTGGACACTAGCTGCTGTCCAGAAACTAAATGCGGTTTACCGGACCTGATCCGCATTTAGTTTCTGGACACTAGCTGCTGTCCAGAAACTAAATGCGGTTTACCAGACCCGATCCGCATTTAGTTTCTGGACACTAGCTGCTGTCCAGAAACTAAATGCGGTTTACCAGACCTGATCCGCATTTAGTTTCTGGACACTAGCTGCTGTCCAGAAACTAAATGCGGCTTACCAGACCCGATCCGCATTTAGTTTCTGGACACTAGCTGCAGTCCAGAAACTAAATGCGGTTTACCAGACCTGATCCGCATTTAGTTTCTGGACACTAGCTGCTGTCCAGAAACTAAATGCGGTTTACCAGACCCGATCCGCATTTAGTTTCTGGACACTAGCTGCTGTCCAGAAACTAAATGCGGTTTACCAGACCCAGACCGCATTTAGTTTCTGGACACTAGCTGCTGTCCAGAAACTAAATGCGGTTTACCAGACCTAAACCGCATTCAGTTCCTGGACACTAGGTACTGTCCAGAAACTAAATGCGGTTTACCAGACCTGATCCGCATTTAGTTTCTGGACACTAGCTGCTGTCCAGAAACTAAATGCGGTTGACCAGGCCTGATCCGCATTTAGTTTCTGGACACTAGCTGCTGTCCAGAAACTAAATGCGGTTTACCAGACCCGATCCGCATTTAGTTTCTGGACACTAGCTGCTGTCCAGAAACTAAATGCGGTTTACCAGACCCGATCCGCATTTAGTTTCTGGACACTAGCTGCTGTCCAGAAACTAAATGCGGTTTACCAGACCCGATCCGCATTTAGTTTCTGGACACTAGCTGCTGTCCAGAAACTAAATGTGGTTTACCAGACCCGATCCGAATTTAGTTTCTGGACACTAGCTGCTGTCCAGAAACTAAATGCGGTTTACCAGACCCGATCCGCATTTAGTTTCTGGACACTAGCTGCTGTCCAGAAACTAAATGCGGTTTACCAGACCCAGACTGCATTTAGTTTTTGGACACTAGCTTTTAGTTTTAGTTTAGTTTAGTTTAGTTTATTGTCCCAATGTAATAACAAATATATAAGAACAAAAATATAAAAGTGTTTAAATATGCCTCCTAACATTTCCATGAAGTTATCCCTGCAATGCTGGATTAAACCTTGAAGCGGTAGAAGAGAATCCATGTAAAATGGCAGTCGGCTTACATATACATTATAAATTTAAAGACATTTACACATGCAATATAATTAAGACAATACGAATCTGCGAAGCCTAAGGGCTTTTCTGCAGAAGATTATACATACAATTTTTTAGCATACATTATTGAGTAATTCTTATAATAGATGGGAATATATAATAAATTGTGATTATTGTTAGATTTATTCGAGATTTATGTTGTTCAATAGTACATATTTCTTAATCTCCTTCTTTCTTATATGCACAGCATGAATGTTCCATAGGGCTCGTGGTAGTTGATTAAAGGTAGTTGGTACTGCAAAAGATAATTGTTTTTTTCCGTAGGTGTTGTGTATCCTTGGGATTTTAAGAAGACCTTCCGCTCTTTGTCTCGTGTTGACCTCATGATCAATTGGTTGTTTAAATCGATGATCGGAATACGTTTCATTTATTAAATTAAAGAGAAAAAGTTTTTTAATGGTTAATAAACTAAGATCATCTATTGAATGCTGACAATACCTCTCTCCAAATTTTGCCCGTAAAAGGATTTTAAATATTCTATTCTGGGCCCTCTGTACCTCCATTATCCTGTATTGCGCTGCGTTCCCCCATGCAATAATTCCGTACTGCAGTATCGACTCCACCAATGAGTAGTATGCTTGCTTTAGGACACTGAATGGGGTATAATTGCTCAGATGATAAAGAGCGTAAGTAGACTGCCGAAGTCGTTTGCATAGATACTTGATGTGGTGATCCCACTTAAAATTGTAGTCTACTTCAACTCCAAGGTATCTATATACGTCAACTGTGTCTATATAATCTGTGCAAGTATCCGTAAGGATCAAAGAATTTGGATTTTTGTGCAAACACTCAAAACTGTGGAACCGTATTTTGATTGGTGTACGAACTATATGGGGTGGCCGAATATGCATTACTTTGGTTTTTTTAACATTAATAATAAGTCCATTATCATGACACCAACGTACAATATTATCAAACTCAGATTGCATAGTCTGAGTAGCACGGTCTATATTTTTGTTGCTCACCACAATAGCCGTATCATCAGCATATTGGAATCCTATGCTATTTTGCAGTACTGATAGCATATCATTCACATAGATAATAAATAGTAGGGGTCCTAGGATAGATCCTTGTGGCACACCCAGTTCAACATTTTGCGGGTTACTGAAGCAGTTCGAAATTTTGACCTTAAACTTTCTGTCACATAGATAGCTAGCAAACCAATCCAATATTGCACCTCGGATGCCTATTTTTTCCAGTTTACTGATAGTTCGTTTATGACAAAGTGTGTCGAAGGCCTTTTTAAAATCAATAAAGATTACCAGCGAGTGATGGTTCTTATTTAAATTAGTGTTGATTATGTTTGCAAACTCTTTGAGTAGTTGGTTAACATTTCTGTTTCTCAAGAACCCATACTGATTTTCATTAATGATTTTATACTTGGCAATATAGTCTTGCAAGCTGTTTGCCATTACTTCTTCCATTATCTTATCTATCACTGGTAGAATAGAGATTGGACGGTAGTTCGAAGGATCATCTTTTTTTCCTGATTTATATATGGGTCGAACTATTGCTATTTTGAGTGTCTTTGGGAACCGTCTTTCTTCCAATGACATGTTTACAAGCTGGGTAGTTACCGGTACTAAAGCATTGGCATTGTACTTGAAATCTTTAACTCTGATATTGTCTACCCCAGGAGACTTATTAACACTCATTTTGCTTATAATGTTGCGAATATCACCGTCCGATACATATTCTAGGAACATGGATTGAGTTACACTTGATTCGTTAAAATTTTGTGTTCTTAAGTCACATCTATGAATAATGGACTTAATTTCCTCCGAAAATTGCTTAGCGAATTTATTTGTTATGCTATCTATATTTGTATCTGATTGGAAGTTTCGAGTGATTATTTCATCAATATTGTTAGGCATTTTTCCTAAGATGTTATTTATTAGCCTCCAGGTATTCTTTGGATCTTTTCTGTATTCCGCAAATTTGTTCATGTAGTACTCTGATTTTACATTTTTTATTCTTTTATTGACGTAGTTACGGAAATTTTTGTATAAAGCTTCATAGCTCTTGCACCTTCTATTGTTTCTCCATTTGTTATAAAGCTTATCTCTTTCCTTGCATAGATTTATTATTTCGACTGTCATCCACGGATTTTGTTTTTCTCTTTTTCTTATTCTGATATTTATACGAGATTTTTCATAGACTTTATTGAAAGTGTGGACAATCTTTTCATAAAAATCATCAACACTTGTTGCATCTTCTAAAATACTCCAGTCAATCGTCGATAGTAGTTCATGTACTCTATTTTCACTTAGTATAGTTTTTTGCAATGTCTTGCTATGGGAGTTAGTGTCTTTTGGTATACCGCACATTAATGTGTAGTGATCCGATACGTTTGTTTCCACAATAGCTGCATATATTTTATCATATGAACTTCTTACTAAACAGTGATCGATAGTAGTCCTTGAACCTCTATTTAGATCAACTCTTGTATTAGAAAGAGCTAAGTTTTGTAGGCCTTTGGAATTGATCATCTCTAAATATCTCGCTGTGTTTAATTCTTCATCTACCTGAACATCTATGTTTATATTTATGTCTCCCATAACTATGATATTTTGTCTTGCGTTGATTGAGTTTATGTGATTTTCCAATTCTTCGATGAAGTTGCTTTCACTCAGCTTTGGTGGTCGATAAATTGCTAATATGTTTAGTTCTTTTTCGATTACTTTGATTTGAATCTGTATGTTTTCGTAGTGCGTAGTATTATAATCAATTTTTTCATAAGATATTTCTTTTCTTACATACAGTGCAATTCCACCGCCATTTCTATTTTGTCTGTTTACGAATTCTGCGTTGAACCCGTCTAGCTGATAAAAACAGTTCTCCTCATCACAAATATTGGTTTCAACCAAAATAATTATTTTTACAAAACGAATTACGCTCTTAATGTTACACATAAATAAATCCCAGTTTTTCCTTAGTGACCTAATATTTAAATATACACATAAAAATTCTAAATTTTCCATCTCATTATTGTTGGTGTCATTAAACGTATTATGTACCCTATAATTGATAGTTGACATTTGAACACACTCATTTGCATAGGCATCATTGATGTCAGCCATATTAGTGATATCGATTTGTTCTGTTGTTTTGACGTGTGACAGAGATCGGTATTATGTTATTTTGTTTACGTCGTCGACATCAGCGATTCGCAGAACTGTTGTGCCTTCGTCTTTGCGTGCCAGAATTTTACCATCTCGGATCCACACAAGCTTCCAAGCAACAGTCCTGGCTTTTGTTTTCGCTTGCCATAATAGTTGTTTGTTCGCTGCCGTTAGCTGGCTGTTTATGTAGACCTTGCTGTTTAAAATTTCGGTTTTTTTACTTTCGCTGATGTCGTGCAAATTCAGGTTTAGTTTAGCATTCTTCACTAATAGCGGGCCTTTTACTTTGGCAAAGTGTATCATTTTTTCTTTGCACATTGAATTTGTGAACGATACAACTATTTTTGGTGCTTTTGTGTTTTGTTTTGTGTTTTGTTTTGTGTTCAAGCGGTAGACATTATCAATATCGGTATTATTTATGTCGGTACCAATTGCTCTTGCTACTTCGGTTACCATTTCTGTTAATTTTTCACCTCTTGTGTATGGTACATTTGTTATTTCGATATTGTTTTTGATTATTTGTTGTTCCATTCTGTTTATTTGTCTTTGCATGTTTAATATTATTGTGTCTTTATATTCGCATTGTGATTTTAACTCGTTGATCTGTCCTGTCAGTGCCTGCAAGAGTTCATTGTTTTTGTTGATTGTCTGCGTCATGTCATCGTACCCCTTTGATAGAAACTCCACCGATCTTAAGTATTCCTTCAGCATTTCCTTAATATCTGTGATGTCTTTTTTAACATCAGCGCTGAGTACTTCAGCAGAGCTAACATTTTCGTTTCTCTCTGCAGGTCTATCTTCTCGAGGAGTTTGATCTCCGGCAGGACGTGAACGGCAATATTGGCACTTCCAGGACTTCTTCTGGTCGGTGGACATCCCCCTGAAAGTTCTGGCTGTGATGGTTGTACAGCCGAAATGCAACTTCCTGGTACAAGAGGAGCACCTTACACAGTCATTGTCGCTGAAGATTTCTTCCTCACAGTTTCCGCACCTCACCATTTTTGTTTTTTTTATTACGGAGGAAAATATACTCGTATATAGGAAAATTAAGAAATAAATCTAGTTACCACCTTTGCTTTTTTATTTTTTAACTTGAGTTATCACTATATTATTATATATGTACACTTATAGAAGACGTCTTTACGCTTCAAGAATTACTTTGCTATTAGTGCAGCTAGTGTCCAGAAACTAAATGCGGATCGGGTCTGGTAAACCGCATTTAGTTTCTGGACAGCAGCTAGTGTCCAGAAACTAAAAGCGGATCGGGTCTGGTAAACCGCATTTAGTTTCTGGACAGCAGCTAGTGTCCAGAAACTAAATGCGGATCGGGTCTGGTAAACCGCATTTAGTTTCTGGACAGCAGCTAGTGTCCAGAAACTAAATGCGGATCAGGTCTGGTAAACCGCATTTAGTTTCTGGACAGTACCTAGTGTCCAGGAACTAAATGCGGTTTAGGTCTGGTAAACCGCATTTAGTTTCTGGATAGCAGCTAGTATCCAGAAACTAAATGCGGATCAGGTCTGGTAAACCGCATTTAGTTTCTGGACAGCAGCTAGTGTCCAAAAACTAAATGCGGTCTGGGTCTGGTAAACCGCATTTAGTTTCTGGACAGCAGCTAGTGTCCAGAAACTAAAAGCGGATCGGGTCGGGTAAACCGCATTTAGTTTCTGGACAGCAGCTAGTGTCCAGAAACTAAATGCGGATCAGGTCTGGTAAACCGCATTTAGTTTCTGGACAGCAGCTAGTGTCCAGAAACTAAAAGCGGATCGGGTCTGGTAAACCGCATTTAGTTTCTGGACAGCAGCTAGTGTCCAGAAACTAAATGCGGATCGGGTCTGGTAAACCGCATTTAGTTTCTGGACAGTACCTAGTGTCCAGGAACTAAATGCGGTTTAGGTCTGGTAAACCGCATTTAGTTTCTGGACAGCAGCTACTGTCCAAAAACTAAATGCGGTCTGGGTCTGGTAAACCGCATTTAGTTTCTGGACAGCAGCTAGTGTCCAGAAACTAAAAGCGGATCGGGTCGGGTAAACCGCATTTAGTTTCTGGACAGCAGCTAGTGTCCAGAAACTAAATGCGGATCGGGTCTGGTAAACCGCATTTAGTTTCTGGACAGCAGCTAGTGTCCAGAAACTAAATGCGGATCAGGTCTGGTAAACCGCATTTAGTTTCTGGACAGCAGCTAGTGTCCAGAAACTAAAAGCGGATCGGGTCTGGTAAACCGCATTTAGTTTCTGGACAGCAGCTAGTGTCCAGAAACTAAATGCGGATCGGTTCTGGTAAACCGCATTTAGTTTCTGGAAAGCAGCTAGTGTCCAAAAACTAAATGCGGTCTGGGTCTGGTAAACCGCATTTAGTTTGTGGACAGCAGCTAGTGTCCAGGAACTAAATGCGGTTTGGGTCTGGTAAACCGCATTTAGTTTCTGGACAGCAGCTAGTGTCCAAAAACTAAATGCGGTCTGGGTCTGGTAAACCGCATTTAGTTTCTGGACAGCAGCTAGTGTCCAGAAACTAAATGCGGATCGGGTCTGGTAAACCGCATTTAGTTTCTGGACAGTACCTAGTGTCCAGGAACTAAATGCGGATCGGGTCTGGTAAGCCGCATTTAGTTTCTGGACAGCAGCTAGTGTCCAGAAACTAAATGCGGATCGGGTCTGGTAAACCGCATTTAGTTTCTGGACAGCAGCTAGTGTCCAGAAACTAAATGCGGATCAGGTCTGGTAAACCGCATTTAGTTTCTGGACAGCAGCTAGTGCCCAGAAACTAAATGCGGATCGGGTCTGGTAAACCGCATTTAGTTTCTGGACAGTACCTAGTGTCCAGGAACTAAATGCGGATCGGGTCTGGTAAACCGCATTTAGTTTCTGGACAGCAGCTAGTGTCCAGAAACTAAATGCGGATCAGGTCTGGTAAACCGCATTTAGTTTCTGGTAAACCGCACTTAGTTTCTAGACAGCAGCTAGTGTCCAGAAACTAAATGCGGATCAGGTCTGGTAAACCGCATTTAGTTTCTGGACAGTACCTAGTGTCCAGGAACTAAATGCGGTTTAGGTCTGGTAAACCGCATTTAGTTTCTGGACAGCAGCTAGTGTCCAGAAACTAAATGCGAATCGGGTCTGGTAAACCGCATTTAGTTTCTGGACAGCAGCTAGTGTCCAGAAACTAAATGCGGATCAGGTCTGGTAAACCGCATTTAGTTTCTGGTAAATCGCACTTAGTTTCTAGACAGCAGCTAGTGTCCAGAAACTAAATGCGGATCAGGTCTGGTAAACCGCATTTAGTTTCTGGACAGCAGCTAGTGTCCAGAAACTAAATGCGGATCGGGTCTGGTAAACCGCATTTAGTTTCTGGACAGCAGCTAGTGTCCAAAAACTAAATGCGGTCTGGGTCTGGTAAACCGCATTTAGTTTCTGGACAGCAGCTAGTGTCCAGAAACTAAATGCGGATCAGGTCTGGTAAACCGCATTTAGTTTCTGGACAGCAGCTAGTGTCCAAAAACTAAACGCGGTCTGGGTCTGGTAAACCGCATTTAGTTTCTGGACAGCAGCTAGTGTCCAGAAACTAAATGCGGATCGGGTCTGGTAAACCGCATTTAGTTTCTGGACAGCAGCTAGTGTCCAGAAACTAAATGCGGATCAGGTCTGGTAAACCGCATTTAGTTTCTGGTAAACCGCACTTAGTTTCTAGACAGCAGCTAGTGTCCAGAAACTAAATGCGGATCAGGTCTGGTAAACCGCATTTAGTTTCTGGACAGTACCTAGTGTCCAGGAACTAAATGCGGTTTAGTTTCTGGACAGCAGCTAGTGTCCAGAAACTAAATGCGGATCGGGTCTGGTAAACCGCATTTAGTTTCTGGACAGCAGCTAGTGTCCAAAAACTAAATGCGGTCTGGGTCTGGTAAACCGCATTTAGTTTCTGGACAGCAGCTAGTGTCCAGAAACTAAATGCGGATCGGGTCTGGTAAACCGCATTTAGTTTCTGGACAGCAGCTAGTGTCCAGAAACTAAATGCGGATCAGGTCTGGTAAACCGCATTTAGTTTCTGGACAGCAGCTAGTGTCCAGAAACTAAATGCGGATCAGGTCTGGTAAACCGCATTTAGTTTCTGGACAGCAGCTAGTGTCCAGAAACTAAATGCGGATCGGGTCTGGTAAACCGCATTTAGTTTCTGGACAGCAGCTAGTGTCCAGAAACTAAATGCGGTCTGGGTCTGGTAAACCGCATTTAGTTTCTGGACAGCAGCTATTGTCCAGAAACTAAATGCGGATCGGGTCTGGTAAACCGCATTTAGTTTCTGGACAGCAGCTAGTGTCCAGAAACTAAATGCGGATCAGGTCTGGTAAACCGCATTTAGTTTCTGGACAGCAGATAGTGTCCAGAAACTAAATGCGGATCGGGTCTGGTAAACCGCATTTAGTTTCTGGACAGCAGCTAGTGTCCAGAAACTAAATGCGGATCAGGTCTGGTAAACCGCATTTAGTTTCTGGTAAACCGCACTTAGTTTCTAGACAGCAGCTAGTGTCCAGAAACTAAATGCGGATCAGGTCTGGTAAACCGCATTTAGTTTCTGGACAGTACCTAGTGTCCAGGAACTAAATGCGGTTTAGTTTCTGGACAGCAGCTAGTGTCCAGAAACTAAATGCGGATCGGGTCTGGTAAACCGCATTTAGTTTCTGGACAGCAGCTAGTGTCCAAAAACTAAATGCGGTCTGGGTCTGGTAAACCGCATTTAGTTTCTGGACAGCAGCTAGTGTCCAGAAACTAAATGCGGATCGGGTCTGGTAAACCGCATTTAGTTTCTGGACAGCAGCTAGTGTCCAGAAACTAAATGCGGATCAGGTCTGGTAAACCGCATTTAGTTTCTGGACAGCAGCTAGTGTCCAGAAACTATATGCGGATCAGGTCTGGTAAACCGCATTTAGTTTCTGGACAGCAGCTAGTGTCCAGAAACTAAATGCGGATCGGGTCTGGTAAACCGCATTTAGTTTCTGGACAGCAGCTAGTGTCCAGAAACTAAATGCGGTCTGGGTCTGGTAAACCGCATTTAGTTTCTGGACAGCAGCTATTGTCCAGAAACTAAATGCGGATCGGGTCTGGTAAACCGCATTTAGTTTCTGGACAGCAGCTAGTGTCCAGAAACTAAATGCGGATCAGGTCTGGTAAACCGCATTTAGTTTCTGGACAGCAGATAGTGTCCAGAAACTAAATGCGGATCGGGTCTGGTAAACCGCATTTAGTTTCTGGACAGCAGCTAGTGTCCAGAAACTAAATGCGGATCAGGTCTGGTAAACCGCATTTAGTTTCTGGACAGTACCTGGACAGTATCTGGACAGCAGCTAGTGTCCAGAAACTAAATGCGGTCTGGGTCTGGTAAACCGCATTTAGTTTCTGGACAGCAGCTAGTGTCCAAAAACTAAATGCGGTCTGGGTCTGGTAAACCGCCTTTAGTTTCTGGACAGCAGCTAGTGTCCAGAAACTAAATGCGGATCGGGTCTGGTAAACCGCATTTAGTTTCTGGACAGCAGCTAGTGTCCAGAAACTAAATGCGGATCAGGTCTGGTAAACCGCATTTAGTTTCTGGACAGCAGCTAGTGTCCAGAAACTAAATGCGGATCAGGTCTGGTAAACCGCATTTAGTTTCTGGACAGTACCTAGTGTCCAGGAACTAAATGCGGTTTAGGTTTGGTAAACCGCATTTAGTTTCTGGACAGCAGCTAGTGTCCAGAAACTAAATGCGGTCTGGGTCTGGTAAACCGCATTTAGTTTCTGGACAGCAGCTAGTGTCCAAAAACTAAATGCGGTCTGGGTCTGGTAAACCGCCTTTAGTTTCTGGACAGCAGCTAGTGTCCAGAAACTAAATGCGGATCGGGTCTGGTAAACCGCATTTAGTTTCTGGACAGCAGCTAGTGTCCAGAAACTAAATGCGGTCTGGGTCTGGTAAACCGCATTTAGTTTCTGGACAGCAGCTATTGTCCAGAAACTAAATGCGGATCGGGTCTGGTAAACCGCATTTAGTTTCTGGACAGCAGCTAGTGTCCAGAAACTAAATGCGGATCAGGTCTGGTAAACCGCATTTAGTTTCTGGACAGCAGATAGTGTCCAGAAACTAAATGCGGATCGGGTCTGGTAAACCGCATTTAGTTTCTGGACAGCAGCTAGTGTCCAGAAACTAAATGCGGATCAGGTCTGGTAAACCGCATTTAGTTTCTGGACAGTACCTGGACAGTATCTGGACAGCAGCTAGTGTCCAGAAACTAAATGCGGTCTGGGTCTGGTAAACCGCATTTAGTTTCTGGACAGCAGCTAGTGTCCAGAAACTAAATGCGGATCAGGTCTGGTAAACCGCATTTAGTTTCTGGACAGCAGATAGTGTCCAGAAACTAAATGCGGATCGGGTCTGGTAAACCGCATTTAGTTTCTGGACAGCAGCTAGTGTCCAGAAACTAAATGCGGATCAGGTCTGGTAAACCGCATTTAGTTTCTGGACAGTACCTGGACAGTATCTGGACAGCAGCTAGTGTCCAGAAACTAAATGCGGATCAGGTCTGGTAAACCGCATTTAGTTTCTGGACAGCAGCTAGTGTCCAGAAACTAAATGCGGATCGGGTCTGGTAAACCGCATTTAGTTTCTGGACAGCAGCTAGTGTCCAGAAACTAAATGCGGTCTGGGTCTGGTAAACCGCATTTAGTTTCTGGACAGCAGCTATTGTCCAGAAACTAAATGCGGATCGGGTCTGGTAAACCGCATTTAGTTTCTGGACAGCAGCTAGTGTCCAGAAACTAAATGCGGATCAGGTCTGGTAAACCGCATTTAGTTTCTGGACAGCAGATAGTGTCCAGAAACTAAATGCGGATCGGGTCTGGTAAACCGCATTTAGTTTCTGGACAGCAGCTAGTGTCCAGAAACTAAATGCGGATCAGGTCTGGTAAACCGCATTTAGTTTCTGGACAGTACCTGGACAGTATCTGGACAGCAGCTAGTGTCCAGAAACTAAATGCGGATCGGGTCTGGTAAACCGCATTTAGTTTCTGGACAGCAGCTAGTGTCCAGAAACTAAATGCGGATCAGGTCTGGTAAACCGCATTTAGTTTCTGGACAGCAGCTAGTGTCCAGAAACTAAATGCGGATCAGGTCTGGTAAACCGCATTTAGTTTCTGGACAGTACCTGGACAGTATCTGGACAGCAGCTAGTGTCCAGAAACTAAATGCGGTCTGGGTCTGGTAAACCGCATTTAGTTTCTGGACAGCAGCTAGTGTCCAAAAACTAAATGCGGTCTGGGTCTGGTAAACCGCCTTTAGTTTCTGGACAGCAGCTAGTGTCCAGAAACTAAATGCGGATCGGGTCTGGTAAACCGCATTTAGTTTCTGGACAGCAGCTAGTGTCCAGAAACTAAATGCGGATCAGGTCTGGTAAACCGCATTTAGTTTCTGGACAGCAGCTAGTGTCCAGAAACTAAATGCGGATCAGGTCTGGTAAACCGCATTTAGTTTCTGGACAGCAGCTAGTGTCCAGAAACTAAATGCGGATCAGGTCTGGTAAACCGCATTTAGTTTCTGGACAGTACCTAGTGTCCAGGAACTAAATGCGGTTTAGGTTTGGTAAACCGCATTTAGTTTCTGGACAGCAGCTAGTGTCCAGAAACTAAATGCGGTCTGGGTCTGGTAAACCGCATTTAGTTTCTGGACAGCAGCTAGTGTCCAAAAACTAAATGCGGTCTGGGTCTGGTAAACCGCCTTTAGTTTCTGGACAGCAGCTAGTGTCCAGAAACTAAATGCGGTCTGGGTCTGGTAAACCGCATTTAGTTTCTGGACAGCAGCTATTGTCCAGAAACTAAATGCGGATCGGGTCTGGTAAACCGCATTTAGTTTCTGGACAGCAGCTAGTGTCCAGAAACTAAATGCGGATCAGGTCTGGTAAACCGCATTTAGTTTCTGGACAGCAGATAGTGTCCAGAAACTAAATGCGGATCGGGTCTGGTAAACCGCATTTAGTTTCTGGACAGCAGCTAGTGTCCAGAAACTAAATGCGGATCAGGTCTGGTAAACCGCATTTAGTTTCTGGACAGTACCTGGACAGTATCTGGACAGCAGCTAGTGTCCAGAAACTAAATGCGGTCTGGGTCTGGTAAACCGCATTTAGTTTCTGGACAGCAGCTAGTGTCCAAAAACTAAATGCGGTCTGGGTCTGGTAAACCGCCTTTAGTTTCTGGACAGCAGCTAGTGTCCAGAAACTAAATGCGGATCGGGTCTGGTAAACCGCATTTAGTTTCTGGACAGCAGCTAGTGTCCAGAAACTAAATGCGGATCAGGTCTGGTAAACCGCATTTAGTTTCTGGACAGCAGCTAGTGTCCAGAAACTAAATGCGGATCAGGTCTGGTAAACCGCATTTAGTTTCTGGACAGCAGCTAGTGTCCAGAAACTAAATGCGGATCAGGTCTGGTAAACCGCATTTAGTTTCTGGACAGTACCTGGACAGTATCTGGACAGCAGCTAGTGTCCAGAAACTAAATGCGGTCTGGGTCTGGTAATCCGCATTTAGTTTCTGGACAGCAGCTAGTGTCCAGAAACTAAATGCGGATCAGGTCTGGTAAACCGCATTTAGTTTCTGGACAGCAGATAGTGTCCAGAAACTAAATGCGGATCGGGTCTGGTAAACCGCATTTAGTTTCTGGACAGCAGCTAGTGTCCAGAAACTAAATGCGGATCAGGTCTGGTAAACCGCATTTAGTTTCTGGACAGTACCTGGACAGTATCTGGACAGCAGCTAGTGTCCAGAAACTAAATGCGGATCGGGTCTGGTAAACCGCATTTAGTTTCTGGACAGCAGCTAGTGTCCAGAAACTAAATGCGGTCTGGGTCTGGTAAACCGCATTTAGTTTCTGGACAGCAGCTATTGTCCAGAAACTAAATGCGGATCGGGTCTGGTAAACCGCATTTAGTTTCTGGACAGCAGCTAGTGTCCAGAAACTAAATGCGGATCAGGTCTGGTAAACCGCATTTAGTTTCTGGACAGCAGATAGTGTCCAGAAACTAAATGCGGATCGGGTCTGGTAAACCGCATTTAGTTTCTGGACAGCAGCTAGTGTCCAGAAACTAAATGCGGATCAGGTCTGGTAAACCGCATTTAGTTTCTGGACAGTACCTGGACAGTATCTGGACAGCAGCTAGTGTCCAGAAACTAAATGCGGTCTGGGTCTGGTAAACCGCATTTAGTTTCTGGACAGCAGCTAGTGTCCAAAAACTAAATGCGGTCTGGGTCTGGTAAACCGCCTTTAGTTTCTGGACAGCAGCTAGTGTCCAGAAACTAAATGCGGATCGGGTCTGGTAAACCGCATTTAGTTTCTGGACAGCAGCTAGTGTCCAGAAACTAAATGCGGATCAGGTCTGGTAAACCGCATTTAGTTTCTGGACAGCAGCTAGTGTCCAGAAACTAAATGCGGATCAGGTCTGGTAAACCGCATTTAGTTTCTGGACAGCAGCTAGTGTCCAGAAACTAAATGCGGATCAGGTCTGGTAAACCGCATTTAGTTTCTGGACAGTACCTAGTGTCCAGGAACTAAATGCGGTTTAGGTCTGGTAAACCGCATTTAGTTTCTGGACAGCAGCTAGTGTCCAAAAACTAAATGCGGTCTGGGTCTGGTAAACCGCCTTTAGTTTCTGGACAGCAGCTAGTGTCCAGAAACTAAATGCGGATCGGGTCTGGTAAAACGCATTTAGTTTCTGGACAGCAGCTAGTGTCCAGAAACTAAATGCGGATCAGGTCTGGTAAACCGCATTTAGTTTCTGGACAGTACCTAGTGTCCAGGAACTAAATGCGGTTTAGGTTTGGTAAACCGCATTTAGTTTCTGGACAGCAGCTAGTGTCCAGAAACTAAATGCGGATCAGGTCTGGTAAACCGCATTTAGTTTCTGGACAGTACCTAGTGTCCAGGAACTAAATGCGGTTTAGGTTTGGTAAACCGCATTTAGTTTCTGGACAGCAGCTAGTGTCCAGAAACTAAATGTGGATCGGGTCTGGTAAACCGCATTTAGTTTCTGGACAGCAGCTAGTATCCAGAAACTATATGCGGATCAGGTCTGGTAAAACGCATTTAGTTTCTGGACAGCAGCTAGTGTCCAGAAACTAAATGCGGATCAGGTCTGGTAAACCGCATTTAGTTTCTGGACAGTACCTAGTGTCCAGGAACTAAATGCGGTTTAGGTCTGGTAAACCGCATTTAGTTTCTGGACAGCAGCTAGTGTCCAGAAACTGAATGCGCATCGGGTCTGGTAAACCGCATTTAGTTTCTGGACAGCAGCTAGTGTCCAGAAATTAATGCGGATCAGGTCTGGTAAACCGCATTTAGTTTCTGGACAGCAGCTAGTGTCCAGAAACTAAAAGCGGATCGGGTCTGGTAAACCGCATTTAGTTTCTGGACAGCA